>OY720228.1:11482250-13882250 GCA_963082605.1 Rhodophaea formosa | reverse complement strand
CTTGCATTTTTAGCCAACAAACAAGTGAAGCCTAGCAAAAAGCCACTTCTCCCTAAACAGCCAAATTAACAAGACGTGTCGTAAAACGTACACCATAAAAATTTCCCTATAGATAGCTTATTTAATATGGGCATGCATGCACAAAGTACAGAAACTACAGAAGAAGGGTTCAAATCATGATATAGATTTAAGTTCTTTATTTCTACGCGACTGGCCAAGAAAGTAGTGCAATGTAAAAACACTGACATCATTGTATGAACCTAACCTTAATATCCGAGTTTCTTTATTTCAACATGACTTTAAATTACACAAAGAATCTAAATTTCAGATTCGGGCGTACTATCGTTAAAATTCTCTGGACATTTCTTGATAGCGGGACCTTTTAAAGTCCTCTTCTTAAGCACCTCATTGTGCTGCTCTCATTTTAAAATTTAGTACTACGAGACTCTTGAAAACATTTTCAAACTATTTTATGAACTACTACTGTAAACAGTAGTTCATAAAAAACGTTCTTGATAACAATAAACGAGACTCTTGATAGTCTTTTAAACAATTTTATGAACTACTATTGAAAAGGTTGTCGACAGACATGTAATACAAAATTTAATGATAATGAAATGAACGTTAAGCTGTTCTTAGTGTGTTCGCCAAAAGTGGCCGTTTTAGACAAGAATTATAAGAAAAGTTTTACATTCTCACTTTAGATTATAAACAATAGATTAATAATAGTGTGAAGGGATTAAAAAGTTTGATAGGTTGAAGGGTGAATTTATTTCAAATGGGAGAAGACCTTAAAAATTTACGGTAGAGCCTTAAAGTTGTCCATTACCACACAGGTGTCATATCTTTCATTCTTTAACTTGTAAAGTAGGGACATGAAAATTTGGGCGTAGAGACGAATCTCGTAAAATATGTACCGCTTTATATTTGCGTGGGAAAGATGGATGGCTGTGTTTCTTGACAAGTATTAATAAAGTAGATGCGAATTTATCTTTATTACTTTACCTAATGTTAGTACATATACATACATTATAGTACATATACCTACTACCTGACAGGATCTTCTATTTATATTTTCAGCCCTTACTGTCTCACTGCAGGGCATGCAAGGCAAAGGCCTCCTTTTTTCCTTCCAACTCTTGCAAACAAAGGCTTTGTAGCCCAATCATTACAAGAATAATCAAGGTTATTCTGCGATTTCTTCTTGGGCTTGCCAGGTCTTCTTCGCTTTGGCCCACAGATCCTTAAGCATGAAGCTGATACGTCCAGCCTAGTTTCACTTAAGGCTGGCAACTTGCCCATTATCTACGACCTGTACTTAAATGAAACCATTTCAAATCTATGTAAAGACGAAGATTCTACAGGGTGAAACTTTGATCGTTTTGTACCTTTTGAAGGGTGTTTCAGCCAATTAAATAAATAAATATATAGGGGCATATCACACAAATTGAGCTAGCCCCACAGTAAGTTGTGAACTTGTGTCGCAGGATACTAACTCAACGATACTATATTTTATAACATAATACTTATATGAAAAACATCCAAGACCCAGGTCATTCTGAAAAAGATCGTTTTCCATCATGACCTGACCGGGGATCGAACCCGGGACCCCCGTGTCGCAGGCTGGCGTGTTGACCGGTGCGCCACGGAGCTCGATTAACATGAATAAATTTTCGTATGGGATGCTAGAAACTTAAAATAAAAAACGCGATGAAGGTTTTTCGCAGTCGGCAACGCGCGTGTATACCCCTGGTGTTGCAAACATTCATTGGCTACGGTAATTGTTTTCCTTAGTCTTATGGTTTAAAGCTTTGTCTGTCCCGTAAAAGAAAAGATGAGATTCAGTATTGATACTGAAAAAAGTATACAATGTGATAATCATAATTACTCGTTTACGCATTCGTTGCTTGTTAGATTTTGATGAATTTCGATGTAATACTTTACATGACACACATATCACATAGGCTATAATCAACGCG
Organism: Rhodophaea formosa; assembly: GCA_963082605.1. Classification (NCBI taxonomy): domain Eukaryota; kingdom Metazoa; phylum Arthropoda; class Insecta; order Lepidoptera; family Pyralidae; genus Rhodophaea; species Rhodophaea formosa. Next base: position 13,880,271 of record OY720228.1, on the reverse strand, counting down.
AGAAAAGCTACTATTTATATACAACACTGACCTTGAACAACAGACCGCAAGAACATCTACGAAATAACGGCAAATTAAAATATACGGCCGATAAATTTCCATCTAGCGGGCAAGTCCGTGCGGTAAATATAGTACGGGAGCTAGGTTGCATAAGAGACACTTAATACGGAATAGAAAAGTCCCGTGATATTCAACTATTGTGTACATTGTATCAAATTATAACAATACAGATATTATTTATTACAATTAAATATTAACAATAGATATATTAATTATACAAGACTCTTTAAAAATGGGTAGTAAGGTTAGATAAATTTACTTTAAAAAATATCTAACAGATTAACTATCAGGTCATCTCAATTTAATCATTATTAACTTAGCTTATTCGGGGGAACAAAATTTACTACGGTTAAGTTTTCTTTCAGATGAATAAAGTTTGTCACTTAGAATAAAATTTTTAGAGTTCTATACCAAAAAGGTGAAATAGACCCTTTACTTTTACTGAGATTCCGGAGTTTATCCGTCTGTCATAGGGCTGATCTATTGAATAGTATTAGATAATTGATTTCTCAGCAGTGATCATATAAGAAAAGTTGTTAATATCGAGGGTCAATTTACACGCTGCATATCATATTTTATCAAACTCTAACATCCTAATCCTTATCCTAATTCTAATCTTAATCCTAACTAATATAATGCGAAAGTGAGTTTATTTGTGACGCTTTCATGCCCAACCTACTGAACCGATCATCATGAAATTTGCATACACATAGGTAAGGATACTGAAAAGGATATAGGCTATATATCTTGCGGGCAAAGCCGCGGGTAACAGGTAGTTAACAATAAGATAGACTTGAAATATGCAAAGAAATTATTAAAATGCCTCTAGCTCCCGGCCTACACCTTAGCAATACATCAGAGTAGCGACTGTAACGCGTTCGCACAATGACGTGATGCCTTGATAATGAGGACAATATGTTTCCTCCGCGCGGATTGCGGCGATATTTTGCGTTAGCAACGTCATTTTTCTAGCCTCCATGCCTTAAGAAGAGGAATTAGGGGTCTAATGTGAATTAAACTGAACTAATGCCTAAATTTGAGTAACTAGTATTGCGACCTTAGGAATACGAACGTGATGTACCTGTAGGAAGTGTTTAAATATTGTTAACTTAGCAAGACACGTACATCACGTAAGAATATACACGTACTCTTAAATCAGCGATCTCCCCTACCAATGCGATATGTATATTTCCTTAGTATATAAGTTAGTATTTATAATCAATAAATTACTTTTATTCCTGGTATCGGTCACAGTGGTTTAATTTACACACTCGCCATAACTAGTACTCTTTTAAGTACGTGACATGAGAAAGTATTGCACTTTGGTGTATAGTTATGTAAGCTACGTTCATACATATTACGACTGTATCCCTAACAAGGTGGACAAAACCAACAATTTAATGTTCAACGGCCATGTTAAGCGTAATTTTGAATATGTATCCGGGTTTTTATTTACCTTTTTGACGAAGCTGTTGTGAATATTGTATTATTATGTGAATAAATAAATAACCGGTTTGAAAAATGGGATTTTGAGTCAAAGGGTTGCTAGTTGCAGGATTAATTAGCATGATATCTTAGTGATGTGTCCGTTTATATTATTATTATTTCTTTTATTTATTTATGCACATATTTCATACATTTTCAAATATTTAAACAAAAAATAAACATTTAAAAATATAAAAAATAGTAGCCCACCGGTATCGGGAACAGGGTCCAAGTTACCGGCGGTCAGGGCTCCAGGGAAAGGAACCTCCTAACAATACGGGCAATAACAATATTTATTAACAAAATAGGCTAAAGAAAGAAAAAGAAAAATAAAAGAAATTATTATATTATTTTCGCTCATTCTCTTGAGTCTCTTGACTTCATTAGAGAAGCGACTGTAAGGCGTTCGCACAATGACGTGATGCCTTGATAATGAGGATGATATGTTTCCTCCACGTGGATTGGTGCGGCGATATATTGCGTTAGCGACGTCACTTTTCTAAATGTTGCCTTAACAGGAGGGATTAGCGGTCTTAATGTGAATTAAGCTAAATTAAGTTTACAAGTTTTCGATACGAAACTTCAACTCGCTGTAATTTTGTACAGGTATTGTTTTTAAAATTGAAATCTGATTATAAACATCAATATGCCTTATCCGGTCGTATGTACGAAATTTGGTTGAGATTAAAATTATTAGAAGACTGACTAGCAAATTATTAGAATTAGAATTATATATAAATAATGAAGACTTACATGTAGTATGCCTAACAGAACATTTTTTGGAATCGTATCAGCTACAATTTAATGTAAACAATTATTTATTGAGCAGTTCATATACTAGAAAGACTAAAGAGAAAGGCGGTAGTTTAATTTTGACAAGAAGTGACGTAAAATGTAAAGAACGTAAGGACATAGTTAGTCTTTCGGTAGATTGTAATGTTGAGCTCGCTTGCATTGAACTAGGGAATTATATTATAGTGTGTGTATACAGACCCCCACGATCAGACTTTACTACTTTAGAATCAGTTGTAGAAGATGTTTTAAGGAAGCTATGTTGCAGTCGAAAAAATATCATAGTATGTGGGGACTTTAATTAAAATTTATTGGAAACTACAACTGAAAGTGTTAGACTTTTGAATTTATTTAAATCATTTGATATGGTTAATTTATTTCTAGAACCAACTAGAATTCAAGGAAACTCTGCAACATGTATTGATAATGTTTTCTGCAATTGCAAAGCTGTTGACAAGTATATAATTAAAAATCTTACATCAGATCATTTTGGTCAGTTTGTAAAATTCATAAATCATGTAGAAGTAGACTTACCTAAAATAACATATAGATCTATTACAAAAGATAAAGTTAAACTATTCAAGAAAAAAATTGCTAAGGAAATACCCCTACTTACGGAAAATAAGGATGATCCGAATATTCTATATAATAAACTGTTTACTGTTATTGAATCTGAATTTAATAATGCTTTTCTAATAAAAACATGTGCCAAACGGAATCTCAAAAAATTTAGTGATTGGGCTACTCCAGGTATTTACATCAGTAGAAATAGATTATATGAATTACTGGCTATGAAAGCTTATAATCAAAATTCTGAGTTTATTACTTTTGTTAAAAATTATTCAAAGGTCTTTAAAAAAGTTTGCTCGTGTGCTAAGGCATTATATATTAAGAAATCTATTTTAAACTCTCAAGATAAAGTAAAGGAAACATGGAAAATTATTCATAAAGAAACCGGTAAAGCTAAAACCAGAGATAATAAAATAGAATTAAAAACGAATAATAAGGTCCTTACTACTAATGGAGATGTTGTTCAATATTTTGAGGAGTTTTTCACTAATGTTCCAGTCAACACTACTGCCTCTTTACGTTCTTCATGTAAAGAATCTAAAAAAATATTTAAAAAATGTATACCGCTTTGTAACAAACATTTCATTTTTCACCATGTTACACCTGAGACAATTATTGACATTTTTAAAAGTTTAAATAATAAAAAGACTGGTGACCTGTGGGATATCTCAGTGTCTGTAATAAGTAACATTATAGATATAATTGCACCTTACTTAGCTTCTATTTTTAACAAATGTATAGATACGGGGACTTTTCCTGACTTGATGAAGTTAAGTAAAGTTATACCTTTATATAAATCGGGTGATAGAAACGATCCTGCTAATTATCGTCCTATCTCTATTTTGCCAGCACTAAGTAAAATATTTGAAAAATTGATTTTTAATCAGTTACTATCCTTTTTTAATAAAAATGGTCTTTTCCATAGCGAGCAGTATGGATTTACTAAAGGCCGGTCAACTACAGACGCCGGGGTAGCTCTTTTAAAACATATCTATGACGCTTGGGAGGGAAAACAGAATGCAATAGGTGTATTTTGTGATCTCTCCAAAGCGTTTGATTGCGTTGACCACAATACCCTTCTATCTAAGCTAGAACATTATGGAATTAAAGGGAAAGCTCTGGACTTAATTAGGTCATATTTAAATAGCCGAGTTCAAAAAGTTAGTTTAGATAGAGTTCAATCTTCCGGATCATCTGTTAAGATGGGTGTACCCCAAGGCTCTATTCTAGGACCTTTGTTATTCCTCATATATATAAATGATCTACCATACCATGTTAATACATGTAAGGCTGTACTATTCGCTGATGACACATCACTTATCTTTCGTTTAGATAGGAAAACCGACTGTTTTGACGAGGTCAATAGTACATTAGCTCAAGTATTGGACTAGTTTACAGCGAATAATCTGTTGCTTAACGCGAAAAAAACTAAATGTATCAAATTTTGGCTACCGAATGTCCCAGATCTGCCAACGCGTATAATAGTTGATAATGAAACATTAGATTTAGTAGATAAAATAACATTTCTCGGAATAACAGTTGATTCCGGTCTTCAATGGGGTGCCCACATTACAACTTTGGCGGGTAAACTTAGTTCAGCGGCTTACGCAATTAGGAAAATCAGACAGCTGACTGATGTTGACACTGCGCGTTTGGTATACTTTAGCTACTTTCACAGTGTTATGTCCTATGGAATATTGCTGTGGGGTAACGCTGCAGACGTCAACACTATATTTGTTCTGCAAAAACGCGGTATTAGAGCAATATATAAACTAGGTGCTCGAGACTCTCTTAGAGAATTATTTAAGGACATTAATATTTTGACATTTCCCTCCCAGTACATGTTTGCGAATATCATGTATGTGCGTCAAAACCTTCATTTATATAAAAAGAATTGTGATATTCATAGCAGGAACACAAAAAATATAAATAAATTAGCAACCCCAGCATTGCGGCTGCAGAAAACAAAGGGTTCATTTCTGGGTCTTGGAATACGCTTCTATAATAGAATTCCCAATGAATTGTTAGAACTATCGTTTAATAAATTTAAGACTGCTGTTAAAAATCAGCTTATAAAAAAGGCATATTACTGTATAAATGATTATTTAATAGATAAAAATGCTTGGAATTAGTCAAATATTTGTTAAATGTATGTGTAGACTTATAACTGTTATGTATTATGCCCTTCTGGCACGTAGGGACCAATACTGAACTGAGTTTCTTTCGGCGTATTCTTCTCAGCAGTGGTCTTTCCGAAACGCTAGTAGTTTTCGATTTTGCAAAAAAATAAAATAAAATATAACAAGAAAGATAAATGACGTTCAAAAAGCGATACATGAGATCCAAAATTTGAATAAAAACTATTCATTTCATTTCATTTCATTTCATTTCATTTCATTTCATTTCATTTCATTTCATTTCATTTCATTTCATTTCATTTCATTTCATTTCATTTCATTTCATTTCATTTCATTTCATTTCATTTCATTTCATTTCATTTCATTTCATTTCATTTCATTTCATTTCATTTCATTTCATTTCATTTCATTTCATTTCATTTCATTTCATTTCATTTCATTTCATTTCATTTCATTTCATTTCATTTCATTTCATTTCATTTCATTTCATTTCATTTCATTTCATTTCATTTCATTTCATTTCATTTCATTTCATTTCATTTCATTTCATTTCATTTCATTTCATTTCATTTCATTTCATTTCATTTCATTTCATTTCATTTCATTTCATTTCATTTCATTTCATTTCATTTCATTTCATTTCATTTCATTTCATTTCATTTCATTTCATTTCATTTCATTTCATTTCATTTCATTTCATTTCATTTCATTTCATTTCATTTCATTTCATTTCATTTCATTTCATTTCATTTCATTTCATTTCATTTCATTTCATTTCATTTCATTTCATTTCATTTCATTTCATTTCATTTCATTTCATTTCATTTCATTTCATTTCATTTCATTTCATTTCATTTCATTTCATTTCATTTCATTTCATTTCATTTCATTTCATTTCATTTCATTTCATTTCATTTCATTTCATTTCATTTCATTTCATTTCATTTGGCTTAACTGTTGTAAAACTAAAACGAAACTACGTTTGTATGGGATTGCGGCTTTACGTGGGACTCTTAAGGCTTAAATTTAAGGAATTACTGTCTTGTGTGCCATGAGAAATTATTGCTCTTTGTTCTATGGTTTTTTAAGCTTTGTACATACTAATATTACTTCTTTATCCCTAACGGGGTGGAGAAAATGAACAATTTAAATTCAAATTCAAATTCATTTATTTCGTGAACATAAGTAGTACAGTACAGATGGATAGTATACAAAAGTCGCCGGAATTTTAAAAATAAATTGAAATGGTGTATGAAAAACGAGGAGCAAATACGTATGGACACCCTGGCTACTCACCAAATGAATAAAAATTTCGTGAGCTTTTGGAATGCGACTAAGCAGCTGGATTACAAATGTAATTTAGCTGAGAGTATTGAAGGCATACATGGTAAAAAACAAATAGCGGAGTTATTTGCCGACCATTTTAAATAGAAGCCATTACCTGTCACTGGCGCAGGCAGTGTGCGCCCGCACAGCGTACCCAGCGGGAGCGATGTCTATCTGGTTTCGCCAGATGACCTCATGAAGATCGTAAGATCCATGAAACGCGGAAAAGCGGCTGGCTTTGATGGGCTTAGTATGGAGCACATTGCCTACGCTGGTGAGTATATTTATCACATTTTGGCGGAGTTTTTCAATTTTTGTATAAATTCTGTATATTTACCTACTGACCTAATGAGAACTGTAGTGGTTCCAGTCCCAAAATGCAAAACAGCAGACCTGTCCAACATAAAGAATTATAGGCCGATTTCGTTGGGCACAATCGTAGGCAAAATATTGGAGTGTGTTTTATCTCCTTCACTGAGGCAAGGTATTAAAATAGATGATGCTCAATTTGGTTTTCGTCCCGGGCTCTCGACAGATTCTGCGATTTTTAGTCTCAAAAGTGTAATAAGTTACTATACGACTAGGAATACTTCGGTGTACTCGTGTTTTTTAGATCTCAGTAGTGCTTTTGACCTAGTAAACTACGATTTACTATGGGAAAAACTCGCTAATGTGCCTAACGCAACCGTAAATCTGTTGAGATACTGGTACGAGAACCAAACTAATCACGTAAAATGGGGCGACAGCGTCTCTAGCGATTATAGGTTAGAGTGTGGTGTTCGTCAGGGAGGGCTGACCTCTCCGGACCTCTTTAGCCTTTATGTGAACGGCCTGATTGAGGAGCTGAGGAGCAGCAAAGTCGGCTGCCATATTGGCACTCTGTGTGTAAACAATATTAATTATGCTGATGACATGGTGCTCCTCAGCCCCTCCATCAGTGGTTTGAGAATGCTATTAGAAATTTGTGAGCGTTATGCCAAAAGACATGGTCTGAAGTATAACGTCACAAAAACGCAGATGATGGTGTTCCATAGCGGAAGAGGCCCGGAGAAAGTCCCGCCGGTGTTTCTGGACGGCGCGTCAGTGGAGAGAGTGGGACGGTTCAGGTACCTCGGCCACATAGTTACGGAGGACCTCCGCGACGACGCGGACGTGGAGCGCGAGCGCAGGGCTCTGGCTGTGCGGTGCAACATGATCGCGCGCAGATTCGCGCGGTGCACGGACCGGGTGAAGCTGACACTGTTTAGAGCATACTGTCAATGCTTCTACACATGTCAGCTTTGGGTCAACTGCACCAAGCGAACTCGTGGCTCCATCAGGGTGCAGTATAATAATGCATACCGCATCTTGATGCGGCTGCCGCGCTACTGCAGCGCGTCGGGCATGTTCGCCGCGGCCAGAGTCCCTGACTACTACGCGATAATTAGATCGCGCGTCGCAGCGTTCTGGACCCGTGTCCGAGACTCGGATAATGAGATCCTCCAGACTCTGTCCGAGTACCTGGATAGTTCAATTTTTAAATATTGGCATTCCGTACATCACGACAGCAATAGCAAATAACCTATTAATTTATATAATTTTATATAGGTATACCATTTTTATGTTTTATTGCATTGTATTTTATATTTTTTATCTAAGTGTAATGATATGGGTCTGTACTGTGCCTGAAATAAACATATATTATTATTATTATTCTCTTTATTTATTTCTTTTATCTTAAATTTAGGTTTTTATAAAATTGACATAAAAAGTAAAATACAAAAATATAATACAAAACATAAAAACTTTATAAAAACCTAAACCTAGAGTGCCGCCAGCAGCGGGGCAAGGCTCAAGCTACCAGCGGTCAGGGCCCCAGCGAGAGAAACCTTCTGACAATCCGTGCCGTATCCAAGAGTACTGCCTTCTGTATCTGTCCCTTGATCCAGCCATCTAGCGAAAGCCTCTTTAGATGTTGGTCAAGACTCTTCGCTATAAGACCGTTCGCAGATACGACTATCGGGACAATGATCGTTGAATCCACATCCCACATGGCGGTTACCTCGTGGGCCAAGTCAAGGTACTTGCTGAGCTTGTCCTTCTCGGCCTTCACGAGGTTTTCGTCATGCGGAATGGTGATATCAATGAGCACTGCCTGGCGTGTCGATCGATCTGTCAGAACGATGTCAGGCTTATTGGCAACAATAGTCCTGTCCGTAATAACAGATCGATCCCAATACAGCGTGGCACGACCATTTTCGAGAACGGGCGTTGGTGTGTACTTATAGTACGGCACCTCAGATTCCACAAGACCATATCGAAGAGCAAGTTGCTGGTGTGGTGGTGGATGATCCTGGCTACAAGGTTATGTCTGTGTAAGTACTCTCCGTTAGCCAGATGAGAACAACCGGAAATAATATGCCTGAGTGACTCACCGGGACGGCGGTATGCCCGACAGATGTCGACCGTACCGTCCTTCAGGATATATTTCCGATAGTTGTTCGTCATCATGACTTCGTCTGCAATTGCACAAACAAAACCCTCGGTTTCTCCAAAAAGATCACCAAAACGTAGCCAGTTCACCGACGCGAGCTGATCTACATCAGGCCCTGTTAAGGCCCGGTAGAACCGCCCATGTTGCTCCTTGCTCTTCCATATGCTCCTGCGGTCTTCGATGCTTAACACCGTTGGTCTGCGCCAATTCTCGTTTGCCAAGGAGAGCGGCGTGAAGCTCCTATCTACTACTACAACGTCGCGATGCATCCCACAATCATTGTTTAGGAAGTAATCCCTAAGACTGCACACCTCGCGGTTATGGAGAGTTTTGGCGTTTAAAAAACCACGACCTCCACACTTACGTGGGATGTACAGTCAAGAATCAGAAGTGCAGTCATAGTTTCCGTAATCATTAGCATAAAGAACAAATTGTACTTACGACCTTACGTTTACGATGTCGTTTCACAAGTTAATAAGATGGAATACGCACACATGCACACAAAAGTGTATTAAAGGAATATTAACGATCAATTCGTCAACTCATCAAGTAGCTAGTTGGTCTAGCGGTTAAGCGCTTCGAAATTAATGCATAGATCTACGAATAAGTTAGATAGCGACTGAGGGGACGCAGGTTCCAATCTTGGTTGGCGATGTCATGTTTTTATCCATAGAATTTTTTTCCTAGTTTGTTTTCTTATTCTAAACTAAAGTAATAATTGACGGTCACAGATCCATAAATTATAAATGGTAAGTTGACGGTGAATTAAAAAAGCCATATGAGACGGGAGACAATCAAGTTTCTTATTCGTTGTAGTTGAATTGTGACGACAAGTTGACGTGCTTTCTAACTATAACTGCTTCTTGTGATTACCTTACATTACACCTTTAAAAATGCAAGCGAACATTAATGTGGAAACAAAGGCAAAAATTATTGATTTGCATAATAGTGGTCAAAATATATCTCAAATTTCTAATGAGACGGGATTAAGTGTGAGTAATACCTATTGTATTTATATATATGTAACAATATTGATTTATACATTTTAGTAGTGAAATCACCGCAATTAAATTCAATTTGTTATAATAAGTATTTTATTATAGTGTTACTGTGTGAATGCCAAAGTCATCCTACAATAAGAAAAATATCGAATTTCAATCTATTCCTAATAAACTTAATTAGTTTTCTTTTGTTATAGTGGAGGACAGTAAAACGTTGGGTGCAGAGATTTGGTGATGAGGGCAGCCTAGCTAGTCGTCAGCGGTGTGGAAGGCCGTCGCTTCTCAGCGAAACTCAGCGACGTCTGATGTTAAACGAATATGAAGGCAATGGTTTCATGCCCACCAGACATTTCGCGGAGTTATTTAACGTGTCGTTGCCAACTGTTCGTCGTGCACTGCATGAAGATGGTGTGCATCATAGAAAACCTGCACGAAAGCCATATTTGTCAATGCGCCACAAAGAGGAACGGCTACGTTTCGCAAGAGAATATATAGATTTTGATTGGGAGAGTACTGTTTTTACGGATGAGAAATCATTTATGTCTAACCAGAAGGGTAGACTTCACTTATGGCGTAGAAATAACACACGTTGGACAGAGCAAAATGTAATTCCCAATACTTCATCTGGTCGAATATCAGTAAATATGTGGGGCTGGATGAGTGCAGCAGGACCTGGTGAATTAGTGTGCATTACTTCCCGTGCTACCAGTTTGGACTACGTCGAAGTGCTAAATGACACGATGCTGCCTAGTGTGCGAATTGTATATCCTTTCGACGAAATGAGACAAATACATTTTGTTCAAGACAATTGCCCTATACACCGAGCGAGTGTTGTGCGTGAGTGGTTCAATTCACATCCCGAGGTGAAAGTAATCCCGTGGCCAGCGCGATCCCCTGATCTCAACCCCGTAGAAAATCTATGGGGCCTGATGGTGCAAAGGTGGAAAGCAAGGGATGAGAGACATACAGAACAATTAGTATCTCATTGCATGGAAGTCTGGAACAGTTTTACTGGGACAGATATATGCGCAAATCTTGTAGGCTCCATGCGTAGACGCCTACAGGCATGTATAGATAATAACGGTGGTTATACGAAATATTAAACACATACTGTTAAAAGTGTTATAACTACCAACCGTGTAATCATTTCCTTTTTTTAATTATTCATTTTGTATCAAGTTAGTAAAATATATAAAATATATAAATTGATAAAATATATAAATCGTTGCGGATTAGTTTCAATTCTGTTTACGAAATGATAATGAATGCGTAATGAAAAATAGCTGGGTCAATGCGGCGGCGCTTGCTTGAGGAAAAGGTTTAAGACTGCTATCAAATATTTTGTGTAAAGTAAAATTAGGTAAAAAATAGTGTATATTAAGTTAATATTTTTTAATGAGTCTACTAAAAAATTTCTAGTGCCGCCGCGTGATAGTAACAATTGTAATATTTCTGTGGTTAGATAGCTTCAATTTCTTTTCATCACGAAAACGAATACTTAAGCTGTAATTAACCATATGAAATAGATAGGAAAATATATGTTTAACAATTGGTTTCAAACATTGAAATAAAATGTCATTCGATATTTTTTTTTGTTTTTTTTTTTTAAATATTTATATTTATAATATTACCTTACTACCTGTCTACTCAAAATATAGTGCTACGCTTTTCGTGGCATAAAATATATTGAAATATATAAAAAAAACCGAACAATAATAAAAAAACGCAATAATAAAGGTTTATAGCCTGATTTGAACCGTGGTCATAAATGTTCGGAGAAGGTGTTTAAATGTGTAAACCTTCCGACAGGCCACTGCATCTATGATTCATTCGTCGAAATAAGGAATATGACTAATCATGTCCGAAAGCAAAACAACAGCCGCTGTGAGGTTAGTTACAATATAGGCCTTGCGATTATTCTGTTGTAAAACCTTATATACGTTCAGTTAAGGTTGATTTTTATTTGTTCCGGTTTACGTGATTGATAAGAAATCAGTGTGCACAATATTATACTAAGTAAACTATGGATATCTATATAATATTCCTGTATAAGGGATTCTTGTGCCAACTGCGTATTGAGCCATATATCTTTTGAATCAAGGTTGATTTTTATTTGCATTATTTGACAACAATGTGTGCGTGATTAGTCACTAAGGTATATCTTTTGTAAGTGTGTATTATGGAGCTCACTCACACAAAGAGGGACGGTCGGCACTGTACGGCAATATAAACATTGAGCTATGACTGCACTTATGATCTCTTAGTGTACAGTCTCATAACAGATGACCGTGGATGAAGCATGCAATGCGTTGTAAGTTGTTGACGGACTCTTCTATCCAAGGCTTCTAACTCAGTTTGGGTCCATCTTAGTATGCCAAAGGAGTATGTGAGTAGGGGCATTACCCAAACATTGAAAGCGCGCGCCTTATTACCCCCTGACAAAAGACTTTTAAGTACCTTTGTCAGACGATAGAAGAAACGCTCTTTCACAGCCTGCTTTATGTCCCCATCAGCAATACTCGATGACTGTGACATACCAAGATATTTGTAAGTTACTGTCTCCGAGAGAGATCTAAGAGACATTGTCTCAGAAAGTTGTAAATTTGTTGAATTTACAACTTTCCCCCGTTGGACATGCATGACCGCACACTTATCAACACCAAACTCCATCCTGATAGAGCTACTGAAATTTTCTGTGATTTTCAGTAGTTCAACCAGGTCAGGACGTTTTGGTGCAAATAATTTCAAATCATCCATGTACAACAGGTGAGATATAGTCTCTCTATCACTTCGGAGGCGGTAACCCAGCCCTGAATCCCTCAGTAAGGTGCTGAGGGGATTCAGAGCTAGGCAAAACCACAAGGGACTCAAACTGTCGCCTTGGAAAATGCCTCGCTCGATCCTTATCAAGTCCACCGGATCCGAGGAGCCATCCCCTCCACCTGGCTGACGAAGGACTGTGGTCCACTGTCGCATACAAGTGCCAAGAAAGGATCTCAAAGTTGTATTAACTTTATACAACTCTAAGATCCTTTCCAGCCATGAATGAGGCACTGAATCATAGGCCTTCTTATAATCAATCCAAGCAGTTGAGAGGGCTGTCTTGTTCCGTTGGACTTGCTTGCAAATGGTCATGTCCATGAGGAGGAGCTCTTTGGTACCACGGGACCCGACCCTACACCCATTTTGAGAGGGAGCCATAATTTTGTTTGCAACTATGTGCATGTTAAGTTTTGCTCTCAAAATGGATGTAAGGATGAAATATGATAAATATGATGTAATAAATGTAATTTATTATTATTATTATTAAAAGCGGGTTTCTCTATGTTCCGCTATAAGGCATACAAAATTTATCAAGCAGGTGTGTTAGTAATTACATTTATATCATTATATTATAGAATCAATATCATGCAAAATCTAAAAATAGTCAATTGTGTTAAGTATAATGAAAATATCAAATATGGATAAAAAAAACAATTAGTAAATATATTAATTATCAAATTTTTCATTAATGTATTCATTGACTAAATAATAGGACTTGTCAACTAGTAATATAAACAATTTTTTCTTAAAGCTATTAATGTTATTATCATTTCGTATATTTTTAGGCAATTTATTGTACAATTTTGGTGCCATTGCATAAACACTCTTGTGTAGAAATGTAGTATTTGTATGTACTAGGTGTAGCTTTTCTGAACGACGTTGACTCTCTACGCGGTGAAATAAATTAATATTCTTTCTTACAAAAAAAACAGTTTCATAGATATATAACGATGGGAGAGTTAATATATTTAGTTCTTGAAAATGTATTTTGCAGCTGTCACAGGGTTTTAATTTTAATATAGCTCGTAAACATTTCTTTTGTGCTAAGATGCATTTCCCCAAAATATGATTCCATATCGTAAGGTAGAGGCAACAAACCCATGATAAGCCGTAAGAAGGGCACTGTGATTTGCTATTTTCCTTAACATGTGCAATGCATATGAAAATTGATTCAGTTTCTTACAAATGTGCTCAAGATGAGTTTTCCAAGTCAGGCCCAAAAGCCGTGTTGAGCTTGATTTTGAGTATTTAATCGGGTTGAAAAATTGAATAAAGAGTCAAAGGGTTGCTAGCTACTGGACTTATTAATATGATATCTTATTTTTTGTTTTTCGTATGTGTAAGTGGCCAACACTGGTGTCAGATTTTTCAAGCTGCCTTAAGGCATCTGACATAGCTTAACGACTGACATCAACGATGACAGCCGGGACCAACGGCTTAACGTGCCTTCCAAAGAACGGAGGAGCTCCAGATATTTTTATGCCACTTGCGGTCACCCATCCAAGTAGGGACTGCACCAGGGGTTGCTTAACATACGTAAGCGCTCATAGAGCTCACACCCACTGGACCATCGGGCTCCTCATGATATCTTAGATTTTGATTCACCCGTCTTTTTTTAAATCTCCGTGGAAAGACAAGAAAATTCTGTTTCTACTTCTGTCTTAGTCCAGTACCAGACCAGTATCATCAAAAATTATACGTAACAAGAAATAGGATTTATTAATAGTATTTTATGCAACAGTTTTATAATAGGGGTTCTTAAAAGGTGAGTGGCGCGGGTAGCGATATGAGCGAGCGAAGCGAGCGAATATCGCTAATAGAGGCGCCAGGAGCCTTTTAAGACCTAATTATAAACCGTTGCATACAATATTTTTTCTACGACTTTCAAAAAAATGCAAAACTAGTTAACATAAATTTTGAGTTTGACAACTAACTCGCGGATAATGTAAACATGACAAAATTTTGTGTCTATTGGTTACCTTTTCTTTTTAAATTAATGTTCGCTAGACTCTTAAAAAAACTATAAAATAAGTTTTTCTTAAGTTGGCAGCAATGCATTTAGTTAAAAAAAAAACTTCTTTTGCAATCACGAAGCCTAGGTTTAATTGTCTGTGGCTGCTAGCCGTATCGTTATAGCTACATTATAGTACGGCTGTGCCGTACTGTTATGGAGAATAGAGTATAGACTTTTTATGGATGTTCTTATGTTTGTGTTCTTGACCATATAAATGACAGATTACAGTACAGGAGTAGAAAAAAACTTTTGCGTTTTTATTCGCATCCAAATGCCATTTATTATATAAGTAAATCTGTAGGAGGTGCCTAATGATGTCTTTTGAAATTATTAATGTATCACAAAGGAATGAAATTATTATGGAAGGACAGGAATTGACTACCCACGCGACACACCTTACAAAGCCTTTTACCACCACACCACGCCTCTCTATTCTTATTTTTACGAGTACTTTAATATACCTACTCTTATTAAATTAAGAAATATTTGTTTGTATTTATATAGGCAGTATTTGAATAGCAGCCTATAGACTTTGTACGACTAACACCTTAGTCGTGCTCCTGCAGTGGAGACTAAAGAAAAGACGGTAAAGACCAGATGATGATGATGATGATGACTAACACCTTACCAATTAGTCGTTTCAATCTAAGTAATAAGATATGAGTAAAAGTTCCACTAAAGACTACTGTTTTAAATCCTAGATTGGATTTTTTTCCTCTCTGATTTTTTCATTTAATAAGAGTATATAATTATAACCTCTCCAACCCGTCTGGCCAGCGTGGAGAGTGTAGGCCAAATCCTTTGACTGATCAGGCTAATATGTAGCGCTGGTAGCACAGAGAGGGTCGTGCTCCTGCAGTGGAGACTAAATAAGACCTGATAATGATGATGAAGAGTATATATCAAAATAGTATTGCCTAGTTGTACTTATGAGAATGATTTGGAAAAATGTTCCTAATAACCTAACTAGTTGTGCATACCAGTTGGTCCATGAGGAAAACGTGATAAAAATACTTGAATAAAATCACACTGATATCACACTTAAGCTGTTTACCAAAGAGTCGTGGGTTCTATTCCTACCTGTGGCAAATTCTTTGTCATTATCATTACATATTTCCAGTTTTAAAATATCTAAGACTGAGTCAAACTGACGTGTTGTCTCAAACTGGTCGGATAATGATTCAAGTCTGTTTCTAAAGTTAGTCGGATTAAAATAAGCCTGAAAAGGTTGAATCTACTTTCAACCTTATATTATCCGATCAAAATTAAGATGACACTGACATAACCGTAACGGAAATATGCTACCGCGATGTCATCCTTAAAAACTGACACAGTTGTTGCAAAGTCACCTTTAGTTTAAGGATGTAACGCCTAAAGTTGTCTGGCAACTCACGACCGTATCGATTAGAATGTGTCCACATAATCCGACAAGCATTAGTGGGTAACGGTGGGTATCGGAGAACTCTTAAGGTCAGCATATGTAGGAAACTTTATAAATAAATAATTAATACATATATTCGGACAAATCATCAAATCATAGATTGATCTAACCCTAAAGTAAGTTTGAGACTTGTGTTATAGAATACTAACTCCTATATTTTACTACATATACATATATAGATAAACATCCAAGACCCAGGTCAATCTGAAAAGGATCATTTTTCATGTTAGCCTGACCCAGGATCGAACCTGAGACCAACCGTGTCGCAGGCTGGCGTGTTAACTGCTGCGCCACAAAGGACGCTTACCATGCTTTATACTATGGCGAGTGCGTAAGTTAAACCATTGAGATCGATACCAGGATAAGTGATGATTTATTAGAAATGCTACTCGTAACTTATATACTAAGGAAATATACATAGGTATCGCATTGGTAGGGGAGATCGCTGATTTAGGAATACGTGTATATTCTTACGTGATGTACGTGTCTTGCTAAGTTAACAATATTTAAACACTTCCTGCAGGTACATCACGTTCGTATTCCTAAGGTCGCAATAGTACTCCCCCTTTTGTAAAAAATAAAAACAATTAACAATAAAATTAACGAAAAATTCATAAACTGTAACAACAATAAAATAACAAAAATGTAAAAACTGTAGCGAACGCAAATATACTAAATATATCCATCAATTGCATAGTGCACGTGCTGAAAAACGCTGTGTAGGCAAATATTTCTGCGCGGCAAATTATGCGTTTATGCATTGACATTGACCCTGTGAATCGTTTTTTTTCCTTATACATAGTTGGTAGATATTGCAAACTTCTTATATCTCTTAATATACATCTTGTCAATATGGTCTTGATGTGCAGTCTGAGCTTCTCGTATAGATACGTTTTCACTTGCCAGTTGTTTCAATCCCAGTGAGTCGGGAGATAATTTCTGCTTGCTCGTAGTCTTTTGTGAGACTGTAGAGAGCGATGTCGACTAGCGCCGGTGGAAGTCCTGCCGAAGTGCTCCGCTGAAGAGTGGCCACTCTTTAAAAATTTCTAAGCGTGAGCTCGGCGGCTGTGCCGGACGTTATAATTGTCGAAAATAAACATTGTGGGTGCTCTGCTCAGGACCAGGAGCTCGGTGCGTCGGCTGCTGTGGCCCTGGAGTATGACCCGTTTGCTGGCTTGCTCTTGAGACTGCTTGCTGTGAACCATTTGCTGCATCTTGAGAGAAGTAATTTTCAGTTAAAGTAGTGCTTCTGTGATCGCCATTTTACTTTAATGTTTTCCTGTCAATATGTTGATCGCTGTTCCATCTTAAAGTTGTTCGCTCTTTTGCTTGCAGGCTTCAAAGTTATCAATTTATTGTCCTTGTTTGCCATGAAATCTATACCACTGTGTAAGTCGGTAGCAATTAGGCATTAGAACTTAATGATATCACGAAATGCGGTGCAAGATTCTTTGTTGCCAAATAAATTCTTCTTCAAATAATAGGCAAATATTTATATTCTTTCTCATTACGCCTTTTTTAACAACATACGGCCATCGGCGGCCTTGCGATCTTGACCTCGTTCAATTATTTGTTGTAGTTGCACTTTCGTTCGTTGTTGATTCCATGTGAAGTGATGCGATTTGTGACGTCAAATGCGTCATCATATAGATATCAGCTGTTCACGTTGCGTAATTGTTTCTATTGTATTTAATAATTTCGTTGATCCTCTGTGACATCATTTTCTTTATAATTCTGCCGCTCGCGATGAATTTTTCTTCTGTGCATGCGCTTTCTTATTTTTCTTGAAGTTGACGGCTACAGCTTGCGGTTGCGCTGATATTTCCCGGATTTTTCTTTGCCTCGTGGTTGCCTGGTAGTTCCTGTGCCTCCTGTTTTATGAGTTTATGACCGTTCAGCTATGGTGCAGGATTCGATCAATGAATCGTGTGAGCCGGTGTTGATTCCTTTTTTCAGCGTGGTTGGAGCCATTTTTGATGGTACTTGTTGTCCTTGTGGTTCTGGTTACTGCCGGAGTGCCTCTTGCATTTTCAAACCGGTGAGACCCGCTTGTGGGAAGCCGGTGAAAATGTGCACGTTGATTTATTCGTTCTTCAGGCTTGCGTCGTTTGGGTCTTCGGTTGAGGCGCGTATCCATCACGTCGGACTACATCACGTCGGTTAGATCACGTCGGGGTCACCAATTATGGCGAGTGCGTAAGTTAAACCATTGAGATCGATACCAGGATAAGTGATGATTTATTAGAAATGCTACTCGTAACTTATATACTAAGGAAATATACATAGGTATCGCATTGGTAGGGGAGATCGCTGATTTAGGAATACGTGTATATTCTTACGTGATGTACGTGTCTTGCTAAGTTAACAATATTTAAACACTTCCTGCAGGTACATCACGTTCGTATTCCTAAGGTCGCAATATATACCAACTGCGCCAAAACTAAAAAAGGTGATCTTTTTCGTTACATTGTTTTTTTTTATGTTTATCTATCAGCCAGGGTCGTTCACTGCTGGACATACATTTTATGTTTATAAAGCGTGTAAATCGAAACTTGACATACTCTTAAAAGGGGTGACTCAGCCCATCACAATGAACAACTTTTACTGTGTTTTTTTGTGTGTATAAGTGGCCAACACTAGTGTCAGATTTCTCAATATAACTGAATCAGCTTTTACGATTCGCGTGGGAAGAGAAGCAGCGGTACATTCTACGTTTTTTTTTTATCCCAGACCAGCGGGCAAGACAATTTCATTAATTAATTTAAAACTAGTTTCATTAAAATGTGTAACAATCTCCAAAATATTATCAACTAGCTGTTACCCGCGGCTTCGCCCGCGTAATTTATAGCTTATGTCCTTCTCGGTACCCTAACCTATGTGTATGCAAAATTTCATGATGATCGGTTCAGTAGATACGGCGTGAAAGCGTAACAAACAAACAAACAAATAAACAAACAAACAAACTCACTTTCGCATTTATAATACTAGTTGGGATAAATATTTCAGTATATAACCAACGTAATGTAACCTGAGAGTTTTGAAAATTAAGCTCAATTTAAGGGTTAGTCTAACTTAGTAACCCACAGCTCAGGAAACTTGGCAATCAAATTAGTATCAAAACTTTCACCACTATCGGTGCTCCTGATGTGAATTAGTTGAATAAGGAAGCTGTTTTTGGATCTAGAAAATTTGTAGTGGCTTATGAAGTTCTTTGACTGAATCATTCTTCTTACCAGAAAATACCTACATGGTGTGGCGGGCGGATTGTATGTAGATTAAAACTAAATAAAAAGGCGAAAATGTAGACGAGAAATGAATTTTAACCACTCCCCTGGCAAACCTTCTTTTATTTCTTCTTTTTAATTATGGCTTCTACCGAGATTTCAGTGATTTCGCCAATGTCCAGTATAATGAGATACTAAGTATCGGGGTTGTACGGTATGTGGTATGTGGCATCAAAGATGGCGTATGTTCTTTGGCAGCCTCGTGGGAGCTTTTGGCGACAAATCTATACGAATCCATTTAACAGTCTACTTTAACTATTTCACAAATTGTTCTCGAGCACGAGCATTTATAACACCAAACTACACCAATTTCATATTATAAAGTCCACTTAAATCAATTTGCAAAATTGTATAAGGCAAACGACAACTGAACCCCTTGACTTCCCACCAAAAACTCCCTGGTAAACCTTGTATTGACAACAACCACAAATCCTGCCAAAATTCATTATTTACTCCTTCCAGTTTCACACACACCGACAAGAGCTCAGCTTCTTTGTTTTGTTTCTCGTGTGTGTAAGTGGCCAACACGGGGTCAGTATTTTAAACTGCCTAGCATCTGACGTGGGTAAACGACTGCTATCAATGATGACAGACAGCACCAACGGCTTAACGTACCATCCGAGCTTGAGATAATTTATACCACCGTTTACCTCTTCCAGAGGAGGTCCCAGAGTTATTCATCATGTATAAGTGCTAATAATGTTCACTCCTAATAGGCTATTGCTCCTCTCCGAAATATCACAGATATGTATATATTTTATCAAAAAAAAAACTAAAAACTATTCATCAACTTTACTTTTGATCTAAAATAAAAATCTCATCTACGAAATTCAATGCAATTTCTTAAATTAATTTGATAAGTTCAAAGGGATTGAAACAAAGCACTGTTATAAAAAGTTTTGAAGTCATAAAATTTTAGTAACAATAGCTTCGTTTCAATAACGATTTTTAAAACTATTAGAAATGTATTCTATTAAGATGGCTTTTTGTTGTTAAATGCGTAATTATTTTATTTTAAGGTCATTCACGCAGTAGGCATATAGCGCATTACGCGTAGCGTTCAAAATCTTAATGAAGAGGCGCATACTGACTGCTGCCAGCCGCATGTTTTCCAGGAGAGTAGAATAGGACCACTCCAAGTCTTTTCGTGCATGTCGTATAAGGCGACTGAGGAAACACAAGCTAAACAAAGCTTCTCATCAAAGGGACCTCTCCAACCCGTCTGGCCAGCGTGGAGAGTGTAGGCCAAATCCTCTGACTACCCTAGCTAATATATTGCTGTGGTAATACAGAGAGGGTCGTGCTCCTGCAGTGGAGACTAAAAAAGATCTGATGGATGGATGGATTATATTACAATTAATGCGAAATTTATTATACAATACCCTTGGTGTTGCTGATGTTCCATTAAGTGTAGCCGGCCTTTTAAGAAAATATAAATTTATTTTTTGAATGTTTCAATGTTGTATTGATTCGAAAATACCAGTGCAGGAAGTATGATACTTACGAGCACACCCAATATTAAACATGATTCCAAAAATACTTCAGGTTATTTACTAGTGCTTATATGATTTACATTCTTGAATTTTTTTCTATTTGTAAGGTATTAGGAATAAAATGATTGGCGTCGCTACTGTGCCTAGTGTGCGGCCTTAACAGTTGAGTGCATTTGAACCCTTGCTTGATGGTAAACGCAAACTCAAATAATGACAATTCACTCTTGACTAGAAAATTTCTAAATTGTACGAGTCGAGAAACATTGACGTGGGGAGGAAATTTCAATCCATTTTGAGAACCCGACTTAGTAATTGGCTCTCGGGATAGTATTAATGGCGTGCGATTGGGGAGGCCTATGTCCAGCAGGGGACGAGTATAGTCTGACTGTATTAATAATATATCTATTTATCATTAATTATATGAGCGTTTTGTCCCGGTTGCATCTCCAAATTGCGTCTTAATAGTGGAAAGTCTCCTTTCATTATGGACCAAAAGCTTTTCCAGGTATTTCGAACCCTTTATTCAATCTCCCTATAAAGAAGAAAAGTAGAACATAGTAATATATTTCTATAAAAGAGTTTTACGCAGTTTCTCTCGTATTTATTCTAATTCGCGTACCTTTCGCACTGGAGCGCGAAATACTTCGATTGTATCACAAAGATAAGTTCGGCCCTTCGGAGGGCCAGCCATTGCTGACTACTGACCCGGAAATATGAAAACTTTATGCTTTATTATGATATTCTTTCATGAGCATGTACCGTTGGGTTCTTGAGATTCCAATATATGGACTGAGAAGTCTTATTTATTCGTATTCGGGACGGAATTTTCTTGAATTTTTATTTTCTGTAAGATTAAATATGGACACTTACTTTTCTTTGAACTCTTATTATTATCTTATTTGATTTCACAAATTTCACAACAAAAGAATGTTACCGTCAGTAGTTTATTTATGGCTTCGTTAAGGCCACCTCTAAAGTGAAGTGTAGAGGAAGCAGCAACAAACTGCAAAGCGTGATAGGAAACTCAACTTTTTGCAGATTCGACATTTTGGGATTCAACATTTTGCGAATTCAACTTTTTTAAAATTCAACGTTTTGCAAATTCAACTTTTTGGGCCTGAAGGAACTAAATTGACAGTAAACGTCGCTTGCTGAAAATACCCTTCAGGCCCGAAAAGTTGAATTTGCAAAAGAAGTTGAATTCGCAAAATGTTGAATCCCAAAATGCTGAATTTGCAAAAGTTGAGTTTCCTATCTGGACCACTATGTTAACCTAAAAAACTACTTTACTTAGTAATATATTAAGTCACGTAAATATGGGATAAAAGGAGGTTTTATAATCATTTTAATTATTATGTCAAGATTGAGACCTTTTAATTTTGACGTGTTTTGTTTTTATAATTATTACTCTTACTATTTGTCATTTGTATAATGAAGTCTTTGTTTTTTGTCTGCGAAAAAGTGACCTTAAAATAATAGCATTAGGTACTTTCTTAATAACTAATAGGGCTTGATTGAACAGACGTCTGATAGTTTGATAAATCGTGATTAAAACGAACCTTACAGAAAATAATAAGACAGACTCAAACACTGAAACACAATGGTACTTTGTTTCCAATCACTTTGAACTTATCAAATTAATTTAGGAATTCATACTGAAACTTCGTAGACTTGTGATTGTATAAGATGAAAAGTTAAGTTGAAGTCGACTCCATTTCCATTTGAAATAATGATGATGTAAATATTGAATTTTTCTATTTAGAAGATATAACAGATATATGTATTACAAAAAAAAATTGAATGTACCAGCTGCATTCCTTCCCGCGCAGAACGAAAAAGCCGATCGAGGGAATGGGCGTCAAGAATCATGTTAATAGGTGATGCGGATAGAAACCCATAATTATTTTGATTCCGTTCTCACCTACAAGCTCACCAACATCCTAAACGTGTTCTTTAGGTTTTACAGAGCTGGGCTCTGTCTACCCCGCAAGGGAGAAAGATGTGATAGTATGTATGTATGTATTAAAAGTTCAATTTAAATGTTAGTTTCAATTTGTATCTAGTAGATGGCTCTCATTTAACCTATCATGTAAATGTTACTGTGTACTGAATGAATTCTTGGCTGGATTTTGTTACAACAATATTTAAGGTGCAGCAAGTACTTCATAATTATTACATACTGGACAGGAAATGGCTGCCGGCCAGACATGATCATCATCAGGTTATTTTTAGTCTCCACTGCGGAAGCACGACCCTCTCTGTACTGCCAGAGCCACAGCCAGAGCAGTCAGAGGATCCGGGCCTCACTCTCCATGCTAGCCAAACGGGTTGGAAAGAAGTCTATTTGATTTTCGGAAGCTTTGTTTAGCTTGTGTTTCTTAAGTCACCTTGTATCACACCTAAGGGACGACTTAGAGTGGTCCTAAGGCCATCGCCCACTTATACAACTCCGCACCCACCCGACAAATTTAATATCATTCAAATATAAGCTTTAGGTCATGGCCGTTAGATATATTTTATAGTGGTAACATAAATTAGCAGACAGCTCGCTGTCAGCGAGCTTATCGCTATCAGACTGCTCGGTAATAGTTGCCACTAGCTGTCCACGCGCTGGGTACAAGCAGTCTGCGCGGTGTCCGCACGCTGACTGCTAGCAGTCGCCGCGGAACAACCGGGGTAGGCCATTTACGAATTATCTACCAAGCAGCTGGGCGACTGCTAGCTGTCGGTGCGTGGACCGCGAGCAGTCGTATTAGTTTAGAGCCGTGTTGGGTGGGAGCGGTGTTGGAGCGGAGTCGTGTGAGTGGGCGGTGTTGGAGCGGAGTCGTGTGAGAGGTTATAACCTCTATTCTACTCTGCCGGGAATCACACAGCTTACCACGGCCACCAGATATCAAATCTTCATATTTTTCTAGCCTACGCTGTGCCAAGTATAGCAGAGTTTGGTAATAGCCCACCTATTTGAGGGGTATTATAGTTTACGACGCCCCTAATCAAATACTGTCCTGCATCCGGCAGCATGGAATCTAAAGAACTGCTCTCAAGTGTGGCACTGGAATACTAAAGTCAGCTAGATCCTCTCCCGTTTGTTCGTCTACCGAGCTTCGCGGCGGGGTCGGGTATTAATTGGGGTTGGGTTCCACTAGATTGCTCAATTTGACAGGTTCCACTACGTGAACGTGGGCAAAGAGTTGAGATAGAGAGGCTAAGAAACGTGGCGCAGATGTTTACATGCCAGCCTGCGACACTGGTGGACCCGGGCTTGATCCCTGGCCAGGTCGTGAAGAAAAACGATCTTCATCAGATTCGCCTGGACCTTGGATGTTAATCTTAAAGAATTCGTAGTCGAAAGACACTGCGTCCCAGGACATAGGAAATCTTAGTGTGGGACCAGTGTTATGGTTAACACAAGCGATATGTTTTCTAAGCGCAATGAATAATTTATTTATTTATATTTAATTTAATCTATTATAAAACAGTATCATTTATAACTTATTAAGGCGTTCCTCAAAATTATAACATTTTGTTTTAGGAGGCGTGTGGTCCCTCCGAAACCTCTCCATCTCCGTTCCTCGAGCGGTCTACTCCGGAGAAGGCCAGTCAGCCGTCCTGGAATGTTCCTACGACCTGGAGGGAGCGCCACTGTACTCCATCCGATGGTACCGCGCAGAGACCGAATTCTACAGATATGTGCCAAGAGAAATGCCTCCTAGTATGGTCTTCCCGTTGCCTGGGGCTTCGGTTGATGTGAGTTTTATTTCGTACTTACAGACATTACCACCTGTTATGAATTCTGTGACGTTACAATGAGCATATTGCTTATAATAATTTTTGGGTTGCTATGTTAAGGCCCCCAAAAAATAAACACAATAGTGACAAAAATACATTTCTAAACAAAAAAAAAAAAACTCTTTGAGACATATAAGTTTTAAAATCACATATTTTTAGATGTGAAAACGTACTGTTGAAATTCCGACATATTTGTGACGTCACTACTCTGTATTTTGTACGGTGGGGTGAGAACTTTGTTTGGTAGTATACTACGAGTACGTTTCGTTTCTGATAATGGTTTCATAATAAAAGTGGCGATCACGTAACGAATCAATATCTAATCAAAAGTGTTCATAATAGTGTTTTTAGATAGAAATTCGTAACATTTAAAACAAATTTTATATATCCTTAACATTTAGTCAACTACCGTTTTATATTTTTAAAAGGTCCCATTGTTTATGTTCTTCATTTAGAAGGGCTGATTTGATCGTTTGAGGGACAATGGTGTTAACCCTCACATCCTGTGTTAATACAATTAAGTCTTATACAGTCATCATCATCGAGTGTTTTTAGTCTCCACTGCAGGAGCATGACCCTCTCTGTACTACAAGAGCCATATATTAGCCAGAACAGTCAGAAGATTTGGCCTACACTCTGCACGCTGGCCGGATGAGTTAGAGAAGCCTTAAAAAATATCTTTCTCGAATACAGTCAGCGC
The DNA here is from genome assembly GCA_963082605.1 of Rhodophaea formosa. NCBI lineage: Eukaryota > Metazoa > Arthropoda > Insecta > Lepidoptera > Pyralidae > Rhodophaea > Rhodophaea formosa. The sequence continues at coordinate 13,854,882 of OY720228.1, read as the reverse complement.
AGTGTTTTTTTTTCTTAGCCTAATGCTGTTGCTATGTTCCACTGCTGGGCAAAGGCCTGTATTATACAGCGCAGTATTATGAAGTAAATATTTGTTTGCAGTTGGATCAATCAGACCGCAACCAAGTTCGCATCGTGAACCTGAACCGGAGACTCAGCGGTGACTACCAGTGCGAGGTGTCAGCCGACGCACCGCTGTTCCACACTGACATACGATCGGCACCCTTGACAGTTGTTGGTAAGTTGACCACAGCTTAACAGCCGTATGGAGCCCACTGTTGGACACAGCAGTCCCTATGAAAGGAAAAAATAACATACATACATACGTTTTTATCCCTTGCGGGGTAGCCAGAGCCCAGGGTCATAAAATCTACAGGCCACGTTTAGCATCGTAGTGGGCGTAAAACTGGAAAGCGGAATCAAAGTAGTGATGGTTTGCTAATCGCATCACCTATCAATGTGATTCCTTAGATTTTCGCCCAATCCCTTGACCGGCTTTTACGGTCTGCGCGGGAAGAAAAGCAGCTGGTATATTCTATGTTTTTTCTTTTCTCCCAAACCAGCATGGGAAAAAATAAAAGTGCAGCAACGCTCTTGTCACCCCGGGTGGTGCAGTTGTCCATGGGCAGCAGTGATTACTTACCATCAGGTGACCCGCTTGCTCGTATGTCGTCCAATATCATAAAAAAACACAGGCCCACCCAAGGATTTTCATCATTGGAGGGGTTTTTACTATATTTACTACGCTTGGCAAACGGGTTTGCGAGCGCAGTTTGTTTATTTTATATCCAATGCTGCTTTCCATCGAACATTCCAATATAGCATCCCAAACACCTTTATCTCATTCCCCCAGTCCAAGTTTCGATAGGCACCAGCGTCAAAACCGATATAAGCCAAACAAACTTTGCTCACTAATCTATTGGCCAGGCCTGGTGAGTATGGCAAAACCCCGTCAATGATAGAAATCCTTGGAAAAGACCTTTCTCCTGCATTAGATTTTTTATGGCTATAGCAATATGAGTATCAGATTTTCACTTGGCCGGTTCTTGTTTCTATAAATAAGTATTCATCATCATCATCAACAGCCTTCTGCATCCCACTGCTGGGTAAAGGCCTCTCTCAATGCATGCCATCCATTTCAATCTTGTGCCTTCCAACAACTACTCCGCTAACCCCCACCTCGCTTTCGGACGACCTACGCTTCGCCTGCCATCTTATTGTCCACCATTCTGTCAAAACCCTACTCCACCTATCATCACCTCGCCTTGCCAGGTGTATAATATGTCGCAGGGAAATGAGGATATTAGGGATTTCACGAAATCCCGGCAGATATCGAATATTCTTGTTTTTTACGACTTTTTACTAAAAATATCTAGTGATATGTCAAATACCAATTAACCGTCAGTGATACGTCGTTTCAATAAACTAAATCTAGTGAAATAACGAATACTGTTGAAGAATAAAGTTATATAACAACATTACAAATTAAGTGGTGTATTTTTATTAAAAACAAAGTTTTAATTAACTTATCACTATAATCTGACAATGATCTCCACACTCTCGTCGAGAGGTTTCGTTCCCGGTATTCGCCGAAACAAGACGAGATCGAGAACTGCTCTCTACACTCTCGTTTTAGCGCAGTTGTCTGTTTGAGGACGTTGAAGATGGACGTTGAAACTGCTGCGGCCTTATAGCATTATGACTTGTAACGTAGTATACTTCTTACAACGAGAAAAATTGTTATTAATAGGCGTTAAAAAAGACGAAATTCCGCCACCATAGAGACTACACGAATATAGCTGAGACTTGCCGAATACTCTCGTATTCGCCTCCACACTCTCGTATTCGCCTATTCTCGTGTAGTTTTGCCGAGAGTGTGGAGCGGGTTTTATACATTTTTCAATTTTGTAAATTCGCTCATTAGGAACAAAAAACATTTGCAAGGAGAAAAAAAATTGATTTCTAAAAGTAATACGAATCTCAACAATAAGGATGACGACGAACTTCCTAATGGAAAACGACAAATATTATTATTTATTTAATGAAGGCTGTGATTTGTGGCACCTTGAATTACACAACACATTTAGCCTTTTGCAAACATATCTTTTGGTTTTGCACTGGACCTTTGATTTTTCACAGTTATATTTTTTTAAACTTTGTCCTCCAAATGTTGAAATTCTTTCAGCTAACTCTCGCAATGACAGTTCAATTTGTGGCACTGAATCTGTAAAGGTTGTATCTATATTACCCTTTTCTTACCAAATATTTTGTGCATACAGATCCTCCATTCCGAGCTCCTCAAATCTCCATCTCCGAGGACGTGTACTCCCGAGGAGACGTGCTACGGGCCAACTGCTCCGTTGATGAGTCCTACCCAGCTCCCAACATCACGTGGATCATCGATGATCATAAGGTAATCAGCATTAAAAGGGTTGCTTCCGAATACTCAAATGCACCTTAGATGTATCTTATCTAAAATCGTTCTCAAGTTTATGTCACTACATAATCCAAGAACTTTATATGTGTTGGTAGAAGAACTGAGTACCCATAGAATTTATTGGCATATAAATAGAAGGAAATATTGTAGAATATAGTTTTGGTAAAACTTTAATTATTTTGCATTTGATGAAGAAAAAATCTCTCAAAGTGTGTCTCGCCAAAAAATTACCACTTCTGGCAGTAATTAATAATTTTCTCCTTCATCAAATCACTACATATTATAAAACAAAGTCCCCCGCCGCGTCTGTCTGTCTGTCTGTCTGTTTGCGATAAACTCCAAAACTACCGAACCGATTTTCATGCGGTTTTCTTCAATGGATAGCGTGGTTCTCTAGAAAGGTTTTAGTATACAGTTTGTTAAGTTTTTGTATATATTTTTGTATATACAAAAGATATTTGTTGGAGGTGTCGTAAAAAATGAGCCGTTTGGGAGCTTTCAACGAAAACGCTGTCGAAACCCTTTGAGATATAACAAAACAATGTATTGTGGAATTGTGTATCTTATTTAGGTCTACAGAAGAGTCCGCGATGGCATATGTCTATATATTAAGGATAACATACTATATTCATTTTGATACTTTAAAAAATGGGCAATTATCAAATATCACGCGCAGGCCTAACCCTTAGAGCTAGTAGAATTTTGAAATTTTGCTCACGTATTCCTCTTTTGACATTAGCATCCACTAAGGAAGGATTTTTCAAAAGTCATCCCCTAAGGGGGTGAAATAGAGGATTAAAGTTTATATGAAACTTTTTATTCCTTGGATATATTTGTATGAAATTTCGTGTGAATTGAGAACGGCAAAATTTTAATAGTTTCCCGAAATTAAACCTCTAAAGGTGTAAATTGGGGTATATGTTTAGTTTACCGCTTTGTAGCGTCATATTTTATAATCCCCGCATTCCAAACCTGAAGTCACCGCGGACGAAGTCGCGGGTAACTGCTAGTGCAAAATAATTAAAAGTTGTACCAATATTACCACAAATATTTCAAATGTCAACAATACTTGAGATGCCAGCATTGATTTTATTATCGATAGATTGATTCACCCCCTTCAAGAAAATTAAAATCTACACGTTACATACGCATAAAAAAATGTAATAAAGTAGTATAAAAAAATGTCATACTCACGGGCTGAATCACCAATTCAAGTAATAGACAATTATTATCCTACGATAAAGTTATAAGTCAAACCGTCGTCATCTCATCAGTAAACATTGTTTAAACAAATGTATCCATCACTATCTTTGACTGATTCACGTTAGACCATGTGATTTAAAATCCACGGGATTGGCTGAAGCTACAGTGAAATGACCTTAAAAACAGTTAATGTAAGTCAATGTTAGATTTGACAGCTTCAACAGGAGTCTGCATACAGGTGATTTGTCAACAAGTGGCGGCCTAAAGCGTTTTGGTGGCCTAAGTATTTAGTTCAACTTTAATTCTGATTAGCAAGCAAGTAAAACAAGTTCACAAAAACTGTCAATATTGCAAATATACCACATTTGCAATATGGATATTCTTTTATGTTACAATTTAACTTATTTTTCGATACTCGAAAAATATTAAATTATTGAATGTTTTTACATCCTACATTCGAAATACACATAATTCAATCCCCTTAAAACATATTCCACATGATACAATTATAACGCCACATTACATAGCTCACATCAAAACTCGATACTAACGAGAGGCGGATCGCTTTCCGCCATTTTAAATTCGACAAACAAAGAGAAAACAAAAATACTCTCTCACTAATGAACAAAAATCCTTGAATAATGGCATATTGTTTTCAGTTTCCGGAACGAATAAAAACAGGCAGACTTCTACGGGCTTGAGGGTTTTGGAAAATGTCGGTGAATTTTTGTTTGATTGTTTGCTTTAACTTCTGAAGTCAAACTGTTGTGTTTTGTTTATTTTAGTTTTATTTTTGAAAAAAAAAAATATTTTAGCATGTTAAAATAAGCAAACGTTTACTACAAGTATCTAGGCAGGACAGATTAACAAGAATACTTCTGAAAGTCACTATCAGATTTTCTACTGCTTTCACATTTATATATGCAACAGGTTAATTTTAAAATTGATAGTGATTGTTTTATAAAGTATTGATTAAAGAATTTATTTATAATTTTTCTTTTTCACAGATCGCTGAAACCGTCTCCTGGGCGACTTCAGAACTGGACTTCAAGGAGCGAGGAGCCTTCAGCCAGATCGCCATCTCGATAGTGGAAACCGAGCCTTATAGACTTGGCATCACCTACACCAGTTCCAGTCTGAACCGGATCTACCACAACCCCTTCTATGGAGAGAAGAAAGAAGAACAGGACATTATTCAGTAAGTCCTTCTACCTTCTTCTGTATACAGAGTGGAACATGAGCTTTGACATACCCATAAAGGGATATTTCCGTAAATATGAACAATTTCCATCAATTAAGGGAATAAAGGGAACTCATTTTTTTTCCAAATCATCATACCAGTGTTCAGCCACCCTGGCCATTAGTATGTGAAACCTCATCCGTTTTCATCTGATGAAACTTCAGTCAAAGGACTTTTAAAAATTCATCCCTTAAACGGGATAAACGATGGTCCAAAATTGTTATTAACGCAAGTAGATAAGACATTACTCTTATGAGCTCTCATCCAAGGATGCCTAAGATCAGGCGAAGTGGAGAAGTAAAAGTCGGAAAGCAGACCCCGGGTTAAAAAACATTCTAGCTGAGAATGCAACTGCTCAGATGAGGGACAGATAGATGTACACTGATCAACACTTTGTTGCAACTTCTTCTTCAGTTCTTCATCATCAGGTCCTTCTAGTCTCCACTGCAGGAGCACGACCCTCTCTGTACTACCAGAGCCATATACTAGCCTGGGTTGTCAGAGGATTTGGCCTACACTCTCCACGCTGGCCAGACGGGTTGGAGAGGTATCTTTTTGATGTTAATAAGCTTTGTTTAGCTTGCGTTTCCTTAGTCGCCTTTTACGACATCCACGGGATGACTTGGAGTGGTCCTATTCTACTCTGCCGGGAACCACACGGCTTTCTATCCATTATCCCAGCTTCTTATCCCATGTTTATTTGTAGTCGCCTCTCCAATCACCCTTCACCAGGTAAGCAACAAAAAAGAAAAATTTCACGATTATTCGGTGCACAACAACTAACAATTCAAAGGAATCTCTTCTATTCTAGGCAACCGTTGATTGAAACTGTTAACTGAATAACTGTACAATCAAAATCCATAACTTTGAATTATCCTAATTTAATAGAACGTAGTTAAATTAACCTCTAATCCTCTCCAAATCCCGATAATTCAATTATCTCCATTGGGCAGAATGCAGAGTGTTGTGGAACAGTGCAATGTGCAACAAGTGGCCGCTTCGCAGGTACAACTTGGGGCTAGTTAGGCCATTAGACCAAAACTTTGTAAATGTTATCTACATTTGCTAAGTATGTATACTAATATCTGCCACGAGATACTTATACTACGAGATATCATCCAAGTCTCCGTGGTCCAGTGGTTAAGGCGTTTGTTTGTTGACCCGGGGGTCGTGGGTTCGATTCTCACTGGAAGCATACTTTGTTAAGTTGTTTCCAGTTTGGATAGGACATTGCAGGCATGAATCACCTGATTGTTTGATAAGAAAGATGATTCCGTGCTTCCGAAGGTACGTAAACCGTTGGTCCCTCCCGGCTGTCATGCTGTTAGTCGTTAAAGGCACCACGTCTGAGGCCGAAAGGCGGATCCGAAGAATTCTGACACCAGGGTGTGCATGGTGTGTCGATTGACCGTGTCACCTACACGAAATGATGATGATGATTCATCATATCGACGGCGAAGTGGCAAGAACTCGTATCTACAATTTTGACCAGTTTGACTTTTTTACGTAGTTGGGTATAAAAATAATGGTTCTATGCACGAGCAAAAACACTGGGCGTGATATTCCTATATTTAGTTATATAGTACCATAGGAGATATCATCATTGATGATATCTCCTGGTATAAGTATCTCGTAGTAGGAAATTTTGTAAGATAATTTCTTTAAGCTATAATGGATTTCTCAAGGCTGAATTGATTTACAGCTTTAAGTGGAAAAGCTGCTGGGTATGATGACTTGACAGTCGATCAACTGAAACACCTGGGTCCAATTTCAATTTCTTGGCTTCTGGCTCTTTTTAACGACTGCTTAAAATTCGCAAAAATTCCACGCATCTGGCGAAAAGTCAAAGTTATCGCTTTGCTTAAGCCAGGTAAGTCCCCATCTGACCCGAACAGCTATCGCCCAATATCTTTACTATGCCACACATACAAGCTGTTTGAAAGGCTTCTTTTAAATTGACTAACACCAATAATAGATCCCAATCTGATTCCGGAACAGGCTGGTTTTCGCCCTGGCAAGTCGTGCTCAGGACAGATTCTTAGGCTCACACAACATATAGAGGATGGGTTCGAATCAGAAAAAGTGACTGGGCTTGTTCTAGTTAATTTGTCAGCAGCTTATGACACTGTAAACATCCAGCGTCTATTGTCAAAGGTATTTACCTTCATAAACGACAAGGGACTTTTACGCATACTAAGCGAGTTGCTGACAAATCGACGATTCCGGGTACATCTGAATGAAACTGAGAGCCGCTGGAGAGTACAGAAAAATGGTCTTCCTCAGGGAAGCGTGCTTGCCCCAATACTTTTTAACATATACACCAATGATCAACCCGGTTCCCTTTCTACAGAGAGATTTATCTACGCCGATGACCTGGCTCTAACTTCCCAAACAAAAACATTCGAAAGTGCAGAACAAAACCTGTCGAGAGCCTTGGACGACCTTAGTGTATACTACGCCTCAAATGCATTACGTCCCAACCCTAGTAAAACCCAGTGCTGCGTATTCCATCTCCGGAATCATCAAGCTAACCGGAAGTTAAACATCAACTGGCAAGGAGTCAATATACAGTACTGCGACAAGCCCTCTTACTTAGGTGTTCTACTCGACAGGTCACTTACTTATAAAAACCACTGCCTGAAAACCAAAAGTAAAGTGGGAACACGTAATAACCTCCTCCAGCGGCTTACTTCAACCAAATGGGGAGCTGCACCACATGTCCTCCGAACCAGTGGCCTGGCGCTTTGTTTTTCTGCAGGCGAATATGCATGCCCAGTGTGGCATCGTTCTGCCAATGCTAAGGAAATAGACGTCGCACTTAATGAAACGTGTCGCATTATCACTGGTTGTCTTAAACCAACACCGCTCGAACTCTTATATCCTACTGCAGCAATTGCGCCACCTTCGGTTCGGAGACATATCACCTGCGGTATTGAAAAAAAGAAGCAAGAGTCAGACCCAAGACATCCCTTGCATGGAATACAGCCTTCTGCCAACAGACTTAAAAGCCGTAATAGTTTTATAAAAACTACAAGACCTCTTGATGGCGACCCAAGATCAACCCGACTGCAATTTTGGCGCAAAGATTTTCCACCTCCCACTGACTATATACCCCCATCTGAAGAGCTTCCTCCGGGATCTCAACTCCCACGGGCTACATGGAAAAGTCTACGCCTACGTACTGGGGTAGGCCGATGTAAGCATAACCTAGCCAAGTGGGGCTACATCGACCAAAATAACGTTCAGTGTGAATGTGGTGAAAGAGACCAGACCATGTCACACCTCATGTCGTGCCCCATGTGCCCCACTACCTGCACAAAGTACGACCTCAACTACGCCTCAGCAAGTGGCGTGGCTGTTGCAACATACTGGAGGGATAAAATATAGGATTTATTAGAAATTTTGAGCCATCGACACGAAAAGAAGAAGAAGAAGACAGCTTTAAGGAATCCACTGCAGCAAAGGATGGCATACTATACATGCCGCTTGGCAAATGGCGCAGTTTGCTGGGTTTATATCGGTTTCGACGAGCCTATCCAAACCGCAAGGGAAAAGTTGGAGTTTTTTTGACTGCGAGCAGGGGATATAGGTATTTGGAATGCTACTCGTTTGGATGGATTGTGGACAAAAAAATATACGGCTTGCAAGCTGCATTATGATATATAGCCATTATATGATTCCTCACGCCAATTCCCTCGATCAGCTTTCTGCGCGGGAAGAAACGCGCTGGCACATTCTATGTTTTTTTCTCCTTTCCTCATAGATCAGCGTGAATGAAATCGAACTCCTTAAATAAAAAACTAATGGAATGTTCTCGGCCGTTAAACTCCTTATTAGCCGGGATAATCGAGGGATTTAAAATTAACGCCCTCATTAACTTGTTAACTCCATAATTTGCCTGCAGTGGCCACTTGTTGCCCCGAAGCGGTCTAGTGCATTCGATTGAACTATTGGGAAAATTTGCATCGTTGCCTATTTGAAAGGATAGTGCATTCTATAGAATTATTGGGAAAATTTGCATCACTGCCTATGATAGTGCATTCTATTAAACTTTTTTGGAAATTTGCGTCACTGTCTATTTAAAAGGATAGTGCATTCTATAGAACTATTTGCATCAGTGCCTTTTTGAAGGGAATCAAGAAATGGTTCATTTGGTGGGTATTGGTTTTGTAGAAAGGAAAAGTATATAGAGTTTAATTAACATATTGTATACAGTTTAAACTTGAAAAACTTCCACCGAAACTTGAAATTTGGCACAGGAGTTCTATGAGGAGCTTTAGAAATTCGACTCTTATTAAGGGGTGAAATAGGGGAATGAAGTTTAACGTGGATGAAACGCGGGAACATTGCTAGTAGGCAATAATATTCGTGGAAAGAGCTAGTATTTAATAATGAAGTATTATGTTACTTGCCCTCAGGTACACCCTGGTGCCCCCTCCGACGGGCCAATTCACTCTGACCTGCATGGCGACAATATTTGACCTGTACGGGCGTAAGAGCGAGCCAGTGTACATCCGGATGGCAGACGCCCCGTACCCCGCGCCTCGCTCGCGCTCCGTTACCGGGGAAGATTCTTCAGGTAATAATATTCTCTCTTTCTTATTTCTTTATTTTCCTTTCACCCGAGATTACTAGATTTGTATAGCAAAGAGCGAGCGGAGTAGATCCGGAGAAGACTCTTCAGATAATATTCTCTGTTTCATCATCATCATCAGGTCTTTTTTGGTCTCCACTGTAGGAGCACGACCCTCTCTGTACTTGGATTTGGTCTAATCCACGCTCGGATTCGGTCGGATTGGAGCGGTCTGTTTGATGTTTATAAGCTTTGTTTAGCTTATGTTTCCTAAGACGCCTTTTACGAAATCCATGGGAAGACTTGGAGATCCTGATCTACCGGGAACCACACGGCTTTTATCCTCTTTTTCTATCACCTGACGGTACTTAATTTATACTGGAGCAAGAAAGAACAATGTAGATCAAGATGGCGGACACCCCGTACCCCGCACTGCCTTCACGCTCTCTTCAGGTAATATTCCTTCTTTCTAATGTCGTCATATGTCTCGCACCCGAGATAACTTAACTTGTTCTGGTGCAAGAGCGATGCAATGTAGATCAAGATGGCTGATGTCCCATACCACACACCGCGCTCACGCTCTGTTACCAGTAAGACTCTTCTGGTAATATTCTTTCTTTCATCATCATCATGTCGTCTTTTTTGGTCTCCACTGCAGGAGTTGTGCTCTTGCAGTGGAGACCAAAAAAGATGTTTGTACTTGGATTTGGCTTACACTCTCCACGCTGGCCAGTTGGGTTAAAGAGGTCTCTTTGATGTTTATAAGCTTTGTTGTTATTTTATCGAGGGCTTAAAATAAAATGCGTTCATCGCACGTCAGTTTGAAGCGAAGTGAAACGATGTTAATATGGCAAACGCACTTTTAAGTCAAGGTATTAATGTTCATTTTCCTTTGACATTCAGAAATGCGAAATTCGCGTGCAGACTTGCGTTTTTTTCGATCTCAAGGAACATGAGCGTTAACGCTGTTACGTTAGAGGTGAGTTTGCTATATTTAAATCGTTTTCTTCACTTCGACTCTGCGTTAGTATGTTTTGACTCTAACTTATTGTTTTGTCTCCAGGTGTAACTCCATCCAGCACTGCGTTCCTTACTCTTCTCTCCTCGTACATCGCGCTCCACCGCGCGTTATGATCGCTAGGAGCGAACCCGGGGTCCGCCCCGCCTCCCTCAATTACTGCAAACTGAATGTTGTGATAGCCACTACGATTCAACTAGATATTTGTACTTTAAGGTTATTTCAATGTTACAGATTATTATATGTGAATATGTAAATACATTGATTAGTTACTGATGGTTTGTTTTATTTTTCATCCTATAAGTACCTTGGTTATTAAGATAATTTATGAAGTAAAAGTGTTGGCCATTAATTAATACCTATTAATCCCTAAGTCAAGTAGCAACGGAATACGTCTTTCGCAAGTACCAGGTTACCATAACAGTGGAGAGGAGGTCGAGATGAATACTCCAAGTTACAATCATTCCTGGGCTCGCTTAACAAGCATAAGTCCTCTGGGCTATAAGGCCCTGTACTAAAAGTTGGTCACTAACACATATTGGTACCTCAGTCTAGTAACAACAAAAATCCACGTCTTTCGTAAGTAACAGGCTAACATTGTTATGTTAGCCTGGTCGAGATTTATGCTCCATGTTAACATTAAATCCCGGGATGACTTAACATACGTTTGCACACCGGGCAGTAATTACTGCAGTTATATTGTCAATCGATTCGATCGAGTCAATCGATCACATGTCCAATTTCTTGTTAGTAGCAACAGAAAAACCACGCCTTACGTACGTACCAGGCTAAAATAATAACGGAGGAGGTCGAAATAGTTTTATGCCATATGCAAAAATCTATCTAAGTTGTATTACTACCGGGATTGCTTGACTTATGAAAGCACTAACAATGCTTTCACTAACCCAAGAGTTTTCAAATAGAAGTATTGGCCTTAAAAACAATTAGTACTTCAGCCTAGTAACAGCAGAAACACCACGGATTTTGTACTCGTAAGTACCAGGCTAATATAACAGTGAAGGTGCTCAAGATAACTAGTTTGATGCTACATTTGAACATCAATCCAACATAAAACCACTCCCGGGGTTACTAAACTGCGTAAGCTCACTACGCTTTAGCTTCTTAAGTATTAGTTACAAACATACGAACACATATTAATTAGGTATAATATTATGTGTAGCCGGAGGCTTGGATTTAGAATCGTGCGCCTTGATTTTTTATGGTCACCCGGAGCGACTGAGGGTAGAAAAGAAGTTAGGTTCAGGTTATTTTTTTTTTTATGACCACCCGGAACGACTTAGGGCAGAAAAGAAGTTAGGTTCAGGTTATTTTTTTTATAACCACCCGGAACGACTGAGGGCAGAAAAGCACACGGGCGCACGATTCTAAATTTCAACCCCGGATACACTACACCTTTCTTAAGTACTAGGCTTACATAATAGAGGTGGAGGTCGCAATAGTTGTATTCTCCATGTGAACATTAATCCACGTTATAATTGCTCTTGTGATTACTAAACATGTCTAAGCGCTAATAACTACCTACATCTAGCTCCTCTTAAAAGTTAAAAGTAAGTCCGGGATCCACCCCGGTACCTTCAGTGAGGTGTTCTGAAATAAGCGGCGGCAGCGCTGAAATTGTTGGGTCCGGTAAGCTGTGATTGGCCCACAATATGTCAACTGTTGCTGCTTGTCAAATATTGTCCAATGACAGCGGCTGATCGAGGTTGACGCCTCATTCTCCCATCTGCTGTTGAGCCTTTCAGGAAACCCTCATTCTTGAAAACTGAATTTTTTTGATCGCCGCTTTGATTCAATGACATAATTTCAAAGAGAAAATTTACACCTAGTAAACAGAATATCCTGAAACAATATTTAAATAAAACTAACATAAAACGGATTTTATCGTATTTATTACATTATTTATTATTACTTTCTCATTTATATAAATGATTTGTGCAACCTTACGCTCAAGAACGCAAAAATATTCTCTTACGCGGACGACACCGCTATCGTCTTTACTGGGTCGAGTTGGGAGGATGCTCGAGTATGTGCCGAAAATGGTATGTCTGAGATAGCTAAATGGCTTAAAACTAACCTTCTCACATTAAATACCAATAAGACATAGTACGTATGCTATAGTATTTACAGAAACTCGCAGCCGACCCATAATTTTGACGTAAAAATACATACATGTGGCAAAATCCCTAACTCTTACTGTACGTGTCCTTCGATTGAAAAAGTAAATCAAATTAAGTATTTGGGTGTAGTTGTAGACGAAAAACTGTCCTGGTATCCTCAAATAGAACTAATAACTACCAGAATCCGAACATTTATATGGATGTTTAAGATCTTGCGCCATTTAGTTCCTAAAAAACATTTAAATTACATCTATATTTCATTAGTTCAATCTGTTATCACATACTGCATACCGATCTGGCGGGGTGCTTTAAAAACCCGTTTCCTAGAAGTAGAACGAGCTCAGAGAATGCTGTTGAAGGTTATGTATTTTAAAAAAAGAACTTTTCCGACTTCGGAACTATACCTGACATACGACTTACTGTCTGTTAGGAAGTTATACATACTGCAAGTTGTACTAAAAAAGCATAAAAAATTACCGTTTAACCCTGAAACTATGACGAAGAGAAGAAGGCACAATGTTGCTCAAATCCCACAAACAAGAACTTCGTTTGCAGTTTTACAGCTCGATTCTCGATCTGCAATCTTATATAATAAATTAAATAAAATACTACATATATACGATAAACCTCACCATGAGTGTAAAGCAACATTAATAACGTGGTTAAAAAATAAATCCTATGAAGATTTGGAGACTTTCATCAGCTGAGACTTTTAACTTTTACAAACATACATACAAAAAAAAAGAGAAAATAATAAATTGAATTGTAACTTATTTTTAAGCAATTAATTTTTCATTTAATTGTACTTGAATTGCAATTGAATAGAATTGAATTGTATTTGAATTGTAATTGTAATAAAATATAATTGGATAGTAATTTAATTTTAAAGAAACAGTAGCGGAATTTTACATTAGGATTAATATAATATTATTTGTATTTTAATATAATATGTCTATACACCCGGAAAAACAAACCTACACATACACACACTCACCCACAAGCACTCACCCATACACACACACCCACATACCCACCCACCCACACACACCCACCCACCCACACACAAAGTTAATAAACATCCTAATTTCAATAGGGAGGATGGTTGGCAGTTACCACCAGCTTGGGATCCAGTTATCAATTTAATAAAATCTCAAACTAAGCAGAAGACAACAAGACCTTCAGACACCGTGAGCCAATACTGCGTACATCCGGAACGTTATTTATAGATATTTTAGGCGATAGATTTTGAAGTTCGTAAAAAATACTAGACAAATGTCTACTTAGTCTACCTGCGACCACAAACACTGTAAAGTGCTCAAAACGTAAGGTGTATAATAAATAATGTAATAAACGCGAATTAAACGTATGAAATTATTTTTATTTAAATGTGTTACAATCGCGAAAACATAAGAAAACGTTATCCTGAAACTACTTATAGATTCTGTATTTCTAACTTTCTTCCGACAATAACGAACTCAAATTCTTTCTTCAGCTCAAAACAATATCATAACTTCTGTTAGGAAAAACAGGAAGTTTTTAAAGTATACTCGTAACAACTCAACAACATGAGTCGGCGGAACTCAAAAACAATAAATTCACATTACCAAGTCAAAAGTTTTACTTCTCACTCGTTTAGCACAGTCGCTACATTCCGCGCCATTTGACAGAGATGACGGTAGCAGAAAAAAACTTAAGATGATGTGAAAATAAGGAGAACGTAGAATAATACACACATAAAGAGATCTTCTACAGAACTACAGCTTAGTCACAAATAAGTAGACATAAACAATGAATGAATGAATGTTCCAAAAATAAAGAATGTATTATGATATTGTAAAATAAAAACGGATGGAAAAAGAAAAGAAAAGTCAAGAAGAAAGAACTATAATATAAACAATTAATCATACAAAGCTCTTCAGGCGAGTAGGCGACCATTTGAACAGAGTTTTTTTCGGCGTTTTTTCTCTGCAGTGGTCGGTTCCAAAATGCTACTAGTCTGTAGCTTTTGAACAATAATTAGTAAATGCATCAATAAGTCCTCAGTAAGATAATTTAAAGTCCAAATAAGAAAAACCTCAAAGATAATTTTAAATGTGATTTGACTTGAAGGCAGCAACCCTATTTTTTGAATAATAGTTTTGAACTATCCTTTTAAAGAAATTTATTAGAATAACACGCATAAAGAGTAAGTCTTATACAGATAAATTCTATAGAAATATAGTCATCATCATCATCAGGTCTTTCTAGTCTCCACTGCAGGAGCACGACCCTCTCTGTACTACAAGAGCCATATATTAGCTTGAGTAGTCAGAGGATTAGGCCTACACTCTCCACGCTGGCCAGACGGGTTGGAGAGGTCTCTTTGATGTTTAGAAGCTTTGTTAGTTTTTCCTTAGTCGCTTTTTACGACATCCACGAGATGACTTGAAGTGGAAGTTATTTTATCAATAAAAAAGTAAGTAACAATCAAACTCATTTATACCAAAGACCGTGCGTTGTATGCAAAAGCAACATATTTTATTAGTTTGATGTATGTAGGCAAGATTTCAATATATTATTGAGATCTTACCTAATACAACATGTCCTCTGCCTTTTTGTACCTACTGTGCTATTTCTTTATACAAATGGTAAAGAAAATAGAGGATATTTTGATTGATGATTTTCAAGATTAAAAATATCATTAACTTTATTCTTTTCAGAATTATATAAAGCAATGCACACATTATTAAATAATGCTTGTGAAGCCAAGAAGTGTCAAATCTGAACCTTCTTTATTTTGGAATGCCGAGACTCGAAACAAAAAATAAAACTTAACACAATCCACGATAACTCAAGTAAAATCCAATTCTCCTATTCAATTTTAAACAGTGTATCACACTTGCCATTCAGAAAATCTCAGCTATATTCTCAAGCTTACAAAATTTAAAATTTAATGCTAGAAATTGGTCCACCTCTTCAGATGTTAATCTTGACAAAATTTCCCATGCGGTTTCTTAGGACCTTATTACGTGGGCTGTACAGGTCAGTATGGCTTGTTGCTGTAGATATTTGGTGTGCAGTAGTCTAGAGTAGTCGTTATTTCTGCAGTGTGAGTCTTAAGAGCCCTACATAAGGCATGAGCATCATTTTTATTATATTTTGAAGACCTTATTACATAGGTGTAAGGATTATTATGGCTTGTTTCTGGCAGATACTTGGTGAGCTAGTAGTCGGAAGAAGTTGTTATTTCTGGAGAGTGAGTTTGGAGAGTCCTACATAAGGCATGAGCATCAAGACCATCATTTTCTGAAGACTTAAATACGTAGGTTGTAGAGGTTAATTTACCTTGTGCCGCGGCAGATTTGGTGTGCCTGTCTCGAGTAGTCATTATTTCTGGAATCTGAGTCTGGAGAGTCCTACATGAGGCATGAGCATCATTTTTGTCACTTTTAAGAACTTATTACGTAAGTCGTAAAGGTTAGTTTACCTTGTGTTGCGGCAAATAGTTGATGTGCCAGTTTGGAGAAGTCGTTATTTCAGAGTGTAAGTCTGGAGAGTTCTACAATAGGCATGAACATCAGCAGCTTCATATTTTGAAGACCTCAATGCGTTGCTTGTAGAAGTGAATTTCGTTTGTTTCTGGCAGATAGTTGGAGTGCCAGTGTCAAGTAGTCGTTATTTCAAGACTGTGAGTCTGGAGAGGCACGAGGCATGATCATCAAGAGCATTATTTTCTCAAGAACCTAATACGTATTTTTATCATTTTCTTAAGACCTTAGTACGTAGGTTGTAAGGGTTAATTTTGCTTGATTCTGGCAGATTGTTGATGTGCTAGTAGTCTAGAGTAGTCGTTATTTCTATAGTTTGAGTCTAGATAGTTCTACATAAGACATGAGCATCAAGAGCATAATTTCTTGAAGATCCTTATTACTTAGGTTGTAAAGGTTAATTTGGCTTATTTCAGGCAGATAGTTGGTCTGCCAGTAGTCTGGAGAAGTCGTTATTTCTGGAGTGTGAGTCTGGAGAGTCCTACATAAGGCATCCCGTTTGGACCGCCGCCAGGTATCGTCATGCATGGCAAAATATGAAAATACGCGGTTTATTGCCGTGTTGAGAGTTTGCATTCCAAGCGGAAATTAGAAAATGTACATGAAATAGGGAAGAAAGTTTTCAAGAATAGCCGGTAGAATGAAAATTCTTAGGGGAAATTTAATATTACACACATTATCTATCACGTCTTTCTCCCTTGCTGGATAGACAGAGTCCAAGTCTATAAACCTGAAATGCCACGTTTAACATGTTGGTGGACTTGTAGGTGAGAACGGAATCAAAATATTGATAGCCACATCGCCTGATAACATGATTTCTGACGCCCATTCCCTCGATTGGCTTTTAGAATCTGCGCGGGAAGAGAAGCAGCTGGTGCATTCTACGTTTTTTATTTTCTCCCAGACCAGAATGGAAGTTTGTGACGTATCTGTGTGTGAATTTAATATTAGCTATAAAAATTCACACACAGATATGATTTCTAATAAATATCATGATCTAACGATAGTGGTTGAACCAACAGCAAACTTTTAAGAGTTAGGCTATTTATGCGAACTCCTTGCTGGATATGGTATGTTATTTCTTGGGGGTCGGTTACATTTACTTAGTAAATATTTAGTTTGATTACTACTGTCCGCTACAAAAGGATTACAGTCGTATGAAAATGTAACGTTACTGTGCCATGTGTAATCAGTAAATTATTGTATTTTTAAATGACAAATATCTAGTCTAAAATGATAATTAATTAATTAGTTAAAAGATTACGCAAAATTTAAATAAATTCAATACACGTCTGCTCAGCCAAAGTAAATAAATAAATAAATAGGGACATATCACACAAATTGAGCTAGCCCCACAGTAAGTTGTGAACTTGTGTCGTAGGATACTAACTCAACGATACTATATTTTATAATATATACTTATATAGATAAACATCCAAGACCCAGGTCAATATGAAAAAGATCTTTTTCCATCCTGACCTGACCGGGGATCGAACTCGGGACCCCCGTGTCGCAGGCTAGCGTGTTGACCGCTGCGCCACGGAGGTCGACTACTAAAGTAATAATTATTTGTCAGTTAGTTAAATAGTTTATGCATCATCAGATATTCCAATATAACTTGGTGATAGTCAACTTTTATTAAATATTATTGATATAAGTTATTCATTGTTGACGTCAATAATTTACTTATATTAGTAAGTTATAAACTTACTAATATAAGTGGACGCTTCCAAAGTGGAAGAAGAAAAAGCGGCAACAAACTGGACAGCGTATTTTCTCCAAATGACGTCAACTTACAATCTGAGACATACCTACTTAGAATTAAATCTTATGAGTTAAAATTGTCAATTTAAAATTAAATTGTCCATGTCACTTGGGTAACCCTATTCATCAAAATCTTAGACATTTTAAAAGAATGGCAACATTAATAAAAAATCACATGCATACTCACATATAAACATATTCATGTTCTAATAAAAACAATACACTCTTTTTGCGCAGTCACGTAATCACAGTACTAGATCAATTTTGTTCCAAAAGAGAGCAAATAAAAGTTTCGACTTCTGAATACAAATTTATTGTTGTTGAGTTCAGGAAGTTTCGTCAAGCTGTTGAGTTTATACTTGTTGAGTTTCCTGGTAATCGAAACAGGAGCTATGTAATTTCACGGGTCTCAACCGACATGAAAGAACGGGAAGTTTCTTGGCATGCATGTTGGATGTTTTGAAGTTATTTACATAGATTTATAGTACAAGTAATAGTATAGTATAAAAGTTTGGTAAGAAGTCCTAAAGAATCCTTTAAAACCGGGCTAATATTTTGGAAAAATGTACCCACCCAGTCCATGTCACACAAAGAAGTAGGTAACTGAATAAATTCTTGAGATATAGAGGTTTTATTTATTCTCAAGAATCTCGCCACCTGCGGCGTAAGAGCCGGTATCAATATTGCGAGCTCATTTCGATTCCATGAATAAACTAGTGCCCATAAGCCACACTGTATTCGGTGATACCATTTTTGCACTTCCGATCAAGTTTTATCTGTAACTTTGGTCAAATGTTCCTAATATTAAGTGGTTACAGTTCAACATACCATTTGTAGTCTATTTCAATTTGAAATAATATACGTACATACATACTATCACGTCTTCTTCCCTTGCGGGGTAGAGAGAGCTCAGGCCTATAGAACCTAAAGGCCACGTTTATCATGTTGGTGTGCTTGTAGGTGGAGAACGGAATCAAAATATTGATCGGTTGCTAGCCGCATTGCCTATTGATATGATTCCCCGTACACCTTTCCTCGATCGGTTTTTACAATTTCCGTGGAAAGAGAATCAGCATATAAGGCTTTAAGTTTAGATTTAGGTTGTGACATAAAGAAGAAGCTAAATAAATTTTTGAGATATAGTGGTTTTATATAATCTCAAGAATCTTGCCACCTGCGGCGTAAGAGCCGGTATCAATATTGCGAGCTCATTCCGATTCCATGAATATACTAGTGCTCGTAAGCAAATTTTTTGTATTACCAAAGTACTTTCTACGTGAGACAGAATTCATAGGTCCTTAGTATTTATTTTTGGAAGATTTACTTCGCCAATATCATGCTAGCATAGTTAATATTTAGTAATGGGTCTTATTCACTAAGTCGTTCCTATGATTTATCACCATATGCCGTTTGACACGTGGTTCCCGGCAGAGTAGAAAAGGTCCTCCCGTAGATGTCGCAGAAGGCGACTAAGGAAACACAAACTAAATGAAGCTTGTAAATATCAAAGAGACCTCTCCAACCCGTCTGGCCAATGTATGCTAAATCAGAGGATTTGGCCATTTTGGAGGAGCCATATATTAACCAGAGCAGTCCTCTGACTGCTCTGGTTAATATATAATATACTAGCAGCCCTACCCGGCTGCGCCCGGGCATGTATTATACCTTAAAACCTTCCTCGTGAATCACTCTATCTATTAGTAAAAACCGTATGAAAATCCGTGGAGTAGTTTTTGAGTTTATCGCGAACAGACAGACAGACAGACAGACAGACGCGGCGGAGGACTTTGCTTTATAATATGTAGTGATATATGGCTCTGGTGGTAAAGAGAGGGTCATACTCCTGCAGTGGACTCTAAAAGACCTGATAATAAAAATAACTGAATTATGATTTGTCACATAAATTTGATGAAGCTAAATAAATTCTTGAGATAAAGTGGTTTTATATATTTTCAAGAATCTCACCACCTGCGGCGTAAGAGCCGGTATCAATATTGCGAGCTCATTGCGATTCCATGAATATACTAGTCTCTGTAAGATACAATCTTTTTTCGGAAATGATGGCATAAACTACATCCACCTGGGACTTGAGAACTTTTGATTTAGGAAAATATAAAAAGTGTTAATATTTAAACATTTTAATTTAACTTTAATGTAATCTCGGGATCAGAACCCTTAATAGAGTACAGAATTGAAGAAAAATATAAGGAATAAAACGTAAAATTTTTAGACCTCCCATACAAAGTCGCCAATCAGCTGGGCGAATTTCTATGGGAAGTCTGATTTTATTAATCGGTTTTCTCCTTTTTTAGGGTTCCGTACAAAAGTTGAAAAACGGAACCCTTATAGGATCACTCGAGCGTTTGTCTGTCCGTCCGTCCGTCTGTCACAGCGATTTTCTCCGAATCTACTGAACCAAATTAGATGAAATTTGGTAAGATAGTGTAATCCTATGACCCAAACACGGATGTGCAAAGTAAATAAAGATTTTTTTTTTTAAATAAGGGTCATTTTGAGGGGCCCAATTACAAAATTTTAAAAGAAAGTTTTGCAAACCTTACTGTGTCATATATCAAATGAAAGGGCTCATTATGAGGAACTGAAAAATATTTTTTTTGTTCGGGTAATATCAATACTTTTGATTTTATTCACGAAAGAAGGCAAAAATTTACCACCCCCCCCCCCCCCCCGATCTCCGAAACCATTGGGCCGAAAATTTTGAAAATTTACAAAATATAGTTCATTCCTTGAAGATTACAGGAAAAATAATAAGAATACTATCACTTGAAAATTAAATGGTAAACTCACTATAATAAGTTAATCTAGGGAAATAGTTCACTAAAACACCACTAGTTGGCGCTAGTCAATTGAATAAAACATTTTTTGCACATTGTGTGTATTGTAACACCTAATTTTATGCAAGTGTTGCTTACCATGAGATAGCCTATAAAATTACATTATTTCAAGCTGCCTCGACTGTATACGTTCACTGAACTATATCTCATTCCACTTTTCGTATTTTCACGAATCCTTTTAATCTCGATTTTCTAATAATTTCACTTTGAATCTAGAAATATTGAATGTTTTGGTCTGTAAGGAAAAGGTAAACATAGTCTTGTTTTTGCTGTGTTTGACATCTGACAGAAGTGACAGGTTGATGTTTAGTTTCTGGTAGGTTTGTTGTCTGTGGCGATATTTCTTTGTAATTGTTTGGGATTTTAGCTGTTTTGTGTTTTGAGTTCTAAAATCATTATAGAGGATAGTAAGTGGACTTTCTTTTATTCTACGACTATACGTTCTAAATATTAGTAAAAATGTTACGTCGGATTTGTCATGAACGGTTCGCTGCTGTGTGTATAACGAAACGCAGAAATGGTGCGTTCGGAAGTGTTGCGTTACATTGTTTTGACGTATTGAATTTTTACTTATAATTAAGTAATTGTTTTATATTTAGCCTTTTTTTTCTATAAAATAGCAATTAATAGGCTACCCATTAATTGTTTAAGTCAAGTTCGCTAACTTACTTAATTTATTTAAAATGTGTTAAGTGGTTGTGTTGTGGTTCATAGTTTTGAGCATATGATTCGAACGTGCTTGGCGTCGTCGGAAGTCAGTGGTAGGAGGAAGTCTTTTTTTCGGGCTGCGCGTGCTGGCGTGCAGGTCCCTGAGAAGTTCTGTGCTGTGGGCTGTCTGTTGTTCTGTTCTGTAAGCTGCTGATTCTGGGATTTGAGGAAGAATCCGAAGGCGGCGTTGCTGCGAGCGTTATTCGTGGTTCCTGAAGTTCTGAGATAAAACCGTTTCTGGTACTCTTCGGTGTCGGCGTGATCGCCTTGCTGTTGGTTTCAACGGTTGCCGTAGTCCAGAAGCGTTTTTCTGCCTCCGTTACAGGAGGTGTTTGGCTGAGGTGTTCGTCTGGAGTGTTTGGCCGAGGTGTTTGGCTGAGGTGTCTGGCTGGTGTCGGTCCGAGGAGTGGGTTCATCGGCTGGCAAGTCGAATCCTTCGTCGGTTGACTTGAGGATTCTTTTTCTTTAATTACGGGGATAAATTTCTTGGTTGAAAGTTTTACCTTTACATAAATACTACTTTCAATACTACTATTCTACTTATCTTTAAGTATTACATAAATTAGTATACTACTTATAACTTCTACTTTAAATAGTATGCTACTTTACCTTAATATAAACGCGTTCACAAGGGACCAGCCAAACTAGCCAACAACCCTCCCCTTTATTTCTTTATTTTCTCATTGTTGTTATCTTAACTTTAAGATTACGGTTATATCTCTTCACGATGAGTACCTAAGATGTTATTGTACGACAATAAATAAAACCTCTTGTCATTTAAACCTATTTTTCTTGACTTTTCCTACTTAGGAGTTTACCCCTCCACCACTTTAAAACTTAAATCAAATTAAAACTTAAACTCTTTTTTTTCATAAGTTACATGGCGCCCGAACAGGGACCTTGTTGGTCTAGTGTGCTTTCTCTCTGTCACTGGTCTTTCGCTCAATGACGGATTGGCTGGTCCTTTATACTTATTTTGCTGATAAGTCTGAATAATTGAATTATACTTCTGTTGCGGTTTAGTAATATTGTGTGAGGTTACTGTGTACACTGTTTCTATACGAATATTGTAATTTATTTTACAATTGTTAATTAATTGCGGTAACTTATCTGTTATAATTTAAGTTTGTATCTCAACATGACGGAAGAACGCCCTATTCGTTTTAACGTTTTGAATAAAGATGAGCTCCTTTACGAAGTGGCTATACGTGATGCTGTACCAGAGAAATCTGTTGATTTATTACGTATTCAAATTAGACGCTTGGCTAAAGAGATACCTAGCGATGAGGTGAGTGTGTTTGAAGGTGATGTAGAAGCGGAATTAAAAACTATTACTTCTAAAATTTCTGAATTAGAGGCGATCCTTAATCAGAAAACTCTTTTATTAAAAAGGTTATATCGCATCCAGGCTTTGGGTAACCATATCTTTCATAGGTTGAGTCGTGTTGAGCCTGTTGAGGAAGTGCATGTAACGTTGAAGGAGCAATTAGATGATCGTCTCGTCCTGTTGTTGAAACGAATTGATCAGCTGTATCATTCTTTTAGTAGTAGTTTTGATTTTAAGCCGGCTGTAGATGTAGTTCCTGGGGAGTCTGGTGTGGCTGAAGCTGAATCTGTAGTTGTGAAGTCTGTGGTAACTTGTGATCGTTACTCTTTCGTTCACTCTCTTAATCTTAAATTTAATGGGAAGGACAGTGTACAAGCTTTTCTTCAAAGGATAGAGGAGTTGTGTTTATCTAGGAATATTTCTAAAGAGAAGTTGTTTAATTCTGCAGCTGAATTGTTTTCTGATGAGGCTCTTTCGTGGTATCGTAGTGTACGCAGTGATGTGAGGGACTGGGAGTCTTTAAAAAACTTATTATTGGAAGAATTTCTGCCTTATGATTACGATCATCGCCTGCTGCAAGAAATTAGATCTAGGAGTCAGGGTCCTGATGAGTCTATTTCGTGTTATATGAATATTATGTTTAATTATTTCTCTCGTTTGCGGATGCCTATTGGAGATGAAGAGAAGTTGAGTATAGTGAAGTTTAATATAAGACCTTCATATTCCATCCCGTTAGCGAACGTTAATATTCAGTCGTGGGCTGAACTTAAAAAATATTGTAGGCAGCTGGAAGCAGCTAAACAGAGGGCTGAATTGTTCACTGAGCCTCCAAAAAATATTCAGAATGCTGTTGCTCCTGACCTTGCGTATAAGTGGAAGTCGAATCGTTCCAGATGTGATGTTGTTTCTAAACCTAGTGATAAGTTTTGCGTACGCTGTCGTGTTCGTGATCATACGTTGCTCGAATGTACGGAGCCTCGTACTATTATTTGTTTCCGTTGTGGTGAGAAAGGTGTAACTGCTGCTAACTGTCTGAAGTGTGCGCCTAAAAGTAAATCTGCACCGGATACAAAAAACGCGTAAAGAAGGGCCGTCGTTTAACTACGCCTGCGGAGTGGCGTGAATGGTGTGATTATGTGCGGGTGTTTTTTCAAAATAATAAACGTAACGTAGCGACGGTCCGCTCAAATATTTGTCGGGACGCTCGTCCTTATTTAAATGTAGAAATTGGTGGTGTTCCTTTTTCTGGGTTGTTAGATTCCGGATCTGAGATTTCTATTATTGGTGGTTCTGCTGTGGAGTATTTTACTAACCTGGCTGACTTACATCAGCATGATTCTATAGATTCTGTTGTGACTGCGAATGGATCTACCTCTCCAGTCGCTGGATATATGTTTTTGCCTGTTGTGGTAAATGATGTGTTGCGTGTGATTAAGTTTTTTGTGATACCAGGCGTATCCTCGTCTTTATTATTTGGTATCAACTTTTGGAAGGCTTTTCAGGTTGCGCCTGATGTCTTGAGCCTGATGGATCGGAAAGATCTAATAGTTTTTCAAGAACCTGCTGAAGCGGCTGTGTCGCAAATTAATCGTATACACCCTTTCGATGCTTTAACGGAAGAGCAGAAGAAATTGGCGGGTGATGTTTGTAAAATGTTTGAAGATATCTCAGCTGAAAAGAAGGGTTTAGGTAGAACTCATCTGATATCTCATCACATTGATACGGGAGACGCGACTCCTATCAAACAGCGTTATTATGTGATGTCCCCTGATAAACTTCGTGAGTTAAATCGTCAACTAGACGAAATGATTGAACAGGATGTAGTTGAGCCGAGCTGTAGTCCCTGTGGTGAGATGCGTTTTTGCTTAGATAGCAGGAAACTTAATGAGGTTTCGAAACACGATGCCTATCCTCTTCCCTATATCTCTAACATCTTAGATCAACTTCGAGACTCATGTTTCCTTTCTTCTATTGATTTAAAATCTGCGTTTTGGCAGATCCCTCTTACTCCTTCTTCTAAAGAGAAGACCTCGTTTACTATTCCGTCGCGGGGACTTTTCCAATTTAAAGTTATGTGTTATGGTCTGACCTCTGCGCCAGCTACGCAGCAACGACTGATGGATAAACTGTTTGGACCTGAATTTGGAGGGCGTGTATTTATTTATTTGGATGACATTGTCGTGGCTACTAAAACTTTCGAGGAGCATATTGATCTCCTAAAGAGGGTGCTGGAGCGTTTGCGTTCTGCTAATCTGACTGTTAGTTTGTCGAAGTGTTGTCTGTTTCGGAAGCAGTTGAAATACCTTGGGTATGTTGTGGATGATTTAGGATTGAGAACTGACCCTGAGAAGGTGAAAGCCATTACGGATTTTCCCATACCTATTTGCCCCAAAGATATTAAACGATTTTTAGGGACAGCTTCATACTATAGAAGATTTATTAGAGGGTTTAGTACCATTGCTGCACCTTTAAATGCTCTAACTTCTACTCGGAAAAACCGGCCACCTTTTGTTTGGTCTCCTGAAGCTGAACACGCGTTTCTGCAGCTGAAAAGTGCTTTGACGTCTGCTCCTGTCTTGGCATGTCCTGATTTTTCTCTTCCTTTTATTGTGCACGCTGATGCATCCGATGTTGGTATTGGAGGCATGCTGACTCAGTCTTTTGACGGTGAAGAACATCCAATTGCTTATTATAGTCGTTCGTTGAATCATGCAGAGCGTAACTATTCTGCTACTGAAAGAGAGGCGTTGGCTGTGGTACAAGTGGTAGAACATTTTAGGCCCTACCTTGAAGGTCCTAAAGCTTTCAAGATTATTACGGATCACGCTAGTTTAAAGTGGTTCCTTAACCTTCGTAATCCTACCGGGCGTTTGGAACGCTGGGGTTGCAGACTTTCTCCCTACAATTTTATTATTGAGCATCGGCGCGGTAAAGAACACATTGTTCCTGATTCTTTATCCCGTTCTGTACCGGTTTCTGTTATAAATGCTGCTGGAACCGATCCTTGGTTTCATAATCTGTATTCTCGTTGTCAGAACAGGCCCCAAACCTGTCCTAACTACCAAATAATCGATGGTATACTTTATCGTTATACTAAGAGTAAGTCTTCGCTAACTGGAGATTTTGATTGGAAGGAAGTCGTACCTTCGAATGAAAGACTACGTCTTATTACTGAGAATCACGATTCTCCTTTAGGTGCTCATTTAGGGACTGAAAAGACGTATAAACGTTTGCGTCTTCGCTTTTATTGGCCTGATATGTATAAGGATGTTGAAGAGTACGTGTCGAAATGTCAGACATGTAAAGCATATAAACATCCTAATCAAACTACTCCTGGTTTGTTTGGAAATCCTAAGGTGTGTCGTAGACCATTCCAGTGTATCAGCGTTGATTTAGTTGGCCCACTGCCCAGGTCTCGGCAACAGAATGAATATCTGCTTGTAGTGGTTTGTTGTTTTTCAAAATATGTGTTAATGTTTCCTCTTAGACGTGCGACTGGTAAAGTAGTGGCTCAACGCTTGGAAGACCATGTTTTCTTAGTTCATGGGGTTCCACAAACCGTTATCGTCGATAATGGACCGCAATTTAT
Source organism: Rhodophaea formosa (assembly GCA_963082605.1). Classification (NCBI taxonomy): domain Eukaryota; kingdom Metazoa; phylum Arthropoda; class Insecta; order Lepidoptera; family Pyralidae; genus Rhodophaea; species Rhodophaea formosa. The sequence goes on along the minus strand of OY720228.1, from coordinate 13,828,504 downwards.
AGGACGCGATGTGAGAGCGTTGTTTGAAAAGTATAGAATACCACAAATTCATTTCACTCCTACTTATTGTCCTCAAGTAAATACTGTAGAACGGTATAATCGTACTATTGTCACGGCAATAGCTGCACTTGTTGGTACTGATCAACGAAGTTGGGATTCACATCTTTGTGAAATTCAATTTGCTATTAACACTGCTGTTAATGACACTACTACTTTTACCCCTTTTCTGCTTGTTCATGGACGTGAAGCTGTTGTTGATGGGTCTATCTACGGAGATAGTGAGGATATAGATGATATTCTTGTTTGTTGTCGTGCTGACTACCTCGATAAGATAGGCGTGTTGAAGGAAATATTTCTGAAGGTGGATAAAGAACTGAAAAAGTCGCACTGGAGGAACGCTAAGTATTACAATAGGCGTAGAAGGGATGTTGAGTTTGTAGAAGATGATATCATTTGGCGCCGGACGCATGTGCGTAGTGATGCTGCGAAACATTTTTCTTATAAATTAGCTCCACGTTTTGAAAAGTGTCGTGTAGTGAAGAAGCTATCTAAATTAGTGTATTTGGTGGAAGACGAGAATGGCAGGAGGAGTGAGTGTCATGTAAAAGACATTAAAGGTTTAGGTTGAATTTTAGTTGGATCGTGATGCTGGGGGCCAGCGTGAATTTTTCTCGTTACCTCGCAAAATTCTGGCGGGTGAGGGGGTACTGTAACACCTAATTTTATGCAAGTGTTGCTTACCATGAGATAGCCTATAAAATTACATTATTTCAAGCTGCCTCGACTGTATACGTTCACTGAACTATATCTCATTCCACTTTTCGTATTTTCACGAATCCTTTTAATCTCGATTTTCTAATAATTTCACTTTGAATCTAGAAATATTGAATGTTTTGGTCTGTAAGGAAAAGGTAAACATAGTCTTGTTTTTGCTGTGTTTGACATCTGACAGAAGTGACAGGTTGATGTTTAGTTTCTGGTAGGTTTGTTGTCTGTGGCGATATTTCTTTGTAATTGTTTGGGATTTTAGCTGTTTTGTGTTTTGAGTTCTAAAATCATTATAGAGGATAGTAAGTGGACTTTCTTTTATTCTACGACTATACGTTCTAAATATTAGTAAAAATGTTACGTCGGATTTGTCATGAACGGTTCGCTGCTGTGTGTATAACGAAACGCAGAAATGGTGCGTTCGGAAGTGTTGCGTTACATTGTTTTGACGTATTGAATTTTTACTTATAATTAAGTAATTGTTTTATATTTAGCCTTTTTTTTCTATAAAATAGCAATTAATAGGCTACCCATTAATTGTTTAAGTCAAGTTCGCTAACTTACTTAATTTATTTAAAATGTGTTAAGTGGTTGTGTTGTGGTTCATAGTTTTGAGCATATGATTCGAACGTGCTTGGCGTCGTCGGAAGTCAGTGGTAGGAGGAAGTCTTTTTTTCGGGCTGCGCGTGCTGGCGTGCAGGTCCCTGAGAAGTTCTGTGCTGTGGGCTGTCTGTTGTTCTGTTCTGTAAGCTGCTGATTCTGGGATTTGAGGAAGAATCCGAAGGCGGCGTTGCTGCGAGCGTTATTCGTGGTTCCTGAAGTTCTGAGATAAAACCGTTTCTGGTACTCTTCGGTGTCGGCGTGATCGCCTTGCTGTTGTTGGTTTCAACGGTTGCCGTAGTCCAGAAGCGTTTTTCTGCCTCCGTTACAGGAGGTGTTTGGCTGAGGTGTTCGTCTGGAGTGTTTGGCCGAGGTGTTTGGCTGAGGTGTCTGGCTGGTGTCGGTCCGAGGAGTGGGTTCATCGGCTGGCAAGTCGAATCCTTCGTCGGTTGACTTGAGGATTCTTTTTCTTTAATTACGGGGATAAATTTCTTGGTTGAAAGTTTTACCTTTACATAAATACTACTTTCAATACTACTATTCTACTTATCTTTAAGTATTACATAAATTAGTATACTACTTATAACTTCTACTTTAAATAGTATGCTACTTTACCTTAATATAAACGCGTTCACAAGGGACCAGCCAAACTAGCCAACAACCCTCCCCTTTATTTCTTTATTTTCTCATTGTTGTTATCTTAACTTTAAGATTACGGTTATATCTCTTCACGATGAGTACCTAAGATGTTATTGTACGACAATAAATAAAACCTCTTGTCATTTAAACCTATTTTTCTTGACTTTTCCTACTTAGGAGTTTACCCCTCCACCACTTTAAAACTTAAATCAAATTAAAACTTAAACTCTTTTTTTTCATAAGTTACAGTATGTTCACGAAGCATATTGTACGGAACCCTCATTGCGCGAGTTTGACTCACACTTGGCCGATTTTATTTCTTTCTAATCTGTATTCCATTAGGGATTCTGATTCCGAGATTTTAAAGTAGTATATAGGTTCAAAATCAGCCTACGATGTATGTTGAGAATTTTTGTCTTAGGATACTAAACTCAATGATATTATGTAAGTCATATCCAGGACCCAGGCCAATCTGAAAAATATGGTTTTCCATAATGACAAAGTCAAACTTAAATATTTTATTCATCCAAAGATAACCTGGTCGGGGAACGAACCCAGGTCCACCCGTATCGCATACTGGTGTGTTAACTACTGCGCCACCGAGGCCGTCGTATCCTAGAAAGTATTTATTTTATTCAAATTTTTGTAAAATATAGAAAATATAAATCTCCCTCTCCAAGGATTTGCTATACGACTGGTTGGAAGCGGCCTGCGTCCAGGGTCTTCTTGCGACCTTTATCAGGTCGTCTCTAACGCTGCGTTTACCGGTAGGTGGTCACTATTCAAGATCCTTTCTACCCCATCGGCCATCGGTCCTTCGCGCTATATGCCCCGCCCACTGACACTTCAAAGAGCTAATCCGCTGGGCTATTTCCGTAACCTTGGTTCTTCTACGGATCTCCTCGTTTCTGATTCGATCTCGCAAAGAAACATAGCCCTGTCCATAACTCTTTGAGCGACTTTGTGCTTTATTATGCCCATTCAATGCAAACAAAAAATATTATAATATTATAGTACACGACGAGCTCCGTGGCGCAGCGGTCAACACGCCTGCCTGCGACACGGATGGTTCCGGGTTCGATCCCCGGTCAGATCAAGATGGAAAATGATCTTTTTCAGATTGACCTGGGTCTTGGATGTTTATCTATATATGTATTTGTTATAAAATATAGTATCGTTGATTTAGTATCCCATAACACAGAACTTACTTTGGGGCTAGCTCAATCTGTGTGATTTGTCCGTATATATTTATTTATTTTGTACAGAAGTAGGTATAGATATCATCATCTACATGCAAGGAAGCTACTTATCCCACAAGAACTAAACGATTCCCATAAATGGGGTTTGAAAAAACTAAAAGTTTATAAAGGTTTCAATCAAGTCTGCGATTGGGCAATAACAAGTTTGAGTGGACATTTAAATTTCATAAAAGAGGATAAACAGGCATGTCTGGATATGCCATTAGTCTGACACACAGTAAAAAATGTGCAGAAGAATCAATCTTCACTACATATTATAAAACAAAGTCCTCCGCCGCGTCTGTCTGTCTGTCTGTCTGTCTGCTCGCGATAAACTCAAAAACTACTCCACGGATATTCATACGGTTTTCACCAATAGATAGAGTGATTCACGAGGAAGGTTTTAAGGTATAATACATGCCCGGGCGCAGCCGGGTAGGACTGCTAGTATTAAATAAATAAATACGGATTGAGCCAGCTTCAAAGCCAAAGTAAGTTCGAGACTTGTGTTATGGGATACTGACTCAACGATACTATATTTTATAATAAATACTTATATAGATAAACATCCAAGACCCAAGTCAATCTGCCAAAAGATCATTTGCCATTTGACCTGCCCGGGGATCGAACCCGGGACCATCCGTGTCGCAGACAAGCGTGTTGACCGCTGTACCACGGAGCTCGTCGAAACATTTGCCGATGTATTTTCTTTTGCCTCTTATAATTATTTGCGAATGGTTTTCAATATAGCAATCATTAAGTGAATGGAACGTCATACATATATAGGATCATGTTTTTATCCATTACGGGGTAGATAAAGCCTAAAATACCAAATAATAATACCAAAGGCCACGTTAAGCATGTGTGGGGGCGCATAGGTAGAAACTGGAACGTCAATCTATTCAAATACTTTTTTATCAGTATCGTGTACCTTTCGGATGAATAGATCAATAAAAAGACATAGACAGACATAGAGTAATTAGTTCTCTTAACTTAAGAGAAGACCTGTAAGATCAAGTAGGGTCAGTGGTAAATTCCACCTGGACATCAGCTCAGCACATTTTCCTTGCGATGCTCGACAGTTTATCTAGGTTGCCGACATAGGTATATTTAGGTCGGACACAATTATTATGAAACATAATAAAAGCAAAACGCACACGTTCGCGCGGGAAACATCTGCTTCACATGATTGAATTTCCAGTGCAAAGAACTATTTCATTTTCACAGATAATGTCTGCATTTCTAGAAATATCTGTCTATCTCTTCGAGCAACACGGCTTCCGGTACGAAAGGCTTGTTGCTCGTAGGTCTATCTCTATTATAAATAATCGTATAATAAATTAAAATAATAATATGGTTATGAATATTTCTACTATATATTTACATTCATAACATCTATACTTATTATAGGCAGACCTCTATATGGGTTGAATAAGAGTCTGTTCTATAATATTTTTATTTTGTATTAAGAAGTGTTGGCGTCAAGCCAAGTACTTCAGTAACAGATATGTTTTATGAGGATATTTTTGCTAATACTAAAACTTATTGGAGCCAAAATGGCCTTAATTTGATTGGCGCTTGGCTTCATGGAAATATTTTTATGACATTTTTATAGATATATTTATTTATTCACAACGCTTACGTATGTTAAGCAACCTCTGGTGCAGTCCCTACTTGGATGGGTGACCGCAAGTGGCATAAAAATATCTCGAGCTCCTCCGTGCTTCGGAAGGCACGTTAAGCCGTTGGTCCCGGCTGTCATCGTTGATGGCAGTCGTTAAGCTATGTCAGATGCCTTAAGGCAGCTTGAAAAATCTGACACCAGTGATGGCTACTTACACATACGAAAAACAAAACAAAAAACAAACAACGCTATTCTGATATCATCATCATCAGGTATTTTTAGTCTCCACTGCAGGAGCAGGACACTCTCTGTACTAACAGAGCCATAAATAAGCCAGAGCAGTAAGAGGATTTGGCCTACACTCTCCCCGCTGGCCAGACGGATCGGAGAGGTCTCTTTGATGTTTACAAGCTATAGCTGAGTTTCCTAAGTCGCCTTCTGCGATATCCACTGGAAGACTTGGAGTGGTCCTATTCTACTCTACCGGGATACACATGGCATCTGATACACTCTTATTAAATAATGAAATAGGATGAGAGAAAAAATTCACGTGGTCAGTATAATATTTTTTTTATTTTCAACTACGTAAATGAGTTCAAACAGATACCACAGTTGTAATGGTTGGGAAATATAAACAACAGCGGACCCCGAGCTCTGAAGACCTCCCAGCTGAGGATTCAACCGGTAAAACCTTGAAGGAGGAATATTAGATGTAATCGTCAACTGTCTGTCCAGTGGATGCATGCTATTTTCTCATTGACAATCCATCCGAGCAAATAGCATCCCAAATACCTTTACCCTATTCCCCTAGTCCAACAAACTCCTTCTCTTACTTCGCTTTAAAAACGATTTCTTTATAATCGACGAAATTTACAATTAAACTGTTGAGCAGTTTAGCAATAAATAAATAAAATAAATAAATAAATATATACGGACAAATCACACAGATTGAGTTAGCCCCAAAGTAAGTTCGAGACTTGTGTTATGGGATACTAACTCAACGATACTATATATTATAATAGATACATATATAGATAAACATCCAAGACCCAGGTTAATTTAAAAAAGATAATTTTCCATCTTGACCTGACCGGGGATCGAACCCGGGACCCCTGTGTCACAGGCAGGCGTGGTAACCGCTGCGCTATCTTTACCCTATTCTCCTAGTCCAACAAACTCCTACTCTCCCTTCGCTTTAAAAACGATTTCTTTTCAATCGACGAAATTTACAATTAAACTGTTGAGCAGTTTAGCAATAAAAAAATAAATAAATAAATAAATATATACGGACATTTCACACAAATTGAGCTAGCCCCACAGCAAGTTGTGAACTTGTGTCGCAGGATACTAACTGAACGATACTATATTTTATAATATATATATACTTACATAGATAAACATCCAAGACCCAGGACAATCTGAAAAAGATCGTTGTCCATCATGTCCTGACCGGGGATCGAACCCGGGACCCCCGTGTCGCAGGCTGGCGTGGTAACCACTGCGCCACGGAGCTCGTCAATAGCATTAATAAATAAATAAATAATATATATAATATACGGACAAATCACATAGATTGAGCTAGCCCCAAAGTAAGTTCGAGACTTGTGTTATGGGATACTAACTCAACGATACTATATTTTATAATAGATACTTATATAGATAAACATCCAAGACCCAGGTCAATCTGAAAAAGATCATTTTCCATCTTGACCTGACCGGGAATCGAACCCGGGACCATCCGTGTCGCAGGCAGGCGTGTTGACCGCTGCGCCACGGAGCTCGTCTGTATGTAATATGTCATCATCATCATTTCAGCCGCAAGAAGTCCACTGCTGGACATAGGCAAATATTAATATGTCAATAGAACTAATTTTGTGAATAAATAAATAAAAAAAATATCAATAGGCAGCAGCATCGGAATCGATATAAGCCAAAAAAACTACGCTCACCAACCCGTTTGCTAGGCGTGGTGAGTATGGCTAATTCCCCAATGAAGGAAATCCTTGGAAGGTCGCAGCCCAGCTGTAGGCTTTTGAGGCTGTGTTGACGATGATCATCATCATTTCGAGTAGGTGACACGGTCAGTCGACCATGCACAGCCTGGTGTCAGAGTTCTCCGGAACCGCCTCTCGGCCTCTGACGTGGTTCCTTTAAAGACTACCAAATGGCAGCCGGGACCAACGGCTTAACGTGCCTTCCGAAGCACGGAATCATCTTTCTTATCAGACAATCAAGTGATTCAAGCCTACATTGTCCTAACCAAACTGGAAACAACTTACCAAAGTATGCTTCCCGTGGGAATTGAACCCACGACCCCCGGTCAGTAAAGTAAACGCCTTAACCACTGGACCACAGAGGCAGTTATGATGATGATTTAATATCAGCCTGCCGCAAGGCATCCAAATTCTTTTATGAGCTCCCAGAACAGCGTACAAAACAAAATGGAGATCACAAAATAAACTCGCGCATCTCAGATTGGAACTCTACGCAATAAATAACGTTAATTCGATATTAAGAGCGCGGCGCGGTGTTCAGGAAATAACAAAATACAACATTATTTATCACTCCGCCATAGACTTATAAACTCACAGATAAACCCGCTTTAATATAAAATAGATACATTTATACTATCACATACTATTTAGCGTGTTAGTCGGCGTTAAGGTGGAAAGTGGAATCAAAATGGGGCGGGTTGCTAGCCGCATCGTCTATTGACGTGATTCCTTAACCCAATCCCTTAACTAGCTTTTACGCTAAACTATTAACATGAAACGCGGTCCTATAGCATAAGCAAATTTGTAATCAAAACTCTAATATTATTGCTGATCGAACATCATTTATAAATAGTGCCGAACTTAGCACATCATTTGAATTTTAAGAAAATATTTATGCCTTTTGAATTTATTACTTTTATCTAAATAAAATCGACAAAATATTGGCCTTAGAGCGAATAAAATGACACCCTAAAATTCACTGATCTGTTCGGTGCTGCCATATCTAGTCCTAAATAAGTCTATGCCTCTCCAGGTTTATCTTATGTTGATTCAACGTAGGTACGGTGTTTTTATTTGGACTCTCTTTCCCTCACACTGCGAAGATAAGCTGCGTAATACTGTAAACTGTTCTTGTACAATTAATAAGTAATATAAATATTTATTTATAGCTATGATTTTAAGCTTCCGCGGTCACAATCACTTTAATTTTCACTACGGCACTTACCGTGATTATTTTTAAGTTTCGTCTTTCACAGGCTGGCTAAGGGAACTGCGGTAGTATATATTGAGCTGTCAAGGGAAACCGTATCGGTCTACCCTCTTTCTTTATCTTTTATTACACAGGTTTTTGCACAAATTACTGACGGTGTCCTTTTGTATGACTTTTGAAGCTTTCCAAGTTGGCGTAAGGTAAGTCGTTGGCCGTAAAAACTTTGCTAAATCATATTACAGCTTGCTAGATGTATGATTCCAAAACTAGAGGCCAAACGCCATTCATAAAGTGATATTGCTGGTAGCCGGGTTAGAGATTTAGGTGTGGGGATTCAAAATAACTTCACAAAGTAAGTAGTTAATTGTTGCTAGCTAAAGTAACATGGGTATAACCATATTTAAGAAAGCAAAAAGTAAAGTAAAATACAAACCGCAGCAATGGCCATAAACGGTAATTAGCATAAAGATTTTGCGTCTTCTTCTTATTTAAGAGTTTTGTAACTTTTGTCGATGGAGTATAGTAGTATAGCGCCAAATTTCTCTATCCTCTGCCTAAAATGACGTTCAGTCAAGACGTTAAACGTTACATTCAACGATTTGACGAGTTGTCCTTTAGTCATTCAATTAAATTGAGTCATTCAATGACCGCGCTAGTCATTCAATCAAATAGCATATTTAACCAGATGACTGCGACATAAATGTATATGACTTTAATTCTTGATACAATATAACACCGGCGTTCTTCTTTAGTCTCCTTTTCCTTGGTCTCCCTGCACCTTTCTTTCCCTTTACCTTACCCTATAATATGTTTTTAAAAAAGGCATCTTGTCGTATCAAGTGACCAATCATCCTACCCGTCCTATTCTCTATTTTGCTTATCAGTCTTGTATTCTCTACTACAATTTCCAGCACCTCTTCATGACTTTTTCGTTCTGTCCAACTGATTTTTTTCATCCATCTCCAGCACCACATTTTGAAGGCAGACTTCACGTAAAAATTCGAAACGACGAGCTCCGTGGCGCAGCGGTCAACACGCCAGCCTGTGACACGGAAGGTCCCGGGTTCGATCCCCGGTCAGGTCAAGATGAAAAATGATCTTTTTCAGATTGACCTGGGTCTTGGATGTTTATCTATATATGTATTTGTTATAAAATATAGTATTGTTGAGTTAGTATCCCATAACACAAGTCTTACTTAAGAACTTACTTTGGGGCTAGCTCAATCTGTGTGAGTTGTCCGTATATAATTATTTATATATTTATTTTAATTTAATACACTTACCACCCTTATCACCAGATGTTGTATCATTTAACCAGCGTTAATTTAGCTAAAACGCCTTTATTGTGGACGCTGTGAATAATCTGTTGCGATTTGCACGGTGAAATATAGCGGAGTGGGGGGTGGTGTAAACTGAGGGTAGACGCGGTTTTAAAAGCTAATAAACATACATACAATCCCGTCTTTTTCCCTTTTTTCCTTTTTCCTCCTACACAAAGCCCAGTAGATCTATAAAACCTACAGGCACCGCTAGCTAGTTGGTGGACTAGTAGGTGGAGAACGGAATCCAAAAGTGATGGGTTGCTAGCCCATTCCCTCGATTGGCTATTACAATCTGCACGGGAAGACAAGCATCTGCAACATTCTAACTTTTTTTCTTCCAGAACATCGTAGAAGATAAATAAACATCTGATTGCCTAACGGAATAGACAGGACTTACGCCTGTAGCACACAGCTGCGAATGCGGAACGGAAGCGTTCTGGAACGTAACATTGGCGAAACCGCGAAGCGCTGTCTAGTATGATTTTGTTTGACGCGTTTCACACCGCAAGCGGAACGAAACCGAAACGGAATCATACAATAGCGTCTCGCAGTTTCGCCAATGGTTCGTTCCGGAATGCTTCCGCTCCGCATTCGCCGGTGTGTGCTACTAGCGTTAGGGTTGTAATTTGTTACAACCCTAACTGCCGACCTCCGTTTTGTTTTATGTTGATTATATTGACCGCTGCCCAAAGACTATCGCAACACTTGTTTGGTTGAACGCGTTAATCTCAGGAATTATAGAACCGATTTCAAAAATTCTTTAACCACTGGATAAGTACGTTATCCCTGAGTACTATAGTAAGTAAGTAAAAAATGTCAAAAATGGCTGCACCGATTTTTATGGTTTTTGATTTGTTATTTTTCCCATCACCCTGAATAGCAAAATAAACATAAAAACATAAAAAAAAATTGTGAAACGTCGTTTGCCCGCACAGCTAGTATTGCATAAATCATAATAAATATTTAGCTTGTTTTAAAGCTATGGATGAGTAATTTTGCATTGAAAACGGATTGTACACATTATTTTTAGTTACAAAATATTAATTATTTACTTCTCATATTTTCCTGTTGTTTTAATTTGAGCTCCGTGACGCAGCGGCCAACATACCGGCCTGCAACACGGATGGTCCCAAGTTCGATCCCCGGTCAGGATTAGATGAAAAATAAACTTGTTCAGTTTGACCTGGGTCTTGGATGTTTATCTATATATGTATTTGTAATTAAATATAGTATTCCATAACACAAGTCTCGAACTTACTTTGGGGCTAGGTCAATCTATGTAATTTGTCAGTATATACAAGGCGACTTGTAAATGGTATATAAAGCCGTGACAAGGCCATACCCCGAGGGTTATGAAAATCATATGGCGGTGGAAAGAAACGAATATCTTGTAAAAATATTTTCCATACAAAAGTAGAAAAACATATTTTTTTTATTTTGGTCACACCCCTAATTATGCATAATATTAGAAAGAAAAGAAAGACTCATTGATAAATTTCGTTACTCGCAGCAAAGCCCTTGTATGTCATATGTTCCTAGTACTTTTGTAGACACATCCTAATAATAGCAATTTATTTCTAAACACAAACACAGCTGAGAGCATTTCGAACTCTTGCTATGTTCTGCCAGCCTAGTACAATTCAGACACCTACATCTTTGTTGACACCGCACCGGCCGCCGCGCCGCTCTTTCAAAGAAGCCGCCTTCCCTTGGCGGCAAATCGCTTTGCGGAACTTAGCAACAACATTGTTTCACAAATTTGACATAACACAAATAACCATATCATAATATTCCGAATTTGAGTAGTTCATGTTCGAAAAAGTCGATATTTGTTAAAATAAAAGTCCGCACGTCACTTTACACTATTTATTCTAAACGTTTTATGAAAACTAATAGCAACAAAATTCAAAATTTCGCTCCGCGCGCACGTTCACAAAAAAATTACAATCAACACAATGACGTTTTCATAGAGTCAAAACTCTAGGTGCTTCGCGCACGCGCGGAACGACGTGCTGATGGCAAAGAGGTTGATGGCGATACTTCCACGATAGTGTTGTCAAAGTGACCTCTTTCATCTATCCTGTATGCCTAATACTTAATTGGTTCCGCAATGCAATAAGGAAAAACCTTTTTTAAAGTATTTTTTCTTCATCTCGTGTAGGTAAGTTAGGTAAGGTCTTACGACCCCACATACCCTGGTGTCAGAGTTTCTAAACCGCCACAAGTGCATTTGACGTAGATTAAGTAATTTATTTAATTAGACAAAAGACTTCCAGTCTAACTGGCCGTCGTGTTTACCGAAGTTTATGGACAGCAGCTGCGATATCAAAAATCTTTTGAAGATGTGAAAAATCTTACAACTTCTTTACGCAATTTTTTGTATCTGAGGTATCTGTTGTAATTTATGAATCGGTTTGTCTTTAGTGCAAAACAAATCCTATTAAAAAAAAAATGTTTTTATGTGAAGAGCGAAAAACTAAAAATAATAATTCGTGATGACTGCTTTTTCTGGTCAGTGGGATTCCAACATTGCGCTTGGCGGTACGTGGTCGTTATGAGAGAACTTTATTACCCCAATGGCTGTCAGTCTTGCGCGTTAGTGTCTCGCCCACTGCCACTTTAAGGATCTTAATTAATGCAATTCATGTACGAATAATGTTTTACAAAGCTAAGTTAACATTTAGTTCATCGTTCCAGTAAAAGTTAAAGAAAACTTATTTATCTGATAGCAAAAAACGGAATTTAAAAAATTTAATACGGAACCAAGCCTAAAATATCAAAAAATAAATCAAATAATGAGAGAGCGAGACAGAAAATTACGTGCATGAAGATGAATAATATTTGCAGAAGAGATAATGCATTGCATCTCGGTAAATTGTTTCTACTTTGGAAATAACATGAATGTTTTTTTGTCTTTTGAAATTTAATTTTATAATTCAAGCATTAATTTATGTCAAGATTTCACATACCTACTGATATCAGCTGTTTTTACTTTAAATGATGGGCTTCTACTCAGAAGTAAGAAGATTTAACTTTACCCGTAATACCAGTGACATTATGAGGATTTTTTTATTATTATTGTTATTGATATGTAATAAAAGCAAAACCAACTAGCAAGTTTGTCAGAAATCCACGCATAATTAAATCCAAATGTTTGATTCGCCGTTAAATTATTTTTAAAAATTACGATGCAGTCTGCTGGTTATGGTTTACGTAAGTAAATTATTTCATTTAGCGATAATCACTAATTGACAGATTTTAAATTTAAGTGATTGATTGATTTAATTAATTCAATCTTTAATGGATCACAAGAAAATCCATCCAATATTATTTTCCAAGAACTCATCACGCATTTACATATCAGTAAACTGAAATATCATAATAATGCAATCGTATGTGAATTTAATATTGATAAAATTCATGAATGTTAGGGAAATTAATTTGATATTTTTGACTTTTGAACTGATAAGTAATGTACGATTTAAAATGAATTTGGTAATATTCGAGGAATGTACGATTTAATGAAAAGTTAATTCTGTAAAATAAAATTACTTCAAATATTTCATTTGGTTTTAAATATGTGAACGAAACGAATCAAAATAAAATATATATTTAAGTGAAATACAACTTGATGGCCTCCATTGTGCAGTGGTTAACGCGCCAGGTTAACACGGGCGGTCCAGGGTTCGATCCTCGGTTAGGTGACGATGGAAAACGATCTTTTTCAGGTAAACCTGGGTCCTAGATGACCATCTACATACAAAAGGTATAAATAAATAAATATATACGGACAAATCACACAGATTGAGCTAGCCCCAAAGTAAGTTCTTAAGTAAGACTTGTGTTATGAGATACTTACTGAACGATACTTTATTTTTATAACAATACATATATAGATAAACATCCAGTACCCAGGTCAATCTGAAAAAGATCATTTTCTATTTTCACCTCACAGGGGATCGAACCTGGGGCCATCCGTGTCACAGGCAGGCGTGTTGACCGCTGCGCCACGGAACTCGTCGATAAAAAGACAGAAGCATAAGAAACTGCGTCTGCAACTAGATGTAGTTCAAGCCTTTACAACCCGCTATAGCTCGCATTTGCGCCACAAACTAACCGTTAAAAAGCTTTTGTGATAATCGTTGCGTTTTTTAGCGGCGATATTTTAATATCGCGACGTAATCCACAATTTAAGCGGGTGAATGTTTTTGCTGTTTGTAACGTTTAAAATAACATAAAAATTACGTAAACTCTCAAAGTTTACCCAATTTTAATAAATAAAGTCTCAAAGTTTACCCAAGTTTTATTAATAAAAATCGGGTAAACTTGCGAGTTTACGTAATGTTTATGTTAGTTTAAACGTTACAAACAGCAAAATCATCCACCCGCTGTTAAACCATGGGAAAAAATTGTGTCCAACCGTGGTCCAACCCATAGTCAGTCGCGCACACACACTGCTACCAATTTGACGGATTTTAAGGCCATTAATTGATAGGACGCGTGTGATAACACAAAGCTGTCACGCACACAAGCATTGAAAAATTAGCCAGTTTTTTAATCATTGAAATAAAGGCATGACGGTGTCTAGAGAGTTTGTAGTCAAAGTTCAGGCGTTACTTTCCGGAAATCAACTTACAAGCATTATGAGTTGAATAAATTTGGGTGCCGTGTGGTTCCCGGCAGAGTGGAATAGGACCACTCCAAGCCTTCCCGTGGATGTCGTTATGAACATCAAAGAGACTTCTCCAACCCACATGTCAGCATGGAAAGTGTAGTATAAATTCTCTAACTGTTCTGGCTAATATGTGGTTCTGGTATGGCCTTTGACATGGTGCGTTCCAATTCTGTTGTGCCGGGAACCACACGGCACGTACATAATATGAAATCGAAAAACAAAATAGGTACTCTTTAGATTTATTAATTTAATTAAACCACCATCATGTTTTAAAGATAAAAATAATTAACCAAAAATACTTTGTACATATGCAAGCCATGTCAAAATAATTGGGATAGCGATATCATGTGATAATTAATTCACATATTATTTTTTTTAAATCAAATCTATGTTGTGCACAATCCTTTTCACTCGTGGCTTCAATATTGTTACAATTTTGATTAAGTCTGACTCAAAAAAAAAATATAAAAAAAAAATTATTAGTATAGAACTATTCTAACGTAAATGTTTATGGGCTGATTCAGTATAGTTAAGACTTGTGATGATCATCCAGTAATCTATGTGACCCGAAAGAATCGTCTGAAGAAAAAAACGGTATGTACGTGTTTATGTCCATCATCATCATCAGGTCTTTTTTAGTCTCCACTGCTAGTGCACGAATCTCACTGCACTACAAGAGCCTTATATTAGTTAGAGCAGTCATAGGATTTGGCCTACACTCTGCACGCTGGCCAACGGGTTGGAGAGGTCTTTACGACATTTTAAAGCTTTAAACAAAGCTTAAAAACATCATAGATACCTTGACTATTAGGTTCTCCGAGGGCAGTATCATACCGGCAAGCGCAGCGTCGGAAACCCACCGACCAGGTTGTCGGACGATCTCACCAAGGTCGCAGGGAAACGCGTTGAGCAGGCCGTTTCTAATCAAATATTTTGGGAATCCTTTGGAGAGGCCTATATACACTCTCCATGCCATCTAGACGGGTCGACGAGGTCTCTTTAATGTTTATAAGCTTTGTTTAGCTTGTGTTTCCTAAGTCGCCTTCTACGACATCGACGGGAAAACTTGGAGTTATCCTATTCTACTCTGCCGGGAACCACCCGGCTAATTCCTAACTTATCATTAAAACAGTGTGGTCCAGTGCTACCACCAATTGAAATAGTAAGCTCTTTACAGGACAGTGAATGGCTATAGCAGTTATTATGACAAAAAATTCTGCAATGCGTTAATTTTGATTTTCAGCCATGTGGCCCGGCGGAGTAGAATAGGACTACTCCAAGTCTTTCCGTGATGTCATAGAAGGTGACTTAGGAAACAAGCTAAACAACGCTTATAAACATACCTACACGAAATGATGATGATGAGTAAAGCTTCGCGTCCACACTTTGAACTGTAAGCAATAGTTCATAAAATAGTTTGAAGGGTTTTCTAGGACCTCGTCGAACAAAATTTTAAACTGTATCTCCGTTTTCTGTCTAACAATTAATTTCAAATGCACACAGCACAGAACCTCCCTAAAATTCATGCTCCCCCTTAATGCATTAAATAATAATTTACACAATTAGAATAAGCAAATGTGTTGTATTATTAAAATGTTGCTAATTCAACAGATTTTACTACAAATTTCTAATAAAAAAAATCGTTCTTTATAATAAAACAAGAAATGGCACGTTTTGACGGTGTTTTGTTGTGACATAAATTTTACGTGTTAGAAGTCGAAAAAAAAAATTGTGCCACAGATATAAAGTATTTTTGGATTCCCAACTAAAGCAAATTTATTCTAGTTTGTCTATAGCTCAAGTTCTTCATACAAAAGTATTCTCTATTTTTGTTATTAAGCTTTAAAGTCGAGTAAGGACGCGCGGCCTCATGAGGCCGCTTGGGGTTTTACGGTACGTCATGACATTAGGCGCGGCCTCATGAGGCCGGTCGGGGATTGAAAGGTAAAGAAATATTTCGGAAACGGAGTCCTAAATCGAAAAATGGTGTTCTCAACCTCACAATATTTTTTTAAAGACCTATTTAACGATTACCCCCCCGATGGGTAAATAGAGAAAAAAATTTACTCCTCCATTTCACTTGTATGGGAGCTACCCAAAAAAATTTTTTTTTAAGATTTTTTTCTACCACTTTTTTGGCATGATTAATATACATACCCATACCAAATTACAGTATTCTCGTACTTATAGTCTCTACGTAAAACCGCGGATGGACAGACAGACAGACAGACATGGCGAAACTATAAGGGTTCCTTGTTTACTACGGAACCCTAAAAAGGTCAAAATGGGGTTATAATTTAAAAAATATATAAATATATACGGACAAATCACACAGATTGAGCTAGCCCCAAAGTAAGTTCGAGACTTGGGTTATGGGATACTAACTCAACGATACTATATTTTATAATAGAAACTTATAGATAAATATCCAAGACCCAGGTCAATCTGAAAAAGATCATTTTCTATTTTGACCTGACCCGGATCGAACCCGGGACCATTAAAGAAAAAACTTGATTCAATTCCAATAATTGTTCAATCGGGTGTTATTTAAATATACTCAGTAGAAACTAAGATAATTCTAATCAAAACATTGTATTGCAGATTTTTTTGGAAACATCGAGAATCCTGCAAACTAAAAAGGCGGTACCATAACTAGAGAGCTGACGACTAAAGATCCAGCCAGAGAAACGACCACGAAAGAGACATTTCGTTCAAGAAAGGAAAGACTACATTTTAAATTCAAGAATAGCAGACATAAAAAGTATTTGCTTACACTTTACATCTAACAAGCGTGAAACGTGAAATTATAAAAAGTCAAACCAAACTTGCATAACGAAAATTATATAATAAGGGAAAGTAATTTAATTATAAAACTGTCTTCTTGTGTAAGCAACAGAAGCTGACGGTTCGAACGAGCCGATAGATTTTCACGCAATATCTTAGCTGCAAAGTTTGATCATGGATTTTTTAATTATTGTTTTACTGATGTTTATTGTGACACAGTGGATTGGATTACTGCTTTTGGTAACAATTTGGTGGTTGTGTCCTAAATGGCGCACCATACAAATTTTTATAGGTCTGTGCCAGATTTTTGTTGGTTCTATTCATTTGCTTCATGGAATATTAGATGAATATATTTATAAATATATTTCTTCTCGTTTAGGTAATACTTATAATTTCAAGTTATTAAGTTTTTATTGTACTTTTGACTATTTATCTATGCACATGTGCTGCTCGCTGTGCTCTGTGCTGGTGGCTTACTTCAAACTCATGTTTGTGTAGATGACGAGAATCAGGGCTGAAAAGCTCAAAGCTTCTGTCTTCATTTTTGGGATGTTCATAACGATTAAGCTTTTTAACTGGGTTTTACATCTTTTTAGTTCAAAATTTATTACTGACGATGAAATATTAAATATATTACTTTTTGAGGGATCCAATATTGGAATTATTTTGATTTTTAATCTTGTTATGTACATTAATATAACAGTTTCTGTGATTTTGTCTTCATTGCGACGCCCCAATATGAAAATAATAGTTTCTTTGATTGGCGTAGCAATCATGTGTGATATAACATTAATAATAAACTGGGCCTTGATATTTTTTGATCCTTGGCTTTTTGATTATCAATTATTTCCCTATACGTACGTTTATACTAGATTTAGAATGATACCACTTACCATTTTCTTTTTGATTAATAAATCGACTAGAGCCGCAGTAAAAGAATACTACCGAAAGAAACTGAATCTATGGAATGCCAGGCATGCTGCTCTGAATTAAGAAAAGTAACTAGTAGATTGTTATACAAGGGTTGTAAGATGATTTACACTCGAGTTGAAAAATCTACTGTACATCATGATTGCGAGGAAGAATATATGGAATTGGCAATAAAGAATAAAAGAAGAAAATGTGCGCCAAACCGTTTTTTATATGGCCTAACGCTCTTGATGCATTCAGCCATTAGTGGAGGCCAGTGCGCTTATTTAAAAAATATGATATATAGGAGCCGATGCGTGGCGCGTGGTCGACTTTGATTTTCAAATTTACTTACCTCCCTAAGGATGTAAGTCTAACTTACAACCCGAATTTTCAGTTAAATACAACCCCCTTTCAGAGCTTGAATGATGTAAAATGTAATAAATAAAACGGACAACCAAGATTGAGCTAGCCCCATAGTAAGTTCGAGACTTGTGTTATGGGATACTAACTCAACGATACTATATTTTATAGCAAATGAGTTTTATACATTATCCTGCACTACGTTTTCTTCTTCTTCTGCTCTATATTATGGGTTCTTCCGAGGCTTTAGTGATTCTGCCAATGTCCAGTGAAATGAGATATACACTTACACAGTATCGGTGTTGTACGGTACAGGTTAAATTAAGTAGCAGTCAAAGATGGCGTATATTTGATTGCCTCGTAGGAGCTTCTGTTGACAAATCTATACGAGGGTTCACTATCCGAACGCATTACTTTTTTTGGTATAAAAGTTGTTTCGCATAAAAATATTTCGCATAAAGGTATATTACGCATAAATTTTCCATACAAATTTTATGCGTAACTTACTTTTATGCGAAACATTTTTATGCGAAACAACTTTTATACCAAAAAAAATTATGCGTTCGGATAGTGAACCCTATACGAGTCCATATAACATGCTATGAGTACTTTAACTATTTTACAAATTATTATTTGAATATTAACTATTTCATTAGGTTATAAATATTGATTGTATATTGAGATGACCCCGGATCGAAACCCGGGACTATCCGTGTCGCAAGCAGGCGTGTTGACCGCTGCGCCATGGAGCTCGTCTCAATATACATTCAATATACTGTAGTATAAAATAAAATAAATAAAAAAGCCATTTATTCTACTACCTTTGCATTACATGATTATAGTTAGTAATTTGTCACTCCTAGAGACCAATAATTAAGCTCAGTATTAAACATTTTACAAATTAGTGTAGGAATTTTGTGGTCATAAATTGCATTAATTAATAAAATTTAGGTTTTTATATTTATATCAAATTACATTATTTCATAAAATTAGATTATTGTCAAATTATATCTTATTATTTAATTTATATTCATATTTGGGAACTTAAATATTTTAAAAAATTTTATTAAATTAGGTTGTAGTCGCCTCCTCGGCGTAACCTCCCCCAAAGCTCTCCAGTTATCTCGTTCTCTGGTTTTTTGCACCCAGTATGGTCCTGCTCTTTGCTTGAAAATATCGCGCCATCTCATTAATGGTCTTCCTCTACTTCTTTTACAATTTCGGGGAATCCATTCTGTCGCCTCTTTCGTTGGTCTTGTGTTATCCATTCTGTAGATGTGTCCTGCCCACTTCCATTTGAGTTGTCTAGTTCGATACTTGGCGTCTGTTAATTTAGTTTGTGCTCTAATATTCTTGTTTGAAATTTTGTCGGAAATTCTTATGACAAGCACGCTCCTCTCCATTTTTCGTTGGCAGATATCAAGTCTTTCTTCATCTTGTTGACGTAATTACCAAGTTTGGCATCCGTATGTAATGCTAGGTAAAATTGCAACTTCGTACAGTTTTCTTTTAATTGTAATACTTATGTCTTTATTTTTCATTAATACTATAGTAAACCTAATGAAATAGTTAATCAGGTCAAGATGGAAAATGATCTTTTAAGATTGACCGGGGTCTTGGATGTTTATCTATACATGTATCTTTTATTAAATATAGTATCGTTGCGTTAGTATCCCATAACACAAGTCTCGAACTTACTTTGGTGCTACCACAATCTGTGTGAATTGTCCGGATATATTTAAAAAAAATTAGTTCATACTTTTTGTATCATCGACTTTTACTCAATAATCTCAGTTTGAAACATTAATTCCTAGTATTCTCGCAATTAACTAAATGTTCACTGAAAAAAAAAAACAAAAGAATACATAATTATCCATGTTAAAAATAACGGCTATATAATAAAGCCAACAGAGTGTTAAAGTTAAGGTTTTTTTAAATATTAATAGTTAAGTTTACTTATTTGATGAAATCGAAAGGTATAAGGTAAAGGGAAGATTATTTATGTTACAAATATCTAAAAATATATTTTTTGTTTAAAGTTTTTGCCTTTTATTGATTTCAGTAACCTAAGAATACTTTGTTATTACTTGACAAGAAATATAGTTCTACAATTAATTTTTTTTATGCTTTTTGTTTGTTTTTCGTCTGTGCAAATTGCCAACGCTTGTGTCAGATTTTTCAAGCTGCCTAAAGGCATCTGACATATTTTAAACAAGGCACATAAATTGGTGTCTATAGTAAACTAGTAATTTTCCCGCAACTTTGCTTGCTTTAAACTTCAATACCCTATTTCGCTCCTTCGGGGTTGAATTTCTAAAAAATCCTTTCTTAATGCTCACTCAAATCATAAAAGGAACCCATTTACCAAATTTCGAGTTTTAAGGTACAGTAGTTTCGTCTGTGCGTTGATTCAAGATTCAATCGTTTATTTAATATAGGTTTCTTTGAACACTTATTAATTGTCATATTTGTGTTTACAAGTTTTCCAACAAAAAAATTTTGTTGACGTCAATAATTACTTATGGCTAAGTTTAGGCCGCTTCCAAAGCAGAGTGCAGGAGAAGCGGCAACAAACTGCACAGCGCATTTTCTCCAAGCGACGTCAACTCACAATTCTAGTTAGACCTTATATACTACTTATGTGTTATATGTGGACTGTGTGTGCATTGTTTTAATTAAATGTCATGATATAAATTGAATTGGAAAAAAATTATGTCATCATTGAAACGTTAAATAGGTAAAATTTTAATAGCAAAATGTCAAATTATTGATTGTTGATATATAATATATGACAGTGAGCCAGTCAGGTTAGCTTTTTATTTATGTAGAAGATATATTTTGCTGGCATACCAATTTGCAAACCCTATTTAAGAAGCCGGCGAACTGCCCGCTCAAATCGAATTTGAGGCGAGCGCCTAAGTTTGTTGGACATATATCGCTATCTCATTCGTCGCGAGCGGGCCGACGGCTAACCATGCGCCGCGCCCCGAACTCTCCGCACGATAGTGAGAATGTGTGCGTGCGTTCCTTCATCGAAGACGTGCAAAATCGACATAGTTTTTTCGACTGTAGATTTCGAAAATGACGTCAGTTTTGGAATCCAAGATGGCGGACACGATTTGTCAAATAAAATCGACATGGGTATCGTTGTATAGGTTTTTCGGGGTGTAGATTTCGAAAATGACGTCAGTTTTGGAATCCAAGATGGCGGACCCAATTTGTCAAATAAAATCGATATGGGTGTCGTTGTATAGGTTTTTCGGGGTGTAGATTTCGAAAATGACGTCAGTTTTGGAATCCAAGATGGCGGACCCAATTTGTCAAATAAAATCGACATGGGTGTCGTTGTATAGGTTTTTCGGGGTGTAGATTTCGAAAATGACGTCAGTTTTGGAATCCAAGATGGCGGACCCAATTTGTCAAATAAAATCGACATGGGTGTCGTTGTATAGGTTTTTCGGGGTGTAGATTTCGAAAATTACGTCAGTTTTGGAATCCAAGATGGCGGTCCCGATTTGTCAAATAAAATCGATATGGGTGTCGTTGTATAGGTTTTTCGGGGTGTAGATTTCGAAAATGACGTCAGTTTTGGAATCCAAGATGGCGGACCCAATTTGTCAAATAAAATCGACATGGGTGTCGTTGTATAGGTTTTTCGGGGTGTAGATTTCGAAAATGACGTCAGTTTTGGAATCCAAGATGGCGGACCCAATTTGTCAAATAAAATCGACATGGGTGTCGTTGTATAGGTTTTTCGGGGTGTAGATTTCGAAAATTACGTCAGTTTTGGAATCCAAGATGGCGGTCCCGATTTGTCAAATAAAATCGACTTGGGTATCGTTGTATAGGTTTTTCGGGGTGTAGATTTCGAAAATGACGTCAGTTTTGGAATCCAAGATGGCGGACCCAATTTGTCAAATAAAATCGATATGGGTGTCGTTGTATAGGTTTTTCGGGGTGTAGATTTCGAAAATGACGTCAGTTTTGGAATCCAAGATGGCGGACCCGATTTGTCAAATAAAATCGACATGGGTGTCGTTGTATAGGTTTTTCGGGGTGTTGATTTCGAAAATGACGTCAGATTTGGAATCCAAGATGGCGGCTGCAACTTTTTATGCAAAATCGACATGGGTATCGTTGTATAGGTTTTTCGGGGTGTAAATAGTCGGCCATCTTGGATTCCAAAACTAATGTCAGTTTCGAAATCTACACCCCGAAAAACCTATACAACGATACCCATGTCTATTTTATTTGAAAAATCGGGTCCGCCATCTTGAATTCCAAAACTGACGTAATTTTTGAAATCTACACATCAAAATCCTAAGGAATAATACATATGTTGATTTTGCATGAAAAGTCGCGTCCGCCATCTTGAATTCCAAAACTGACATTATTTTCGAAATCTACACCCTGAAAAACCTATCCAACGACACCCATATCGATTTTGTGTGACAAGACGCGTCCGCCATCTTGAATTCCAAAACTGACATCATTTTCAAAATTTACACCCTGAAAAACCTATACAACGACACCCATGTCGATTTTATTTGACAAATCGGGTCTGCCATCTTGGATTCCAAAACTGACGTAATTTTCGAAATCTACACCCCGAAAAACCTATACAACGACACCCATGTCGATTTTATTTGACAAATCGGGTCCGCCATCTTGGATTCCAAAACTGACGTCATTTTCGAAATCTACACCCCGAAAAACCTATAAAACGACACCCATGTCGATTTTATTTGACAAATCGGGTCCGCCATCTTGGATTCCAAAACTGACGTCATTTTCGAAATCTACACCCCGAAAAACCTATAAAACGACACCCATGTCGATTTTATTTGACAAATCGGGTCCGCCATCTTGGATTCCAAAACTGACGTCATTTTCGAAATCTACACCCCGAAAAACCTATACAACGCTACCCATGTCGATTTTGCATAAAAAGTCGCAGCCGCCATCTTGGATTCCAAAACTGACAGCATTTTCGAAATCTATACCTCAAGAAACCTATCCAACGACACCCTTGTCGATTTTGTATGATAAGACGCGTCCGCCATTTTGGATTTCAAACTAACGTCATTTTCGAAATCTACACCCTGAAAAAGCTATGAAACGACCCAAGTCGATTTTCCATGAAAAGTCGCGTCTTCCATTACGGATTTCAACAATGACGTCACTATGGTGACGTACACCGCAAAAAGAAAAAAAAAAGGATTCGAGTAATATTCTAATTTCTTCAGATAAAAATATGTACAATACCTACTTACTGTGTGATTCATCCCACACTTCGAAGTCCATTATCGAGAATTCGAAAACCAAAATAAACTACAACAGTTTATTAAAATAATCAAAAGAACAACGACGGCACCAACGCACACACGCATTCGAACTGTGTCTACGCATGCGTATCGTACCCCCCTCCTGCCCCGCACAGCCGCCGCGTCCGCCCCGTGCGAGAGGAAACAGCTAGATGGCTGTTCAAAATTTCTCACTAATTTGAGTGTATTTGTGAATACCAAAAATGATGAATGAAAATTGATTATATTTTCATTTTCTTTCAGATATTGCGTAACTAGACAATATAAGGTGTGTTTCTATTATAATTACATAATGATTGGTTTCGTTTTTAATACAAAACAAATAGGCGGAAAATATGTCGATAGTGTCGTAAAAATGAACGAAATTAAAACGCAAATATATGTAAGCACGTTAATATTTTGAAAAAAAAAGTTTAACAGGAACATAGATAAATACTGTCTTAATACAAATAATAGCATATTTGTGTTGAAATATGCTCGAACTAAAAATTATTTTGGTATTAAGTTTGTATGGGAAATTCATTGGTCGCCGGCTTCTTAAACATAAGATACAAACGTAATCAAAGATTTTGTAATTTAATCATTGGAATAAGACAAAGAATTAACTGCAACATCAGTGTTCTTTGCAATTTTTTTTCACATATAACGTCAATAGGCTCTGCGGCTAGCAACTCATTACTATTTTGATTCCGTGTTCTACCTAAACCCCACAAACAAGATAACCGTGGCCTTTAGGACTTTTAGACCTCGGCTCTGTCTACCCTGCAAGGGAGAAAGACGTACTATATATGTTTGATTTAGGTATTGTATGAAGTAAAGTTTAGGTAATAGCCAATCCCCTACGGTAGTTATTCAAAGGGAAACATTTCTCCTGGAGATCGAGTAATATCCGCCTAATTGCTGTCGTCGCTCGATTTACTTTTGTTTGTTTTGATTGTATTTTGTGTGTGTCAGTGGTCAACACTGTCAGATTTATCAAGCTGCTCGGATCAGATTGGCAGTCATTAATCATTGCCAGATGCCTTACATCTGACATAGCTTAACGACTGCCATCGATGATGACAGCCGGGACCAACGGCGTAACGTGCTTTGCGAAGCACGCAGTATATCGAGATATTTTTAAGCCACTTGCGGTCACCCATCCAAGTGGGGACTGCACCCAGGGTTGCTTAATATGCGGAAGCGCTAATAATGCACACATTCACTAGGACATCGGAGTTGTGTGACATAATATTACGACGTGACGAGCTCCGTGACGCAGCGGTCAACACGCCTGCCTGCGACACGGATGGTCCCGGGTTCGGTTCGGGTCAGGTCATGATGGAAAATTATCTTTTTCAGATTGACCTGCCCCCATATTTACTAACTCGGATGACAGGTGTCGATGCCTATCAATCTAGAATTTACTGTTACAATACGGGTTTTGCTTGCTCGAACTTTTTATTTGAAATACAAAAACCGCATTGTAACACTAAATTCTGGATTGATAGGCATCGACACCTGTCATCCGAGTTAGAAAATAGGCCGGCTGGGTCTTGGATGTTTATCTCTATAAGTATCTCATATAAAATATGGTATCGTTTTGAGTTAGTATTCCATAACACCAGTCTCGAACTTACTTTGGAGCTAGCTCAATCTGTGTGATTTGTCCGTACATATTTATTTATATACTCCAAGGTAGAACAATGCTTTTGATAATTCCCGTATAAAATTAGTCCTAAATATATTACATACACGCATACATATTATCATGTCTTAATCCTTTGCGGTGTAGACAGAGCCTAAAGACATAAAACCTAAAGGCCACGTGTAGCATGTTATGTATGTATGCATGTTAGTGGGCGTCACGGTGGAAAGCGAAATCAAAATAGTGATGGGTTGCTAGCCGCATCGCCTATTGACGTGATGCCTTAGACTTTCGCCCCCTTGACCGGCTTTTACGGTCGGCGCGGGAAGAAAAGCAGCTAGTATATTGTTTGTTTCTCCTAAACCAGCGTGAAAGAGAAATTTTATTAACCCACTCAAAGGAAAGAGAACAATGCAAAAAGTTTCCCGACCGGGTCGGTTATACAATCACATTTGCATGTATTTATTAATTCAGCTGCTCCATCCGTCTTCGGCCCCGATTTGTTCCGGGGCTATCGACGTCTCTGACTAGGGATGGGTATTATATCGATGGTTTACAATCGATACTACTTCTTTTTTTTGTGCCCTTTCTCGACGAAGATTGGCAACCATCATGGCTATCTTTACTCTTGAAGCTGCTGCACGAAAGAGAGATCTGGTATTCATTTTAAACCAGTCTCTTAAATTCTTCAACCAAGAGATCTTCCTTCTTCCGGATCTACTCTTACACTGGATTTTCCCTTGTATGACAATAGTTTACTATCGATATATTCAAACTCTTTCAAATTCTTTGCATGTATTTATTAATTCAGCTACTCCATCTGTCTTCGGCCTTGATTTGTTCTTGGGCTATCGACGTCTTTCACTAGGGATGGGTGTTCTTCTTCTTATCGATTCGAAAGTCAAATTTCCTTTTTCACTCAATACTGAGCAACTTACATGCCGTTCTCTGTGGCCATATACAGGGCACGCTGGGCATGACAGAAGGTGTGACAAAGTTTGGGGAGATGCACCACAGTAGCAGATATTGCAGCTTGGTTCTATATAGCCCGACCCGATCAGGTTGTCTTTGCTGCGGCCGACTTGAGTTTTAAGACGATTCACGCACTTCCATTCTAGCCAAGGCAGATGGGTTTTATATCGACAGAAAAAACTTAAAACTAGAGATTTCTCGTACAAAGGTACTGCTTATTTCATTTGAAATCTCTTCCAGCAGATATAATTACCAGATTTTATTGTAGTAGTTCAATATTTATTTGGTCGTTTTAGATAATTTAGCTACAAACTTTAAAGCCAAACTGATCCATCGATCTTCAGCCCCGAAATATGACACTCAAAAAGAAGGAACGAAAGAAATATATCGATAAATTCCATCGACTCTGTCCCATGCCTGCTTATTGCGATCCGATGTCTTGATTACTCCAACAGCGTCTCATTGCATTCAAAGATGGATGTCTCTGCATATTGTTCGTGTGGACGGATTTTATTTGCTTCGAAGGTTTTATTAGCAAAATGGGCATTGGTGACATTACGAAATAATCGGCCAAGTGCGAGTCTGCGACACTACTGCGTACGAAACAACATTAAAGTAAGGAAAAAAAGCGGTAGAAAAATATTGTTTGTTGTATGGAAGCCTCCCTTAAATATGTATTTGATTTAATGATTTGATTTACAACTAAATATCCTGTAAAAATTTCAAGAGTCCACCTGTTGACGTTATTGATATCGAGCGAACAAAGTCACATTTGTGTTGAAAAGGAAACAACAAACGTAATTTTTTACCCTTAGATATTTTTTTTATTCTGTTTTAAATATTTGTTGGGTTAGCGGCAACAGAAATTCATTGTATGGGAAAATTTCAAGTTTTTAGCTATTATAGTTTACGAGATACAGCTTGGTGACAGACAGACAGACGGACATCGAAGTGTCAGTAATAGGGTCCCGTTTTTACGGAACCCTAAAAACGGGCTAAGTACAAGTCGAAATCGCATGTACAGGGTTCTGAAAACTTTTCTGAACTGAACCCAAAACTATACTTTTGTAGATTTATTACATATTTTTCTAATATTTAAAGATTCAGGATAGATTTAAGGTATATTTAGAAAAAAGAACTGTTTTCTTTAGAAACTACCCAAATTAGGTATAAATACATATTTTTTATATACATGGATTAAGTAGTACAGAGAGGGTCGTGCTTCTGCAGTGAAGACTAAGAAAGATCTTATGAAATATTTTTACAGAATTAAAAAAAACTTAACTTTTGCCTGTTTTAGTCAAATAAATTCAGGTAAATCAAATTTTAATTTAAAACTATACGTGATTTTTTCGGAGCCAAGTACAATTATATCAAGGCCCTTGATCCGTTTATCTTTTAAAATTGTATATTTCAAGGCCTCATAATAAATAAATATACAGAGACAAACCACACAAATGGAGCTAGCGCCACAGTAAGTTGTGAACTTGTGCCATAGGATGGATACTTACTCGATAATATACTTTATAACCATATTTATATAACTGGATGAAAAAACCCAAGAGCCAGACCAATCGGAACAAATGGTATTCAATTATAACCCAACCTGGGATCGATCCCGGGGCCACTCGTATCGCAAGCTGGCGTGTTTAACACTGTGCCATGGAAGTTATAGTGATAGTCAGAGACGTAGATTGTTTTCAAATATGAATAATTTATTTTTTAGTATATATTTCCTGATAACCTCAATTTCTTATTTAATTTAACAAAAAATAGTGCATGTAAAAATTTACTGTTTTTTTTATGTCATAGGACGGCAAACAAGCAAGCGGGTCACCGGATGGTAAGTGATCACCACTGCCCATGGACAACTGCAACACCAAGGGTGTCACAGGAGCGTTGCCGGCCTTTCTTTTTTCCCTCCCTAGAGGGGAGACGGAGATGAGCCTCCGGCTCTCTCACTCAACGAACGAAACATAGCAGCGGTAAAGCTACTACTCAAACGTCGATTTTCTGTGAGAGTGTGGTACTTCCCCGGACGGGCCGGCCCATTCATGCTACTAGTAAAAGTGATTTTCGTCGGTAGCGAGGGTCTACATCCAGCGTATTCCCGCGACCTTGGTCAGGCCGTCCGACCACCTGGTCGATGAGTGTTGCACTACCACTCATCATCATGATCAAGTCTTTCTTAATCTCCACTGCAGAAGCACGACCCTCTCTGTACTTCCTGATTCATATTAGCCACAGCCACGGCCTACAATCTTCAGGCGGGTTGGAGAGATCTCTTTGATTTTTCTAAGCTTTATTTAGCTTGTGCTTCCTAAGTCGCCTTCTACAACATCCACGAGAAGACTTAGAGTGGTCCTATTCTACTCTGCTGAGAACCACACGGCAGCACTAGGTACAACACATAACGAGAAAAACTAAAAGGTTACTTAATAATAAAATAAATAAATATATACGGACAAATCACACAGAATGAGCTAGCCCCAAAGTAAGTTCGAGACTTGTGTTATGAGATACTAACTCAAAACGATACTATATTTTATAATAGATACTTATATAAATAAACATCCAAGACCCAGGTCAATCTGAAAAAGATCATTTTCCATCTTGACCTGAACGGGGATCGAACCCGGGACCATCCGTGTCGCAGGCAGGCGTTTCGACCGCTGCGCCACGGAGCTCATTGTATATTAAATGGCTCTTATATCTTCCACACTGGTCTGAGAGAAAATAAATAAACATAAAATGTAGCTGCTTCTCCTCCCGCGCAGACGGCAAAAAACGATTGAGGGAATGAGCATCAGGAATCATGTCGATAGGCCATGCGGCTAGCAACCCATCACTATATTAATTCCGTATATTGTATATTGATTTCAAGCTAAACGTGGCCTTAAGATTTTACAGACCTGGGCTCTGTCTACTCCGCAAGGAAAAACGACGTGAGCGTATGTATTCTTTCACATTCACAGGAAGACTTGGAGTGGTTCTATTCTACTCTGCCGGTAACCACCCAGCAGTTTCTCACATAACGATAAGAAACTTAAAGGTTACTGTAAAATATGGCTCTTATATTATTGACGTAACTACAACTGCACTCACATTGTTCACTATCCGGTATCCGGCCTCAAGGGAAATGTAGGAACCGAGTTACGTTCCAGTAGAGAAGGATAGCCTTTTTAATAATATCTGATGGTACATTTATAAAGGTGCACTATGAAAAGGATAAATGCGTATATATATATACATCTGTCAAGAAATGATAAGAAATATACACACATTTTACTACTTTGGAAGCGCCTATTTTTCAAAAACTTTGAGAATAAATGGTTCAAAGACACTCAATGACATTTATAAAGACCTACGAGTATCTATAGACATCCCGCACATATAGGTTCGAAGAAAAAATCATTTTTAGTTTAAGTTCCATGTATGGGGAGGATTCCCTTAATCTTATTTATTTTTGTAAGTATAAAAATCGTAAAGCGGTTTACAGAATACATCCTACCTACCAAGTTTCAACTGTTGTCTCTATAGTTTCGGAATAAAATATCTGTAACATATGGACAGACCGACGGACATGACGATCTATAAGGGTTCCGTTTCTTGTTATTAGGCTACGGAACCCTAAAAATGACATTTCATAGAAGTGTTCAGCCGCCCAGGAGATAAGTATGGGAACGTCAAAAGAAATTTTTAGAGTTCCCAGCATTGTTTCAATTGTTTGTTTGTTTTTCGTATGTGTAAGTGGCCAACACTAGGAAAAGTTGATCATATTGACGGTTTATGTCACCCCTTTAGGGTTCAATTTACATGCTGTATTTGTGAGAGAAGTACCCGTAATGGCGTTTACTAGAAATAAGGTAAGAAGTAATAGACTGACATACGAGTAGTTTAGTATTTTAGGATTTAAAATTATTTTATATGTATGTTAGTATAAGGTATATATTCTATGGGCCTGTATTATTGTTATATTCTGTTGCCTGCTACAAAGAAATAAATAAATAAAAAAAAAGAAGAGACGAAAAAGACCTGTACACAAAAGGTTTTATCTGTTTATGTCTTTCTTTAAACGAAACGACCTAGAGGCAGACCAAGGAAGAGATGGATGAGAAGGCCTAAAGAAGATGGGCAAATATAAAAACTTGAAAAGGCATAGGAGCGTGACTGGTGAAAGAAACTTGTGGAATAGGCCAAGAACAATAAAGGGTTGTAGCGCCGTAGGAAGTAAGAAGTAAGTTATGCCGTCCCCTATGGGAAGGCCAAAACAGATATGAATGGAATCTGTTAAAATAGTATTTTATGCAACGGTTTTATAAAAGGGGTCTTAAAAGGTAAGTGGCGCGGGTAGAGAGGCGCCACGAGCCTTTTAAGACTTAATTATAAACCGTTGCATACAATATTTTTCTACGACTTTCAAAAAATGCAAAACTAGTAAAACATCAATTTTGAGTTTGACAACTAACTCGCGGGAAATGTAAATATGACAAAATTTTGTGTCTATTGACCTGTGACCTTCTTATTTTAATTGATGTTCGCTTGACGCTTAAAAATAAAAACTTCTTTTGAATCACGAAATCTAGCTTTAATAGTCTGTGGCTGCTAGCCGTATCGTAATAGCGACATTATAGTACGGCTGTGTCGTACTGTTATGGAGAATAGACTATAGACTTATTATGGATGTTCTTGTTTGTGTTCTTGATCATATAAATGACAGATAAAAGTACAGGAGTAGAAAAAGATATGAAAGAGGTGAATGTGGATGTGGAAGGTTCACTATCAGAACGCATAACTTTTTCTGGTATAAAAGTTGTTTCGCATAAAAAAATTGTCATAAAGGTATGTTACGCATAAAATTTGTATGGAAAATTTATGCGTAACATACCTTTATGCGAAATATATTTATGAGAAACAACTTTTACACCAAAAAAATTATGCATTCGGATTTGATTTTTTTTTCAGATTGGCCTGGCTCTTGGATGTTTATATTATATAAATATCTATTATTAACTATAGTATCGTTGAGTTAGTATCCCATAACACAAGTCTCGAACTTACTTTTGGGGCTAGCTCAATCTTTGTGATTTGTCCGTATATATTTATTTATTTATTATTATTTCGTTATTAGGTCGTCCAACGAATTGATTATTTAATCGTTCCATTTACTGTTTCGGAGGACGGAATCCCAAAACAATATAAATACTAAAAATAATTGGGACCTATTATATTGGGGTTTTCCGTTTATTATAGTTAATTAATATTAAATACTAGCTTTGACTTGCGGCTCCGCTAATATGAATTTCGATCCTCGAAAACAGTACCTTTTTACGGGACAAAATAATATACCTTAGTCGTTACCGTCTTTTCCTAGGCTTAATACTGCCTCCAAATGGAATTCATCAAAACCGGTTCAGTACTCAAAGCATGGGAAGGTTACGGACTTTGACTATGTACTCTCTAGACACCGTGCCTTTATTGCAATGATTGAAAAACTGGCCAATATTTCAATGCTTGTGTGCGGGACAGCTTTGTGCACACGCGTCCTGTCAATTTATGTCTGAGATTTATGTCCTCAAAATCCGTCAAATCGGTAGCTGTGTGTGTGCAAAACCGAGTATGGATTGGACACAAGTTTCTACGCTTTCAACGTAGACTTTGGAAGCGAGCGTCTATAGCGTCAGCCGCGTCTGTGGCACCGCGGCAGAGCGACAGATCATTGTCCAATACAAATGTATGAAATTTCAGTAAACATCATTCGAGCATTAATGATAGCGACACTGACGCGGTGTCACAGCGACAGTGGCGCCACTGAAGCTATAGACGCTCGCTTCCAAATTCTACCTTTAGGCTAATAGAGTCTATCTAGGCCTTATATAATCTAAGGTTACAGACAGTAACTTTCACATTAATATTATTAGTATGTAGTTAGTGTGTAGTATTTAAAAATAATTGGCATTTAGATAAAGCCTGATAATGAACTTTATAAATTCTATTTTTTTGTAGCAAAATGAACAGTGCTACCGAGTTTGTATCCGTAGCCTAATTAACATTGAAATTAATTCTAAATATTCATCGATTTGTTTCTTATGGTAAGTACAATGTGTAGTTTGCAATGGATTAAAAAATTGGCCAAGTGCGAGTCAGGCTCGCCTATGAAAGGTACCTACTACACATATTTTTATTTTTTACTCTCTTTTCTTAGAAGCTAGAGGGTGGGGGGCGGGGGAGAACACATTTTACCACTTTGGAAGCGCATATCTCTCAAAAAATTGACTTTGAGAAAAGGTTTTAGAAACCTCGATGTAATATTTAAAGACCTATTCATATATAAGTCGCACGTTTAGTATTGAAGAGATTTGTTTAGTTTCTTTTCCTATTTTGGGATTATTTTTTTTTTAGATTTATATGACAACCGTAAAGAAGTTCACAGAATACATCCACTGACCAAGTTTCCACTTACCAATAAAATAGCTGTAACATAGTGATATACCGACAGACATACAGACAGAAATTACGAATCTATAAGGGTTCCGTTTGTAAAAGGCGATTTAGAAAACACAAGCAAACTAAAGCTTACAAACCTCAAAGAGACTTTTCCAATCCGTCTGGCCAGCGTGGAGACTATTGGCCCAATCCTCTGACAGCTCTGGCAAATATATGGCTTGGGTAGTACAAAGAGAGTCGTACTCCTGCAGTGGAGACTTAAAAGACCTGATGATGATGATTATTAAATGTTATGTTGCAGAAACTTTTGAGAAATATCAAGAAAATTGTAGAGTGAAATCAGAGTGAAAGGTGATAGTATATCCAGAAAGCTGACGGCAGAGGACCAGGAGCCAGGAAGACGACAATCACCTTGCGTTTAAGAAAGTGAAGACAAACTTTCAATTACAGGAAAAGCAGTTGTTACTAAAGATCTTAATAACACAGCTAGGAACCTTATAACAGAAAAAAAAGAGCAGATATCAGGTATCTGCTCTTCATAATAGCATCAAACTAAATGTTTTAAGAGTTTTGTAATTCTATTCATCTGTCATAACCTGTCGATCTTCTAGCACCGCGAGAAGCAACCGAAGCAAACAGTCCATACAAGTGCATCGGTAATTATTTACGTGAATAAATATCTCATCGACAATGTCTATAATCTTAGATAATATTGCAAGAAATGTTTTGAGTAGTGTGATAGAAATATTCTCTGTGATGCAGTGGATTGGATTCCTGCTTTTAGTAACAATTTGGTGCTTGTGTCCAAGATGGCGCACCATTCAAAATTATATATGTTTATGCCAGATCTTTATTGGTTCTATCCATTCGCTGCATGGAGTTTTGGATACATTTGGAGATAGATTTAAAACCAGAACCTTGTGGTATCTTGTTATATATTACGTTGATTTCGATATATATAGTTATCCATGGTATCTTTATAATAAGTTGAATAGTAAATTTTGCATTTTTGACTATTTATTACTACACCTGTGCTGTTCGCTGTGCTCTGTGCTTATAGCTCACTTTAAACTCGTGTTTGTGCAAATAATAAGAGTCAGGGCTGAGAAGCTGAAAGCGACAGCGTTTATTTGCGGAATGTTTATAATGATTAAGACTATTCACTGTGTTTCATATTTTTTTAATTACAGAAGTATTCGTAGTTTTCATTCATTAAAAAATATAATGATTTTCGAAGGATCCACTATAGGAATTGTGTTGATATTTAATGTGGTCTTGTATATTAATATAACTGTGTCGGTGATGTTATCTTCAGTGCGACGTCCGAATATGAAAATAATATTTTCTTTGATTGGCGTGGCGGTCATGTGTGACTTAACGTTACTTATAAACTGGGCAATGGTTTTCTTCAGCATGACCCATTTTTATGGTCATACAGATAATTATTTTGAACAACTGTTTGATTTTGTTGTTTTAATGGACCTTTACACTAAGTTTAGAATGATACCACTCATAATTTTCCTTTTATGTAAGCAATCAACAAAAAGCGTTGTAATGGAATACTACAGGAAGAAACGGAACCTTTGGAGAGCCAGGCACGCGGCTCTTAACTAATAATTCATTTATTTAATGCACAATTTTAAATACGAGTTTTTTTTTATTTACAAATAAAGAAAAGTGTCATCAAAAGCAATAAAACATAATATTTTGTATTTTAATAAATTATATATTTTAAGAGAGTTCTTCAAGTGTACTTAGTAATTAGTAGTATTATTTATAAAATGATTGAAAAGATGTGTTTTTTATTAAATATTATTGGATTCGCTGATATCGTATAGAAGAAATATTTAGAGATAACATGTAGAATATTTAGAAATGTTAAGAGATAATTTTCATTAAATAATGTATTTTTATGTATACCTTTTCATTCATTTAAACCTGAAGAAATACTGAGTTGTGCTGTTTTATTTTGCAATATCATCCTCCATACTCTTGTATCTCTAGCCAAGAGTCTGTTGTTATGTCAGCATTATTAATGATAAAATGATTTGGTTGCCAGACGCTAATACTTGAATAGGTACAGAATCACAGACAAATACATGTATTCACATGTATTTGTCTGTGATTCTGTACCTACCACAAGTATTTCCCCACCCTGGGAATTGAACCTGATGCTCCTCTTGTCGCAGGTTGGCGTTAACCTTTAACCAGGGACACATTGACGTACAATGTTTAGTATCCCATAATACAAGTCTTACTAAGAACTTACTTTAAGGCTAGCTCAATCTGTGTGATTTGTCCGTATATATTTATTTATTATGTTTATTGTTAATCAAAGCAGGGACAGAAAAACTTCATGCCTACCTTTCACCCGTGCGAATCGAACTCACGACCCCCGGATCAATAAAGCAGAGGACTTAACCACTGTAGTGGAGACTAAAAAAAGGCCGTATGATGATCATCATGATTTCGTGTAGGTGACACGGTCAGTCGACCATGCACACCCTGGTGTCAGAGTTCTTCGGAACCGTCTCTCGGCCTCTGACGTGGTTCCTTTAACGACTACCAGATGGCAGCCGGGACCAACGGCTTAACGTGCCTTCCGAAGCACGGAATTATCTTTCTAATGATGATGATGAAGGATTTCTAGCTCTTTTGATACGAAGTACTAAAATAAGATTTTTCCTGAAATTAAGTCAAAGCAACAGATTGTTATAAAAACTGGAATAAATTTGAATACTAGCGAGATAAATGTATTCAGAGAGTGGACAATTATGAGGAGAGGGGAAAGTCTTATCGAGTTCGGAGTTTTGCTGCTCTTTCTAATAAAAACGGGAATAAATATTAAGTTAGCGGATTGTTTAACGACCCCCGGCAAGTTTAGGGGCCTGATTTCAAGTTTCATAAGCTATTTTTTGTGCAGCTCTATGTGTTACAGTAGCCTTTTTTATGTATTGATACAAAAGGGACGAGGCAGGGTCGCTGTTGATCAGGCTTTTGAAATTAAACACAGTGCTGGCGCGTAAAAACACGCATTTTAATCCACTAGGGACAGTATCAACACACAGCATAACAAAGTGGCTAAACTTATGTTGTTCGGTCGGCTGCTCGGCAAAAAGTGACGTTTTCGCTCGGCGGAGCGCTCGAAAACGTCACTTGGGGCGGGCTAGTGGGACGGGCTATGACGTAACGCCAGTGTTGCAATTCGTCGGTTCAGTTAAAGTTTGTTTGACGGTAAACGAGCAGACGAGCCACCTGATGGTTAGTGATTACCGCTGCCCAAGGACTACGTAGTTTTTGAATGGACCATGTAGCTACCTCCAAGTGAGCTTTTGCTACTTCACCAGATTTTTGAGGTGAGAGCAGAGTGCCCTCAACCTGTAAGGCGAAACATTACTTGGTCCAACGGTTAGCAAGTGCGCTTTAAATCCAGCAGGCCGATTTCCTAACTCGGAGTACAACGATTTGATTGTCACTTTAGCATCCATTACGGTTTTCATATCTTAAATAAAAGTAGTCATTCATACCGAAGCCGTAATGAATATTGAAGTTACCATGAAAATGGTGTACACCGTAGTTGTCAAAAGTTGGCAAATAGGCCTACAGGAGTGTGACAGCCATTTATTTTTCCCTTCTAAAGAGAAGAGGGGATGGGCTTGCGGAACTCTCACTCACCGAACGAAGCGTAGCAGCGGTAAAGCTACCATTCAAACGTCGATTTTGTATGAAAGTGTGGTACTTACCGGACGAGCCGGCTCATTCATGCTACTAGCAAAAGTGAATTACGCCGGTAGCGCGGCTGTACCACAACTAACACTAGTGTGCAAAATTCAATAAACAATCAACTCAAACGTATATCTGTAAGCACTTTAAAATGCGGTTCTAAGATTTGACCCAACAAAATCAATTTGTATAAGTACAGTTATAAGTAATAGATTCAAAGATTCAAGACGTTTATTAAAAAAATAGTCCCTTGCATGCACTTTTCACGTCAAATCACATTCAGTTATCTCTTCAAGTATTATGCATAACACAAGTCTCGAACTTACTTTGGGGCTAACTCAATCTGTGTGATTTGTCCGTATATATTTATTTATATATTTATTAATTATTGTTCAAAAGCTAAAAACTACTAGCGCTTCGGAACCGATCACTGCAGAGAAGAAACGCCGAAAGAAACTCTTTTCAACAGTATTAACCGCTTACTCGCCTGAAGAGCTTCTATTTTTTCTATCCGTTTTCATTTTACAATATCATTATACATTGATTATTTATGGAACATGTTTATGTTTACGAATAAGTTCTTAAATCCCTACATTTTTCTCCATATTCTGTAAAAGGGAAATCGGGGACCGAAGAGAGGGTGTAAAGTAAGTGACCATCCCATATAAAGGGTTCTGATAAAATCTAAGTGGTTGCGCCCGGGGGCCGGGGTAAGGGCCAGAAACATTGACATAAAGCAGGATTTTCGTAAATAATATGGACGAATTTACACCTAAATTGAAAAAAATCGGCCAAATGCGACTCCAACTCGCACATGAAGGGTTCCGTCATCATCATCATCATCATCAGCTCTTTCTAGTCGCCACTGCAGGAGCACGACCCTCTCTGTACTACCAGAGCCATATACTAGCCTGAGTAGTCAGAGGATTTGGCCTACACTCTCCACGCTGGCCAGACGGGTTGGAGAGGTCTCTTTGATGTTAATAAGCTTTGTTTAGCTTGTGTTTCCTTAGTCGCCTTTTACGACCATCATCTATACAACATAAGACTATCAAGCAAAAACGGCAATTAAACATGTTTGTTGCAGTTAGCTCCTTAATGACTTATTTTTAAAATGAATCTTCTTCGTCTTCACCTTTTCCCACTTTATGTGGGGTCGGCACAACATGTCAGTTTCTTCCACTTCACTCTATCGCTGGTCATACTCTTTGTTACACACTTCTTACACATGTCCTCTCTTACGCATTCCATCCACCTTTTCTTTGGTCTTCCCCTGTTTCTACGACCCCTAACTTCCATTCCCAAAACTCTTTTCGTTACAAATGAATATACAATTAAATATTTCAAGCATCTGCCTCTCACCGTTATGAATATCGAGCAAAAAACGGCAAAAATCACGTTTGTGGTATGGGATTAAGGCCGTTAAGTATTAATTTCATTCTGTTTTTAATATTCATTGTTATAGTAGCAACAGAAAGACATCATCTGTGAAAATTTCAATTGTCTAGCTATCACAGTTTATGACACATAGCCTGGTGACAGACAGACATCTAAGTCTCGTGAGATTTTTAATCCTTATGGTACGGAACCCTAAAAATGTAGCCTTACCGTTAAATGAGTAATTACAGATTCGAACGCCTTTGTTTTAACGTTAAGGCGACTATCCACTACAGCCCGCTAAGAACATAAAAATAGGTATTTTACTTCTGGTATTTTGTGGTAGCAAACATACGTCCTACTTTCTTTATTTCTTCTTTTAAATTATGGCTTCCACCGAGATTTTAGTGTTGAAATACTAAGTATCGGTATTGTACGGTATGTGGCATCAAAGATGGCGTAAGTTCTTTGGTAACCTCGTGGGAGCTTCTGATGACAAATCTATACGAGTCCACTTAACAGTGTACTTTAACTATTTCACAAATTGTGCTCGAGCACAAGCATTTGTAACACCAAACTACACCAATTTCATATTATAAAGTTCACTTAACTCTATTTGCAAAATCGTCTAAGGTAAACGACAACTGTACCCCTTGACTTCGCACCAAAAAGTCCTCCGTTCCACTTATATGTAATCTGTTATACTAAAATGTAAACCAGCCAATTTCAAGTGTCACACGCGCACAGAGCATTTCGTACAAAAAATATTTCCATAAAAATTTTACGGTAATGGAATTTTTCTAATGTTTCCATGTTTCAACTGTGTAGTCTCAATAGTTTCAGAATAAAATGGCTGTGACTTACGAACAGACAAAGGGACATGACGAATCCATAGGAATTCCGTTTTTTGCCATTCGGCTACGGAATCTTTAACAACCCAAACAATAACTTTTTTTATACCCCATGAAACAGTAAATATTTATTTGTCACTAGAAATAAGTTAGAAAAACGTACCAGACCAGGTACGTCAGACCACAAGTCGGTACTTAAAGGTGAATATCGCATAGCTCTTCTTTACGTGGGCATTTATCTTAATATCATGCCGTGGTAGAAAACGTTTTACACAAAATACTTACCTAACGTTTTAATACAATTAATAGAAATTGTTTTGAATTCTGAGCTGTTGTTGAAAACATTGAAAGCACTTAATCCTAATTAACAGAAGTCTGTAGCAGTTGGTTATTTTAATTGTTGATTGAATACTTTAGCTTGTCTGATAAGTTTGAAGTCTATAAAGAACGGGTCAAAGCCGTGTGGTTCCCGGCAGAGTAGGATAGGACCACTCCAAGTCTTCCCGTGGATGTCGTACGTGTGGTGTCCGGCAGAGTAGAATAGGTCCACTCGAAGTCTTCCCGTGGATGTCGTACGTGTGGTGTCCGGCAGAGTAGAATAGGACCACTCCAAGTCTTCCCGAGGATGTCGCAGAAGGTGACTTAGGAAACACAAGTTAAACAAAGCTTATAAACATCAAGGAGACCTCTCCAACCTGTCTGGCCAGCGTGGAGAGTGTAGGCCAAATCCTCTGACTGCTCTGGCTAATATATGGCTCTGTAGTATAGTTTCTTCAGGTCTTTCTAGTCTCCACTGCAGGAGCACGACCCTCTCTGTACTACCAGAGCCATATAGTCAGAGCCTGAGTAGTCAGAGGATTTGGCCTACACTCTCCACGCTGGCCAGACGGGTTGGAGAGGTATCTTTGATGTTAATAAGCTTTGTTTAGCTTGTGTTTCCTTAGTCGCCTTTTACGACGTCCACGGGATGACTTGGAGTGGTCCTATTCTACTCTGCCGGGAACTACACGGCTAACGGCTGTAGTATAGAGAGGGTCATATTTCTGTAGTGGAGACTAAAAACAGCTGACGATCATGATAAATATCTGATGAAAATTTGTAACACTGCTATATTTACGAACGTTGCTCTATTGGTCTTACTAAATAACTTTCTCCAAGGAATATAGTTCAAAAAAATAAATATAAATGTGTTCCCCATTCAAAACTATTCATCATGATTAGTGTGTGAAGTTCATTGTAAGGGTTCCGTTCCCAAAGGACCCTATTCATGAGACTTCAATGTCCATCTGTCTGTTTGTCGGCCTGTTCGTCTGTCGGTCGGTCTGTCCGTCTGGCTGTCTAATACAAGGCTGTATCTCTTAAACCGTAATAGCTATAATTATATAAATATAAATTGCCGCTATCTTCTTCTTTCGAGACGTAGATGGCTAGTTTTATATTTGCTTGCAGTAGCTTGCAACTGCGACAATAAGTATATATTGCCGCTATGATAAAAAATAATTTTAAAATAGAATAAAACAGCCGCATTGCCTAATTCCTTAGATTTTCGCCCAAGCCCTTGATCAGCTTTTACGGTCTGCGCGGGAAGAAAAGCAGCTGGTATATTCTAGATTTTTCCTTTCCCCAAAACAGAGGACAAGCTCGCAGGAAAATGAAATATATAAATAAATATATACAGACCAATCACACAGATTGAGCTAGCCCCAAAGTAAGTTCGAGACTTGTATTATGGGATACTAACTCAACGATACTATATTCTTCTTCTTTTCGAGTCGATGGCTTAAGGCAATTAGATTTTGTCCCTCCAGTATGTGGCAACTCTAATTCCACTTTCTGAGGCGGTAAAAAGATCTTCCTTCGTGCAGCTAGTTGGACAAGAAGGGCACGAAAGGAGGTGTGACATTGTCTGGTCGTCATGATCACACCGGCATCGCACCTGTGCCTGGTCAATATAGCCCCACCGAGCCAAAAATATACAGATATTATATATTATATTGTTTATCTATATTTTATAAAAGATACAGATATAGATAAACATCCAAGACCCAGGTCAATTTGAAAAAGATCATTTTCCATTTTGACCTGACCGGGGATCGAACCCGGGACCATCCGTGTCGCAGGCAGGCGTGTTGACCGCTACGCCACGGAGCTCGTATTAAAATTGCTAGTCTTTGATTTAATCAATCGATTTGATCTACTCCTAAATGAGTTTTTTAATTGATTATTTTGTTACAGTTGATAAGTTTCACACATTATTGTAATCATCCGTGGTTTAATCATTGAAACTGAAGTCAATCTTACGTTGTGAAACTATAGTTTAAACATGTTTTAGAAGGTGGAAGTACATTTTTTATTATGACCCACTAAAGACCTATTCTACAGAAGAAAGAACAAAAAGTGAGTTAAATATAAAAATAACTAGGTAGGTTTCTTGTATAAAGTGATCATATTTTATTTTGTTTTATATCGGAGCTACTATTTAAACTAGCACACAGTAAATTGTGAGTCGTAGAGTATTTAATCAACTATACTATATTCTATAATAGGTACTTATATAGATAAACATCCATGACCAGGTCAATCTGAAAATGATTGTTTTTTATCATGAGCTGACCAGGGATCGAACCTGGGATCTTTTGTGTCGCAGGCTAGCGTGTTAACCACTGCACCACAGAGTTCGTCACACACTAAAATAATAGCTTGTCACACTAAAATAATCCATACATTTCTTATTACAAGTTAATTCTTTAACTTGTAATAGGAAATGTGTGGTCA
This sequence comes from Rhodophaea formosa, assembly GCA_963082605.1. NCBI lineage: Eukaryota > Metazoa > Arthropoda > Insecta > Lepidoptera > Pyralidae > Rhodophaea > Rhodophaea formosa. Next base: position 13,787,282 of record OY720228.1, on the reverse strand, counting down.
TATCGTAAGCCAATTGTACTGTAAACATAATAATAATAAATTGCTTCAAAGTACATCAAATGGCAAAAACGGCCGTTTTGGCGGTAATCTGATTCTCATAATTCTTACTGACTCTGATAATATTAAACATGATTCCAAAAATACTTCAGGTTATTTACTAAGGCTTATATAATTTACATTCTTGACTTTCTTTCTATTTTGTAAAGTATTCGGAATAAAACAATTGGCGTCGCTAGTATGCCTAGTGTGGGGCCTTAAAAAAAACGTTTATGTTCACAGAAAATAAACCATGTGGAGCTATGGAGAAGCTGTTTCGAACTACGTGAAACTAATGCTAATAACCTCATATTTTCAAGGTAAGACTGCCATCTTGATCTCAGAGCTTTACCCGATTTACCCACTCATAAGACGGGTCATATTTTTTTCACGTATGTATCCGACTTACCTACTCATAAGGTAAGTTTTTTCGCGCGTATTACGCGTTAGTGTCGATCTCTCGGGATCAGTATTTTTCTCCGGTATGAAATGTCATCATCAATCATCTCCCTGATGATGAGATGTCTGTATGGGGGAGGCATATGTCCAGCCGACCCTGGGTGATAGACATGAAAAGAAGTCTATGTCTTTTTCCGTTCTCAGTGTATGCAAAATTTTATTCTATGACGATCGGGACAGTAGATAGGGCGTGAAAGCGTACCAAACAAACACACTTTCGCATTTATAAAGCGGGGATAGGATTATGTATGTATGTTAAATTGTCGCCTCCTGTAACCTAAACGGATTGATCGATTTTAAAGTATAATGTGCCATAAGATTTGTATAATCAGAGGCTATAATGACGTCGGCTAAAAATCAATAATGGCAGACATAAACTGTCGAAAAGACAGTCTGAGTATTTCTTTTTTGTTAATAATTCTTATTGTCCCTAAACGTTTGTCACCAATTACTTTTGAAGGCACGGTAAGCCGTCATCATTGATGGCAGTAATTAAACTATGTCAAATGCCTTTAGGTAGCTTGATCTGACACCACTGTTGGCCACTTACACATACGAAAAGTATACTGGCCGCTTAATTTAAAACTCATTAAAATTCAAAAGTAGAATAAATTGGCATCTCTTGGATAGGCATGTAACATCCTCGTCTTCATCGTCACTTACCATCAGGTGCGTTTTTTTTTATTAATTATTGAATTAGGTATTTGTCTCCCAGACAAATACCTAATTCAATAATTAATAAAAAAAAAACTTTATAGTAGACTCATCTCAAGCAAATAGGTAACTAGTCACGTAGTTTATCATATGAACTAAATATATCTAGGAATTATTTATATGTAATGTGTATTCTCTGTGAACTTCAAGTAATATATTACGATTATGCTTTGTATAATTCAAAAGTAACTTATTATTTCTGTTTGTTCTTTTGAATCTTGATAATATTCGCAAGCCTAATGCGTAATGTTGAATATTATAAAATATGTTTTTTTTTCTTCACGATTTTTACTCATATTCACGGGAATATTCCAACTGCTTTTCTTATCGCGCAGACCGTAAAAGCCAGTCAAGGGATTGGGTTAAAATCTAAACATTCTCTAAAACAAGTGAGGCTAGGCTAGCTTCCCATCACTAATTTGATTCCGCTTTCCACCTTCACAGGCGTAAAGGTGGAGAGCGGATTCATGCGCTAAAAATGGCCTTTAGTTTCCCTGCCCGCGTTACCTATTTACTCGATCTCTAAGATAATGCCTAGGGCTCTACCACCGGGCCATAACAGGCCATCCGACTTCACAAATTTATACAATTATTAACATAAGTACCCTGTAAGTTTTACAGCGATCCCCTAGATTTTATAGCAATCCCTTCCCAAACAATCGAAAATCATAAACAATACTATCCAGTGTATTCGAGAGGCCGTGAAAAATCAATTTTCCGGCCCTCCGTGAAGAGGTAGTAAATTCCCTCGCTATTACAGAGTTATATCTCTTATAGTCCTGTAGGACCATTGAGTTTTACAGGTTATTTCGTCGAGACGAGTCTAAAGGATTTTTTTTTTTACATAAGGAATAAGAGATTCTGGAATTTCGTAAATATGAACAGCTTTTCATAATGCTGAAATTGAGTCCATTTGTATGAAAATGTAGAAATATTTTCGAATTTCTATTATTGGTCCCATATGAAAAAATAATGATAGTATACCTAAATTGCCGTGATGAATCACCCTTTTAATGATCGGGGATAGGGTTTTATTACCCTATTGTGTATCTTCAAATACCTTTCATTTTTTCGTGTATGTAAGTAAGTGGCCAATAGTGGTGTAAGATCTTTCAGGCATCTGACATAGCTTTACGACTTCTATCAATGATCTCACCGGTACCAACGGCTTAACATGCCTTCCGAAGCACGGAGAAGCTCGCAATATTTTCATTTTTCATAGATGTGTAATTTATTGAATTACAAGAAAAATGTAAGGTTGAGTTCCCATAGTAATAATGGGATAATCCCAATGCACTTTTCTTTTGTGTGTGGTTTCAAATAAATTGTTTTTTTTTTTCATATAAGCGTTTTCCCGGTTTCATGCTCAGGTGTGGATGAATCAATACTCGGGTTACACAAAAATGACAGCATTCAAACGGTAATATGATTTGGTAAAATTTCTGCGGCCACCTGCCTGACTGACGCCATCACTCTCTAGATGGCACCAAAATTGAACCAGAAACTTCTAGAGATGGCTGTGTTAATCACTGAGCTATGGAGGTCTTCAGTGAATTAATCACAATGCATTGCAAGACCATTGCATTGCAAGACAAGTCATCTTTTCGTCATTATCATCATCGGGTCTTTCTTACTCTCCATTTCAGGAGTAACGCCAGAGCCCTATATAGCCAGAGCAGTGGGACGATTTGGCCTAAACGCTTGACAGATAGGTTGGAGAGGTCTTTTTGGTGTTAACAAGCATTAACGGCAGAGTAGAATAGGACCACTTCAAGTCTTCCCGTGGATGTCATAGAAGGCGACTTAGGAAATTCGTCTGGCCAGCGTGGCTAATATTGCTCTGGTAGTACAGAATGGGTCGTGTTCCTGCAGTGCAGAGTAAAAAGGACCTGCTGATGACGCATCTAGCCTCATACAGATCTGTGGGATAGGTCCATTTAGCTCCAACCCCTATAAAAGGACCGCACTTTGACAAAACATACAAAAACTATATGCTAATTTCGTTTGTCCCGTGGTTTTGAAAGGATTTTTGCATTTAAATTATGTTTCGAGTGGTGTGTTAATTTTCTGTGGAAAATTTGGTATTTTTTTATGCTTTTTCGTATACTATAAAGTAGGCTTGAACGTTATTAGCACTAACGCATGTTATTGCTTAACATGCGTTAGTAGCCCCGGGCGTAGGCCCCACTTGGATGGGCGACCACAAGTGGCGTAAAAGTTCCTCCGTACTTGGAAGGCATATTAAGGCGCTAGTCTCGACTGTCATTGTTGACGGCAGTCGTTAAGCTACGTCTTTAAGCAGCTCAGAAAATCTGACACCAGTGTTGGCCACTTACAAATTGTAAGAAAATATGCCGCGTGGTTTCCGGAAAAATAGTATATGACCATTCCTAGTCTTGTTTGTTTGTTTTACGGTGTGCAAGTGGCCAACACTGGTGTCAGATTTTATGGCAATGAGACATGTAGAAAGGAGAGGTGCCGTTCATTTAGCTAAGAGAATGACTCACTTAGATGCAGAGGAATGTGGGGAACGTGGAAAGTCAAGAAAGACATAGGTTGAATGATCGGATATGAGAGAATACAGGGTAAATATTGATCTGATAAACGATAGAAAAAAAATTCAAGTTGTTTCAAGCTGCCTAGTGGCATCTGATCTGAACATCATGTTTAAGGGGTGGGAAGCGTTACCGCTTTTTAGGGTTCCGTAGTAAACTAGGAACCCTTATAGTTTCGCCATGTCTGTCTGTCTGTCTGTCTGTCTGTCTGTCTGTCTGTCTGTCTGTCTGTCTGTCCGTCCGCGGTTTTACTCAGAGACCATAAGTACTAGAAAGCTGTGATTTGGTATGAGTATGTATATTAATCATGGCAAAAAAGTCGTAGAAAAAAATCTTTAAATAAATTTTTTTTTTGGGTATCTCCCATACAAGTAAAGTGGGGGAGTATTTTTTTTTTCTCTACTTACCCATCTTGTGGGTTATCGTTAAAAAGGTCTTTGAAAAATATTGTGAAGTTGAGAACACCATTTTTCGATTTAGGGATCCGTTTCCGAAATATTTGGTTTTAAAGTGCAAATTTTTGTTAGAGGTACGTGTCCCCCCCCTCTATCTCCTAAACGGTTATATATAGATACGTGTAAAAAATTACAGCAGTAGTATATATGCTGAAGTTGAAAGGAAAACTATCAGAGCTAAGTACTAAGTACAAACTAAAAAGTTATAGGCTATAACTTATAAAATGTACTGGAAAATGTAAAATTTCATACAATCTTTATTGTTAGATGTTTTTGGTCGTTAAACTGTGAGGTGCGAGTGTAAACAGTGTGTACTCAAAGTTGTCATTCGCAACTACGGAACCCTATACTGCGCGTGGCCCGACACGCACTTGGCCGGTTTTTTTTAATTGAAAATTTACAGGTAGTCTATCTTCCTAACTACTATCTATCTGTACTACCAGAGCAATATATTAGCCACGCTGGCCAGACGAGTTAGAGCTTATTGACTGCCATCAACGATGACAGCTGAGACCTACGGCTTAACGTGCCTTCAGAAGCACGGAGGAGCTATATATATACATATTTTTATGCAACTTGCGGTCACCCATCCAAGTGTGATCTGCGCTCGGATTTGCTTGATATACGGAAGCGCTTATAATGCTTACACCTACAAGGCCATCGGGCTCCATTCCTAGTCTTCCCGTGGATGTCGTAGAAAGTAAATTAGTAAACACAAGCTAAACAAAGCTTATAAATATTACAAAGACCTTTCGAACCAGTCTGGCCAGTGTGGAGAGTGTAAGCCAAATCTTCTGACTGCTCTGGCTAGTATTATGGCTCTGGTAGTACAGAGAGGGACGCGCTCCTACTATGAAGCCTAAAAAAGACCTGATGATGAATCCATAGTAACTAGAAGTGAAGAATTATTATTTTTGGTGGTTATTTGTGGGGTTAATTTCATGTTTGTTTTTATAATCAGTATTGTTTTTAATTGTTTATTTTATTGTCTGTGTATCTTTTTCTTTTTATTATACTGTTTATTATTGTTTGTGTTTGCGTGTCGTGGGATGGCTCGTGATGCCTCGTAAGGTGACGGCTGAAAATCAGGCACTAGGGTCCCCTAGTCCAGCGTAACACTGAGCCGTCACCCTTTGTGACACTGTAAGCACATGTTTTAGCTGCATTGTCTTGTGTTGTTGTTGTGTCACAATAAATATTTTTCATTTAATTTTCATTTCTTTTCATTTCACTCGCCACCATGAGAAGTATACGAAGACCTTTGCCGCTTCCGCAGAATTTTAAATTAACTTTTATTTGTCTTTAGGTCTGTGTCTATCTCGAACAAAACGGACAGCCTAAATATAACAAACTAACATTTTTCTTTATCACCGTAGAATAACCTAAATTTGTTCCATACAAAAACACCTAGTTATGACCGCCTTAGTGCTTTGTTCAGATTAGGCAAACGGCAAGTCGCTGACTGTCGATTACTTGACCCAGAACAGTGCATCACTAAATTTTAGCAAGTGACACAATAATAACTAATTAGTTGTGTCAGTGTTGACTGTGTACTAGGGAACTATCGATTGTCTTAATAGTGCTTTTTGAGCAATACTATTGATAAGGGCAATACTATAGATTTTATTTAGAGACAAGAAGAAAGATCGCTACTGGTAATCGATAGTACGAAACTATCGATATCCTATCGGTATTTCTGCTCAGCGCACCTCTAGACTTCTATTTCTATTTCTAGCCTATACTGTCCCACTGCAGGGCAAAGGCCTCCCTTTCGCCATTCCAACTATTGCGGTCTAAGGCTATCGAAATCCAGTCATTCCGGTAGGATTTAAGTTCGTCCTTCCATCTCTTTCTGGGTTTTCCGCGTTCATAGATCACACAAAAAACAGAAACACAGATCATAGATGTTGGACGAAAAGCCGCTAGTCTTAAGTGGAACTGGGCGGGACATATCTGTCGCATGCCTGACGAATATTGGCCCAAAGAAACCACAATGTGGATTCCACAAAATGGAAAACGAGAACGCGGAAAACCCTCTAGACTTGCTTCTTATAAATTAAGCAAACCTAATTTTGCGAACTGCTAAGGAATAAAATTCCCTGCCAGCGTCACTGTATCCCAACTCAAAAAAATTTGGGATTTTCAAGGCATGAGTGAATATGCTCTATTTCAGTATGTCGACGGTAAATTCAAAAGAAAGGAGAACTTAAACTTTTAGCCAGTAGTTCCCAATAATCTAATCTGAACACAGCCAAAATCCATTGCACACTCCATTTTTGGAATTAATGTACGGTAGGCGCGACAATCCGATTGGTCACAGAGACGTTGATTACCATTAACGGAACAAACGTAGAAACATGCCAGTACTGCGTCCAGTATGTGTTGTTTGGTGTTTTTATTGTGTTTGGTTTTGACTAGTGCCGACTGTTTTCGGAAAAATGGTATGAAATTAAATGGTTTTTCAACAGCATTACAATGCTCGGTGTATTATTAAAATTGCAAATATGTGATGAAAAATAATTCGCCACAGGCAGGATTCGAACCCACGACTCTTAGGTCGGCGCCCTAAGCAACTACACCACCGTGCCTTCGAATCTTCACGTCAAACTCTCTCATCACATACGAGTATTACTCCGTTATAACGCATTCAAAGCATACGTATTTCTTCAATACTGCCCACTAATTAGTAGTGTGGTATTTTTCGAGTATATAAAAAAAAAGGTGTCATCATCCAGGGCTTTCTAGTCTCCACTGCAGGAGCACGACCCTCTCTGTACTACCAGAGTCATATACTAGGCTGAGTAGTCAGAGGATTTGGCCTACACTCTCCAAGCTGGCCAGACGGGTTGAAAAGGTCTCTTTGATGTTAATAAGCTTTGTTTAGCTTGTGTTTCCTTAGTCGCCTTTTACTAAATCCACGGGATGACTTGGAGTAGTCCTATTCTACTCTGCCGGGAACCACACGGCGACTGTGAACCACACGGCAATACCTAAGGTGAAATAAGGGGTGTTATAAACGAATGCTCGGATAATCGGATACATATTTAGCTACAAATCTTTTTGGCTAACATATTTCTCTTGATATTTCCTCAATGGGTCGACTCAACCCGCCAATATGAACAACTTTTACTATAGAATCATAAGAGAATAAAAAAATATACAACGTGTTAATGAATAAGCGCAAAACCTCTTAGGTGGTGATTGTGCTTATATGAATATGAACAATTTTTTCTATGGGGCTGACTCAGCAACTCGACAAAAACAGCTTGGCTTTGGATTCTTGTTAAAGTGTAAGGTGTCATTAGATTTGTATTATTTCAGGAGTGTAATATAACGGCTATGTAACGCCAGCAAAAAAATAATATGGCAGACGTAAACTATCAAAAATCTTTATGAACGAATCTCCTTTTACTAGTTCAGTTTTGTAGAGAACCATCATAATATCTCTTTCCATATCCCACACACACGGAAAGCCAAGCAACAAAAACGAGTTGCTTTCCTTTCTGTGAGTGTTAGTGGCCAATAGCGGTGTCAGATTTGACAAGCTACTCTCAAGCAGCTGTCACAGCTAATTGCCATCAATTGTAGAGCGTATTGGTCAATCAATCAATATTGATAAAAGCAATATTATTGATCTTTTGGCGTCCGATACCGTCGATAGTATCGTAAAACCTGTCAAATGTGATTAAAAAAGTATCGATAGTATTGATACAGACTAAAAAGTGGAGTGGAGACTAAAAAGACCTGATGATGATGATGATAGTATTGACACGTGGTAATACCATCGAGAGACTGTCAAAAGTATTGGTTTCGCTTTGACTATTTATCGTCTATCGATATTAGTAGGAATTATTCGGGCTGGGGATGGGATAAAGGTATTTGGGATTCTACTTCCTCGGATGGATTGTAAATAAGCAAGTAGCAGCTCGGGAGGTCACCAGACAGGCAGTTGAGGATGACCTTTAATATCATCATCATCATCAGGTCTTTCTAGTCTCCACTGCAGGAGCACGACCCTCTCTGTACTACCAGAGCCATATACTAGCCTGAGTAGTCAGAGGATTTGGCCTACACTCTCCACGCTGGCCAGACGGGTTGGAGAGGTATCTTTGATGTTAATAAGCTTTGTTTAGCTTGTGTTTCCTTAGTCGCCTTTTACGACGCCTTTAATATATAAAATATTTTTTAATTCCAGAAAACAACACCGGTCGTCTGTCACCAGAGTGCATCGAGAAATACTTCCACAACTTTGTGACGAGGAGCGTCCCCCCCAGAAACTATAAGTACTTCCATGAACTAACCCGGGAAGATATTGACGAAGACGATGGCCTTACAGAAGTAGCGGTGAGTGGGAGGATTTTCTTGTCTCTGGTGTAAAGTGATGATGTAGGAGAAAAGAAAACAATGTGAAATGAACCCTCTGCTTTTTTGCTCGCGCAAAATTTCATTGTATCGTATGAGATAATAAGCGAAAAACTAAGAATAATTATCACTTGAGGATTTGCTAACCCATAATAATTATTACTTAACAGATTTCTAAGACCACATTTATTCAAAGTAATAATGGACTGTTATATGCAACCTACCTACATAGAGTTTTCCTTTTCATTCTATCCGTAATCAGTATTCTCAAAAAGCAAGTTGTATTTCCTTGGTTTTACAGTTTCGAATAGTAGGAGGCAAGCAGATATCAATCCAGCAAGCCCCATACCAAGTGCTGTACGGCAAATACTGCGGAGGCACCCTCATAGCACCAGAGTGGGTCATCACTGCAGCGCATTGCAGGTAAGTTCCACCAATGATTAAAAAGTGTGAGTGTAACTCCCGACTACTCAAAATCATCCTATATGTACATGTAAAAGTGACGACTGTAGAAGGTTAAACCTGTGTTACAGTTCGCCAGTGCTCTCACATCTGGAAGGAATTATTGAGGCGGTTTACGTTAAGTACCTTAATCATACAATATTAAAAAAGAAAATAAGCAAATAGAAAATATTTGGGCACAATAGTGTACCTACTTATTTTGTTAAATATATATATATATATATACATATATAAATGTATGAAAATACATGTGATATGTACACAGAGGTATATATATATATGGTATTACGTCTTTATCCCTTACGGAGTGGACAGAGTATAAGGCCATAAGATCAAAGGCCACGTTTAGCATGTTGATGGGCTTAAAGATAGAACAAGGAATCAAGATAGTGATGGGTTGCTAGCACCGCCTATTTGTATGATTCGTTAGGTTTGCGCCCATTCCCTCGGCTGGTTTCTACGGCCTGCGCGGGACGAAAATCAGCTGGTACATTCTACCTTTTTTATTTTCTCCCAGAACAGCATGTAACGTATTTGTATCTAGTCTTATTTTGTCATTGTCTTATTAGCCTAAACAGAAAAAGACAGTCTGAGATTTGAGATTGTCATGAGTTAATATTATTTTGAATATTAGGAAGTACCCCTCGCATCGCAGAAGTTATTATATAAATAATAAATGCATAGGTATAGGTACACCAGTGTTGGCCACTTACACATACGAAAAACGAACATAGGTATAGGGAGGCCTATTTCCAGCAGTGGACGTCCCTGGCTGATAGATAGATAAATAGGGACAGATCACATAGATTGAGCAAGCCCCACAGTAAGTTGTGACCTTGTATCGTGGGATACCAACTCAACGATGTATTGTTGAGATAGAACATCCAAGAACTAGGCCAATCTGAAAAAGACCATTTTCCATTTTGGTCTGGCAGGGGACTCAGGATCTGCTGGATTTTAACTTTGCAGCGGGGGTATTATGATTTGTATATGATCATTGTGCCCGTGTGCGTCATTTAATATATTCCAGGCCCAGGTAAATCTTAAAAAGATTTTTTTCCATCTTCACCTGGCTGTTGATCAAACGCGACACCCTACCATACAAAAGCACTTTCTGCACTGAGTCACAGAGGAAATTAGACTGTAACCTTAGATTAAAGAAAGCTTAGAATAGAGTCTCTATTAGCCCGAAAGGGTAGAATAAAATTGTGCCCAACCCATAGTCTATCATGCAAATACATAGCTATCAATTTGATTGATAGCTATGTATTTGCATTGCATTTGAAATTGTGTGTGCTTACACAAAGGCACAAGCATTAAAAAATTGGCCAGTTTTTTAATCATTGAAATAAAGGTATGACGGTGTCTAGAGAGTATATAGTCTAAGTCTGTAACATGATGTCATGTCCACAGAACAAGTACTGTCATTGCATCGCACATGAAGACTGATTTCTACTTTTTGTTTGTTTAACTCTTACTTTCAGAAACAAAGAAGAGTTTGTCTACGCTGGCTCAACGTATCGCTCCCAAGCCACGCCCTACCGGATCTGCGCTCATTTCATGCACCCCAACTACACTTCTACTAAAGCTCACGACTTCGATTACCAGTTGGTACTGTTAGAAAAATCTGTGCCTATCACAAGGTTCTCTAGACCTGTGGCGATAGGCAATATTGACGACATCAAACCTGGCAACATGATTTCTATCAGTGGTTGGGGACACGCCGTATATAAGGTAACCGTTAACTTTGCCAGGTTTTCTCGGTTTGGTCCTTCAGGCTATGTATGTAGATCACGGCCAATCAAGCATATGAGAGTTTGTGGTTTCTCCAAGCTTTGCGCGCATAAGCGATCCACAAAGCCGAGGTTCGTCTCTCCTGGAGGCATTTAGTGATGTTTGCCTTACAGATTGAGGGCACCCTGCCTTCACCTCAAAAGCCTGGTGAAGTAGGGAAAGCTTACTTGGAGTTTGCTACATAGACTATAGTCTTTGAGAAAAACATAAGCATGAATAGTTGCAGAGTTGCTGTCATAAATGCTGACCCTGTGTTTAAAAGCAGGAGCGGCTGTCAATGACTGCTGGCAATAGTATGTTCTTGAACCTTACATATCGTTAATATGCGTAGAGACGCGATAACGTATGGCTACGTTTTCTTGCAAAGCCGATAATGATTTTGCCATACACCTAGTGTTCCAGTTTTCCATGAGCAGCAGTTATCATCGATAGTCACAAAAAATACTTTTTTGATAAAAATATTGTCTTATTTGAAAGATTATAACAGTTCCTTCCATGCTGGTATGGAAAAAATAATACTGCCAGCTGCTTTGCTTCCCGCGCAGACCGTAAAAGCCGGTCAAGGTATTGGGTAAAAATCTAAGAAATCACGTCAATTAGCGATGCAGCTAGCAATCCATCACTATTTTGATGCCGCTTTTAACCTTAACACATACTAACATGCTAAACGTGGCCTTAGAGTTTTATGACCTTGAGCCCTGTCTACCCCGCAAGGGATAAAGACGTTATAATATGTATGTATGTATAATAGTAAAAAATATCTTTCCACAGCAAAGGAGAATGGAGGACATTCTTCGTCAGGTGTCCCTACCGATAATAGACCACGACGTCTGTCGAGCATCTCCACACGTCATGTACCAAAACATCACGGATAGAATGTTCTGCGGGGGATTCGACATAGGAGCTAAGGATTCTTGTCAGGTAGGTATCTATTCCATGTGTTTCCTGGTAAAGTAGAAGAGGACCACTCTTAGTCTTCTCGTGGATATTGTAGAAGGCAACTTTGGAGACCCAGATTGAACAAATCTTATAAACGTCAAAGAGACTTCAACTCGTCAGGTCAGCGTGAAGAGTGTAGGCTAAATCCTATGACTGCTCTGACTTATGGCTCTGGCATAGTACAAAGAGGGTAATGCTTCTATAGTGGAGATTAAAAGAAGATTAAAAGAATGAGGTACCTATTTTCAGCTTAATCTGTCCCACTGCAAGGCAAAGGTGTCCCCCTTCCTTTCATTCCAAACCTAGCAAACGTTGGTTTTTAAAGCGCAATTTTAGCTGATGGAAACGAGGTAATTCCATTTCTGAAGACCTCCATGGCACAGTGGTAAATACATCAACCTGCGATACTAGTGGTCCCGGTTTGATGCCCGATAAAGTCATGATGGAAAATTGTATAAATATATACGGACAAATCACACAGATTGAGCTAGCCCCAAAGTAAGTTCGAGACTTGTGTTATGGGATACTAACGCAACGATACTATATTTTATAATAGATACTTATATAGATAAACATCCAAGACCCAGGTCAATCTGAAAAAGATCATTTTCCATCTTGACCTGACCGGGGATCGAACCCGGGACCATCCGTGTCGCAGGCAGGCGTGTTGACCGCTGCGCCACGGAGCATTTTTTACATTTGCCTGATCTTGCACGTTTATGTAAATAAGTATCTATTGTAAAATATAATATCGTAGTAACCAATCCGGCCAGCGTGGGAAATGTAAGCCAAATCTTTTGACTGCTCTGGCTTATATATGGCTCTGGTAGTGCAGAGAGGGTTGTGCTCCTACAGTGGAGACTAAGAAAGGCATGACGATGAAAAATTTGAATCAACCAATTTTTTTCCAGGGAGATTCAGGAGGGCCAGCAGTTTTGAACGGGAAGCTTGTTGGACTGGTCTCATATGGAGTTGGGTGCGCCTTCAAGGCGTTCCCTGGAGTCTACACCAACATTCCACTGGCGCGAAACTGGATCCGATCCGTCATACCTATGCCTTTATAATTTTAAGATAAATTATATAAATTCTAAAAAAAAAACGCGTTTCTTTTCGGTTCATTATCTTAACCACAGGAAGTGCGCTGCTAGATATTATTGTTTGTCTTATTCGTGTACAAATAAGACAAATAATAGTATCCAGCGGTACTCTTCTTATTTCTCTTTTTTAGGGTTCCGTAGTAAACTAGGAACCCTTATAGTTTCGATATGTCTGTCTGTCTGTCTGTCTGTCCGTCCGCGGTTTTACTCAGTACGTATAAGTACTAGAAAGCTGTAATTTGGTATGGGTATGTATAAATCATGCCAAATAAGTGGTATAATAAATCTTGAAAAAAAATTTTTTTTTGGTCGCTCCCATGCACGTAAAGAAGAAGTAATATACAAACCCATCGTGTTGGGTACTGTTAAATAGGTCTTTAAAAAATATTGTGAGATTGAGAACACTATTTTTCGATTGAGGGATCCGTTTCCGAAATATTTGGTTTTAAAGTGCAAATTTTTGTTAGACGCGCGTGTCCCCCCCCCCCCCTCTATCTACTAACGGTTATATATGGATACACGAAAAAAATTACAGCAGTATATATACTGAAGTTGAAAAGAAAACTTATCAGAGCTGAGTTTTAAGTACAAACTAAAAAGTTATAGGCAGTGGAGGCAGGCCTTTGCCCAGCAGTGGGACACATGACGGCTCGAAATAATAATAAATAATATAATGTATGTGTATATTAATGTTTGTTTGTAAGCAAGTCTCTTCCATTGTTTCCTTCTGTAGCCTAAGTGGCTTGGCTGGTTTTGAAGTGTGAGTTGTCATTAGATTTTTATTCTTCACCGGAGCATCACAGGCTATGTAACGTCAACAAAAGATCAATATTCCAAACGTTAACTTTCAAAATGACAGTCGGGTATTTTATTTATCAAAATAAAGCAATTTTTTACTATTTAATGAATACATTAATTTATAAATAAATAAGGATTTACAATCCGTTGGAAGCGGCCTGCATCTGTAATTTTTTGAGTGCGCTAATATCTTACAATACCTCCTCCACCAGAAAGAACAAAGCAGTATATACTGTTTATATATCAAAGAGGATAATAAGACCGTGCAAACTGGAGAAGTAAAGGTTAGAAAGAGATTTGGAACCGTGGTCCAAATCTCTGTAACTGAAGATGCAACTGGTAAAAGCTCAGATGAGAGAATAATATTTTTATACCTGATAAGGTATGCATGTATGCTCACAGTTATAAAAAAATATATCCATAACCGACCATGTCACTACCTTCAATATCATAGTTATTAACTGTAGCGGAAGACTGTTAAATGTAGCGTTTAACAATTCAACATCAAAGTAACGCCAATAAAACGACGTAAAATTATATCGCCAATACAACTAAACCTAATAGTATAATATCCATCTATCTATCAGCCACGGACGACCACTGTTGGACATAAGCCTCCCCCATAAATCGCCACAAATTGCGATCTTATGCATATTGAGTCCACCAACTCCCGGCGACCCTAATAAGCACAAATATAAGTATGTAATTTATACAAACACTACTACCTGCTACTAAGGGTTCTGACTTTTTCATGTGGCTACAGAATCCTAAAAATGGTAATCAAGTAAGTTTTAAACTTTATATTATCTTATATTTTTTGCACCTTATTTTTTATCATAATTTCTTATAATTTAACTAGTCTTTCTTTAATATATTTGAAGTTTCACATTCCGTTAATGAGAATAGTCCCGATAAAATGTGTATATCCAGAGCACAGTACTGTGATGCAGGCCCTGCCTTCATCGGGCTCCAGTCTCCTTCAATCTGCATTACTATAACTCCTTTTGTTTTTATGTTTTATGTTCTCACATGTTAGAGATAATAAATGACATTTTTTTTACTGTATTTCGTTCATTTCTTTATCTTTGACGTACATTCCTAACATTAACTAAGCGCAAGAAATTGCACGCTAATAAGTTATGGTGATTAAAAACGATAAATAACCGCATAAAATATAATTTATATGTGCTTTTATTAATCGACCAATTGAATTTTGAAATAAAAGTCAGTTTAAATCAAACCGTTTATGTAATAAAAAAGGTCTTTACATAAATCGACTCCATTTCACTCGATTTGACGAGCTCCGTGGCGCAGCGGTTAAAACGCCTGTGACACGGATGGTCTCGAGTTCGATCCCCGGTCAGGCCAAGATGAAAAACGATCTTTTTCAGATTGACCTGGGTCTTGGATATTTATTTATATATGTATTTGTTATAACATATAGCATCGTTGCGTTAGTATAACACCAGTCTTACTTAAGAACTTACTTTAGGTGTAGCTTAATCTGTGTGATTTGTCCGTATATACGTATTTATTAAAAAAATTGGCTGAGATCTTATTTTAAAAATCATTTATCTACACTGCTAAAAAAAGTGAATTATTTTCAGGTTTGAATAAACATTGCGAAATTAAGATCACTTTAGACTTAAAAAGGTGAGTCAATATGAACAACTTTTCTTATAGAACCAATACTGGGAACTTAAAAAAAACTTGGAGTTTTTGGTGGGAAGTCAAGGGGTACAGTCGTCGTTTCCCTAATACGATTTCGCAAATTGATTTAAGAGGACTTTATAATATGAAAATGGTGTAGTTTGGTGTTATATTTGCTCATGCTCCACTTTGGCCAGACGGGTTGGAGACGTCTCTTAGATGTTCATATCTTTGTTTAGCGTGTTTCACAAGTAACTTTGTAAGTTGATTCAGGCTTTGCGGAAGTCAAAGAATGGATGTCGTAGAGCATTTTTTTGAATATGAAACCTTCTTCGACATCCACGGGAATTCTTGAAGTAGTCCTATTCTACTCTGCAGGTCCCTGTCCCCACGGCACACAAATTATTTTAGCTCAAGTTGCATGTAACTTTGACTTCCGCAAAGTAACCCCTGAATCAATCCTAATCTTAACTTTCTAATCCTAACTATCCTAATCCTAACTAAAATTATAAATGCGAAAGTGAGTTTGTTTGTTTATTTGTTTGTTACGCATTCACGCCGTATCTACTGAACCGATCATCATGAAATTTTGCATACACATAGGTTAGGGCCCTGAGAAGGACATAGGCTATAAAATCACCCGGGTGGAGCCGCGGGTAACAGCTAGTTTATATATCAATAAGGAGGAGCCCGATGGTCCAGTGGGTGTGAGCTCTATGAGCGCTGACGTATGTTAAGCAACCCCTGGTGCAGTCCCTACTTGGATGGGTGACCGCAAGTGGCATAAAAATATCTCGAGCTCCTCCGTGCTTCGGAAGGCACGTTAAGCCGTTGGTCCCGGCTGTCATTGTTGATGGCAGTCGTTAAGCTATGTCAGATGCCTTAAGGCAGCTTGAAAAATCTGATACCAGTGTTGGCCACTTACACATACGAAAAAAAAATAAAAAAAAATAAGGTCGGACAGACGAAAGCGAGTACAATATAGAACGTATTTTTCCTCTCCAAAGTGCAATTTAACACAAAGCTGGGTCATTGAAAACAATACAAACGTAAAGTACAAAAGAACCAATTATTTGAAAAGATCACAGGAAATAAGGGACTCATTATAAAGTGAATTGGACAGTGAAAGGTTCAATTAATCGTGATTGATATTTCAATTTCATGAAATCAATTTTGTTATAATTATTATTCGATACGAGCTTTTACCCGCGGCTCCACCCGCGTGATATATAGCCTATGTCCTTCTCAGTACTAACCTATGTGTATGCAAAATTTCATGATGATCCGTTCAGTAGGTTGGGCGTGAAAGCGTATATTACGGACGTAAGCGTAGCTTTCACGCCATATCTACTGAACCTTATGAAATTTTGCATACACATAGGTTAGGGTATTGAGAAGGACATATATGCATAGCACGCGGGCGGAGCCGTGGGTAACAGCTAGTTTCCTATAAATTATTTCTTAATTAATTAAAATATATAAGAATAGCATTGTGAATGTAAAAAAACACCTATAAAATTTAACTAAAGGTATGTTTTTCTCTAAAGCCCATTCAAAGTAATCCAAACGAATGGGACAAAAGAAACAATTGATTGAAAAGATCACAGAAATCTGGCCCTCATTATAAAGCGAATTCGCAATAAAAGATTGAATAGCTGAGCTTGAATTTTAATAAAGAAAAATTAATAATCAGAATTGCGATAATTTATTTTTTTAATTACGAACTAAATTAAAGAACGTTTTTTTTTAAAACAAACAAAGCAAATGTAATTTAAGTAATTAACTACCTACTCTATTGCATTGGGTAATACTGTAAAGATAGAGTAAGTGAAAGAATAAATAAATAAAAAAAAAGTAAAAAAAATAGATTTCCACGAAAATATACCTAGTGCGTGGAAAAAACATGGAACGATGAGTTACTAGCTCCGATCGCATCAATGTCGATCCCTCGGGATCATTTTGTTTTTTCCGGGAAGAGAGATAGCCTATGTCCTTTCCTGTTTTCGGAAAACGTGCAAAATTTTACGATGAGTAAATTAAAAATAAATATTAAATATATACGGACAAATCACACAGATTGAGCTAGCCCCAAAGTAAGTTCTTAAGTAAGACTTGTGTTATGGGATACTAACCCAACGATACTATATTTTATAACAAATACATATATAGATAAACATCCAAGACCCTGGTCAATCTGAAAAAGATCATTTTTCATCTTGACCTGACCGGGGAGGAGCTCCGTGGCGCTGCGGTCAACACGCCTGCCGCTCATGGGTGGTCTCGTCCCGGATCAGATCAAAATGAAAAATGATCTTTCTCAGATTGACCTGGGTTCTGGATGTTTAACTATATTTGTAAAAAAATGTAGTATTGTTGAGTTAGTATCCCATAACACAAGTGACTAACTTATTTTGGGGCCTGCTCAATCTGTGTGATTTGTCCATAATATTTATTTATTGAAACTCACTTTCGTATTTTTAATATTAGTTGGGATACTTGATTGAGGTCACAACAAACATTCTCATTTGTAATAGCAATACACAATACAAACATGACAGAACATCTCCGGCCTATTGTCAAATCTCAACGTATTTGGGGCATAAATAAAGGAGACATCAGGCCCCTATGTAAATAAATCATCGCGTTAACCCGCGCATACGAAATAGTTGGCTGCGTGAAAACGCTGGAAAACACTCGTGCGGATGAAACCTGAATGTAGAGTGAGCTGGAAGAGGAATGCACGGGTCTATTTTACGTACAGAAGCGTTGAAAAGAGGTGAGTCCCTATGCTGTGTAAACGAAATAGTTGGCTACGTGAAAACGCTGGAAAACACTCGTGCGGATGAAACCTGAATGTAGAGTGAGCTGGGAGAGGAATGCACGGGTCTATTTTACGTACAGAAGCGTTGAAAAGAGGTGAGTCCCTATGCTGTGTAAACGAAATAGTTGGCTACGTGAAAACGCTGGAAAACACTCGTGCGTATGAAACCTGAATGTAGAGTGAGCTGGGAGAGGAAAGCACGGGTCTATTTTACGTACAGAAGCGTTGAAAAGAGGTGAGTCCCTATGCTGTGTAAACGAAATAGTTGGCTACGTGAAAACGCTGGAAAACACTCGTGCGTATGAAACCTGAATGTAGAGTGAGCTGGGAGAGGAATGCACGGGTCTATTTTACGTACAGAAGCGTTGAAAAGAGGTGAGTCCCTATGCTGTGTAAACGAAATAGTTGGCTACGTGAAAACGCTGGAAAACACTCGTGCGGATGAAACCTGAATGTAGAGTGAGCTGAGAGTGGAATGTATCTACTGGTCTATTTTACAAACAGAATCGTTGAAAAGAGGTAAGTGTCTATCCTACGCATACGAAATAGTTGGCTGCGTGAAAACGCTGGAAAAGACTCTTGCGAATAAAATGGAATGTTCTTTACATACAGAATCGTAGAAAAGAGGCAATTTCCTATTCTGTGTATAGGTAATAGTAGTCTGGGTGAAAACGCTGAAAAACACTCGTGGAAATGGAGCGTCAATGTAGAGTGAGCTAATAGTAAAATATACGCATCTTTCAAATACAGAACCATCAAAAAGAGGACATACGAAACATTCAAAATAGTTGGTTTTGATTTTATAGTAATGTTGAAATCATTTAAAAAGAGGATGCCATTTAAACATAGGGTGAACGACCACTGATAGTTAGGGATTAAATCGTCACTTTATTTATTTAAAAACAATAATTAATACATAAAAAATACGTGACGTTTCCAAGTCCAGTAACAAGGCATTGAAGTACTCCAAGTTTTTAATGATAATAACAAAAGTACAATGGTACTGAGAAGATACTTTTTTTATTTACTATTCTGTTTTCAATTTTATTACTGCAGATCATCCTATTTTTTTCATACTCGTTGTAAAGACAACTTAAAAAAAAAATATACCTTCCTTGCAGAAAAAAATACATGTCACCTACATGAATGCAAGATAAACCGAAGTCAAATGATAGTATGCGATGAAAAAGAAGTTGCGTGACCGTCGGAAATCTCTGCCCGTAAGTATCATCACTATCTGCCCACAAGGACGCGCGAAGGCTGAATATGTGAATGGTCTATGTAATACGAAAAATCAACTTTTGATCGTTGCCCAACAGTTGGCGCCAGAATTTGCTCTAGACAAATCTTCACTTATATTATATTTGTGACAGAGTATTTGTTTGCAGGTCTTTCAAGTCATATAGGGGTAGGTAATCAGTGTTTGTAGGAACAATGTCGGGGATTTCGGAGAGCAGCAACATAATGTTTCCTTATATTTTTGCGATTGTAAAAGTCACCTTTGTAACAGAGAGAAAATAAACTTTTTTTTTATTATTTTATTTTTTTATTTATTGTTAAACATTTTATTTCTTTTATAAACGGGTTTATCGCGTTAATTAAATGCAAGTCGAGCAAAAAAGCAGCACGGCCGTAGAAATCTTTTCTCGAAGCAGTTCAGGCAATTTTTGACGCCCGATAATTTCGTTGTGGATAAAACCAAAAGTTTGAAATTTCATTTACCTAGCAGTCATTGGATAAACACGGTATATTTCAAATTTTATTCAATTTGAACCAGAAGTTGAAGAATAAGATAAAACTAGAAAAAGTTTCTTAATTTTGTCACTCACTGTCTGACCGAGGTCGGTCTATTTATTTAAAACATTAACCGACTTAGACTTAGTATTTGACATTGATCTCACAACTTTTGTTGCAGAAAGAACCGAGTTGCGAGACTTGGATTTTTTACAAAAATTGTTTTTGACGGCATCATTTATACACCTAACGTATCGAACACTTTTCATTGATCATGTTCGCAAGTAGATCAGGGTGACATTAGTTTGTTATGTTGCAAACTTCCCATAATATCTGTTTATATCGTTTCTGATGTACGCAGTATTGATTCAAAGCCAATTTAAAAGTAATTTTATTATAAAAGCAACTCTTTATATTAGGTTATTATGGGCTGAAAGCTACGTTTCCAGAAGAGCCTACCTGGATGCTAGTCACGCGTGACCGCCGAGCATTCACCAGGAGTTGGAACTAATCCTACTCTACTATTTTTAATGAATAAATGTACATAATTAATTAATATAATTTTATAAATTGTTACAAATACTTGTGTATAAGCATAGCCCTTCAGGCATGTAGGGACCAAAACTGGACTGAGTTTCTTTCGGCGTATTCTTCTCAGCAGTGGTCTTTCCGAAACGCAAGTAGTTTTTTCGATCTTGCAAATTAAAAAAAAAATATGACGTTCAAAAAGCGATACATGATATTCAAATTTGAATAAAATTTCATTTCATTTCATTTCATTTCATTTCTACGCACTCTATTCCGTTGACGAGTGTGACGGGGTCAGAGTGTGGGCTTTCTCTGCCCACTCAGAGCTATTGTCTTCCGAGCGTATTTCTGGTTACATTCTCAGAGGTTACGCTTCAGAGCCCGGGGTTCGCTTCCTATCCTAAGCGATTTGACGTGGTTACTAGTTTTTACACAGAGTGACAGGGTTTCCTCCGCAACCTAAAAAGTAGACCAGAACCAGATCTAAGACAGGTATCAACCTGTTCTATCCCGTCCCGTCCCGTCACCTATAGTTTGTATCAACAAACTATAGAAGCTATTTGGGACCCACAGCTTAACGCGCCTTCCAAAGCACGAAATAATTTTCCTTTCGAATAATCAGGTCATTCAAGCCTGCAATATTTTAACCAGACTTAAAACAACTTTCAAAAAGTACACTTTCGGAATTTGAACCAAAGACTACTGGACTGAGGAACTTACTGCTTCTGTACTTAAAATTGCTCTTACAAAAGTAAGCAAAAAAAATAAGACTAAAAATGATTTACTTACCTCCTAAATATTTAATTTTCCCAAAAACCTGTTCAAAGATAGCCGTAAAATCCGTAACAGCGTCGTAATGGGTAGTTAACGAACAACCAGCATGTGCGGTACAACCTGTATATAACGAGCAGCTGAGATTTTATGAACAAAGTTGTGTAATGGTTTGAAAATGAAGACTTTTTTACACAGTTGCTTGAGAAAAAGTGCGTATTTTTTCATACATACATATGATCAGAAAATCACAACTTTATACCTTGCGTGGAAGACAGAGCCCTAGGTAACAAGACCCAAAGGCCACTCAAGCGTATTAGTGAGCGTTTATGTATTATTATTAGCTTTATTCACAATAGTGTAGTGACGCAATTCTTAGTAAATTTTTCGCAGTACACTACATATTTCCTACGTTTTCAGTAGGGTAAAAATGAAATAACATTAGAAATGGGTTGCTAGACTCATCACCTTTTTACATGACTTCATACTTCTTCAATAATTCTTTTTCTTATTAAATGTTACGCGAGACATAATTATTACTAATTATAAAAACGGTTGCACTCACGTTATATTTAGTCGGTGTTGCCGACTGGGTTTCAATTCAGTGCTCAAGGAACGGCCGTGTCGCGACGACTTTTTCTGTTTGTTAAGTAAAAATGGTATCTTTTAAAATCTTTTCACCAATATTTGGCATTCGTGGTGCAGTGGTTAATACGCCAGCCTGTAACACTGGTGGTCCTAGGTTCGATCTCCAGCCAGTTCATGATGTAAAACAAGTAATTTTCAAAATTAGCCTGGGTCTTGGATGTTTTTCTATACGTATCTAGTACATATTTTTTTTATTATACAATATAGTTTTTTTAAATAATATGTACACAACTTATTATGATGCTTTTACGTTCTGCACGAAAAGAAACGCAACTTCATAACGTGAACAATTTAATTTCCTTAAAAATACCAACATTACGCAAGAAAATAAAAAAAGTAAATGAGGCAGACTTATAAGCAATAAGAGGATATTGATAAAAGCCGGCGGGATGAGGTGGTCGTTATTATGATTGGAGCTTTTTAATTTAGTCGGGTTCCCAAGGGGCTTTAGTTGCTTTTTTATAGATTCCCGAGATTCTTTGTCTTGGAGAACAATCTTTGTGATTAGTTTTATGATATTTTGTTGACGAGAATCTATATTATATAGAATCTACCTATTTCGATCACTGATAACTAATAATAAAGCTCAATGGCTGCGTTCTTAAAATGGTTGATCAGTTTAAATATTTGGGGCACTGGTTAACCTCTAATCTAAAAGATAACGTTGATATTGAGAGGGAGCGGAGGGCGCTGTCTGTGAGGGCGAATATGATTGCGCACCGGTTCGCTCGCTGTTCTAGGGCTGTAAAAATTACGCTGTTTAGAGCTTTTTGCACGACCTTTTACACGAGTGCATTGTGGGTATCGTATTCGCAGAAGCAGTATAGCGCCTTTCGCGTCTAATACAACAATGCATTTAGAGCAATGTTGGGGCTGCCACGGCACTGCAGTGCGTCGGGTATGTTCGCCGCGGCAGGTGTGGACTGTTTCTACACCACCATGCGGAAGAGATGCACATCCCTGGTGCGCAGGGTCAGGGCTAGTCCCAATACGCTCTTACGGGTGTTTGCAGATAGGTTTGATTGTCAATACATGAATCACTGCTGTATGATTCATGTACTGACAAGCACGTTACCCTTTTTATTTTTATTATATTTTATTGTTTTTGACTTTTTTAATGTATTTTTGACATATTGTTTGAATTTAATGGAATGTTCAATTTAATTTTATATTATTTTATTATTTTGAATTATTTAATGTGAATGTAAATGTAAATTATCTTAAATTGATTTTAATTTATTATTTATTCAATTTTTAACAGCTTGATGAATTAATGTACCTTGTGGACTTTTAGTTGTCTGAATAAAGAAAATTATTATTATTATTCTCTTTATTTGCTTCAATTCTTAGGATAGGAATTATAAAAACTATATAAAAAGTAAAACATAACAAAAAGCGTACAAAATTAAATACAATTTTTATAAAAACCTATCCTAGTAGGCCATCAGCAGCGGAGTAAGACTCAAGCTACCGGCGGTTAAGGCTTCAGGGAGAGGAACCTCCTAACTATGCGTGCCGTGTCTAGAAGTACCGCCTTCTGTATCTGGCCCTTGATCCAGCCATCCAGCGAGAGTCTCTTGAGATGTTGGTCGAGACTCTTCGCTATAAGACCGTTCACAGATACGACTATTGGGACAATGATCGTCGAATCCACATCCCACATGGCGGTCACCTCGTGGGCCAAGTCTAGGTACTTACTAAGTTTGTCCTTCTCGGCCTTCACGAGATTCTCGTCATGCGGGATGGTTATATCAACGAGCACTGCCTGGCGCGTCAATCGATCTGTCAGCACGATATCAGGCTTATTGGCGGCAATAGTCCTGTCCGTGATAACAGATCGATCCCAATAGAGCGTTGCACGACCATTTTCAAGAACCGGCGTCGATGTGTACTTGTAGTACGGCACCTCAGATTCCACAAGACCATATCGAAGAGCAAGTTGCTGGTGGATAATCCTGGCTACAAGGTTATGTCTGTGCAAGTACTCTCCGTTAGCCAGATGAGAACAACCGGAAGTAATATGCCTGAGTGATTCACCAGGACGGCGGCATGCCCGACAGATGGCGACCGTACCATCCCTCAGGATATACTTCCGATAGTTGTTCGTCATCATGACTTCGTCAGCAATTGCACAGACAAAGCCCTCGGTTTCCCCAAAGAGGTCACCGAATCGTAGCCAGTTTACCGACGCAAGCAGATCCACATCGGGCCCTGTAAAGGCCCGATAGAACCGCCCGTGCAGCTCTTTGCTCTTCCATATGTTCTTACGATCTTCGGTGCTCAACACCGTTGGTCTACGCCAGTTCTCGTTCGCTAAGGAGAGCGGCGTTAAGTTTCTGTCTACAGCTACAACGTCGCGGTGCATCCCACACTCACTATTCAGGAAGTAATCCCTAAGACTGCACACCTCACGGTTATGGAGTGTCTTGGCGTTCAAAAAGCCACGACCTCCACACTTACGTGGGATGTACAGTCTCATAACTGATGAGCGTGGGTGAAGCATGCGATGCGTTGTGAGTTGTTGACGAACTCTCCTATCCAGAGCGTCCAACTCAGTTTGAGTCCATCTTAGTATGCCAAAGGAGTATGTGATTAGGGGCATCACCCAAGCGTTAAAAGAACGCGTCTTATTGCCGCCTGACAAAAGGCTTTTAAGAACCTTTTCAGACGACAGAAGAAACGTTCCTTTACCGCTTGTTTTATGTCCCCATCCGCAATACTTAAAGCCTGTGACATACCAAAATATTTGTATGTTTCTGCCTCCGAAATAGACCTGAGAGATATTGTCTCAGAAAGTTGTAAATTTGTTGAATTTACAACTTTCCCCCGTTGAACATGCATGACAGCACATTTATCTACACCGAACTCCATCCTGATGGAACTACTGAAATCTTCTGTGATTTTCAGTAGCTTCAACAAGTCAGGGCGTTTCGGTGCAAACAATTTCAAGTCATCCATGTATAACAGGTGAGAAATAATCTCACCGTCTCTTCGAAGGCGGCAGCTTAGTCCTGAATCCCTCAACAGGGTGCTGAGGGGGTTCAGTGCTAGACAAAACCACAAGGGACTCAAACTGTCGCCCTGGAAAATGCCTCGCTCTATCCTTATGAAGTCCAACGGGTCCAAGGGACAATCACCACCACCCGGTTGACGAAGGGCTGTGGTCCACTATCTCATACACGAACCAAGAAAGGATCTTAAAGTAGCATTAACTTTATACAACTCTAAGACCCTTTCCAACCATGAATGAGGCACTGAATCATAGGCCTTCTTATAGTCGATCCAGGCAGTCGAAAGAGCTGCCTTGTTTCGTTGGACTTGCTTACAAATGGTCATGTCAATGAGGAGGAGCTCCTTAGTACCACGGGACCCAACCCTACATCCATTTTGAGAAGGAGCCATAATGTTGTTCGCAACAATATGCGAATTAATTTTTGCTCTCAAAATGGATGTAAGGAGCTTGTATAATGTCGGTAAGCATGTTATGGGTCTAAAGTTTTTAGGATCCGTGGTACTGCCAGACGTATGGAGAAGGAAGGTGACACCTGTTGTGAGGAAAGCTGGTAGCAAACCGAGCTCGAGGGCTTGTTGGAACTGTGTCGCTAAGCGTTCGTGTGAGCCTCGAATCCACTTTATCCAAAAGTTGTGCAATCCATCCGGTCCAGGACTTTTCCAGTTCTGTGCCGTACGGATCGCACAACTTATGTCTTCGGGGCTGATAGTTACAGCCCCCATGGATTCGATGGACTCACACTCACGCTCAATAACACCCATCCAACCACCCTCGGTGTGTTCAACTGGCACTGACCAAATACTACGCCAGAAATTAATCATAGCAGCAGAATCTGGCAGTTGCCCGTCGATCACACGTCGGTCAGTTCCCTCCCACTTTCTATACACCTTCCTTTGGTCTCTTTGGAACAAGCAATTCTGCTGGAATCGACCCACACGCTCTCTGTAGCGACGAATACGAGTACTTATTATTAATATTATATCGCCAGTTTACCACATACTGTATAATTTAAGAACAAATTATATACTATCATTAACATATTCTTTTGTTAAATAATAAACCATTTATCGACAATTATTTGTGTTTAATCAAGTGTTACTCGTAAATGTTGACAGCTTCTATAGCGCAGTGGTTATTACGCCAGCAAAACGGGGTACCAGGTTTGATTGCTGGGAAAATTCTTGTACTTCCTCTTTCACAGGTATTTGCTTGCGGTTCTGGAGATACCCCAAGGCGTCAGGCAGGCAGCCGACAGTTAAACTTTTGCCAAATCATATTGCAGCATGCAATGCTGACTTAGTGGTCACGGGCTCCAACGTATCATTTACATCATCATCATCAGGTGATTTTAGTCTCCACTGCAGGAGCATGACCCTCTCTGTACTACCAGAGCCATATATCAGCCAGAGCAGTCAGAGGATTTGGCCTACACTTTCTACGCTGGCCAGACGGGTTAGAGTATATCACTATATTAAACAGCTGTTGTTTATAAGCTTAGTATAGCTTGAGTTCCATAAGTCGTCTTCTACGACATCTACGGGAAGACTTGGAGTATCATATACCTGAGGATACAACCGAAAAAAATGCTCGGATGATGATCACACGCAGTGGTGGCTCCCCCTTAAGTGCACTCGTGCGGCGCACTACCAGTTTAAGCTTAAATATATACAAAAAAATTACATAGATATAAAAAATAAATAAGCAGTTTTACGTAAAAATATATATTTTTTTTGTCAAATGATAATCAGTCATGTACTAAACAAAATAAGTCTTATTTTTGCTTGACAAAATAATTTGCCGTGCGCCCGTTCCCAGCGCACGCAGTGTGCGTACAGCTACTATTGAGAAGGCGACGAAACGCCTGGCGCGTGAGACGGAAGATTAGTATGGAAGTTTAGCGAAATCTCGTGCGCCGCACGGAGCCCGACGCGGGACGAACGCCGACGTTCGGAAATGTTCGGATTAGGTATAGTTTTCGCCGTAAATTGTCTTACGTTTGTATTTGTTCGTGTTTTACTTTCGCTGTTTTTATGTTTTGTATTACTTATTAATCTTTTCATCATAATTATATTATGTATATGTAAATAAAAAATGCCTATCTAAATAAGAGAGATAATTATTTCTGCATATAGAAATTATCCATATTGTTTAGGCATGTTTTATGATGTGCACCACCAGGTCTTTGAGTCACGAGCCGCCACTGATCACACATACGTTATACAAAATTGCCATACCTGCAACTACCAGACAAACAGTTGAGGATGACAGCCCTGACCTTTGGGTACGGTACCCTATAAATGTATATTGATCGATGACATCAATACAGCTGCTTTTAAAATTTTAATGTTCGCAACATTTTCCGACTTATAATTTTGGCTTGTGTATTCAGTTGTGTAAATTTTTGGGACTGTTTCAATTTCAATTTTACACATAAAATAATGTATAGGGTGTCCTGCAAAGCACCTATCTTGGAGGACACCTACAGTCGAAATATTTTCTACCCAACTGACTCATCCAGAAGAAGGGCTATGTTGTTTGCGCGTATCCCAACTAATATTATAAATGCGAAAGTGAGTTTGTTTGTTTGTTTGTTACGCTTTCACGCCGAATCTACTTAACCGATCATCATGTTAGCATACACATAGGTTAGGGTACTGAGAAGGACATAGGCTATGGCGGGCGAAGCCGCGGGTAACAGCTGGTATACTATATATGAAAGTATGTCTTTTCATGCTGATCTTCCATGCTGGTTTGAGAGAAAAGAAATTACATAAAATTATACAAGTGCTGCTTTTCTCCCTGCCTAGACTGTAAAAACCGGTCAAGGGATTGGAAAAATCTAAAATCACATAGATAGGCAATGCGGCTGGCAACTCATCACTGTTTTGATCAGCTGCTTGCATCCTTGCCCACTATGATGTTAAATATGGCCGGGTCTTATGACTTTTGGCTCTGTCTACCCCGCTAGGGATAAAGACGAGATACTATGTATATATTTCTGTTGAATTGTTCCCTCCTGAAGCCTAAATGGCCGATTTTAAAATGAAAGATGTCATTAGAATTGTCTTCTTCCCCAGAGTGTCATTTGCTATGTAATGTCACCAAAAAAACTAATATGGCGGACGTAAAGTAAGAAAAGCTTAGGAGTAATAGATTGGGATGGTACGGCCATGTTATGCGGAGAGAAGAGAGCCATATTACTAGAAGGGTACTGGAAATGAAAGTTACTGGAAACCAGAATAGAGGAAGGCCAAAGAAAAGATGGATGGAGTGTGTGAAGGAGGAAGCTCGTGATAGAGCGAAATGGAAAACGCTTACATGCTGTCCCGACCCCACATAAGTGGGATAAGGTGAGGAAGAAGAAGAAGTAAACTGTCGGAAACTGCAGTCGAGTTTTTGAATAATGCAATTTGGATATCAAAGCTGTTATGGTTTTATATAGGATTCATTTTGGCAAGTGTACAAAGGCGTTCTTTAAGCTAGAAGAACCCTCACTATTCTTCCATAGGACTACGAAACGAAGACTGAAATTTTACCCTCTCGTCGTAGAAATACCAAAGAGTCGCACTAAACGCTTCGACAGTTCCTTTTTGGTTCGAGCAGCTAAGGCGTGGAATGAACTGCCTGCGTCTATATTCCCAGACAAGTACAGTCCCGGGATATTCAAAAGTAGAATAAATGGGTATCTCTTGGATAGGTATGTAACATCCTTGTCGTCATCGTCACTTACTACTGTCAAGTGAGATGGGAGACAAATGCCTAATTCAATAATTAATTTAAAAAAAATTGAGGAATCCACTTTTTTACGCCCACTAACACGCTAAAGGAGACCTGGGAGTTTAATGGCCCTGAACTCTGTCTATCTTGCAAGGGGATAAAGATGTAATAATCCTAATCCTAACTAATATTATAAATGCGAAAGTGACTTTGTTTGTTTATTTGTTTGTTACGCTTTCACACCGTAACTACTGGACCGATAGACTCTCCACGCTGGCCAGACGGGATGAAGAGGTCTCTTCGATGTTTATAAGCTTTGTTTAGCTTGTGTTTGCTAAGGCGCTTTCTACGAAATCCAAAAGAATACTTGGAGTGGTCCCATTCTACTCTGCCGAGAACCACACGGCATAAACATACAAACATACATACATTATCACGCCTCCTACTCATAGCGGTAGGCAAAGACTATGGATCTCCACTAGCTACGATTCTTAAAAAACCTTAGTATTATAAACGACACTTTCAAATGACGCGATGGCAACAGGTTTATGCCAAATACAATAAGAAAAATGAATAATTAAATATAATTACAAAAGAATTTATTAACTTCAGTTTAAAATTTGAATATTCATTTGCATATTTATATTTTTGCGGAAATTACTATATAAATACCAAAGTGTATATATACTCTTACAATTTTCTTGAAATCGTTATTTTATTGTCAGTAGTTGTCTATGATTGATAAAATATGGCAGCAATTATAAAAAAATGCCAATGTTTATTACAAACATGTTTTGTTTTAACGATAATGTTGAAAACATCTCAGAGTTGTACGCCTTTTACAGCAAAAAACTTAGGATCAATTGACGGAACTCTTTTACAATCCACGCTTGAAGCCGCCAAAAATTTGTTACCAGTTTTTAACACTTCTACAGTACCAGATCTTGATTCTATTTATGAGACGTTCAATGCTGCATCAAGCAATGAAGATATCCACCTCAACATCACGGAACTTTTGAATAAATACGGATATCCCACGGAGACTCACCAAGTGAATAGCGATGGATACATCATCGATATCTTCCGCATCCCTGGTAATGGTAATGGTAAACCAGTTCTTGTTTTACATGGTTTATTGAGCAGTGCTAATGATTTCGTCTCCACTGGACGTGGTCGAGGACTCGCGTACGATCTAGCTGATGAAGGCTATGACGTATGGCTAGGCAATGCAAGAGGCACTGTTCATGGAAGAAAACATGACACACTATCTCCAGACTGTGCGGAATTTTGGGATTTCTCCTGGGACGAAATTGGTAGATATGACCTTCCTGCTACCATCGACTACATTCTGGAAACAACTGGTCAAGAAAAACTTGCATATGTAGCACACGCCCAAGGCTGTACCAGTTATTTCGTGATGGCTTCCGAGCTTCCTGAGTACAATGACAAAATATCCGTAATGGTAGCTATGTCTGCTATTTCTTATAATCAAAACTCCAGGTCACCTGTCTTCAACATTTTAGCGCCAATTGCTGATCCATTTTATTCGACAGCAAAAGCTATTGGATTATATGAATTTGCTCCACGCAATCCAATCACAGATTTCATTACGTCAACTGCCTGTGGAACAGCAACTACAGCAACTCTCTTCTGCAATAACCTCGTGTTCATCGTGTTTGGGTTCGACTATGCACAACTCAACGCCACAATAATGCCAGTCGTCTACGGTCATTTTCCTGGAGGATCAGCTACTAAACAAACAGTTCACTACTTGCAAGAGATAGTTTCTGGCAAATTTAGACAATTTGACTACGGTACTATTGGAAATCTGAAGAAATACAATTCATCTAGTCCTCCTGACTATGTTCTTGAGAAAATAACTAGCAAAATAGCTATCATTCATTCTGATAATGACTACTTTACAGTTGATGTTGATCGGAAGAAACTAGAAGCACGACTACCAAATGTTATAGAGTCTTACAGGGTCCCACTAGCATCGTTCTCGCACGCAGACTTTTTGTTTGCAAATGATTTGAAGACGCTTGTCAATGATAAGGTACTGGAAATATTAAAGGAAAACGCTTAATAAGTGGTAGTATGAGTGCTAGTAATGAATGCTACTTGAATTATGTTATATAGGTATATTATCTGTTGCTTTCTTATTTCATTAATGTTAATGTTTAATAAATATGAGATGAATGCTACTTGAATTATGTTATGAAGAAGGTAGTTTACACCTTCATAAAAACTTATTGTATGGGATTAAAAGTATTTTACTAAAATTACGATGTTTCTTTTTTTATCTAAAAAATACTAGTTTATGAGACTTTTGAATTGAACAACCTCATAGACAGATGTAACAGAGTTTAGCTAGTGAACCGTATGCTTCTTTACGTACTTTTTACCCGACTGTCCGACCAGAAGGAGGGTAATGTCTTTTACACATATGTATGTATATTTTGTATGCCTGTTCCGTTGGGGCTACCTGTGACATGAACACGAGCACTGTCGTTCATAAATCGTGTCACAGCAGTTCTGTGCCTGTGCCAGTGTCCTTTTACCGCCGAGGCCAGTCGGCTACATATATCATAGTATCCACGTTTACGCCTGTAGTACACAGCCGCGAGTGCGGTTTCGGAACGAAACACTGGAGGAACCGCAAAACGCTGTTGTATGATTCCGATCCGGTTTTGTTCCGCTTGTGGTGTGGGACGCGCCAAATAAAATCATACTAGACAGCGTTTCGCGGTTTTGCCAATGTTCCGTTCCGGAACGCTTGCGTTCCGCATTCGCGGCTGTGTGCTACAGGCGTTAGTGCTTAACCTCTTGATTGCATAAGCACTCATCAGTGCTCTATGAAATATGAAATTGATAATAGACAGGTCAATTTTAAAAGTTTACCATAAATTATTATCCAATAAGATCTCTAATTTCAAAGTTTGAATATTCTCCGCAAGCACGAAATTTTAGTCGCTTTGCCGCTTCAAAAGAGTTTATGCTAGTTTTATCCATATTCTCGAAGATAACCGTGACATATATTTCCTGCTAGCTTTTGGATAAACTGAGACTTCTGATTAAAGCTTACGTGAGATATAGACATTATTAAAATACGTAACAACGGGAAACTCACGTAAATAGTCAGCTACTGGCCGACATAGATGTTACTTAATGCATTGCTGATTGTGTCTGTATATCAACTTTAATAAGCCATGCAATTTAGTCCTGTATATCTCACGATGCAATTCGGTATTTGCCTAATATTAAGATTATACAAAATTTGTTTCCAATGATACTAATTTCTATCTAAAAACACTATAAAAAACACTTTTAATTTGATATCGATTTATTAAGTGTTCTTAAAGCTTATTTAAAGTTGAGTGAATAGGACCATTTTTAAAAGTATGAAAATCTTAAATTACAATTATACTGTATTGTAGTCCGCTAAATTTATAGCAACTTTTATTATGAAACCATTACCACAAACGTAATATTTCGTATAGCTACCAAACAAAGTACTGACTGATTTTATCAAAGTTTTTGTAGCTGGCGTGATACCAAACATTGTTTGATATATAATAAGCTGATGTCAATTGTTGCATACTTCATGTTTAAACAGTTGTGTATACATTTGTTGCTAATCTAATTCTGACGCTGTTTCTTTTAAGGCTCAACACTTAACGTGATATATAACACTCGTTTTTAATGCAATTTCAATTAAATATATGGAATCACACAGATTGAGCTAGCCCCACAGTACATTGTGAACTCGTGTCGTAGGATATGTAGTGATGTAGTGATCATCATTGATTCCATTGATCTGGACATAGGTTTCCTCTAAGGATGTCCAATACGACTGGTTGGAAGCAGCTTGTATCCAGCGTCTTTCTGCGACCTTAGTCAGGTCTTCCGACCACCTGGTGGGTGAGTGTCCAAAGCTGCGCTTGCCGGTACGTGGTGGCTATATTCAAGGACCCTTCTTCCCCATCAAACATCGGGTTTTAACGGTATTTGCCCTTCCCAATGCCACTTTAGAGGGCTTACCTGCTGAGCTACGTCACTTACAGTTGCTTCTGTTCATGCAAAACCAACGCATTCAACGCAATCAACTGCAGATGAAACCGGGAAACTGCTCAGTTAGGTGCTGGATATGCTTAGTACATTTACATAGTCATGATCATCATCATCATCATCAGGTCTTTTTTTAGTCTCCACTGTCGGAGCACAACCCTCTCTGTATTCAGTCAGACTATTTGGCCTACACTCTCCACGCTGTTCAGACGAGTTGGAGAGGTCTCTTTGACGTTTACAAAATTTGTTTAGCTTGTGTTTCCTAAGTCGCCTCCAACAACATCCACGGGAAGAACTGGAGTGGTTCTACTTTACGTTCACGTAGTATCACCATTTCAGCTGCAAAAACTCCACTGTTGGACATGGCCTCTCCCAAGTATTTCCAAAATGACCTGTTTGAAGCGGCCTTCATCTAGCATTTCTTTGCGAAGTCTATCAGGTCATCTGACCACCTGGTTGGTGGGAACACGGAGTATACCCGCGCCTTAATATTATAAACAATAGAGTTTTTAAATTAGTCATACAGAGTAGATGTCAAAGACTCGTAAAGTAGCAACAGCTAAGTTAATAACAGATATAATAAAGATTTTCATAATTAGCATTACGTGAGAGTTGAATAAATAGGTACGGATGTAAGTAGCTTACGCCTTCGGCTTTGCTAGCAGAATATACGTATAAATTCTTCCTATAAAGGTTTATACATATACCCTATAGTAAGTATCAACCTTTAATTGACGTAATTACGAATGAAAAGAAAATTGTCATTTACGAGGAATTTACAATAAATATGCAAAATATAACATACTGATAACAATATATACAGGCCTTCTTAAAATCCGTTGACTCAAAATCAGAATCAAAATACCTAAGGAAATACATAATGGCACGAATAAAGGAAAAAAAGAAGAATAAAATAAACGTCCAATACAAGTTCACGTAGCTAATCCTATTTATAAGGTTTTTTTGTTCATTTTTACCTTCTTTCTTGTTTATAATGAGCATGTTTAAGTATACCTAATACTTACATATGTTGGTAGTTATGTATGTAAATTATGTAAAAGACTATATTTACAGACTAAATTTACACTTAAGTACGAGTATAATGTAAACACATGTGACTAGATGTAACAAAACACAACCGCTCTCAAGGGAATGCGTGTAAAGCTTTCACTCCCTTTTAAAAGTAAAAGAAATAAATAGTTTAATATAACTACTCACGAAATTATTAATATGTTTATTTAGAAAATTAATAAAAAACTAATATGTATCTTTAAATAAAATTAATTAATAAAATTATTAATTACTACAACAGTTTAAAAAGCCTTTTATATATATATTTTTATTTTGTCACAGTCACGCCTAAAAATTATATAAATACTGTAGCATGCGTCAAACATTTATTAGTACCTTAAAATTAATAAAGAAGTATGGAGGCAGCCGTAGAGAATTGGCAATTTTGTCTAACATTTTTCTTTACAACAATATCAGTAAACTATTGCCAAGGCTGCACACCATTTACGCCAAAAAATCTGGGATCAATCGACGGAACGGTAATACAATCCGCTATTGAAGCATCAAACAATTTGATCCCAGTTTTCGACGAAACTACAGTACCAGATCTTGATTCCTTAACTGAGAACTTCAACGCTGCCTCAAACAATGAAGACATCCATCTCAACATCACACAGCTCTTGAACAAATACGGATATCCCACGGAGACACACCAGGTGAATAGCGATGGATACTTCCTAAATATCTTCCGCATCCCAGGCAAAGGTAAACCAGTTCTTGTTTTCCATACGTTATTTTGCAGTTCTGATGATTTTGTCTCCTCGGGACCTGATCGAGGAATCGCATATAACTTAGCTGATCAAGGTTATGACGTATGGCTAGGGAATGCAAGAGGCACCGTACACGGAAGGGAACATGCCACATTATCACCAGACTGTGAGGAATTTTGGGACTTCTCTTGGGACGAAATTGGAAGATATGACCTGCCTGCTACCATTGACTACATACTTCAAAAGACTGGTCAGGAAAAACTTGCATACGTGGGTCACGCTCAAGGTTGTACCAGCTATTTCGTGATGGCATCCGAGCTGCCTGAGTACAATGATAAAATATCTGTAATGGTAGCTATGTCTGCTGTTTCCTTTAACAGTCACTCCAAATCTCCACTCTTCAGTATCTTAGCACCAATTGCCGAACCATTTTATTCAGTGACAAAAGCTATTGGTTTATATGAATTTACTCCACGCAATGATATCTTAAACCTTATCACATCAACTGCTTGCGGGACTCCAGCTACAGCAACCCTATTCTGCAACAACCTATTGTTTGTCTCATTTCTACCCGACTTTGCACAAATCAACGCCACAATTCTACCAGTTGTATACGGGCATTTTCCAGTGGGATCAGCTGTGAAACAAACAGTTCACTACTTGCAAGAGATAAACTCTGGAAAATTTAGGAAATTTGACTACGGAACTGCTGGAAATCTGGAAAAATATGATTCAGAATGTCCACCTGACTACGATTTGGAGAAAATAACCAGCAAAGTAGCTATAATTCACTCGGACAATGATTGTTTTACTGTAGACGTTGATCGGGAAAAGTTAGAGGATCTACTACCAAATGTCATAGAATCATACAGAGTTCCACTGGATTCTTTCTCGCATACTGACTTTTTGTTTGCGAATGATTTGAAAACACTTGTTAATGATAAGGTAATTGAAATATTAAATAATAATGCTTAATATTCGAGGTTGTTTTTTTATACTAACAAAAATATATTAAATACAATTATGTTCATTGTATTGTTTTAAAAACCAAACCCAGCAACCACTAATGGATTTTATTGAATATTTAGTAAGAAAATACATATTAAATAATTAATAATTATCTAAATAGAGAAACATTGTAAAGATAAAGTAAGTGAATGAATGAACTAATAAATAAATAAAAGTGTATTCGCTCTTTTTGTATTTGAAGGCGAGGTTTTAACAAATAAAGAAATATATTATACGGATAATTCACAGAGATTAAGCTAGCCCCAAAGTAAGTTTGAGACTTGTGATATGGGATACTAACTCAACGATACCATATTTTATTACAAATACATCCCAACTAATATTTTAAATGCGAAAATGAGTTTGTTTGTTTGTTTGTTACGCTTTCACGCCGTATCTACTGAACCGATCATCATGAAATTTTGCATACACATAGGTTAGGGTACTGAGAAGGACATAGGCTATATATTACGTGGGCGAAGCCGCGGGTAACAGCTAGTTATACATAAACATCCAAGACCCTGTTCAATCTGAAAAAGATCATTTTTCATCTTGACCTGACAGAGGATCGAACCCGGGACCATCCGTGTCGCAAGCCGGCGTGTTGACCACTGCGCTACGGAGGTCGTAGGAGAGATTGATTTTAAAATTTTTTAAACAATATTTTTTATTTCTTTAGCATTGGTCAATCCTAATAAATAATTAAGTAAGTTTGTTTGTTTGTTTGTTAGCTTTCACGCCCAACCTACTGAACCGATCATCATGGAATTTTGCATACACATAGGTTAGGGTACTGAGAAGGACATAGGCTGTATATCGCGCGGGCGAAGCCGCGGGTAACAACTAGTATAAATAAAATCAGTTTTTTTCAGAAAACAAGTATTGCCGTAAAAGATAACTTTTATCACAACTTTGGTAAAGATTAAAAAACATAACTAAGCGAGTGTAAACCCACGAAGTGTGGCAGAATATTCAAAACTAACATTTCTCATTTGGACCCAACCAGCAGCTTACAAAATGACATCATGTGAAATTAACTATACAAGAGGGGGTGCCGGGTTGAAACGGGGGACAGTGTGAAACAGTACAAAATAAAAGGAGTGCAGAAGAATAAAACTTTATACCTTAAATATGCAACTAGCTGTTACCCG
This sequence comes from Rhodophaea formosa, assembly GCA_963082605.1. Classification (NCBI taxonomy): domain Eukaryota; kingdom Metazoa; phylum Arthropoda; class Insecta; order Lepidoptera; family Pyralidae; genus Rhodophaea; species Rhodophaea formosa. Next base: position 13,750,721 of record OY720228.1, on the reverse strand, counting down.
TGGCTTCGCCCGCGTAATATATAGCCTATGTCCTTCTCGGTACTCTAACCTATGTGTATGCAAAATTTCATGATAATCGGTTCAGAAGATACGTCGTGAAAGCGTAACAAACAAACTCACTGTCGCATTTAAAATATTAGTTAGGATAGTTACGACTAAGTGGGCTAATAGACATACGGCCCTTTACCTGATGGAAAGCGGTTACAATGGCCTATGGATGCCTGCAACACCGGGGATGTCACTCGCAAGTTGCCGACTTTTAATGGAGAATCATTTGCCGTTGTAAATATAGAGTATGTATGATAAAGAAAATAAAACGAAACCTGCAAACTTTCTACTCATTCTAACTCCACGGTCTTATTAGTCTGTGATACAGTCAAAGCAATGACAACTATACTATTATACTTTTATTACGATCAAAATGCCATTGATAGAAATCTTTCTTCTAATATACGAGTACGTATAAGGGTCAGCGTAGACCGAGAGCAGAGCAGTGAAGAGCATATTTTAAAGACACTCGAAAATAAACATTCAAACTATTTTAAGTCAAGTCAAAGAGTTTTATTCCAAATTGGATAAATGTATCTCTTTTTGAACGTCATACTAATATTTTTTATAGATTTAAGTTTTTGCATATAAATATATATGCAAAATCTTAAATCTACTAGCGTTTCGCAATGACCATTGGTAATAAGAATACGCCTTAAGAGTCGTCTGGACGCGCATGTCTCTATACAAACGGAAAAAGGGAATTGTGGCAATCCTAATCCTAACTAATATTATAAATGCGAAAGTGAAATCCTAACTAATATTATAAATGCGAAAGTGAGTTTGTTTGTTTGTTACGCTTTCACGCCGTATCTACTGAACCGATCATCATGAAATTTTGCATACACATGGTTTAGGGTACTGAGAAGGACAAAGGCTATAAATCACGCGGGCAAAGCCGCGGGTACCAGCTAGTATTTGATAATTTTGGAGTAAAATTAAGCATCAAATCAATTAATCTCATTATAATCTACGTACATTCCTATACAGTTTGGTTAAATTATCAATAGTTTGAGAATTATACGCCTCTCAAGATTTTCATACAAATTTGAAAAGGCTTGTAATTCTCAAACCAGAGTAAGCTCTTAAGAAACTATACCAAACTTGGTCTAAAATAGTTTAAAAGTCTATTTTTAAGTGCGCTAAAAAAATGCTCATTACTGCGATGCTCTCGGTCTACGTTAACCCTATATGAATAAACGTAGAAAAAAACTAAGTCAGTTTGATACTGAAAACTATCTAATCTTTGGAGCGTTTATCTCTACTCTCTTTATTTTGTGGCGGGGTGTACAGGGGGTCTAAATAATGAGGCATCGCTTGCCATATGGGATCGGACCGGACATTGCATTGTATGTATAATGTGTATGAAGTCATGTTATCAGCATTTTCTCGTAGAGAAATATGAATTGCGAATTTTTATTATAATAGGCTGTATAGAAAAATATAAAGTATGAGTAGAAATAAGGTAGAGTTAAATGTAATTGCATCTGTTTTGCAAGGCCATGAATGTAAGACTAATCAAGATAAGCCCCTTCGAAATGTAACAGGGACGCAAGTTACAATGTGTGTAAACGTGTCCAACGCGTCTGGCCAACGTGGAGAGTGTAGACCGAGTCCTCTTGACTGCTCTGGCTAATATATGGCTCTGGTAGTACAGAGAGGGTTGTGTTCCTGTAGTGGAGACTAAAAAAGAACTTATGATGATGAAAACGTGTTGCAACACAAGCTCACGCACACAATAATATTTATTGAGCATGCAATTTTAAAATTTTTTTTTATACTTGTTAATGCACAATATGGACATTTGAGACTTTTTTTTATTAATTATTGAATAAGGCATTTGTTTTACATCTTATCTAATGGTAAGTGGTTACTTTTAATAATAATATCCTCAGAATATTGGGATGTATTCCTATTAATTCTTAGAGACAGGTCCTGTCTAACCAGACGGTAAACGGACGTTGTAAACTAGGAATCAGCATTAACATACCTATTCATTCTGAGACAGGTTATGTCTGACTCGCAACAGATAAACGTTATCAGGTCTTTATTAATCTCCATTTTAGGAGCACGACCCTCTCTGTATTACCAGAGCCATAATTAGCTAGGGCAGTCAGAGGATTTAGCCTACACTCTCCACACTGGGCAGACGGGTTGAAGAGTTGTGTTTGATGTTTATAAGCTTTGCTTAGCTTGTGTTTAGTAAGTCGCCTTTTACGACACCCACGGAAGACTTGGAGAGGTGCTATTCTACTCTGCCGAAACCACACGGCTAGTGGCATTAACATAAGTGATGACATCAATCACTTTGTATAACACTAACAAAGTAATAATAATATCCTCAGAATGTGGAGACGCATTTCTGCTTATTCTAAGTCAGGTCCTGTCTAACTCATATCAGATACAGACAGAAACGCAGGCGCCTGCCTCTGCCGCGTGCGCCTGACGCGCGTACTCGTGAACGAGCCGTAAGAATCAGCATTTTCAAATCCTGACGCACTCCTGTATATTCTAAGAGAGGTTCTGTCTGACTCGCAACACATCAATTCAATTCAATTCAATTTATTCATAAAACAATTATACATTGCATGCGAATATAGTAACTTAAAACTAGTCATAAAATTAAATTAATACATTTGAATTACGGCAAAAAAAAGGACATTAAAAAATTTACTTATTATTTTAGTAGCAGTGTAATTATGTCATCATGTCAAAATAAGAATATACACGTCAAAAGTCATTAACACTGTAACAGCACTTTTTCAACAGCAATGATCTTAATAGATTTTTAAATATAGATAATTTTTTTTCTGTCTTCAGTTTAATTGGCAATTTATTGAATAAGCCCACAGTCTGATGATGCGCACAGTGAGTCACAATTTGAAGAGCAGGTGTTATTTTTAGTTTTAAGTCTTTCCTCCTAGTGCTTTCTCGGATTAGCATTTCATCTTCTGTTTCATAAAAAGCTCTATTTTTAATGAAATCAGTTAAAAGTACGAATATATATAAAGAGGGAACTGTTAAAATTTTAAGCAGTTTAAAATGTTCTTTACATGACTCCCATGGTGGTATGCGGACCATGGTCCGTAAAGCTCTTTTTTGCGCTACAAAAGCTCTTTTTATATTGTAATCGTAGCTTCTACCCCAATATTTTATACTGTAGCGCAATCTAGATTCGATTAAGGCATAGTACACTGTTTTCAACTGGTCTATTGTGAGTTCATCTCGTAGCGTTCTCAGTGCACAGCAAGCACTGCTAATGCTGCTTTCCACAGCTTTTAACTCTGGTTTCCAATTCAACAGTTCGTCTATTTTAATACCGAGGAACTTGACTACTGACACTGGTTTAACAGTCTCATTATCTAATATAACATTAAGCGTATCTTTATTATTGGCAGTGGTTTTAAATAACATTACGTTGGTCTTAGCAATATTTAGTTTCAGGTTATTTGCTGTGAACCAATTTTTGAATAATGTCAGAGTAGTATCTAATTTTCTATTAAGAGCGTCAATATCTCGATCCCAAATTACAGCATTCGTGTCATCAGCAAAAATTACTAGTTTAATGTCAGGTTGTAAAATAGTCATATAATTTATTAAATCATTGATAAATATTAAAAATAATATAGGTCCTAAAATAGAGCCCTGTGGCACACCTCTAGTTACCTTAATAATTTTTGAATTTTTGGTTGAATTCAGAAATTCCCCCTTATGGTCTCTCACTTCAACATATTGTTGCCGATTCTTGAGATATGACTTAAGTAGGTTCAAGGTTTTACCTTGAATACCATTAAAATCTAACTTCATTAGGAGAATTTCATGGTCAACTGTGTCAAAAGCAGAACTAAGATCCAGAGAGATGCCAGCAACTTTCAGTTTTTCGTTTAATTTATAAGTAACGTCGTGTATAATAGTGTCCATAGCATTAGCTGTACCAATACCTTCCTGATAACCGTATTGCCTGTCATTTAAAATCTTTTTATCTTTTAGGTGTCTAAGTAATCTTGACTTAATGATTTTGCCAAATATTTTGGAAATTATGGGCAACAAAGCAATCGCTCTATAATTTGAAGGTTCCAATTTGGAGCCTTTTTTATATATAGGGATTACTTTAGCCATTTTCAATTGATCAGGGAATATTTCTTGTTCGTAACACCTATTAAAAAATATTGCTAAGGGCCACGCTAGGATGTCAATATTGTTTTTTATTATTGATATTGGAATTTCATCGTAGCCAGTTGATTTTTTATCATCCATTTTTTTCACAACATTGACTACTTCTGATTCCGTTACTGTTGGAAAATCACATTGTGATAGTATTTTATTACCAAATCTATTTAGTAGTTCAGCCGATTTATTTACGCTTCCAAAAGATGGTTGTTTACTGTGATCAAATATATTACAAAAAGTATCAGCTATTTCCTGTGAGTCCGTTATAGATTGATCGTCAATTTTTAGGGTCATTTTATTTGAGTTAAGGGTGTTAGAGTTTTTATTAAGCCGCTCGTTAACTATTTCCCAAACTCGTTTGTTCGAGTTAATGTGCTTTGTTATCTGTGCTTGTACGCAAAGTCTTTTGGCAGATCTGATAACCTTTCTGTATATATTAAGATAACGATTCCTATATTCATAAATGCTTTGATGATTACTATTTTTATCCAGTATACACAAGACTCGTTTCATTTTACTAGAAATTCGTATACCCTTTGTAACCCAATTCACTTTGCCATATTTTTTCTGATTTATTTTCTTTTTTCTTTTTCTAAAACATTTTCTAAAAATACTACCTAGAGTTTGTATGAATGTATTAATTCCCAATTCCGTCCAGTCTACACATAAAAGTTCTTGCCTAAAATACCTTTGATTTTTCTTATTAAAACACCTTTTTTCAACGAATGTAACTTGATCGCGCGATTCAGTTTTATTACATGCATTAGAAATATGAGTAATTATACATGCATGCCCATCTGACAGTCCATTATGATCTACTTCAATAGAAATCGGAGTGACTTCTGGTAAGTTCGTCAAAATATTATCTATGCAAGAATCTGATCCATTTCTAGTAAAAGTAATTTCGTCAACCAAATATCTAAAATTATAAGATGTGAGTAAATTTAAAAACGCGGTCCTATTAGTGCCATCTGTCAGTAAATCAACATTAAAATCTCCCGCAATTACAATTTTTTTACTGAAAAAGTGCTGTAAAAGTATTTCTAATTTTACAATAAATTCATCGAAGTTAGAATTATTATTATAACAACAAAAGAAATATATATTGGAATCCGTATCTCTAATGCCACATAGTTCAAAGTGTTCAATTGCACTTAATTTCTTACAAATGTTCACCTCTTCTATATTTCTCCCTTTACTAGCTAATATCAAAGATCCTCCTCTAGTCTTACTTGTTCTTACAAAGTGTGTCATTAACTTATAGTTTGTGAAGCTTAGCATAGAAGCAGAGTGTATATCTAAAAAGTGTTCACATATACATACAAAATGAGGTCTTTTAGCTAAATTATCAATATACATTTCAATTTGATCCTTTTTAGAATTAATGCCACATACATTTTGGTAATAAATAGTAATCAAGTCGGATTGCGCTGAGTCCTGACTTTTAGATATGTCAGATTGAGTGTTTTCGAAAAAACTGAGTACTACTATTTGATGTGATTTTTGTTAGCCTATTATCCTCGTTATTTACTGTGCAAAAATAATCCAATATGTTTTTTTGTTTGAGTGTTTTCCGTATTGTACAACTATCTTTTTTTTGTGTATAATAATCTGTAATTTTTTTCTGGACTTGGTATTTATGGCAACCATTATTTAAGGAGTTTAGGTAATTCGCGTTACAATTATAACTTTTATATAACGTGGATATGTTTTTGATAAACTTGAAAACATATTGTGGATAGTCAATTTCAACGTTAATTTTAATAGCTATACATTCTAGGAAGTTAGAGGATTTATAATATTGGTCAGTTTCTAAAAATATACAGTTAGGGTAGTTCATTACAATTGATTTCAGTTCATAATTAATTTTTTTAACATTAAGGAATTCATTGTATGGTATATTCATTAAAATAATTTTGTTGTCCTTAAATCTAGATAGGGTATTACATAGTTCAGATGTCAATATGTATGGATTTTTGTCCATTGTGCCAACCGATAAGACAATAATGTCCTTGTTTGAGATAGAGGACAAGTTATTACAACTGCTTAAAATTTGTTTCGAGGTTGCATAGGGTTTGATGAATCCCTGTACATCATACGTGTCGTTCCACTGTCCGTTTCTGAATTTTATGATTTTTTCTGTTAAACTACAAATTTGTTCTCCACCAAAAATGTATAATTTAGGTTTTTGATTGCATATTGGTAACTCAAGTTTGGTACTAGTAACGCCATCTGTGATCATTTGCTGTAATCTCTGATTGTCTTGTTTGCGAACTGGTAGCTCTATTTTGTTACTGGTGGCGCCATCAATGATTTCCTGTTGTAATGTCTGATTTGGCAGCATTGTATTTTGGAGATCTAACATAAACTCTGTTTGGCTTTGTTTTGAGGTACGGTTTTTTTCTTCAAGTTTTGAACATGATGAGTCGTTACATTTACAGGTTAGATTTATAATTTTAAGGTCGTAATTTTTTATTGTACTTTGAAGGGAGGCATTTTCCTGTCGCATGTTACGCAGTTCAAAGTCAGCAGCTTGTAATTTTTCTTGAAGCAATTTATTTTCTCTTTCCAGTAGTTCAATTCTATTTACTTCTGAGAATCGTAGTTCCGAACAACTTCTGTTTAGATTTTGCGAATAATCTTGGACATGACATTCTAGGACATCTTCAGCTTCATCTGACAACGACTCAAAGGAGTTAGAAGTTTCCAGGTCGATCCTACAATTATTATTATTCCGTACTGTGACATTTTCCCTTGTCAAGCTGTGATTTATGGATGCTGTAGATGTTGAAGGTGTTGTTGTCTGGATTAGATTGGTATGTGATTTAATCGGAGTCGACGATTTATTAAAGCATGCAGTACACTTCCAACTTGATTTATTTTCTTGGGTCATAATACGGAAGCGACCAAATGAAACATTCGCACAATCTATGTGAAACGATTTTTTGCAGTAAGAACAGTGCAATTTCTGTTTGTTAGTTATTTTGTTTTTGCATTTTGCGCATTCTAAATCCATCTTTGATTAAAAATAAATAAATAAAACAAGACAAAATAATTTATGACGGATGGTGCCGGTGAGACTCGAACCACCTCCTTTCAGATAGCAGGCTGTTAGTATGTCCACTGCGCCATTCGTAGCTATGAATCATTAAAAGAAATACGTCGTCTATTGAATCCTTAGCAGCGGTGACCGACGTCAGAGTAGGTTAGATGTTGGTAAACTTAGTCAGCTGATGAGTCACACTCACACAGCTGATTTGAATTCACAAAATATGCACAATAACTGCCTGGTTTCTCAAATGTTTTTGCTTTTAACCACTGTTTTAAAGCGTTTTTCACAATGCAGTTTTCACAGTTTTATAGTAAATGTCACTGGTCACACGAATATATACAGTAAAACTTAAATAAATCACTCAAACTATTTTTGCGAAGGAGTTATCTGCAGACGTATGTTTATAACAGCCGCTCGGAGCGCGCGCGGGGCGGTAGTACTAGACGTTATGCTAGCATTAACATAAGTGATGACATGAAATCACCTTGGCTAACACTAACACAGTAATATAATATCCTTGGAATGTGGAGACGCACTTCTGCTAATGCTGACAAGACGATTTCCTAACGCGCCCGAGCCGAGGCGCTTTGTACTTGAGAAACATTGATAATGTATCAAATAGATCTTTAACCTGTCAAGACAATTTTCTTGAGGTCCAGGATGTCAGTATACAGAATGTAACTTGACACTCCCTTAAATGGAAAAATCCCTTCGGAAAAGGTGTTCATATTGAAAGAAAATAAAGAAAGAAAAATATTTTATTTGGAGCAACACATCGTCGTCGTCGTCATCATCATCAGGTCTTTGTTAGTCTCCACTGCAGGAGCACGACCCTCTCTGTACTACCAGAGCCATACAGTAGCCAGAGCAGTCAGAGGATTTGGCCTAAACTCTCTACGCTGGCCAGACGGGTTGGAGAGGTTTCTTTGATGTTTATAAGCTTTGTTTAGCTTGTGTTTCCTAAGTCGCCTTTTACGACATCCACGGGAAGACTTGGAGTGGTCCTATTCTACTCCGCCGGGAACCACACGGCGAGAACACAAAAGAAAAATAAATTCCATTTAACTAGTTGTACATCTATATCCTAAAAAGTAAGGTGCATATCGATAGACTGAGTAACCCTCATACTGTCAATATGGACAACTTTTCCTATAAGAACGATCACTGCTTGAGAAGTCAAAAGAATTTTTGACATTTTCATACAAAAGTGCTCAGACGCCCAGGTGAGAATATGAAAGTAAAAAACACTCGAGAGAAAATTAAATTCAAAATAGCCTTTTTTACATGAAATCGGAAAACAGAAAGATGTTTTACATTGTATTATTTAACAAGATGCAGTCAAATACTGACTAAAAAATGCTCCCCTGAAACCTCTAAGAATTGTACAGCATGTAACTTGATCATTTATTATCTATAGTAACATTATAATTAAACGAAGAATAATCAAAAACTCAATTTTCTTGCTAATCTCATCTATCTATCTAAATATTTCTCAAGTCATAGCTAAGAAAGTCGCCATTCTAGGGCAATCCTAAAATTTGCAATCTTGGATGAATTCTAAAATTTGACGAGTAATTGAGGTTTCCGAAAATTCATCCCATAAAGGTTTCCAATAGGGGCTCACTTTTGGTACAACTTTATCTTTTAATAAGTCACCACCTCAAAATTAGAGTGACCACCTTTTCTGCAATAAATTTAATACATACATTTATTGCAGAAAAAGTGGTCAGTCTCGTTGCATGTTCATAAATGCAAGCAAAGCCACGTGCAAATGCTAGTACCTATGTATATAATACCCTGTCATCAGTCACGTTGTAACTAGTACGTAATACGGAAAGTAAAGAAATTGAATATATCACAAAAGAATAACGACAGATAAATACGGTTTGCATATCGTTTGCTTATACATTTGTATTTACTGCAAACGCAAAAATTTATTGTGATGAAAAACTTTATAAATATTCAATGTTTTTGATTGATTTATTACTTTAACTAAGTAGTCGGTTGGGCAACAGAAAACATGGGAGTTAAAGCTAAAATTTGGCAGTGTTATCTAATATGTTTTATTGCATCTATACGAACGAATCTAGGCAGACGAATCATCGAACCACGAAAAATTGCCCACCCTGCGACATATATAAAAATTCTGTAGGGTCTGTAAGATAACATGACCAATCCATTGCCAGAAGTTATCAGCGGCGCTGCATCGGCTGGAGACGTCACGTCGCCCGCACGCGGAATCCAATCTTCATCTGTCACGTGGAGTGCTAATATTGGGGAAATTGTCCGTGATTTCATAGCGGGCTTCATTTCGTGTAAGGTACCTCACCTTCCGGCGTCAGAGTGAGTATTATTTGTAACTCTCTGTCCATTAGTCACGGAGCGTGTTAGCTCTCGTCCTGGAACGGAAAAGTAGATCAAGTGAATGAGCGAACTTTAGAAAAGGTTCATCATCATCAGGTCTTTTTAGTCTATACTGCAGGAGCACATTTCTCTTGATACTACCAGAGCCATATTTTAGCCAGAGCAGTCAGAGAATTTGGCCTACACTCTCCACGCTGGACAGACGGGTTGGAGAGGTCTCATTGATGTTTATAAGCTTTGTTTAGCTTGTGTTTCCTAAGTCACCTTCTACGACATCCACGGGAAGATTTGGAGTGGTCTTTTTCTACTCTGCCGGGAACCACCATGCAAAAAGTGATACATGTGTCCAATTTTAATTTTATTATTTCTGTCCAATAGATTTTTGTTCTAAATATATTTTTTTCAATTAGTCTAAAACAACACTCTCGCCAGTCAGTAAAAACGCCTCATATTTTCTTTTTTCTTATTACCTAAAACTCCAGTAGTTCGTTACTAGAGCCTCTAAGTGATAGTAATATTAAGTCGGCTAGCAGTAAAAATATACCGCCATGCATTATGCAGTACGCCAACACCCTGTCACACCGAAGCATGCGGAGATTATATCAAAATTAAAACATTGTCACTTACGTCTAAAAAAAAATTACACGGTACATATTTATTAGGTAATATAAGAGTTTATCAGAATAGCACTATGAATGCATAAAAATCCTTATATAAATATTAAATGAATGCCGTGTGGTTTCCGGCAGAGAAGAATAGAACCACTCCAAATTTTCCCGTGGATGTCGTAAAAGGCGACTTAAAAACATCGAAGAGACCTCTCCAACCCGTCTGGCCAGCGTGGAGAGTGTAGGCCAAATCCTCTGACTGCTCTGGCAGTACAGAGAGGGTCGTGCTCCTGCAGTGGAGACTAATAAAGACCTGATGATGATGATGATGATGAAATATTAATTTTCTTGATACAGAATATGCACGTAATTTTTTTTATCTGCTTAGTATAATCACCAATATCCACAGTAAAAAAATATGAAAGAACCTTTAAAATATCTTAATTACCGACGAAGATGTGAAACTTCAAAGTTTAAATAATAAAGAGAAGTCCGATATGGACTAGTGACGTCAAAGTCTATGTCACGCATACATTTGCCATACAAAATAGTGTTTTCGCGAGTGAGATAGACATATTTTCGTAAAGTCATTTTATCTCGATCGTTTTTCAACCAAATTTTATTCTGTTTTCACATTCAGTACTTTATTATTGAATACTTTTGGATAAACTGGTAAGATAACAGATATTGTTTTCATGCATGTTTATTGATTTATCAGTCAACACTTGTCATATCACTTGTTTATACTAATATCATAAAGCGAAAGGGTTTGATTGTGTGATTTGGGTATTTTGTCTGTATTCAATATGCCAATCACCACATTTTTTTTGCGCCTTGTGGTTCTCGGCAAAGTAGAATAGAACCACCCAAAGTGTTTCCATGAACATCGTAGAAAGCGACTTAGAGAACAAAAGCTAAACAAAGCTTAAAACTATCAAAGAGACCTCTCCAACCTGTCTGGCTAGCGTGGAAAGTGAAGGCCAAATCCTCTGACTGCTCTGGCAAATAAATAGCCGTGGTAGTACCTACCACGAAGGGTTGCGTTCCTATAGTTTTTTAGGGTTCTTATATCTTATAGGATCACTCATGCGTCTGTCTGTCCATCCGTCCGTCTGTCACAGCCTATTTTCTCCGAATATACTGAACCAAATTAGGTGAAATTTGGTAAGATGGTGTAATCCTATGACCCAAACACGGATGTGTAAAGTTAATAAAGATTTTTTTGAAATAAGGGTCATTTTCAGGGGCCCAATTACAAAATTTAAAAAAAAAGTTTTGCAAACCTTTCTGTGTCATATATCAAATGAAAGGGCTTATTATGAGGATCTCAAAAATATTTTTTTTTTGTTTGGTTAAAATCAATACTTTTGATTTTATTCACGAAAGAAGGCAAAAATTGACCATTCGCCCCTGATCTCCGAAACTACTAGGCCGAAAATTTTGAAAAAATTATAAAATGTAGTTCATTCCTTGAAGATTACAGGAAAAATAATAAGAATTCTATCACTTGAAAATAAAGTGGTAAACTTACTATAATAAGTTCATCTAGGGAAATAGTTCACTAAAACACCACTAGATAGCGCTAGTCAATTAAATAAAACATTTTTGCACATTGTGTGTGTGTACTGTGTACACGAAGCATATTGTACGGAACCCTCATTGCGCGAGTTTGACTCACACTTGGCCGGTTTTTTATTTGTTCTTTCGTATGTGTAAGTGGCTAACACTGGTGTCAGATTTTTCAAGCTGGCTTAAGGCATCTGACATAGCTTAACGACTGCCATCAACGTTAACAGCTGGGACTAACGGCTTAACGTGCCTTCAAGGCAGGGAGGAGCTCGGGATATTTTTATGCTACTTACGGTCACCCATCTAAGTGGAGACTGCACCCGGGGGTGCTTAACATACGTAAACTCATAGAGCTCATGCCCACTGGACCATCGGGCTCCTCGTTCCTATAGTAAAGACTAAAGAAGACCTGATCAAGATTATTTTTTTACATACAAAACTAATTTTGTTTTATTATTCTAGGACCGTGTGGTTCCCGGCAGAGTAGAATAGGACCACTCCAAGTCTTCCCGAGGATGTCGTAAAAGGCGACTTAGGAAACACAAGCTAAACAAAGCTTACAAACATCAAAAAGACCTCTCCAACCCGTCTGGCCAGCGTGGAGAGTGTAGGCCAAATCCTCTGACTACTCTGGCTAATATATTGCTGTGGTAGTACAGAGAGGGTCGTGCTCCTGCAGTGGAGACTAACAAAGACCTGATGGATGGATGGATTCTAGGAAAAATGTCACTGTATTAAAAATCGGATTCGTTTAAAATGTTGGCGACTGTGTAAAAGCAGCCCCTAGGAGTTCTCATAATGAAACAGTCCATAAATCCGGGACATGGCCCGACTCGTCCCTCGTTACAGCGAATATGTCCCGATCCCCACGGAAAACATCTTTTTTGTTCCTAAGTGGGCCATTGCATTGACAGTTTGGCCTACTGCCTGTTATATTTTGCCAATTTTATACAACCGGCATGTTCAAATTTAGAATAAAATATAGACTCAGAATTAAAATGTAAAAAAATAAAAAATAGGGTCTGCAGTACAATTATTTTTTCTTATTTTATAATAAATGCTCTCTTCATTTATTTTTAACCGATTTCAAATAAAGGTTCTCAATTCGTCGAAATCTTTATGTATGTTTCCCGATTTATTAAAGATGCCTGGACCGATTTAAGTAATTCTTATTTTGCTCGATAGATTATTTTGATCTTTACAGATCAGCACAGTGTCGAGCGCTTTTTCAATAAATACACAAAATCCAAAAAAAAATAAATATACACGAATGCCGTTCGGATTACACTTATTTCCATTTTATTCTTATGCTTATTAAAACAATTTGATAGGGTTAAAGTCGGTTTTTGTTAATATATTTTTCTTTAGTCTGTTTAATGTAATACTTGACGAGCTCCGTGGCGCAGCGGTCAACACGCCAGGCTGCGACACGGTTGGTCCCGGGTTCGATCCCCAATCAGGTCAAAATGAAAAACGATCTTTTTCAGATTGACCTGGGTCTTGGATATTTATTTGTATATGTATTTGTTATAAAATATTCTATCGTTGAGTTAGTATCCCATAACACAAGTCTCGAACTTACTTTGGGGCTAGCTCAATCTGTGTGATTTGTCCGTATATATTTATTTATATATTTATTTATGATTTATCTTTTTTTTGTGGAAACTTTTTTGATTATGTAAAACTTCTATTGTAGGCACGTAATAAAATATATTCAATTTTAGATCTCAACACGTTGACTAAAGAACCAATGTGTGTACATGGTAATTATTGTGACTATTACTAACATAATTGTGTTTTATTTTGCCACGGAACTTAGTCTTTCGGAACCCTAAAACCAGATTTGACCCTCTTATTGCCCGGGTTATCAAATTATAGTTTAATCAGAGGTAATCCTACAGTATTACAAAGTTAATTAAATTGTGAATCGCTTGATTTATATTCAATTGAAGTAATATTATTATCTTCGTAGCAATAAATCATATTTAGGAGTCCGAGTGAGTATAACCTTATGCAAGGGTTTGTGTAGTTGATTCAAAGGCAAAATTCCACGCAAGGTAAACTCAACACTCTCATTGAATCTTGGTCCCATTTGTACCATTACCACAATTCTTTGGAAGCTGTAGTCAAAAATCTAAAACGTATATTTAATTTGCCGTGTGGTCCCCGGCAGAGTAGAATAGGACCACTCCAAGTCTTCTCGTACTTAGGAAATGCAAGCTAAACCAAGCTTATAAATATCAAACAGACCTCTCCAACCCGTCTGGCTAGCGAGGAGAGCGTAAGCCAAATCCTCTGAGCTCTGGTTAATATATGGCTCTGGTAGTACAGAGAGGGTCATGCTCCTGCAGTGGAGACTGAAAAAGACCTGGTGATGATGCTGTTTATTTAATATAGATATCTTTGTTTTTACAACTAAACATTATTGACGTTAGTAATTTACTTACGGTTTAGGCCGTTTCCAAAGCGAAGTGCAAAAGAAGCGGTAAATAACTGCACAGCGCATTGTTAAATGAAAATAAGTAAATAATAATGGACTGGGTTATTCTATAAGGATTATACTAACAATTAATTTTAATTTTATAGTGCGACAATTTTTATGCACTGTTTTATAATAATATGTGCAAATTACTGTTGTTTTTAATTATAAATAAATAAATTCATTCTAAGGAACAAATCACTCAGAAAATTCAATCTGAAAATATCGTTTTCCATCATGATCTAACCGGGATTTGAACCCGAGACCATTCGTGTCGCAGGCTGGCGTGTTAACCAACCACTGTGCCATACGGAGGATGGATGGAGTTTTTGAGTCGTTATGATTATATATTGTACAACTCAGCACAATTTCGGGAGAGGATAACACTAAAGAAGGTAGTGAACAATATTTAATGGTAATTCAATGCGAAGCAACAAACATTTATTTATTTTATTTATTTAAACTTTATTGCACAATTTAAAAAAATGTGTACAAAAGGTGGACTTAATGCCATATGGCATTCTCTCCCAGCCAAACCTTTGGACCAGAAGAAAATTAAAAATGGGTGGTGGGTGGTGCGATAAAGTGCCAGAATATAAAAAAAAACGCTAAAAAATAATATTATATAAATCAATATACCAACGAGCAATACAACTAAAAATATACCAACATAAATATAATAAAAATATAACATATAATTAGATACATATCTATAAAAACATAAATATATATAAATATATACATATAGGGGATGATTACTAATCAACGGGAAAGTTATGAAGAGAAAAAGACTTTTCTTAAAACCATTTGTGTACAGCCTCTTTGAAAGCGAACCTATTAGGGGCCCTACGGATATTTTCGGGGAGAGCATTCCAAAGGTGAATAGCCTGTACCTGAAAAGAGTTTGACATGAATCCAGATCGGTGAGAAGGAGTAGCTAGAAAAAGACTATTGGTAGAACGAAGAAACAAAGAATGAGTGGAAGACAGGAGTTGAAATTTACATTTAAGATAATCAGGAACAAAACATGACCTGGCAGCTTCAAGCAACACGGCCTCCGTACCGGATGGCAGGGTCATCACATTCAAAAAAATAACGATAGCGCGTTCTACTTTTAACCGGGCGCCATCTATTGACGGAAAACCGAACTAACCGTTAACCAAACGTAGAATCTTAACATATATTTTATTCAGAGATCATACTGATTTTACCAATAGATATTCATGAATGATATGAAGGAACGGGGAGTTAGTGCCGATACGGTTGGGAACAGAAAACTTGGGAGAGAGTTGACATACAGAGCCGACCCCAAATAGGGAAAAGGCGAGGAAGAAGAAGAAGATTAATTTTACCAAACGGTGGCCACGGTGATACTTTTGTCGTTTGATATATTTAGGTATTTAGTAAGTCATATATACATATACATCATCTTGACCTGACCGGGGATCGTGTTGACCGCTGCGCCCGGTCAGGTCAAGATGAAAAATGATCTTTTTCAGATTGACCTGGGTCTTGGATGTTTATCTATATTGTATTTGTTATAAAATATAGTATCGTTGAGTTAGTATCCCATACATAACACAAGTCTTTCTTAAGAACTTACTTTGGGGCTAGCTTAATCTGCGTGATTTTTCCGTATATATTTACTTATTTATATAAAATTTAAAAGCATGACAAGAAGGAAGAAGACCTGTAGAAACTTTTCTTTGAAACAAATTTCACACATTTCAGACTCAACGCGATTTAGCACAGTATTAAGACACTGCTCGCTTCCCAATCAGACGGCCTCATGCATTATTTATCTGCACTGCACCCTCTCTTTGTTGCTTTGAGAGTTCCGTACCAAAATGGCTGAGATTCACCAAGATTATTTGTAAATACGTTTATCAGCACTTCTATTTATTTATTTAAAAATCTTTATTGACCACTATGGTACAAAGGGCGGACTTAATGCTAAAGCATTCTCTACCAGTCAACCTTCGGGATAAATAGATAAAAGTGTTGCAAGAGGCGGCTAAAGACTGTTAAAAGATTAAATCAATTTGTTAATACATACACATAAAATAATAATAATAATAAAATTAATACATAATTACTCATCTTAATACATAATTATACATAAAAATAAATATAGGTATATATATACATATATAAATAATCAAAATTCTTTATTGCAACAACAATTTATGCTATGTTTTTCTTTTTCTCCCAAACCAGCATGGAAGAAAATTCAATTCAATCATCAAAATATTGCCAGATGTACGTACAGAATCCAGTTTACTTTCTTTTACCTTCTTCATAGGAAGGGATACGTAAACGCTGGTACGGGAGAAAAGAAAAAACGTAGAATGTACCAGCTGTTTCTCTTCCCGCGCAGATCGTAAAAGCCGATCGAGGGAATGGGCATGAGGAATCATGTCAATAGGTGATGCGGCTAGCAACCCATCACTATTTTGATTCCGTTCTCCACTTACAAGCCAACCAAAATGCTAAATGTGGCCTTTAGGTTTTAAAGGCCTCAGCTCTGTCTACCCTGCAAGGGAAAAAGACGTGATAGTCAGTATGTATGTATTGAATTTTTCGATTTATAACATTAAAAACACACTTGAAGGAAAAAATAATATGATTCCATCATTAAAATATTCCCAGATTCTTCAGAATTCAGTTTACTTTCTTTTACTTCCTAAGGATACGTAAAATACTTTATTTTACTTCATAGGGATACGTAAAAGAAAGTAAACTGGAGATCTTGTGGCAAATTGAAGGAAGTGGTGCATTAAAATACATTACAATAAGTGTGTAGTGTTTCATCTCGAGTAACTCCAAACAGAGCCGAGACATTGGCACCTAGCCAGATATGGAATCTGCTTTGAAGTGCCCTACTATTGTTTCAGAGCCCATATTTATAACAATTTTAGGCACTCCAGGAATTTCCTTGAAAATCAAGGTTTTTCCAGGATTTCCCGGCTATTCCACTAAGGAGGTCTCGATTTTTTAGAGCGACATCCCTGAAAATGTCCGAAAATATTGCAAAAGGCCCCGTTTAGTAATTTTAAATGTCCGGTTTGGGTCAAAAATTGGTCTAAAATCGATATGTAACGAGCCAGATATGAATTTTGCTTTGAAGTGCCCAACAATTTTTTCACAGCCCATGTTACAATGAATGTGTTAAAAAATGGGCATGTAAGTACAAAATAACATAAATACTTGTCTCAAAGCTTTTTGTTTTGGTTGATAGAATCGAACTGTTTGATGGAAATAAACAAATAAATAAGCATAAACCTCACAAAATAGGCATAGACAAAATGGGCTTGGACAAAAAGGACATGAAAAACACGGACGAGGACAAAATGGCCATCGATTCAGTTGATATATGCGATAGAGGAGACAAGCAGTTAATATTTTTTTACCAAGTTGAAACAGAAACGCGAAGCACTCGCTCTTTACTGCAACACTCATTGCAATTTCTGGGCTTTCAATAGTAGTAGTCTGTAGACTCATTTACAAATTGCAGTTAGAGCATGGAGCATGTCATGCATCGCAACATTATTAATGAAACGGAGAAATTACGTATATTTTTAGGTAGGTATTCCTTTCAGCAATTTTATAGAAGTAGTACTTTATTATTACAGTTAGACAGTCTAGTTTTATAGACTGGTTACAATTACAATGAATGCATTTGAATCGAATTATGACTGAGTTGCGATCGAGTTCAAGTGGTAGCGTGGGGAGTTCGCATATCCCCCCACTTGTCCAATCGCTGGCGACGCTCGTATCTCACAGACAAACGTTTTATTTTCGCCATTTCTGTTTTAATTATATTATATTTTATTAGAAGTTAAAATCTATTGTTATAGTGCAAATGTCAATTTATTTATCTTTCCAATATTTACGGAAACTTACGAGTTCAACTTTTCCTTTAACAAACACGTCATCATCATCAGATCATTTTTATCTTCACTGCAGAAACACAGCCTCTGTACTAAAAGTGTCATATATTAGCCAGAGCAGTCGGAGGAATCTTTGGTCATCGTCATCATACAGATTACCGTTAGGTAATCTATTTAGAAAACTGATTCTACCGTAAGAATTTAAAATGCTTATTATACCTAAGTAACCAACAGGACTGACTATCTATTTCAGTAATAATTTCTTCTTCTTCTTCTTCTGTTTTATATTATGGCTTCCACCGAAATTTCAGTGATTCTGCCAATGTCCAGTATAATGAGATACCAAGTATCGGTGTTGTACGGTAAAGTTTTTCCAAGTAGCATCAAAGATGGCGTATGTTCTTTGATGCCTCGTGGGAGCTTCTGGCGGCAAATCTATACGAGTCCACTAATCAGTCCACTTTAACTATTTCACAAATTGTTCATGAGCACGAGCATTAATAACACCAAACTACACCAATTTCATATTATAAAGTCCACTAAAATCAATTTGCAAAAATGTCTAAGGCAAACTTCAACTGTTTTTTTGTAAAAGGATTAATGAAATAGTTTGAGTTTTATTTTTTACCTTTAGGCATGTGGTTAAACAAACATTTGAAAATATTTGTTTTAGTCGTTGTTTATTGAAAGCTCACACCATAATAAACATTGAATAGTAGAAGCTATAGAGAGAAACTTTGAGAGTTTGTTTACCATGTTTGGGTAAATAATGATTTAACTAGCATAATTTTGCTTTCGCCGTGTGGTTCCCGGCAGAGTAGAATAGGACCACTCCAAGTCTTCCCGTGGACGTCGTAGAAGTCGACTAAGGAAGCACAAGCTAAACAAAGCTTTAAACATCAAAGAGACCTCTCCAATCCGTCTGGCCAGCGTGGAGAGTGTAGGCCAAATCCTCTGACTGCTTTGGGTAATATTATGGCTCTGGTAGTACAGAGACGGTCGTGCTCCTGCAGTGGAGACTAAAGCCCGTAACACACGTTCCGATTTGGCAGGAGCCGACAAACTACCTACCGTCGGAAACAACTATCCTGCAAGCCTACACACGTTCCGACCGATATCGTCCGACGAGCACCCGATCAGTGCTGCCAATGCTACAAATAGTATCTACAATCTAAGTTACCCCTACTCTGGGGAAATCTAACGAAACAACGGAGGTCATAGAAATAAGAAATGAATGGTTTATTTTGTATTAAAACTCAATAACAATGAAAATGTATCCATGCTGAGTGTACCAATAAATAATATTCTAAAACTTTCTTTCCGTTAAGGACCCGACGCATCCACCATCAACATGTATTTCACGCAATATAATGTTTGTATATTTAAGCCGCCATCGTTCAATCATGACGTTTATGTTAATTGTGAAATATGTTATCCATTTTTGTTTGTTTTTAGTATGTGTAAGTGGCTAATACTGGTGTCAAATTATTCAAGCTATCATATATATCATACCCTCACCAATGATGACAGCCAGCCGCGACTAAAGGCTTAACGAGCCTACTTAAGCACGGAGGAATAAATAAATACGGACAAATAACATAGAGTTAGGCCAAATTAAGTTCAAGACTTGTGTTATGGGATACTAACTCAACGATACTTTATTTTATAATAGATATTTATTTAGATAAACATCCAAGTCCCAGGTCAATCTGCAAAAGATCATTTTCCAACTTGACCTGACCGGGGATCGAACCCGGGACTATCCGTGTCGCAGGCAGGCGTGTCGACCGCTGCGCCACGAAGGTCACCATTCACGGAGGAGCTCGTGATGTTTTGATGCAACTTGCGAAGATATCCAAGGGGAGACTGCGCGTGAGGTTACTTAACATTCGTAAGCGCTAATAATGCTTATGGCTACAGGGCCGTCGGGCTTTTCATTTACCCATTACACACTTACACACACACAAATCATTTTTATTTATAATGTAAGTCTTTCAACTCAACTTACTACACATCTATTATTCCTAATTACTTATTATTATATTATACATAATTACTTACGCACATACCTACTTGTAATAACAATCGTTCCGTAATAACACCGGCTCCTATGTTCAATTCCCCCTGCTCCATTTTAATGTCTCCTTCCTCGGACGTTGTGAATGCAACTGTCAAAGAGTCAGTCCTCAATGACGTCGGGGAAGTAGCTAAATCTAAGGGTAAACGTTACTAGTACCAATGATTTAACAGTCAAAGTGACTAAATAAAAAAAATGGAAATAATATTTTTATTACTTAATCTTACAATGAAGTGTGCCACAGTTGCATGTTATTTTTTATTTTCGGTTGCTACATTTTATAAGCTTACGTTATAAATGGACATGAAAAGTACAATTTTTTTACTGAATTTAAGTATTTATTTAATAATAAGTAATTAAAAATGGAAAAGAATAGAGCTACCAAATAAAAAAAATGTCGCTAAAGATGTGGGCAAAAATCGGCTATAGTGGCAACACTTTGTCGGACCGACCGTCGGAACATCCTTCCACACGCACCGATTTGGCAGATGGTAGGAAGCCGACCGCGTCGGAAAGCCAACTACTCCCGACCGGTATAATTATTATTAATACTGGTCGGGAGTGGTTGGGTCTCCGTGGAAGGATGTTCCGACGGTCGGTCCAACAAAGTGTTGCCACTATAGCCAATTTTTAGCCACATCGTTAACGACATTTTTTTTCATTTGGTAGTATAATTCTATAACCAACATTTTTACCTACTTATTATTACTAAAATAAAATACTTTATCTACTTTATAACCGAACTTTTCAAATCCATTTACAACGTAATCCTTTAAAATGTAGCGAATTATGTAAGAGGCGACATATACAGACAGTCAGATGCAGCGTTACCAACTAACTTATCAACTCTATAGCTAGATCTGACTATTTTCCCGTGTCTGGCAGAAACAATTTAATAGCGTTGTAGCGAAATCCTGTAGCAACCATTGTTATTTTTGTCATAATAACTTACCACGTAATTATATGCATTTCATGGTTATTTAGTTTTAATACACAATGAACCATTAATATTTGCGTGTATTTACAATACCTCCATTAGTTCATTAGATTTTCCCCAGAGTAGGGGTAACTTAGATTGTAGATACCATTTGTAGCATTGGCAACACTGATCGGGGCTCGTCGGATGATATCGGTCGGAAGGTGTGTAGGCTTGCAGGATGGTTGGTTTTCGACGGTAGGTAGTTTGTCGGCTCCTGCCAAATCGGACCGTGTGTTACGGGCTTAACAAAGACCTGATGATGATGATGATGATGATGAATTTTACTTTAATAAAATAAGATGTTGATTATTTGCATGAAAATTTTAATAATAAAATGTGGGTAAAATTTCGATAGTTATTAATTATTTTTGGGTTGATAATAAATAAATTGGAAGTCATTTGCTTTAATAGGATAGTAAGATGTTTATTTTGAGTGGTTATTAACTATTTATGCTTATCAATGATAACGTTGGGAGTAGGAACATAGGAGTATACTATACTTTGGTTTTGATTCTGGCAGTAAAACGTATTATTAACCAACTTCAAAACAAGGAGGAGGTTTAATTCGTCGTTATGTTTTTTTTTATGTATGTTACCCGATTTCTCGAAGACGCCTGGACAGATTTAAGAAATTCTTTTTTTGTTCGATAGGTAATACTTTACAGATAGTCCCATTAAATTTTTACAGAAATGTGTCGAGTGCTTTTTGAAAAAATACACAACAACCAAAATAAATGTTTACAGGTATGCAGTTCGGATTGCACTTATTTCCATTAGTCGGTTTTTGTTTTTTGTTAAAAATATCCTAAATTATTTTGAAGATATATTTTACTATTTCTGGTGATAAACTTAACATTAGCCATGTAATTTATTGTAGTGTGTTAGTTCAGGTGGCTCTTCCTTTGTCAGTCTGGTTGGCGATGGCTTCACAGGTCGTATTCGTAATAAAGCCATTTTTCCTGACTTTTATATAATTACTCGTAGGTAGATAAATAAATAGATTTATTTGTAGCGGTGTGGTTCCTGGCAGGGTAAAATAGGACCACTTCAAGTCTTCCCGCGGATGTCGTAGAAGGCAAGTTAAGAACACAAGCTAAACAAAACTTATAAACATCAAACAAACTTCTTCAGGCCTTCTGGCCAGCGTGGAGAGTGTAGGCCAAGTCCTCTGTCTGCTCTGGCTAATATATAGCTCTGATAGTACAGAGAGGGTCGTGCTCCTGCAAAGGAGACTTAAAAAGAACTGATGATGTTGATTTTTAAATAAAGCCTGTGCTTGAGTTCCCTGCTGCGTAGCAGCGTATGTGTAGCATGGAAGAAAAGCTATTTTATACTTACTTGTAATATCGATTACACCAAAATTTAACTTTTAACTTCGTTTTTGGGCACGAATTTACAGAAAAAGTATACGGTTTTCCACTACAAGCCGGGTTGACACATTCAGTATCCTGTAAGCTTGAGTCACATACATGCAAAGGAAAGATGCGAAACAACAAAACATAAAAAAACAACATCACCATCGGAACAGACGATCTTTTTAACAGTGTGCTAGAGCAATCCAAAAAGGTCATAGCTCCCTGCAAGTGCTGCAAAGCTGCTCAGAGAGCAACTCACTGATTTTCAGCTACTGCCTGTCAAGTGTGAATGCGCATCTATGAAGTTTTGTAACAAAAAGGTAACATTCAAAAAGATTCATTGATATATTTCCGAGATTACTATATATGTGTCGGAGGGGTATTTCCAGGTAAATCCATAATAAAACTGTACTGCACGTTATCACTGATTTATTGATAATCACAAACTTAACTTCATACAAAATCACATTCACTAAAATATAAATAATAATCTCACATTCGCTAAACTATAAATTATTAGAATTCAGAGCGACAATAATGGCGCAGGAGCAGAGTTCCGACTCGCACGGCGACTCGCTCGTCTCTGAGCTCCGGATAGGCCGACGCCATCTTGAAACGTTTCATACGTCATCGCGTCGGTGGCGGGGTTGTTTTGTTGTTGACAATCTAGGCGCACGTGCAATGTTGACTCACAGCTGACAATATCACGTGCGCGCCGAAATATGTAGGTGTGGACTGGTATTCATCGATATATTTGCGAGATTACTATATATGTAGGTACGGACTGTTTTCTTTTTCTGGATTACTCATATAATAAAAATAATTAAGAACTGGAACCTAACTTTACACAATAGTAATTTTATTGTTATATTCAAGAATTCGGATGGAAGGGAATTTCCTGAAAGCAATATCCTTATAGAAGATTCATCGTTGTTGGTATTTCATCCTTGAAAGAAAGGAGATTGAACCCGGGACCATTTGTGTCATAGGCTGGTGTAATAACCGAGGCCGTCAGAGAGATAATTTCTTTGACTGTATTCTTTTTATCTTCAATCCTTTTTTTTTCAGCTATTCAGGCCCACTGCTGGGTAAAACCTTCCCTTTTTATTTCCATCTTTTTCTATCTCGTGCGATCTCTCTCCAACTTTTGATAAAACGAGACAAGTCATCTGTCGATCTCGTTTTATGTTTATCCCTTAATCGCTTCCCATCAGTAGGTATCCATCTCCTATACTTCATTCATCATCATCATCATCATTTCAGCCGCAAGAAGTCCACTGCTGGACATAGGCCTCCCCCAAGGATTTCCAATATGACCGGTTGGAAGCAGCCTGCATCCAGCGCCTTCCTGTGACCCTTATCAGGTCATCCGACCACCAGCCCCCTTATTTACTAACTCGGATGACAGGTGTCGATGCCTATCAATCTAGAATTTACAGTTACAATGCGGGTTTTGCTTGCTCGAAATTTTTATTTGGAATACAAAAACCGCATTGTAACAGTAAATCCTAGATTGATAGGCATCGACACCTGTCATCCGAGTTAGTAAATAGGGGGGCTGGTCGGTGGGTGTCCAAAGCTGCGCTTGCCGGTACGTGGTCTCCTATACTTACAAAATTTTAATTATTTATCTTTACAATGTTGGTGGATACCCCATAACATTGATCCTTAAATTCGTCACAAGAAGTAACTCAACTATGAATACGGCGATCCAACGAATAACTACAAGACTTCTCACAAGATGGCGCTGCTCAATCCTGAAACACGCAAACAAAGTTTCTGCAAATCTCAGACATAAGAAACACCTCCGACAGAACTCAGTCGGAGCCATACGGTTCCTTGGGCGCACACCTTGCGCAGCGGGAAGATCTTTCCTTTGTGGCGGTGGAGCATACTACCTCGCTCCCGCTGCAGCATCATACTGTATTAAGGTTTCACCAAAAGTTTCACAACTGTATACACATTCACTAAAATTATAAGACGCAAAATATATGCTAATATTTAATTTTTAAAAGCAGCTGTGACGACTACATAGATCAGTATACTTTCAGTTTCATTTTTAAGATACCTACCTCCTTCAATTCAATTCATTTATTCCATAACAAAAATCAATTGTGTTGAAATGCTTATCCTAAATTACATCCTAATCCTAACTACTTTCACGCTGTCCAAACTAATCTACTGAACCAAACATTATGGAATTTTGCTTTTTGCTGAACTGGGCGCGTTTCGTGCGTCGTTGACTGTAAACAAGTAAATTAGTCGCGATTCGGGTGTTCAACAAAATTTAAAAAAAAATGCCTCCGCCGTCTACTCGCGTTTCGGGCGCTCAATATTTTGTAAACAAGTAAGTTAGTCGCGATTCGGGCGTTCATCAAAATCAATAAAAAATAACCCACCGTCTATTCGCGTTTTGGGCGGCCGATTAATTTTATTTATTTTGACTGTCAAATTAGTGCAAAGAGGCATAGAGTTAGATACATTTGGACATGACCACGACCAGCGCACAATGAAACGGAATCACAAAGTTGAGATTTAAGGATTCGTAGACAGACGTCATTTGCTGGGCCCTTGCGGCCAGATCGGTTTTCTAATCAGTAGACAAACAGTCATTATTGACAATCGGTGGACAGTGTCATTGCATTGTTAAGATTGAGGGGAGCGAGGTCCGGACAATGTCCAAATATTGGTATAGCAAAAAACAATACGATGTCTTTGGCAAACATAATATATGTATTTGTTATAATTTGTAGTTAAAGTAATCAACAATATCGAAAAAATATAAAGCACCTAATTAAAAATATTTACTACAAATCAAATATAATCAGTCTCTCAAATTCTTATTAAAATAATCAACATTGTGAAATCCAAGGTTAACAATTTGTGTTTTTTTTTTAAATATATATTTTTAATGTAGGTGCTTTATAGTTTTTGATATTGTTGATTATTTTTAATACAAATTATATCAAACACATAAAGTGTGTTTTTAGACTATTCATATCTTTTTTTGCTTTACCAATTTTTGTTTCTTTTTTGTTAGGAATTTAGAAATTGGATTTTTAAAAAGAAAAACACAAATTGTCAATCTTGTGTTTCACAATGTCGATTATTTTTAATAAGAATTTGAGAAACTGCTTAGATTTGATTAGTAATACAAATTTTAATGTAGGTGATTTATATTTTTTGATATTGTTGATTATTTTTACTACAAATTATAACAAACACATATAGCGTGTTTGTAGGCTACTCAGATTTTTTTGCTATACCAAGTTTTGTTTTTTCTTTTGTTAGAAATTTAGAAATTGGATTAAAAAAAAACAACACTAGGTACTGGTAAACTTGTATTTCACGGTGTTGATTATTTTAATAAGAATTTGAGAAGGTGCTTTATATTTTTTTTTACATTGTTGATTATTTTTACTGCAAATTATAAGTAATACATACAGGCTGATTTTGAACATCATTATCATCTCAGCCCAACGTCCGCCCACTGTTGAGCATAGGCCTCTCTTCGTTTCCGCCATCCGTCCCGATCATGTGCACATCTTATCCAGGTACAATCTACAACCTTGACAATATCGTCCACTCATCTCATACGAGGACGTCCAACTCTTCTTTCACCTGATTTTAAACCTATGAACTATATTGTAATCTCGGGATTAGAATCCTTAATAGAATACAGAATTGTAAGAAAATATAAACACTTTTAGATCTCCCATACAAAGTCGCCGTTCAGCTGGACGAATTTCTATGGGAATTCTGATTTTATTTTTCGATTTTCACTTTTTTTTAAATTTTGTATTTCATTAGGGATTCTGATTCCGAGATTTCAATAAAGATCATATTATAGGTTCAAAATCAGCCTGTATATTGTGTTTACCAAAGATATCGTATTGTTTTTTGCTATACCAATATTTGGACATTGTCCGGACCTCGCTCCCCTCAATCTTAACAATGCAATGACACTGTCCACCGATTGTCAATAATGACTGTTTGTCTACTGATTAGAAAACCGATCTGGCCGCGAGGGCCCAGCAAATGACGTCTGTCTACGAATCCTTAAATCTCAACTTTGTGATTCCGTTTCATTGTGCGCTGGTCGTGGTCATGTCCAAATGTATCTAACTCTATGTCTCTTTGCACTAATTTGACAGTCAAAATAAATAAAATTAATCGGCCGCCCGAAACGCGAGTAGACGGTGGGTTATTTTTTTATTGATTTTGATGAACGCCCAAATCGCGACTAACTTACTTGTTTACAAAATATTGAGCGCCCGAAACGCGAGTAGTCGGCGGAGGCATTTTTTTTTTTCATTTTGTTGAACGCCCGAATCGCGACTAATTTACTTGTTTACAAAAAATCAACGACGCACGAAACGCGCCCAGACCATTTTGCTTACACACAGGTTAGGGTACTGAGAAGGACATATGCTATATATCACGCGGGCGAAGCCGCGGGTAACAGCTAGTAACTTTATAAAACTAAGATATACCTATTAATCTAAATTACAAAATACCTACGTCAAATAATACGAATATCAAGTTATACAATTCTATAGATAATTCTATAGACCTATATAGATTGTCAATAATATTAGTTTGCGGATTTGGAAGAAATCGTACCTTAGGCCTAATCCTAGTGATCAATTAATCAATCAATAGGTCTTTGGTTAGTCACCACTGAGGAAGCACAACCCTCTATATTCCATAGAGCCATACAGAACCTGTCTATGGAGGCAAGGCACCAAATAAAAGCCCAAGTACTAATATGAGCTATTTATTAGCACCGTGAGAACCCAAGGAACTGCCGATGCATTTTTTTTTTGAGTGGACTACGTAGCTAGCTTCAAATGAGCTGTCGCTACTTCACCGGACTTTTTGAGGTTTTTTTTTTTTTTTTTTTTTTTTTTTTTTTTATGTCATAGGACGGCAAACGAGCAAGTGGGTCACCTGATGGGAAGTGATCACCGCTGCCCATGGACAACTGCAACACCAGAGGTGTCACAGGAGCGTTGCCGGCCTTTTATTTTTCTCTCCCCAGAGGGGAGAGGGAGCTGGGCCTCCGGCTCTCTCACTCACCGAACGAAGCATAGTAGCGGTAAAGCTACTACTCAAACGTCGATTTTCTGTGAGAGTGTGGTACTTCCCCGGACGAGCCGGCCCATTCATGCTACTAGCAAAAGTGATTTTCGCCGGTAGCGAGGCTCTACCACAACTAAAAGGTGAGGGCAGAGTGCCCTCAACCTGTAAGGCAATCTTCACCAAAGGGTTCCCTGGAGGGACGACTTTAGGCGTTGCCTGGGTGCGCAAGGCTTGGAGAGACAGCAAACTCTCATATGCCTGATGGGCCGCGATTTGCATGCATGACCTGAAGGGCCGAACTGAGAAACAATGGCAAAGTCTTTAGAGAGTAGCAAATCTCATGTTTTGCCGTATGGGCCGAAATCTACGGTGTCCGAAGGACCTATCCTGGGTGCAAATCACCCAGGACCGCCGGGTGGTCACCAGTAATCGGAGCTAGACCTACTCTACGGACTCTGTTCCGGTGGCGAGTGCGACGGGATCGGAGGGTGGAATTCCTCTGGCTGTTCGGAGCCGGAGAGGATCTGGACTATGGGAAATTCGCTCGGACTATATAACCGTATGTGGAAAAATCTTTACAAATCAGCAACATAAGACAGCGCCATCTATTGGTGACGCATTGAACTATATACTTGAACAGAGCCAAATCATTCAGATTTGGCCTACACTCTTCACACCAGCCAGACGGGTTGAAGAAGTCTCTTTATATTATACTAGCAGTTACCCGCGACTTCGTCCGCGGTGACTTCAGGTTTAGAATGCGGGGATTATAAAATATGACGCTTCAAAGCGGTAAACTAAACATATACCCCGATTTACCCCCTTAGAGTTTTAATTTCGGGAAACTATTAAAAATATTACTCATTATTTTTGCCGTTCTCAATTCACATGAAATTTCATACAAATATGTCCAAGGAATAAAAAGTTTAATATAAACTTTAATCCTCTATTTCACCCCCTTAGGGGATGACTTTTGAAAAATCCTTCCTTAGTGGATGTTTACGTCATAAGAGGAATACGTGAGCAAAATTTCAAATTTCTAGCTCTAAGGGTTTGGCCTGCGCGTGATCTTTGATAATTGCCCATTTTTTAAAGTATTAAAATGAATATAGTATGTTATCTTTAATATATAGACATATGCCATCGCGGACTTTTCTGTAGACCTAAATAAGATACAAAATTCCACCATACATTGTTTTGTTATATCTCAAAGGGTTTAGACAGCGTTTTTGTTGAAAGCTCCCAAACGGCTCATTTTTTTACGACACCTCCAACAAATATCGTTTGTATAATATACAAAAATGAATACAAAAACTTGACAAACTATATACTAAAACCTTCCTCAAGAACCACGCTATCCATTGGAGAAAACCGCATGAAAATCGGTTTGGTAGTTTTGGAGTTTATCGCGAACAGACAGACAGACAGACGCGGCGGGGGACTTTGTTTTATAATATGTAGTGATAGTGATAGTGATAGTGAAGCTTTGTTTATCTTGTGATTTCCAAGTCACCTTCTACGACATCCACGGAAAGACTTGGACTAGTCCTATTCTACTCTGCCGGGAACCACACGGCAAATATTAAATGTATATTATGTATGTATGAATTCAAACAGCATCATAAATTGCCGTCAGCCGTGGCCAGTTTGTCCAGTGCCGCTGACAGAGGCGCTTTCAAAAAACGATAAGGTTGGGCCACTGTCACACTTTGCAGCCACAAAACTAGCGAGTAACACATCTTTGTAGGACACCTACTAAGGTAGTCGTCAGATATTATTCTCGCTTATTGATAAACTGACTCGCGATCTCTCGTCAAACACATTTTTGGGGTTCCATAATGAAAAATTAAAAATCGGCCAAGTGTAAGTCGGTCTCGCCCATAAATGGTTCCGTAATAGCAAGTTTAGATTAGCTAAAATACCTCTATAATTTATTTTTTTCAGTAAAATTACTTTGTTTTTCATAGTGTTTTCATGAACGACTAAGTTGTTTTCGGTTTATGAAAAAGGGCTATAATCTCTTAAGAACTAATAATATCTCGTGTAGACCAATAAAATTTTCGTTGAAATTGTTTATCGAGATCTACAGCATATATTATTTTTAAATATTTTCTCTCTTATTATAGCACTTAGAGAATGGATAACATACATTTTACCAGTTTAGAACTTTGAAAAAAAAAACATTTAAAAGAAACCTCAATGTCATTTTTAAAGAACCATCCATAGATAACCCGCTTTACTGCACTTTATGAAAAAAAAATTGTTTCATTTCCATGTTTGGTACTACCAAACATGGAACTGAAACTATTTATTCTCCCTTAAAATAAAAGATTTTTTTTTTATTTCTGTATAAAATCGTACAGTGGTTCACAGAATACATATTTCTAACAATTTCAACTGTGTAGTCTCTCTCTAGTCTAGTTTCAGAAATATTCAGAATAAAATGGCTGTGACATACGGACAAACGGACAGACAGACGGATAAGACGAATCTATAAGAGTTCTGTTTTTTGCCATTTGGCTACGGAACTTTAAAAACGGAACCCTTGTGGGATCACTCGTGCGTCTGTTTGTCTTTCCATCTGTCACAACCAATTTGTTCCGAGTGTATTGGACAAAATCTAGTGACTAGTGGTAGAATAATGACCACAACATAGATTTGCAAAGTAAATGAACATTTTTAAATACAATTAGGCAATTTTAAAAAAGTCTTAAAAATGTTACCGTGTTGAATATCAAAAACCGGCCAAGTGCGTGTCGGGCCACGCGCAGTATAGGGTTCCGTAGTTGCGAATGACAACTTTGAGTTCACACTGTTTACACTCGCACCTCACAGTTTAACGACCAAAAACATCTAACAATAAAGATTGTATGAAATTTTACATTTTCCAGCACATTTTATAAGTTGGTTGCCTATAACTTTTTAGTTTGCACTTAGTACCCAGATCTGATAGTTTTCCTTTTAACTTCAGTATATATACTACTACTGTAATTTTTTTCACATATCCCTTTAGCAGATAGACGGGGGGACACACGTACCTCTAACAAAAATTTGCACTTTAAAACCAAATATTTCGGAAACGGATCTCTAAATCGAAAAATGGTGTTCTCAACCTCACAATATTATTTATTCAAAGACCTTTTTAACGATACCCCACAGGATGGGTAAGTAGAGAAAAAAAAAATTACTCTCCCACTTTACTTGTATGGGAGCTACCCAAAAAAAAATTTTTTTTAATGTTTCTTTTCTACGACTTTTTTGCCACGATTAATATACATACTCATACCAAATTACAGCTTTCCAGTACTTATAGTCTCTAAATTAAACCGCGGACGGACAGACAGACAGACAGACAGACATGGCGAAACTATAAGGGTTCCTAGTTTACTACGGAACCCTAAAAATGAAAACGAGGTTCTCAAATATATTGTTTTTATTAGGTTAAAATATTTTTTTTAAATTTAATTAATAGGAGGAGACCAAAATTGCCCATTTCTCCCTATCGATATGATTCCTCTGATATTCGCCCATTTACTCGATCGTCTTTTACGATTTGCGCGAGAAAAGAAGCAGCTGGTTCATTTTAGGTTTTTTTTTCTCCCATACCAGTGTGGATTAATTCTTATTCCCTCGCATATTTCGCACTTCTTAAAGACAATACTTTCCGCCGGTTTACTAGCTCCACCCTGAATAACGGCCATTAATTTAGCTGACGCAGTCCGAATGCGAGTGACATGACACCTGACGCGCGACAATTTTCGGCGCATAATCAATTTCACTTGACATTGTCACGCAACAAAGTTAAAACCAGAACAAAATAACTCATTATGTTAGTACTATTTGTGCCGTGAGAGTCCCAGCAGAGTAGAATAGGACCACTCCAAGTCTTCCCATTAAAGTCCTAGAAGGCGACTTAGAAAACACAAGCTAAATAAAGCTAATAAACATTAAAGAGACTTCTCCAACCCGTTTAGATGGCATGAAGAGTATACATAGGGCTCTTCCAAGGATTTCCAATATACCCGATTAGAAATGGCCTGCTTACAGCGTTTCCCTGCGACCTTGGTCAGGTCGTACGTCCACCTGGTCGGTGCGTGTCCAACGCTGCGCTTGCTGGTACGGTGCCGCCATTAGAAAACCTTTCTGGCGAAATTTAATGATGTTATTAGTAATGAAATTTAATGATTTAGGTATGAATTGTCAATAGGCTTTCCACTTTCCACCTTAACGCCCACTAACACGCTAAACGCGGCCCCTGGGTTTTATTATTTTGGGCTCTGTACCCCAAAGGGATAAATAAATATATACGGACACATCGAACTGATTGAGCTAGCTCCAAAGTTAGTTTGAGACTTGTGACATGGGATACTAACTCAATGATACTATATTTTAAAACAAATACATACAAATAAGTATAGATAAACATCCAAGACCCGGGTCAATCTGAAAAAGATCATTTTTCATCTTGTCCTGACCGCGGATCAAACCCGAGACCATCCGTGTCACAGCCGTGTTGACCGCTGTACCACGGAGCTCGTCTAAAGACGTGATAATAATGTATGTATGTATTAGCCACTTTTCAAGGTTTCTCTGCAACGATCTGATGAAAACGTTGGTCGTTCCGTTAGTTGAATCTTGAGAATGTTGCAGCGGTGGATAACTACCCACCAATATCCCTTAGAAATAAAGCGGAGAAAATCCTGGAGCAGCTGATACAGCCCCAGTTATTGACTCACATCAAGACGGATGATGCGTAGTTTGGTTTCCATCTAGACCTCTTGATGGATTCGGTAATACTTCGTATAACACACTGTAAATTATTATACTTCAAGGAAGACATCTGTGTATGCCTATTTCTTGGACTTAAGGGTACGCTAGTCAGGTGTTTCGCCATACAAATTCTGTAGGGTGATGACTCCGTTGTTCGGTATCGTCTGTTCAAAGTTTTTAATTCTATCGATTTGTCTTGTCGTTATCTATGCTTGTATGGAATCATAAATGTAAAATTATAAGTACTTTAAAAGTTATGAGTCTCAAAACATTCCGTTTCAACACGTAATTTTAACGCAACTTTGGGGACAATTAAATACCGGAAGGAGTATATAATCTCTAAAACAAAATTCATACAAGCATAGTTTGGTTATTAAAAAATTTAAATAGCTTTACTTATAATTAAAAAATTCAGCTGCTTTATCACAAGAACTCTTCTCCCAAACGCATACTCGCGAATTTTTAGACGACGAAGATTTAGATTTTCACCAATATTTGTGTTTGCACACACTAGACTGTAGTTTCGATGTGCTTATACATCGATGTAAATAGTTCCGCACTGTTCATAACCGAGTCTATCCCTTTCTCAGCGAAATAGCACGCAAATTAGCCACGTGCGCCGACGAGTTCGAGTTCCGGACTAGCGCATCCTTAACTCAGATATTTGGCTTGGTTACGTTAGTATTGTATTGTCTTTGGCTTGGTGCATTATAATTTCTCTGGGATAAATTGTACGGTTCAGAAGTGCCGGGGAACCTAATTGACATATTCTTATATCATTAAAACTAACGTGAGATAAAGACATTATATATAACAACGGGTCACTCACGTGCTATTTGTCGGGATTGCCGACTATACGTACTATACTAAATAGCACGTGAGTGACCCGTTGTTATGATAATGACATATTCTTTTTCTTCTTCTTATCGAGTCGAAATGGTTTCGGTCTATCAAATATCTTTTGACCAGTTTTAGGCCTCGCTGATTGCCCTATCGTTGGCCTCATTAAGGTCCTGTACGGTGCAACTAATGGGACAGTTTGGGCACGATAGAAGGTGAGACATGGACTGATTGGCACCGCAGTCACACTTATTGTTGGTAGAGAAACCCCACCTGACCCTATTTTCTCGACATCTCCCAACGCCAGCTCGAAGTCGGTTTAGGAATTTCCAGGTTACATAATATTAATATACTGGTATAGTCATTCCAGACATTCAGTTGAGGATGACACCACTGACCATCTTTTACTAAGTGTAAGTAAGAAAGAAAGAAAAAGAAAGAAAATCTTTATTCGACAAAATACATACAACAAAATGAATCATTAGCAATTCTTAGCAAATTAAAAATAAAAATTGTTAAATTAAGTAGTAATGTAAAAGGATTGTAGGCCGTCCCAAAGAATAAAGCTAAGATGGCAAATATACACACATAAAGTGATCCCATTACCTACTACTAAAATTACTAAGATTATCTATTTTTTCGATTATTACGATCTCAGTACAAAAATTTTCAAACAGACAGGTGACTTTATTTCTTTCTTCACATTTAAGGAATGGTTTCCTCGAGCAAGCAAACACCACCTCTCACCTGGATCCTGTTTGTCTGAATCAAATTTTAAGGCGGCTCGGATATTAGCTGCCAGCTGCATAGGACGCGCCCCGCCTCCCCGCGCGCGCCTTGTTGAACCTAATATTATGTACTGCGCATCGACTCGCCCGATATTCCGAGCCACCATAAAATTTGATTCGGACTGTACGGAAACCAAACAAATTTTATAAGGGGTGACGCGACATCTAATCACTATAAATTAGAAAGCGGGGTATACCAGGGGCTCACCTCACCGGATCTCGTCAGACTTTATATCAACGACCTGATTGGGAAGCTGAAAGGTACTAGGACTTGCTGTCACTTAACTGGAGAATTTTTAAATAACTTATGTTATGCTGACGATATAGTGCTTCTCAGCCTCTCAATTAAAGGGCTAAGATAGCTGCTTTCAGTGTGTGATTATCAAGCCTGTCGTACTGGCTTATATTTTGACGGCAATGTGAAGACGAAATTTTCTTTTTAATCTATGAGTATCACGGATATTCTCGTCGTTCCGGTTTTGTTTCCCTAAATTTTCAATCATCGAAATGCACCATGTTGCCATTTGAAGCCATCGGACATTGATTAAATTGTTCGTGCACTAATTATATTAATTTAATAAAATAATCAATTCAGATATTTGTTCGTATTATGTTCTCCAGTTTTGCCATTACCTCTAATGTGGTTCACAGATCTCTATTATAGTAACTTGTTTCAGATCTGGTCTGGTCGTGGTCTGGCCATGCCATGGACCTAGGAATAATATGGACCCGGCATTAGACACATCAAAAGTGAAGCATAACTTACGTCACATCAAGTCACATGTGTGCAGCATGTATTTGACATTTGGGAAATTTGACATTTCGTTCGACCGGGGAAAAGTGTAGGGATTTTTGTGCCGATGTGTGCGTGCGCTAGTGTCGCGACACGAGTGTAGGGATTTTTATGTGCGTCACTGTTACATTTTCCAAGGGCATATCCTGATTATTCTTAGATCCATGGGCCATGCATACAATATTGTCAGACATTCAGACTGATTATATGCCAGACCGTCATTCTTATTGCAATAATCTAAGCCGGCTTTTTGTTGTCATATCTAAATCTTTCACTCCCTTTTAGTTGAAACTTCCGCTGCTTCAAATTGTTCGCATGTGATTTGTCTACTATCAAGTTAATGCTCATTTTTTAAAAATAATTATTACTTTTCAGTCGAAATCACGACTAACTTGCCATTCATTGATTGATCCGCGTGCTCTCGTACAATCTATTGGAATTGGTACAATTAATAAGACTTCCAGAAGGAAGTCTAAAACATACTAATTTTATTCGCTGATCGACACAAGAAACAATAAAAAAACAACTCGACAGATGAATCTTTTTTTTAACGATATAACACGAACTTATTAAAAGCTTTGACCTACTTGGGCAAAATTTCCAATAAAAATTTCAATAGACATTATTAACTTTCAGCAAGTTAATAAATAAGCATCATCATTTCGTGTAGGTGACACGGTCAGTTGACCATGCACACCCTGACCATGCACATCAGAGTTCTTCGGAACCACCTCTCAGCCTCTGACGTGGTTCCTTTAACGGCTACCAGATGGCAGCCGGGACCACTGGCTTAACGTGCCTTCCGAAGCACAGAAATCATCTTTCTTATCAGACAATCAGGTGATTCATGCCTGCAATGTGCTAACCAAACTGGAAACAACTTAACAAAGTATGCTTCCCTTGGGAATCGAACCCACGACCCACGACCCCCGGGTCAACAAGGCAAACGCCTTTATCACTGGACCACGGAAGAGATTCTAGTTTTCGTCATCTCAAGTATATATTTTTTTTCATAAACATTTTTGTAAACAAAGCATCTAACTTTTAAATCAAGCTTTATTGTAACTTTGAGTGCAATTTTAAATAAGACTTCAAAATTAAAGATTTTTTTTTTAAATAACAAAAAATCTGTATTTTTGAATATGGTAATTGAAATTTTCGGTGAAGTAATAAACTTGAAAACCGAAAAAATTCAAATCGAATTCGTTAAAATTAAACGAAACAAATAAATGCGCACAATAATATATATTTATACTTCTTTATATAATTGTCAATAATGTAAAATTTATTCGCTAACCGAGGTAAATTATCCATACTTTCTCAAAAATTCCACAACCTTATCGTTAACTAGAGATTTTAAATCATTTGCAACTAAATAATCTCCATGTCCAAATGTAGCGACAGGAATTCTATAAGTTTCTACGACATTTGGCAGCTCTTGTAAAAGATGTTCACGATCAGGAGCGGTAAACAAAAGATCATTATCTGAGTAAAATACTACCATTTTGCTAGTAATATTGTGCAGGGGATAATCTGGTGGACTGGTTGATCCATACTTTTTTAAATTTCCGTCAGGTCCATAGTCAAAATTTTCAAAATTCCCGGAATTAACGAGTTGCAAGTAATGCACAAGTTGTTTTGTCCCAGCACCACCAGGGAAATGGTCGAAGAAAGCAGGCAAAAACGTAGCGTTAAGTTGTGGATAGTCAAAGCCATTACTAAAAGCCACAAAATTGTAACAAAGTGCAGTGGCTGTATATTCCGTTCCACAAACAATTGACGAAAAAACATCTGTGATCGGGTTTCGTGGTAGCAATTCATACAGACCTATACTCTGGGCTATTGAATAAAAATTATCAGCAACAGGTGCTAATATTTCAAAGGGTGGAGATGCACAATGGTTTAAGAAAGCCACTCCAGACATTGCTATCATTACAGAAATTTTGTCGTTGTATTCGGGCAACTCAGAAGTCATCACAAAGAAGGTTGTACATCCTTGAGAATGTCCAACATATGCAAGTTTTTCTTGGCCGGTTGTTTCCAGTATATAGTCGATAGTAGCAGGTACGTCGTATCTTCCGACTTCGTTCCAGGTAAAGTGGAAGTGAAAGTAATCTAATTACTGTTTTTTTCTGGAGTAATTGACTGGCTGCTTGGATTTCAATTTGTATTTTTCGCAATATTGACATATACTTAAAATCATTTTATTTTTATAATTTACTATTTTAACTATTTTTCTATGGTTCTGTATCAAACAAAAAGTAATCGGGTTCTCTTCTTAGAGTAATTGCTATTGAATAACTTGTATGAGTAGTAGCTTAGTGACCATAACGACAGTTTAACCATTCTTATTACAATGTTCAAGAGCACCTATCAATAATAGCAATCAATTGAATATTTAAATTATACACTATTAGACAAGGTTAACCCGAGGATTAGTATTCTCAGCACACAAGTACAGACTAGCTTAGGACAGAATAATTAAGGGCTTCTGTCCAAAGATTAATCGCTTTAAATAAAACAGCAGCCCGCGTAGCGTGGCACGCGCGACAACGTTTATCGACTATCGCCATCTTGTTTTTCGCAATACTGAAGAGCGAGAAGTAGATAGTTTATCGATATACACACCGTCGCGGGAGCCAGGCTACGGGGGCAGACTGAGAAAATTTTAAATTCATTGAAACTAAATTAAGGGCATTTTCTAGATTTAGGTACGTCCGTAATTACTAGCAGGTGTAATGATAGAGCGCATGTTCTCCCAATCCTTGACTGCTAACGTAAAAATAATGAAAATGAATAAACCATTTATTGTTTGAGTATTACAGGCCGTGCATGGTCCCAAAATTCAGCGCAATCCGGTGATAATGTTGTGTGTTTTCTACCGTGTAGGTTGCCTCGTGCATTCCCTAGCCAAACGTCATAGCCTTGATCAGACAGTATATATGGCAGTCCTCGTTCAGGCCTCGTGGTGACAAAATCATCAGAACTGCTAAATATACCATGCCAAATAAGAACTGACGGTCCTTTACCTGGTATGTGGAAGATGTCTATGAGGTATCCATTACTGTTCACCTGATGTGTCTCCACAGGGTATCCGTATTTGTTCAAAATCTGCGTAATGTTAAGATACATGTCTTCATCATTTGATCCAGTGTCGAATTGTTCAAGTAGAGAGTCAAGGTTTGGTATTGTAGATGAGTTGAAAACAGGAATTACATCTTCGGCTGCTCCAGTAATATACTGCACAAGTTCATTGCCAACGGATACTAAATTCTTCGGTGTAAATGGTGTACAACTTTCGCAATTTTTGAGTATGATGGATACAATAAAACATGTTAAAAAACTCGGAACAATTTTAGCCATACCCTCCATATTTCCTCTTGCACAGCGAATTGCTCAGTTCAAAGTAATGAATGATATGAAAGTATTGAGTATTTATAGAATTTTTGGAGACAGTTTATTTTAACAGTTGTCGCGATAATTAATGGAAACAGTGATCATCTTTCTTTATTTTTTGGTTTTAAATTTTATATCTGGTTCCGTAGCTAAATAAAATAATGGAACCTTTTAAGATTCGTCGCGTTTGTCGTCTGTCTGTCTGCATGTCATAGCTATTTTATCCCAAAACTAATTGAGAGAAGGCAGTTAAAACTTAGTAAGTGGATATATTATATGAACCGCTCTACGATATAAAAAGTAAAAAAATCAAAAGATAAAGAGATTATAGCTCCCTCTACATGGAACTGAAACTACTTTTTCACATAAACTATACGTGCAGTAAAAAATGTGAGTAAAACAAAAACATTCAACCTCATCAGAACACAAAGGTCAAAATAATATTAGGATCTATATTGTTAAACTAGCTGATGCCCGCGACTTCGTTCGCGTGGACTTTATGACTCCGGCATTTTAATATACCTTAATACGAACTAAACATATATAAGAAAATACTTGTAGCAGTGTTATAAAATCGTTTGGCATTGCGTTGGCTGCTGCTAAATACTGGAGGGATAAAATATAGGATTCTTTTAGACTTTTTGAGCCACCGACACGAAGTGTGAGTTTTAAGTGTCCATTTCAGTCAAAAATGCTAAATGTACACATAAAATATTTTTTCTTCCAACTACGCTACAATTCTATCATAACTGCACTACATATTTCGATACATTTTTGCTGCTCTAGTGCAGCAAAAATGTAGGTATGGAAATCCTTTACTGCACTGTTTAGTTTTTTTTAAATCGCGGGACAATAGTTGTTACATGTCATAAAGAAGGTTGGCCAACGTAACGGCCGTATGGAGTTTAACCCAGATAACCCTGAAACTATTGATCATCACAGATTTTTAAAATATTTCAGAATGTTAGTATAAGGCTTATAATTTCCGGGAAAAATAATGAAAAAATTTTAAGCTGCCTGGGAAAGCCGGAAAATGGGTGGTGTTATAACACCTGGTAGGATGATGCACTACGGTAATTAGTACTTAAAGGTAGGTCAAGAAATGAAGCAAAATTAAAATAACATAATGAATTGTTTTTATTTTTTCTGACCATATGATTATTTGATGTAAATAAACGACACACTTGTAACATATGAAATTAGTTTTTACAAAATTTATATGTCAATTTTACACATACATATTAATTATAAATTCAACGATGTGGTCAAATCTGATAAAACAAATAGTTTCCCTATGTATAGTCGCAGTAACGTAAGGTCCACGCTTATCAGTTTTCATGTAAGTCTGTAATAAACCTCTGGCAACAACTTTGCGAAAAGTAAAGTGGTCATATCCCTATCGTGTCTTTATAGTTGCCACGCATTATGTAAACTATGGCTAATGAGTGGACAATACATTTTTTGCCACGAATAGAGATTTGGTTGGAATTATTTTTTGGTCAGATTTATCAAACTCCCGCCATATTTTCAAAATTTTCTTTATAACAGAGGGCTGATCGCCTTGTTCATTAAAGTTT
Source organism: Rhodophaea formosa (assembly GCA_963082605.1). NCBI lineage: Eukaryota > Metazoa > Arthropoda > Insecta > Lepidoptera > Pyralidae > Rhodophaea > Rhodophaea formosa. Next base: position 13,710,884 of record OY720228.1, on the reverse strand, counting down.
CGATATACATTGGCAATTGGAAATATTTAGGGGCTTAATCATTTCGGGGCTTAGACGCAAACGAGTCGCTTCATTACTAAACAGATTGCGAGGCAGCAACAACAATATTCTGCAGGCATTATGTGCTAAAGCTGACAGCACACTCCACTCGTTCTGGAGTGGCATTTTAATTGGTTTACGTAAATGATACTAACATAGTTTTTAAGTTAAATTGTTACTAACAAATAATGGATCTAAGTTATCTGAATAAAAAACATTTTATTTTATTTATTTATTTCGCCACTGCGGATATTTTCTTGAATTATACCGATTGCGCCATGTAATTTTTGATTTTTCGACATAGTTACATATAGTTACTAGGCACAGCAGTTGTAGACGTACTAGGCACAGCACTGTAGACGTACTAGCGACAGAAGAATCATTGATGTTTGTTTAATTGTTGACCATACAACTTCTTTAGCCAAATGAGAATGTGACAAATTCTCTTTCTCATCCGAAGTAGACACACTCTAAACAATCTCAGCTTCAACTCTTAAATTGAATAAAAAAATAACGGACATACTATTTAATTGCATTCAATAATTAGTAAGTTACAAGATACAAGAAAGTATATATCAAATACGTTTGGAAGTTAGTGCAAATTTACAATGTTTTCGTCACCCTAATCTTTGTCAGTTATTTCTGAATTTGCATTATCCGAGGGTTGAATAGAAATAACACTAGGCAAGATTATATCATACTCAGCATTGTCTAATTCCTTTAATATTTCGTTAAGTTTAAACACTTTTCTTAGTCGTATCCAAAAAGTTTATACAAACATGTATTAGACATTGATAAAACTACCAGGTGTTATAACTTCTGTGATATTGAATTAGAAAAAAATAAGTATAATATGACATAATTATTATTAATATATGTCTATTCGGGTAGCTAATAGACACATTATTAATAATTTATGGCTAAAAGATAAAAAAATACAAACATATATTATAAATTGCTTACCTTTTACGAGATATAAAAGATCAAAATATCTGTCCTGCTATAATTTACTATACTTGATTAAAAATAACTGTTTTCAATAACTTACTTTGCACACGGAAAAGCCGTGTTGCTCGAAGTTGCACATCATCATCATCATCATCAGGTCTTTCTAGTCTCCACTGCAGGAGCACGACCCTCTCTGTACTACCAGAGCCATATACTAGCCTGAGTAGCCAGAGGACTTGGCCTACACTCACCACGCTGGCCAGACGGGTTGGAGAGGTCTCTTTGATGTTAATAAGCTTTGTTTAGCTTGTGTTTCCTTAGTCGCCTTTTACGACATCCACGGGATGACTTGGAGTGGTCCTATTCTACTCTGCCGGGAACCACACGACGAAGTTGCACACAATTAAACTTTAATAATAACTGAATGAGATAACCGTTGAAATAATATACAAATGTCACTTCTTATAATTTTAATTTGAGGATACATATAAATAAATTTAAGCGGTGTTATAACACCTAGTCGGGTTAAGTGGGTTAAAAAGGGTGTGTATTGCCTTGCCTAAAAAAAATACTGGCCATAAAGAAAAAAACTGGCCAAGTGCGTGTCGGGCCACGCGCAGTGTAGGGTTCCGTAGTTGCGAATGACAACTTTGAGTTCACACTGTTTACACTCGCACCTCACAGTTTAACAACCAAAAACATCTAACAATGAAGATTGTATGAAATTTTACATTTTCCACTACATTTTATAAGTAGGTTGCCTATAACTTTTTATTTTGCACTTAGTACCCAGCTCTGATAGTTTTCCTTTCAACTTCAGTATATATACTACTGCTGTAATTTTTTCACGTACCCATATATAACCGTTTAGCAGATAGAGGGGGGGGGGGGACACGTACCTCTAACAAAAATTCGCACTTTAAAACCAAATATTTCAGAAACGGATCCCTAAATCGAAAAATGGTGTTCTCAACATCACAATATTTTTCAAAGACCTTTTTAACAATACCACACACGATGGGTAAATAGAGAAATAAAAATACTCCCCCACTTTAATTGTATGGGAGCTACCCAAAAAAAATTTTTTTTTCTAGATTTTCTTTTACCACTTTTTTACCATAATTAATATACATACCCATACCAAATTACAGCTTTCTAGTACTTTTAGCCTCTGAGTAAAACCGCGGACGGACAGACAGACAGACAGACAGACAGACATGGGACACTATAAGGGTTCCTAGTTTACTACGGAACCCTAAAAAGGCGGGAATGTAAACTACAAATTTTAAACTTTTGTAATTTGTCTTCAGTTTTATTTTTCACCTACTTGTTTTTGCAGTAGTTGAAAGAAAAGCAGATTATGCACCTCGCATTAATTTAGTTATATTGCACTCGTGCTTTTTAAAGCCCTCGCTAGCGCTCGGGCTCCAAATAAACACTCGTACAGCAATAACTTACTTTCTGTTCAGTGCAACAATCTACTATTACTAGTTTATTATATGATTTATTATATGTATAGATGATAAACGGAAAAAAATATTGGTGAATGAACGCAGAGCCAAAAATACAAAAACTTGGAACCTGAAATTTTGTTTTAAAGTTAGTTTTATAAAGTGAGCACTTAGAAGGATTTTTTGGAAATTCATCCCCTAAGTGGGTTAACTAGGCAAATCAAGTTTTTATGAAATTCTGTGAGTTTTCAGTTTACAAACATGATATTTTGTACTTTATTAGCATATCAAAAGGAAATAAGAACCTGTTTAATAGTATATTAATACGTCAAATATAGTTGAAAGCAAGAATGGAAATTTTAATTATTTTTTAAATCAATGATCTTGGGTAAATATTAAAATGAATAAATGTTTTCTAAATTCATTGTCAAGTTTGCTTATGGGGTTGCCGTGAGATCCCCGGCAGAATAAAATAGTACCACTGCAAGTCTGCTCTTGAATCGACTTTAAAAAACACAAGAAGTCAAAGTCAAAGTCACAGATTTTTATTCAAAATTGGATAATTGTATCTCTTTTTGAACGTCATATTTTTTAACTTTCTTATTATTTTTAATTTTTAATATGCAAAATCGAAAAACTACTAGCGTTTCGTAATGACTACTGGTGAGAAGAATACGCCGAAAGAAACTCAATCCAGACTTGGTCCCTACGTGCCTGAAGGGCTTCGATTATTATTATTTATTATTATTATTTTACAAGTATTTATTTATTTCTAATGTTATTTATATTATTAACAATAAATTACTATAATTAAAATTATTGCCACGCATTTTCATCATTTAAATAATCATTAATACAATAATACCTATGCCTTTTTAGGGTTCCGTTTCCGTAGTAAACTAGGAACCCTTATTTTTTTGTAGTGTCTCCCATACAAGTAAAGAGGGAGTAATATTATTTTTTTTCTATACAAACCCATTGTGTTGGGTATCGTTAGATAGGTCTTTAAAAAATATTGTGAGTTTGGGAACACCATTTTTCGATCTAGGGATCCGTTTCTGAAATATTTGGTTTTAAAGTGCAAATTTTTATTAGAGGTAAGTGTCCCCCCCTCTATCTACTAAACGGTTATATATGCATACGTGAAAAAAATTACAGCAGTAGTATATATACTGAAGTTGAAAGGAAAACAATCAGAGCTGAGTACTAAGTGCAAACTATAAAGTTATAGGCAACCAACTCATAAAATGTACTGGAAAATGTAAAATTCAATACAATTTTTATTGTTAGATGTTTTTGGTCGTTAAACTGTGAGGTGCGAGTGTGAACAGTGTGAACTCAAAGTTGTCATTCGAAACTACGGAACCCTACACTGCGCGCACTTGGCCGGTTTTTATTATATTTCTTATCGTTTACCTGGACCTTCAAGTAATACGACTTCCGTACCGAAAACCTGGACCATCATGGTTCTGCATCAGGTGATCTAAATCTTAGAGTTTTACCCCTCAACAAAAAATTTCTCATTAAGCTGAACAACTTTTTGTAAGGCGTCATTTTTATATTTCTCATAGTTTAGCTGGACCATTATGGTTTTGCAACATATGTTCCAAATCTTAGGATTTCACACCTCAACAAAAAATGCTCATCAGGCTGAACAACTTTTTCTAAGGCGTCATTTTTATATTTCTTATAGTTTAGCTGGACCATTATGTTAAAATAAAATTATTTTAATACGGTTTTTATCGCGTTTATTACATTATTTATACACCAAACGCTTCGAGCACTTTACAGTGTTCGTGGTCGCAGGTAGACTAAGTTGACATTTGACGGCTTGTAGTAGGTCTTGATTAAAGCACGCTTAAGTATTTTACCAATTTTGTCCGTGACTCCCTTTACTTATTGTAAGATGGCAGTAAAATACTTAAGCGTGCTTCAATCAAGACCTACTACAAGCCGCACACGAAAATAAACCAACTTTTAAGACCTGTCAAATCTAATATCCCGTTACAAGATGCTGGAGTTTATTTTATAAAATTGACTGTGAGTGTGGTTTATCATACATTGGGCAAACAAAGAGAAGCATCGGTACCCGTATAAAAGAATATTGCTAACATGAAGCATAAGCGCTCAACGAAGTCTGCAGTCTGTGAACATGCCCTAGACAAACCCACCATTATATGCGTTTTGATAATTCTCAAGTCCTTGCAAAAGAAAACAGATACATTCCAAGTATGCTTCGTGAGGCTATTGAAATAAAAAAAACATCCTAATTTCAATTAGAGAGGATAGTTGGCAGTTACCACCAGCTTGGGATCCAGTCATCAATTTAATCAAATCTCAAGCTAAGCAGAAGACTGCAAGACCTTCAGACACCGTGAGCCAATACTGCGTACATCCGGAACGTTATCAATAAATATTTTAGGCGGTAGATTTTGCATTTCTTATAAAATACTAGACAAATGTCAACTTAGTCTACCTGCGACCACTAACACTGTAAAGTGCTCAAAACGTTAGGTGTATAAATAATGTAATACACGCGATAAAAACCGTATTAAAATAATTTTATTTAAGTATGTAACAATCGTGGACCATTATGGTTCTGCATCAGGTGTTCCATCTTCCGAAACCAATTAAACCCTATATGTTGCTCAGGCAATATAATGGTAAAATATAATACCAAAAGTTTCATTTGAATCCGTCAATTATTTCTGAAGATTAGCGGGTATGAACACACAGTAAACAATTTACAGACGCATTTTTTTACTGTTTTATTACATGGACGGACAGAAAAGAGGACTTGTCGCAATTCTCTCGCTCGTGGAAAAACCCTAAAAGAAAGAAGTGAGCGTTTGTTTTAATAAGCAACTGCAGCACTGAGGATTCGGGTCCAGTAAGCTGTGATTGGTCCATATTATGTCAATAGTTCATCATCATCATCATTTTAGCCGCAAGAAGTCCACTGCTGGACATAGGCCTCCCTCAAGGATTTCCAATATGACCGGTTGGAAGCGGCCTGCATCCAGCGCCTTCCTGCGACCCTTATCAGGTCGTCCGACCACCTGGTCGGTAGGTGTCCAACGCTGCGCTTACCGGTACGTGGCCACTGCCCAGCCGAGTCGGATTCGACGAAAGACCTCGTCCTTGAAACTGAAGTTGCCGATCTAGATCAATTGATCCAAGTAAATGTACTGCTCTACAGGTTGAAGGGTGAAGTTTTCAATAATTACTGGTGAAGGCGCAACATGGACATTCGACATAATTTTCGTCTTGTTCATGTTCATTTCCAGGCCCTCTTGTTGGGAAACTTCATTGAGGTCATTGAGCATGGTACTTAAATCCTCCAGCGACTCTGCCATGACGACAATGTCATCAGCAAATCGAAGGTGAGTGATATACTCGCCGTTGGTGTTGATGCCAAGCCCATTGCCCATGTCAATAGTAGCTGCATTTGAAATATTATCCAATGACAGCAGCTTATCGAGCTCGACGCATCAGTGCTGGTGCTGAGCATTCCAGAAAACCCACTTTGCTCTTCAAATCACGTGGAAAAGTAGTTATTGTATGACCTCGAATTAAACAGTAGACTGTAATATATTATGATAATTAGCGCAACTGTATACACAATATGAATTGAATATAATGATAAATTGACTAAAACCAACATTTACAAAAGGAATGGTGATATCACCAGTGAAATTGGTGAAATTTAAAATACTACTTATACCAACTTATAGAAAGCAGGAGTGTTATGTTTTTCAAGTTTATAGTATGTTTGTCATCAGTATCATCATCATTTCAGCCACAAGAAGTCCACCGTTGGATATAGGCCTCCCCCAAGGATTTCCAATACAAACCGGTTGGAAGTGTTCGTATGTTTGTATACCTATTCTTCTTTTCAGAGCATTAGTCTCAATTGCATCCTCGGCTGAATGCGTCGGAAACTGTACCATTATATGACAGCATTCATGCTGTGTGTGTCATGGTTTCTTTGTCTATTTTTAGGGTTCTGTTCAACAGAATGAAAAAAAACGGTACCTTTAAAAGATCTCCCCCGCCTCTGTCTGTTCGTCTGTCTGTCACTGTCAATTTTCTCCGTATGAACTGTACTGGTGTGTTATCCTATGAACTGAACACAGATGTGCAAAGAAAAAAAAAACTTTTTTTAAAATTTATAATTGTCAAGTGGCAAGGAGAGGATCGAGTATGCTGTACATAGGGCCTAAACCTTTCTTAGGTCTTTCAAACAGCACAATAATAACAGCAATAAATGTATATGTCGATAGCAGACATTAAGTTGAATGGAGTAATCTGAGTGGACACATACACTTCAAGGAAACACTGGTATGGACAACGCTAGGTGGTAATATATTATATGGCTCTTGTCCTGATAATGATGATGATGATATGTACTACTAGTATTTCGTCTTGAACTTGGACCCCATGAACATTTATCAAAATACTGAACCGATTTTATTGCCCAATGATTTTAAAAATTATTCTATTAGTCATCATCATCATCAGGTCTTTTTTAGCTTCCGCTGCAGGTGCTCGACTGTACTACTAGATCCATATGCACGAGAAGTCAAAGGATTTGGCCTTCTATCTCCTCCAAGATCATCATTATATTTCAGCCGCAAGAAAACCACGACTGAACATAGGCCTCTCCTAAGGATTTTCAAGATACCCGGTTGGAAGCGACCCGCATCCAGCGTTTCCCTGTGACCTTGGTCAGGTCGTCCGACCACCTGGTCGGTGTGTGTTCGACGTGGCGCTTGCCGGTACGGTGCCACCACTAGAAAACCTTTCGAAATTTAATGGTGTATCGCAATAGTCACTTTTAAGGTTAATAACGTTAATCTTTAATACAATTAATCAAAACTGATTTATAATTTCATCAAGGCCGGATCTCCAAAGATGTAACTCAAACAATCGTCAGTCGTTTTGAAAAAATTATAGCTGAGTTCCGAATAGGGCTTACGACTCGGAGATACTCGCGGGATCTCGATATAGCGGGATTCAGGAATATTATTGAATCTGAAGCGGAAGTAGCTCAGTGGTCTAAGAAAGCGAAAGGTCTCGGGTTTAGACCCCGCTCGGCCTGATCTCTAACCTTGTAAATACACTTTATGTTTGAAAACCATATTTTAGGACTCATCAGGAGTCCATTTTCAAGGCGGGTTCGGGATGCACGACGCCGAAGTATCCCGAACTCGCCTTAAGATATTTCAGCGTCGCGCATTCCGAAATCGAAAAGACTGTATGATTTTGAAAATATCACAAACATACGGGTCGAATAAAACCTCATTTTCTTTGGACTCGGTTTAAAATATCGCTCGCCACATCACAAGGCCAAATCAAATCAAATCAAATCAAATATCTTTATTGTGGAACACAGGTAAAAAAAAGGCGTTACAAAATAATATGGCATCACTGTGACCTGTCTTAATAGACATACAATAGTTATTTCGTTTCAAAATCTAATATAAGTGAAAAAAAAAATTATATAAATTACCATAGTCATAACACAAAATTACGTCCAATCATAAAATTATAAAATTCAATAAAATCATTAATAAATGGATATAATAATAATAATTACGTCAAAATATCATTTAAAAACTATTTAACATTATAATAACATTTTTCAGTCAGGAGCAATTTTAATCTCTTTTTAAATGTCAAAATATCAAGTTTTTTGAAACTATACGGCAATTTATTATATATAACGGGAGCCATACCAATTACATTTCTATTCATCATTGCAGTGCTTCGAGCAACACGGCCTCCGTACCGGACGGAGGGAGTGGGCAAAGCGACAATTTACTATGACAATTTTTCTGGCGTTTTTTGCGGGGGGAAATGTGCACACAAGTTTAGTTCCGCACACCTACATACAAAACTTAAACTGTCACTTGATAGTAATTATGACATTGTCACAAAAAATGACATAAAAAAGAAAAAATAATTTGTGTACAGATGAGTCACACAACTAACACATAGACATGCATATGCCTAATTTTGGCTTGTACCTTGACAGAGGGGAATGCAGCGTATGGCTACTCCCTTCCGTGTTGCTCGAAGTTGCAGTGTTATGTCCACCTGTTATCAACTTTTATTCATATTGGTTTCTTACATTATTTGACCTCTTTCTTGTTTCAGTAAATTTAGGAAATAAGGCCGTATCATCTTTGACATAATTCCTGATTTATTCTTGACTTAAATCTTTCTGTTATAGTCCATCTAACTCAAACTTTGTACTCCTTATTATTTCAAGGAGTTTACAGTTCTCAGAGGTCAAATAACGCAATTTATTTCATTTTCGAAAAATCTTCCTCACGTCTCCAATTTCTATTCCCAATGTCTGATACTTTAATTGTTGAGGCTGTTTGCTTAAAGAAAGCTCTGTCCCTCAATATTAATAATAATGAATTGCTCTTATCATCATCAGGTCTTTTTAGGATTCCGTACCCGAAGGGTAAAAACGGGACCCTATTACTAAGATGTCGCTATCCATCCGTCCGTCCGCCCGGATGTTACCAGGCTGTATCTCAAGAACCGTAATAGCTAGACAGTTGAAATTTTCACAGATTGTGTATTACTGTTGCTGCTATAGCAACAAATACTAAAAAGAAAATAATATTAATAATGAATTACTATCACGTCTTTTTCCCTTGCGGGGTAGACAGAGCCCAGGTCTATAAAACCTAAAGGCCACGTTTAGTAAATCGATGGGCTTTTAGGTGGAGAACGGAAGCAAAATAGTGATGGGTTGCTAGCCGCATCGCCTGTTGTCATGATTCCTCACCCTCATTCCCTCAACAAGCTTTTAAGATCTGCGCGGGAAAAGAAGCAGCTGGTACATTCTACTTTTTTCTTATCTATCAGACCAGAGCGTGGAAGATGTGCGCTAGTACCATGGATCTAAGAATAATCAGGATATGCCCTTGGAAAATGTAACAGTGACGCACATAAAAATCCCTACACTCGTGTCGCGACACTAGCGCACGCACACATCGGCACAAAAATCCCTACACTTTTCCCCGGTCAAACGAAATGTCAAATTTCCCAAATGTCAAATACATGCTGCACACATGTGACTTGATGTGACGTAAGTTATGCTTCCTCCAAAGGACTTGTATCCAGGGCCGTAAAAATAATTGGAAAAAAAAACTTTTGATGTGTCTAATGCCGGGTCCATATTATTCCTAGGTCCATGGCTAGTACATAATTTTATTTTACTTGCTCCCACTACGGAAGTAATAGAAAAAGATTTTCAACTCGACATTTCTTGAATCAAGACAAGTATATTTATCAAGGCCATTCGAATCCCTCATTCTGAACTGCTGCTGCTCGTCTGGATAAATTTGCAATCGTAGCCTTTCGGCTCGATGGAGATGCGATGAATTTGTGATTTCATTCTGTATTCTTTGAATCTTTTGACACTATTATCAAATAATGTTAAGGCTGTCCGTATGTAGAGAGGAGAGATATCGAACATCTAGCAAAAATGATGATTCCAGTTTAAAAAAAGGGAACTAAGAGAATGCGGAATGCCAAGAAAGACGTGGATGGAATGTGTCAGATCGGATATGAGGGAATGCGGGGTAAATAGTGAAATGGTAAACGATAGAAAGATATGGAGGGAGTCGACACACAAAGTTTCCCAAATTAGTATAATAAATAGGACTTCTTGCTGAAACTTATACATTTTAGTCGATGATAGACATAAAACCACAATTGAAAAATAAATAAATAAATTTTTTGGGTAGGTGAAGAAAAAGTTGACAATTTGCTCTTGCATATATTTTACTACTAGCTTTTACCCGCGGCTTCGCCCGCGTGATATATAGCCTATGTCCTTTTCGGTACCCTAAACTATGTGTATGCAAAATTTCATGATGATCGGTTTAGTAGATACGGCGTAAAAGCGTAACAAACAAACAAACTCACTTTCACATTTATAATATTAGTTGGGAAGTTGGGATTGGGATAAAATTAATTAAAAGTTATATTTTACCTTTATTTCAACATAAATTTGCAGCCTTTATTACAATTTTTCACAAGAAGTGTTTGCAACCATTTTCATGAAGATTGATTCAAGAAGATGATTCACTTGCACTGAAACACCTACTGCCGGCTTGAACAACATACACTCCCACTGCCTATATTACTGTCTATTTTCACCAAAATGACGTCTGCCGCTGATGTACACCAGATGCAGAAATCCATCCAGACTACTATTCTTCAAAGGATGACTGACTTTGAACATCAACTTAAGGCGTCCAAGTCTGAGCCAGCAACATTGGAGAGACTTGATAAGGACTATGATAGGTTCAAGGAGGATGTCTTGGTCATGATGAAGCTGCTACAGCAACAGATCCGGGAGTTAGCACTGTCTACAGACTCGCTTGAAATGAGATACAGGCGGAAATGTCTTCTCTTTAGCGGTGTCCCTGAAGTTATAGATGGTGGGATAGAAGACGTCTCCTGGTCTAACTGGCGGCTCTGTCCGGCTATTTACTTTAAAGACCTGGCGACCATATACACCCCTGTATGATGATGAATAAGAATGAATATTTACCGGACATGTCAATAAGTTCCATCCTGTCTCTCAGCGGCTCTGGTATGTGTTCCACAACATTGGCAGTGCAGATGAAGAGAACTCGAGACAGGTCTACGGGAACGTCGAGGTAGTGGTCGAGAAAGTTAGCGTTCTGCTCTGGGTCGAGGAGCTCCAGTAGGGCCGAGGAACGTCGAAGACGTCTCTGCCATCCTTGTGGACAAATTTCATTTGGAGGAGATCTCTGCTTCCACATTTAAAGCCTGCCATAGGTTTGGTTCTAAAAATGATGTCCGACCCCGACCTATTTTAATGCACTTTGCGTCCCACACAATGAAGAGCATAGTCTGGCGCAAGAAGTCATCACTGAAAGGGTCATCCATGGTGGTTTCAGAGTTCCTTACGGGTCATCGGCAAGACCTCTTTGTCGAGGCGAAGAGAAGATTCGGAATGACTAAGTGTTGGACGCTCGATGGCTCCATTTATGTCAAGCCTCCATCTGGGAAGCCTATCAACATTATCATTAACCTTTAAGTATGGACATGTAGTCTCACAGGCTCCGCGACAATATTGGTTTCTTTGTTTCATTCACTTCCCCCCACTCCCCGTGACTGAGCCGCCCAGTAGCTTCAGTTTTTTTGCAAAAACGACTAGAGAAGAATGAGGTAGCGTCGCCCGGTGCATAGGACGTAAGTATTACCTTTTGAAAAATTGGCTGGAGCCTGTGAGACTACATGTCCATAGTTGCCGTATAACAATATTTACAAAATTTTTTTGTTTGTTTTATTTTTATGTGTAAAAAATGGCAGAAAATGTGAAGCTGGTTGTTCTCGTTCAGCGGGCAAACGACAAAGTTCACTTCATAGGCCGGCAAATAAAATATTACGAGTTAGCAATCCATCTTTTCTCCCCGTCCTTTATGTAACGACTGTCAATAATAAGTCTTACAAAGATGGTTGTGATTTTTTTTGTTTTTCTCTATCAGAAGTTCATTTAATTTTTTTTAAATTCGTCGTACACTAGATTATAAGAAAAAGATTTGATTATTACCAAATATTTTAGTTAAGTAATGTTTTATGTTTAAAAACTAACCTATAGTCAAAATTACCAAAAATTTACCTATGCTCTTATTTTTAATATTTTTAAAGATTTTTAGTAAAGAAGTTGATTATGCACTAACGTCATCTTATTTTTAGTTTCCTTAAATTTCATCTAGTTATATTGTTCCAGCAATTTGGAATCATTATGGTAAAAAAAATCGCATTCTTATATCGGAGTCTGACAGACTACATGTCCACGGTAGTGTTATAAAAATAAGATGTCTATAGTTAAAGCAGAGGATCTGGAGCGGGCTGCAACAGCCTTTGAGTCATCGGCCTCATCTGCGTCCGCTGTTCCTGCAGGATCATTATGATGCTGCATTAGGTGTTCCATTTTTTCAAAATCATTTCTACCTTATATGTTGCCCCGGCTTAATAGCTATATAGCAAAAAAAGTTTCATTCGAATCCGTCCAGAATTTCCGGAGACAAACGTGATCATACATACAGACAGAGGGACAGACAGACAGATAGACGGACAAGAAATTCCAAAAAAAATTTTTGCTTTCTATTATTCTTTTTAAGTGTCCCTCTATCCATTTCAGTCAAAAATACTAAATGTACAGACAAAATATTTTTACTGTTTTATTATATGTATAGATATAGATTATTTTCAGCTGGCAAGGAGAGGCTCGAATATGCCATACATAAACCATTATCAGGCCCTTCATTCAGCACAATAATAACAGCAATAAATGCAAATGCCGATAGCAGACATCAAGTTGAATGGAGTAATCTAAGTGGACACATACACTTCGAGCAGACACTTGGTATAGACAATCGCTAGGTGTAACAAAAGGATCTGCAAATATAGCAGAAAACAGATGAAAATTCTAATGGGAGCCCTGACCGGTCATTTTAAGAAGGCATGTATTTAAATGATCGTTTTAAAAAAATCTAAATAGTCATCTATTCGGCAACGCAGCTAGTGTTTTAGGCTCTTTTGCACCAGAAACGTTAAGGAATTTGTTATTAATGCGACTGTATAAACTTTTGATGACTTGTTTTATTAAAATATGTTTTGTCTTTATCTCACACTCTAATATTTGACATTGAAAGAACGAGACATAACATATTTCAACTCAAATAGGTTTAATAAGCGATTGTTATTTTTTATGAATAAGGGGGTTAGTACTGTTATCTGTGTTATCTATAGGTTCCTTAAACTTTATCGTGTGACTGCTTCGAGCAACACGGCCTCCGTACCGGACGGAGGGAGTGGGCAAAGCGACAATTTACTATGACAATTTTTCTGGCGTTTTTTGCGGGGGGAAATGTGCACACAAGTTTAGTTCCGCACACCTACATACAAAACTTAAACTGTCACTTGATAGTAATTATGACATTGTCACAAAAAAATTACATAAAAAGAAAAAATAATTTGTGTACAGATGAGTCACACACAACTAACACATAGACATGCATATGCCTAATTTTGGCTTGTACCTTGACAGAGGGGAATGCAGCGGATGGCTACTCCCTTCCGTGTTGCTCGAAGTGTGACTGTAAAATAAATAGTAAATTTGATTGAGCTTGAGGTCTTCTATTTTCTCGTCCCTTATACACGCCTTTCATTTTATTATACACATGTAATGACAAGGGCACCGGCACCATATAAGGTTTTTTTTTACCAATATTTATATCTTACTGAGTAAATAAATATATTTTTAAGATAAAAAATATTGATCACTTTACTTGTGATCGATAATTCAAAACAAAATGTATATGAAATATCTGATTTACTAACACTGATCTTAAAACTTTGTATATTGCGTGAAGCTACATTTGTACATATTTGTACATGCACCCTCCTCCCCCATGTATTAGCTATAAATATGCCCATGTTTAAAGTACGTACCATTTTGCGTCATCAATATCTTTTACCGCAACTGTACAAATTCATTGAGTGCAAATTTGATATAAATATGGATGCATTTCTTGTTATATCGAATTGAGTAGTTGTTTGTACGTGCCATAGAAAAGATGGGAGCTGCGGTTAAAATTTGGCAAAATTATCTAATATATTTTTTTGTAACTATCATATTTAAAAACTGCCAAGGCTGTACACCATTTTCAAAATTTGCCAGCAGACCATCCATTCTTATTGGAATAATCTAAACCCTGTTTCACCAGCTTTGGTTTTGTCATATCTAAGTCTTTCACTCCCTTTTAGTTGAAACTTCCACTGCTTCAAATTATTCGCATGGAATTTGTCTGCTATCAAATTACAGTTAATTTTTTTTTAAATAATAATAACTTTTTAGTCGAAATCACGACTAACTTGCCATTCATTGATTGATCCGCGTGCTCTCGTACAATCTATTGGAATTGGTACAATAAATAAGACTTCCTTCTCAAACTAATTTTATTCGCTGATCGACACAAGAAACAATAGAAAAAACAACTCGACAGATGAATCTTTTTTTAACAATATAACACGAACTTATTAAAATCTTTGTCCTAATTGGGCAAAATTCCCAATAAAAATTTCAATAGACATTATTAACTTTCAGCAAGTTAATAAATAATTAAATTCAGTTTTCGTCATTTTAAGTATATTTTTGTAAACAAAGCATCTATCTTTTAAATACAACTTCGAGTGCATTTTAAATAAGAATATAGTTTTGTTTAGGGTTTCGTACAAAAAATGAAAAACGGAACCCTTATAGGATCACTCGAGCGTCTGTCTGTCCGTCCGTCCGTCTGTCACAGTCGATTTTCTCCGAATCTACTGAACTAAATTAAATGAAATTTGGTAAGATGGTGTAAACCTATGACCCAAACACGGATGTGCAAAGTAAATATATATTTTTTTTAAATAAGGGTCAGTGTAGGGGGTCCAAATAGAAAATGTGAAAAAAAAGTTTTGCACACCTTACCGTGTTATATATCAAAGGAAAGGGCTTGTTATGAATATCTCAAAAATATTTTTTTTTGTTCGGGAAAAAGCAATACTTTTGATTTTATTCACGAAAGAAGGCATAATTTGACCATCCCCCCCCCCCCCCCTGATCTCCGAAACTACTGGGCCTAAAATTTCGAAAAAAATACAATGTATAGTTTATTGCTTGAAGATTACAGGAAAAATAATAAAATTCTATCTGTTGAAAATAAAGTGGTAAACTCACTATAATAAGTTCACCTAGGGAAATAGTTCACTAAAACACCACTAGATAGCGCTAGTCAATTGAATAAAACATTTTTGCACATTGTGTGTGTGTGTTCACAAAGCATATTGTACGGAACCCTCATTGCGCGAGTTTGACTCACACTTGGCCGCTTTTTTAAATAACAAAATATCTGTATTTTTGAATATGGTAATTGCAATTTTCGGTGAAGTAATAAACTTGAAAACCGAAAAAATTCAAATGGGATTCGGTAAAATGAAACGAAAAAAAGAAATGCACACAATATTATATATTTATACTTATTTATATAATTGTCAATAATGTAAATTTTATTCGCCAACACTTATTTAAACACAGAGGTAAATTATCCATATTTTCTTAAAAATTCCACGACCTTATCGTTAACCAGAGGTTTTAAATCATTTGCAATTAAATAATCTTCATGTCCAAATGTAGCGACAGGGACTCTGTAAGTTTCTACGACATTTGGCAGCTCTTGCAATAGATGCTCACGATCAGGAGCGGTAAACAAAAGATCATTATCTGAGTAAAATACTACTATTTTGCTATTAATATTGTGCAGAGGATAATCTGGTGGATTGGTTGATCCATACTTTTTTAAATTTCCATCAGCTCCATAGTCGAAATTTTCAAAGTTTCCGGAAGTAACGAGTTGCAAGTAATGAACAAATTGTTTTGTCGCAGCACCAACAGGGAAATGGCCAAAGAAAGCAGGCAAATACGTTGCGTTAACTTGTTGATAGTCAAAGCCAGTTTCGAAAGCCAGCATATTGTAACAAAGTGCAGTGGCCGTATATTGCGTTCCACAAACGATTGATGAAAAAACATCCGTGATTGGGTTTCGTGGTAGCATCTCATACATACCCATACTCTGGGTCATTGAATAATATGTATCAGCAACAGGCGCCAATATATAAAAGGGTGGAGATTCACAATGATTTAAGAAAGCCACTCCAGACAATGCTATCATTACAGAAATTTTGTCGTTATATTCGGGCAACTCAGAAGTCATTACGAAGAAGGATGTACATCCTTGAGAATATCCAACATATGCAAGTTTTTCTTGGCCAGTCGTTTCCAGTATATAGTCGATAGTAGCAGGTACGTCGTATCTTCCGACTTCATCCCAGGAAAAGTCCCAAAATTCAGCGCTTTCCGGTGATAATGTTGTGTGTTTTCTACCGTGTAGGTTGCCTCGTGCATTCCCTAGCCAAACGTCATAGCCTTGGTCAGACAGTATATATGCAAGTCCTCGTTCAGGCTTCGTGGTGACAAAATCATCAGAACTGCTAAATATACCATGCAAAATAAAAACTGACGGACCTTCACCTGGGATGTGGAAGATGTCTATGAGGTATCCTTTACTGTTTACCTGGTGTGTCTCCACAGGGTATCCGTACTTGTTCAATATTTGCGTAATGTTAAGATACATGTCTTCATCATTTGATCCGGCGGCGAACTGCTCCAGTAAAGAGTCAAGGTTTGGAATTGTAGATGAGTTGAAAACAGGAACTACATCTTTGGCTGCTTCAGTAATATACTGCACAAGTTCATTGCCAACGGATTCTAAATTCTTCGGTGTAAATGGTGTACAACTTCCGCAATTTATGAGTATGATGGATACAATAAAACATGTAAAAAAACACAGATGAATTTTAGCCATACCTCCCATATTTCCTCTTGCACAACGAATTGCTTAGTTGAAAGTAATGAATGATATGAATGTATTGAGTATATATAGAGTTTTTACAGACAGTTTATTTTTACAGTTGTCGCGATAGGTAATGCAAACAGTGATCATCTGCAATATCAAACGTTTTATATCTAGTTCCGTAGCTGAATAAAAATAATGGAACACTTATAGATTTGTCACGTTTGTCTGTCTGTCTCTATCTTATAGTTCTGTTCTGTTTCTCTATAGTTCTGGAATAAAATAGCTATTACATAATATTCCAGTACTATTCAGACAAGGCAGTTAAATCTAAATAAGTGGATGTATTATATGAACCGCTCGACGATAAAAAAAAGAAAAAAAATTAAGAGACATATCTCCCCATACGAGGAACTGGAACTTAAAAACAAATAATTCCTAATAATAACCTATACGTGCAGTAAAAAATGTCCTTCTTCTTCTTCGTCGTTTTCCTCATTCGTGACTACCATACTGTGCCCCGGCCACAAGTTGTTTCCAGGCCGATCTGTTTTGGGCTGGGCGAATGGCAGCCTGGGTGTTGCACTTCATTCAAGGCATTCAGGAGTGGATCAGAGAGAGTGGTGGTTTGCCTCTACGTCCTACTCCACGTCGCGCCACGTGACCGAAGAATGCCAATGCTCTTTAACCTTTAACTATGGACGTCTTATATTTATAACACTACCGTGGACATGTAGTCTGTCAGACTCCGATATAAGAATGCGATTTTTTTTACCATAATTATTCCAAATTGCTTGAACAATATAACTAGATGAAATTGAAGGAAACTAAAAATAAAATGACGTTAGTGCATAATCAACTTCTTTATTTAAAATCTTTAAAAATATTAAAAATAAGAGCATAGTCACCATTTTTGGTAATTTTGACTATAGGTTAGTTTTTAAACATAAAACATTACTTTACTAAAATATTTGGTAATAATCAAATCTTTTTCTTATAATCTACTGTATGAAGAATTAAAAAAAAATTAAATGAACTTCTGATAGAGAAAAACAAAAAAAACCACAACCATCTTTGTAAGACTAATGATTGACAGTCATTACATAGAGAACGGGAACAAAAGATGGATTACTAACTCGTAATATTTTGTTTGCCGGCCTATGAAGTGAACTTTGTCGCTTGCCCTCTGAACGAGAACAACCAGCTTCACATTTTCTGCCATTTTTTACACATAAAACTAAAACAAACAAAAAATTTTTGTAAATATTTTTATACCGCAACTATGGACATGTAGTCTCACAGGCTCCAGCCAATTTTTCAAAAGGTAATACTCACGTCCTATGCACCGGGCGACGCTACCTCCTTCTTCTCTAGTCGTTTTTGCAATAAAACTGAAGCTACTGGGCGGCTCAGTCACGGGGAGTGGGGGGAAGTGAATGAAACAAAGAAACCAATATTGTCGCGGAGCCTGTGAGACTACATGTCCTATAATGTATGTATAAGTAACAAAAAAATAGTATTAAAATGTTGTATTTGTAAAAAATTTTAATATATATATATATATATGTATATATATATATATATATATATATAATAGTGGGTTCGATTCCCACGGGAAGCACACTTTGTTAAGTTGTTTCCAGTTTGGTTAGGACATTGCAGGCATGAATCACCTCATTGTCTGATAAGAATGATGTTAGAACACAAAGGTCTAAATAAATTTGGATCTATATAAATAACAGGAAAAATTGATTGGTGAATGACATCAACGCACAGCTGAAAATACAAACTAGGAACCTGAAATTTTGCTCTACAATTATTTTGATAAAGTAAGTGAGCACTTAGAAGGATTTTTCGGAAATTCATCCCCTAAGTGGTTTAACTAAGGGTTTCGTAGCCAAATGGAAAAAACGGAACACATAAAGATTCGTCATGTCTGTCTGTCTGTCTGTCCGTATGACACAGCCATTTTATTCCGTAACTATTGAGACTACACGGTTGAAACTTAGGAAGATCTATTCTGTGACCCGCTTTAAGATTTTTATACGAAAATAATAAAAAAAAAAAACAGATTAAGCCGGGATAATACATGGAAAAAGTTTTTTTTTCTTCAAACCTATACGTGCGGGTTGTCTAAAGATAGGTCTTTAAATATAACATTGAGGTTTCTTAAACCATTTTTTCTCAAAGTCAATAGATGTCAATAGTTCGAAAGATAGCCTCTTACAAAGTGGTAAAATGTTGTGGTTTAAACGATATACAATCAGTAGTTTTTGAGATATAGCACTTTGTCACAAACCGCAAAAATAACTTTGTTATTCATACAAACACTATTAAAACAAAGTTATATTTGGTGGCAAAAAAGTTATAGTGTCTCGCACTTGGCCAATTATTTACATACATAACATGTGTTGTGTATGTTGACTTCTTTTGGAGTTTTTGTGGACATGTGTGGTACCCCTTACTTTGTTTCAGGACTTCAATTCGATATTTAATTTTTCCTTAGAAAATTTGAAATAATGATAATGTAAGTTCGCCTTCTGAAAATACTTCTTTCTTATCATGTTCTTCCAGGTCTGAGTCAGAAAATGATTCATTGTCAAGTCCATGTTGCTCTGGCATTAGTGCCTTTTCCATATCTTCTGCTTCTTATCTGCTAAAATTCTTACAATTTATCCATAAAGTCATGATTGAATTAAAATTACTATCATCAGGCGCAACAACTCTTCTGGAAGAAGTACTGGACTCCATCTCAGACTACCTTATAGTTTTTGTTAATTTATTTTTTAATGCGAAACTTAAGAATGTTTCAAAAAGTTACGTAGGTACTGAGGTTGTGCCTGTGAGGCCCACGTAAAAGTTTGAAACAAATTTACCTACCGACATAGCGCGTGCCGTCAAGTTTACCGACCTTGGGGGCTTCCGAGCTACTGAACTAGAAATTACCAGAGGTAGCGTATGCGTGGCGCGCGGGGGAAGGGAATGATATGATATTATTACTTTCGCTGGGCCGGAGAGGCCCCCACGTCAGCAGTTAAAGGTTAAGATAATTTGCGCAACTGTATACACATGCATTGAATATAAAGAAAAATTTACTAAAACCAACATTTACAAAAGCAGCAGTGGTGATATCACCAGTAAAATTGGTCTAGTTACTGCTATTTAATAAATTACTTATTACCAACTTATTCAAAGCAGGAGGGTTATGTTTTTCGAGGTTAGCGATGTTTTTTTAATCCTTCTTGGTTTTCTTTAATTGAATTAGGCATTTGTCTCCCATCTCATCTGATTTTTGAGTATGTGTCCTCCTGATTTCATTTATGCTGTGTGTGTCATGGTTCCTTTGTCCATTTTTAATAAAATTAAAAAAACGGAACCGTTATAGAATCACCCGCGCCTCTATCTGTCCGTTTGCCTGTCCCAGCCAATTTGCTCCTATGTGATGGACTGGTATGTAATACTATGACCTAAAAACAAATGTGCAATGTAAAAAAATATTTTCTTTTTATTTATAACACTTGCGATTAACACAGACGAGCTCCGTGGCGCAGCGGTTACCACGCCAGCCTGCGACACGGGGGTCCCGGGTTCGATCCCCGGTCAGGTCATGATGGAAAACGATCTTTTTTAGATTGACCTGGGTCTTGGATGTTTATCTATATATGTATTTGTTATAAAATATAGTATCGTTGAGTAAGTATCCCATAACACAAGTCTTTCTTAAGAACTTACTTTGGGGCTAGCTCAATCTGTGTGATTTGTCCGTATATATTTATTTATTATTTATTTATAACTAGCTGATCTTCCGACTTCGTTCGCGTGGACTTTATGACTTATTAATATACTTTATAATAAGAAAATATTTGTAGCAGTTTAATAAAATTGTATGGCATTGCATTGGCTGCTGCTTAATACTGTTCTAATGGGAGCCCTGACCGGTCATTTTAAGAAGGCATGTATTTAAATGATCGTTTTAAAAAAATCTAAAAAGTCATCTATTCGGCAAGGCAGCTAGTATTTTAGGCTCTTTTGCACCAGAAACGTTAAGGAATGGGTTATAAATGCGCCTGTATAAACTTTTGATGACTTGTTTCGTTAACATATGTTTTTTCTTTACACTACTAGACAAAACATATTTCAACTCAAATAGGTTTAATAAGCGATTGTTAATTTTTATGAATAAGGAGGTTAATACTGTTATCTGTGTTATCTATAGGTTCCTTATACTTTATCGTGTGACTGTAAAATAAATAGTAAATTGATTGAGCTTGAGGTCTTCTATTTTCTCGTCCCTTATACACGCCTTTCATTTTATTATACACATGTAATGGCAAGGGCACGGGCACCATATAAGGTTTTTTTTAGCAATATATATATCTTACTGAGTAAATAAAGATATTTTTTAAGATAAAAAATATTGATCACTTTCCTTGTGATTATTATTATATATATTCAAAACAAAATGTATATGAAATATCTAAAACTGATTTACTAAAACTGATCTTAAAAACTTTGTAAGTACATGCACTTTCCTCCCCCATGTAATAGCTATAAATATGTTTAAAGTACCATTTTGCGTCATCAATATCTTTTTCCGCAACTCTACAAATTTATTGAGTGTAAATCCCAATCCCAACTAATATTATAAATGCGAAAGTGAGTTTGTTTGTTTGTTTCTTAAGCTTTCACGCCGTATCTACTGAATCGATCATGATGAAATTTTGCATACACATAGGTTAGGGTACCGAGAAGGACATAGGCTATATATTACGCGGGCGAAGCAGCAGGTAACAGCTAGATTGATATAAATACGGATGCATTTCTTGTTATATCGAATTGAGTAGTTGCTTGTACGTGCCATAGAAAAGATGGGAGCTGCGGTTAAAATTTAGCGAAATTATCTCATATATTTTTTTGTAACTATCATATTTAAAAACTGCCAAGGCTGTACATCATTTTCAGTGACAAATGTTTTGTCAAATGTTGATGCAGTTTTACAAACTGCTTTCGATGAAGTAAAAAAAGTATTTCCTAAATTCGACAATACTACCGTACCAAATTTTGACTCCTTAAATGAGCAGTTCATTTTCGCATCCAACAGTGACGAAATCTTCCTCAACATCACGGAGATCGTGAACAAAAATGGATTTCCCTTGGAGACACACGAACTGGAGACTAGCGATGGATACATTCTAGACATCTTCCGCATCCCAGGTAATGGTAGGACAGTTCTTGTTGTCCATGCATTATTGAGCAGTGCTGAAACTTTCTTCACCACAGGGCGCGAACGAGCGCTAGCGTATACTTTGGCTGACCAAGGCTATGACGTATGGCTAGCGAATACGCGAGGCAGTATGCACGGTAGAAGACATGTTACATTATCACCAAATTGTGCTGAATTTTGGGACTTTTCCTGGGACGAACTCGGAAGATATGACTTGCCTGCTACCATCGACTATATCTTGGAAACAAGTGGCCAGGATACTCTTGCATACGAAGGTTATGCACAAGGAAGTACCAGCTTCTTTGTGATGGGTTCTGAGCTTTCTGAATACAACGACAAAATATCTGTAGCCGTTGCAATGGCTCCAATTTCCTATGTGGGGCACTGTACGTCCCCTGTTTTTCGTATATTAGCACCTGTTGCGGATCTTTTATATGCATTGGCTCAAACTATAGGCGTTTATGAACTTATGCCACGAAACGCGATCACAACTTTGATCACAACAACTGCTTGTGGAGTACCTCTAACAAAAGTTGTTAGAGGTACTCCTACAGGTTTGCCGAACTCCTTTATTACTTATATTTGGCTTTGACAACTCACAGCTCAACACAACTTATTTGCCTTCTTTTCTTGGACACTTTCCAGCGGGTGCTTCTTTCAAACAATTAATACATTACTAACAACTGATCAATTCTGGCAAATTTGAAAATTTAAACTATGGTGTTTTCAAAAATATTGAGAAATATGGTTCTGTGAGTCCACCGGATTATTCTGTAGATAAAATTTCCAGCAAATTGGTATTAATTTATTCAGATCAATATGTTTTGGTTGCCACTCCTGATCGTGAACGTCTAGTACAACAGCTACCAAATGTTGTAGAACAGTATAGAGTGCCGCACGCTGCTTGGATGGAAGGAGATTATTTAATCGCAAATGATTTAAAAACTCTTGTGAATGATAGAGCTGTGGAATTTATAGATAAATACGCTTAATTTGTAACATCAAATTGTTTATTTTTCCCATTTATACAGCTTAGTAACTAAAATGTGTAAAAAGCAAATAAATGAATATGGAAAATAAATTCTTAATTTTATTAAACAAATGTGTACGATGACTATTATGAATATTTATTTAAGTGAGAAGATTTTGAGTTTGAGGAAGTCACGCTTATTAAAACGTTGAAACAGGTAGAGACATCGTGACGTGAGTCGGTTGATTGAATTCCCTCTATTAGGGATCGCCTCCACGAGCGATTTAATCGCGACGAGTCCGTGCTTCTATCTCATGTAATAAAATATTTTATTCTAAATGGGATACGATTGAAATAATGAAAAATTTTTTAGGGTAGCTCCCATTAGGGATCCGTTTCCGAAATATTTGGTTTTAAAATGCAAATTTTTGTCAGAGGTAAGCGTGTGTCCCCCCCCCCCCCCTCTATCTGCTAAACGGTTATATAGGGATACGTGAAAAAAATTACGGCAGTAGCATATATACTGAAGTTGAAAGGAAAACTATCAGAGCTGAGTACTAAGTACAAAATAAAAAGTTATAGACAACTTATTAAATTGTACTCGAAAATGTAAAATTACATACAATTTTCATTGCTAGATGTTTTTGGTCGGTAAACCGGGGTGCGAGTGTGAACAGTGTGAACTCAAAGTTGTCATTCGCAGCTACGGAACCCTACACTGCGCTTGGCCCGACACGCACTTGGCCGGTTTTTTCTCTGCAGTGGTCGATTTCGAAACTTTACTAGCCTATAGCTTTTGAATTATGAAAATAATTTAATAATAAGTATAAAAAAACTGTTTGTATAGTGAATTATTCTTTATATAATCTATTAATATTTGAATCATACGAATGATTTTTTTATTTGCTTACATAGTCAAAACATGCTTTATTGATTTAATGGCTTTTTTGTTTCCTACTTTGTAACCTTATAAGATCATTTTTGATTACCTGAGACTCGGGAATATGTTTCAAGTATCAATCTATCCTATATTTTAAAAACCTAGTTTGCTTATTGATATAAAAGAAAATACATATGTCGTTAAACTAGACTTAGTTCTGTTTTATTTACACATGTTTAAAGAGCATAAAAATGTTTTAAGTGTGATTGTGGTAAGCAATAAATGTTACTATTTGAAGTCTTAGCTTTACAATATTAATATACAAAATAAAACATAATAATCTTGCCGCTAGCTGTGAGGCTGGGCTAAAGCTGCCAGCGCTTAAAGGTCATAGCACACTTACATGACCCTGCTTTAACACCGCTCCCACCCAACACGGCTCTAAACTAATACGATTGCTCGAGGTCCACGCACCAACAGCTAGCAGGCGTAATAGTCATTTCATTCATTTAAAAAATTAAGTTACCATCAAAATGATGTAAACCGTTGTTGTCAAAAATTAGCAAATAGGCCTGCATGTCTTTTTTAGTCTACACTGCAGGTGCACGATCCTCTCTTACCATATATTAGCCACAGCAGTCAGAGGATTTGGACGCTCCACGCTGGCCCGACGGATTGGAAAGGCCTCTTCGATGATTATAAGCTTATTTAGCTTGTTTTCATAATTCATTTATTTATCGCTTCACACACATACAATAAAATACAAACGATTATAAAATAATGTACATGTACTTACCCTGTTAGGGTGTTGCGATATACAAATCAAACACAAACAATTTATGTCATATTCAAAATAATAAATTAATATAGTTTGATTTTATACATAGTAGATTAATTAATTCAAATACAATTGTTACATGCAATAAATATTGAAGTCAACTTTTAAAGTTTTTTGTCATCTAAATATTCTTTGAAAGGAATAGTAACATTCAATAATCAAAATAGATTTAAGTTTATTTTTAAAAGTCATGTTATTTACTATATCTCTTAGTTGCTTTGGTATTTTGTTGTACAAATTAATAAATGAGCCTGAGATTACTGAATCGCCTTCTACGACAGCCACGGGAAGACTTGGAGTGGTCTTATTCTACTCTGCTAGGAACCACACGGACCTTTCACATAAGAGTTTTGCCCTGTAGGCTCAGCCATTACTGTTTGAATCAGAAAAAGTACCTATTTCACCACAAGCGGAGTAGGTGAACTAGTTATTATTCCATGTTCGTCCACTGAAAGTAGAGTAAGTATAAATATTTTAACCCAGCTTCTTATAGCTCTGAAATGAACGAAACAAAAACCCACAAGATGGAGGTTATATAGAGTAGGCCACAATTGTAAAAAGTGAATGAGTGGTTGGCGAGTAAAAACAGTTGTGCAATCACGGGGGTTTTGAGCAGACGAGCGACTAGTTGCAGAAAATTTTCGTTATTTCTAGTTCTTTAAGTATTTGGGAGTCCCAAAAATAACCTTTTAAAAATCATGTTAAAAAGATATAGTTCCTCAATTGGGGAAATAAATAAAACATTCTCTTAATTTACGTTTTTCTCACATTTTTTTTCTCATTTCACTCAACTTATCGTAAGTTTACTTTTTACCCCTAGATTGATTAATACACTTATATCAAGCAGTTTTATAATGAAATAGAATAATAATTACAGTAAAACTCTAAATTTCGTTACATATTTATAGATTTCTGTATGTCAAAAAGGTTTTTGGATGACAAATCGAATCTCTGGCTAATATATAGCCCTGGCAGTATAGTGAAATCTCATGTTTCCGCAGTGGCGAACTGACAGAAAAACTGACCTGATGATGATAATTGTACAGAGTTGCAAGCCGCATTGTCTATAAACGTTACTCGTAAGATGTTTCCAATTTTCTATTTCAAATTTTACTATCTGCATGCGAAATTAGAAGTTTTCCCAGACCAAAATGAAAATTTGAGTATTTTAGCTTTAGTGGCTTGTCTGCTCGGCCTATCTCGGTCTCCCTCGGGCCCACATATCCAAGAATAATTGATGCGCACAACAAAGAAATACGTGAATTCTTCATGCGTTGTTTGTGAGCTTTTAAACTTTGCACGGAATAGAGCCTTGAGTGCCCGCTGTGTGTTGAGGACAGATTTATGTTTTACTCTTTTACAAGCTGATTTTGAACCTCTGAGCTCTGAATCTCGGACTCGAAATTACCAATTAAATACCGAACCGCAAGAAAAAAAGGTTAAAAATAAAAAAATAAAAATCATATAAAAATTTGCCCAGCTGATCTGAATAACTTTGGTGGGATTTTCTTTTCTTCAAACTGACGAGCTCCGTGGCGCAGCGGTCAACACGCCTGCCTGCGACACGGATGGTCCCGGGTTCGATCCCCGGTCAGGTCAATATGGAAAATTATCTTTTTCAGATTAACCTGGGTCTTGGATGTTTATGTATAAATGTATCTATAAATATAGTATCGTTGAGTTAGTATCCCATAACACAAGTCTCGAACTTACTTTGAGCTAACTCATCGCTGTGATTTGCCCGTATATATTTATTTATTTAAATTCTTTATTTTTCTCATCTCCCAAACCAGCAAAGAATTTTTTATTGCTTTATTTTGTATATTACTTTCGATAGCATGGTAACTTGTGACTATTTACCTTTTATATATGTACTAGCTATTACCCGCGGCTTCGTCCGCGTAACATATAGCCTGTGTCCTTCTCAGTACCCAAACCTATGTGTACGCAAAATTTCATGATGATCGGTTCAGTAGATACGGCGTAAAAGCGTAACAAACAAACAAACAAACTCACTTTCGCATTTATAATATTAGTTGGGATGTAGTTACTTTCTTCTTTGCTGGTTTGGGCTTTCTGTATTGGCCTTCTGTACCTAAGATATGTGTCAGAGCCTATAGAGCATCCACGTGGTGGGTCTCACACAGAACTGTCTACTTAATTGTAAACTTTGCATTAATACTGAAATTGTTAAAATTGTTAATAAGTTAATAAATCATCACTTTCTTACGTTTGCGCCATCTCTGATTTGTCGCCCCGCTCTTCAACCCCTTACATTAATTTAATAAAAAAATCAATTCAGATATTTTACGTATTACGTTCTCCAGTTTTGCCATTACCTCTAATGTAGTTCACAAATCTCTATTAGAGATACTTGGTTCAGGTCTGGCCATGTTTACAATATCTTCAGCCATGCTGACGATATTGTATACATTCAGACCGATTGTTATTATGCCAGCAGACATCCATTCTTATTGGAATAATCTAAACCCTGTTTCACCAGCTTTGGTTTTGTCATATCTAAGTCTTTCACTCCCTTTAAGTTGAAACTTCCACTGCTTCAAATTGTTCGCATGGAATTTGTCTGCTATCAAATTACAGTTAATTTTTTTTAATAAGAATAACTTTTTAGTCGAAATCACGACTAACTTGCCATTTATTTATTGATCCGCGTGCTCTCGTACAATCTATTGGAATTGGTACAATAAATAAGACTTCCTTCTCAAACTAATTTTATTCGCTGATCGACACAAGAAACAATAGAAAAAACAACTCGACAGATGAATCTTTTTTTAACAATATAACACGAACTTATTAAAATCTTTGTCCTACTTGGGCAAAATTTCCAATAAAAATTTCAATAGACATCATTAACTTTCAGCAAGTTAATAAATAATTAAATTCAGTTTTCGTCATTTTAAGTATATTTTTGTAAACAAAGCATTTAACTTTTAAGTATAGCTTTATTGTAACTTCAAGTGCATTTTAAATAAGAATATAGTTTTTTTTAAATAACAAAAAATCTGTATTTTTGAATATGGTAATTGCAATTTTCGGTGAAGTAATAAACTTGAAAACCGAAAAAATTCAAATAGAATTCGATAAAATGAAACGAAAAAAATAAATGCGCACAATATTATATATTTATACTTATTTATATAATTGTCAATAATGTAAATTTTATTCGCCAACACTTATTTAAACACAGAGGTAAATTATCCATATTTTCTTAAAAATTCCACGATCTTATCGTTAACCAGAGGTTTTAAATCATTTGCAATTAAATAATCTTCATGTCCAAATGTAGCGACAGGGACTCTGTAAGTTTCTACGACATTTGGCAGCTCTTGCAATAGATGCTCACGATCAGGAGCGGTAAACAAAAGATCATTATCTGAGTAAAATACTACCATTTTGCTAGTAATATTGTGCAGGGGATAATCTGGTGGACTGGTTGATCCATACTTTTTTAAATTTCCATCGGAACCATAGTCGAAATTTTCAAAGTTCCCGGAAGTAATGAGTTGCAAGTAATGCACAAATTGTTTTGTCCCAGCACCACCAGGGAAATGGCCAAAAACAGCAGGCAAATACGTTGCGTTAACTTGTGGATAGTCAATGCCATTTCCAAAAGCAATTAAATTGTAACAAAGTGCAGTGGCTGTATATTCCGTTCCACAAACAATTGACGAAAAAACATCTGTGATCGGGTTTCGTGGTAGCAATTCATACAGACCTATACTCTGGGCTATTGAATAAAAATTATTAGCAACAGGTGCCAATATATCAAGGGGTGGAGATGCACAATGATTTAAGAAAGACACTCCAGACAATGCTATCATTACAGAAATTTTGTTGTTGTATTCGGGCAACTCAGAAGTCATGACGAAGAAGGTTGTACATCCTTGAGAATGTCCAACATATGCAAGTTTTTCTTGGCCAGTTGTTTCCAGTATATAGTCGATAGTAGCTGGTAGGTCGTATCTTCCAACTTCGTCCCAGGTAAAGTCCCAAAATTCAGCGCATTCCGGTGATAATGTTGTGTGTTTTCTACCGTGTAGGTTGCCTCGTGCATTCCCTAGCCAAACGTCATAGCCTTGGTCAGACAGTATATATGGCAGTCCTCGTTCAGGCCTCGTGGTGACAAAATCATCAGAACTGCTAAATATACCATGCAAAATAAGAACTGTTGGACCTTTACCTGGGATGTGGAAGATGTCTATGAGGTATCCGTTACTATTCACCTGGTGTGTCTCCACAGGGTATCCGTACTTGTTCAAAATCTGCGTGATGTTAAGATAGATATCTTCATCATTTGATCCGGCGTCGAACTGCTCAAGTAAAGAGTCAAGGTTTGGTATTGTAGATGAGTTGAAAACAGGAACTACATCTTTGGCTGCTTCAGTAATATACTGCACGAGTTCATTGCCAACGGAAACTAAATTCTTCGGTGTAAATGATGTACAACTTTCGCAATTTTTGAGTAAGATAGATGCAATAAAACATGTTAGAAAATACGGAAGAATTTTAATCATACCTCCCATATTTTTTTCTCGCACAACAAATTGCTTAGTTCAAAGTAATGAACGGTACAAAAGTATTGAGTATTTATAGATATATTGGGGACAGTTTATTTTAACAGTTGTCGCGATTGTTAATGCAAACAGTGTATATCTCTCACTCATTTTTGGTTCCGTCGCTGAATAAAAATAATGGATTTCTTATAGATTCGTCACGTCAAGTGAATGTATTATATGAACCGGTTTACGATATAAAAAAGAAAGCAATCAAAAGATAAAGGGATATTATATATATCTCCTCATACAAAGAACTGAAACTAAATAACAATTTTTCAATACATTTGCTTATAATACGGTTTTTATGACATCGAAATCCGTATTTGTAATGATGTATTTACGGCAGTAGTGCTTTTTACTTTACACCAATCACAATCACTCAATAGCCCAATGCCACAGATACAAAATTTAAACTTTTTCATAGAATCCGAGCAGAGTTTCAAGTTCAGCATGAAAACTTTTTTCTGATTCGAGAGATGGGATTTCTTCGAAAAGGAGAAGCTTTTCTATGTACTTTTGGAGAAAATAAACCTGAGTAAATGTACCTGATTGGAATGAAATGAAATGAATACTTTTTATTCAAATTTTGGATCTCATGTATCGCTTTTTGAACGTCATTTATCTTACTTGTTATATTTTTTTTTGCAAAATCGAAAAACTACTAGCCTTTCGGAAAAACTACTGCTGAGAAGAATACGCCGAAAGAAACTCAGTTTAGTATTGGTCCCTACGTGCCAGAAGGGCATAATACGTAACTGTTATAAGTCTACACATACATTTAACAAATATTTGACTAATTTCAAGCATTTTTATCCATCAAATAATCATTTATACAGTAATATGCCTTTTTAATAAGCTGATTTTTAACAGCAGACTTAAATTTATTAAACGATAGTTCTAACAATTCATTGGGAATTCTATTATAGAAGCGTATTCCAAGAACCAGAAATGAACCCTTTGTTTTCTGCAGCCGCAATGCGGGGGTTGCTAATTTATTTATATTTCTTGTGTTCCTACTATAAATATCACAATTCTTTTTATATAAATGAAGGTTTTGACGCACATACATGATATTCGCAAAGATGTACTGGGAGGGAAATGTCAAAATATTAATGACCTTAAATAATTCTCTAAGAGAGTCTCGAGAACCTAGTTTATATATTGCTCTAATAGCGCGTTTTTGCAGAACAAATATAATGTTGACGTCTGCAGCGTTACCCCACAGCAATATTCGATAGGACATAACACTGTGAAAGTAGCTAAAGTATACCAAACGCGCAGTGTCGACATCAGTCAGCTGTCTGATTTTCCTAATTGCGAAAGCCGCTGAACTAAGTTTACCCGCCAAAGTTGTAATGTGGGCACCCCATTGAAGACCGGAGTTAACTGTTATTCCGAGAAATGTTGTTTTATCTACCAAATCTAATGTTTCATTATCAACTATTATACGCGTTGGCAGATCTGGGACATTCGGTAGGCAAAATTTGATACATTTAGTTTTTTTTCGCGTTAAGCAACAAGTTATTCGCTGTAAACCAGTCCAATACTTGAGCTAATGTACTATTGACCTAGTCAAAACAGTCGGTTTTCCTATCTAAACGAAAGATAAGTGATGTGTCATCAGCGAATAGTATAGCCTTACATGTATTGACATGGTATGGTAAATCATTTATACATATGAGGAATAACAAAGGTCCTAGAATAGAGCCTTGGGGTACACCCAACTTAACAGATCTAACTTTTTATACTCGGCTATTTAAATATGACCTCATTAAGTCCGGAGCTTTCCCTTTAATTCCATAATGTTCTAGCTTAGATAGAAGGGTATTGTGGTCTACGCAATCAAACGCTTTGGAGAGATCACAAAATACACCTTTTGCATTCTGTTTGATTGTTTGATTGTTATAAATGTATTTTTACAAACTGCTTCAGTTCCAAAATTTTATAAATTTCTTATTTGCTGAATTGCAATTTTGTTTTAGTTTATAGTAATCGCAAATGTATTGAAAAACGTCGTATGATACTCGTTAATAATGTCTAATCCCGTAGAGAAACAGATTTTTGAATTTTAGCTATCAACAAATAAGTCACTATGAATACAGACACGAAACCAGAAATTTTACTCTACTGTTATTTTGATAAAGTAAGTGAGCACTTAGAAGGATTTTTAGGAAATTCATGCACTAAGTGGGTTAACACATGTTTTTTTGAAAGTCTGAGAGTTTTCAAGGTACACACATAATATTTTGAACTCTATTAGCGTATCACAAGGGCAAAACACATGTTAAATAGTATCTTGTAATTCAGCCCTTAACGTACCTTTTGAGTACGCAAGCCCAATATGGAGTAGGTCCGCACATGCTCACCAAGTAGATGTTGCACTTAACGAAACCTGCCGGACTATAACAGGCTGCTTGAAACCGACTCCGGTAAATATGTTGTACCCACTAGCAGGCATTGCTCCTCCGAAGGTCCGTAGGGAAGTGTCAAGCGCAGCTGAACGGAGAGCCCAGGAGCGGGACCCCCGCCACCCCCTATTTGACTACTGTCCAGCCCTTCAGAGACTAAAAAGTCGCCATAGTTTCTTGAGAAGTGTGCATGCTCTTAATAAAGACATCAAAACGGCTAGATTACAACAATAGGAGAGAAACTACTTTGCAGCTAACTTTATTAAAGCGCGAGAAGAACTTCCCCCTGGTCATGACTTGCCTTGGCCCATTTGGAAGTCCCTTAACAGGCTGCGAACACAAGTAGGCCGTTGCAAGGATAACCTTGCCCGATGGGGAATGATTGACTCTTCGCAAAATGTCTGCCGGTGTGGTTTCTCTCCTCGAACTATGGCGCACCTACTCACATGCCCCGAGTGCCCAAACACCTGCACGAGGGACGATCTACTTGTGGCAAACGATAGGGGTACTCAGGTAGCCCTTTATTGGAGCGACAAAATTTAATTTAATAATAAACGTATCATCGACACGCTAAGAAGAAGAAGAAGCCCTACTACTACTACTAAATACGTCAAATTTTAATAAGGTTGAAAGTAAGAATGGAAATTTTATTATTTTCAAATCATCGCTACAATAGTTGATATTTATTTTACTTTGGTAAATGTTTAAATATATTGAATGAATGTTTTCTAAAATCCATCACTTACTTAAATTGGGGTTGCCGTGTGATCCCCGGCAGAGCAGAATATTACCATTCCAAGTCTTCTGTCATTAATAATATGATGATGACGTATGAATGATAGAGCTAAACGAGCTATCATGGGCATTTTACGACTTCCATTTCTAAAAAACTCACCCACCGTGTAGTTCCTGGCAGAGTAGAATAGGACCTCTGCAAGTTTAGTCTTCCCGTGGATTTCGTAGAAGGCGGCTAAGGAAACACAAGCTAAAAAAGTTAAAGACATCAAAAGAAATCTCTCCAACCCGTCTGGCCAGCGAAGAAAGTGTAGGCCAAATCCTCTAACTGTTCTGGCTAATATATGGCTCTGATAATACAGAGAGGGCCATGGTCTTGGAGTGAAAAATAATAAAAAAACTTTATTATGATGAAAATAACTGGCCGTGTGGTTTCCGGCAGAGTAGAATAGGACCACTCCAAGTCATCCCGTGTATGTCGTAAAAGGCGACTAAGGAAACACAAGCTAAACAAAGCTTATTAACATCAAAGAGACCTCTCCAACCCGTCTGGCCAGCGTGGAGAGTGTAGGCCAAATCCTCTGACTACTCAGGCTAGTATATGGCTTTGGTAGTACAGAGAGGGTCGTGCTCCTGCAGTGGAGACTAGAAAGACCTAATGATGATGATGATGATGATGAAAATAAATATTTAAGTGGTGCTCCCACTCAAAAAACATGATTTTTATTCCGTTATTTCGCGATAGTCTAATTTTGTATTAATAATATGATATTATTTTGTATTATTACGGCTTAGGATTTTTATTTATTAGGCGCGACGTGAAACCTGCGCATATAATAAAGCAATGACCCTATAGCTTACCAATATCGTCATATGATGCTCGTACTAAGTAAGCCAGTTTACTTAGTTCGAGCATCGTGTAACGATATTTCATTTATTTGCGAATACCATAAAGTAAATGCAAATGGCCTAGTCTGAAATACAACATAGTTTTTAGTAAATGGTCTTTAATTTTGTAAATTTTATGATTTTTACATCAAGTTAGCCTTGTAGTATTGATCACCTATTAAATACATTTCGATCTAAATTATAACTAAACTTTAAAATTAAGCGCCGCTTTAGGCCAAAGAGCCAGAAATTTTCTTTTGATTTTTTTTAATTTTGCTCTGTGACTAATGTTTTTGCAAAAAATCGTCTCTCAAGGTTATAAATATGGTTTTAGAAAGGAACTGGTTAATGGAAATTAGGGCTAGGTTGCGAGGAGCGAAGCAATGAGCGTTAGGTTCTACTTGAGCCAAGCACGCGCGAGGCGAGCGAGCGAAGCGAGCGTGCCGCGGCAGCAGCCGCCGATGCGCCAGAAACGAAATTGCCGCATTATTCTGAAGTGATTTGTAGATATATACAAAATAATATATACATAACACGATTATATACAAAGTATCTTATATTAAACTTTTAATGGTCATTTCTCTTAGTTTTGGCGCCAAACAAGTGACGATCAAACGTTATTTCTACAACTCTTGTTTTTGCGTAATTATAAAGACAATTGTATACAGATTGACTTTATTTTATGTCTCAAAGAATATGTGTTATGGGATACAAACTCAACGATACAACATTTTATTACAAATAAATATAATAAACATCCAAGACCCAGGTCAATCTGAAAAATATCATTTTCCATCTTAACCTGACCGGGGATCAAACCCGGGACCTTCCGTGTCGCAGGCAGGCGTGTTTACCGCTGCGCCACGGAGCTCTAAATAAGGTCACGTGGAGTTGGCCAGGCCTTGAATTAAACAATAAACTGTAATATTTTAAAAGATTATTTGCACAACTGTATACACATGCATTTAATATAAAGAAAACTTGACTAAAACCAACATTTACCAAGTCTCCAAGTGCTTTGTGATGACATTCACGTCAAAACGCAATAAAGTGTATTTTGACTATGCAGTTAACGATAAGGTGATAGAGAGAAAATCTATAGTTAATGATCTCGGCATCCTGTTTGACGAAAAACTCACTTTAAGAGATCATTATAGCCACATAATAGACAAAGCCAATAAACTCTTGGGTTTTAATGCCAGGATCACTAAATTTTTCAAAAATCCCAATGTGATAACTCTATGGTGCAGTTTGGTGCGAAGCATACTGAATATGGCTCCGTAATTTGTACACCTTTTCATAAAGTGCATTGTCAACGTATCGAACGGGTACAAAAAATATTTTTGAGAATGCTTTGTTTTAGGTTTGGGTTATGTCGTGTTCTGCCTACTTATAAAGACAGAATGAAAAAATTAGCTTTTATCTCTCTTGAAGCCCGCCTTAAACAATTTGACTTGTTATATTTGTATAAAATAGTCCATTCTATTGTTGACTCGCCCACACTTCTCTCAAGTCTAAACTTCAACACATGTTATGTCTCTCGCAACCCTCGTACCTTCAGCTTGATGGCATATATAAATAATACTTTCTTTTATAACCCAGTAGTAGTGCACATACAGTGCAGACTTTACAATGATTTGTCTAATAGTGTTGGACTTGATGTCTTTGTCTCTAAGTTTGTCTGCTTCAGAACCGCTGTCAAAACTGTTTGTTCTTAATCCCGTCCTTTATCTTTAATTAATTTAATATTTACTTGTAATTAACTTATTTTTTCTGCATGCTTTTATAATTCTTTTTAATCATTATTTTTGTCATTATTTAATTTATTTCTATTATTTTTTCTTTGTGTGTCTTCAGATTTAATTGTTTGATTTATTCTTGTCCTAATTTTTATTTGCAATTGTATAAGTTAGGAATTAAGTTTGCGTCACTTTCATTTAATTAGCTTATTTTGTGCATAAGTATAGGATTGCAATCTGGACCTATAATAAGTTATATCTTGTTATGATAATAACTGTGATTGTAATCTGTTTAATGTGCCTTATGAAATAAACAAATTTACAAACGCAGCAGTGGTGGTATCACAAGTAAAATTGATTTAGTTACTGCTAGTTAATATATTACTTATTACCTACTTATAGAAAGCAGGAGGGTTATGTTTCTCGAGGTTATCGACTTTTTTATATCCTTCTTTTTTATTGTTCATTATTGAATTAGGCATTTGTCTCCCGTCTCACCTGATTTATGAGTGTGTCCTGATTGCATTTATGCTGTGTGTTTCATGGTTCTTTTGTCCATTTTTAGGGTTCTGTTCAATAAATTTAACCCTTATAGAATCATCCGCAACTCTATCTGTCCGTCCGTCAATGCAAACTTGATATAAAAAATATCAAAATAACAAAATTAAAGACCATTAACTAAAAACCGGCTAAGTGCGTGACGGGCCACGCGCAGTGTAGGGTTCCGTAGTTGCGAATGACAACTTTGAGTTCACACTGTTCACACTCGCACATCACAGTTTGACGAAACACATGACCAAAAACATGTAACAATTTAAATGTATGAAATTTATATTTTCGAGTACATTTTATAAGTTGGTGGCCCATAACTTTTTAGTTTGTACTTAGTACTCAGCTCTAATAGTTTTCCTTTTAACTTCAGTAAATATACTACTGCTGTAATTTTTTTCACGTATCCATGTATAACCGTTTAGTAGATAGAGGGTGGGGACACTTACCTCTAACAAAAATTTAAATCCAAATATTTCGGAAACGGAACCCTAAATCGAAAAATGGTATTCTCAACCTCACAATATTTTTTGAAGACCTACCTAACAATACCCAATACGATGGGTTTGTATAGAAAAAAAAATAACACTCCATCTTTACTTGTATGGGAGCTACCCTAAAAAAAATTTTTTTCAAGATTTTCTTCTACCACTTTTTTAACATGATTAATATACATACTCATACCAAATTTCAGCTTTCTAGTACTTATAGTCTCTGAGTCAAACCGCGGACGGACAGACAGACAGACAGACATGGCGAAACTATAAGGGTTCCTAGTTTACTGCGGAACCCTAAAAAGAGAATCAAATACTATTTTTGTATATCGAATATTTAAAGAGTATGTTTTAACATAATAATTATGTTACCTAAAATGAAGTTCAGTTATAATAATTTATCCGTAGATCAACTGACATATATTTTTTTAAACCTATGTCAACTGATAAAGAGACGCAATAATGAATGCACAGAAAACATAAAAAAAACACATTATTTATTTTTAAAAGTGCTCATGTAACATAGATCAATTAGTATTTAGAGGATCAAATAGATAGATAAAATAGAGCCTTTTCCCAGCAGTGGGATTTAACAGGCTAGCAAATAAATAAATAAAATAGGATCAAATAAAATTGCCCCTTTTAAGAACAACAGTCATCTTTTCTTAATGAAAAAGACATTTTGTGTCGCTCTAACTCGTTAGCTGCTAAGCGTTTGGACCTCTTCGGATCGGCTTATCCTGATCTGGAGGACTACGGGCACTACACACCAGGTGATATTTTGAAGCCCATGCAGTCCTTCTTCAAAAATGACTATATGGGTTAGTAACTGAGTAAGGTATGGGGCTTCCGATTTAAAATGGGCCTCAATGAAGATAAAACAAGAAGTCAGAGTTTTATAATTAGAACTATATTATACAAACCGTCTGACACCTCATTCATCAAAATTGATTGCATAGTTAAGGCACTTTATTTTTTTTCATGTGCTGACGTCCGACATGCTGTTTCGTAATCTTACATATACAAATGTGAAAATATAAAGGGTCTGAGGGCAGTTCAGTAAAAAAAAAGTGATTATTTTATTTCATTTATAAATCAATAATGCGTTTTCTTTTCAGGAAATTTACACAACAAGAAAGTTACACATATTTTTTTAAGAATTCTACGATTTTATCGTTAACTAGAGTTTTCAAATCATTTGCGACTACATAATCTGCATGTCCAAATGTATGGACCGGAACTCTATACGTTTCTACGACATTCGGTAGCTGTCTTATAAGACGTTCACGATCAGGAGTGGTTGATAAAAAGTCATTATCTGAGTAAAAGACTACTATTTTGCTTGTGATTTTATGCACAGGATAATCTATTGGACTTATTGAACCATATTTCATCAAATTTTCAACAGCACCATAATCAAAATTTCCAAACTTTCCGGAAACAATAAGTTGTAAGTAATGTATTAATTGTTTTATCGAGGAACCTCCTGGGAAATGACCGAAGAATGTAGGCAAAAATGTTGCATTGAGTTGTGGATAGTCAACACCAACAATAAAAGTAAACTGATTGTAGCAAAACAAAGTCGCAGTTACTGGCGTGCCACAAGCTACTGAAGCCAAAATATCTGTGATTGGATTTCGTGGTAAAATTTCATACAAGCCTATATTCTGAGCTATCAGATATAATGGATCAGCAACAGGTGCCAATATGTCAAGTCCAGGGGATGTACAATATTTTAAATAAGACACTGCTGACAATGCTATCATTACAGAAATTTTGTCATTGTACTCGGGTAGCTCCGAAGCCATCACAAAGAAGCTTGTAGTACCTTGAGAGTGTCCTACGTAAGCAAGTTTTTTTTGCCCAGTTGTTTCTAGTATGTAGTCGATGGTAGCAGGTACGTCGTATCTTCCAATTTCGTCCCAGGAAAAGTCCCAAAATTCAGCGCATTCCGGTGATAATGTAGTATGTTTTCTCCCGTGTACGTTACCTCTTGTATTTCCTAGCCATACATCATAACCTTGGTCAGCCAGAGTGTAGGCCAGGCCTCGCTCAGGTCCCGTGGAGACGAAGCTATCAGAACTGGCGAATAAAGCATGGAAAACAAGAACTTGCAGGCCATCCCCTGGGATGCGGAAGGTGTCTAGTATGTATCCACTACTGTTCACTTGGTGTGTCTCCGTGGGATATCCGTACTTGTTCAAGAGTTGCGTGATGTTAAGATGCATGTCTTCATTATTTGATCCGGCGTCGAATTGCTCAATTAAGGAGTCAAGGTTTGGTACTGTTGATGAGTTGAAAACGGGAATGACATCTTTGGCTGCTTCAGTCAAATATTCCACAAGTTCATTGCCAACGGATACTAAGTTCTTTGCTGTAAATGGTGTACAGCTTTCGCAGTATATGATTGTGACAAATGTGATAAAACATGTTAGATACCACTGCAAAATTTTTGCTACAGCTCCCATATTTTTTGTTACACTACCGACTACTCAGATTGAAGTTATGAAAAATTAAAAAATATTGAGTATTTATAGCTGATTGAACAAATATTTTATTACGTTTGTAGCGCAGACTATTATTTGCAGACAGTAATAAACTGTCATTATTCTTTTGTGGTATATTTTATTGCTTAACTTTGTATATTACTTCCGATAACATTGGTGACCTGTAACTATTTACCTATTACATACGTTTGTAGTTACTTTCTTGCTGGTTTGAGAGATGAGGAATCATATAGAATTTAAATAAATAAATATATACGGACAAATCACACAGATGAATTAGCGGCGAAGTATGTTCGAGAATTCTGTTATGGGATACTAACTCAACAATATTATATTTTATAATATGCATTAATACATAAACATCCAAGACCCAAGTCAATCTGAAAAATATCATTTACATCTTGATCTGACCAAGGATCGAACCCGGGACCATCCGTGTCGCAGGCAGGCGTGTTGACCGCTGCGCCACGGAGCTCGTCAGCTTGAAGAAAAGAAAATCCCACCAAAGTTATTCAGATCAGCTGGGCAAATTTTTATATGATTTTTATTTTTTTTAATTTTAACCTTTTTTTCTTGAAATTCAGTATTTCATTGGGGATTTCAAGTCCGACATTCAGAGCTCAGAGGTTCAAAATTAGCTTGTAAAAGAGTAAAACATAAATCTGTCCTCAACACACAGAGGGCACTCAAGACTCTATTCCGTGCAAAGTTTAAAAGCTCACAAACAACGCATGAAGTATTCACATATTTCTTTGTTGTGCGCATCAATTATTCTTGGACATGTGGGCCCGAGGGAGACCGAGATAGGCCAAGCAGACAAGTGACTAAAGCTAAAATACTCAATTTTCATTTTAGTCTGGTCTCTGCTAATTTCGCATCATCATCATCATCAGGTGTTTTTTGGAGTCCACTGCAGGAGTACGACCCTCTCTGTACTACCAGAGCTGTATTGGCCAGGGCAGAGGATTTAGGATTTTTTAAATTTCGCATGCAGATAGTAAAACTTATAGAAAATTGGAAAAATCTTACGAGTAAAGTTAATGGGCAACGCGGCTTGCAACCGTGAACAATCATCATCATAAGATCTGGTTTAGTCTCCACTTTAGGACCACGACCTTCACTATACTACCAGAGCCATATGCTAGAGAAGTCAGATGATTTTGCTTACACTCTCCACGCTGGCCATACGAGTTGGAGAGGGTCTTTGACGTTATAAGCTTCGTTTAGCTTATGTTTCCTAAGCCGCCTTTTACGACATCCACGGAAAGACTTGGAGTGGTTGTATTCTACTCTGCCGGGAATCACACGGCATCCTGTACAATGTGGATACTTTTAACGACGAGCTCCGTGGTGCAGCGGTCAATACGCTGGCCAGTGTCACGGATGGTCCAAGGTTCGATCGCCGGTCAGGTCAAGATGAAAAATAATCTTTTTCTAATTGACTTTTTGAGATTCTTGGATGTTTATCTATATATGTATTTGTTATAAAATAAAGTATCGTTGAGTTAGTGTTCCATAACACTCTTTTTACTTAAGAACTTACTTTGGGGCTAGCGTATATATTTATTGATTTATTTATTTTAACAACTACCTAGATACCCACCACTGCGCATTGGCATTTTGGTTTCATTAGCCTGGAATCCGTGTATTTCCAAAATTTAACATATAGTTACATATTTGTAAATATAGCCTTTACAAATAATTCTAAGTAATTTAAGACTTCTTTACGTAAATGAAAAACAACACATTAATCTTAAGACACATTAATAAAAAAAAATTGCTCAAACGTTTTGACACATGTTATTCCTGTAGGTAAAACCAAAAACCTCTCCAACCCGTCTGACCAGCGTGGAGAGTGTAGACCAAATCTTCTGACTGTTCTGGCTACTATAAAGCTCAGGTAGTTTAGAGAGGGTCATGCTTCTGCAGTATAGACTAACATAGACCTGATGATGATGATGACGCAACCAGTAATGTAGAGCTGCGGACTTAAATGTTTTTACATGTAAACATTTTTTGATGATGCCATTGAAATCGATTATACCTTGTGTTAGCAGAGTCGAAATATTGTAATCGAAGCCCTTCAGGCACGTAGGAACCAAGTCTGGATTGAGTTTCTTTCGGCGTATTCTTCTCACCAGTGGTCATTACGAAACGCTAGTAGTTTTTCGATTTTGCATTTAAAAAAGAAAGTAAAAAATATGACGTTCAAAGAGAGATCCAATTTTGAATAAAAATCTTTGACTTTGACTTTGACTTCGCCCAACGGCCATTAAGGTGGGGAAGCCGAGAGAGGGGGGTCGCGTCCTTAAAACTCATTTCGCAGAGAATTCTCGTAGCGACAACATTGCTAAGGGAAATCTATGCTAGTCATGTTGATTTTTTGATATTTGTTTTGTATAATTTGAAAGTTTTTTCGTAATTTTGGTTTCTTGTGGATTCGTGTTAACTTTTAATTTTGTTTTTGTAGCAAATTCAATTTTAGCTTACTTTTGTGATTAAAACCTAAATTGCTGTACTTAATGTGTTTTTTTTAAGCACCCACTTCCCTGTTTGCTGAGACTTGTTTATATTACACTTACTTACTTGCAAGAAACTTTGACACACATTCCTGGCAAGTCGACATAGCTTGAAAATTGTTTTCATATGATTGTAGTTGAATAGGTGGATTTTAATTACCTATCTAGTAAGCCTGATGTTTTACTGAGCGCTAGATAAGACTAATCGCTGCGACTAGTCGCTCGTCTGCTCTAAACTCCTGTGATTGCCTAGAGTGACATCTGTTTTTACTCGCCAACCACTCATTCACTTTTTACAATTGTGGCCTACTCTATGTAACCTCCATCTTGTGGCTTTTTGTTTCGTTTATTTCAGAGCTATAAGAAACTGGGTTAAAATATTTATACTTACTCTACTTTCAGTGGACGAACATGGAATAATAACTAGTTGACCCACTCCGCTTGTGGTGAAATACTTTTTCTGATTAAAATAGTAATAGCTGAGCCTATAGGGCAAAACTCGGAAGCGAAAGTTCCATGTGGTTCCCGGCAAAGTAGAATAGGACCACTCCAAGTCCTCCCGTGGATGTCGGAAAAGGTGACTCAGAAAAACAAGCTAAATAAGCTTATAATCATCAGAGAGGCCTCTCCAACCCGTCGGGCCAGCGTGGAGAGTGTAGGCCAAATCCTCTGACTGCTTTGGTAGTACAGAGAGGGTCGTGCTCCTGCAGTGGAGATTAAAAAATAATAATATTAAAACTTTGTGAGATAAATTCATTTTGAAAACACGGCTTTACTCACGTTTCATTACGTCGGATCTGCCGACTAGTTTCGGTCTGTTACGAAGATCATCATCGGGGCGAGTGAAAGGGGTGGCGAAACGACGTCCTCAAAGCACTGAGGGCCGCTAGGCGCGTCGCCGCCCGCGCCACTGCCCGCGCTGCGCGGCTCGAAACGCTGTCCGGTGGGGGGGATTCCAAAAAACCAGGGGATGTTGCCTGCGGTGTGTCTTAATCGTTTTGTGAGTCCGTTGTTACGAGAGCACTAGTATGAACCGAGCTGACCGTGTCGATACCTTTTACAGTATTGCTATAAGAGTTTCCCAAAGTTTGAAGTACCGGTTTCCAAGTCGTAGGTAACGACCAACCACCATCTCGATCTCACGCGCCCCGATGATGGCCTTCGTAACAGACCGAAACTAGTCGGCAGATCCGACGTAATAAAACGTGAGTAGAGTACGTGTTTTCATAAAGGAGACTACAAAAGACCTGCAGGCCTATTTGCTAACTTTTAACAACTACACACCATTTTGATGATAACTTCATTATTCATTTCGGCTTCCGTATGAATGACTATTTTATTTAAGATATGAAAACTGTAATGGATGTTAAAGTGACTATCAAAACGTTGTACACCGAGTTAGCAAATAGGTCTGCTGATGATGATGATGAAAGGTCCCGGGCGGTCCGGACTCTGGACCCACAGAACACAGAAAGACTATGTCTTCTTAAAAGGCCGGCTCTTGTCAGACCGCTGGTGTTGCAGTTGCCCATGGGCGGTGGTGATAACACCATCATGTGACTCGGTTGCTCATTTGCTGGTCTACATCATTAAAAAAAATCTGAATCGTGGTACCTGTACCTCGGAATTTTTATCCCAATCTGACTCAAGTATGATCTTTCTCATTGGCCACTACCTACTTTCGCTGAAGAAAAAGATCATAAGGCAACCTGCACTCTAGTGAATATTTCACTGATGTGTGAAAAGAAGACATGTGTAGGGAGTTCCACTGACAAACAGATCTTATGTCTTTCCTGTCCAGTTCACGATGATCAAGAAGCAGGCATGG
Organism: Rhodophaea formosa; assembly: GCA_963082605.1. Classification (NCBI taxonomy): domain Eukaryota; kingdom Metazoa; phylum Arthropoda; class Insecta; order Lepidoptera; family Pyralidae; genus Rhodophaea; species Rhodophaea formosa. The sequence continues at coordinate 13,667,831 of OY720228.1, read as the reverse complement.
ACGGCGTGAACCCGTATTTTGCATGATAAAAACCTCGCGAAGGCCGAGGACAAGCTAAGCATGTACCTTGACTTGGCCTAATGGTAACTGTGTTGAAGTAGAAAGACTCAACGGTCATCGTCTCCCGATAGTCGTATCTATGAACGGTCTTATAGAGAAGAGTCTTTAAACAAAGATGATCTTTGACAAACTCCGTCGCGCAGCGGTCAACACGCCTACCTGCGACACGGGTGGTCCCGAATTCGACCCCGGTCAGGTCAAGTTGAAAAATTATCTTTTTAAGATTAACCTGGGTCTTGGATGTTATCTATATATGTATTTGTAATAAAATTATCGTTGAGTTAGTATCCCATAATACAACTCTGGAACTTATTTTGGGTCTAGCTGAATCGGTGTCAAATTCAAATTCAAATTCAAATTCAATCGTTTATTTAATATAGGTTTCTTTGAACACTTATTAATTGTCATATTTGTGTTTACAATTTTTACAACAAAAAATTTTGTTGACGTCAATAATTACTTATGGCTAAGTTTAGGCCGCTTCCAAAGCGGAGTGCAGAAGAAGCGGCAACAAACTGCACAGCGCATTTTCTCCAAGCGACGTCAACTCACAAATCTAGTTAGACCTTATAAACTACTTATATATATGTGGACTGAGTGTGCATTGTTTTAATTAAATGTCATGATAAAAATTGAATTGGAAAAAAATTATGTCATCATTGAAATGTTAAATAGGTAAAATTTAATTAGCAAAATGTCAAATTGTTGAAATTAAATAAAAATGTCATATTATAAAATATTATGTACCGAACGTACCAAACGTAATATTTCTGTGCATACAGAATTACGAGGCGTCTGCGCCAAGCTCAAGCCAAATATTGCTATCAGTAAGGTAATCTTCAGTCCTGTAATATGCCTTTTTACATAATAATCGTTTCACATAACTTTTGAATTTACTATCAGGCATATCAAGGACTGACTTTGGCAATTTGTTATAATAGCGTATACAGTTCCCCATGAACGAATCACTAACTCTGCTTAGCCGAAACTGCGGAAGAAATAATCTATGATTGTTACGCAAGGGTCTATCAATTAAATCACTTACTTTCTTAAACTTAGAAATATTTTTTCTTGCGTACATTATATTGTCAAATATATACTGTGAGGCTACAGTTAAAATATTTATGTCCTTAAACAACTCTCTGAGTGAGTCCCTCGATCCTAAGCCGTAAATGGCACGAATTGCCCTTTTTTGTAAAATAAAAATAGTTTTAATGTCGGCTGCCTTTCCCCACAGAAGTAATCCATATGACATTAAGCTATGAAAATAACTAAAGTATACGAGCCTAGCAGTTGCCTCATCTGTCAATTGTCTTATCCTCCTCACAGCATATGCTGCAGAACTAAGCCTATTGGAAAGTTTAGAAATATGGGCACCCCATTGTAGTTTAGAGTCGATTGTGATCCCTAGGAAGGTAGTATCATTTACAAAACCTAGTTTTTGACCGTCTACTAGAATATCAACGTTGGTCTGCCTCACGTTCGGAAGAGTAAATTTAATGCATTGGGTCTTAAGAGCATTTAGCAATAAATTATTGGCTGAAAACCAGTAAGAAATTTTAGTCAAAATGTTATTTGCTGCGACAGCGTCTTCGCTTTGTCGATCTAACTTGAATATAAGAGACGTGTCATCAGCAAACAACACAATGCCCGCTTCATTCTCAACCATATAAGGCAGGTCATTGATATAAGCTAGAAAAAGAAATGGCCCTAAGATCGATCCTTGGGGCACGCCAATTTTTAAATTAGTGTGATAGGTAGGTACTTATTTATTTTCCTGATAGTCGTATCTGTAAACGGTCATATAGAGAGAACGTCGACCAAAATCGCAAGAGGCTCTTACTAGATGACTGGATCAAGGGTCACATACAAAAGGCCTCTTAGACACGACACGCATAGTCAGGCGGTTGCTCTCTCTGCAGCTAGCCCACTTATACAACTCCGCTCCCACCTGACAAATTTAATATTATCAAATATGAGTTTTAGTTTTATAGAGGTAACATAAATTTGCAGATAGCTCGCTGTCAGCGAGCTTACCGCTATCAGACTGCTTAGTAGTTGCCACCTCGCTGGCCACGCGTTGGGGACAAGCGGTCAGCGCGGTGTCCGCACGCTGACTGCTGGCAGTTGCCGCGGAACACCGGGGTAGGCCATTCACTAATTATCTACTAAGCAGCCTGGTGCTGATAGCTGTCCCTGCGTGGACCGCTGGGCGCCTGCTAGCTGTCGGTGCGTGGAGTGGTGCAAGCAATCGTATTAGTTTAGAGCCGTGTTGGGTGGAAGCGGTGTTAAAGCAGAGTCGTGTAAGTGTGCTATGACCTTTAAGCGCTGGCAGCTTTAGCCCAGCCTCACAGCTAGCGGCAAGATTTTTATGTTTTATTTTGTATATTAATATTGTAAAGTCTTAACTTCAAATAGTAACATTTATTGCTTACCACAATCACACTTAAAAACATTTTTATGCTCTTTAAACATGTGTAAATAAAACAGAACTAAGTCTAGTTTAACGACATATGTATTTTCTTTTTTATCAATAAGCAAACTAGGTTTTTAAAATATAGGATAGATTGATACTTAAAACATATTCCCGAGTCTCAGAAAATCAAAAATGATCTTATAAGGTTACAAAGTAGGAAATAAAAAAGCCATTATAATCAATAAAGCATGTTTTGACTATGTAAGAAAATAAAAAAATCATTCGTATGATTCAAATATTAATAGATTATATAAAGAATAATTCACTATTCAAACAGTTTTTGTATACTTATTATTAAATTATTTTCATAATTCAAAAGCTACAGGCTAGTAAGGTTTCGAAACCGACCACTGCAGAGAAAAAATCGGCCAAGTGCGTGTCGGGCCACGCGATGTGTAGGATTCCGTAGATGTGAATGACAAATTTGAGTTCACACTGTTCACACTCGCACCCCGGTTTACCGACCAAAAACATCTAACAATGAAAATTGTATGAAACTTTACATTTTCGAGTACATTTTATAATTTGGTTGTCTATAACTTTTCATTTTTTACTTGGTACTCAGCTCTGATAGTTTTCCGTTCAACTTCAGTATATATATATAACCGTTTAGCAGATAGAGGGGGGGGGGGGGGGGTACTTACCTCTAACAAAAATTTGCACTAAAACCAAATATTTCTTAAACGGATCCCTAAATCGAAAAATTATGTTCTCAACCTCACAATATTATTTAAATACCTATTTAACATTACCCAATACGATGAGTTTGTATAGAAAAAAAAAATATTACTCCCTCTTTACTTATACGGGAGCTACTCTAAAAAAAAATTTTTTTCAAAATATTTTTCTACCGCTTTTTAGCTATGAATAATATACATAACATACCCATACCAAATTACAGCTTTCTAGTACTTCTAGTCTCTGAGTAAAACCGCGGACGGACAGACAGACGGACAGACATGGCGAAACTACAAGGGTTCCTAGTTTACTACGGAACCCTAAAAACGAAGTAATCTTAAAGAAACAGAGCAGACTAGTCCTCCTTAGCAGCATCCGTTCACGAAATTGCTCATAGATCGGCCAAACATGAGCTCGCCTTCAGGAGGGTTTTCTGAATTGATTTTTCCCCCAGGCAGGTGGTGACACTATGTCGAGAGATATTTTTGACAGCTGCTGTCAAAATCCACCAATCATGTTTAATCATCTATTTTTGTGATTGGTGGATTTTGACAGCTCGACCTCTCAACACAGTGCCGCCACCTGTGGGAAAAATCAATTCTGAAACCCTCATTGCCACGAGTTTTCCTCATGCAACCTATTTGCGGCAACCTATAACACACGGCGATGTTATCGCGGTGTCCGCGATGAGTGGCAGAGTGCGATCGAATGTCAATCGTATCCCATTTAGAATAGAATATATAATAACATAAGATAGAAGCACGGACTCGTCGCGATTAAATCGCTCGTGGAGGCGATCCCTAATAGAGGGAATTCAATCAACCGACTCACGTCACGATGTCTCTACCTGTTTCAACGTTTTAATAAGCGTGACTTCCTCAAACTCAAAATCTTCTCACATAAATAAATATTCATAATAGTCATCGTACACATTTGTTTAATAAAATTAAGAATTTATTTTCCATATTCATTTATTTGCTTTTTACACATTTTAGTTACTTAGCTGTATATATGGGAAAAATAAACAATTTGATGTTACATATTAAGCGTATTTATCTATAAATTCCACAACTCTATCATTCACAAGAGTTTTTAAATCATTTGCGATTAAATAATCCCCTTCCATCCAAGCAGCGTGAGGCACTCTATACTGTTCTACAACATTTGGTAGCTGTTGTACTAGACGTTCACGATCAGGAGTGGCAACCAAAACATCTTGATCTGAATAAATTAATACCAATTTGCTGGTAATTTTATCTACAGAATAATCCGGTGGACTCACAGAACCATATTTCTCAATATTTTTTAAAAAACCATAGTCAAAATTTTCAAATTCGCCGGAATTGATCAGTTGTAAGTAATGTATTAATTGTTTGAAGGAAGCACCCGCTGGGAAGTGTCCAAGAAAAGAAGGCAAATAAGTTGTGTTGAGCTGTGAGTTGTCGAAGCCAAATATAAGTAATAAAGGAGTTCCGCAAACCAAAGTTGTTAGAGGTACTCCACAAGCAGTTGTTGTGATCAAAGTTGTGATCGCGTTTCGTGGTATAAGTTCATAAAGGCCTATAGTTTGAGCCAATGTATATAAAAGATCCGCAACAGGTGCTAATATGCGAAAGACAAGGGACGTACAGTGCCCCACATAGGAAACTGGAGCCATTGCAACGGCTACAGATATTTTGTCGTTGTATTCAGGAAGCTCAGAACCCATCACAAAGAAGCTGGTACTTCCTTGTGCATAACCTACGTATGCAAGAGTGTCCTGGCCAGTTGTTTCCAAGATATAGTCGATGGTAGCAGGTAAGTCATATCTTCCGAGTTCGTCCCAGGAAAAGTCCCAAAATTCAGCACAATTTGGTGATAATGTAACATGTCTTCTACCGTGCATACTGCCTCGTGTATTCGCTAGCCATACGTCATAGCCTTGGTCAGCCAGAGTATACGCTAGTGCTCGTTCGCGCCCTGTTGTGACGAAAGTTTCAGCACTGCTCAATAATGCATGGACAACAAGAACTGTCGTACCATTACCTGGGATGCGGAAGATGTCTAGAATGTATCCATCGCTGGTCTCCAGTTCGTGTGTCTCCAAGGGAAATCCGTTTTTGTTCACGATCTCCGTGATGTTGAGGAAGATTTCGTCGCTGTTGGATGCGAAAATGAACTGCTCATTTAAGGAGTCAAAATTTGGTACGGTAGTATTGTCGAATTTAGGAAATACTTTTTTTGCTTCATCGAAAGCAGTTTGTAAAACTGCATCAACATTTGACAAAACATTTGTCACTGAAAATGGTGTACAGCCTTGGCAGTTTTTAAATATGATAGTTACAAAAAAATATATGAGATAATTTTGCCAAATTTTAACCGCAGCTCCCATCTTTTCTATGGCACGTACAAGCAACTACTCAATTCGATATAACAAGAAATGCATCCGTATTTATATCAAAAATTTGCACTCTATGAATTTGTACAGTTGCGGAAAAGGATATTGATGACGCAAAATGGTACTTTAAACATGGGCATATTTATAGCTATTACATGGGGGGAGGAGGGTGCACGTACAAATATGTACAAAATGTAGCTTCACGCAATATACAAAGTTTTTAAGATCAGTTTTAGTAAATCAGTTTAAGATATTTCATATAAGTACATTTTGTTTTGAATAATCAATCACAAGTAAAGTGATCAATATTTTTTATCAAAAAAAAAAAAATAATAAAAAAATCAAAACATTTATTCAGAAAATAGGCCTTTGCAGGCACTTTTTCACTTCATATCATATTTAAAATTATCTTATTAGATAATATGTATTTATTAATTGTTCAAAAGCTACAGACTACTAGCGTTTCGGAACCGACCACTGCAGAGAAGAAACGCCGAAAGAAACTCTTATCAACAGTTTTGGTCGCCTACCCGCCTGAAGGGCTTTATATGATTACGAATATTTATTCCTTATTGTCTTTTTCTTTCTTTTCTTTTTTCTACCTTTTTTCTGTTTTCATGTTACAATTTCAATATACATAGATTTATTATTTTTGGAACATGTTTATGTTAACGATCGAGTGTGCAAAGATAATAAACAACATATGATACTTTATATGAGATTTTATTTTGCATTCACAATGCTATTTTACCTTATTTATTAAATAAAGATAATAAGAAATGGAGAAAAAATTCCACGCGGGCAGGACTTGAACCTGCGTCTAGATCTCAGTACGATCTATGCGTTGCCAATTACGCCACCGCGCTTCAAGCCCCGGCGCCAAATTTCTCCACTGAGATCTAGACACAGGTTCAAGTCCTGCCCGCGTGGAATTTTTTCTCCATTTCTTATTATCTTTATTTAATAAATAACATATGATACTTAAAGTAGTCTCAAAGAGGCCGAGCAGACCAGTCCCCCCTGACAGATCTTGAAAAATATCTTTATTTACTCAGTAAGATATTAATATTGGTAAAAAAACATTATATGGTGCCCGTGCCCTTGTCATTACATGTGTATAATAAAATGAAAGGCGTGTATAAGGGACGAGAAAATAGAAGACCTCAAGCTCAATCATATTATTTACTATTTATTTCACAGTCACACGATAAAGTATATGGAACCTTTAGATAGTACAGATAACAGTACTATACATATATATAATATACTATAAAATATATATATATATATATATATTTTACCTTTCCTATGCTGTCCCACTGCTGGGCAAAGATCTCCCCCATTTTCTTCCACTCCTTTCTTTTCTGCGCTATCTCCGACCATTTCTTTTCAAATTTGTGTATATCATCACACCAACGCTTCCTAGGCCTACCACGCTTCCTGTAACCATCCTCAGGAGTCCACTTCGTAGCTAAAGCGGCCCATTGATCCGGATTCATTCGGCATACATGGCCTGCCCAATCCCATTTCAATTTTGCGGCTTTATGTCCAACAACAACGATGCCAGTTTTAGAGCGAAGTTCAATGTTTGGCACTCTATCCAATCTAGTGACACCCAACACACTTCTCTCCATCGCTCTCTGGCAAATCTTGAGCTTGGACTTCTGATCCTCAGTCAATGACCAACTTTGAGCACCGTAAGTTAGGATGGGCAAGATACACATATCGATGAGTACACATAGTGATGGCATACTATATATATTATTATTAAAAAATTATTTAACAATTATTTAACAATCGCTTATTAATCTATTTGAGTTGAAATATGTTTTGTCTCGTTCTTTCAATGTCAAATATTAGAGTGTGAGATAAAGACAAAACATATTTTAACTAAAATAAGTTAATTATTATGAATAAGGGGGTAGTTAATTAGCATAAAGGCGATCGTGGCGACCACGGAAGTATAACGTAGTACATAATCTCCATGGTGGTGACGGGCGTAGATTAAAAAAAATTACGGGCGAGGTATAACTGACGTTTGGGACGTTTTTACGATATTGCATCGTGAGCAATATGTATCTAAGTAAATAGATTTATAGGGACAAATCACACAGACTGAGCCAGCCCCACAGTAAGCGGAATAATATCTTAACGATACTATATTTTAATATACAGGTGTTAATGAAAAAAAAAAACGCAAAACCTCAGACACTTCAACTAGACTTCAACTTATTTTTCTTATAAAAGAATTATAAAAAATTTTAAATTTAATATTTCCCGGATTATTTACGAAGATATTAGCAATTTTTTGTTTTCTTGCATTTGTTGCAAATTATAAAGTCTATAGTAATTACGAGCGATCGAGCGCGACGCTGCCTCTTCGCGTGCCGCCGCGTCATAGAGTTAAGTAATGATCAAACATGGCGTTATTAAAATATTATTGAGGTTAAATTTTGACCCCTTTTTTTTTAAGTAGATTCTACTCTCGGTTCTGAACGTACTAATTTCAAGTTTTGCGCATTATTATTAACATGGCTGTGTGGTTCGCGGCAGAGAAGAATAGGACCACTCCAAATCTTTCCGTGAATGTCGTAAAAGGCGACTTAGGAAACTCAAGCTAAACAAAACTTATAAACTTGAGAAGCCCGATGGTCCAGTGGGTGTGAGCTCTATGAGCGCTTACGTATGTTAAGCAACCCCTGGTGCAGTCCCTACTTGGATGGGTGACCGCAAGTGGCATAAAAATATCTCGAGCTCCTCCGTGCTTCGGAAGGCACGTTAAGCCGTTGGTCCCGGCTGTCATCGTTGATGGCAGTCGTTAAGCTATGTCAGATGCCTTAAGGCAGCTTGAAAAATCTAACACCAGTGTTGGCCACTTACACATACGAAAAACAAACAAACAAACTTATAAACATCAAAGACACCTCTCCAAACCGTCTGGCCAGCGTGGAGAGTGTAGGCCAAATCCTCTGACTGCTCTGGCAGTACAGAGAGGGTCGTGCTCCTGCAGTGGAGAATAATAAAAACCTGATGATGATATTAACATGTTTTATATCACCATCAGTCTTTCTAGTGTCCACTGCAGGAGCACAAGCTTCTCTAATTTTTTTAAATATATACGCACAAATCACAGATTGAGCTAGCCCCAAAGTAAGTTCGAGACTTGTGTTATGGGATACTAACTCAACGATACTATATTTTATAATAGATACTTATATAGATAAACATCCAAGACCCAGGTCAATCTGAAAAAGATCATTTTCCATCTTGACCTGACCGGGGATCGAACCCGGACCATCCGTGTCGCAGGCAGGCGTGTTGACTGCTGCGCCACGGAGCTTGTCTCTGTACTATCGGAGCCATATATTATTATTAGCCAGAGCAGTCAGAGGATTTGACCTACACTCTCCGCGCTGGCCAGACGGGTTACGGGTATCTTTGTGTTTATAAGCTTTGTTCGGCTTATTTTTCCTAAGTCATGCGGCGATAGCGATGCGGCTAGCAATCCGTCCCTATTTTGATTCCGTTTTCCACCTACAAGTCCACCAACAAGCTTAACGTGGCCTTTAGGCATTATAGACCTAGGCTCTGTCTACCCGCAAGGGAAAAGGACGTGATAGTATGACTGTATTAATGCATGTTTATCGTCATATTCTGATGTGCACCCCCAGAAACCCGCCTTATTTACGCTCATAGTAATAAATATTTATTATTTTATTTTATTTTGCCAAATTTTCACCTGTACAAGCATAACTAATCTGTTTAAAGTCACGTTGCAACTTTGAGTAGCCCGATGGCCTAGTGAGCGTGAGCATTATTAGCGCTTTCGTATGTTAAGCAAGCCCAGGCGCAGTCCCCACTTGGATGGGTGACCGTAAGGCATAAAAAATATCTCGAGCTCCTCCATGCTTCGGAACCGGCTGTCATCATTGATGGCAGTCGTCAAGCGATCTCAGATGCCTTTAGGCAGCTTGAGAAATCTAACATCAGTGGTGGCCACTTGCACACAACAACAACAATGATACTTTTGCACCGCATCTATACAGGTGGCCCATTGATAGACGTCCTAACGAAAAATTAAGATGCCTTACTTACTTACTTTTCAAGATTTTTTGTACCACTTTTTAGGGTTCCGTACAAAAATTGAAAAACGGAACCCTTATAGGATCACTCGTGCGTCTGTCTGTCCGTCCGTCCGTCTGTCACAGCCGATTTTCTCCGAATCTACTGATTCAAATTAGGTGAAACTTGGTAAGATGGTGATTTCCTATGACCCAAACACGGATATGCAAAGTAAATAAAGATTTTTTTGAAATAAGGGTCATTTTCAAGGGCACATTTACAAAATTAAAAAAAAAAGTTTTGCAAACCTTACTGTGTCATATATCAAATGAAAGGGCTCATTATGAGCATCTCAAAAAATTTTTTTTTTTTTGTTTGGGAAAAATTAATACTTTTGATTTTATTCACGAAAGAAGGAAAAAATTGACCATTCCCCCCCCCCCCCCCCCTTATCTCCGAAACTACTGGGCCGAAAATTTTGAAAAAATTACAAAATATAGTTCATTCCTTGAAAATTACAGGAAAAATAATAAGAATTCTATCACTTGAAAATAAAGTGGTAAACTCACTATAATAATTTCATCTAGGGAAATACTTCACTAAAACTCCACTAGATAGCGCTATTCAATTGAATAAAACATTTTTGTACATTGTGGGTGTGTACACGAAGCATATTGTACGGAACCCTCATTGCGCGAGTTTGACTTATAATTGGCCGGTTTTTTTGACATGATTATTATACATATCCATACCAAATTACAGCTTTATAGTACTTATAGACTCTGAGTAAAACCGCGGACGGACAGACAGATAGCTACGACAGACGAAACTATAAGGGCTCCTTGTTTACTACGGATCCCTAAAAACGCTTTTGACCAACTAAAATACATTTTAACGAAATTGCAGATTATGGGCTTCTAGGGCGCGTCATTTAGAAACTCTTTTATGTATAGCGCTTTCAATAAAATCTAAAAATTATTGGGAAGTACATTTTTGGTTTAAATACTATTATATCCTTTAGAAAAATTAACTAATAATACAACACCTTCATTGCTTTCAAGTCTAATTATTACACTAAATAAACCCCTGTTAAGGACCAATTTTTCTGGATGATTTTTACTACTAAGTATCTTCAAAAGTTTTTTTGGAATTCTTAAAAGTCCCGGGTACCTCTTCCTTATTTTATTTTCAAGTACTTAACATTTTCTATTAATTAATAAGAACAGTAATTTTGAACTTTACATGAAATTTTGGAAAAGTTCCGTAATACCTAGGCATATTTTTTTTAGGCAATAGCCGTTATTGTGGTGGTGGTTGTGTGTATTAGACCGTTATATAAAAAGACATCTGCTAAGAAAGGATTTTTGAAAATTTACCCCTAGCCGGGTGAAAAAGGGGTTAAAATTTTGTATGGAAGTCCGTCATTTTAAGAGCTAGAAGCCTGAAACTTTGTTTTTAGGTAAACGATTAGAAATAAACAAATACCTGTGTTAGGAGTGTAGGGTAAAAAAGGGCTTGAAAGTTTTTATGGGGAAACAAGATTAGTTAAACTATTTTATTCGAACCTTCATAGGAATACTCTTATCTACTCGTATATAATGAGGTAACAAGTGGTTCAGGATCTATCAGAGTTCAACTCCTAAAAGGTGACAAATTCTGGAAATCAACATGAATTTCGTTTTTATGGTTTATAGGGTCGCTGATTACTAAAAAACAAATTGCAATTTCACAAAAATTGCACAAATAAATTACGCTACGATATAACTGAAATCTACGCAGACGATAACTAGAAATTGATATTTCTACGACGATAATATGGTCGTTCGTATAAATTGACGATTGAAATCACATATTATGTGATTTCAATCGTTAATTTTGTTACAGTAAGACTTACCTTGAACAATGTAGGTAACATGGAACGTATCAAAGAAATAAAAAATCGAAATCTTAATTCTTATGAAATGTTTCAAGATGATTGAGTCATTATTCTAGAAATTTTGATACAAAAGGTGTAGAAGCAAAACGACCCAAACTATTTGACACTTTTTTTTTATTTATATTTGTAAATGGTTTTTGGTTTTGTAGTTTATGACGTTTGGTTATTTCAAAAATATTGTCCTAAGAGTGTCAGTATCTTCGGCACTTGACAGAACAATTCAAGATAAATAGCCTGGGCACAATGACATTGTGAATTAGAATGTCATTGCCTGGGCATAATAACTTAATTTAGACCACTGTATGAAGATTTTACCAGCCCATTCAAAAAGTTTTGACGTCAAAATTCTCAAACAAAAAACACTTGTACCAACTTTGTGCAATTTTTTCTAGAACTGTAGTGTGTCCATTAATACCAAAAGTCACTTTCGGTCTAATTTGCATACTTTACCTCCTTTTTAAAAAACTTCTTTAAAATTTTCAAAATATTTCGTTAATTTCACAAGTTTTTAAAAGACAATAATAATACCTACAGTTGAAAAATGGCGATCAAACAAACTGTTCAGTTTGATAATTTAGTATTATAGAAAGATTTTCTGACTGCTCTTGCTAATTATGTCTTTGATAGTATACAGAGAGAGTTGTGCTTCTGCAGTAGAGACTAAATAAAAGAGGATGTTATAGATAGAAGGATGAAAGAAAGAAAATTGCGTGTCGTAGAGATCTATCCAAATGTTGAGATGGATATGTGGAGTCAAAATTATTGTTTATTGTGACAAAAACGACCTTAGCCTATTACATTTATCACACATATAATAACAATTTTTAAAATTTTCGTACAACGTCAATTAAAATACTTAGTTAAACAGAATAATATTAATATTAATAAATAATTATAAAATAATGAATAAAAAACAAAGGATAATGGATAAAATATGGAATGAGTATATACTCGTAAAGGGAAGTATGAAAGTCGCGCCAGTATAAGAAAAGCTCCTTAATCAAGAGATTGAGTTAGAATGGATATGTGATGAGGAGAGAAGAAAGTCACATCACAAAAAAGGCGTATAATTTGAAAGTGGAATAGAGGACTACCTAAGAAAAGATGGATGGACTGCATTAAGGAGGAAATGAACTAGATGGTAGTGACAAAGGCGATGGTAGACGATAGAAAAAATGGAGAGAAATGACATACTGTGCCGATCACACATAAAAAAATAGGATAAGTTAAAGGTAGAAGAAGTGCGTTGCATTTTTGTAACTAGTGGAGTTGGTCCTTAGTGGAAAGTAGCTATTGGAGAGCTCAAGATCACGCTAATAAAGTCACGTGGAAAAATAAGAATTGTATAGCCTTAAATTAAACACCAGAATGTAATGACGGTGAATACAGTGTGTAAATATACCGAAAATTTGCGCATCTGTATACACAAACATGTATTATGTAGAAACTTTTGCTTGCATATATAAACAAAAAAAAAATACGCAAGCAGAGGTGATATCATCACTAAATTCGTGTAATAACTGCAAATATTACTCGATACCGACTTACCTACTGCGGAAAGGTAATGTAAAAACATAACTTTGAAAATGCTTTCCGAACTTATGTCCTTATCGTCTGACAGTTTTTACCGATATCCTCAACTGGATGTTTAGGAATTGAAGGGAGTTTGTGTTTGGAGGTCAAGGGGTACAGTTGGGGTTTGCGTTAGACGATTTTGCAAATTGATTTTAGAGGATTTTATAATATGAAATTGGTGTAGTTTGGTGTTATAAAGGCTCGTGCTCATGATCAATTTGTAAAATAGTTAAAGTAGACTGTTATATGGACTCGTATACATTTTTCACCAGAAGCTTCCATGAGGCTATCAAAGAACATACGCCATCTTGGATGCTACTTGTTAAAACTTTAGCGTACAACGCCGATACTTAGTATCTTAATTTACTGGACATTAGCAGAATCACTGAAATCTCGGTGGAAGCCATATTATAAAACAGAAGAAGAAGATGGAATAGGAATCCCTTATATGACAGCATTCATACTGTGATATTCAGTCAGGGGTGTCATTTTCAACTGCCTGTCCGGTGGTTGCAGATATGGCATCGGGTACACGCGCCCGGTCTCCCAAGTTGCTACTTTATCATCCCAAACTAATTAAAGCGTTTATGCATCAAAGAGATCTCTCCAACCCAGCCTGCGTTGCGAGTGTAGGCCAAATCCACATTCTGATATCTATGGCCAAATCCCATAACTGCTCTAGCTAATCTCAGGTAGTACAGATAGGGTCGTGCTCCTGCAGTGGAGACTTACAAAGCCCTGATGATGATTATGATAATGAAACTATATGTAATACATACATACATTAACACTATCACGTGTTTCTCCTTTGCGGGGTATACAGCCCAGGTCCGTAAAACCTTAAAGCCACGTTTAGCATGTTGGTGAACTTGTAGATGGAGAACGGAATCAATATAGTGATGGGTTGCTAGCCGCATCGCCTTCTGACATGATTCCTGATGCCCATTCCCTCGATCGGCTTTTATGATCTGCGCGGGAAGAGAAGCAGCTGGTACATTCTACGTTTTTATTTTCTCCCAGACCAGCATGGAAGAAGGAAGATTTATTTAAATAGATGGGTAATAAATAATAAAATAAATATTTATGGACAAATCACACAGATTGAGTTAACCCCAAAGTAAGTTCGAGACTTGTGTTATGCGATACTAACTCAACGATACCTACTTTATTTTATAAAAGATACTTATATAGATAAACATCCAAGACGTAGGTCAATCTGAAAAAGGTCATTTCCCATCTTGACCTGACCGGGGATCAAACGCGGGAACATCCGTGTCGCAGGCAGGCTGATGTGTTGACCGCTGCGCCACGGAGCTCGTCAATATACTAATATAGATACTCATCATCATCATCATCAGGCCTTTATTAGTCTCCACTGCAGGAGCACGACCCTTTCTGTACTGCCAGAGCAGTCAGAGGATTTGGCCTACACTCTCCACGCTGACGGATTGGAGAGGTCTCTTTGATGTTTATAAGCTTTGTTTAGCTTGATTTTCCTAAGTCGCCTTTTATGACATCCACGGGAAGATTTGGAGTGCTCCTATTCTTCTCTGCCGGGAACCACACGGCATCGGCACGGCATATAGATAAACATCCAAGATCCAGGCCGTAACGTCTACAGCCATAACTCATATTTAATTCGCGAAATAAGAAAGCGCGAAATAATACGCAATTGTTAAGTCTTTTGTCGGGTTTGTACAATTTATGTGAGAAACGGGATACTAGGAACGAGCCAGTCGGTATTGAAAGAAAAAAAAAATATCACTTTTGAATAAAATTATTTTAATACGGTTTTTATCGCGTTTATTACATTACACCTCTTGTTACTTCTCTACTTCTCATGTTACTTTACTAGAAATTTCAATTTGTCGACTGTAAATAGTTATTCAAAATCTGGAAAAAGTTACTTTGTACTTGCTCCGCGTTCAATCTTTAATAATTCTTGTAAATTAAATTATTCTTACCAAAACATTTATCAAAATAAAATTAAATGTTTCGATTTTCGATCGACAGTTTTTCTAAAAGACGAAAAATATGTTTAAGTTATAGCAGCAGAAAATATGGTAAAGAAGCCATTTGTCATTTAAAACTTCGCCGTACCGTTTTCGTGCAACTAAACTCAAAGAGAAAAAAATCGTGTGTATGAATGGTTACCATCCCAAATACCTTTACCCGATCCTTCAGCCATACAATCTCCTACATTAACCTCGTTTTTACATAAAATTCCGTTTATCAAGCAAGCGAGGGCTTCTAGTTGGGGCGAAAACATATTATTTTAATGTAAGCATACACATATGTATATATGTAAGTACGTGTGTATATTTGACGCGCCTGCCTGCGAAACGGATGGTCACGGGTTTGATTCCCGGTCAGGTCAATATGGAAAATTATCTTTTTCAGACTGATCTGGGTCTTGGATATTTATCTATATAAGTATCTATTATAAAATATACTATCCCATAACACAAGTCTCGAATTTACTTTGGAGCTAGCTTAATCAGAGTGATTTGTCCATATAAATAAGTTTTTTTTTTATTATATATGTTTTTTCCGCGATAACTCTCAAACATACTCCAATTATGATGAAATTTAAAATGCAACTGGTACAATTTGCAAGTTCAATTGGCGTTTAAATCAGTTTTTTTCATCAAGCGCAATACTCTCTATACTACCTGAGCTATATTTAGCCAGAGCAATCAGAAGCTTTGGCCTACACTCTCCATACTGGTTGTAAAGATTTCCTTTGTCGCCAGAAACCAGATTTAATAATTTCAATTTATATTAAAATAAGGATATTTAAATAAATATTCAGAGGGTCCAAGTTTGCGACAAAGTACCAATATTCATATACGAATAACATTTAAATGGAATCATATTCGAGTCGATGTTCTTCATTACATATTTTCAATTTTAATTGAATATGAATTCAACTTTCATATCTCTATAAGAAAATTTCGATAATGACTTGGAGGAAGCACAAAATTCGCTTAATAACTGATCGATATAAAATTTTATAACTCGATCCCACTGACCTGATACGAAATAGACAGTAGACCGTCTTGATGGACCTCCATTTCTCAAATTGGTGTGTATAAGTTTGTTAAAGTTGATACCCATATAAAAAATAAAAAAGAAAATAATGGTTTTATTACATTTTGAAAATTACATTCATGTAGGGGTGTAATAGGTGTCGCAAGTTTGTAAGAATCTTCTTAATTTTTGAAGCGAGACACATGACATTTTTGAAGTAGTGGTTAGTGAAAAATAATAATCTATACTTTTATAATACATAAAGTTGAAGAATTTTGTTTGTTTGGTTGAACGCGCTTATCCTAGAAACTCATCATCATTTCGTTTAGGGGACACGGTTAGTCGACCATGTACATCCTGGTGTCAGAGTTCTTCGGAACCGCCTCCCGGCCTCTGACGTGGTTCTTTTAACGACTATCAGATGGCAGCCGGGACCAACGGCTTAACGTGCTTTCCGAAGCACGGAATCATCTTTCTTATCAGACAATCAGGTGATTCATGCCTGTAATGTCCTAACCAAACTGGAAACAACTTAACAAAGTATGCTTCCCGTGGGAATCGAACCCGGGTCAACAAGGCAAACGCCTTAACCACTGGACCACGGAGGCTGTTCCTAGAAACTACTGGACCGACTTCAATAATTATTTCACCACATGATAGGTACTTTATCCCTAAGTGCCATAGGCCAGGTATAAATCACGGGCGAAGCCGGGTCGAAATGCTTGTTTATAATATATCTATACTAATATAATGAAGAGGATTTGCATTGCATATGCTCTGAAACTACTAGACCGATTTTTAAAATTATTTTAATGTAAAAATGAAAAAAATGCTGAGAGTGGCATAAAGCTATAATTTACCCGGACAAGACAAATTGCTAGGGCATTTATAAAAGTAATTGTGTTGACTGTGCGCACGGTCTGGTAGGAGCATGTCAATGACAGCATTACTGTTACTGGGAGCGGGACTGACAGATGTCTATAGGTGAAAACTGCAGGACAATTCATGCACTAGTTTTGAACTTCATTCTGAATAGACATACAGACGGGGTGGAGGACTTTGTCTTATAATATTAAGTCAGGGGAAAATTAAAAATGTAAGGTTGAAATAAAATATCTTTGCTAAAGGTACCAGACTAGATTTGAAGAAAGGTACAATTGTGTTTGAAATAAAATATAATGTTACGTTTCTTAAAAAGATTCCCGCCATTCCAACTGTATTATTTTGATTTTAAAATGTATCGAATTGAACTACATATGACCAAATCACTTTCAGTCTATATTGGTATTTATAAGTACATTGCTGTCCCAGTAAAAATTGCAAATGTTGGTTCAAGCGTTTTTTTTTTCTGTCTGAGAATTTTGATGTCAAAGTAACAGCTCTTTTGTATGAACGGAAATCCTCATACAAAATACGAAAACACTTTTCCCCGACCTAATTTGTATTTAAGATTTTTCATATACGTGAACCAAGCTTTTCTATTGTCTATTTGTACAAATTTCACTGGCTACAGGTAAAATGCGAAGCTATCTAAGCTGTTTCACACAGCTGTTGCCATGCTCCTCCAGTAAGAATTTTGTGATATCTTATCTTTGGGATAAAATTGGAGATTTTTATTTTGAGGAACCTTTTTCTCAAAGCTCAGGGGTACTATTTTTGAACGCGTGCCACTCGTCTTCGAACGATTTCTCCATACAAAAATCGCTCGAAGACGAGTGGCCCGCGTTCAAAAATAGCACTCCTGCTCGCGTCAATGCCGATCCCTCGGAATCAGTAGGTATAAATTTATCTTTGCTAATATTATAAAATGGAAATATTATATTGTTTGCATTGAATTGGTTTTAGAAACTACTTGGCCGATCTTTTTAATTCTTTTACCTAGAATGCTAATATTACAATGCTGCTGACATAGGTTCTAATTTACGTGGAAGTTGATCAAAAATAGTACCTATTATATACCAACTAAACTAGTATTTATAACTTTTTAGAGTTCCGTACAAAAAATGAAAAACGGAACCCTTATAGGATCACTCGAGCGTCTGTCTGTCCGTCCGTCCGTCAGTCACAGTCGATTTTCTCCGAATCTACAGAACCAAATTAAATGAAATTTGGTAAGATGGTGTAAACCTATGACCCAAACACGGATATGCAAATTAATATATATATTTTTTTAAATAAGGGTCAGTTTAGGGGGTCCAAATAGGAAATGTTAAAAAAAAGTTTTGCAAACCTTATCGTGTTATATATCAAATGAAAGGGCTTGTTATGAGGATCTCAAAAATATTTTTTTTGTTCGGGAAAAATCAATACTTTTGATTTTATTCACGAAAGAAGGCAAAATTTGACCATTCCCCCCCCCCCTGATCTCCGAAACTACTGGGCCTAAAATTTCGAAAAATTACAAGATATAGTTTATTACTTGAAGATTACAGGAAAAATAATATGAATTCTATCAGTTGAAAATAAAGTGGTAAACTCACTATAATAAGTTCACCTAGGGAAATAGTTCACTAAAACACCACTAGATAGCGCTAGTCAATTGAATAAAACATTGTTGCACATTGTGTGTGTGTTCACGAAACATATTGTAAACCCTCATTGCGCGAGTTTGACTCACACTTGGCCGGTTTTTTTATTATGTTTTTCTTCTTTTTAAATATAAATTAATATTTAGGGATATATTACACAAATTGAGCTAGCTCCACAGTAAGTTGTGAACTTGTGTCGCAGGATAAACTCAAAGATACTATATTTTAAAATATATACTTATATAGATAAACATCCAAGACCCAGGTCAAAAAAAAAATATCGTTTCCCATCATGACCTGACCGGGGATCCAACCCGGGACCCCCGTGTCGCAGGCTGGCGTGGTGACCCCTGCGCCACGGAGCTCGTCAACAAACAAAGAAGAGAATGAAGCACGGTGGATGATACTATTAGTGTGGCATGTCGCGCCATGCGACCTGCACTCGTGATACACGAAAGTCCGTGACGCCCAAACTGGTCTACGATATCGCAGCAAAGGCAACGATGCGGGATATTTGCTTTGGCCCCTAAACGTAAACATGTCGCCAGACGGAATGTGTGATCATCCAAAAATTATTTATTTGTACTTTATTTATTTCCAACTTACATATTCTGAACAACCTAGCTGTATTTTAGTGTTGGAATGTTTTATTTGTTTTGTTTTTTGTGTGTGTTAGTAGCCAACACGGGTGTCAGTTTTTTTAAGCTGTCTAAAGGGATCTGGTAAAGTCTAATGACTGCCATCAATGGTGATAATCAGAACCAAAGTTGGAATAAAAATCCTTACTTTAGAATTTAGACTCACGAGAAAAAAGGTAAAAAAATGAAAAAGAAATACATTGGAAGCCTATCAATTACATATCAGCTCCTGGTCAAATTTCAATTTGTTTTTTTGTTTTCCTTTTTTTCTTGCGTGTGTATTTTCTATTAGAAACTCGGATTCCATCCTTTAATCTCTATCTTAATACCTAAATATCGTCGGCTTGCATTTTCTGTAAATTCTGTAAGATGTTTATAGAAACAAAAAAAAAAAAATCCACCACGCTATTCCCGCTAATAATTAAGCTAAAAAATAATACTTTCAATTTTATACTTTTCCTAACAGCAGTCACCATTCATGGATGTGCGTAGCACGCATGCTGTAACACAAACACACACGCACATTCACGCAAGCGCCCTGCGTCGTCTTACGAATTTTCAATCTGATGAATCTTTCGGTCAAGTGATCTGTCGCGAGTTTAAAAAAAAATTCCCCATTACAAAAAGTGCACAGCGCCGTTAAAGAAGTTTTCACTTCGATAAATTCAAGACGTTGTTTATAGAACCACCACACTATTCCGACTAAGCTCGGCGTCTTCCGTGCTGTCATAACGCATTCATGGGATTTGTAGATATTGCATCTGCGGCAACATTCCGCCATTTTGGAGAAAATTGTTTGTAAAACTGAAAATTTACGTTTTGAAGTTTGGCTAGTAATAACCATTTTGAGTGACCTTTAGTATAAGACTTTTCCTAAAAATTGTAATAGCTTAGAATATAGAAATTGTGATGACATAAAATTTATTCTTCGGTCAAGTCCATTTTACACAGAAAATCTTACACTAAATTTATAACCCACTCCTTAAGAGGGTATACTAGCAGTGCGTTTTCCATACAAATATTATGTATTTCTCTATTTTCACAGTTTTTTTGGAAAATATAAAAAGTAGGAGCATTCCTATTTTAGTACTAGATTTTATGAAAAAATAATTGTGGCTCTAGAATCAGTTTTCAGCGAGAAAATAGAGAAATACATTTGTATGGAAACCATATTGAAAAAATACTGCTAGTCTACGCTCTTAACGTCTCTGGCGCAAAGGTGCTTCAAATACTAGCTGCGTTACCGCGCTGGCTATGGCCATCCTTTGCGCCAGAAACGAGCTAGAGTGAGAGTCACCGGATTTCACCGCTATGCGTTGCCCAATCTCCCTTATTAGGCGTTTGGCGTCAGAGCCCCAGCTGCCCATTGTCTCCACGGCAATAGGCACTATAAAATTTTGCACGGCAATATAGAAATTTAGATAATATTTTTTTAGTGCATTTCAGTCTAAAATCTATTAATCCCAACTAATATTATAAATGCGAAAGTGAGTTTGTTTGTTTGTTTGTTTGTTACGCTTTCACGCCGTATCTACCGAACCGATCATCATGAAATTTTGCATACACATAGGTTAGAGTACCGAGAAGGACATAGGCTATATATCACGCGGGCGGAGCCGCGGGTAAAAGCTAGTATTCAATATTGTAGTAGCCATAAAGTAAGTTCGATACTTGTGCTATTCGAAATACAATATTTAATAACAAATACATCATAGATAAACATCAAAGACCCAGACCAACCTGAGAAAATTTTTTTCCATCTATACCCGACCGGGAATCAAACCCGGGACTTGGCGGTGGCAATTTTATTCGCTTTGGGAAAGTTGTTCATATCGATGGGCTGAATCATCCCTTAAAGAAACTAAAACGAAGAATATTTCACTATATATATGGTGCTGGTGATTTACATCCAATATGGACTCAAAAACAATACTCTCTTTTTAGGACAGTTATGTGAAAACTATCTAGGAATTTCTCTATTTAGTGCTTTGTTTCTCAGTAACACCGCTAATGACCGCAAAAAGCGGTGACGAGAACAAACTGCGGCTAAGCCCCGAAAAAGCTTAAAGTGTGCTTTTTACGAAGAACTCAAATCAGTAATGTATTGTTAACAATGGAGCATGAAGAGTAGATTTCGAAAAATGCATCTGATTTTGTAAGCATCTGGCTTAAATGGTCTCTTGAGGACACTTTTAATTTCTATACAAAGAGTTTGGATAACATAAGTATGTAAAGTCCATTTTCATAATAGCAATATTATAACTGATGCACAAAGTTCTTCATCACCCATACAAAATTCTAAAGAAGAGACGTTTGTCTGTTGTTATTTTGTTAACGATGTTAACGGCGAGAAAAACAAGTGTGTGTAATTATTTTTTGGTTTCAAGGTATTTGCACTGATATTCATATCTTTGAGATCTATCATCATCATCATCTTCAGGTCCTTCCAGTCTCCACTGCAGGAGCACGACCCTCTCTGTACTACCAGAGATCTATACCATAATGAAAAATAAATTGTGCAAATACTCCATTTTTAGTGGAAAATTAGATATACCCGCAAAAAAAGACAAATAAGTTTATGTGACATCTTTTATTATAGCCCATGTTCTTTGCTGATAATGTAGCTTTGTATAGGAATTTTTTAGGGTTCCGTAAAAACGTGTTTCCCGGCAGAGTAGAATAGGACCACTCCAAGTCTTCTTGTAGATATCACAGAAGGCGACTTAGAAAACACAAGCTAAACAAAGCTTATAAACATGAAAGAGACCTCTCGAACCCATCTGACCAGCGCGGAGAGTGTAGGCCAAATCCTCTGGCAGCTCAGGCTAGTGTATGTCTCTGGTAGTGTGGAGAGAGTCGTGCTCCTGCAGTGGAGACTAAAAAGGACCTGATGATGATTATGAAAACGTGGGCAAAAAACAGGACTCTATTAACGATACTTCGGTGTCCGCCTCCGTCTGTCTATCACGAGGCTATACCGCACGAACCGTAAACTAGACAGTTGAATTTTTCACGATGATGTTTTTTTGTTGGCCCTTTAACATCAGATCATCATTTCGAGTAGGTGACACGGTCAGTCGACCATGCACACCCTGGTGTCAGAGTTCTTCGGAACCGCCTCTCGGCCTCTGACGTGGTTCATTTAGCGACTACCAGATGACAGCCGGGACCAACGGTTTCACGTGCCTTCCGAAGCACGAAATCATCTTTATTATCAGACAAACACAACATAACATTTATAACATCAGAATAAAATAAATATTCAAGGGGGGTCCTATAAAACATATTTTTTGGCGTTATTTAGTTAATGTTAATAACGGCAATAGGTAGACGCTTGAAATATTTACAGAATATTTAGTAATAAAATAAGCCATTCGTTTATCTTTCAATGCCGTGTGGTTCCCGGCAGAGTAGAATAGGACCACTCCAAGTCTTCCCGTAGATGTCGTAGAAGGCGACTAAGGAAACGCAAGCTAAACAAAGCTTACAAATATCATAGAGACCTCTCCTACCCCGTCTTGCTAGCGTGGAGAGTATAGGCTAAATCCTCTGTCTAGGTACTCTCGCTAATATATGGCTTTGGTAGTACAGAGAGAAATAAATAAATTATAAAATATATACGGACAAATCACACAGATTGAGTTAGTCCCAAGGTAAGTTCGAGACATGTGTTATGGGATACTTACTCAACGAAACTATAACAAATACATATCTAGATAAACATCCAAGACCCAGGTCAATTTGAAAAATATTTTTATCTTGACCTGACCGAGGATCAAAACCGGGACCGTCCGTGTCACAGGCCGGTGTGGCGGCCGCTGCGCCACAAGCTCGTCAGATGACGATGATAATGATGATTTCCTTTGGAAAAAGCTTCGTCCTAGATTTAGCATTTGCAAATCATGGCTGCATCAAACAGCGGCATCAGTATGCGTATTCTGATCAACGTCATTATGCCACGGATATATGGAGAATGGATGAACAATTTCATTAAAATAAAATTCATCATCATCAGGTCTTTTGTAAACTCCACTGCAGGAGCACTGCCCTATCTATACTACCAGAGCCAGAGTAGTCAGAAGATTTGGCCTACAGTCTCAACGCTGGCCAGACGGGGTATGATAGGAGGGCCACGGGTTCGATCCCCTTGAGGACACAATGGAAAACGATCTATTTCAGATTGGCCTGGGTTTAGGATATTTATCTATAAAAGTAGATATTATAAAATATACTATTGAGATTGTACCTTACGACACAATTTATAACTTACTGTAGGGCTAGCTCAATTTGTGTTATTTGAGCCTATATATTTATTGTAGTTTATTAGTAAGTATATATTTATTAAACACTTTATAGAAAACCTAAAGAACATAAGAAAAAGAAAAAATATACAAAAGGCGGCGTTATTACACCAGCAATCTCTTCCAGGCAACTTTAGGGTAGTTGGAATAATAGGTATCATAAACAGGTAAGGTGCAAAGATGTAAAAGAGCAATGGAAGAAAAACAGAAATATATATCAATATAAATTAAAAAAAGTATACCTACCTACATAAGTTCACACATATAGTAGTTAGTACTGAACACTTGTGGTTCCCGGCAGAGTAGAATAGGATCACTCCAAGTCTTCCCGTGGATGTCATAGAAGGCGACTTAGGAAACAAAAGCTTAACAAAGCTCCTGCAGTGGAAAATAAAAAAGACCTGATGATGATGACTGAACACTAAATATGCAAGCATTATGCAAACGGAAAAGTATATCAAAGAAGAAAGGAAATATACTTTTACTTGAACTTTGAAGCTGGAAATCTATTCAACTGACATCCTTGTTTATGTAGATAGTGACGTACAGACAATACGGTAACGATACTGTATCAAATCAGATCTGAATCTGAATTTGCCGATAGGTCTAGTGAGGCTGCGATTCCACCAAAGCTATGCGAGGGAGAGGAAAGGCTAGCTATCAAAAAAGCAAATCTCTTCCATGCTGGTTTGGGAAAAAAAGGAAAAACATAGCATATACCAGCTGCTTTTCTTCCCACACAGACCGTAAAACCGGTCATGGGATTGGGCAAAAATCTACAGTACCACGTTACAGTCGATGCGACTAGCAATCCATCACTCTTTTGATTCCGCTTTCCACCTTCACGCCCACAAACACGCTAAACGTGGCCTTTGGGTTTGGCTGTCTACCCCGCAAGTGATAAAGACGAGATAATATGTAAGTATGTATGTAGAAAGCAAAGTAAAGCTAGCAAAACTGAGGACTCGATTTTTTTACTTACCTGTACTAATTACCCAGGCAGCTGAACACTTTTGTAGTAAAATAATAATGAGCTCCCAGCATTGATTGACGAGCTCCGTGGCGCAGCGGTCAACACGCCTGCCTGCGACACGGATGGTCCCGGGTTCGATCCCCGATCAGGTCAAGATGGAAAATGATCTTTTTCAGATTGACCTGGGTCTTGGATGTTTATCTATATAAGTATCTATTATAAAACATAGTATCGTTGAGTTAGTATCCCATAACACAAGTCTCGAACTTACTTTGGGGCTAGCTCAATCTGTGTGATTTGTCCGTATATATTTATTATTGATCCCATAGGAAAAGTTCATATTGATAATTTACACGCTGTTCCCAAATTATCCAGCGTGACAGGAAATTTACATAGGACCAATTTTTGAGGATTGCTTTGTTGCCAAAACCGATCATTTAAGAGTTCACTTCTCCTTTTAAGGAATGGAACCCGAAAAAGCCAACGATAGAATCTCGCTTTAAAAAGAGTCGGACAATTTCACTTTGAAAAGAGCTCGTTACACAGTTTCACAGCTACGCTTAGCATTTTCTCTCCGCTCAGCTCTGGTTACAGAAATCAGTTTCACAGCTGTAATGTATTGTTGCATCGCTTCGCTAACACATCTCCACTGGGACATTTCTCATATTACCTTAGTTGTACTAAGTGAGGAGAATCATCGTCAGGTCTTTCTTAGTCTCCACTGCAGGAGCACGACCATCTCTGTACTACCAGTCACGTATTAGCCAGAGCAGTCAAAGGATTTGGCCTACACGCTCCTCGCTTGCCAGAATGGTTGGAAAGGTCTCTTTGATGTTTGCAAGCTTTGTTTCGCTTGTGTTTCCTAAGTTGCCTTTTCACGGCATCACGAGAAGACTTGGAGTGGTCTTATTCTACTCTGCTGGGAACCACACTGCTAAGTAAGGAGAATAATTCACGCCATTATTTTTATATTTTGGTGGATACATAGCCTAATATTGAGAATGATAGGTTCTGAATATCATCTGGGCTAGGTGGGCTATTTTACTAAATGGGCATGTTGACTAAAATTTTTTCATGTTGCTATGTAAAGGCCTGCCAAAAATAAACACAATAGTGACAGAAATACATTTCTAAACATAAAACTCTTTCAGTTATAAAAGTTTTAAAGACACATGTTTTTAGACGTAAATTTTTAGACGTGAAAACGCGCCGCTGAATTGCCTACATATTTGTGACGTCACAAACTTGTATTTTGTATGGGTGACGTGAGAACTTTGTTTGGTAGCTATACGAAATATTTCGTTTATGGTAATTGGTTTCATAATAAAAGTTGCTATAAATTTTGCAGACTAAAATGCAGTTTAATTGTAATTAAAGATTTTATACTTTAAAAAATGGTCCTATTCGCCCAACTTTAAAGAAGCTTTAAGATCACTTAACGAATCGATATCAAATTAAAAGTGTTCTTTATAGTGTTTTTAGATAGAAATTAGTCTCATTAGAAACGAATTTTATATAATCTTAAAATACTTAAAATTAGACATCTACCGTATTACTAATACGTAGGCCAAGGGAGTAGTGTTGGTACGTTGTTATCAAGATGAACATAAGTGGCGCAAAATACCCAGGGATTTTTGTAAAGGAAGGGAAAGATATTTGCCTAGCAACGGGGCGATGTCTGTAAGGAAAAAAACTTCTAAGTGCGAGTCGGACTAGTGCACAAAGGGTTTTGTATCATTATCTATGGTATACAACAATAAGACTATTGAGCAAAAAATAGAAAAAATATCACGTTTATTGTATGGAGCCCGTCAAATATTTGTTTTATTTTTATTTAATTCATCATCATCATCATCATCAGGTCTTTATTAATCTCCACTGCAGGAGCACGACCCCTCTGTACTGCCAGAGCAGTCAGAAGATTTGGCCTACATTCGCCACGCTGACCAGACGGGTTGGAGAGGTTTATTGAATTATTTATTGTTAAATTCAATATACAACTAGATATTCCGTGAAAATTTCAAGCTTCTCCCTGTTGCCGCTACCTATGTTAAACAAAAAACGGAACTATCACGTTTGTTGCATGGTAACATCATCATCATCATCATCATCAGGTCTTTCTAGTCTCCACTGCAGGAGCATGACCCTCTCTGTACTACCAGAGCCATACGAGTATATTAGCTTGAGTAGTCAGAGGATTTGGCCTACACTCTCCACGCTGGTCAGACGGGTTGGAGAGGTCTCTTTGATGTTTAGAAGCTTTGTTTAGCTTGTTTTTCCTAAGTCGCTTGACCATAATATAATAACCATAATAGGACCACTCCAAGTCATCCACGAGATGACTTGGAGTGGTCCTATTATACTCTGCCGGGAACCACACGGCAATGGTCACAACTATTACAGAAATACTACATTTGTAAAAATTTAAACTGTCTAGCTAATATAGAGATAAGTTCCCAGCCTACAAACGGGACATATTAAAGTTTAATTGATAGGGTTATGTTGTACCCTCTGGGTACGGAACCTTAAAAATTTTCCTTTTAAATTACAATTATAAACACTGGCGTTGTAATAAAATAACATTTATTGGAAAACATAAGTTTTGCACTTTACAACACGCAGAGTTACATTTATTTAACGTTACACAGTTCTTATTAGTTCTTAATTCTTAACATGGAAAAAAGTATGGCGGCCGTCGCTCGCGGCGGGCGAGAGCGGGGGATCGCGCGAGCTGAGGCGCGCTCTGATTGGTCGGCCGCGCGGCTCCATAGAGCTAGCCAACTTTTCAAATTATGAATTGCGCGCTCATTTGTTTTGCCGCGTTACAACCTCCCCCTCTAGTTCAAACGGCGCGAAGCAAAGAAAATTGCGAGAAGCAACGTTAACTGCGCGAAGGAAAGTTTGAACTAGCTTACGTATACCTACGCGGGCGGCCTCTTCTCCGTTTCTCCCTAACAGGTGGTTGGACGTCGCCAACAAACGGCGTAAGCTGTGAGGCGTGATACTTCCCTAACTTAGCCCCGGTTTCTCCTTCAAGAAGGTAAGTGGTGTCGCTTAAGATCTGCGATATCTTATACGGACCATCACGCCTGGGGTTAAACTTGGGGGTCTGCCCTCTACTGGTATCATTCAGACCCTGTGTCTTCAACAAAACAAGGTCACCTACCTTGTAATCCGGTGGAGGCCGACGGCCTTCGTCGGCGTACCTCTTCTGGACAGCCTGAGCCTTCTCCTGGGAATCTCTGGCATCGAGGAGCGCGGAAGATAGCTTCCTAAGGTAAGGAGTAACGTTAGCCAAGAACTTGTCGTTCTCTACAATCTCACGCATATCCACGAGTGCGTCGGCTGGTGCACGCATCTCTCTCCCGAAGGTAAGGAACGACGGAGAATAACCCGTACTAGCGGACAGGGCGGAGTTCATCGCGAACCTCACAGACGCCAAGTAAGTATCCCACGTAGAGTGATCATTCCCAACCAGAATCGCCAGTTGCGGCTTTAAATCCCTGTTCTTCCTCTCCACGGGGTTAGCCTCAGGGTGGTAGTATGGCGTGAGACACTGATCGATACCGAAAACGTTACATACCTGCTGCATAATCTCGCTAACAAACTGCACGCCGTTATCGCTCACCATCCTCCTGGGAACCCCAAATCTCAAGAATACCTTATCTATAAGGGCACGAGCACACTCGATGCTGGTTGCTTGCTTCAAGGAAAACAGCTCGACCCATCGACTACAAACATCTTCCACAATCAATATCCATCGGTTCCCTGCAGGCGTTTCCGGCAAGGGACCGAACAGGTCAACAGACACGACCTCAAAACGACGAGCTCCAGCAGGCGATTGGAGGAGACCGGCTGGCTTGCGGTTATCAGCTTTGTATCGCTGACAAGGCACACAGTTCTTCACATATTCAGCCACAGTCGCCCTCATACCAGGCCAGTAAAAACGGGAACTAATCCGGTGCAGAGTACGCTCCACTCCCATGTGACCCGCAGTTGGAGCGTCATGAAAATCTGCAAGAACCTTGACTCTTTCACTCGTCGGTACGACTAAACACGCATTGTCGTTATCATCAGATTCTGGGCCACACCTATACAAAATTCCATCTGACATGACGTAACCGCGGTTCGCCCACTGTCTCCCCCTAAAGGGTTCATCTTCCGTCTCCAATTCGTCTATGATCCGCTTGATATCTGGATCCTCAAGCTGCTGCTTCCGTATATCAGCAGGACTCCTAGTCGGGAGATCGACCACGGTAAGACAAAGGTTACAACTTACCTCATCAGTGCACGCGGGTCGTGAGAGCGTATCGGCTACGACATTGGAACGACCTGGCACGTAATCAATGCGCAGATTATATTCTTGAAGTGTCAGCGCCCACCTCGCGAGTCTTCCGCTTGGCGACCTGACACTCATCAGCCATCGCAAGGGCTGGTGATCAGAAATGACAACTACTTCAGAACCATCGATGTAACCTCTAAACTTCGTGACGGCCCAGACTACAGCAAGAGCTTCACGCTCGGTGGTCGTGTAGTTCCTCTCGGCGGCTGTTAAGAGGCGGCTAGCGTACTCGATCGGTCGCTCTTCATGCCCCTCCCCCTGCATCAAAACAGCCCCGAGGCAATAGCCACTGCTGTCGGTCCGGAGCTTGAACGGTAGGCTCTCATCGGCTTGCCTTAATATCGGTGCTGACACAAGCAACTGTTTGAGTTGCTCAAAAGCAGCTTGCTGATCTGACGACCACTTCCAACTGGCGTCTTTCTTCAGCAGCATCGTCAAAGGCCGAGCTATCTCCGCATAGCTAGGAATAAACCGCCGGAACCAACTAGTCGTCTGCAAGAAACATTTTAGATGTTTGACGTTCTTCGGCGGTAGCATAGCTGTTATAGCAACGGTCTTATCGGGGTCCACCTGGATACCTCCCGGAACGATTAAATGGCCAAGAAATTTGACTGAATCTCTGGCAAAGAAACTCTTCTCACGGTTGACTCGTAGATCAAAGAGTGCTAACCGATTGAACACGGCCTCCAGGTCTTCCAGGTGCCTGGGGAAAGAGTCTGACAGCACGATCAGGTCATCAAGATAACAGAGGACGGAGGGGCCACCGTTGTCGTCGGCGCGCCTGATGTTCGACTTGAACCTGTCCATGAGCCTCTGAAAAGTAGCTCCCGAGTTACGTAATCCCATGGGCATCCTCTTGAACCTATACGTACCTAGAGGGGTAGTAAACGCTGTTTTGTCGCGGTCCTCCTCTGCAACGCTCACCTGGAAATAACCTGATCGCAAATCAAGCGTGCTCATAAAGTTGCTGGTCTTTGCGGCGTGAAGGATGTCGTCCATCCTGGGCAACGGGTAACGGTCTGGCTCAGTCACGGCGTTGAGCTTGCGGTAGTCGACGCATAAACGTACGCCGCCGCTCTTTTTCGTGACGAGTACGACATTCGCCGCCCAAGGTGACTCGCACTCTTCTATTATATCAGCCTGCAGCAACTTATCAAGCTCCTCTACTAAGAGCTGCTTCTTACCTTGTGACAAGCGGTAAGGCGGAGAAGCGATCGGTTCCTGCTTCTCGTCAGTCCTGATGTGGTGCGTCGCGAAGTCAGTAGGCTTGCCATTGGGAGCGAAGCAGTCAGCATTCCTCGCTATTAGCTCATCAAGCCTTTCGCGCTGCTCATCACTCAGTTTCAGACCTTCGTCGTCTCTTAACTTAAGCTCGGTGGACTCAACACGCATCAGTTCGGCGTCAGCACATGAGGTAAGTACATAATCCTGTACAAAACCATACCGCCGATCCGGTGTGTCGGCAAAACTCCACGAAGCTCGACCTATGTCAATTAATATTCCGGCATCTCTGATGAAGTCGCGTCCCAAAAGAGTCCTGGTGTCCGCCCCGGGGATCACCAGGAATGTGGTAAATATCTTACGACCTTGCAGCTCAACTGAGACGTCCCCAGCTAAAATATCACGTACCTTTCGTGTTCCATCTGCTAACCCGATCGACCGTTGCGTCTTAATGAAACGGATGCCGCCGTCCACGAGCATCCGGTGCAGCATCGGACTGGCGATGCAGTGCGTGGCGCCGGTATCCACTACGGCGACACCGTTGCGACCTAAAATCTTGACGTCGATCACCGGTTTGAACTGGTCGGAATCTACTCCAGCTGTGTACAAGGTATGATTAGGGAAAATACTCACATCGGGCTCATCTTTTGTCCGGGCGCTACGCTCACCGTTCAATGGTTTATCACTACCATTGGCCTCGAAATCTGCAAGTTTAGCAAAACTGTGAAATATTTCGGCTTTGAATGGAATCCCGACAAAATCGCCGTCATCACCCTGTATATCAGAGTACCTGTAATCAGTTTTGCGAATATCAGAAAAACTCCGGTTGTCACCCTGTATACCGGAAAAATGTGGTTTGACACCCCGTATAATAGAATGTTTACCATTGACACCCTGTATAATCGAAAGTTTACCATCGACACCCTGTATAATCGAATGTTTACCATCGACACCCTGTATATCGGAATTACGGTCGACACCCTGTATATGACAATTTCGATGTTTGACACTGGATACATCGGCATAAGGTAATTTAGACGATTCGCAAGGTGTGTACACGCAATTTGCACAATGGAAATCAGCTTGTTTACCTTTAGGGTTACAAGTGTCACACTTAGACTTTATAACGCCTAGTTGACCGCATCCATAACACCTGATAGAGCTAGTACGTTCGTCACTTTTGTCGCCAGAACGTTCGTTACCTTTGTCGCAAGTACTCTTTACTTTCCTTTCGGACAAATTGCGACAGCTATCTACGGAATGCCCAAACACTTTACAATAACTACATCGTACGCGATTACGATTTACTTTGCTGTCGTGTGAACTAGAGGGAGATCGAGTAGGTGTAGGTATTACGTTCGCGGGCGAAGTAGCACTTTTGTTTATATTTAATTGTGCAGTACTTACAGTTGGCTGTCTCTGAATGGTACCTGTGGTGCCGCGCGGTCCCTTACTGGTGTCCCCTTGCGTCACCTCGGCCATGGACTCCTCAACTTCGCGAACCCTGTCAATCAGCTCGTCAAGCGATCCCACGCTCTCGCGCGTTACTCGCTTACGCACTTTCCGATTTAATAAGCCGTACACTATATCTAATTTAACGATTTCGCTCAATACGTATGGAAGTTTCGCTATCAGCGCCCTAACTCTACACACGAATACGTCACAACGTTCTTCTTCTTGCTCGCGCGCGAAGATGTCGCGGAAGATCTTGTAGGCTGGTCGTGCAACGCCATACATGCTGCGTAGGCGCGCGACCGCGTCGTCCCAGCTGTCCACGGAGCCCCGCACGCCGCGCCACCATATTGCTGCCTCATCCACCAGGAGGATAGGGAGTCCGCGCAGTGCGTGCTCGTCGCTTACGTTGACACATTCCTTGTAGGTAATAACTGCGTCGAGGAACGCCTCTACCTTGTCGGCGTCGTCTGCTCGTCCATCGAAGCGCGCCGTGCATTTGGCGAATGTTCCAAAGTGGTCGCGGGTGTCGGGTGCAGATGCCGCTGGTGACGGAGGGGTGGCTCCTGCCGACCCCATGCTGTACATTTGACTACTGAGCGTGGTCATCATGTTTTCGAACAATGTACGGTTGGCCTCAGCCTGAGACCGTGCGATGACTGAGATGAGAGAGGACACCTGCGCCTCCGTCATAAACGCCGACGGGGCTTCGCCGATCGCGTTCGGAGTGGCGGCGGGTGCTTGCCGGCCGGCGTCGTGCTGGGTGACCGCGCGGTCGCCCGCGACTGCCGCGGAGGTTTCTTCCATCGCGTCGTCGTATTCTTGCAAGTCCCGGTCCATCCCGGTTTTGGATCGCGTCGAATACGCCATTAACACGCAGTACAATCCGTTCGTAGTTACAAACACGGTTTTCACACCACGTAAAGATTTCCGTAGGTTCAGCCCCACGTTGGGCGCCATTATAAACACTGGCGTTGTAATAAAATAACATTTATTGGAAAACATAAGTTTTGCACTTTACAACACGCAGAGTTACATTTATTTAACGTTACACAGTTCTTATTAGTTCTTAATTCTTAACATGGAAAAAAGTATGGCGGCCGTCGCTCGCGGCGGGCGAGAGCGGGGGATCGCGCGAGCTGAGGCGCGCTCTGATTGGTCGGCCGCGCGGCTCCATAGAGCTAGCCAACTTTTCAAATTATGAATTGCGCGCTCATTTGTTTTGCCGCGTTACACAATTTAATTTTTAAGTTACAATTTTCTTGGAAGTACGAATCTCTCATCAGAAAATGACTTTTTCTTGTAGTAAAACTTATATTGAAGAACATTGCGAAGAAACGAAACAAGTTGCATTATTAAAAAAAATAAAAATCCTGACTGCCATTTTTGACATTTTACGTCCACCATATTGTTTTTTTTTTTGCTGTCGTTACATAGCCTATGACACTCCAAGGAAGAATACAAATCTAACGGCACCTCACACGTCAGCATCAGTCAAGCCGTTTAGGCTTCAGGGGGCAACAATGGAACTGGCATACTTACAAACATACATACATATTTACCTTTTTGGGTGGGACTGTATCCGCGCGTATAGATACTTTTTGTATTAAGCTTTCTGATAATAGGGATGATAATTTTGGAGCAAAAGTAAACGCAGTGATCTGGTTCAATGTTGAAAAACAAGTATAATGTCATTCAAATTTACATAGGTCAGGGAATAAGGTAGTGGGAACAATTAGACCAATGGTATGAGCATACAAAGAAATTTGGGCGCGTTTATTGGCCGCCCACGCAGCGCCCGTCACGTGATGACGATGGGCGGATGATGTGCGTGTCTTCCGTCAGGGGGCTCCACCGCAGCAGTGTTGCCATTGCGTTAACAGGGACAGTCGCGTAAAAAAGGCTGTACGTCATATTTAAATAAGAAAGCAATATTGATAGAGCAAACCGCGAGCAACAAATGAACTGGCATAATATTGCTCAGACATCGCAATTTAATATATACATACTATTTGTATGTATGAAAAAAGCCTGTAAGTTATTTAAATATGACTAAGAAAGCAATATTGATAGAGCAAACAGCGAATAACAAATGAAATTGCATGATATTGCTCAGACATCGCAATTACTACATATTATAAAACAAAGTCCTCTGCCGCGTCTGTCTGTCTGTCTGTCTGTCTGTTCGCGATAAACTCAGAAACTTCTCTACGGAATTTCATACGGTTTTCACCAATAGATAGAGTGATTCACGAGGAAGGTTTTAAGGCATAATACATGACCGGGCGCAGCCGGGTAATAGGGCTGCTAGTTTAATATATATAGGTACATACTATTTGTATGTATGAAAAAAGCCTGAAAGTTATTTAAATATGAATAAAAAAGCAATATTGATAGAGCAAACGTCGAGCAACAAATTAACTTGCATGATATTGCTCAGACATCGCAATTTAATTCCGCATCGACATATCGGAGCCGAGAGCGGAAAAATTGTGCATAGACGTAACTATAGGAATAGAAATGGCATAATAAAAATACTTGACGGTATCAGTTGCTACTTTTTCCGTAATTACCATAGATGTCATGGAAAAGGGACGTAGAAATGGAACCAAGGATATCTTATTGAGAGTGTTTGATAATCATTCATGCTGTAACATGATATGGTAAAGGTTCTGTAGTCAACTGCTTGCCTAACGCAAGTATCTGGAAAATGAAGTAATAGTTTTGGTAGTCTGAAATTGAACACCCTCCAATGTAACAAATGAGCTTATTAACTACTGCGCCATTGAAGCGGTCATATTATAGTTTATCGAGTAATATATGCTTACACGTACCTACTTAAAATTATTACGTCTTTATCCCCCATGAATTAGATCCGATCGACGAGCTCCGTGGCGCAGCGGTCAACACGCCGGCCTGTGACACGGATGGTCCCGGGTTCGTTCCCCGGTCAGGTCAAGATGAAAAATGATCTTTTTCAGATTGACCTGGGTCTTGGATGTTTATCTATGTACGTATTTGTTATAAAATATAGTATCGTTGAGTAAGTATCCCATAACACAAGTCTTACTTAAGAACTTACTTGGGGCTAGCTCAATCTGTGTGATTTGTCCGTATATATTTTATTTATTTAGATAGAGCCCAGGTCCATGAGAGTCAAAGACCACGTTTAGCGTATTATTCGGCGCATAAGTGGGAAACGCAATCAAAATAGTGTAGGTTGCTATCGGTATAGTGCTAAACCAAGTATGTTCCTGGGGTATGTGGGTAACAACGGAGGGGTGACACATACGAGATGAAACCCTCCCTTTTCTCAGGGACAAACTCAGTTACGCCCTAGGCATATAGTCGCATCGCTTATTAAGATGATTTTTTGGTTTTACCTTGATCCCTCAGTTAGCTTCTATCTGTGGCTAGCCTGCATGAGCAGAAAATAAGCTAGTAAATTCTGCGTTTTTTTATGGTTCCGTAATAAACAAGGAAACCTTATAGTTTCGCCATGTCTGTCTGTCTGTC
Organism: Rhodophaea formosa; assembly: GCA_963082605.1. Classification (NCBI taxonomy): domain Eukaryota; kingdom Metazoa; phylum Arthropoda; class Insecta; order Lepidoptera; family Pyralidae; genus Rhodophaea; species Rhodophaea formosa. Next base: position 13,632,666 of record OY720228.1, on the reverse strand, counting down.
TGTCTGTCTGTCCGTCCGCGGTTTTACGCAGAGACTATAAGTACTAGAAAGCTGTAATTTGGTATGGGTATGTATATTAATCATGACAAAAAAGTAGTAGAATAAAAACTTGTAAAAAAATTTTTTTAAAGGTATCTCCCATACAAGTAAAGTGGGGATGTAATTTTTTTTCTCTATTTACCCATCGTGTGGGGTATCGTTAAATAGGTCTTTCAAAAATATTGTAAGGTTGAGAAAACCATTTTTTTTTAAATAACAGCAGTAGTACATATACTGAAGTTTAAAGGAAAACCATCAGAGCTGAGTACTAAATACAAACTAAAAAGTTATAGGCAACCAACTTATAAACTGTAAAATTTCATATTATTTTCATTGTTAGATGTTTTTGGTCGTGAAACTGTAAGGTGTGAGTGTGAATAGTGTGAACTCAAAGTTGTCATTCGCAACTACGGAACCCTACACTGCGCGTGGCCCAACACGCACTTGGCCGGTTTTTTCTTCTACCAGACCAGCATGGAAATAGTATTCGTTCATAATATTCGTTCATAGAAACCTACCAGTACATTAAACTAGCTGGTGCGCATGCCCAGCTTTGTCTGTTCTTGCAGGACCTTAATAAGTTATAGCTTATGTAATATTTTGATGCATGAGCTATGTCACTGTAAAGTTTGATTAAAATCCATCCACTACTTTTGGCGTTAAAGAGTAACAAACATTCATACCTATATTCAAATTTTCCTTTTATCCTAAATCTTATCCTAATCCTAAGTGAGTTTGTTTGTTTGTTACGCTTTCACGCCGCATCTACTAAACCGATCATCATGAAATTTTGCAGACACATAGGTAGTTGCCCGCGTGATATATAGCCTATGTCTTTCTCAGTAGAGAAGGACTCAGGCTATATATCACGCGGGCAAAGCCGCGGGTATGCGCTAGTAATATTATTATGTGGATATAAACGGTAATTAATTAAAATTTGAATTATAAGTTACTGACCAAAGATATTCTGATATTGCAACATTGACGTCACAATGCAAACTGCATGAGTTTAGCTTTGATCACGACTTGCATAACTTAATACTAAAGTTTGAATACAAAATAGAAATGATTACAGATGCGAAAAACGTCTGCTAGCGGACTTGGGCTCCGAAGCATTCCAGTTGACGATGCAGGCCAGAACAAACTCGAATGAGAGAGACGGCCTATCATTTCAAAAAATTTCTCGCTATCTGTGCCGTGCTGACCCAAATTGGTTATCAATCGCAGGAGATAGAGAGAAGTGATGGAAGAGACGGGAGGCCTTTGCGCAGAAGTGGGACAATATAAGCTATGAAAAAAAAACTATGCCGTAGTTAAAAGGTTAATAGTCAAGGATTAAGGGTAATCTGACTGTCAGCTTGTCGAGCCCCGTGGCGCAGCGGTTAACACGCCAGCCTGCGACACGGGGGTCCCGGGTTCGATCCCCGGTCAGGTCATACTGGAAAAAGATCTTTTTCAGTATGACCTGGGTCTTGGATGTTTATCTATGTAAGTATATATTATAAAATATAGTATCGTTGCGTCAGTATCTTGCGACTGAAGTTCACAACTTACTGTGGGGCTGGCTCAATTTGTGTGATATGTCCCTATATATTTATTTATTTATTCAGCGATGTGACTTATCATCATAATCTCAAGTGCAAAATGTTCAATTCAAAAAATTGTACCAGGTATTGTAATATGACTAATTTTATGCACCTTGCATCTAGCGCCTTACTCAAACAGGCCAGCCAGTCCCTTCAGTCCAACTCTGCGCTTGACGATATGAGACACCGATATCAGACAATTTCTATGTCGGTCATCAAAGTTTATCATCACGCTCTCACATCTGAACGTGTTACCAGTTTGCATGCTTACTGGAATACTTCCCAAGGTCCGCTTTCTGGTTTTTTTTTCTGAACGACGCCATCTGGATCATCATCATCATCATCAGGTCTTTCTAGTCTCCACTGCAGCAGGAGCACGGCCCTCTCTGTACTACCAGAGCCATATACTAGCCTGAGTAGTCAGAGGATTTAGCCTACACTCTCCACGCTGGCCAGACGGCCACGGGATGACTTGGAGTGGTCCTATTCTACTCTGCCGGGAACCACACGGCAATGTGGATCCTGTGCTTTAAACATTTCAGCTGAGGATTGTTTGCTAGTTGTTCTCGTGGGTAAGTAGCCAAACACTGGTTTCAGTCTTTACAAGCTGTTTGGAGTCAGAGTTTAATGACCCCATCATTTATGACAGCTGGCACCAACATCTTAACGTGCCTTGCGAAGCACTGAGGAGCTTGAGATATTTTTGGCACTTGCGATCATCCAAGTGGGAACGACACCTGGCTTGCTTAACATGCATTAGCGCTAATGATTCTCACGCCCACTAGATTTGAGGATGCAAACTGGTGATACAAATCTACGTGACTCTTCTGTGAAGTTTGTATTTTAGTCTCAGTTCGGTTGTTCGCTCTGTACATTGTGTAAGTTATACTTGAGCTGAACTCCAAATTGATTTTGATCATGTTAACTTCAATTAGCAACTTCACGAAGCAAAACCGCAAGCAAATACGTATGTAATGGATACAATGTGTACTCGCACACCGTGGGTTAGTATACATATGTATTATCACGTTTTTATTCCTTAGACAGAACCTAAGGCCATAAAAACCAAATGCCAAATAAAATCGTGAAGACCTGAAGTGGCCCACTTTTTAACCGAGCTCCGTGGCGCAGCGGTCAACACGCCTGCCTGTGACACGGAAAGTTCCGAGTTCGATCCCTGGTCAGGTCAAAATGGAAAATTATCTTTTTCAGATTGACCTGGGTCTTGGATGTTTATCTATGTACAATATATATATTATATAAGTATCTATTATAAAATATAGTATCGTTGAGTTAATATCCCTTAACACAAGTCTCGACCTTACATTGGGGGTAGTTCAATCTGTGTGTTTAATCCGTATATACATGTACATGTTCTTAGTGGGCACCATCATCATCATCACGTCTTTTTTACCGGTTAGCGGTTTTTATGGGCGTAAAGGTGGAAAACGGAAACAAACTTTTACGGTCTGCGCGGGAAGAAAAGCAGCCCCCGTAGCATAGCACGCGCGACAACGTTTATCAACTATCGCCATCTTGTTTTTCGCAATACTGAAGAGCGAGAAGCAGACAGTTTATCGCGCGATATAAACGGCGTCGCGCGAGCCATGCTACGGCTGCAGCTGGTATAATCTATACTTTTCCTTTGGGCTCAAACCAGCACGGAGTAGAACATCAATACTTTTCTGGCGTCATTTATCGTTTCCCTATTTTCTCTTTTTCATTCCTTTTTTGTGGTGTGTTGGAACCAGGGGTCCGCTTTTGCACCCACATTCATAATACTATTATACAGGGTAACTTTTAAAACACGAATAACCTCGCAGTATAATATAAATATATACGGACAAATCACATAGATTGAGCTAGCCCCAAAGTAAGTTCTTAAGTAAGACTTGTATTATGGGATCCTAACTCAACGATACTATATTTTATAACAAATACATATACATCCAAGACCCAGGTCAATCTGAAAAAGATCATTTTCCATCTTGACCTGACCAGGGCTCGAACCCGGGACCATCCGTGTCACAGGCCGCGGTGTTGACCGCTGCGCCACGAAGCTCGTCAAGTATAGCTCCCCTTATAAACAACTCGGGGAAAAACATATTATGAACATACTACTTAATTTTATCAGCCCGACAATTTTTATGAAAGTGTGATAAAGCTGGATTTTTTTATTTTATTTATATTGGTCCCATAGATTCAAGATTCAATCGGTTATTTAATATAGGTTTCTTTGAACACTTATTAATTGTCATATTTGTGTTTATAATTTTTACAACAAAAAATTTTTGTTGACGTCAATAATTACTTATGGCTAAGTTTAGGCATAGGAGAAGTTACTAATTTTGAAGGTCTGGTGTAATGGTTTGTTGGATGAGGGTATTCTTTCGCTTAAAAAACGTTGCGATGGGCAGCAGTGTCGAAACCGATATAATCCAAAACAACTTGTGTTTTTTGAAAAGTGGTGAGTATGGCAAAAAACCCCATTGATGCAAATCCTTAGGGAAGGTCTGTGTCCAGCAGTTGGCTTATTGCGGCTGGGACACTGATTATATCAGAATAGGGTGAATGCATAACCTGTTAAAATACAGTTAGCAAGAGTTTTAGATAGGTACTAATGAACTTTTAAACTTTTGTGCATTTTTATGTGACATGTCTAATTTATTCGTAAGTCTGCGAGATACATCCCAGAGATAGGATCCAGCATCAGCATATGTGACGGAATGCGATTCTAGTTCTTGAGATATGCACGTATTATGCGATTGACTGTATCTTGTACTTGCTTCACTCGAGACTTCGTCCTTGTACTTCATTTTTACAGGTATTTATCTGTAGTTCTGAAAATACCCAAGGATGGTTGTCGTACGGTAGCTGACTGTAAAAAAGCTTCCGTCACATCATATCGGAGCACTTTCATCCCGGAAATGCTTTAAAATTAACGCAGGCGACCTAATACAAAAGCTAGAAACCTATCCCAAGTATGTAACATAATATGTGCCGTGTGGTTTCTGACAGAGAATAATAGGACCAATCCAAGTCTTTCGGTGGATGTCGTAGAAGGTGCCTTAGAAAATATAAGCTAAACAAAGCTTATAAACATCAAAGAGACCTCTCCAACCCGTCTGGCCAGCTTGGAGAGTGTAGGCCAAATCGTCTGACTGCTCTGGCTAATAGGTATATGGCCTTAGTAGACAGAGAGGGTCATGCTCCTGCAGTGGATATTAAAAACAGACCAGCAGGCCGATTTGCTAACTCGGTGTACAACGATTTGATTGTCACTTCAGCATCCATTACGGTTTTCATATCTTAAAAATCCGGCCAAGTGCGGGTCAGGTCACGCGCAGTGTAGGGTTCCGTAGTTGCGAATGACAACTTTGAGTTCACACTGTTTACACTCGCACCTCACAGTTTAACGACCAAAAACATCTAACAATGAAAATTGTATGACATTTTACATTTTCCAGTACATTTTATAAGTTGGTTGCCTATAACTTTTTAGTTTGCTCTCAATACTCGGCTCTGATAGTTTTCCTTTCAACTTCAGTTATATACTACTGCTGTAATTTTTTTCACGTATCCATATATAACCGTTTAGCAGATAGAGGGGAGCAGACACTTACCTCTAACAAAAATTTTCACTTTAAAATATTTCGGAAACGAATTCCTAAATCGAAAAAAGGTGTTCTCAACCTCACAATATTTTTTAAAGGCCTTTTTAACGATACCCCACACGATGGGTAAATAGAGAGAAAAAAATTACTCCCCCACTTTACTTGTATGGGAACTACCTTAAAAAAAATTTTTTTTTTCAAGATTTTGTTCTACCACTTTTTTGCCATGATTAATATACATACCATTACCAAATTACAGCTTTCTAGTACTTATAGTCTTAAAGGAAGTTGTACAAGTATTGCTGGACAGCGTTTGGCAGAGTGCATCTGAGGAAGGATGACACCTCACAAATTATTACCGTGGTCAACGAGTCTCAATTACAGGCACTCTCCCAAGCTACCACTTGACTAGCTATGACCGCAGTATTGTTTAAGATTTGATGCACCATCAAATATACCATAATAAAAAGCGAGGTAAATCTTTTCATAAAATTGCAACCCTTATATGCTTATAAATCGTTGAGTATCCCAAATGGTTATAGGTTGTGCTTTTTGTTGTTACTTATCATGAGCTGGCTTTTTATAATACAAATCTGTACCTGCCATGAAGTCACCCCTGATTTATGCCTTGAAATAATAGATCCATTTGAGATTGCCACTATCTGTTTTTCTTTGCGGCTAAATGGGTGATACAAGACAAACAATAACTGATGTAGACAACCTAAGCATTGCCAGGTCAGTAACATGTGAGCTTACGGAACTCTCTAGCCACTACCATGTGAACAAATCTGATCTGACAGTATTTGCTCAAAACATTCGAAGTATTTACAAAAACTTCGACGATTTTATGATCAACCTATCCACAGTTACTTTTGAGACCGATATTATTATATTCACAGAATGCCGCCTTGACCCAAAAAAACCGATCCCTAAACTTAATAACTACCACTCTTGTATCTGAACATCCCAGTTAAATCAAAATGATGGGGTCGTCGTGTATGTAAAAGATAATTTACAACCAAAAATTAGTGAAGTAAAACTAACTCATGCATCTTGCCTACAGGTAAATGTACTAAATCATACTATTTTGGGTATTTATCGTTCTCCGTCGAATGTAAATGCTGATGGATTTATAAACTCTCTAAGTGATCATTTATATAATCTCAATTCATCAAATAATATAATTATTGCCGGAGATATCAACATAAACATTCTCCCCAAACTGAATGAAAAATCGTATGAAATAAATAATAGAATGTGCTACCTTAACATGTTGTCTACCCATGGTATTCTGCCTGGTCATACCTTACCTACAAGGGAAAATAGTTGTATTGATCATTTCATGCTAAAAATTAACAAAAAAAAGCATTCAGCATTTATCGCTGTCTTAGGTACTAGTATTACGGACCATTCTACAACGTTTCTATCCGTGTCCAAAACTAAAACAAATTTTCCTACTTGTAAAACTGTAACAAAAATTAATTTTGAATTAGCTCTGAAAACCCTACAAAATAAAAAACTATCGGAATTACTGTTCTGCGATGACCCAAACTCAATAACAGTGTCCCTCATAAATGCTCTTATGACATCTATGAATGAAAATACAATTAAAATAGTAATTCCTAAAAGTAAACGCTCAGTTAAACCTTGGATGACAAATGGTATATTAAATTGCATTAAAAATAGAAATAAATTACAAAAACAGCTCCGCAATGATCCTGAAAATAATATTAAAAGGATAACATATAACAGATATAGAAACTTTTGTAACAATTTAATAAAAAAAGCTAAGAGAACATATGAAAGAAACCTAATTAACGAAACACTTAATAATAACAAGAAACTTTGGAAAAACATAAAAACATTAACATACACTGGTAAAAATAATAACAGTAACTCTAAATTAATTGATTTAAAGCCCACCCCTCTAGAATCAGCAAATTACATTAATAGCTTTTTTGCTAATATTGGAAATCAGCTTGCCAAAAATATTCAATCCACGTTGAGCAAAGAAGATATAGACATCTATATTCAAAGCCTTCCAAGTCAACCTCAATCTTTCGTTCTTATAGAAACTGAAAATGAAGAAATTGACTTTATAATAAGAAATTTAAAAACAGACAGTGCTCCTGGATGGGACAATATTCAAACAAGGTATATTCAACATGTGAAAAATGAAATTACGCCAATTATAACACACTTAGCCAACCTATGTTTTGAAAAAGGAATATTCCCAGCTGCTCTTAAAGAGTCTATTATTACTCCCATACACAAGTCAGGGGCTGGAGACGACATCAACAACTTCAGACCAATATCAGTACTAACCGTGTTAGCAAAAATTTTAGAAAAATTGATAAATAATAGACTTATAAAATATCTCAAAACTTACAACATACTCTCTGCGTCACAGTTTGGCTTTAGAAGTGGAATATCTACAGAAAATGCTATAATAACTTTAACTTCAACTATAATTGACAATTTAGACAAAGGAAATAAATGTTTATCTTGCTTTATTGACCTGAAAAAAGCGTTTGACACGGTCTCCATCCCCATTCTTGTGAATAAATTGGAAAAAATTGGAATAAGAGGCCCCCAGTTATCAATATTTAAAGACTATTTGTCAAACCGAACTCAAAAAGTAAAGCTTGACGGTTATACAAGTGAGGGTACTGTGGCAAATTATGGTGTTCCACAAGGAAGCGTGCTGGGTCCAACCCTGTTCCTCCTTTACATCAACGATTTATGTAACATGGAACTTCATAATGCAAAAGTTTTCTCCTACGCGGATGACACTGCAATCGTCTTTACAGGCTCAAATTGGGAAGACACACGGCGAAATGCTGAACAGGGTATGGCCCGAATCGCTGAGTGGCTTAGGCATAATCTTCTCACACTGAATATCTATAAAACCAATTATATTTGCCATGGTATCTACAACAATGCACAGCCCCCCAAAACTTTGATTTAAAAATACATTGTTGCGATAAAAATTTAGTCTCTGCACCTTGTTGTTGCCCTTCGATTACTAAAGTAAATCATACCAAATATCTTGGTGTTGTGGTTGATGAAAGACTATCTTGGTATCCTCATATAGAACTAATAGCCGGAAGAATTCGTAAATTCATATGGATGTTCAAGACCCTAAGACATATAGTTTCGAAAGACCTTCTAAACAAAGTATATATTTCTCTTGTACAGTCCATCATCATCTACTGCATCTCTGCCTGGGGCGGTGCATTGAAGACTCGATTTTTGGAAGTTGAAAGAGCTCAACGTTCATTACTGAAAGTGATGTATTTTAAAAAAAGGACATTTTCAACTGTTGCACTATATCAAAAATGTAATTTGCTGTCTATAAGAAAACTATATATACTCCAAATAATCTTAAAAACTCATAAAAACTTACCCTATAATCCTCAAACTGCGAATAGAAGAAGAGGCCATGATGTTGCTTGCGTTCCCTTTGTTAAAACTCAATTTGCAAGAGTGCATTTCAGCTCAAGATCAGCCTTCTTGTATAACAAAATAAATAAAGAATTATGTATACATAGTAAAACGTATTATGAGTGCAGGTCAATGCTTATAGCTTGGTTAAAAGAGTTGACCTATGATGAGGTTGAGACTTACATACATTGTATAAATAACTCTGTTTAGTTTTAACCTTACTTAACCTTTATTATTTTTTTAGATAAATATTAAAAAATGAAAAAGAAAAAAAAAAAAGAAGTATCATAATTATATATGTATTTATATTTCGGTACATTTGCTGTTAATACGGTTCTTGCGACATCAAGGTTTGACTCGAGGCTTTGTATTTTACTGGCCCGTGTTAGGAATCTTGTTGGAGGCGGTGCCCGCAGTGAAAATATCTACTGTGTTGTATTGTATACGACGTTTATTATGGAAGATAAAACAATCAATTACAAGCTTTTTCGAAAATATAATGTATGACCGCGTAGTAAGCAAGCGCCCGCGTCGTCCCGTGAAAAATTTGTTCTCTGGCGCAGTGGCGCCACCATCCTTCTTTCCCGCGCACTAGTGATGTGCCGTTTGAATCAGTCGGCTAATCGACGCCTAGTGTTGGGCATGTCATGACTTAACATACTGCCGCCCTTGGAACATTCTGTTCCAATGGTAATGGACAGAGCCTATTGAACGCCCTTCTCAGGGTGCCTGATGTGGTGCGGACGTCTGCGACTCGAGCAACGCCGTCGGTGCCTGGATACACAGCTTCTATTCGTCCCAGCAGCCATCTGTTGGGGGGCAGGCGGTCATCCTTGATGAGGACCAAATCTCCTTGGCGAGGTTGTCCCTTGTCCGTCCGCCATTTGTTTCTGAGCTGCAATTCTGAAATGTATTCCTTGTAATAGCGGCTCCAAAAGTGAGACTTCAAAGCTTGAGTCCGGTTGTATCGAGTAAGTAGACTGATGGGAGTATCTTCAACCTGGGAGGCAGGCAGCATGGCAATCGTACGTCCGATCAAAAAATGCGCAGGTGTAAGAGGGACTAAATCTGAAGGGTCTGAAGAGAGTGGAGTGAGAGGCCTAGAATTCAGTATTGACTCTATCTGTACCAACACAGTATTCATTTCCTCATAATCTAGGTGAGCCATTGATAAGACACGCTTCAGATGATGTTTGACTGATTTAACCGATCCCTCTGCTAGACCATTAAAATGTGGGCTATAAGCCGGGAAAAAATGAAATTTCACTTCAAGTTCAGAAATATTAGATAGAATTGAATCCGAGTTTGACTTTAAAAATTTGGCTATCTCATTACAAGCTCCCACAAAGTTTGTACCATTATCTGAATATAGGTTCTGAGGCTTACCTCTGCGGGCAATAAACCTGTTTAAAGCGGCTAAAAAGCCTTGTGATGTCAATTCGGTGACAAGCTCAATATGGATAGCCCGCACTGCTAAACAAACAAATATACAAATATAAGCCTTTTTTAGCCTACACCCTCTTCCTCTTCTGTCTGCTATCAGGTAAGGTCCTGCATAATCAACAGCTGTATTTGCAAATGGATATTCTGCATATAAGCGCTCAGCCTTAAGATTTCCCATGATAGGCTGATAAGTTTTGCCAGAGAACCTACAACACTTAAGGCAATTGTGTGTAGTTTTTCTGGCTAAGTTACGACCATTGATGATCCAAAACTTGTGGCGTAATGTAGCTAGTAGAAGCTGGGGACCAGCATGTAATAATAATGTGTGATAATGACTAACTAATAATGATGTGATGTGATGAGATGCATGCAACAAGATGGGATATTTTGTATCATAATCATAGTTGGAATTTGACAGTCTTCCACCAACTCTCATAATACCAGCTTCATCAATAAATGGATTGAAATGTAGAAGCTTATCCTTAGAACTTAAAGTTTTCTTATTTACTAATTGATTATATTGTTTACAAAACATGGATTTTTGTACCATCTTACAAAGAGACAAAGTAGCGTTTCTAAGTTCTAAAACTGTTAAAAAACCTTTATTTTTATGATTAGGGTTTTTAGAATTGTGAATAAATCTCAATAAATAAGCTACAATGCGATGCAGTTTACTATAATTTGAAAAGTTGTGAGTAAAATCCTTTTCATGACTATGTTTGTCTGTCTGAGTAGAAAACTGGCATGTAATTTTTATTTCCGGCAAATCCTTAGCATCTAATCCTAGGGGTTGAACTGGATATTGTATTTCTGTATTATGCAAGAAATGTGGGCCATTCCACCAAAGACTTGAATTTCTCAATTGAGTGGCATTGAGGCCACGAGAACCTATATCAGCAGGATTCAGTTCAGAAGGCACATATTTCCATGACGATGGTTGACAATAATCTGTTATTTCTGTTACTCTATTATAGACAAACTGTTTTAGAATTTGTTTTCGCGTTTTAATCCAACTTAAAACAATTGTTGAGTCACACCAAAAGGATTTAGAATCAATACTAAGGCGAAGGGATTTTTCTACCTTTTTGGCTAGCTGCACTGCAAGAACAGCCCCGGTCAGTTCCAAACGTGGTATGGTCAATTTCTGTCTAAGTGGGGTCACACGTCCCTTTGCAATGAGTAAATGTACACTGACAGTACCATCGCTTGCAACTGAACGTATGTAGATGCATGCAGAGTATGCCTTTGTGGATGCATCGCTGAATGCATGTAATTCTATTCTATTATGACCAGTACACAAAATTAAACGAGGAATTTGAATAGTAGTAAGATCTGGTAAGGTGTTAATAAAGGTGGTCCACTTTGCTTCAATATCAGTTGGCAATTGATCATCCCATGAAATATTTTTAGACCATAGCATTTGCAAAATGATCTTAGCTTGTAACATGCAAGGACTTATTAAACCTAGTGGATCAAATACCTGTGCAATGGTGGATAAAATTGTACGCTTGCTTGCATTGTTTTTATGTGTGTAAGTTGGATTAGTAGATGAGAACAACAAAGTGTCTGTTTTACTCGACCAAAGCAAACCAAGAGTTTTTGAATGATCATCCTTGTTTATTACTAATAAATCATCATTGCTATTTTCATCGACAATCTGTGAGAGTATTGATGGCTCATTTGAACGCCATTTGCGTAAATAAAAATGTGCTCCTTCTAACTGCTTGATGACACCTTTGCAAGTATGTATAATTGATTCCCCTGACACATCTCCTGTGACGAGATCATCAACATAGAAATCGTGTAGGATTGTTTCACCTACCTTTTTGTCATGACTATCAATACCTAATTGTATAAGGCACCTTGTTGCCAAAAACGGAGCAGAGGCTGTGCCGTATGTAACGGTATTTAATTTATATTGTTTAAGTTCTAAACCAGGATCCGACCGCCAAAATATCTGCTGAAGACTTCTTTGATTTTCATTAACTAAAGGCATTCTAAAAAACTTTTCTATATCACAAGTGACTACTATCCTATGCTGCCGGAACCTAATCAAAATGCTTACCAAGTCATCCTGTACCGTATCACCAGTGTGTTGTATGCAATTAAATGATTTGCCAGATGTGGTAGGCATAGACGCATTGAAAACTACCCTTAACTTAGTTGTAAGACTATTCTCTCTCAAAACCCCATGATGGGGTAAAAAATAAGACACCTCATTGGATTGAGTATCTGTATTTTCTGACATGTGCTCTAAAGCTATGTATTCATTCATGAAATCAACATATTTTTGTTTAAGTGTTGAATTGCGTTGAAGTTTGCGTTCTAATGATTGAAATTGTGCAATGGCTTGTGCCCTGGAATCACCCAAACTCTCAGGAGGTTCTCTGAGAGGAATGGTAACAACAAACCTACCATCTGCTCGACGCAGTGTTGTTTGTTTGAAAATAGTTTCACACTCACTCTCACCTTTGTTCAGGACTTGTTGAGTGGTGGGAAATGATTCAAGCTCAAAAAACTTGTTTAGTTTCTCTTCAAGCTCAGCATCTTGAGTAAAATGACAATGGACTGTATTGAATGAATGATTTTTGTTGGAATGTGTCTGAATAGAACCAGAGACAAGCCATCCCAGTTTTGTTTCAACCAAGGTTGGTTTGCATTTGCCTAAGGTTATGTAATTGTTTGATAAGACCTCCCAAAATAGATCTGCACCTAACAATATCTGCACCTCTGACGGAGTATGAAATGTTGGATCCGCAAGGTGGATATGCTTGGGTATATTGAATGGAATGTAATTAATTCTTGTATTAGGTATCAACTGGGTGATATGAGGGACTATAAAGCAATTGACATCTGCTGTATAGCCACTGGTTGTTTGTGATGATATTGACACACCACATCGCTTTGTAATTTTTGAAAATTGATTGTTTAACCCTTGTACGGACACAGAAGTAGAATAACTTGGTATATTCAATTGTTTGTGTAATGCTTCTGTGATAAAGCTTGAAGTACTGCCATTGTCTAACAAAGCTCTTACTGGATAAAGTTGACCATCGTGGCCTGTAACATTTATGATGGCAGTAGAAAGCAAAACTTGACTCTTATGTATAGAAGACAATGTTATGTCTGTTTGTTGTGTGACCTTGTTGTCAGATGAATGCGAGTCAGTATTCACTCTTGATTGTGAAGTAGGGAGAACGACGCAGTTACTAGATGATTGTTGGTTAATTGTATTTTGTTGAGAATGTAGCATACTGTTATGTTTCTGGGAACATAGTCTACACGGCCCTAATTTACATTGTTTGTCATCATGACCCTTGCGCAAACAATTCATGCAGAGGTTTAATTGTTTCACCCTCTGTATACGTGCTTCTATTGGCATAGATTTGAATTTTATGCAGTGATATATAGCATGATTGTTTTTACAAATGGGGCATGTGAATGCGTTGCTACGTTGGTGTGAATTGGATGTATGGTTGGTTATAAATGTTTTGGGACGCACATAGGTGTTGTCACTGTGTCTACGGATCTTCTGATGAGTATCCTCCATAGTTTCAAGCAGATCTGCACGATTTTTAAGAAATAAATTGAAGTCCTCAAGGGTAGGAATTTTTTGTAAATCATTTCTATGTTCTTCCCAATTACGAACTGTAATTTGATCAAGCCTGCTAGAAACTATGTGAACAATGAGTACATCCCAGTGCTCCGTAGGCAGGTTGAGTGCTTTGAGTGCCCTGAGATTCTTATTAACTGTATCAATAACATTTCTGATTGACTTAGATGACTCCTTCACACAAGACTCAAGATTAAACAAAGCACTGACGTGATTGTTGATTAAAAGCCTATTGTTGTTGTAGCGATCACATAATAGTCCCCAAGCTATGTCATAACCCTCAGCTGTAAACTCAATTGCTTGTATGATTAACGCAGCACTATCCTTAAGTGAAGCACGCAGGTAATGGAATTTTTGGATTTTAGAAATTGATGTGTTGGTGTGTATGAGGGATCTGAATGTGCCACAAAACTCCAACCAGTCCTGATAGCAGCCAGAAAAGGTAGGAAGATGTATTACCGGCAATTTGACAGACTTATTATTGAAAGCAGGCCCTGATGCCACACTTGAGGCCGTCACCAAATCTCCATCACCACCCGCAGAAGCCGCCTCAGCTCCATGCTTGTCCAGCAACTCCTGTGCAGCAGCAACTGCACTGAAGTAGCTGTCCTCGAAGGCTTGGCGCTCCGTCAACTCCTCCTCTGGAATTTCGATTAAATTTTCTATTTCAGTCTGAGTTGCATCAAAATCATTGTACATTTCCTGCATTTTGGTCAATCTCAGTTTCAATTCATGAACTTGAAGGCTGCTTAATTCTTTGTTAGGCAAGAGCGGTTGAAGATGAGACTTGAATAGCGTTAATTTAGACTTAAAACTGCTTCTAGTTTTCTTTAGTCTCTTAAGATCCATGATAATGCTTTAAAATTTTATTGTTAACTTAAAATGGACTTGCTTAAATTTACTTAAAACAGGTGAAGGCTGTGCAACTGAATAAAATGAAAAAATGGAATAAAAATGGATATTACTTTAGATATGGGTGGAAGCCGTAGCAGAAGATGCGTGTCAAACCAGTCACTGACGCCAATCTGAAGCGTGGGTGCAAGCGAAGCGTGTCGAGCCACACCCAAGTCACGTATGTACCCAGGCGGCGTTCACCGAAATTCTATGAATTTCGACAAAAAAACAAAGCATTAAATAAATGTGAAGGATAGACAAGTGCAAATGAGTACAGATAAAGCCAATTCCTAGCTCCAGACCTCGAAAATATGTGGAAATATGGGTCTGAAGTACTGATGGGGAAAATGACCAAAAGTAGGGTTATTTTTACAGTTTTTTACAATTGCAATGACATATTTTTGGAAATAATGGTGAAAAAATGTACTTGAAGATGAATTGAAGCCACTTTGGGCGATTCACTAATAAGAAATATCGTAAGAAATTGGGACCTGCGCCGTTTTATGAAACGATCTAAACGATACGTACGTCACCAGCTGGGGTTACCTCCCTTTTCGTGGTTTTCACTGCAAGATCCTCGATATTCCTGCAGATATGTCTTGGCCTCTTCCCTCCAAGTCCTACACGACGCCTGACGCGAAATGGCCGCCGTCCTGACGCTGCTGCTTGGTTGAGGAACGAGCTGACATCCGGCTCGAATCTTGTTAGGAATCTTGTTGGAGGCGGTGCCCGCAGTGAAAATATCTACTGTGTTGTATTGTATACGACGTTTATTATGGAAGATAAAACAATCAATTACAAGCTTTTTCGAAAATATAATGTATGACCGCGTAGTAAGCAAGCGCCCGCGTCGTCCCGTGAAAAATTTGTTCTCTGGCGCAGTGGCGCCACCATCCTTCTTTCCCGCGCACTAGTGATGTGCCGTTTGAATCAGTCGGCTAATCGACGCCTAGTGTTGGGCATGTCATGACTTAACAGCCCGTTTACTTTACATTCATCACAGATGCTTAGTTGAACCTTTGTCATTGTGCCCGACCAAATAGTCTTCATGTTCAGCATGAAAACTGTTTTCTGATTCGTGATTTTAGCCGACTTCGAGCAGGATCAATTTTAATTATGTCCTTCTTTTTGTAATAAACCTGATTTAATGTGCCTGTTTGCTACAAATGCTTTGGAAACTGCTTTAATTCCTAACCTTGATGGGTTCCTGGTTCCTTGTCTGCTGAGCTGAAGTCTTGTATTGTTTTATTGTAGTCGCAAGTGTACTGAATAGCGTCATATGATGCTCGTACTCGGTGCGCTGTCTATTGTGGTCATCGGTGTATTATGGGCGCTCGGTTTTGCCTCGTCCGTATGAACGCCTCGACTATAGTATTCGGCTTGCCGTGCTTGCATCATTATGTTCTAATGTAATTAATGTAAAAAAAAAATAATCACTGCTTTATCGTCATCCATAACTTTGTTTTATATATATACCCATAACTATAGTTTAGTTTGTTTTAAGAGAGAATTACATACTTATGTATAATAGCTGTACAAAATTGCCTGTTTGCTTTGTCCCAAGAAGGAGCGGAGCCTCCTGGCACAAGCATACTTTTGCTTAAAAGGAGGTTCCATTTTGCCATCTAATCGTACACATCTTTTGTGAAAGAAATAAAATATTTTTTTTTTGATTTTGATTTTGATAGTCTCTGAGTAAAACTGCGGACGGACAGACAGACAGACAGATATAGCGAAACTATAAGGGTTCCTAGTTTACTACGGAACCCTAATAAAAATAGTCATTCATACCGAAGCCGTAATGAATATTGAAGTTACCATGAAAATGATGTACACCGTAGCTGTCAAAAGTTAGCAAATAGGCGTGCTGAAGTTGATGATAAATCCCAACTAATATTATAATGCGAAAGTGAGTGTGTATATTTGTTTGTTATGCTTTCACGCCCTATCTACTGAACTGATCATCATAAACGATGTGTTGAACCAATGGCATTTGGGGCAAAAAGGTTCTCGAATGGCGACCAGATACCGGACGGACGATCTGGCCAAGATAAGAATCTGGATGGAGGCTGCTTCCAAGCGGTCGCATTGAAAACCCGGTGGGAGGCATATCCCCACATTTGCCATGTGGTTCTCGGCAGAGTAGAATAGGACCACTCCAACTCTTTCCGTGGATGTCGCAGAAGACGACCTAGGTAAGTATGAGAGTGAAGGCCAAATCCTCTCACTACTCTGGCGCTATAGAACATATCGCTCTAGTAGTACAGAAAGGGGAATATGAACAGGTGGGGCTACAGTTGATGACGGCGGGCACCGTGTGGTTCCCGGCAGAGTAGAATAAGACCACTCCAAGTCATCCCGTGGATGTCGTAAAAGGCGACTAAGGAAACACAAGCTAAACAAAGCTTATTAACATCAAAGAGACCTCTCCAACCCGTCTGGCCAGCGTGGAGAGTGTAGGCTAAATCCTCTGAGTACTCAGGCTAGTATATGGCTCTGGTAGTACAGAGAGGGTCGTGCTCCTGCAGTGGAGACTAGAAAGACCTGATGATGATGATGATGATGGGCCTACAGCTCGGAAATCTCCTGTCCGTGTGGTGCTACTCCTCAGACCATGGCACACCTTTTGTCTTGCCTACCACCTGCACACCCGAGGACCTTTACAATGCTACTGATAACGCTGTGTCAGTGGCAAAGTTCTGGTCAACACAAATATAATTCGCCCGAGTCGACACGCTAAGAAGAAGAAGTACAGAAAGGGTCTTGGTCCTGTAATGCTTCTTACTTACTTACTTCCAGCGGCGCTACAACCCTTTGTGGGTCTTGGCCTCTTCCAGAGTTTTTCTCCACTTGACACGATTATGCGCCTCCCTTCTCCAGTTGGTGTACTTCCCCATTTTCCTGAGGTCTTCCTCCACACAATCGATCCATCGCTTCCTTGGCCTGCCTCTCGGTCCTGTAATGCAGACTAGAAAAATCCTGATGACGATGATGCATATTCAGGCAATGGAATTCTTGCGGCTGAGTTAATGATGATTATGATAAGGCCAAGTTCTAAACGAAATTAATTTTAAAGGAACCATTTTGGCTCAATAAAACACTATCGCCTAAGAAAAGACTAAACTTAAAATGTCCGAGATTTCGATATGCTGAAACGTTCCAAAATCCTAACAAACGAATCAGATACAGTAAGTTATTAGACAACTTACTGGAACACCTTAAAATATATTCCAGGAAGCAGTCGTCATTTTCTCAGTTAACAAATACGACGTACAAAATTATCTGTTGAAATTTAATAACAGTTCCTTGGAACTGAATTATTTTCGTATAACAGATTATTAAAAATTTTATATTACTTTAATATTTTTGTATATTTATAAGATTCAAAGATTCAAAACGTTTATTCACAAAATAGGCCCTTGCAGGCACTTTTCACGTCAAATCACATTTAAAATTATCTTATTAAATATTATGCATTTACTCATTATTGTTCAAAAGCTACAGACTACTAGCATTTCGGAACCGACCACTGCAGAGAAGAAATGCCGAAAGAAACTATATAGGTCACCTACTCGCCTGAAGGGCTTTGTATGATTAATGATTATATTATATATTTTATTATATATTATATTGTATAAAATACTTGGACTATATCATACTCAGTTAAATAGAATTACTATTCTTGGTTTATAATTAAAACTAAAAATACTTGATGAAAAATAATTCGTCGCGGCCAGGATTCGAACCCATTTGCGCCCTAAGTATTCTACAAAACGAATGGGTTGGAACCCCAACTGTGGCGAATTCTTTTTCAACTCATGTTTTTCAGTTATAACTACAGTATACTCAATCATGCCTACAAATTCTCAGGGCTTGTGTGCGTTACAGGTTTGTGTTGTGTTAGCATAGATCTCATGTCAACTTATTATGCCATCAAATAGTAAGCTTTTTGTTTGCATCATAGTATATAAGATGGATACGCTTTTTTCTACTTGTTGGGCTTTTAGATTTTACCTAGATGTAAAATCAAAAGTTAAAAGGTGGGTTCAGACAATTTCTTTCACAAAATGATGATGCCTTGCTTAATTAAACCTGAAAACTTAATACTTTACCCTAACTAATATTATAAATGCGAAAGTGAGTTTGTTTTTTTTTTGTTTGTTACGCTTTCACGCCCTATCCACAGAACCGATCATCATAAAATTTTGCGTACACATAGGTTAGGGTACTGAGAAGGACATAGGCTATATATCACGTGGGCGAAGCCACGGGTAACAGCTAGTAATATAAATGTCAGAGCTATAAATGACGGCCCCTGTGGCTCAGTGGTTTATAATAATAAATAAATAATAATGAAAAACGATATTTTTCAGATTGTCTTAGGTCATGACGAGCTCCGTTGCGCAGCGGTCAACACGCCTGCCTGCGACACGGATGGTCCCGGGTTCGATTCCCGGTTAGGTCAAGATGGAAAATGATCTTTTTCAGATTGACCTGGGTCTTGGATGTTTATCTATATAAGTATCTATTGTAAAATATAGTATCGTTGAGTTAGTATCCCATAACACAAGTCTCGAACTTTCTTTGGGGCTAGCTCAATCTGTGTGGTTTGTCCGTATATATTTATTTATTTATTATTTATTTATTTATGGCCAGGCCAATCTGAAAAAGATCATTTTTCATCATGACCTGACCGGGGTTCGAACCCAGGAGCATTCGTGTCGCAGGCTGGCGTATTAACCGCTGCACCAAGGAGGTTGTTAAAAATTTGAAAATGTCGAGTAATTCTATTAACATCGCTGTTAGTATGCAGGTATTATAAGACGCCATATTTGGTAATGCTTGGCAAGTCGAGAGCTCATTAACAATACTGACGGGTTATGAGATGCCTTACCTTGACTATTATGGGAATTTGCATTTGCTTGTGTAATACTTAAACAATGTATTTGGTGCTGAAGTAACTTTACTCATATTTATTATATATATTTATATTACATAATGTATTTCTATATAAATATATACATACATATATATACATGGCGAAATTTTGATCGTTCTGGACCCTTAAAGGGGTGATTCAGCCCGTCGATATGAACCATTTTTCCTATGGGACCAATGCTGGAAACTCAAATTTTATTTCGACATTTTCATATGTCGAATGTCGAATTTTTTTCCGAGTTTACAGCATTTGTCCCATAGGAAAAGTTGTTTATATTGACAGGCTGAATCACCCCTTTAATAGTCCGGAACGATCAAAATTTCACAAGTTAGAAAGAGCGTACACACACCCCGTCTGCTAACGTTCTTTACTCCTCTCCATCCATCGGTTGTCTGGTAGAAATTGCTTTTAGCAATAAGACCGCCCATTGTACATAGTCTTAGTAATGTTTTTGTATTTTTTTTTTTTTTGTGTACAATAAAGTATTACTTACTGAACTGAAGATAATTGAAATTTACGATATTTTGTTTATTTTTCGTGTGTGAAAGTGGCTAAAACTGGCGTCAGATTTTTCAAGCTGCCTAAAGGTGTTTGATATAGCTTAATGACTGCCATTAATGAAGACAGCCGGGACCAACGGCTTAACGTACCTTCCGAAGCACGGAGGAGCTCGATATACATTTATGCCACTTGCGGTCACCCATTCAAATGGGGACTGCGCCCAGGGTTGCTTAACATGTGAAAGCGCTCATAATGTTCACGCCCACTAGGCCATCGTGTTCCTTAATTGTCATATGTAAACGAAAATCTTTTATTCTATGAACAAGCCTAAAATCGAGAAGAAATATTAACTGCTCCATACATTTTGGACTAGTAGATATTCATCATAGAATTCCGCACCAACCTGTCCATACTCCAGGAGCTCGGCATCACGCAGCGTCTATCGTCCGTAGTACAGTCACGCATACTACAATACTTTGGACACGTCTCTAGGCGGGGTAACGACTCCATAGAGCGACTGGCTGTACAGGGAAAAGTAGAGGGAACCAGACCGCGCGGCAGATCGCCTATGCGCTGGACTGACCAAGTAAAATCTGCAGTAGGAAATTGTGTTTCTGTTTGCGCCAGACCTCAACGTGACCACGACGGCTCTGTCAAGAGCAAAACGACAAAGAAGGAAGAAGAAGATATTCATCGTACTTACTATGGAAAATCCATTTTTTTCGATCGAGTGAATTAAAATTATCGCTAGTTTAATACCAAAGGTATTTGGGATATCACTTGCTTGGGGTTTCATACTCAACTGCCTGTCCGGTGGTTGCAATATGGCATCGGGTACGCGCGCCCGGCCTCCCTGAGCTGCTACTTTCTTATCCCCAATTCTTCCGAGCAAGTAGCATCCCATTTCCCTCTATCCTCCCTCCCCCCCAGCCCAATAAACTCCTACCCCTCCCTCGCTTAAAACTGTTTTGTTTTTAAATTTGCAAGATCCAAAAACTACTAGCGTTTCGGAAAGACCACTGCTGAGAAGAATACGCCGAAAGAAACTCAGTCCAGTTTTGGTCCCTACATGCCTGAAGGGCTATGCTTATACACAAGTATTTGCAAGAATAGAAAAATCTTTATTTAGTGATTTACAAATGATACACCTGGCTCTAGTAGTACAGAGAGGATCGTGCTCCTGCAGTGGAGACTTAAATAGAACATGATGACGATGAAGAGACCTGGGATAATATATTTGAAAGCGGGACACTCGTCTTCGAATGATTTTTGTATGGAAAAATCGTTCGAAGACGAGTGGCACGCGTTCAAAAATAGTACCCCTGCCTGCCCGAACGGACGTTGATGAGTGCGGCGGCACCAAGTGCTATTTTTGAACGCGTGACTCACTAAACGAGTGATTGACGCGAGTGTTTCCAAAATGCCTCCTTTTTGAATCGTTACAATAGTTGACGAACCCGTCTGCCAAGCGTGGTGAGTATGCCAAACCTTCTCTATGGAAATGCAGGCCGCTTCCAACCGGTCATATTGGAAATCCTTGGGGGAGGCCTATGTCTAGCAGTGGACTTCTTGCGGCTGAAATGATGATGATGATATCACTTGCTTGGACGGATTGAAGATGAGTTTGTAGCAGCTCGGAGGCCGGGCGCGCGTACCCGATGCCATATTGCAACCACCGGATAGGTAGTTGAGGATAACACCAGGGGTATTTTCTTTTTATATTACACTTGCTGTTACCCGCGGCTTTGCCCGCGTGATATATAGCCTATGTCCTTTTCAGTGCCCTAACTTATGTGTATGCAAAATTTCATGATGATCGGTTCAGTAGATACGGCGTGAAAGCGTAACAAACAAACTCACTTTCGCATTTATAATATTAGTTAGTAAGTTAGGATTAGGATAGGACTAGTAACCCTCCCCAGCTGCGCCCGGGCATGTATTATACCTATAGACCTTCCTCAAGAATCGCTTTATCTATTAGTGAAAACCACAACAATCCGTGCAGTAGTTTTTGAGTTTATCGTGAGCAGACAGACAGACGTGGCAGAGGACTTTATTTTATAATAATTGTGGAAAATTGTACAGTGACATCAGTATGTTACTGTACAATTTTCCTTACAATATTGCTATGCAATTTATGGTCACCAATTAAAATGTCAAAATCACAACGGGGAACCACATAAGCCTTATGAACGATAAGCAACCCTTGTCGTGATCCCCACTAGGATGAGTGGCCAGAAGTGGTATTAAAATTTCTATAACAATAAATTTTCTAAAACTTATTCCTGCTTTAAATGGCACTTTAAGCCGTTGATCGCACCATTAATCATTGATGGCATTCGCTAGCTATATCATTAAGAATATGACTCTCGTGTTGGCCACTTATACACACGAAAAACAAACAACAAAGGTCTATGATCATGCATAAATGCTAATAATAATTTGACAAGCTCCGTGGCGCAGCGGTCATCACGTCTGCCTGCGACACGGATGGTCCCGGGTTCGATCCCCGGTCAGGCCAAGATGGAAAATGATCTTTTTCAGATTGGGACCTGGGTCTTGGATGTTTATCTATATAAGTATCTATTATAAAATATAGCATCGTTGAGTTAGTATCCCATAACACAAGCCTCGAACTTACTTTGGGGCTAGCTCAATCTGTGTGATTTGTCCGTATATATATAAATATATATATATAAATTTGGATAATCTTGAGCTCTGTCTACCCGGCAAGGGCTAAAAACGTGATTATATGTATGTATGTATGCCTCTATCAAGCCCCTCAAACCACCATCCATTCAATGCAGCTCTCCACAAGACGTTGCCAAGTCGACGCATGTACTCATAACATAATGCTCATGGCATATGAGGCTCTTGCCCGTAATAGTAATACGAGGGTGTTTATAATGGTTCTGGGTATATAAATATAAGGGTAGGGACAAGTAATTTTGTTTGTATGAAGATTTTATCCGTCCATACACAGGAGGTGTAACTTTGACATCAAAATTATCAGACAGAAAACGGTTAATCCAACGTTAACTGGGACTGCAGTATGTCCATTAAAGGTTCATAAACAACGAATTTTTATTCTGACGTATTTTGAATTATTTCCTTATTCAAATTAAATTGTAAAATGTTATATTTTTTTCATTAATCTTATGCATTTATTTAATACTGTTGAAAAATGACGGAAATATGATTGGTACCTATATTTCTATTTATTTTTGAAAATTTTTCTTTTAATGGAATTATATCATCATACAACATTTGATACTAAGGATTTAGAAGAGTTTTTTGTAAAAACTTTACACATACAATATTATTTTTTCTCCGACCCAGAAGTAAGCTTAATATAGGCAGCCGATCGTGAAACTAAATCCAAATCATACCGGATAAATCCTGGCAACTGATATTAATATAATCATCTTTTTATTAGGCAATCAGGTGGTCAGCCTTTCTAACCAAACTAGAACAACATAAAGTTGTTATTCCCATCAGAAATTGAACCCGCGATCTATGCAGTTAGAGCCGAATACTAACCACAAACTCCAACCCGTCTGGCCAGCGTGGAGAGTGTAGGCCAAATCCTCGGACTGCTCTGGCTAATATATGGCTCTGGTAGTACAGAGAGGGTCGAGCTCCTACAGTGGAGATTACTAAAAGACCTGATGATGATGATGACTAACCACAAAACCACGGAGTCAGTTATCTATGGACTAAGTTTTGAAACTGATTTTGGGCGACCTAAAGACCATAAAATTACCCTAAAATAATATTCTTTTGTATGAGATTCTTCTCTCTTCAGAACAAAAAAAATGCAGTACTTTGGAAATAACCCTTCAAATGGGTAAAATGACATTATATACAAGAAACAAAGTCAGTTTCCATAACGTCACAAGAAATAATTACGAAGTAATAAGATTTCGTAGCGAGCTGCTACGCCGTAGAGGGTGATCATTTATGTTGGGTGTGAAATTTTGTTTTGACATTTTTCAAGCTTTTTTTATCGCAGCTAATTATTACTGTTATTACCATAGATAATATAAAATCTAGATAGATTATTTTAGCCTTAAAGCTTAGAAAAAACTAGAGTCCAACTCATAGTCGGTCCTTATCTACTGCACCGATCATCATGGAATTTTGCATATACATACATTTATACACTTAAAAAAGACATATGGTATATATATATATGGTATAAACAAAAACTGTATAATTTTAACAATATTACACACATACCAGTCAAATAGATATCCGACTTTTTTAAGGCGGTTCAAAAATACCGTATGTCATAAGTTTAATATTCAAAGATTCTAAGATTCAAAACGTTTATTCAGAAAATAGGCCCTTGCAGGCACTTTTTCACGTCAAATTACATTTAAAATTATCTTATTAAGTATTATGCATTTACTAATTATTGTTCAAAAGCTACAGACTACTAGCATTTCGGAACCGACCACTGCAGAGAAGAAATGCCGAAAGAAACTCTTTTCAACAGTATAGGTCGCCTACTCGCCTGAAGGGCTTTGTATGATTAATGATTATATTATTTTCTTTCTTTTTACTTTTCTTTTTTTTCATCTGTTTTCATTTTACAATATTATTATACATTCATTATTATTGGAACATGTTTATGTTCACGATCGAGTGAGCAAATTCCAAAACAACAGAACATGAAGTAGTCTCAAAGAGGCCGACCAGACCAGTATACAATATCTTTGTATCCTGTTAAATATATCATCATCATCAGGTCTTCTTTAGTCTCCAATGCAGGAGCACGACCCTCTCTGTACTACTAGAGCCATAAATTAGCCAGAACAGTCAGAGGATTTGGGCTACACACCCCACGAAGGCTAGACGGGTTGGAGAGGCAATCATTTGCAAAATCGAACGTATATTCTCAGCTTTCAGCGTGAAAAGGTAAGTCAACAGGACGGACTAATTAATTTTACAATTTAAAATAATAACAGAAAAATAGAGATGATCCTCAGTTAACTGGAAGTAAAAACTCTATCTCAGTTAATTAAAACCACAATGTGAAGTTATAAAAGTCCGCCGGTGGGAGGGCAGTCGATTCGAAGCTCGAGTTGTTATTATAGTCGCGGTCCAGTGGGAGAATAGAAAGAATTCCTTTGCAGTTCGCTCTCCAATATTTACTAAAATTTTTGTATTTTAAAATAAAATGGTTATATGACTCTAACCTTCTACGCTGGACTTGGAAAAAATAAAAAACGTAGAATGTACCAGCGTAAATTGTAAAAGCCGATCGAGGGAATGGGCGTCAGGAATCGCCTATTGACAAGGCGATGCCGCTCGCAACCCATCACTATTTTGATTCCGTTCTTACTCACAAGCCCACGAATATGCTGAAGGTGGCCTTAAGGTTTTACATATCTGGGCTCTGTCTACCCCGCAAGGGAAAAAAGACGTGATAGTATGTACGTATGACTATAACAGTACATTATGATGCAAGTGTTAAGTTTGAATAGCCGTGTGGTTCCCGGCAGAGTAGAATAGGATCACTCCAAGTCTTTCCGTGGATGTCGTAGAAGGCGATTTAAGAAACACAAGCTAAACAGCCTATTAAGTATCGGCCTAAGCTTAAATTTTTCAAAGTGTGAATTATTTGTGAACAATGATTTGCCTTTGCTTTCTAAAATAAAAATAATAACGAAATTCAACTCTTTGGCGCCTAATATAAAAGTGGTTGATACGTCATCTCTGCGTCTTCTAGGTTCCCCAATTTTCGATGATTCTTTTCCCAATTTTATTGAAGAAAAACTACAAAATTTTAAGTCAGCTTCCGATCGTCTTTTGAACATTCACAGCCATTTTGCCTTTACTATTCTAAAACATTGCTTATTTGTACCTAATTTCACATATAATTTACGCTGCAGCCATTTATGGAAATATCCAGACCTACTCTCCAAATTGGATAGTGTAATCAAAGACACGTTATCGACTATTTT
Organism: Rhodophaea formosa; assembly: GCA_963082605.1. Taxonomy (NCBI): domain Eukaryota; kingdom Metazoa; phylum Arthropoda; class Insecta; order Lepidoptera; family Pyralidae; genus Rhodophaea; species Rhodophaea formosa. The sequence continues at coordinate 13,606,624 of OY720228.1, read as the reverse complement.
GAATATAGAATTGAATAACCCTATTTGGACACAAGCCTCCTTACCCATAAGATTAGGTGGTTTAGGCATACGCAAAATTTCTAGTGTGGCTCTTCCCGCCTTTTTGTCCTCTGTTCACAGTATCTCTCACCTTGCAGCTAAAATATTAAAAAGCAGTGATGAAATAGTTTATCTTGCAGAGGCCAAAAATGCGTGGTTAGAGACCTGTCCAAATTCAAAATTTCCTGGTTTTCCTGCTTCTCAGAGGCAATGGGACGAGCCGCTCTGCAGAGTTGTACAGAGTAACTTACTTGAATCTTCTTGTAGCAACTCTGTAGAACGAGCTCGTCTACTAGCCGTAGCGGAGTGGGAATCTGGTTTATGGCTGCAAGCGTTACCGTCGTTCAGCTTGGGAACTTTTTTGGACGACAACACATTTCGCTTGGCGACATGCTTACGTTTAGGTGCAAAAGCAAATGTCCCGCATCGTTGTCCCTGCGGCGACACAGTCGACCAGTTCGGCCACCACGGACTCTCCTGTTCTAGGAGTGCCGGACGCATAGCTCGTCATGCTAGCCTAAACAACATCATCCACCGTGCTCTTGTCTCCATACAGATGCCAGCCATTTTGGAACCAATTGGCTTGGCCCGGGAGGATGGCAAGAGACCGGATGGTATGACACTGGTGCCTTGGAGATTGGGAAGGCCGCTGGTGTGGGATGCAACATGCGTCGACACTCTCGCGCATTCCCATCTCCACGGCACAAGTTGTAAGGCTGGCATGGCTGCAGCTACCGCAGAGTCCCTCAAACGGCGCAAATATATATGCCTGGGTGACGCATATATTTTTGAGCCATTTGGGGTCGAGACACTGGGTCCGTGGGGCCCCTCAGCTCACAAACTATTCAAATTTGTGAGCAAAAGGCTGGTCGAGGTGTCGAATGACCAGAGGGCTGGTCACTATCTTGCCCAAAGAATAAGCATTGCCATTCAACGTGGCAATGCTGCCAGTCTTCTGGGCACATTACCGCAGGGTAATGACCTGCGGGACATTTTTTATTTATAGCTAGGTTTTATTTATAAGTCATTTTATTTCTTAGGTAGGTTTAATTGTTAGTTTCTAGTTCTTATAAGTTAGTTTTATTGTTTATCTAGACATAAATCAAAATATTAAACCCCAAGCCTAAATAAAGGTGTGAAAGTTTCTCATTAATGTGTACCACAAAAATGCATAGATTAATATTTTTAAAGCTAAACAAAGTTTATAAGCATCAAAGAGATTTCTCCAACCCACCTGGCTGGCGTGGAGAGTGAAAGCCAAATCCTCTGACTGGTCTGACTAATATATGGCTATGGGTAGTAAAGAGATATATTTTATTTTAAGCATATGTGCGTGGAGGTTGTGTGCGGGAACGAAAGAAGCATACAATTATGCTTGTATAATTCCTTCCATGTTATTAATGGGAGGTATTTATTTATTTCCCCTGAAATTTCTATAGGGTTACCTCCATCGCGATTGCAGAGAAGCAATAATATCATGTCAATATTGATACTTAAGCTTTGAATATATTATACTCTCTAGACACCGTCATGTATTTATTTCAATGATTAAAAAACTGGGCATTTTTTTAATGTTTGTGTGCGTGACAGCTTTGTGTTATCACACGCGTCCTGTCAATGAATGCCCTCAAAATCCGTCAAATTGGAAGCTGTATGTGTGTGCGATTGACTATGCGTTGGACACTAGTTCTTTAATAGAGTCTATCTAGGCTTTAAGTATATAAACTGAGTAATTAAGGTGATTGAAGCGCAAATGTTTAGAAAAAGGACACAAGCATGCTCATTAGTAGCATGGTCATAAGCATGCTGAAAACTAGCATGTGTGTCTGTGACTGCAGTGTGTTAGTCACAGTAGTTAGAAACACTGAAATAAGTCTCTTTGCGTCTCCGGGTGTTGTTTAAATACGAGTATACTGTTTCATTTCTTTTGAATAAACCATCAACTTTGTTTCGTTGTTTTATTTTCACTCTTAGTTTTGGCTCCAATTAGGCGTAGGCAGTATATCTCAGATTTAAAAATATAAAGAAAATACTATTTTTTATACTAAAATTATAAAGAGGAAATACTTTATTGTTGGTTTGTTTGCATTGAATAGGCTCCGAAACTACTGGACCGATATTCAAATTCTTTCACCTGTAGATAGTTAATTTATCTGCAGGGACATAAGCTATAATTTACGCGGACGAAGTCGCGAAAAAATTGCTAGATAATCATAAACTTATACTGACTGGCATTAGTTAAAACCTTAGAGTATCAATATAATTATACTCAAAGGTTGAAACTATTTGATTCCATTCTTCTTAGTGTTTCGATCGCAAAAATATTAAATTGTCGCAGCCCAAAAATTAGCCACCCCAATCGCGTTGTCAGTGGCATGCATTAGGTCATTATGCCGAGCATAAGAAATGGTAATTGGTATTTACTTGGCTTATTTATCACACTTATTTCATGGTTTTTATTCCTTTTGTAATAATCCTACCATCTAATTACCTCATATAGCATCTTAGTAGAAGCTAATTCGTAAAAGAGAAAATAATATTAAAATCTAGTTGCATTGTTCATCTCTGGATTCTTTAAATTTTGACCCAATTCATAGACTGGCTTTTACGATTTTTTGCATAATTCTTTTTACTCAGACCACTATGGAAGAGTAATATTAGAAAAACATACATTATTTTTAATAAATAAAGAAACATTTTTCATTAAAATGAAGACAAAGAGAAGAGACCGTTTGAAATTAAAGCTATTCTGCTCAAAGGACTCTATCTCATTTTAGAGAGAATGCATGTTTAATTGTGTTTAAATTGCTTCTCTGGTGTATTTTCACCAATTTGCGTTAGAGAAGGGTTATGTTTTTAGAGAGAATGTATATTTGACTGGCACGCCTTGTAACCTAAACAGATTAACGACCTTTAAGCTTCAGTAGTGACTTTATTCGTGCAGGAAGTTTCATCAAAATGGTTTCAGATATTTATGCCTATTGCCCGCGCTTTCGCTTGCGTTGAGTACAAGTTTTGGACCCCCATTTCACTCCGCTAGGGGATGTTTTTGGAAATACGTAATAATAACTATCAGTGTGCCAAAGAGCTATGGCAGCTTCTCATGCATTAAATACAGTCGAACTTAAAGAACATTTCTTAGTGAATATCGAAAGTAGTAACTTTAGTCAATAGAATAACTTCGGAAATCGCTCTTCCGGCGTTCTTGGCGTCTTCGCATGGGGTGGTCAATCTCGTGGCTAATATACTCTCATTTAATGGCGACGAATTGTTGTTGTTATTCGTATGTGTAAGTGGCCAACACTGGTGTCAGATTTATCAAGCTGCCTTAAGGCATCTGACATAGCTTAACGACAGCCATCAACGATGACAGCCGGGACCAACGGCTTAACGTGCCTTCCGAAGCACGGAGGAGCTCGAGATATTTTTATGCCACTTGCGGTCACCCATCCAAGTAGGGACTGCACCAGGGGTTGCTTAACATACGTAAGCGCTCATAGAGCTCACACCCACTGGACCATCGGGCTCCTCACGACGAATTGATTCTGTCCCATGCGAGAGGGGCCTTGACAGTTTGGAGGGACAGGTGTCCGAATGCTACTATCCCTACAGTGCTACATTCGCAAAGACTTTGGGATGAGGAGAGAAATGTAATTATTCGGAGGGAGTTGGAAAACCAATCTAGTGGCTCCGATCTGGCACGTTTAAAAGCCGGCTACGAACCAGAGACTGGGGCGTGGCTACATGCTATACCATCTCCTAATATGGGCACACTTTTAGACAACGATTCCCTCCGAGTAGCCGTGGCCCTTAGATTGGGCTGTTCAGTCTGCGAGCCGCACCGGTGCATTTGCGGCAAAATGGTGGAGTCTGATGGCCATCACGGTTTAAGCTGCTCTAGATGTGCTGGTCGTTGGGCTCGCCATAGTGCCATCAATGACTTGATTAGAAGGGCGTTGATTTCGGCTAATGTTCCGTGTCAGCTGGAGCCACCGGGTCTTTGTAGGACAGATGGGAAGCGACCTGACGGATTGACATTAATACCGTGGCAGAGAGGGCGTTGTTTATTATGGGACGCGACCTGTGTAAGCACTTATGCGGCGTCCTACCTCAATGACACGGCACGTACACCTGGGTCGGCTGCAAGAGCGGCGGCTGGACAGAAATGTTCAAAATATTCCGTTCTATTAAATAAATACGATTTTGTTCCAGTCGCCGTGGAAACGGCTGGCCCATGGTGTCAAGAAGCAAAACGTTTCATCAGTGAGATAGGACGCCGCTTAAGGGACCAAGGTTATGACCACCGCTCCGGATGGTACCTGACTCAAAGAATATCCATTGCAATACAAAGAGGAAACGCGGCTAGCGTAATGGGTACATTTGAGCCATGTACAATTTGGGGTGGTATCTTTGACTAGGCTTTTTTTTTACTTATTATTATTTTTTATTTTTTTAATGTATTAAATTTAATTTAGTTTAATGTAAATTGTTCGAATATTTTATTTTTGTTGAATAAATGAATTAATATCCTAAATAGAATAAAGCGTGGTTGCCCAGTATGTATGTATATAAGTATTCTTTTGTGTAGGTAGGTGTATTCGTGCTATTTTATTTTTGTGTTTGCCTTCTTTTTCGTATTAAGTAGGTATATTCACGTGTTTTCAAAATTGGATGTATATGTTTGTAGATAAATAATAAGATGATATGATACCTTATGTGGAATCTTGCATTAGTACCTAACAAACCTCCGTGGTTTTCTTTTGTAATGCATATTGTGTTTAATGGTATATGTTTCTTTAAAAATAGTAATAAAGTATAATAATAATAATCATTTGAGTTGATAATCGAAGTTAGTGTCTATTAATGATATAGCTTGTTTTAAAGAACAAACTGCTGATTCTAAAGATTAAAAAATCATAATTATAAAACTTCAGGTTTTTAGTTATGATGCTTAGAAGTTTTATAGGTTATATCAGTATTACCAGTAAACATTATATGCATTATATACGCAACAATATTTTTGTTACTTTATAAAACTGAAAAGCGTATAAAATATTATGTCCCTTTTTTGTTTCAATGAGTTGTTTTGGTGCCCCGAACTACAAATGTGCCATAGCTATTTCCACGCAATCCGTTAAGGCGAGGTGAGTTCACACAGTAAATATTCTGATATCTATGGTTCACACACTAGCGCCACCCGGCAATGAATTCTATAAGTCCTAAATAATATCAAATTTAAAAAACCTAATAGCTGAATGCCCTAATAAATTACTTGTAGTATTATTAGTACAAGTTTTCGCAATTTTTAATTTGATAAATTAAGAGAACGAATTTTTACCGCCAAAAGTGGCCACTTTTGGGGGTGAAAATTCGTTCTCTTAAACTTAGATTGTAATATCTATGAAGAGTAACAAAAAGAATACTACAAGTAATTTAATAGGGCAATCAGCTATTAGATTTTTTAAATTTGATTTGATTTAGGAGTAAATGTATTAATTGCTGGGTGGCGCTAGTGTGTGAACTCACGTCGCCTTAAGTGGTTTGAGCTGTGCGTTGATAAATCAGTCTGTAACAGATTCCTTTTATATATGCAGATAATTAGCTTAAAGTATTAAATTTATTCTTTTATTATAATAAAACAATAAGGTATGGGTAGAAAACCACGCAAGCAGCATGTGAACCGGGAGTTTTTAGACTTTGCAGGTCTAGTACACCGGCAGTCTTCAACTGCCGGTTTTGATAAGAGTATTATCAGAATAAAGCATTGTCAAGGCATGAAAACACAAATAAGTACTAAATTTAATTAAGATACAAAGGAATCCATTTAAAATTAAAGCTTTAGTGAGTTGCAGAGCTTACTGCAATTATATGCACGTTAAAACAACTCAAAGCACACATCTCATTTCAGAAGAGAATGCATGTTAACTGTGTTTAAATTGCTTTTGAAGCGCGTTTATAACATCCGAGCAAAAAAGAGGTAAGTATATTAGAAATATAAAGCTATCCTGAGGTGCAGAAATAATGCTATTATGTTCACCTTAAAACTGCTCAAAGCACATCATAATACATGTTTAACTGTGTTTAAATTGCTTTTGAAATGCGTTTATAACATTTGCCCAAAAAAGAGGTATGTTAGAAAATTAAAACTATTCTGAATTGCAGAAATAATGCTATTCTCGTCATCACTTGTTATTTTTTACTGCAGGAGCACGAGGGTCGTGCTCCTCTGTACTACCAGAGCTGTATATTAGCCAGAGCAGTTAGATGATATGGCCTACACTCTCCGCGCTGGCCAGACGGGTGTATAAGTCTCTTCGACGTTTATGCTTTGTGTTTCCTAAGTTGCCTTCTACGACATCGCTGGTCTCTACGACTGGTCCTTTTCTATTTTGCTGTATAGCTATTCTAATAAGCTTTAATAACAGAGCTAAAATTAGAAAGGAAAATACCTGACTTTTTTAGCTATGGAATATACAATATCATAATAGAGTATTTATTTAAATGAGGAGGCATTAGGAGGAGATAAATTGGGGTCGATTACAAATTGGAAGACATCTAACCTTTGGGTTACTTTGTACTTACCCCATACCTTATTCTCCCACATGGTGAATTCTGAAGAAGGACCGCATGAGCTTCAGAATATCAATGTTGCGTAGTTCCTGTAGTCCTCCAGACCAGGATAAGCCGATCCGAAAAAGACCAAACGTTTACCAGCGAACGAATCAGTGACGCAATACGTGTCTCATTAAAATTACTCTTACTGCAGTGCAAACGAGCTAAAATGTTTTCACAATCAATTAGCAAAAGGACTCCACTACTTTTCCAATAAAAACGTTACCATTCAAACGTTCAACACAGAAAATAAAGCCAAACAGCGATCGGATAATTGCGAAACGTCAACTTCCACAAGCAATCTAGACCTTTCTTTTTTCTCTCTCCCTCATTGCGACATTCCTGTGGGAAAGAGCGAGATAGCAACAATAATGAAAGCCAATAACCGGACTTGTTAGTTGGCAAATGAAAAAAGTTGGAGTGAATTTGTCACAGCTTCGATTTGGGATCAGAGTTGCTGAACTCGACGAACCCGTTTGCCTATTGTTCTTGTCTAAGAGTTTTTTTTTTAAATAACGTTCCATTTAGACGGATATTAAAAGAATTCGTGCTGCAGTTGTTTTCTATTTATCAGATGCACCATACTTATTTTCAAATAAACTTATACGAATATATTTTAAACAAAACGGATTAGGTGGCACTTTTCATGGCAAAACTGGCATGACAAGTTTATAAATAAAATAATAAATTAAAAAAAAGAAATACAATCGAGTGTAAACACGCGAAAATCAAAAACAACGTTGAAGGCGCCTGATTATATCTGGTACAAAATTATCTAAGATGGAGCAAAATTCTATTTTAACCCAACTGAACTACCCAAAGGTTTTACAGGCTAAACAACTTGACTGATTTTGAAATTTGAGATGTTTTACATTCATATTCTACCCCGGAGTATCAAGGGCTACGCAAAGTCAACAAAAAATCAATATGGCGGAAGTAAACTGCCAAAAGGGCAATTGAGCTTTTTTAATACTATTATTTTTTTACAAGAAGCAAAATATGGTAGACAAATGGGTGTGATACCGGATTGTTTGTGCCGTATTTAGGGTTCGGCTGTAGTCGACCGAACGGTCAAACTTCTCAATAAGTGCTGGAGTTCTTATTGTTGTGGTGGCAAAGTGTTTGTGAACGTATTTTATTTATGGAGGATCATTGGTAATTTTGTAATTTTTACAGGTATTTTTTATCAGTTCTGCAGCTAGCTACCCAAAGAGGGTTGGTGTTGATTATAACTATCGTCAAATCATACAAGAAGCCAAGGTTCCAAAATAATTATGTTATATAGACGTCATAATAGGGACTCAAATGCATTATGAACCGAAATACATAGAAAGTAATCCACCGACAAGAACACAGTTCTTAAATTATTAACTAGGTAGATAGAATGCCTCACACACAGCTGATGATGCAAAAGGGAAAAAAACATTCAGATGAGAAGTAGTACTTTGCATTTTCTACACAAACTATCTCAAAGTGTCCAGCTGTGTTGTGTTTCCTAAGTCACCTTCTACGACATCCACGGGAAGACTTGTTTGTTGTTGTCCTATTCTACGATGAAAATTATTTTCATGCTTTCAACTTTGTATTTTTAGTTAAAGTAGGCCGTTGTCTAGACACGCCAATTAATAATTCATCGGGTTAATACTGCAAGCGATTTGTTCGATTTGATTCATCGCTTTCAGATTGAGTCAATATTTTATAAGGTTTCTGTTGTGGTGTACGAAATCAAACTATCGCATTTTATTTTATTTTATGACTCCGTTTGCGTTACTCCGTGGTCCAGTGGTTAAGGCGTTTGCCTTGTTGACTCGGGGGTCATGGGTTCGATTCCCACGGGAAGCATACTTTGTTAAGTTGTTTCCAGTTTGGTTAGGACATTGCAGGCATAAATCACCTGATTGTCTGATAAAAAAAGATGCTATCTGGTAGTCGTTAAAGAACCACGTCAGAGGCCGAGAGGCGGTTCCGAAGAACTCTGACACGCAGGGTGTGCATGGTCGACTGACCGTGTCACCTACACGAAATGATGATGAGGACATTGCTAGCAGAGAATTCTAATCCTAACTAATAATATAAAAGCGAAAGTGAGTTTGTTTGTTACCACCAGGGGTGCTACTCGCGCGTTGCCGAGCCTCAAGAAATCTTTTCTAGCCCTTTGTAAAGGACCCCATGTCTCAATGTCCCATGTCCCATGACCCCATAACTCAACAACAAACAACTCAACTTTATTTTTAAGCAGCTTAGTTCATTATTTCTATAAACGTTCTGCACACTATAACGTATTTTCACGTTAAGCTCAGCTTAGTACGCCCATGTGTAAAAGCTTTATGAAAGCTACAAGTGGAAGTTACTGCCTTTAGAGTTAGTAAAGAAAAATAATAATGTTAAAAATTGTTGCTGGCTTAAAATTTTCAATAAAATTAAGTGTTTGTTGTTTTCCGTGTGTGTAAGTGGCCAACACTGGTGTCAGATATTTTAAGCTGCCTAAATGCATCTGACAGAGCTTAAGGACTGCCATCAATGATGACAGCCGGGACCCACGGCTTAATGTGCCTTTCAAAACACGGAGGAACTCGAGATATTTTTATGCCACTTGCGGTCACCTGTCCAAGTGGGGACTGTGCCAAAGGTTGCTTAACATGTGAAAGCGCTAATAATGCTCACGCCCACTAAGCCATCCTTCATCCTTACCCTTATCCAAAAAATCCTTATCCTATTAATACATAAAGTAAATATATGGGTCATTTGATAAGTGTGATAATTGCATATTAGTGTTATAAGGTATGTCACATCACTACTGTCATGGTAGGTACAGCACTACGGCGTCGGGCAATATGGCGTCTAATCAATGCCATGAACATAATATCTGTATAAAGCCTAGATTTAAAAAAAAATATTTATACTTCTATGGTATAAAGTGTCTTGATAAGTCTAACTGTTATCATTTATATATGCACCGACCAATAAAAAATTTCGAGGTTTTATGAAAACAAAAATGAAATGTAATCAGTTCTGAAAAAATTGAACGAATTCTTATTTCAGAGAGATTATCCAGATATCATCTCTCTCTCATCTAAGTCGATTATGACTATGATATACTATGTCGAGTATGTATGTATATGAGTACATATTTTATAATGATTGGAAGCAAAGTTTTATTGCATAAACCTAGGTTGATGAACCGTCACTATCCCGATCTAAGACAGATCAGGATTAGACCTACATTTTTAATGAGACGAGATGAATTTAATTCCTCTTCTAATTAGAAGTTCCTACATCTACCTTCTAAGTCCATCAAAATCAGGTCTATATTTAGTACATATTATTATTACGCTATTGTCTGATTTACACCGATATCACATATATTTACAAACGCTCAATCGATTATGAAAAAGTGCTACAAAATTCATTTACAAGATTTGACCCGCACAGAGAAACAAACTTTTAGGTCTAGTTCAACAAAAGCCAAAGTTAAGCTATGTTGCGTATAAAAGCCTTGACCGACCACTAACACGTCAGTGTGTCAGTAGAAAGTACTACATACCACGCCGCAAGGACTAGGACTGCATAAGAGCGGAAGAGTTCGAAATATCAAAGCAACTTGTGGTCAATCTAATTCGGAAAACTTAACAATGGTTTTTAAGAAGACACTTAAATAGACAAAGTGTCTTTATATAATCAAAACGTGTGAATGTTTAGGGCAGATATAAGAATAATTTGTATTTTGTTAATTATTACTGTACTTAAAGACTTGATTGCTACAACACAACTCTTGATGAATATACCCACAGGGGATTGTGTCTGCAATGAAACACATTCATGATTAAAATTGTCTATTTGCAGAACTAAACTGTGGTCGGAGTAATCATGAGTGTCGCAACCAAATATACGACACGATATTCTGTCACTTTTGCGAGGGATACGTTAGATACGTATAACGATATCTTTAAACGTGCCAAAATACAAAATGCGTATTGTAGCGTCTATGTCATTAGACACTTAAAATTGGGCGTCAGGAATCATGTCAATAGGCGATGCGGCTAGCAACCCATTACTATTTTGATTCCGTTCTCACTTACCCACCAACATGCTAAACGTGGCCTTAAGGTGTTTAACAGACACTCTGTCTAACCCGCAAGGGAAAAAAACTAAGTTAAAAGCGAATGTACTTAAAACTGTTTGTATAACAGTCGCTAAGACAAACCACAATACAAGTACTAGAGTAATACAACAGCGAAGGAGTTAGAAAAACTTATGAGATACTTGTGACACTGGGGATTGAGCCTGCAATTAAACATATTCGTGATTAAATCGTCTATTTTGCAAAACTAAAAACTGTGGTTAGAGTCATCATGAGCGTTGCAACTGTTCTGTTAAAAATATACGACACGATATTCAGTTACTGATGAGCACTGCAGGGACTTTACTAATGTCCGAATGGAGTTTTTTGACACTGTTTTTCATTTCTGTTTTAAAAGTAAAATAGTGTCTATCGTCATCATCAGCCTATCCTTGTCCACTGCTGGACATAGGCGTATGTAATAGTGTCTATGTAACCATTTAAATCTGATTTCAAAAATAACGGTATATAAGAGTTAACTTTGACTATTCAATAATCTAAGAGTTAATAACAGTTCTATAAAAGTCACTAAGACAATACACTACAAGTACTAGGGTAACACAACAGCAGAAGAGTTCGAAATACTTATAAGCTTTTTGGTTGGATTTAGTCTACAATTTAACAAATTAATGATTAAAATTGTGTATTTTGCTGAGTATTTATTAGCAACAACGTTGCAACTGCTTTGAACAATTATACGACACGGTATAGAAACAATAATCATTTGAATTTTGTTGATCGCCGTACTTTAAGTCTTCATTGCTACACGACAACTCATGATGAACATATTCACAGGGGATTGTGTCTGCAATGAAACACATATTTATGATTAAAATTGTCCATTTGCAGAACTAAACTGTGGTTGGACATTGCAACCATATATACGAAGATATGCAGTCTCTGTTGCAAGGGATGCCGTAATGTATTAAATACGTAGGTATGGCGGTCTACACGTGTCTCATCAGATTTTAAAAATTTGCCAAGTTCGAGATTTGCGAACTTTGTTTTTCATAGTGTTTGTATTAGTGATAAAGTTATTTTTGCGATTTTTGATAAAGTGCCATAACTTTTTAGTTTGTACTTAGTACTCACCTCTGATAGTTTTCCTTTAAACTTCGTTATAAAAACTTCTTCTGAATTTTTTTTTTTGCCGAAAGAGAGGGGTGACTCTTGCCTCTAACAAAAATTTACACTTTAAAACCAAATATTTCGGAAACGGATCTCTAAATCGAAAAATGGTGTTCTCAACCTCATAATATTTTTGAAAGGCCTATTCAAGCATACCCCACATGATGGGACAGTAGATAAAAAAAATACTTTTGCTTGTATGGCACCTTCCCTAAACAATTTTTTTTTTAAGATTTTTTTCTACCACTAATTTGGCATGATTAATATGCATAGCCATACCAAATTACAGCTTTCTATCTTTGAGTAAAACCGCGGACGGAGAGACAGCGAAACAATAAGGGTTCCTTGTTTACTTGGGAATCCTAAAAATTGTGAATGCTGCAAGTACATACTAGGGTAACACAATAGCAGAGGAGTTCGAAATACTTCAGTTGTGGTAGAGCCACGCTACTGGTGAAATTCAGTTGTACTGGAAGCATGAATGGGCCGCCTCGTCTGGGAAAGATCGCATTCTCACAGAAATTTGACGTTTGAGTAGTTTACCGCTTCTACGTTTCATTCGGTGAGTGAAAGAGCCGGAGGCCCATCCCTCCCCTCTGAGGAAGGAAAGAAAGACCGGCAATGTTCCTGTCACACCCTTGGTGTTGCAGCTCGTTTGCCGTCGTATCACATAAAAACAATCTAATAAGTTACTTGTAGCACTAGGTATTAAATTTGCAATGGAACATATTCGTGATTAAAGTCGTCTATTTCGCATAACTAAGCTGCGGTTAGAGTAATCATGAGCAACAACGACGCAACTGCTTTGAACAATTATACGACACGGTGTAGAAACAATAATTATTTGAATTTTGTTAATCGCCATACTTAGTCTTCATTGCTACAACTTTTGATGAATATATCCACAGGCGATTGTGTCTGCAATGAAACACATTCATGATTAAAATCGTCTATTTCGCATAACTAAGCTGCGGTTAGAGTAATCATTAGCAACAGGTACGCAACTGCTTTGAACAATATACGACACGGTATAGAAACATTAATTATTTGAATTTTGTTAATCGCCATACTTTTACTTACTTTTGTCGAGCTCCGTGGCGCAGCGGTCAACACGCCAGCCTGCGACACGGAGTTCCCGGGTTCGATCCTCGGTCAGGTCATGATGGAAAACGATCTTTTTCAGTATAACCTGGGTCTTGGATGTTTATGTATATAAGTACATATTATAAAATATAGTATCGTTGAGTTGGTATCCTGCGACACAAGTTCACAACTTACTGTGGGGCTGGCTCAATGTGTGATTATGTCCCTATATATTTATTTATTTATTTATACTCAAAGTCTTGATTGATACAACTCTTGATGAATATATCTACAGGGGATTGTGTCTGCAATGAAACACATTCATGATTAAAATTATCTATTTGCAGAACTAAACAGTGGTTAGAGTAATCATGAGCGTGGCAACTGCTCTGTTTAACAAATATATGACACACACAACTGCCCGCGTGATATATAGCCTATGTCCTTCTCAGTACCTATGTGTGCAAAATTTCATGATGGTCGGTTCAGTAGATTCAGCGTGAAAGCGTAACAAACAAACACACTCACTTTCGAATTTAATATTAGTTAGGATTAGGATAGTCAGGATATGCAATTACTGATGAGTAGGGACTTTACCGTTGTCCGAATAGAGTTTTTTGAACACTGTTTATCATTTCTGTTTTAAAAGTAAAATAGTATCTATGTAACACTTTTAATCTGTTTTCAAAAATACTGGTTTTTAGGGTTCCGTAGTAAACTAGGAACACTTAAAGTTTCGCCATGTCTGTCTGTCTGTCCGTCTTCGGTTTTACTCAGAGACTATAAGTACTAGAAAGCTGAAATTTGGTATATTAATCATGTCAAAAAAGTGGTAGAAGAAAATCTTGAAAAATTTTTTTTAAATGTTAGCTTTGACTATTAAATAATCTAAGAGTATATAACTAATAATAACTCTTTAATAGTCACTAAGACACACTAAACTGCAAATAGGTACTAGGGTAACATAACAGCGGAGAAGATCTAAATACTTATAAGCAACTTGCGACACTGGGGATCAAGTTTAGTCTGCAATGAAACACATTCGTGATTAAACTCGTCTACTTCGCAGAACTAAGCTGTGGTCAAAGTAATCATGAGCGTCGCAAATGCTTTGTGAAAGAAATTAAAGCGTCAAAGACTATTAAGAATGTGTGAATTTGCGAATAGAATCAACCAAACCAGCGCCACTTTCATTTTATTTTTGTGCTCCCAAATCAGATCAAAAATTGAATAACTCTACTTTAGTACATTAATAGTAAATTACTTGTAGTATTCTTGGATTATTTTGCGTTTGGTAAATCAAGAGAGCTTCAGCGGTAATGACTGCCAAAAATCTTTGTCCGCTAACAAACACTACAGTACCGAAGTAGTAATTGAGCCAGAAGAAAAGTACTAGGCTAACATAATAGTGAAAGAGCGAATGCTTGTCAATGCTGGCTGACAGTACATCATGATATTGTTTCTTAATCAGTACAAATCACTGCGCGTCGTCCACCGTTGTTACACAGGGATTACATAGGATTCACCTGCAATCTGTTGTTATTAGGGTTCCGTACAAATATTGAAAAACGGAACCCTTATAGGATCACTCGTGCGTCTGTCTGTCCGTCCGTCCGTCTGTCACAGCCGATTTTCTCCGAATCTACTAAACCAAATTATGTGAAATTTGGTAAGATGGTGTAATCCTATGACCCAAACACGGATGTGCAAAGTAAATAAAGATTTTTTTGAAATAAGGGTCACTTTCAGGGGCCCAATTACAAAATTAAAAAAAAAAGTTTTGCAAGCCCTACCGTGTCATATATCAAATGAAAGGGCTCATTATAAGGATCTCAAAAATATTTTTTTTTTGTTCGGGTAAAATCAATACTTTTGATTTTATTCACGAAAGAAGGCAAAAATTGACCATTCCCCCCCTGATCTCCGAAATTACTGGGCCGAAAATTTTGAAAAAATTACGAAATATAGTTCATTTCTTGAAGATTACAGAAAAAATAATAAGAATTCTATCAGTTGAAAATAAAGTGGTAAACTCACTATAATAAGTTCATCTAGGGAAATAGTTCACTAAAACACCACTAGATAGCGCTAGTCAATTGAATAAAACATTTTTGCACATTGTTGGTGTGTTCACGAAGCATATTGTACGGAACCCTCATTGCGCGAGTATGACTCACACTTGGCCGGTTTTATAAGAACTATTATTTGTAAGTATTTTAAGTGTGAATCACCAACATGACATGAATATAAATTTAAAATGACAGAACTAAAAATAGAATAACTACTAGTTCTAATCACGTATGGGTTGCTCGCCATGCGTGCTAATAATGAGTGGGTTATTTCCTGGGTCAATTCTTCATCGACAAAAGTGTTGTCCACAAAAACTCATAGCACCCGGTCTACCTAATAAAATAAATGAGAAAAATACGACACCTTTCAGAAGTACCAGGGCAACATAATATAGGAGGAATCCGCCGCTCGTCCCGCACACGATCTGTACACACGTGCTGCAAATAAGCATGCTTATTTGCAGTTAACGCAAAGAATATATACCCTTCCCCTTCTTCCCCGACTCAAGTAGCATGCTCAAAAAAATAAAGTAAGTGATTTAATTGATAGACCCTTGCGTAACAATCATAGATTATTTCTTTCGCGGTTTCGGCTAAGCAGAGTTAGTGATTCGTTCATGGGGAACTGTATACGCTATTATAACAAATTGCCAAAGTCAGTTCTTGATATGCCTGATAGTAAATTCAAAAGTTATGTGAAAGGATTATTATGTAAAAAGGCATATTACAGGACTGAAGATTACCTTACTGATAGCAATATTTGGCTTGAGCTTGGCGCAGACGCCTCGTAATTCTGTATACACAGAAATATTACGTTTGGTAGGTACATATTATTTTATAATATGACATTTTTATTAAATTTCAATAATTTGACATTTTGCTATTTAAATTTTACCTATTTAACATTTCAATGATGACATAATTTTTTTCCAATTCAATTTTTATCATGACATTTAATTAAAACAATGCACACTCAGTCCACATATATACATATAAGTAGTTTATAAGGTCTCACTAGAATTGTGAGTTGACGTCGCTTGGAGAAAATGCGCTGTGCAGTTTGTTGCCGCTTCTTCTGCACTCCGCTTTGGAAGCGGCCTAAACTTAGACATAAGTAATTATTGACGCCAACAAAAATTTTGTTGATAATTAATAAGTGTTCAAAGAAACCTATATTAAATAAACGATTGAATCTTGAAAAATCGACACGTGATAAATTTTTGACGATGTTTCCGAATGGAATGCTTACTTTTATCCATGGCTTTTCACACGAGCACATGCACAAAGTAAATATGGAAGCTTGCTACTATAAGTAGCATGTGTATCCGTACCTTGATATTGTTTCGCAATCAGTGCTAATCCCCGCGCGTCCCCCGCCGCCGTTACACAGGGATTACATAGGATTTGCTTGCAACGTGCTATTTGTATATAATATACCTCTATTTATTTATGTTGTGCGAGTAACTATCTATACTAATCATAAAAGAGTAAAGATTTGTTTGTTTGTTTGCATTGAACAGGCTCCGAAACTACTGGACCGATTTTCAAAATTCTTTCACATATAGAAAGCTAATTTATTTGCGGATCTCATTGGCTATATTTTACGCGGGTGAAGTCGCGGGAAAGTTGCTATATACTATTGCTGGTACTCGAGCAAAATATAATTGAAATAGTCGAAGCTCTTTACAAGGATCTTTTTATGTACAAACGAGTACTAACCCCCTCCTTCTCTGTCCTCTTTCTCTCCTCTAAGCATTTGCCGGTTGCAACCTCAGCTATGATTCATTGGAGCCAGGCTGCTTTTATGACAACATTAACTGTACTGTACTAGCACGGACAATAGATATAAATAAATATATACGGACAAATCACACAGATTGAGCTAGCCCCAAAGTAAGTTCGAGACTTGTGTTATGGGATACTAACTCAACAATAGAATATTTTATAACAAATACATATATAGATAAACATCCAAAACCCAGGTCAATCTGAAAAAGATCGTTTTTCATTTTGACCTGGAGTGCTATTTTTTAACGCGTGCCACTCGTCTTCGATCGATTTTTGTATGGAAAAATTGTTCGAAGACGAGTGGCACGTGTTCAAAAATAGTACCCCTGACCGGGGATCGAACCCGGGACCACCCGTGTCGCAGCCTGGCGTGTTGACCGCTGCGCCACGGCATATTATAATTATACGGGATAAAACTTTAGTCTAACGGTGTAAGTCTAGTTTTTCTCATAATTCCTATCCGTTTTATATTTGCTGCTCTCTCAGCGGTGAAAACTAAAACTATTATAAATATAGGGAATTCACGTAAAAAGCTCCATTCCTGAAATGAGTCTCATCAATAAATAGCGCGCAGTGATGCATTACGCTAATAAATACAGATCGCATTGAATGCGCCAGGCGGAACTCACACGAGCCAAGAGCATACATACCAACATACACAATGTTCATACTACATGTTACCCCTTCAAAAGATATATGACATTTATGTAATCTAAGCAGTATGCATATCATCATCATCATCAGGTCCGTTATTAGTGTCCACTGCAGAAGCATGAGTCTTTCTGTACTACTAGAGCCATATATTAGTCAGGGCAGTCAGAGGAGTTGGTCTACACTCTACACTTTGGTCTGGCTAGCGTGTAAAGTGTAGACTAAATCCCCTTGGAGGGTTGAAGCGGTCTCTTTGATATTTATACGCTTAGCTTGTGTTGCCTTCTACGTCATCCACGGAAAGACATGGAGGTCCTATTCTACTCTACCGGGAACCACAAGGTACACATGTATATGAATTGTTAAAATTATTAGTGCAACTGCGTCTACTACCACAAGATGATATCGCTAGAGTACTACAGCCTTGCTGCAACCACGATGAATGTAATTCCAGTGAAACGTCAGTGGAAACAAATAAATAAAAGGTTCGTTCTAAGTCAGTTACGTCCATGATTATGTGTTTAAAGCGCGACATTTTACAACGGAACAAATAAGCAGAGGAGGAGAATAAAATGAAGAAAATATCATCTTCATCATCAGGTCTTTTTAGTGTCCACTGCAATAGCACGACCCTCTATACTACCAATTATAAGCAAGAGCAGTCAGAGGACTTGACATACACTCTCCACGCTAGCCAGACGGATTGGAGAGCTCCCTTTTAAGTTTATAAGCATTATATAGCTGTTCTTCTTTAACGACATCCACGGGAACTTGGCCAGAATACAAGAGAAAAAGAAAAAATATAAGATAAGATAAAAATTCTTTATTGCACCAACAATGCAGGAAAAAACAAAAGAAATAATATGAAAAAAATTAGAGTAGGTACAAAGGCGATCATCACTAAAGCGATTTCTTCCAGCCAACCCTTGGGTAGAAATAAATAATAGTAGCAAGTGTGAGTTGCGGCAAATAATATTGGTCTCAGCTGGTGCGCGCAGCTTTTAATGCATCCCATTCGCGATAAAAAGCTATTAAATTGAGCTTTTGAGCTGTTACACGTACGGGATAAGGAGTATGTTAGTTTCCGACCTATTTACAGTGTAGTTTGCCGCAAATTCGGACGTCGCAAATATTTATTAAAATATCTAATAATCTACTGCAAAAAATTTAATCTACTGAGGCCGCGTGGATAGAGTAGAATAAGGACAATTTCAAGTCTTCCCGTGGATGCCGTAGAAGGCGACTAAGGAAATACAAGCTAAACAAAGCTTATAAACATAAAAGAGTCCTCTCCAACCTGCTTGGGCAGCGTGGAGATTGTAGGCCAAATCCTCTAACTGCGCTGGCTAATATATGGCTCTGGTAGTACAAAGAGGGTCGTTCACTTGCAATGGAGACTAACGAAGTCTTGATTATGATAATAATGTACTAAAACATTTTTTTTGTAGATTATATTATTGGTATAATGAAAAAATCTAAAAACTATTTAACAAAAAAAAAAGAGAAAACAAAAGGAAAGTTGCTTGTGGTATGGAGAGTGTTTGTGAAATAAGTGTGTGTGTGTATGTTTCGGTGTGTGAGGAGTGAATGTATGTCTAACATTTCATGGCAAACTAGGAGTGTAATAATTATTGGACCCCTTTAAGAATTAATTAAATGTCAGTGTAGTCTAATGTATTGAGCCAGATTGTAATCTTTTCCTTTAATTCTCTAGTGGTGCAATTTTTAATACGACACTTTAAATTGACTTTATTATATAATTATGGGTGAAGATATGGACTGAACTTTCTAGCAAATTTAGTGTTAAAAGATGGAAGAGGTAACTTGAAAAGTCTGGTTCTAAGCATGTTTTCATAGTTTGGTGATTTGAGAACTTCTTTATGTGTTTTAATCATTACTCTTAGAATAAACCATCCACGCACGCAAAGAACGCCAAACTTTTCATAAATCGACTTAGTAGGATATCTGACTGGTTTTATGAGTATTATTTTTAATATGCAGCGTTGTGCTCGTTCCAATAACAGCAAATTTGTAATATTAGTACCACCCCAAATTAATAAGCAATATGAAAAGATAGATTGACAAATAGCATAATATATTAATTTCAGTAATTTCATGTTAGCTACAACGCGTATATGTTTAAAAAAGTATATCAATTTTCGTATTCTATTTGAAGTATTAATTATGTGCTGCCTAAAGTCTAGTTTCTCATCGATAGTTACACCAAGATATTTAATAGTAGGTGATCTAAGTATTTTTCCACAAGCACATGAAGTATATCATATATATATCATTAATTATACTGCCTAAACTGCTTGTGAACGCTGAGAAGGCACAACAATTATAGTGATATAAAAAAAACTATATTTATTAAATGCACGAATCTTGGCGACTGCATTAGTTGTAACTTTCGGTTACCCGCAGCTTTGACCGCGTTATGTATAATCTATGTCCTTTTCAGTACCCTAACCTATGTGTATGCCAAATTTCATGATGATCGGTACAGTTGATAGGGCATGAAAGCGTAACAAACAAACAAACTCCCTTTCCAATTTATAATATTAGTTAGGACAAGCAGCTCTGACTGTATTATATTCTGATATCTATGGTATTTCTCATTAAACAATTTAAAAAGCTTACACTAATACCCTGGCAGAGAGGACGCAGCCTGTTATGGGATGCAACCTGCGTAAGTACCTACGCGGCGTCTTATCTCACTGGTAGTACACGGATGTCAGGGTCGGCTGCGCGAGCGGCGGCCGGACAAAAATTTAATAAATACTCAATTTTATCATCACGGTATGAATTTGTTCCGGTCGCCGTGGAGACGGCGGGACCATGGTGTCCCGAAGCCAAAATAATTATCGGTGAGATAGGACGCCGTTTGAGGGAACGAGGATATGACCACCGCTCCGGTTGGTACCTGGCTCAAAGAATATCTATTGCGATTCAAACAGGAAACGCAGCAAGCGTAATGGGTACCTTTGAGCCGGGTACAATTCGGGGTGGCATTTTTGATTAGTTTAGTTTATTTATTTTATTACGGCAGCTTGAAAAATCTGACACCCGTGTTGGCCACTTACACATACGAAAAACAAACAAACATTACGTATTATTTATGTTTGTCAAATTTTATTTTAATACTATTGTTAAATTAAATCATTCAAATAAATATATTAAACTAGTTCTCTGTAATGTAATAAATAAATTCATTTAAAAAGTTAATATTGAATAAAAGATTTTTAAAAGCTTTAGAATGTTACATTTGTAATCTAAAACGAGGTCATGCGAGGTGTCACAGTCACTTCAGAATTAAGCTCAGTGCACTTGCAAAGGAGCTTTCAATGCAGATGTGGGGCGCTTCCCAGGAGACCCTGCGTAGATAGAGTCGTAATTATTATTTGAACCTAGCAGCCGTTGCACGACTTTCCAAAGAGAAGTGGGTTGAGTCACCCCTAAGGGTATGTTGAGGGTCAATTTCCACTCTGTTATATATCTATCTATTCTAACTAATATTATAAATGCGGAAGTGAGTTTGTTTATTTGTTACGCTTTTACGCCCTATCTCAGTAGATAGGATACCGATCATCAAATTTTGCATACACAGGTTAGGCTACTGAGAAGGTCATGGGCTATATATCACGCGGGCGAAATCACGGGTAACGGCTAGTTTCATATACAATAGACACAAGTTCATATTTTATACGACTTCCCAAAGATAAGTACTATATTTTTATTTATTTTTTGTACAAAGGGAGAAATCACTCAGCTGGTAATTACTAGCTGTACCTACCCTTGATATACCGTAAAGGGTGACTCAACCCATCAATATGAACAACTGCTCCTATTGAATCAAAGCTGGGAACTGACCCAAAAATGCTAGGTATAAATACTACCAATGGTCAAATCTAATATTAAGTAATGCGGAAGGGACTACGATTACTTCTGGAAGAAATAGTGGCTCGCTTGGTTCCATCCACGGGCAATATTCCACATTTAGGCATCTTGTCTGGGCAAATTGTCTGTAATTTAATCACAGACTTCTTTTCTTTTTGGTCTTCTGCGAGACTTATTTTTCCTCCTTTTGAATTTTAGGGGTTGCTGTATGATGTTACGTGAGCCAACTCAGCACGTTGAGGAAGCGTAGACCTACAGAGTGTGCGCTACAGACCTCGTTCATAATTGCTGGATATTCCAGGAATTATTTTCTTGTAGCTAAACAAAGCTTATTAACATCAAAGAGACCTCTCCAACCCGTCTGGCCAGCGTGGAGAGTGTAGGCCAAATCCTCTGACTACTCAGGCTAGTATATGGCTCTGGTAGTACAGAGAGGGTCGTGCTCCTGCAGTGGAGACTAGAAAGACCTGATGATGAGATGCTACGCTAAGACATTCCAATAGAACGTATCTAGCAGTTACTACAGTCTCTAAGCAGCCTCTGCAAAAGGGACTGACAGTCTTTCCTGTAACATATAAGTGTTTTTTATGACAAGCTCCGTGGCGCAGCGGTCAACACGCCAGCCTGCGTCCCACACGGGTGGTCCCGGGTTCGATCCCCGGTCAGGTAAAGATGCAAAATGATCTTTTTCAGATTGACTTAGGTCTTGGATGTCTATATCTGTATTTGTAATAAGAGATAGTATCGTTGAACTAGTATCCCATTACACAAGTAATTACTTACCTTAGGGGTCACTCAATCTGTGTGATTTGTCCGCATATATTTATTTTATTTATTCACTCTTGGTAGTGCCCAAACGAGTGTTTTTAATAGAAGACTAAATTTATCTTACCTCACCAGAAACTTCGTCCAAATCAAACGAAGTCGGAAGTGCAAGCTTGCAACACGCTCATTCCATTATGACCATAAACCGGCCACAGGCACGCATCCAGTGCTAGGGTAAGGGTGTAATATCTTTTTACTTTTTATTATTTAAATAGATGGAGATTCTATTTAACCATATGGTCAGCGGTGTCATCTTTAACTACCTGTTCGGTGATTGCGAATATGGTATCGAGCCCAGGTAGTACCTGGGCTCTACTACTCGGAATTGACGTTCACTAAATGATATTGAAATATCTTACGATGAATAAAATTATTGATTTTGACTTTTAACTTTGACTCGGGCTACCTGAGCTGTTAATTCACTCCAATCTATCTGAGTAAGGAGAATCTCAAATAGCTTTATCCCGTTTCCCCAGTCAAACAAATCCTACCTTTTCCTCGATTAAACCATGGCTTCGAAAGGCAGCAGCGTCGAAACTGATTTACCTAAACTGGTTAAACTATGCTCACCAACCCGTTCACTAAGCGTGGTGAGTATGACATAATCAATCATAGAAATCCTTGGGGGATACCTACGTCCTGTAGAGGACTTCTTTAGGGTGAGGTGATGATGATAAAAGATAACCATCACTTAACATCAGTCTTTCCGTCTATCAGGACCCTTTTTTGTAATGGACAAGTGGCTTTTTTATATTAATTATTGAATAAGGCATTTTTCTCCCACCTCACCTGATGGTAAGTAACGATGAAGACGAGAATGTTACATGCCTATCCAAGAGATACCCATTAATTCTATTTTTGAATGTCCCGGGATTGTACTTGTCTGGGAATTTAGACGCAAGCAGTTCATTCCACACCTTAGCTACTTGAACCAAAAAGGAACTGTCGAAGCGTTTAGTACGACTCTTTGGTATTTCTACGACAAAAAGGTGAAATTTCTCTCTGCGTCTCATAGTCATATAGAGGAATGGTAAGGGACTAGCTCAAAGAGAACCTTCGCACACTCGCCAAAATGGATCCTATAAAAAACCGATAGGCAAGCTACTTTACGGCGATGCTCCAAGGATTGCAGATTTGAGACCACATCATTGTTTATTAGGCATCGGGCTCTGCGGTCAACAGGATCTAAAGCTTCAAGCTGGTATTTAGCTGAGCCATCCCAGAGGTGGCTAAATCAAATTGAAAACAATATTAAATACTAAGGTGTAGACCTTGACGCTGTGTGAAAACCTGTGATATGATTCTGCCGTATACGTTACAATATTTTATGCCCATTTACAAAAGATTTCAATCTTTTATATATTATATAATACTTCCCAATGAAGCATCATAAAACTTAGTACGAAGGAACCTAAGTTTCATGCAAAGGTAAATCGTAAAATGTCGTCCATTTTGCATAAAGTGAAGTCTTAACGTTACAGATGTCACTGTAATTTCGCACAAACTCGCAAGCTGCCGTTACGGCCAAAATAAAAAATTTTGGCTGTAGTTCTGACGTCCATTACAAAAATTCGCTAAAGTACCCACGCGTATTTCTTTCATATGAGAAGGGTTCATCTTTGCATGCCCCTCCCGGGGCTCATTGGAAAACTGGTTACGCCCCTGCTGACCACATTAATATTGTGCAGCGCCGCGTGCGGCCGCTAGTCGCATAAATCTCGCAGCATCCGCGCCACATTTTTCATTCGGCAAATTTTTCAACGTCACCAAGTAAATATGGAGTTGTAATCACAGAGGAGACCAACACACAAAGACCCAATTTCTTACATCTCATCTGAATGTATTCTTAATGGCATCTTCTATTGTATCACATCAGAGAGTAATAAGTCAGTGTTTCATTATTTTTACTGCCAGCAAGTCTAACCTCTTTCTCCTATCTAAATATGTAGAAAATCACAGGCGAAATTATAATCCTATACCCTCTGAATTAGTGAATGGTTACATTTTACCATAGATTTAAAAAAAACGATACTTTTATGTTATTTACTCTTATTAAATAAAGCAACAAGAGAAAACAAATAATAACACTGTGAATGCATAAAAACACCTATATACCTAAATACGGTTACATTTTGCTGACCGTTGACACCTAGCAGAACCGATATCTAATTATTATTTTGCAGATTAAATTTGCCATTTTAATATATTAATTTACTACTGAAAGAAATATATCCATAATTTTTGCGACTTTGAAAAATGTAAAATTCATAAAAAGTGTTCTAAACATGATGCTGTTCAGCTCGCTGACCAACTGAACTTTCACACCGATGGACTGAGTAATGAATTCAAGTACGATAAGATCCGGTATGATTCTTATTCTCTGTATGACATATCTGCTCTGTAATTGTAACTGGGTTTGCTTGAATTCTTAATATTATCATAGCATGAAGTCGTGTTCAAACTTATTTTAGAAAGGATGATAAATTTTTGCTTTATTAAAGTAACTGGGACGTACTTTTGGATTTACTCGGCAATCTTTTTTTTATAGCAGTTTCTTATATGTATTTCTATTACAATTGTAAATTCCTCTAGCCTAGATGTGCCGAATGAAGTGTTCTTTGTTGTTTTCGTATGTGCCAACACTGGTGTCAGATTTTTCAAGCTGCCTTAAGGCATCTGACATAGCTTAACGACTGCCATCAACGATGACAGCCGGGTCTAACGGCTTAACGTGCCTTCCGAAGCACGGAGGAGCTCAAGATATTTTTTGCCACTTGCGGTCACCTATCCAAGTGGGGACTGCACCAGGGGTTGCTTAACATATGTAAGTACCGAATGAAGTGTGAAGTATTATGGTACAGCTTCCCCGAACTGTAAACAAAGCCATAAATTATAAACACTTGAATCGCGCCGCGCGCGCGCCAGACGTGCTGACAGATACGCGATAACGTTTCCCGCGCTTTAGGCAAACGAAAGGTTAATAGTCTATAGTAATAGTAGTTACTTAACACTTATTCACACTACACACTGTTAATCTGTTACCTTGCCATATTCTCCAACGTACTAATACTGATACCGAAAGAACATGGGTCGAAGGTCGAGGAGAAAAAAAATAGGTTCCGCAGACAAAGCATCTTATTGATTTAGTTAGAGAAGTACATTGTTTCATAATAAGAACTTTGGAAAATAAATAAATTTGACAATAAACAAATAATTGTTCCATTATAAACAAGTAAGTGTTTCATTTACGGCAAATTGAAAAATATATGTAGGTATGTTGATAATTTTTATTTTTCGAGATTTATATAGTTTGAAATTTTATTACTAGGTAATTTTAACTGTCGTTAATTTTTATTGTTCAACATTTTATCGTTGATTAACTTTATTATTGAACTTTTTATGGATTTGACATTTTTAATGTTGTTAATTTTTAATTACACTGGACATATTTATAGGCTGGACAAAATTCGTGTCATCTATATCCATTCTAATATTATTTATAATAACGGTACAACGAAAGACACTCTGTCTGTCTGTCAAAACTAATATCATCATCATCATCATCAGGTCTTTTTTAGTCTCCACTGCAGGACACGACCCTCTCTGATTATCCTAGCCATTTATTAGTCAGAACAGTCAGAGGATTCAGTCTACACTCTCCACGCTGGCCAGACGGGTTAGAGAGGTATCTTGATGTTTATAAGCTTTGTTTAGCTTGTGTTTCCTAAGTCGCCTTTTACGACATCCACGGGAAGACTTGGAGTGGTCCTATTCTACTCTGCCGGGAACCACACGGCACATTCTACTCTGCCGGGAACCACACGGCACACGGTAAAAGGTCAAAGCTAATATACTGATTTAAATAAAATTTAGTACTGTTTAGTGTTTGTACAGTTTGGGCTAAAGAATGGACATAAGCTACTTTTTTCCACGTGGACGAAGTTGCGGGCACAGCTAGTTCTCAATATGAACAAATGTAATAAGTACAATATATTTTTTATTTTCTTGCGAATTTGTATATACTTGGGATTCTGATTCCGAGAAATAAGGATTGCCAGATGGTTGCAAAGCTACCTGTATAGTTGGAAAACTACTTGTTCTTCAAAACAATCACGATTTATAGCCCCAGCCTTCAGAACGTAAAACAAAACAAGACAAAGCATTCAGCGGAGTTATGAAGTTTAACAAGAAGTGAGTGCATAAGTATAGTTAACATTGGTCGAGTCGGATAGATGAGTCGAGTGGCAAGTCCAGTGCATAAACAAAATGAGAAAAATTGTTCAGCAGGGTTATGAAGCTTAAGGCGCTCTTATAGTAAAACTAGCGCCACCCAGCAATTAATTATTTTAATCCTAAACTATATCGAGTTTCAAAAATCTAACAAGTACAAAACTAGCAAATTACTTGAAGTATTTTTTATTTATTACAAGTTATTTACTAGTGCCATATTTAAGAGAAAAACCGGTTAACGCCAAATGTGGTCACTTTTGGCGTTAACCTGTTTTTCTCTTTATTTATCAAACTAATATTAGTGAAAATGAATACCAAAATACTACTAGTAATTTACTAGTTTTGTACTTGTAAGAATTTATTTGCTGGGTGGCGCTAGTGTTACTATAAGAGCACCTTAACAAGATGCGAGAGCATAATTATGTTATACATTGGTCGAGTCTGATTGATGAGTCGGATTAGCGAGTAGAATGACAATCAAGTACATTAAAACAAATTGGCATTACTATCAATAGAGACATGAAGATTAATAATACGCGAGTACACATTTATTAAATTAGAGTAAATAATAAGAGAGTGATGATAGAAATGGGTCATGTTAATACGTAGATGAGTCAAGTCGCAAGTCTAGTATACCTGTAAAATAAGTAAATGTGACACCCATTTAAAGAAGTTATAAAGTTTAAAAGGCTAGTCTATGAATATAATTCTCATTGATTGAGTTGGAAAGGTGAATTTTTACGGGGGGCTACCCTAGCGGAGCAACCAGTATTACGTTTAGATGATAGAGAGAGGCGAGTTGAGAGGTAAGTTCAACAAAAACACTGTACGCTCAGAATATCATAATCTTCTTCTTCTTTTCGAGTCATAATAACACCGTGGCTAAGAATATAATGTAATAACACTTCAAAATTGCTCAACCGGCCGTATGCCAGTTACCTCCTTCGTTGTGTAAAGAAAAAGGCTAGTCAAGTTACTCGCTCATATAACTATCACAATGTAGACATAATCTTAATAGCACTGCAACAGTGTTACTTGAAACTAGCTTTTGCTAACTTTGTTATTCCAAATAATGGAGTTTCTCAGAACTTTTGTAATTATATTAAAGACTTTAATGTAATATGATTGATTTTGAACTCCAACACTCCACTTCTGGAGTAAAATTTGCGCCACAGAATGCGAACAGAATGAGGAGCTGATTGGTCCAGTGAACTAAGACAAAATAAGCGATTACACAAGTGAAGCGACGCCAGGCGCGGTCCACTGGAATGGGTGACCACAAATGATATAAATATACCTTGAGATCGGCCGTGTTTAGAAAGTACGTTAAGCCGTTGGTCTCGGCAGAGATCATTGCTGGCAGTCGTTTAGCTGTATCAGATGCCTTTACACAGCTTGAAAAATCTGACAGCGGATGAACTAGTGAGTATTAGCATAATAAGCGCTCCTAACTGTGATGGGTGATCACAAATGGCACAAAAAATATCTCGAGTTCCTCCTGACATGGAAGGCACTTTAAGCTTTTGGCCTTATTATTTGGTATAGCGATACCATATGGTATTAAATCGGCAGCTATGAGTTGGAGAATGAAGCTTGGAAAAAAAATGTCCAATCATAGATTTCAGCTAATAGAAACTATCTAGTCCTTATACAATCTACGTAAGCCATGTAGGAAGGCACGTAATGGAAAATAATAAAATAAATTTATTTAAACTATGTACCAAAATTATCAACGGTTAGTACATTTCCCTTTTTCCGACTATTTTCCGATTGTAGGGAGAAGATCGATCGTATTTAGGACGTCTTTAAGGTGAAAAACGGATTCGAAATAGTGATGGGTTGCTAGCCGCAACGTCTATTTATATGATACCTTAGTTTTCGCCTTTTCCTTCGATCAGCATCTAAAGTCTTAGCGGAAAGAGAAACAGCTATAACATTCTACATTTTTACTTTAATTATCGTTTTAAAAAGTAGGCAAAAAGTTTAAAATAAGAAACGTACCTTTTTACATTTAGATCTATGCAGGAAATCGTTATTCTTTTGTTTCGTCTCCAACGACCCGCGATGGAAGGAAACTCAAAGGTCTTAATTTATAATTTATAGAAAAATCCGAGCTTAAATTGCACTGAAAAATCTTGTTTCGCCTCCACAAAGGAGGACTCGCCATTGTTAGAACCTGTTGGTACTAGTGACGTGCCATGCCTGCTTTTCAAAGAAGCAATGTTTACACCGTTTTCTATTACTATGTAAAAAAAATGGGTTTCCCGTACAAAACTACTAACCAGATGACTATTTATAAAAAAAAAAATATTGCCCAAAAAAAAAGTTTTTTCATTTCATTTCTTCCAGCCATACCTTCGGACAACATAGAGAATTAATATGGGTGGTGTGACAAAGCGCCAATAAAATACATGTAAAAGTACATTTTGATAACTAAAAATAATATAAATCTATACTTTCATATAGTTTTTGACTGCAAAAATATTAGTACGTGAAATCCATTTTTTTAAACAGTTTATTCTATGATTATCTTCGTGGCGCAGTGGTTAACATGCCAGTCTGCAACACGAGGCGGTTATGTTATGATGGAGAATGATATTATTCAGATTGGCCTGTGTCTTGGATCTTTATAAGTATATAATAAAAAATATATCATCTTTGAGTTGACTGACGATTCGGACACAAAATATTCGGGCACGCTGTCCGAATTGACACTTTTTAATTTTAATTTTTTTTTCACGCATAATTCGGACACCAGTATCCTACGACAAAAGTTCATAACTTATTTTGGGGTTAGCTCAATTTGAGTGATATGTCCCTTTGTGTTCCATTCGGAAAGTAGTTAAGTGTGATCAGTATAATGTAAGTTCGAGAATATGGCAAAATCACAGATATACTACACGTTTTATAATTTACCCTTATCCAAAAATTCAAATTAATGAAAAAAAAAATAAGTAAGTATGCTATTCAGCACAACAGTTAAAAATTTCAATGAAATATAATAGTCATGTTTACAAAATAACGTAATCAGCATCATCATCATCATCAGGTCTTTTTTTTAATAACGTAATACGTTCTTCAAAATGACACATCACTAGTTGGAACAAGTTGTCTTAAAAATGCAGATTTGCTTCAAAAGTGCGTTAATTTATTATGGCTTTTGAAGAATAATTACTATTCAGTGCCCGAAATCTGTTAATTTTTAAATCCATGTTTCATATCAGTCGTAGGCCGAATTAGATTGAAGGCATCTGAGCTAGATTTTGGTTAAAAAAATAATATAAAATAACATCCTAGCTATATTTTAATTTTTTGTAGTTAAAACTTCTTAAGCGGCGCTCTGCACTTTTTGTAATGAGAAAAAAAAATGTTGAACTGTCACGTGACCGATAAATTTAAAATTCGTAAAACGGATACGTGACTTCAACGTTTATAGTTTTCATTTCTGCCAGCATACCCGGATCGAACCCATTGGTTTTTTTTAATTAGCGGTAGAGC
Organism: Rhodophaea formosa; assembly: GCA_963082605.1. Lineage (NCBI taxonomy): Eukaryota > Metazoa > Arthropoda > Insecta > Lepidoptera > Pyralidae > Rhodophaea > Rhodophaea formosa. Next base: position 13,576,684 of record OY720228.1, on the reverse strand, counting down.
CTCGCTATCGGCGAATTTCACTTTCGTTCGGGAGAGTACCACACTCTCACAGAAAATGAACGTTTGAGTAGTAGCTTTACCTATTTTATGCTTCGTTTGGTGAGTGGGAGGCTGATCCCACCAGAGAGGGAAAAATAAAGGCCGGCAATGCTCTTGTAACACCCCTGGTGTTGCAGTTATCGATGGGCAGCGGTGATCACTTAACATCAGGTGACCCGCTTGCTCGCTTGCCGTCCTATGTCGTAAAAATAAAATTCATCCTTATGCCAGGTTTCATAAGTAAGGATGCATCCTTTGTTTCCAAGCCCAGCTTTTCATAAGCTACAGAAACTGCTGGAAACAGCATAACGAATTAACGTACTATTCAAATCATTACAAGGCAAGACTCGAGGAAACTCGTGCACTGAATTAATAGTTAAATAGACTTTACTGAGAAACGTTATTACTATCCATTTGTATAGATTTTTTGTTCTTGGTATCATATTTTACATAATATATATTATAAATATATAGGATTATAGGGACATCGCCGTGTGGTTCCCGGCAGAGTAGAATAGGACCACTCCAAGTTATCCCGTGGATGTCGTAAAAGGCGACTACGGAAACACAAGCTAAACAAAGCTTTTTAACATCAAAGAGACCTCTCCAACCCGTCTGGCCAGCGTGGAGAGTGTAGGCCAAATCCTCTGACTACTCAGGCTAGTATATGGAACTTTTCTTTTTTTTTTTTATGTCATAGGACGGCAAACGAGCAAGCGGGTCACCTGATGGGAAGTGATCACCGCTGCCCATGGACAACTGCAACACCAGAGGTTTCACAGGAGCGTTGCCGGCCTTTTATTTTTCCCTCCCCAGAGGGGAGAGGGAGCTGGGCCTCCGGCTCTCTCACTCACCGAATGAAGCATAGTAGCGGTAAAGCTACTACTCAAACGTCGATTTTCTGTGAGAGTGTGGTACTTCCCCGGACGAGCCGGCCCATTTATGCTACTAGCAAAAGTGATTTTCGCCGGTAGCGAGGCTCTACCAAACAAAGCACTGGTAGTACAGAGAGGGTCGTGCTCCTGCAGTGGAGACTAGAAAGACCTGATGATGATGATGATGATAGGGACACATCACACAACCCTTCCACACTGGTCTGGGAGAAAAGAAAAAACGTAGAATGTACCTGCTGCTTCTCTTCCCGCATTGATCGTAAATGCCGATCAAGAAAATGGGTGTCAGGAATCATATCAATAGGTGACGCGGCTAGCAACCTATCACTATTTTGATTCCGTTCCCTCTACAAGCCCACCAACATGCTAAACGTGGCCTTAAGGTTTAACAGACCTGGGCTCTGTCTACCCCGCAAGGGAGGGGGACGTGATAGTATGTATGAATCACACAAATTAAGCTAACCCCACAGTAAGTTGCGAAATTGTTTCGAAGGATACTAACTAATCGAAACTATATTATTTAATATACCTATACTTATATAGATAAACATCCAAGACCCTGCCTGGTCAATCAGGAAACGATCGTTCTCCATCACCCGTATACACGCTTGTATAAGGAAGAAGAAAAAATATCAGAAAAATGTCTATTTTCAAATACATTTACCATTGTAAAGCTATTACAAGTCTTTTTTCTCTTACACACAATCACGTCTTTTTCTATTGCAGGGTAGACAGAGCCTATGTTTGTAAAACCTTAAGGCCACGTTTAGCATATTGGTGGGCTTATAGGTGAGAATAGAATCAAAATAGTGATGGGTTGCTAGCCGCATCGCCTATAGACATGATTCCTGACGCCCATTCCCTCGATCGGCTTTTACGATCTGCGAAGAGAAGCACCTGGTACATTCTATGTTTTCTATTTTCTCCCAGACCAGCTTGGAAGATTGTCTTTTATTATCTACTAGCTGTTACCCGCGGCTTCGCCCGCGTGATATATAGCCTATGTCCTTCTTCGTACCCTAACCTATGTGTATTCCAAATTTCATGATGATCGGTTCAGTAGATTGGACGTGAAAGCTAAACAAACAAACAAACTCACTTTCGCATTTATAATATTATAGTTAGGAAGTTAGGATTAGGATTCCTGTAAAATTTACTAAGCATATAGGTGAGCTTGTAGGTGAGAACGGAATCAAAATAGTGAATGGTTGCTAGCCGCATCGCCTGTTGACATGATTCCTGACGCTCTTAAATTTTTAACAATATTGTATGCACTGCACAACTAGCTATTTCCTTCAAAAAATAAAATATAAATAACAAGTGTCTAGCGAGAGCCTAGAAAGCCTATTGTATGAACTACTGTTTATAATTTATAGAAGGTAACTTCTTTGTAACATTTTTTAGACACTTTTTTTGAAAACACTAAGTAAAACTTTAGGTTCACACTTTACATTGTAAACAGTAGATCATAAGATAGTTTGAATGGTTAGCCAGGGCCTCGCTACACACTTGATACTTACCTATTTTTTGAAGGAAATGGTTTGTTGTGCATACAAGATTGTTAAAAATGTAATTGAAAAGTAACAGGACTTGTAACAGCTTTATAATAGTTGATAATATATTATGTTTTCGCGATTGTTACACAATTAAATAAAATTATTTTAATACGGTTTTTATCGCGTTTATTACATTATTTATACACCTAACGTTTCGAGCACTTTACAGTGTTCGTGGTCGCAGGTAGACTAAGTTGACATTTGTCTCGTATTTTATGAGAACTGCAAAATCTACCGCCTAAAATATTGATAACGTTCCGGATGTACGCAGTATTGGCTCACGGTGTCTGAAGGTCTTGCAGTCTTCTGCTTAGCTTGAGATTTGATTAAATTGATGACTGGATCCCAAGCTGGTGGTAACTGCCAACCATCCTCTCTATTGAAATTAGGATGTTTTTTAATTTCAATAGTCTCACGAAGCATTCTTGAAATGTTTCTGTTTTCTTTTGCAAGGACTTGAGGATTATCAAAATGCATATAATGGTTGGGTTTGTCTATGGCATGTTCACAGACTGCAGACTTCGTTTAGTTGAAAGTTGATAATATATTTGACAATAGACATTTTTCTGTAATATTTTTAATTCCTCCTCATACAAGTGTTTAAATTTAAATGATATCTCGTTTTCTTCCAAATTTATTTCAAACTAGTAGCCCTATATGTAAGTATAAAACCTATCTTCCACGCTGGTCTGGGAGAAAAGGATCTCTTCCCGCGCAGATCGTAAAAGCCGATCGAAGGAACGGGCGTATGGAATCATGCCAATAGGCGACGCGGCTAGCAACCCATCACTATTTTTGATTTCGTTATTATTTACTAGCCCACCAACATGCTAAACCTGGCGTTAAGGTTTTACAGACCTAGGCTCTGTCTACCCCGCAAGGGAAAAAGACGTGATAGTATGTATGTATGTATTATACCGATAAACCTTTCTCATGAAACCACTTCATAGTCCGTGTAGTTTTAAAGTTTATCCCGAACAGACAAACACACGCGACGGAGAACTTAGTTTTGTAATATGTAGTAAGTGATAGTGATAGCCAGCACTAACTGGTGGCGAAAACACACAAAGTAACTTAAATTAAAATACAAACTGCCATGGCAGTTCCATGTCCCATAATTCCTGCCTGCATGGATTATTTTCACATATTAATTTTTCACTTAAATGAATTCTAAATACATTACACACAATTTTTTAAGCAGCCGTGTAAAAAGAACGAATAAAGTGTTATAAAAAAAACAATTACTTTAATTGCGAAGTTCCTTCTTTAAAGAAAAAAACTGAAAATACAATTTAAGATAAGAAAGCGTATAAAAAGCCGATGTCTGAACAGAAAAAGCAAATCCCCTAAAATACTGTCCAAGCTCTATTTGCCAAAGACATGGACTTAAGAGTCGCCTGGAAGCGCATGTCTCCATACAAACGGAAAAAGGGAAGTGTGGCAATATTCGATAATTTTAGGGCAAAATTAAGCATCCAATCAATTAATCTCATTATAATTTACGTACGTCCCTATACAGTTTGGTAAAATTATCAAATGTTTGAGAATTATACGCCTCTCAAGATTTCCATACAAATTTGAAAAGGCCTGTTATTCTCAAACCATTGGTATTTTAACCAAGCTGTATAGGAACGTACGTAGATAATAAAGAGAATAATTGATTAAAAGTTTAATTTTACTCCAAAATTATCAAATATTGCCACAATTCCCTTTTTCCGTTTGTATGGAGACATGCGCTTCCAGGCAACTCTTAAAGCGGCTGGATAGTTTTTTGTTTTACCCGACTGATCTACCCGGAAGGAGGGTAAGGTTTTTCACACGTACATATGTATGTCTGTTCCATTGTTGCCTCCTGTAGCCTTAAACGGCTAGGCCGATTTTAATGAGTGAGGTGTCTTTAGAATTTTAGATAAGCTATTCGACGTCAGAAAAAAAAGCAATATGACGGAAGTGAATTGTCCAAAATGACAGTGAAGTTTTTTTTATTGAAAATGGAACTTGTTTTTATAAATACACTGAGAGCGTTTGATCCTTACGTTTAATGAATATTAATTCTTGTCTTGAAAGTCCCTAAATTATAAGATTAATAGATCATGTAAAACTAAGTAGTCAAATGTCAAAATAAGTAGCTACTTATTTTGAGTGTTAAGATACAACACCAGTGTCCCTCAAAACATCAGATCAGTCTGTCAAAACGAACAACTTTTGACTAAACCAATGGGACCAATGCTTCGAACTCAAAAAAAAACTCATTTTCATACCAAAGTGTTCTAACAGCCCGGTTATTTGTAAAGTTGCGAAATTTTATCTATACCAATATTATACAGCTGAAGAGTTTGTTTGGTTGAACGCGTTAATCTCAGGTACTACTGGACCAATTTCAAAAATTCTTTCACCGTTGGATAGTTACGTTCTCCTTGAGTGCCATAGGATAGGTATGTACCACGGGCATAGCCGAGACAGACTGCTATTGTAACAATACATACTCCGTAATACATTACGTAAAGGCCGGCAACGCTCTTGTCACACCCCTGGTGTTGCAGTTGTCCATGGGCAGTGGAGATCACTCACCATCAGGTGACCCGCTTGCTCGTTTGTCGTCCTATTCCATAAAAAAAAAAAATACTCGGACACAGCTAGTAGATAAATGATTACTACTTACTTCAATAAAGTAGTAGCTTTTCTGCTTAGATTACATAAAGCCTAGATAGACTCTTAGCCTAAAAGAACTAGTGTCCAACCCCTAGTCGGTCGCGCACACACACAGCTACCAGTTTGACGGATTTTGAGGGCATTCATCATCATCATCATCAGGTCTTTATCAGTCTCTACTGCAGGAGCACGACCCTCTCTGCACTGCCAGAGCAGTCAGAGGATTTGGCCTACACTCTCCACGCTGGCCAGACGGGTTGGAGAGGTCTCTTTGATGTTTATAAGCTTTGTTTAGCTTGAGTTTCCTAAGTCGCCTTTTACGACATCCACGGGAAGATTTGGAGTGGTCCTATTCTTCTTTGCCGGGAACCACACGGCGAATTGCTCTGAGGCATTAATCTCAGAGCAATGCATTTATTGACAAGACGCGTGTGACAACCACAGACAGTGATAATACAAAACTTGTTACATAAGCACACAAGAATTAAAAAATTGGCCTGTATTTAATCATTGAGATAAAGGCAGGACGGTGGGTGTCTAGAGAGTATATACTTAGTCAAAGCTTTTCTAGTAGTTCTATGTCTATGGTTAACCCAGTCGGACATTCCCTTTCAGAGCGCGGCTTAAAAATGAAAAGTGCTCTGGAAAGCCGTTAGCAAATCGGATAACGCGTCAAAAGACCTTTGCAGAGGTATTTTAGTTAGTAAATTTAGTTATTAGAATATAGTTAAGATATAGAAATACTGGCTGCGCTTGGGTATTCCCAGAAGGGCTGCTTATATTATACATGGCGAAATTTTGATCGTTCCGGACCTTTAAAGGGGTGATTCAGCCTGTCAATATAAACAACTTTTCCTATGGGAAAAATGCTGCAAACTCGAAAAAAAATTCGACATTCCTATACAAATTGCCCGGGCGGCTGAACACTTTTGTATGAAAATGTCGAAATAAAATTTGAGTTTCCAGCATTGGTCCCATAGGAAAAATGGTTCATATCGACGGGCTGAATCACCCCTTTAAGGGTCCAGAACGATCAAAATTTTACCATGTATAGAACTTGCTGTTTCCCGCTACTTCGCCCTCGTGATAAGCCTATGTCCTTCTCAGTACGCTAACCTATGTACGCAAAATATCATGATGCACAGTTAAGTAGATGGGGCGTAAAAGCGTAACAAACAAAGAAACTGACTTTCGAATCCTAACTAATATTATAAATGCGAAAGTGAGTTTGTTTGTTTATTTGTTTGTTTGTTACGCTTTCACGCCGTATCTACTGAACCGATCATCATGAAATTTTGCATACACATAGATTAGGGTACTGAGAAGGACATAGGCTATAAATCACGCGGGCGAAGCCGCGGGTAACAGCTAGATTATTCAGTAGATAAGGCGTAAAAACGTAACAAACAAACAAAAAACAAACTTAATTAGGATAGTTAGTATTAGGATCAGGGTGTAGTACTTAAAACTTGCGAATTACTACAAACTTTTAGATTTTCAAATTTCCGGCCACTGCTTGTAGCAAAACATAAATGTAACGTCGCGTGTGAGGGCTTAGTTCATCTAACTGCAGTTGCAATTATGCACTTCGCTGACATCATATTCAATTAACATTTAAGTTGCAGTTCCACAATAGCTATATGAAGGATTAAATATCCAACAATAGTTTTGCTCCTTTTTCTAACGTCGCTTGATTAAACGTCTGATAGAAATGGACTCAATATGCACAAGACCGCAATTTGTGGCGATTTATGGGGGAGGCCTATGTCCAGCTGTGGACTTCCCTGCCTGATAGATAGATAGAAATCATCATCATCATCATCAGGTCTTTCTTGTCTCCACTGCAGGAGCACGACCCTCTCTGTACCACCAGAGCCATATACTTACTAGCCTGAGAAGTCAGAGGATTTGGCCTACACTCTCCACCCTGGCCAGACGGGTTGGAGAGGTCTCTTTGATGATTGCTTTGTTTAGCTTGTGTTTCCTTAGTCGCTTTTTACGACATCCACGGGATGACTTGGAGTGGTCCTATTCTACTCTGCCGGGAACCACACGGCGGAAATAAATAGAAATGGATGAGCTAAAATTTGTTTTATTTATAATCAACATTGTCATACAGAAAAGGGCCTTTTTGATTTATTTTCTTTTTATTACGGAAGGCAAAGAGAGATAGGCCATACAGCCAAGTCCTTTGTATATACTTTTGTAGCCTTAAATTAAATTACTGGTGTAGTTATTGCAATCCAGTGCAATGACAAATATTCACATTGTTTATCATTTGATTACTTCATAGGAGCCTTAGACAACATTTCTTCACAAGTTATCTCATACTTCTATCATCATTGACGATATAACAGGGCTGTTGATGGTCAGCCTGCTAATAAATCTTGACTGAGGAAAAACGAGATAAACAAAGCTTATTAACATCAAAGAGACCTCTCCAACCCGTCTGGCCAGCGTGGAGAGTGTAGGCCAAATCCTCTGACTGCTCTAGCTAATATATGGCTCTGGTAGTACAGAGAGGGTCGTGCTCCTTCAATGGACACTAAAAGGACCTGATGATAATGATGACTCAAACCTTGACTATGGAGCATGACACGAATCAAGGTGGCTGGTTTTTCAACAAACTATGTTAGTAATATACTTATACATTTAATATTCTTCTCAAATGTTATGCATGTACATTTATGAGAAAGATAAGTAGCGTAATATGACTAATTAGCACAAACACATGATATGAGTTAAGCTACATTTCCACGAAACATGTAGTGTGCTTCAAGCTGGTTCTAAGATTCATTAAGTTGCTGTAAAATTTTTAAATTTCTAGCTCTAAAGGGTTTGGCCTGCGCATGATCTTTGATAATTGCCCATATTTCAAAGTATTAAAATGAATATAGTATGTTATCCTTAATATATAGACATATGCCATCCCAGACTTTTCTGTAGACCTAAATAAGATACACAATTCCACCATACATTGTTTTGTTATATCTTAAAGGGTTTAGACAGCGTTTTCGTTGAAAGCTCCCAAACGGCTCATTTTTTTACGACACCTCCAACAAATATCGTTGGTATATAGAAAAATGTATACAAAAACTTAAGCAAACTATGTACTTAAACCTTCCTCGAGAACCATGCTATCCATTGGAGAAAACCGTATGAAAATCGGTTCGGTAGTTTTGGATTTTATCGCGAACAGACAGACAGACAGACAGACGCGGCGGGGACTTTGTTTTATAATATGTAGTGATTTATTTATTTATTTGGAGTGGTCGTATACCATACGACACGAAGGTTGTTCATCGAGTTTTATTTGTTTGTAATCCCATCATTATGTCCTCTAGATAGTTGATCAATATCATGGACTATTCAAGTATTTATCATCATCATCATCATCAGGACTTTTTAGTCTCCACTGCAGGAGCACGACCCTCTCTGTATTACAAGAGTCATTTATTATTTCAAGTATTCATGCCTGTTAAATATTATTTCACCATTTTGTTACATTCTGTATAATGAGTACAACAAACATATTTTAATATTCCATTCCACTCTAGCTTAGCGACACGAAGTGTAGTAAGTTGGCAGCTCGTAGGCTGCGCTACTAATTTGCAGCTTTCTCGAAAGTTCGGTAACGCGAGAACTTTTGACCTAGTTCACAGTTCCGAAAACTTTCTCTATTACCTACTTAGTTATTAAGAAGAACTCAGCCGCTCTCATTTAAAGCATTTTCTTGGACGATTCGTTGCATTCTCCTGGAGTTCAGGATCCGCTTTTCGGCTATTCTCATCTGAGCATTTTTCGGGTTGCATTCTCTAGCTGCTGAAAAAAGACTACCTATTTATATAGGTATACCTAATATCGCCGTGTGGTTCCTGGCAGAGTAGAATAGGACCACTCCAAGTCTTCCCGTGGACGTCGTAGAAGGCGACTTAGGAAATACAAGCTAAACAAAGGTTATAAACATCAAAGAGACCTCTCCAACCCGTCTGGCCAGCGTGAAGAGTGTAGGCCAAATCCTCTGATTGCCCTGGCTAATTATGGCTCTGGTAGTTCAGAGAGGGTCATGCTACAGCAGACTAAAAAAGACCTGATGATGGTGATGACGATTTATATAATTAAAGAGGTACAATTAAAAATTCTGAAAGTTTCTTTACGTATATTCTGCCATAAGTTCACAAGAAACAGATGACGAAGAATATTGTTCTACGTAAACAATGTAAAAAAATATAAAACTGGTTAAATTTTTGAGGTTAATTATCACCTGCATGGTAAAGCGTGTCATCTTCAACTGCCTGTCCAGTGGTTGCGGATTTTGGCGAAATCAGTCGTTTGAATCAGTCCTTGATATGCCTGATAGAAAATTCAAAGCGTAAGCAAGTACTATGTAAAAAGGCTTATTACAGGACTGATGATTTTCTAAACGACAAAAATATCTGGCTGGAGCTTGGCGCCGGACCCTCATAATGGCTTATATGTATTAAATTTCACGAAGTGGTACGTTTTGTACTTATCATATTTTGATTTGACATTTAATTTACATTTATTTTATAATTCATTTTTCGAAAATTATTATTTGACATATTTAATTGAATTTTAAATTATCACATGACAATGTAAGCTCACGTCCATATATTAGTTCTAAGTAGGTACTTGTATGTCGTAGATTGTATAAAATGCGTTGTGCAGTTTGTTGCCGCTTCTTCTGCACTCCGCCTTGGAAGCGGTGTAAACTTAGCTTTAAGTAACTTATTGACGTCAACAATAACATAACATTGTAAACCAATTGTAAATGTAAAGTGACGTTCACCAAATGATATTTAAAATATCTTAAGATGAATAAAATTTTTGACTATTGACTATGGCATCAGGTAAGCGCGCTTGGCCTCCCAAGATATTATTTTCTCATCCCCAATCCATCCGAGCAAGTAACATCCCAAATACCTTTACCCGTTCCCCCACTCCAACAACCTACCCTTCCCTCGCTTAATAAATGGTTTCAACGGGCAGCAGCATCAGAGCTGAGACACGCCAAACAAATTGCGGTCACCAACCCGTCTGCCATGATAATAGTATCGTCTGCCAAGCGTAGTAGGTAGGTATGCAAAACTTCCCACATGATGGACATCCACGTGAAGACTTGGAGTGGTCCTATTCTACTCTGCTGGGAACAAAATTTGTAATTTATTAAGTATATAAATTTATATAATTTAAATGTTATTACCTTTGTCGCATCACGTTCATAAGGGCTGCTACAACAGCATTTTAACCTGTGAAGCCCCATACTTTTTTTTCGCGAACAATATATTGTGTGACACTTTCGCTAATTTGACGCTATCCCCCAATAGGTTGTATGGCGAGTGTGTTAATCAAACCACAGAGACCGATACCAGGAATAAAGTAATATATTTATAAGAAATGCTAACTTATATACTAAGGAAATATACATATCGCATTGCTAGGGAAGATCGCTGATTTAGGAATACGTGTATATTCTTACGTGATATACGTGTCTTGCTAAGTTAACAATATTTAAACACTTCCTACAGATACATCACGTTCGTATTCCTAAGGTCGCAATAGGTTGCTACTTTTGATTGTGCGAACATAGTAGCAGCCGGTAACTGCTGCTACTTTGTTCTGGACAGGCAGTGAAGGATCACACCCCTCTAAACCCAATAAGTATTTAATTTAGCTAATAAAAAATTGAGTGGTTCATCGTCAATCATTTTACTTTTCGCTTACGAGTCATCAAAACATCCCAAAAAGACGACGGGAAAAACTTGGGATTACGAGGTTTTCCGTTCGAGTGAATCCCGACTAATTCCCACAAATACACTTTATCCAATGGGAGCTAGTAGTGTAAAGGAGATAGATGCAGAGTTTCAGTTTTAAACAATGTCTTTAGACGACTCAGTATACTTGTGCAGTTTTACTTTTTGCAGAGAACAAAACATAGTTAGAACCGATAATATTTCTCCAAATCGTCATTTAGTTATAAAACATCCTGTTCCTCAACCAACTATGAGTTTTTGATGAACATGAATTTGTTAACTATATAACACTCGCAGCATATGATTCAGAAAATGAGCAATACTCTGATACTTTTTATGCTATGAATGCCAGACTAAATCTAACAGTGACATTCAAATATGTGCGCCTTATTAATTTTAAAGAAAATTGCAAGTCTTAATTCAAATATTGCTAAACGGCCTGTCCATGTGGTGTTTGAAAACCAAGGATTTTGTTTGGAGATCGGACGAACCGAGGGACAGAAGATTTGTCAACCGCTCCGGACGGAACCAGATTCAAAGGATATCCATTGCTATCCAAAGGGAAAAAGCGGCAAGCATTATATTTGGGTCAGGTACTATTCAGGGTGGCATTCTTGCCAGATTTTCTTTTTTACAGACTTTATTGTATTGTACCTATACCTACCTATGGCAAGAAATAAATTATCCTCAAAAAAAAACTTGAGCTGTGGGTTATATCTACTCTTTACCCGTTGTATGTTGTGCAAGGTACGAACAAACTGACTAGCGTATTACATTCGGGATAATCTGAATTGGAATCTGTTGGTTTTGTAGCTTAGGTTTTTTTTTTTGGATAACTCGAAAAGCTTTAAAGTCAATTTTATACAGCAGTTACAGCGAGTTATTATCGATTTTAACAATCTTTAGTCTCATCTATTGCAGAAACAGCATGAGTTGCAGTCTAGCCGACAGACCCACCCAGAAGGAGGGTAATGTTTTTTTCGGGTATGTATGTCTATTTTATTTATTTTATATATTTTTTCTTATTTTTTTTTATTTTTTTTATTTATTTATTTTTTCCTTTTTTTATTTTTACTTTTTTTTTATTTCTTTTTTGTTTCATTTTTATTTTTTTATTTTTTTTTTATTTTATTTATTACGAGGAATGAACAGGCTTTAATGTTACATATATGCTAAACAATTTATAAATGTTACATCACCAAAACGTTTCTATAATTTAAGAACTGCGTTCTTGTCGGTGGAGTACTTTCCATGTCTCTAGGTTCTCAGCCATTCTTTTGACATCCTTATATGCCACAATCCGTGCCTTTTTCTTTATTTCATCCAAATTTTTACCTCCATAATACTTTTATTGAATTGATCGTGCCGTATACGGTGACCAAACATCCTTCCTCTTCTTATTTCAATCGTTTTCAGTAGTTTTCGTTTCTCATTTACTATATCCAACACTTCCTCGTTCGTCTTTTTTTGTAGGACACAAAAAAAGACGAACGAGGAACTTGTCCTCCAGACGTCTCCAGCACCACATTTTCAAAAGCTTCCAAGCGTTCTCTATCCTTTTTAGCCAATGTCCACGTGTTTCACTACCTTATAGTGTGATACTCCAGATGTAAGTATGTATGTAGAGATGTTTATATCAAGAGTCCACATACAAGGTGCTAATCCCGACTATTCGTCAGGTTTTTTTTAAACCAAAGCTCCATCTTCACCGTGGAGAAAGAAGACGTGAATCAGCTAACAGCGCCACTGAGTATGAAGCTCGATACTTACAATAAATAGCGCTTACGCATACTCCGCGCTTGCATGTCCTTTAAGATCGTATACTAGCAGTATTTTTTCAATATGGTTTCCATATAAATGTATTTCTTTATTTTCTCGCTGAAAACTGAGTCTAGAGCCACAATTCTTTTTTCATAAAATCTAGTACTAAAATAGGAATGCCCTTATTTTTTATTTTTTTTGTGCATTTTTTTTTCTTTTAAACAGGTTTTTTTGGAAAAAAATTAAACATGGGGACATTCCTATTTTAGTAATAGATTTTATGTAAAAAGAATTGTGCCTCTAGAAGCAGTTTTCAGCGAGAAAATAGAGAAATACATTTGTATGGAAAACGCACTGCTAGTATACCCTCGGGTTTTTATACATGGTGAACTTTTGATTCAGCCCGTAGATATGAACACCTTTTCCCATGAGAACCAATGCTGGAAACTCAAAAAAAAATGACATATTTATTTAAAAATGTACCAAAACTCCGTCTACCCCGTTTGGAAAGGAGACGTGAATCAGCTACACCGCCACAGAGTATGAAGCCGTCGATACTTACAATAAATAGTGCTTACGCATACTCCGCCGCTTGCATTATTCCGGGCACGCCTAAACATCCATGACAAGAAGGGTGTTACTTATGGAGTCTCTATATTTTTTGTTGGCAACTTCTTCTTTCCGTGTCGATGGCTCAAAAAGTCTAAAAGATCTTATATTTTATCCCTCCAGTATGTTGCAACAGCCACGCTACTTGCTGAGGCGTAGTTTGGGTCGTACTTTGTGCAGGTAGTGGGGCACATGGGGCACGACATGAGGTATGATATGGTCTGGTCTCTTTGACCACATTCACACTGAACGTTATTTTGGTCGATGTAGCCCCACTTGGCTAGGTTGTGTGTTACATCGGCCTACCCCAGTTTGAAGGCGGTTAAGACTTTTCCAAGGGAGTTGAGATCCCGGTGGTAGCTCTTCAGATGGGGGGATATTGCCAGTGGGAGGTGGAAAATCTTTGCGCCAAAATTGCAATCGGGTTGGTCTTGGGTCGCTATCGGAGGTCTTGTAGTATTAGACCCATTTTTAGGGTTCCGTAGTAAACAAGGAACCCTTATAGTTTCGCCATGTCTGTCTGTCTGTCTTGTCTGTCTGTCTGTCTGTCTGTCCGTCCGCGGTTTTACGCAGAGACTATAAGTACTAAAAAGCTGTAATTTGGTATGGGTATGTATATTAATCATGGCAAAAAAGTGGTAGAATAAAAACTTAAAAATGATTTTTTTTTAGCGTAGCTACCGTACAAGTAAATTGGGGGAGTAATTTTTTTTTTCTCTATTTACCCATCGTGTGGGGTATCGTTAAATAGGTCTTTTAAAAATATTGTGAGGTTGAGAACACCATTTTTCGATTTAGGGATCCGTTTCCGTAGGACGGAACCCTACACTGCGCGTGGCCCGACACGCACTTGGCCGGTTTTTTAATGCATAAAATGTCCTTTAAAACATCGATGCCAAGAACTGTTACTTAAATACCTATTTTGTTGTTGAAAACTTCCATTTTTTAAAACAAGGCGTTGCTTAATCCTTTAAGACCCTTTTTATGCATAAAATTTCATATAAAATCCGAATGGCATAAAATGTTTTTCATATTGACGGGCTGAATGCGATCAACATTTTTCTACGTACTGGAAGAGTTAAGAACACTAATAAAATGATGGCAGCTAACAGTGATTGTTTTATATTGCTTTTGGGCACCTTAATGTAAGTCCATATTCGGGGTTGATACAGGAGTTCAATTGAATTCAATTCAAAACCTTTTGTTTAATAAAGATTTCTTAAAACAATTATTATTTATCAGATATATTTCATTTTAAAAATTTAAATTGCTGCGTAAGTTATTTGCTTATAGTTCTGCATATATAAGTAACTAGCTGTTACCCGCGGCTTTGCCCACGTGGTATAAGCCTATGTCATTCTTAGTACCCTAACCTATGTGTATGCAAAACTTCATGATGATCGGTTCAGTAGATTAACTAAACAAAAATGTGGTGAATAGACGGGACGCGGGGGGTGTTATATAGTAAAACACTATTTGGTGAGTGCTGGTTTCCCAACATTACTCTGAACTGATCTCCTTTATTGTAGGTTTTTCCACAGTTTATATACAGGCTTTTCACGGCGTAAACATTCGTCACATGACATTGAGCTTATAAGATAATAATTAAAACAATTCTTTATTTAACGAGGTCGTGTGACGTTACACTAGTAGATGTACGTAGAGATATAAGATAATAAAATAGTGTTCTTTATTTATCGAGGTCGAGTATCGTCATGTGTCGTCATCACTCGACATACTACGTAGATGTACGTTGTACGTACACTACAAAAAATTAATTAAAAACAATTAAATTAAAAAAACAAACAAACTCACTTTCGCATTTATAATATTAGTTAGGAAGTTAGGATTAGGATATGCTTCAATGATCACCGTAAAAAGACATTCCGAATTCTTGATGGTTTGGCGATCGCAGAAATAACGAACCACCTTCTGTTTAATTGACTGTTGCCCACTTAAACTCTTTTTGAGACATAGCTTTCTGCATACGAGAAATTGGACACAAAAACCTCGACAAAAAGTTTTCTTTTTTTGGTTTTTGGTCTCGTAATGTATGTAGCGAGTGGCAAGGTGCTGGAGTTATAATACCTGCTTGTGTAACAGATTAATACAGAAGATTAGATGACTACAAAAAGAAAGCTTTCTCTATAATTTATAAGTTTCTTGTTCGTGCAATGTGCGAAGCGAGATCTCGGTAAAAACACATTTCAATGCCGGCGAGGTTTGGCGGGCGCGGAATAAACGGAGGTACTTACCTACTTACGTAACAGATTATTGGGCTCGTACTGTGGGAATTTAGGATTACTTATGGAGCAGCAAACTCTTTAAAAAGTTCCTATTAAAGTAAGAAAGGAAACATGAAAAAATGCATGCGAGCAAGATTTAAAACAGCAGGTTTTTGTTTTGTACGATTACTTATTACTCCTTGGACGACTAATGAATTGTCAAACTTACTCGTACCTACTTCTTCTTCATCAGGTCTTTTTTGTCTCCACTGCAGGAGCACGACCCTCTCTGTACTACAAGAGCCATATTAGCCTGAGCAGTCAGAGGATTTGGCCTACACTCTCCACGCTGGCCAGATTACGTAACAGATTATTGGGCTCGTACTGTGGGAATTTAGGATTTGTCACGGGCAGCAAATTCCTCAAAAGTTCCTATTAGTATAAGAAATGAAACATGGAAAAAAATCGTGAGCAGGAATTAAACAGCAGTTTTTGGTCTTTGTACGATTATTATTACTCTTTAGACGAGTAATGAATTGTCGTACTGACCTACTTACGTAACAGATTATTGGGCTCCTACTGTGGGAATTAAAGGTTTGTTACGGGGCAGCAAAACTCCTCAAAAGTTAAAGTGATAAATGAGATATGAAGAGCTCGATGACCCAGTAGTAAGCACCGTAAGCGCTTACGCATGTAAAGCAAACCTGGGCACGATTCCTACTTGGATGGGTGACCACGAGTTTCATATAAAATGTCTAGAGCTCCTTCGTGCTTCAGAAGGCAGGTTAAGCCGTTGGTCCTGGCTTTCATCATTGGTGGCAGTCGTTAAGCCCAGTTAGATGCCTCTAGGCAGCGTGAAAAATCTGACAAAATTCTGTTTTGAATTAGCCGTCCTTTGACTTTGTGTAATATAAATATAAGTATATACGGATAAATCACACAGATTGAGCTAGCCTCAAAGTAAGTTCGAGACTTGTGTTATGGGATACTAACTCAACGGTTCTATATTTTATAACAAATACATATATACCTAGATAAACATCCAAGACCCAGGTCAATCTGAAAAAAATCATTTCCCATCAAGACGGATGGTCCTGGGTTTGATCCCCGGTCAGGTCTTGATCGGATCGAACCCGGGACCATCCGTGTCGCAGGCCGGCATGATGACCGCTGCGCCACGGAGCTCGTACAAAGACTGAAGACTGCTGCTGTCCGCGTGGCTCTTTTTCTCATATCTTATTCATAATTTAATTAAATAAATAATTACACATTTACAAACTGTGAACTTTAAATACAATACACCCAATTTTTGTTGGTCGAGTAACAAATATAACATTTTTGTACCACACTGTCTAGAACTTGCAGCAACTTTATTAGCGTCAATAAGATATGTAAATCCAAGTCCCATTTCCACTGGCACTTAATCTTTTTTACGCGGTCGGGTAATTGGAATTGTAAGCAGTGGTATTGTGGTCGTAAACATTTTATATCTGCCTAGACAATGTTGTAATCCTAATAAGATTAAGAATTTGAGTTGCATACCAAATGGGAAATTTGCATGAAGAGTAAATTTTCATACATACATACTGTCAAAGACTTTATCCCTTGCGGGGTAGACAGAGCTCAGGTCTATAAGACCTAATGCCATATTTAGAATGGTGATGGGCGTGGAGATGGAAAACGGAATCGAAAGTAGAATAAAGAAAAGGAAAAATGAGACTAGCAAATTTTCTCGCACTTTTGTCCACGTTAATTATAGCCTATGTCAGCCGCAGATAAATATACTACAAGGGAAAAAAAATTAAAATCAGTCCACTATTTTCGGAGCCTATTTAATGCCAACAAACGATCAAATTTTTTCTCTTTATAATATTAGTTTAGATTAAGTTTAGTTTAAATAAGCCGATCTGATGGTAAGAGGCCCGACGGGCTGACGCTCATCCCATGGGAGAGAGGTGGTTGTTTGGTGTGGGACGCGACGTGTGTCAGTACTTTCGCGACCACCCATTTAACCCGAACAGCACGCGCAGCTGGTGCGGCTGCAGAATGGGCAGCCACTCAAAAACACGCCAAATACGCCCCCCTCACGGCATCTTATATTTTTGCCCCCGTTGCGGTGGAGGTGAGTGGAGCGTGGTGTGTAGAGGCTAAAACTTTGGTGCGGCAGCTGGGTAGGCGTCTTAGAAATAGTGGTGCTGACCCCCGCGCCGAATCGTACCTGGTGCAACGCATATCCCTCGCCATACAGCGAGGGAATGCTGCAAGTGTCATAGGCACTTTTGCATCGGGCACAATTCGAAGCGGTCTATTTGACTGCTTTTTTTTAAATTTGACTTAGGTTAACTTTGACGTAAAAGACTAAATTTATGTACTTTTTATACTTAATATTTGACTAATAAAAAATTATTTACGTTTAGATTATCACCGCGTAAATTATTGCCTATGTAGCCCGCATATAAATTAGCTTGTTATAGGAAAAGAAAAAGAATTTTTCAAAATCTGTCCACTAGTATTCAAAGCCTATACAAAGCAAACAAACAAAAACAATCGATTGTTCTTGAGATGAAAAACACTCTAATCTGTCCTCGTTATTATATTAGTACCTATAAATATGTATTTATATGTATTATACAAAAAATATTTAATATTGAAAACTAATCAAATTTAAGTACAGCAATAAACACCACCATCCCTTTTATGGTGCACTGACTTACATTACAGTGAGCACTCCGACCCGCAATATTGCGCACTCAAACCCATCGCAAAATAAGACATTACCGTATAACCCGACCTTTTTCAATTCATATAATCGAGAACGAATCGAGAGGGAGTATCTTAAGTTTATAGTGTTGCGGAAATATCGATTGTTTCTCTATCGATAGTTTACTTGGATCATGAATAGTATATTCATGCTATTGATAGACTTATCGATAGTATCAGCACGTGTCAATACTATTGATAGCATCTATAGTGCTTTGTTATACCATGAATAGTTTTGCGCCCGATATTATCGTTAGTATTGCAAAAACTAACAGAAATAAAATTAAAGAGTACCTATCCTATTCGATAGCTTCGTCAACAATATCTTATACAATTATATAAAGAGATACAATTATCCAATTTTGAATAAAAATCTTTTACTTTGACTTCGTATTATCCATCTATTCTCAGTAGTTCAATTAACAGTTCAATTGATTGAACTAGTGAAACTTTTTAGTTGCAGTAGTTCAATCAATTTTTATTGATTGTACTAGAGAAACTTGTTAGTATCGGTAGTACAATTAATTGATAGTATCGGATGAAAAACTCTCGGTAGTATTGCCCTTATCCATTGTATTGGTCAAAAGACCTATCGATAGTATTGACACGTCGCAATCGATAGACTACGACAACTTGACTCGATAATGGATCTATCGACAGCTAACGCTGTCTACGGAGGGAAGGTACCAATTAAAAGCCCAAGTACTAGTATGGTGCTTTATTAGTACCGTGAGTACCCGAAAAACTGCCGATACAATTTTTTTTTTTGAGTGGACTACTTAGCTAGCTCCAAGTGAGCTTTCGCTACTTCACCGGACTTTTGAGGTGAGGGCAGAGTGCCCTCAACCTGTAAGGCAAACATCACCAAAGGGTTCCCAGGAGGGATGAACCTCGGCTTTGGGCGTTGCCTGGGTGCGCAAGGCTTGGAGAGACAGCAAACTCTCATATGCCTGATGGGCCGCGATTTGCATGCATGACCTGAAGGGCCGAACTGAGAAACAATGGCAAAGCCTTTAGAGAGCAGCAACTCTCATGTTTTGCCGTATGGGCCGAAAGCTACGGTGTCCGAAGGACCTATCCTGGGTGCAATCACCCGGGACCGCCGGGCGGTCACCAGTAATCGGAGCTAGTCCTACTCTACGCACTCTTACCCGGTGGCGAGTGTGACGGGGTCGGAGGGTGGGATTCCTCTGGCTGTTCGGAGCCGGAGAGGAGCTGGACTGGGCAAGAACGATGTCAATAGGATCATCGGGATCGGTAAGGGCCGTTACAAAACTCGCTCGGACTATATAACCGTACGTGAAAAAATCTCAATAGCGCGTTTTACAAATCAGCAAAATAAGACAGCGCCATCTATTGGTGACGCATTGAACTACATACTTGAACATACTTCAAAAATTCTAAAGACGATTGAAATTATAACATTTTGTGTCCAGCTTGTAACAATATTAGTGATTCACACCTTAACGAAATTTTCACGATAAATCATAAATATGAGTCCAAACACTGGATTTATTGATTTATCTTTTTTACTGGCCACTTTCTGATTTCATCGTCAGATTCGATCTATGGATCAAATGGCATTGTCATCGGGCTTACACAAGTACAAAAATTCAAGCTCATGCAATTGATAGATGAGTGTATCACAAGTAAGTTGCAAGATTTGACTCTTACAGAAAAACTAAAAAAAAACTATTTAAATGAAAACTTATAACGATACTGATTGAATTATTACAACCTGAGTGTATCATCATCATCAGGTCTATTTTAGTCTCCATTGCAGGAGCACGACCCTCTCTGTACTACTAAAGTCAAATTTAGCCAGAGCAGTCAGAGGATTTGGTCTACACTCTTCACGCTGGCCAGACGGATTGGTGAGGTCTCTTTGCTGTCTTAAAGCCTTGTTTAGCTTATGTTTCCTAAGTAGGCTTCTACGACATCCACGGGAAGACAACCTGAGTTAAGAGTCGCCTGGAAGCGCATGTCTCCATACAAACGGAAAAAGGGAATTGTGGCAATATTTGATAATTTTGGAGTAAAATTAAGCATTTAATCAATTAATCTCATTATAATCTACGTACGTTTCTATACAGTTTGGTTAAAATACCAATGGTTTGAGAATTACTAGCCTTTTCAAATTTGTATGGAAATCTTGAGAGGCGTATAATTCTCAAACTTTTGATAATTTAACCAAACTGTATAGGAACGTACGTAGATTATAATGATATTAATTGATTGGATGCTTAATTTTGTCTTAAAATTATCAAATATTGCCACAATTCCCTTTTTCCGTTTGTATGGAGACATGCGCTTCCAGGCGACTCTTAATTCCTTCATTTTTATTGAAGTTTAAATGAAATTCAAGAAACAGCGGGCATAATAATTGCGCCGTGCCCTTGAGAAGTTATTCTCCCGTGTTTACAGCGGATCCCTGAAGGGAGAGGGTTCCGCACTGAATGCAAACTGCTTATGTTAATGAGAGCACCTCAAACCGGCTCTAACTGGTTTATGGCGGATTCGCCCGACCTCCGCCGGTTGCCCTGCAAACATAAAACAAAGAAACTACAAAAATAAAGTTTGCTGTTACTTTTACGAGATGGGAAATATTAAAATAGAGGCGTTGAATCGCTTTCCTTTTAATTTTTAATTTATGTAACTATATTTTTTATCATTTTTTCGCTCGCCTGTATGTCGCTCGCTTTGTGTCCTATACCGGTCCTCAAACTACCTCTATTTATAAAAGTATATTATTATCAAAATCGTTTCAATGGTTGAAGTGTTATGGTGAAGCACGATTTACATTATTAGTACAAATTAGACAAATGTAATAGTTTTTGGCAAAAATGCTAAGAAAAGTTTTACATTCTTACATTATACTGTAAACAGTAGTTGATCAAATAATATGAAGGGTTACTAAGGGCCTCTTAAGAAACAAAATTTTAGTCAACATCATCATCGTAATCAAGACTTTTATAGTCTTCCCTGCAGGAACTCGAACTGTACTACCTGAGCCACAAATTAGCCAGAGCAGTCAGAGGATTTAGCCTACACTCTCCACGGTGGCCAGACGTGTTTGAAATGTCTCTTTATAAACTTGTTTTAGCTTATGATTCTCTATGTCGCCTTCTGCGACACTCCACGAGAAGACTTGGGGTGGTCCTATTCTTCTCTGCCGGGAACCACACGGCTATCCCTTTTTTTTAAGTTTTATTTTTGGTGAAAAAGTAGCGTGCCTACTTATCTCTGTATCCTTATTGTTCTGGCAGCTGCCCCGCAAACGTCTGCAAGTGCTTTCTGAACGGTTTTATGTCCCCACTCGATTTGGGCATTGTCTGTCTGTAGATTTCCTTGATTAAAATAGAAATTGCCCTGTGTTTTTTGTACTGTGGGGGCGAAAAGCGGGTATATTTCCCACTTGAAACTCTTATTTTGAACTCTTCAATTATTTGGTCTTGTATATCAAAAATGTTTTACCCACTAATCAAACCATTATCAAACCAAAACTACTCAGCACTTATCACTTTAACATTTTCTTTCCTGCTACTGTCAATTGATATAGGCGGCCAATCATTTTATTATTTTACTTAATAACTTTCATCCACGTTTTGTATTAAGATCGATAATAAGACTGAGTTTATTTAAGGCCTATTTCAAATAACTAAGTATTGAATATCTAGACTTGGATCAATTTTTGACAAGACAAAATTTATAGAAATATATACGATCTCTTTGAGCACAAACGCTGCGGTTACAACTGTGAACAATTGCATTATCTGCATATAAATGCAGGCCTTGCCTTTGTTCGTTTACTATTCGAGTGTGGCGCGGGGCGTAGAGCGGGGTGGCGCGGGGCGTGGAGCGGAGCGGCGCGCGAAGAAGCGAATTTACATGTGACATCGGTCGACCAGCAAACATGTGGAACGATGATAATAGAAGCAAGGAGATAGTGAAATGTCTCGCCATGTGGTTCCCGGTAGAGTACAATAGGACCACTCCAAGTCTTCCCTTGAATGTCGTAGAAGGCGATTTCGAAAACATAAGCTAAACAAAGCTTATAAACTTCAAAGAAAACGCTACAAACCTAGCCAGCGTGAGAGGCAAAAAAGAGAAGCATCGGTACCCGTATTAAAAAACATACTGCTGACATGAAGAATAGGCGCTCAACAAATTCTGCACCATTATAATAAAATGCGTTTTGATATTCCTAAAGTCCTTTTAAAAGAAAACAGATACATTCCAAGAATGCTTCGTGAGGCTATTGAATTTAAAAAACATCCTAAATTCAATAGAGAGGATGGTTGGCAGTTACCACCAGCTTGGGATCTAGTCATCAATTTAATAAAATCTCAAGTTAAGCAGAAGACTGCAAGACCTTCAGACACCACGAGCCAATACTGCGTACATCCGGAACGTTATGAATAAATATTTTAGGCGATAGATTTTGCAGTTCATATAAAATACTAGACAAATGTCAAATTAGTCTACTTGCGACCACGATCACTGTAAAGTGCTCGAAACGTTAGGTGTATAAATAATGTAATAAACGCGATAAAATCCGTATTAATAAATTTTATTTAACTATCAATAACTTAACCTTATGTTACAAGTTGTTGTTAGTAAATAATATGCTAACGTAGCCTTTAAGTCTTGTGACTTAACGTTCTGTGTACTCCACAAAAAGACGTTATAATATTTATAGCTATGTCTCCCATTGTCTATGATCAAACTTGCAACTTTTACATATCGCAGTCGCGAATTTTTGGAAATTTTTTATGCTGTTTGCGCGCCAGGTTACGTGAAAGCGTGAGACGAATTTATGTCCCTGATATACATATAGATATAATAAAATAGTAAAATTTTTTTGTCTGTACATTTATTATTTTTGACTGAAATGCATAGAGGGCCACTTAAAAAGAATAATAGAAAGCAAAAAAAGTTTTTAGATTTTCTTGTCTGTCTGTATGTATGATCACGTTTATCTCCGGTAATATTAGACGGATTCGAATGAAACTTTTTTTGCTATATAGCTATTAAGCCGGGACAACATATAAGGTAGAAATGATTTTGAAAAATGGAAACTTGATGCAGCATCACAATGGTCCAGCTGAATTATAAGAAACATAAAAGTGGAGCCTTAGCAAAATTTTCTCCCGAAGGCCATTTGGAGACCTTTTGTCACCAATAAACCTGAGAAAAATTTCGTAGTACTCGTTTTAAGGAATTGGCCTTAATATCATACTACAACATTTGACCCCTAAAAACTCGAACTTTTAGGGGGTATATAAAAGAAAGTACTTTAGCAATCCTCAAAAATCCTCTGTCTGACGTTTCTCCAGGGAGTCAATTTTTGAACTAATAGAATCAATCCACCACTCGTTGTGACGTCAGCACTCGGTTCGTATTCACATGTGAATAAAATCAACGAGCGGGCCTTTTTTTACATATTTTTGAACCGGTGTTGCCATTTTAGGTACAGTGTCTTTAATTCTAGGGGAATTTGATTGTCTTTAGGCAATTGTTTTTCACAATCTTCTTTCGTAGAAAACCAGTTAAATATGAACAAGATATACTATGTATATGTATACTATAGACGAAGTCTTCTCAGTAAATGGCGTAATAAAAATAAAATTGCGAATTGTACAAAAACCTTCTTATTTCTTAATTATGTTTTCTAATTTTCGTAATACAGTAACTAAGGCATATCTAGGGGGGTTTTATTGCAATTTCTTTTGATATCTTAATTTTTTTTTTCATGTAGGTGTAAGGAATTTCTTATTTTTTAAAAGGCAACACTGCAATCGGATCGGAAGCAAATCGGACGTATATTCCCACTTTTTGTAGACAGTTGTGGCAAAAACGCTAGGTTCTAAGGACGAGAACTTAAGAAAAAAATAAAAATTTGGTCAAAGTCAAATTTGACATTTTGCACGCGTAGTCCGTTCCGAGTGGTCTGCGACGACCATTCGGTAAACCCATTCGAATAATGATTCAAAAATAGAGCCAATTCATATTCACCATGCGAAAACTTGACAACGAGTGGCGGATCGATTCTCTTGGTTGAAAAATTGACTCCCTGGGTCTAAATGTCACTCACGGGGGCATTGTGGTTTCTGTCGTAGAAACAGGGATCTTAAAATCAGGACCTGTGCAAAATTCAAATTTTCTTGTAACATCAATTCAAAATATGACAAAAATGATCAAATTAGTGTGTAACTGATAAAATTTTAAGGCTAATTTATGATCAATGTCTATATAGTTATAACTCAATAATGTAAATAAAGTTATAACTCGCAAACAAGGCTATTATTTATATAATTTTTAGACAATTTCGTTTTGGGGTACCTCGTCACCCCAGTGTAGGCACACTGTATACGCCAGAGAGTGTAGGGTTCAAGGGTTAAAATTAAACAAATCGGGATATTTACCGTGATTGTTCTTTAATAATTAAAAAGCTACATGATATTATTAGTCATTATACAGGCTCACTTGTCCACTCATCGTGCAGGAGAATTTAAATTCACTAAAGTTTTAAAAATATTGTCTTTACTACAATAGTATTTGTAAGATGTGGCAGCAATGTAGAGATGCTACGAATATACTACGAAGTACTACGAGCGTAGTACTCTCGTAGCATTCATACGTAAAATTTATAAGGAATATTTCTATTATCCGTTCCTTCTTTGCATAATTGTTTTTCTTTACCTAGATAGTTTTTCAAGAGTGAGAAAATGAATAATGTGGAAAGTACTCCCCTTCCCTCACACGACGCCACCTTATCGACTAGCTCCGTGGCACAGCGATCAACACTGCGACCTGCGACGCGGATGGTCCTGAGTTCGTTGAAAAAGAACTTTTTCAGATTGACCTGGGTGTTGGATGTTTATTTATATATGTTTTTGTAAAATATAGTATCGTTGAGTAAGTAGCCCATTACACAAGTCTCGAACTTACTTTGGGGCTAGCTCAATGTGTGTGATTTGACCGTATATATTTATTTCTTATTATTTTCTCCCAAACCAGCATAGAAGATAATCCCAGCATAGATAATTCCAAATTCCACATGAAAAAAATATTCTTAGTACTCCTAGCGTTTTAGCCTCTAGGCAGCTGATGTGTGTGTATGTAAATGTCGATGTATATGTATGTGGATGTTGTCGAGTGTCGTGATGTTTACCATGTTTACCGTACACGATGGAAATTCCCTTGAAATTTTGGTATTCAAATGTGTTTTTGAAGCCGCTATTGTGCGGAACGATGGAAGGTGGAATATTTTTTGTAAGTGGAATATTGTTTGTATTTTAACAATTGCTTGACGAGCTCCGTGGCGCAGGGGTCAACACGTCTGCCTGCGACACGGATGGTCCCGGGTTCGATCCGGTCAGGTCAAGATGGAAAATGATCTTTTTCAGATTGATCTGATATGTATCTATTATAAAGTATAGTATCGTTGAGTTAGTATCCCATAACACAAGTCTCGAACTTACTTTGGGGCTAACTCAATCTGTGTGATTTGTCCGTATATATTTATTATCATTATTTATTAATATTTAATAATAAATACTTATATAGATAAATATCTGAGACCCAAGCTAATCTGGAAAAGATCATTGTCTATCATGATTCTCATTAATGATCGAACCCGGGACCACTCGGGTCGCAAGCTGGCGTTTTAACCACTGCGTCATAAACGTCAAATATCGGATCAGTTATGACTCACTGTATAGCAAATTTGAAAATTACTTACGAACATACATATTGTGACGTCTTTATCCCTTGCGGGGTAGACAGGAACCAAGGTCATAAAATCTTAAGGCCACGTTTAGCGTGATAGTGGGCGTTGAGGTGGAAAGCGGAATCAAAATAGTGGTGGGTTGCTAGTCGCATCGCCTATAACATGATTCCTTAGATTTTCGCCTAATCCTTTGACCGGCTTTTACGGTCTGCGCTTGAAGAAAAGCAGCATGTATTTTCTATGTTTTCGTTTTCTCCCAAATCACTTACTATAATACAAATTGATGACACCACAAAATGTCTTATATTATACGTCAATGGAAAGTAAATGATATAAAGATGATATAACGCCTTCAAAAGTACACAATACAATATTACGACGTAGATGGTAAGTAAATGACAGTCACCCCCTAATAGCTACAACCGGCAGATTAAGATAAATATAGCTTGCTGACTTCCCGACATTCTCGCACTATGAAAATGTGGGTGTGAGTGAGTATACCAACCATGGATCTAAAGCCTAGTCTTGGATATTTTTCGATGTAATTATCACTACATATTATAAAAAGCAGCCAAGTGCGTGTCGAGCCACGCGTAGTGTAGGGTTCCGTAGTTGCGAATGACAACTTTGAGTTTACACTCGCATCTAACACTTTACCGACCAAATAAATACATAAATAAATACATAGGGACATATCACACAAATTGAGCTAGCCCCTCAGTAAGTTGTGAACTTGTGTCGCAGGATACTAACTCAACGATACTATATTTTATAATATATACTTATATAGATAAACATCCAAGACCCAGGTCAATATGAAAAAGATCTTTTTCCATCTTGACCTGACCGGGGATCGAACCCGGGACCCCCGTGTCGCAGACTAGCGTGTTGACCGCTGCGCCACGGAGCTCGACCAAAAACATCAAACAATCAAAATTGTATGAGATTTCACATTTTCGAGTACATTTAATAAGTTGGTTGCCTATAACTTTTTAGTTTGTACTTAGTACTCAGGTCTGATAGTTTTCCTTTCAATTTTTAAAAAAAAAATTCACGTATCCATATATAACCGTTTGGCAGATATAGGGGAGGGACACTTACCTCTAACAAAAGTTTGCTCTCTAAAACCAAATATTTCCGAAACGGATCCCTCAATCGAAAAATGGTGTTCTCTACCACACAATATTTTTAAAGACTTATCTAACGATATCCCACACGATGGGTTAGAAGAGAAAAAAAAAGTTGCCACCCCACTTTACTTTTAAGGAAGTTACCCTAAAAAAAATTTTAACTAGATTATTTATACCACTTTTTTGGCATGATTAATACCCATACCAAATAACAGCTTTCTATTACTTATAGTCTTTGAGTAAAATCGCGGACGGGCAGACAGACAGACATACATGGCAAAACCTTCCTTCCTTTCTTTCTTACTACGGAATCCTAAAAGCCCTGTTTTTTTACCATCAGGGTTGTATTTCTTTGATTGACTTATTTTGCCTTATTTGGGTTTTGCGTTAATTTTGCGTTAAAAAGTTTGACCTCCTACCATGTGTATTTACTCACGCACGACCAACGGCGCTGACTCAGCGTAGCATACAGGGCTCCGCAAAAAAGATGAAATTAATACAATATCGCTACAAAGGATATTTGCAATACCGGAAGCTTACGCGAAAATGGATTCTATTGCTGTAGCAATAAAGGGGAGGATGTGGGGAGGAAGTTGGGGAGATAAATCTAGCAATGATTTAAATAACAAAGACGGTCCGATTTCGTCGGCTGGAGATTCCGCTTTCGTAGCGCTATGTGAAATGTTCACTTGGAATTATTTTGTTTTAATGCTTGGTAACTCTACTTTAGAAAGAAAGTATTGTTTTCATATTCATTTATTAATCGCAACCATGTCATACAATATACAAAGATGATACAAAGCACCGATGAAATATCATGCGCATGTACTCTATCAGAGTTTCGCGATATTATATAAAACTAGCATGAAATCAAAATATTATTTTGTAAGTCAAGATGAAAAAAAAAATTAAACATGTCAATCAAAAAGTTTCACATTATATTACACACACAAGAACAAATACAATAGTACAACAGTTTTTTAATGTATCATTTTTACTTAACAATAACAATAAATACAAAATAATTCCGACTATTTCAAATGTTCTAGTTGGAATTGTTTTGATATAATAATGTTTGGTAACTCGACTTTAGAACGTAAATATTGTTTTTAAGACAATTCTGTATCATTTTTATTAAACAATAACAATAAAATCAAAATAATTCCGACTATTTAAAAAGTTCTAGTTGGAATTATTTAGTTACATTGGTAACTCGACTTTAGAAAGAAGGTATTGTGTTTTTGAAAAAACATGTATCATTTTTACTTAACAATAACAATAAAAACAAAATAATTCCAACTTTTTGAAATGTTCTAGTTGGAATTATTTTTTTAATGTAAGGTAACTCGGCTTTAGAAAGAAAGAATTGTTTTTAAGAGAAGGTATCATTTTTATTTAACCATTACAATAAAAAAATCCAACTTTTTGAAATGTTTTACTTGGTATTATTTTGTTATAATGTTTAGGAACTCTACTTTAGATAGAAAGTTTTGTATTTAGAACTAATAGTATCATTTTTATTTAACAATTACAATAAAAACAAAACAACCCCAACTATTTGAAATTATTTTGTTACAACGTTTGGTAACTCGACTTTAGACAGAAGGTTTTGTTTTTATAGAACAAATATGTATCATTTTCGTTTTGTGAAAATAATATCGAGTTTAATAACTAGTGCCAGGATCGAGTATCGTGTAAGCCTCCGGCCCTGGCTAAGACCTGATAAAGGGTAATGTAATTTATTGTAATAATTTGTGAATATCAGATTGATTTTTATATTTTAATTTATAATTTCTGTCAAAAAATGTAATTTAACATGCAGGTGTTTTGGTTTCCTAACTCTTAATCTGTATATAAATTAAATATATAAATAAATATTAATGTCATCTGAGTTATTGTATGGAATAAATAGGACAGGACGCGAATTATTATTTAAGTAATTAAGTAATAAATAAACTGAAACTGATTAATATATTTCATAAACAAATTATACATTGTGTCATTTATTCCTTATTTATTACTACATATCTAATTTTACCTAACTTATCTTCTAGTATCATATTAATTAATAATCTATTTTTCACATTAATAGTTAAAATTATTTCAGGAATGGGTTCTGGCTACAGACCTACATCGAATTATCTTCTCGAAAGGGGCTCTTATATTTGATCTATATTTCCACGCAAGCCTTCCAAAGGACCGGGGTAACACCCGTGCCTCCAAAGGAGATACATACATACTATCATGTCTCTTTCCCTAGCGGGGTAAACAGAGCCCTGGTCTGTAAAACTGAAAGGCCACGTTTAGCATGTTAGTGAGCTTGTTGGTAGAGAACGGAATTAATTTAGTGATGAGTTGGTAGTTGCTATGCAAAGGGATACAAATCTAAATATATATAACTCAAAGGTGACTGACTGACTGACATAGTGATCTATCAACGCACAGCCCAAACCACTGGACGGATCGGGCTGAAATTTGGCATGAAGGTAGATGTTATGACGTAGGCATCCGCTAAGAAAGGATTTTGGTCAATTCTACCCCCAAAACTATACTTCTTAACGCGAGCGAAGCCGCGGGCAAAAGCTAGTATAATAATATAAAGTTCGAACGGGTCACTATTACTGAGTCTATCTGTAACAGGGTATTAATTTAACGACCTTCCCTCAAAGGGGGAATCAGACCAACAGTATTAATTTATTTTTATTAATTTAAACCTTATTGCACACCAAAAAGTATAAACAGGTGGACCATGCCATAAGGCATTCTCTGCCAGTCAAACCTTGAAACCAATCCGAGATAAAGGGTGGTGCGATAAAATTCAGACAGTTATTTCAATTAAAAAAATAAGAAAAGGAAAATGAAATGAGTATAAAATATAATAAATGCATACCAATACTTTTTCCTGTGGGATCAATCCTGGGAACCCAAAATGTTTTCGACATTTTTATACAAAAGTGTTCAACGGCCCGGGCAATTAATAGCAAGTCAAAAAGCTTTCGAGTTGCCGGCATTGGTTCCTTATGATAAGTTGTTCATTTTGGCTTTGACTAAGTCGCCCCTTTAAGAGGATGTTGAGGGTCACTTTACACGATGTATAAATATAGCTACTAAAGAAAGACTTAATAAATCGTTTCGTGTCAGGTAAATTTCTTAAAGTCTACGCGGCCGAAGTTTTAAATCAAACGTGAAACATAAGTCACCGCAAACGATTTCATTTGCAATAATCATATAAATTCATTGGCCGTTTCTCTTAGCTTACTTATGACATTGGGGGCAGAAAAACACCGATTTTCCGAAGGGGAAAACACAACGAAATTGTTCTATTCCGTACAATTTACGTAATTCTCTATGGCCAAGCTGACTCCACAATATATCTCCCCCACTCCTTCTTTCGCCTTTAGGGCTTTAGCATACCAAGGACCTTATAAATAAATAAATACAGACTGATTTTAAAGCTATGAGCTATATTAAAATATCGGAATCAGAATCCCTAATGGAATACAGAATTGTAAGAAAAAAGGTGAAAAACCAAAAATAAAATCCGATTTCCCATAAAAATTCGCCCAGCTGACCGGTGACTTTGTATGAGGTCAAATTTTTTCGTTTTATTCCTTTATTCTTGCAATTCTGTATTCCATTTAGAATTCTGCTTCTAAGATTTCAATATAACTCATAAGTTCAAAATCACTCTGTATATGTTCTCTTCCATGCTGGTTTGAGAGAAAAGGAACATACAATATAACAGCTGCTTTTCTTCCCACGCAGCCCGTAAAAGCCGGTTAAGGGATTGGGTGAAAATCTAAGGAAACATAGGCGATGCAGTTAGCAACCCATCACTATTTTGATTCCGCGTTCCACCTTAACGGCCACTACTATGCTAAACGTGGCCTTTGGGTTTTTGTAACCTCTACCCCGCAAGGGATTAAGACGTGATTATATGTTCATAAATGTATATTTACGTATGTACATTAAAAAATAAAAAAACCGGCCAAGTGCGTGTCAGGCCACGCGCAGTATAGGGTTCCGTAGTTGCAAATGACAACTTTGCGTTCACACTGTTTACACTCGCACCTCACAGTTTAACGACCAAAAACATCTAACAATAAAGATTGTATGAAGTTTTACATTTTCCAGTACATTTTATAAGTTGGTTGCCTATAACTTTTTAGTTTGCACTTAGTACTCAGCTCTGATAGTTTTCCTTTCAACTTCAGTGTATATACTACTGCTGTAATTTTTTTTACGTATCCATATATAACCGTTTAGCAGATAGAGGGGGGGGACACGTACCTCTAACAAAAATTTGCACTTTAAAACCAAATATTTCGGAAACGGATTCCTAAATCGAAAAATGGTGTTGTGAACCTCACAATATTTTTCAAAGACCTTTTTAACGATACTCCACACGATGGGTAAATAGAGAAAAATAAATTACTCCCCCACTTAACTTGTATGGGAGCTACCCAAAAAAAAATTTTTTATCAAGATTTTTTTCTACGTCTTTTTTGCCATGATTAATATACACACTCGTACTAAATTACAGCTTTCTAGTACTTATAGTCTCTGAGTAAAACCGCGGACGGACAGACAGACAGACAGACATGGCGAAACTATAAGGGTTCCTTGTTTACTACGGAACCCTAAAAAAGAGTCAGAATGAGTATACGTGTGGAGTTCTTGACGGGAATTTTAGCGGACTACACGGTGTTTGTTTTAGATTGTTTTGCAAATTGATTCTAGTGGATTTTATAATGTGAAACTGGTGTAATTTGTTGTTATAAATGCTGATATTTAGAAACAATGTGTGGAATAACTAAAATTCGAAGTGGATTCACGAAGAGTTGTCGCCAGGGGCTCCGTGAAACCAATGAAATGACTGACACCATAATTTCGTTGTTAAACAAGAATAACTCGCCAACTGGCGAAATAAATGAAGAAAGGTACTAAATGATTCGTATCCAGGGCCATAAAAGAATTATATAAAAAACAAACAACAGGTTGCACTCCGAGAGCGCCAGCAGAAGTGAAAACTTAAATACTATCGCTTATAATTGAATACCTTTCCTAACAGCAGCATGTGCTTAGCACGCTCTAACACAGACATACACGCACATTTGCGCAAGCGCCCTGCGCCGTCTTAAAAATTTTCAATCTGTCGAATCTGCCGGTCACGTGACCTGTCGCGAGTTTAACATTTTTACCCATCACAAAAAGTGCAAAGCGCCGCTAAAGAAGTATTTACTTCAAATAGCAAAAAGGTTAGTCGACATCACAGGTGACCGAAGAGCTGGCAGCTACCTCGGACAAAGAATAAAGGGACTCCTTTTAATAATATATTTTAGGTATTTTAAAGTTGTTTAGTTTTAGGTTAATTTTTCATAATTATTTAATATGTAATTAGTTTATTTTAGTTTAATTTAATATATACTTCAAAAGAATATAAGTGTCGTGTGTGACATAGCTCTAACAGTTATTACCATAAAGGCAGATAAATATCCACATATAGTAGCAGATTTGTCGATGTGTTCTCTCGGCAGTGCCGTTTTGCGATGGATGATTTGATCATGTTTAATTCTAGAGATACTTTAATCATATCACAAGAAAGGCGTTGGATTTGAAAGTCATTGGAACATGAAACTGAGGATAATTAAGGAATGATGGGTTTGGATGAGTTAAGGCGACTTGAGGAACATAACCTAAAAAAAAGCTCTTAAACATCAAAAAGACCTCTCCAACCGACTATACCACTTTGATATACCGTGTGTTTCTCGGCATAGTAGAATAGGACCTTAAGTCGCCTTCTACGACATCCAAGGGAAGACCCCTTGGATGTCGTAGAAGGCGACTTAAGGTACATATGCTAAACAAATATATAAATATAAATATATGAATATAAATATGATATAAATATAAAGCTTATTAACATCAAATATAAACCTCTCTATCTGGCCAGCGTTAAGACTGTAGGCCAAATCATCTGACTACTCTGCAATAGTACAGAGAGGGTCACGCTTCCGCAGTGGAGACTTAAAAAAGACCTGATGATGATGAATACTTTAATATCTAAACGTCAGGAATATTTGTATGAGAATTTACCCATAATTTGATGAAATCTTCAAGGTAAATGTTGAAATTTATGTATATGTGTCATACGTCATTAATTTCGTGGTGCTCTAGAGATACGAGGCGTTTCGCAGTGACGTCACGTTTTATACCCGTCGTTGAATTTTGATGGGTGTTTACGAGAAATGCTCAATTTATATGTACAAGCCTCATTCTACGGTGATACCTCTTTCATAGGAATCTTTTGAAATAAACCAAACATAGATACAACTTCCACGCTGATTTGGGAGAAAAGAAAGAACCTAGAATGTACCAGTTGCTTCTCTTCCCGGGCAGTTAGTAAAAGCCTATCGAGAATATTTTATTACAAATACTATTAATATTTTGTACATATATATATTTATATATATTTATATAGATAAACCAGAGCCATATACTAGCCTGAGTATATGGCTCTGGTAGTACAGAGAGGGTCGTGCTCCCGCAGTGGAGACTAGAAAGACCTGATGATGATGATATAGATAAACATTCACGACCAATCACCTATGATATTGTCGCCTATTTCCTCGAACCACTTTTGGTAACTTACGCGTGAAGAGAATCAGTTGGAACATTTTACGTTTTTAATTTTTTTCCAGACCAGAACAAAAAAAAATCAGCAATCCAAACTAATATTATAAATGCGAAAGTAAGTTTGTTTGTTTGTGACACTTTCACGCCCTATCTACTAAACCGATCACTATGAAATTTGGCACACATTGTCTGGAGTACAGAGAAAGACAACAACCTCCGTGGTCCAGTGGTTAAGGCGTTTGCCTTGGTGACCCGGGGGTCGTGGGTTCGATTCCCACGGGAAGCATACTTTATTAAGTTGTTTCCAGTTTGGTTAGGACAATGCAGGCTTGAATCACCTGATTGTCTGATAAGAAAGATGATTCCGTGCTTCGGAAGGCACGTTAAGTCGTTAAAGGAACCACGTCAGAGGCCGAGAGGCGGTTCCAAAGAACTCTGACACCAGGGTGTGCATGGTCGACTGACCGTGTCACCTACATGAAATGATGATGATGAGAGAAGGACGAAGCTACCTTTCATTCCGGAGAAAGATATGTTCCCGAGGGATCGTTATTATCGCGAGCGGCACCGCGGGCGAAAGTAAGCTCTAAATACATTACAACCTTTACATAATAATCCTAAATTCAACAGGTATATTAATTAGCAATTCATTAACAATATTTTGGCAGAAACTGCATTGTAATTATATCTATACAACTCCGTTATCACCGCGGACACTCAGGGGGAGGGGGAGGCATATGCATTATCATTTTACAGAGTCATTATTGGGAAATTAGATCAGGGAAAATTATTCACGTGAAAATGGGAAAGCCGAAATTTGACAGCCTTCTATTTTGATTAAGCTGAAATAATAGAACAATAGAACAATATATAGGCGTGTGGTTCCCGGCAGAATAGAATAGGACCACTCCAAGTCTTCCCGTGGATGTCCTAGACAGCGGCTTAAGAAACATAAGCTAAATTAAGCTTATAAACATCAAAGACGCGTCTCCGATCCGTCTGGCCAGCGTGGAGAGTGTAAACCATATCCTCTGACTGCTCTCGCTAATTTATGGCTCTGGTAGTACAGAGAGGGTCATGCTCCTGCAGTGGAGACTAAAAAGACCTGATAATGATGATGACGATGATGAAACTAATAGCGGTGGCATTTCAAAGCTAATTTTATTATAGTAGTCAATGCTTACGTTTTTTCTGACAAAAATATGAATAAGTATTTGTATTTTACCCTTTTACAAAAATAATAAGTGCATCAGAATAGTGATAAATCATTTGAATTTTTATAAAAAAATGTATTTAATAAAACTCATATCGATGACGCGAGTTTCATTTAGCCTCAGTACCATTTTATTTTTAGAACAAGCACAAGTGGACTCTGAAGCGTCCTCGGGCAATAATGAGGCTGCTGGAATAATTCAGAGACCTCGCGACGACATCGGATTAAAACTTATTTTGTATGCGCCGTTAAAACAACATCTTTCTGAGTGGACGATATGGCTAGAAATTCATTACTATTTTGATTCCGTTCTCCACCTACAAGCCCACCAACATGCTAAATGTGGCCGTTAGATTTTATAGAACTAGGCTCTGTTCGCCCCGCAAGCAAAAAAATCGTGATAGTATGTATGTTTTATGTGTCGTAAAAACAGCATCTTTGTGAGTGGACGCTGCCGTAAGGAATGCTATTCACAGTGAGACAACCACTTTTTTTTAATGGACTGTACGATTCAAGATTCAAGATTCAATCGTTTATTTAATATAGGTTTCTTTGAACACTTATTAATTGTTTGTTTGTTTGTTTGTTTGTTTTTCGAATGTGTAAGTGGCCAACACTGGTGTCAGATTTTTCAAGCTGCCTAAAGGCATCTGACATAGCTTAACGACTGCCATCAATGATGACAGCCGGGACCAACGGCTTAACGTGCCTTCCGAAGCACTTGTCATATTTGTGTTTACAATTTTTACAACAAAAAAATTTTGTTGACGTCAATAATTACTTATGGCTAAGTTTAGGCCGCTTCCAAAGCGGAGTGCAGAAGAAGCGGCAACAAACTGCACAGCGCATTTTCTCCAAGCGACGTCAACTCACAATTCTTGTTAGACCTTATAAACTACTTATATATATGTGGACTGAGTGTGCATTATTTTAATTAAATGTCATGATAAAATTGAATTGGAAAAAAATTATGTTATAATAATAATAATAAATAATAAATATATACGGACAAAGCACACAGATTGAGCTAGCCCCAAAGTAAGTTCTTAAGAAAGACTTGTGTTATGGGATACTAACTCAACGATACTATGTTAAATAGGTAAAATTTAAATAGCAAAATGTCAAATTATTGAAATTTAATAAAAAAGCAAACATCACCAAAGAATGGGGGAGGGAAAAGGACAAGGGAAAAAGACGTAACCTACTATCACGTCTTTTTCCCTTGTACGTAATCGTCTTTTGCCCTTATAGATGGGGTACGGGGTAGAAGGAGACCAGGTCTATCAGACCTAAACACCACGTTTAGCATGGTTATGGGCGTGGAGTTGGAAAACAGAATCAAAATAATGCTAGCCGCATCATCTATTTCCATGATTCCGTAGATTTTTGCCCATGCTCTCGATCAGCTTTCGGCGGACATGAGCTTAGATTCTTTGCCCTTCTATGCTCATTGCATCGGCATAAAAGGAACAAATTTAACATTTGGAAGTCATAGAAGAAAATGTAGGAAAAATTACATGCATTTCTTATATCGAGCTTAGTATATTGGTCACTGTTATTTTTCTTATGGCGCCTATCCCGATTATATTTTGTCCATGGTCACAGACCTGTATCTGTTGGACCGTAATACGTAGTAAGATTCTTGAAATTTTTACTGAATATTTATACTTAGTTACCAATATGGTGCCGCCAGAGATAAAACGTCTATGCAAGAAAGAGTTTGGTTAATTAACCTCCCAAAATAGGTCTCATGTAAGAGGTTTTATTGTGTTTTGCAAGTCTTTATTTTTATTCGTGCAATTAACGTGCACAAACTACGAAGATTAACTATCACTAGTATCAGAGGATGCAGTATAAAAAACCGGCCAAGTGCGTGTCGGGCCACGCGCAGTGTAGGGTTCCGTAGTTGCGAATGAAAACTTTAAGTTCACACTGTTCACACTCACACCTCACAGTTTACCGACCAAAAACATCAAATAATCAAAATTGTATGAAATTTTACATTTTCGAGTACATTTTATAAGTTGGTTACCTATAACTTTTGAGTTTGTACTTAGTACTCAGCTCTGATAGTTTTCCTTTCAACTTCAGTATATATACTACTGCTGTAATTTTTTTCACGTATCCATATATTACCGTTTAGCAGATGGAGGGGGGGGACACGTACGTCTAACAAAAATTTGCACTTTAAAACCAAATATTTCGGAAACGGATCCCTAAATCGAAAAGTGGTGTTCTCAACATCACAATATTTTTTAAAGACCTATTTAACGATACCCCACACGATGGGTAAATAGAGAAAAAAAAATTACTCCCCCACTTTACTTGTAGGGGAGCTACCCTAAAAAAAAATTTTTTTCAAGGTTTTTTTCTACCACTTTTTTGCCATGATTAATGTTCATACCAATACCAAATTTCAGCTTTCTAATACTTATAGTCTCTGCGTAAAACCGCGGACGGACAGA
This sequence comes from Rhodophaea formosa, assembly GCA_963082605.1. Lineage (NCBI taxonomy): Eukaryota > Metazoa > Arthropoda > Insecta > Lepidoptera > Pyralidae > Rhodophaea > Rhodophaea formosa. Next base: position 13,539,239 of record OY720228.1, on the reverse strand, counting down.
CAGACAGACAGACAGACAGACAGACATGGCGAAACTATAAGGGTTCCTTGTTTACTACGGAACCCTAAAAATAAAAGGCAGTTGCCTTATGATTTCTCTCTGTAATAGAGACCATAGTCAAATATTGGAGTGAGGGTAATTATGATTTAATGTAATACAATTTAGTTTGGATTTCCATCGGTGTCCACAAATTCAAACTCAATCGACGCGTGTTCTATACCTACCCTTATATCCATAAAGGTAGATCTTCGGCAGTGTCAAAAATGTTGCCACAAACTGTGCGCATGACGAGTGGCCCGCCTTAACTCCCCACTAATGTAATTGGACAATCCGGGGTATTTCCGACCATATGCCATAAATAATGCCAAGTAAGCAGCCTCAGCCATGGACGACAAGTCCAAGGATGTCGAAGGGTTTAAGTGATTAGTTTTGTGCCTGTTTTGTTGTATTTTTCTCTGTGATATCATCATCATCATCATCAAGTATGTGATAAATGTGATTGGTTATAAACCATTTTTGTCACAATAAATAAATAAATAAATCAAATCAAATCAGCTGGTCTTTATTGGTCGCTACTGCAGGAACACGACCCTCTCAGTACTACCAGAGCCATATTTGAGCCAGAGCAGGCAGAGGATTTGGCCTGCACTCTTCACGTTGGCCAGACGGGTTGGAGAGGTCTCTTTGTAAATAAGCATTGTTTAACTTTTGTTTCCTAAGTCGCCTTCTACGACATCCACGGGAAGACTTGGAATACCTTTTCTAACAATAGTCACCATTTATAGATGTGCGTAACACGCTGTAACACAAACACACACGCACATACGCGCAAGTGCCCTGCGCCGTCTTACAAATTTTTTAACTGACAAAACTGTCGATCACGTGATCTGTCTCAAGTATAAAATTTTTTCCCCATCGCTAAAAAAATCGCAAAATTTTCGACTTTTTGCTATTCGGCTACGGAACCCTAAAATAAAGAATTTGATAAACGACAGCAAGTAACTCACACAAGTTTTCTGTTATCCAGATAATTGGCATCACAAAGTCGTCCAAGATCGCGACATAAAAATGAGTTATATCACCGAAACGCAAAGAGGCGGGAAACATCGCTTTATTATGACCCGCGCTGAAAAACATGTTATTTGTACCTCCTCGTAATAAAAGAAAATCGGGAAATATTACTACTGACGTGTGCGCGAAAATGTTGTGTTAAAATATCTTAATGGATCTTAAGGGATTGTAGATCTTGAAGAAACGTCGTAGAGTCAAAAAAACTCAATTAAATATACATATGTATGTACGGTCACCTGCAAAAGTCCATACGTAGCCTAAAGGTGAAAATCAATTGCACTGATTGGGAAGACTTAAATATTTAGCAATATCATGAACCTTATGCATAATATCAAAGGTTTAAATTGCTACTATTTTTATATAATCTCCGAAGCTACAAGCGATTTTTTAAGAAAATTCTATATGGACTTTAGCAGGTGACCGTACGTTTATTTTTCTAATACACACGTAACAAAGTAAAGAGAAAGAGCTTAACCTAGTTTATAACTACAAATAATTCATCAATTGGTCCCGGCTGTCATCGTTGATGGCAGTCGTTAAGTTATGTCAATGCCTTGATGCAGCTTGAAAAATCTGATAATAGTGTTGGCCATTTACAAAATCTTGTTTCGCGCGAGAATCGTTAGTACAGGAGCGCAAGTCTGTTAATTGAAATCTATTGTCATAATATTATCAGACTAACACGAAGCAATTCATTCACCACTCAAAATCCGTAGTCCGCTAATTCAAAATATTGCTTCAATGATCATGGTCTAGGAATCGTGGCAGATTTGGACGTGGTGTTTACATATTCAAAAAACCATTGCCATGCAGTGTGTCTGCCACCAAAATATATGAATAGAATCTTCAATGAGGACGCTTTTCTGGAATTTCATGTAGGTACAAAAAATACTTTTCTTTCATTGAATGGCTGTCAACTGAACTGATATTTTTTCTTATGGGCCCCGAACTGAGAAAGTTAGTTGTTCATATTAACGAGCCCCGTGGCGCAGCGGTCAAACGGATACGGATGGTCCAGGGTTCGATCCCCGGTCAGTTCAAGATGAAAAGTGATATTTTTCAGATTGGCCTGGGTCTTGGATGTTTATCTATATATGTATTTGTAATAAAATATACTTAGAGTGGTTGAGTTAGTATCCCATAACACAAGTAATAAGTAGCACTTACTTTGGGGCTAGCTCAATCTGTGTGATTTGTCCGTATATAGTTATTTATTTATCTGACAGAATTTTCTAAACATATACATAAAATCACAGCTAAGTAGGGTCTACAAGTCAAAGATGAATAGTCCACCAACTTATAAAATGTTCTTGGAAAAGGATATAAGAATTGACAAATTCCATTGAAAATTAGTTTCACAAGTAAAACTATTCAAAGTCAAAGTTTAATTATTTATTTTCTACGGAACCCTATACTATGTGTGGGACGATACACACTTGGCCGGTTTTTTAGATGGAGGTATTGTTCAGCGGCACTGTGGCATCATGTCCGGTAAGCAATTGGTTGGTATTGGTCAACAATGTGTAAGTGGTCACTGTTTATCAAACATTTTCCAGTGTCAGCAGTTTATCGGACCCTACGAGTCAGTGCTGCCATCCGGTGGCAAGCATTACAGAAAACTTTCACGCTTCGTTACTTTTTCTAATGCTTTGCGGAGGAGTGACTTAATATTTTTTACAATCGGTTAAATAATAATATGGCTCAAACCAAAGAGGAAGAAAGGTCTCTTCAAAAAGTATACCTAGTTATCATTCTTAAAAAAAAAACACTGTCACTCAAGCCTCCATGAAAACCTGTCATCTGACCCTATCCATATTTGTAAACAAATAATTATTATTTGGATATTAAAAACGTTGATATCAAAATAATTTAAGAGGTTGTAATGAAGAGCAGTTTGACAATAAAAAAATATTTTATTGCAACCAATGATACAGCGAATAATATCCCATTGGAACAATATTAAGGCCGCACACTAGGCACAGTAGCGACGCAAATCATTTCATTCCTAATACTTTACAAATAGAAGGAATAATAATTGTAAAATGAGATTTATTTTTCTTTATGATATAAAAATGCCTAAGAAATACGAAAATCACTATCACTACATATTATTCGAGCTCCGTGGCGCAGCGGTCAACACGCCGGCCTGTGACTCGGATGGTCCCGGGTTCGATCCCCGGTCAGGTCAAGATGAAAAATGATCTTTTTCAGATTGACCTGGGTCTTGGATGTTTATCTATATATGTATTTGTTATAAAATATAGTATCGTTGAGATAGTATCCCATAACACAAGTCTTATTTAAGAACTTACTTTGGGGCTAGCTCAATCTGTGTGATTTGTCCGTATATATTTATATTATTATTTATCCGTATATATTTATTTATCCGTATATATTATAAAACAAAGTCCTCCGCCGCGTCTGTCTGTTTGTTCGCGATAAACTCAAAAACTACTGCACGGATTTTTATGCGGTTTTCACCAACCGATAGAGACATTCACGAGGAAGGTTTTAATAATACATGCCCGGGCACAGCAGGGCAGGGCTGCTAGTCGATGATAAAATATTATCTCACTTTTTACACATCCAATTAAACGAGCAGGATAACCATTTTAAACGTCTTTTCGTAGGGAACAGGCTTTTTCCTGTTTCTTCAGAGCTAGGCTGGGTCGCTCTAGTATTGTATAAAAGTTAGGTTACAGGTATTAAAATAAACCTTTTGTAGTATGCTTTGTAATTGATTTTTTCTTCTTATTCTAGGTACTGCCTAGTTTAAAGTATGCTTCTTTCTCAGTATGTTTAGTTCTGCTATTTTTGATCTTGCATTTCTTCTGCGAAGGCATATTATATAGTTTTACGTTTTTTGAAGAAACATTCAAAAGCGTATAAGGATTGAAAATTTCCATATCTTGGACAAACTTTGATCAAGCTTAGTAACTCGTAAAGCACAACAACTGCTACATTACTGTACATAATAAGTCGTTAGCGAGTCCGTAGATCACTTATGAGCCGTTTATTAATAGTTTTTTTTAACGATTTTATGAAATATTTTAAAAAATAAAGATATTCTAAAGGATTTTACACAACTTCAATAAGTCAAATAATAAGATGTCAGTGCAAGCTTAAGTCAAAGTTCTGTCAGAAATAGCAGACTTACAAATATTTTTGCAAATGGCGTCCACAATATTTTCTTAATGGCGCGATTCTGACCAAAAAACAGCAGACTAGAAAAAGTGTTCAATGTCTGTCATTTTAGGGCCAGAATGGTAACCAACGATCGTGAATTCAAAATTCCCCGTGATCTACCATTGTTCACTAAGACAAAGGCACCTCATTCAACTTGATACTTAGCAATGTTATTAGTAAAGTTTGATTGAATTTACACTATGATGAGACGCTGAAAGGTACTTGCTACTTTCTCTGCTTTTTAACATTCACGATGCAGTACTTAGGTCGTCATCGTCATCAGGTCTTAAGTCTCCACTGCAGGAGCACGACCCTCTCTGTACTACCAGAGCCATATGATAGCTAGAGCAGTCAGAGGATTTGGCCTACACTTTTCACCCTGGCCAAATGAGTTGGATAGATCTTTCTGATGTTTATAAGCTTTGTTTAGCTTATGATTCCTTAGTCGCCTTCTACGACTTCCACGGGAAGACTTGGGGTGGTCCTATTCTACTCTGCCGGGAACCACACGGCGTAGGAACACTTATCTATTATACCTCTAACTTACAATATAGAAGAAGTAACTTACTTAAATAAAATAAATTTAATACGGATTTTATCGCGTTGATTACATTATTTATACACCTAACGTTTCGAACACTTTTCAGTGTTTGGGGTCGCAGGTAGACTGTATACATATAAGTAATATTTACAATTGAAACTCTCTAAAATAACTGTTTTATTAAAATAAAAAAATCTGTTTTATTAATTTTGATAACTTGTTCTTTAAGATATGGCGCCTTCTAGTGTCGGAGGCCAAGACCCACTTTGGGTCGCTGCGCCATTCCAGTAAGTAAGTAAGTTCTTTAAATATTAATTTAATTAGAAAACCGTATTTAAAATTGTGCAAAATAGTAATTAATTATTAGTTTAGAGCCGCGTGCCTGGCTCTCCAAAGGTTCCGTTTCTTCCTGTAGTATTCCTTTACAGCGCTTCTTGTTGATTGTTTACATAAAAGGAAAATTATAAGTGGCATCATTCTAAATCTAGTATACATGTCCATTATAACAATATAATCAAAAGTTTCTTCTAAATCAAAAACCTCTGTGTAACTATGAAAACGGGTTATGCTAAAGAAAGCCATTGCCCAGTTTATTAGTAAGGTTAAGTCACACATGACTGCCACGCTAATCAAAGAAAATATTATTTTCATATTCGGGCGTCGCACTAAAGATAACATCACCGAAACTGTTATATTAATATACAAGACCAGATTAAATATCAACACAACCTAAAGTGGATCCTTCAAAAATCATTACATTAAACAATATATTACCAACATAAGGAATAGTTGTAAGAGAAACAAAATATAAAACGCAGTGAACCGTCTTAATCAGCATAAACATCCCACATATAAACGCTGTTGCTTTTAGCTTCTCAGCCCTGACTCTTATTATTTGCACAAACACGAGTTTAAAGTGAGCTATGAGCACAGAGCACAGCGAACAGCACAGGTGTAGTAACAAATAGTCAAAAATGCAATAATGACTATTAACCTTACTGTAAAGATATGATAGATAATCATCCACAGTCTCTCTAAGTAAAAAGAAGTAACGGAACATAAAAATACAATTACTTCGAAACCTATCTAAAACTTCGTGAAGTGAATGCAAAGAACCAATAAAGATCTGGCATAAGCATATATAGTTTTGGATTGTGCGCCATCTTGGACACAACAACCAGATGGTTACCAAAAGCAGAAATCCGATCCACTGTATCACAGTTAATATTTCCATTATACGATACAAAACATTCATTGCATTAAAATGTAAGAAAATAGACATTATGTATGAGATATTTTCACAAAAATAATTACCGAAGCGCTTGTATGAACCGTTTGCTTTGGTTGCTTCTCGTGTTGCCAGAATACAGTCGACAGGTTATCAGATGAATAGAAATAGAAAACTGTTAAAAATTTAAGTTAGATGCTATTATAAAGAGCAGATAACTAATATCTGCTCTTTTTGCCTCTATATCTTACGTATCTAGCTTCGAATCGGTTGTAAAGTAATAGCATAAGAGAGTTACAAAGTGTTATTTAGACCTTTAGTAACAACTGCTATTCCTGCAATTGAAAGGTTGTCTTCGCTTCCTCCAACGCTAGGTGATTGTCGTATTCCTGGCTCCTGGTCGTCTGCCGTCAGCTCACTAGATACGTTATCGCCGTTTCACTCCTTTTACCCTGCGATTTGCTGGATAATCTTCAAAAGTTTCTGTCACACAACATTTTTATTTTAGTTTTATTTGTAATGAGCATATTTTAAGAATCCATAACTAAAAAAGATTTTTATTGGAAAAAAAATAAGTAATATAAGCCTTAGTAAATAACCTGAAGTATTTTTGGAATCCTGTTTTAATAAATAAATATGAGAATCAGTCATTAAGAGAACTACTGATTTCCGCCAAAAACGGCCGTTGTAGGCGGTAATCAGTAGTAAGAGGAGATAACGGGCGGAACAACGGAGAACCTCCCTTTTTTAAGTCGATTGCAAACAACATATTGTACTTACCGTCACGAACAAATTGGGAAATATTTTCAATTGATTTTAGTAGTAACGAGGCCACGGATGCAGACTCGGGAGCAATGCTCATTGGCCAAAAATAGAATTTATAAAGCTCATTATCGGACTTTATCGCTATCCCAATTATTTTAACATGAAACACAAATAAATACTAATACTATAAATGTGAAAGTTACCGTCTGTTATTCCTTCATGCTCCAATTCCTGAATCGATTTTGATGACATTTAATTTGGAGTCAGTTTTAAGCCAAGAAAGCAGCATTTTTAGCAGAGAAGGAGATAGGGTACCTTTTTTCATCTTGGAAACATAGACTGTTTTCGTGGGATCAAAATTCACATGATCGAAGCTGCGGGTGAAAACTAGTATTTATTATTAATTAAGTGTAGTTTATGGAAAACCCACAATATAATATAGGGCCTAATTATGCGTATTTCCCATTTGTATTAATATTATTTTATGGGGTTCCGTCATCAATTAAAAGTAAAAGGAACACTTCAATGTTCGATATGCTTTACGCCTATCTGTCTGTGTGTTAAAATCTTTTTCGTAACACCGCGTGGAGGTATTATATTGCCTTCCTTTCATCTTCTAGATTTATCAGTCTTAGACGATAATCTACATAAAAGCAAAAGTTACATTTTCAGATGAATTTATGATTTATTTGATTTATTATTTTCATAATTACTGTCGTGTGTGTTTTACACACAATAATATAAAACATTAAATAATAAAGACAATTTTATGATACTAAGTCTGCCTTCAAATAGGTACCAACTCAGCATATAGAATAGAATAGAAGATCTTTCTTTATTATATTCTCGTAAGATACCACAATGACCTTCCGTTGTTATCTATACTTATAATAATAATAATGGTCAGTCTGTAAGTCGCTAAATAGACTAACGACTGGTGTTGGAAGATGCCGAGATAACCGGGTTAGGTGGGGTTTCTCTAGCAACAATCTGTGTAACTGCGGCGCTGTTCAAACGATGACTCATCTCATGAATTGCCCCAACTGTCTTACTTCCTGCACCATAGAGGACTTGATGGAAGCTAACGATCGCGACGTCCAGGTGGCCAAATTCTGCTCTAATCCCAATCCCAACTATCCCAATCCCAACTAATATTATAAATGCGAAAGTGAGTTTGTTTGTTTATTTGTTACGCTTTCCCGCCGTATCTACAGAACCGATCATCATAAAATTTTGCATACACATAGGTTAGGGTACTGAGAAGGACATAGGCTATATATCACGCGGGCGAAGCTGCGGGTAACAGCTAGTGTAATATAAAATTAACAGATTTAGCCTTTTTGAATTAAGAGTGGGTGGTCCTCAGAGCAAAATGCCTACGTTATTAAAACGACCGTCACGTAGTAAGTCATGGGAGCAAAACGTCCGTAATTTAAAAGGGCCAAGAAACAAATTGTCATCGTTATGGTCGTTTTATCAACGTGAACATATTGCTCTGAGGACTACCCACTCTTAATTCACCTTTTTGACTCGAGAGACAGAAGAATAATAATATTATAAAGAGGTTAGATTTGATTCTTTGTTTGCATTGAATAGGCTCCAAAACTACTGGACCAATTGTAAAATTCTTTCACCTATAGTAATAGTAGATTGTTGCACTGAGCAGAAAGTAAGTTATTGCTGCACGAGTGTTTATTTGGAGCCTGAGCGCTAGCGAGGGCTCTAAAAAGCACGAGTGCAATTTAACTTACTTAATACGAGGTGCATAATCTGCTTTTCATTCAATTACTGCAATAAAAGTAGTTGAAAAATAAAACTGAAGACAAGTTACAATAGTAAAAAATTTGTTGTTCACATTCCCGCTTTTTTTCTTTATGGCCAGTATTTTTTTTAGGCAAGGCAATACACACGTCCTTTTGTTAACTCCATACGGCCGTTAGGTTGGCCAACCTTCTTTATGACAGGTGACAACTATTGTCCACGATTTTAAAAAAAAACTAAACAGTGCAGTATAGGATTTCCATACATTTTTGCTGCACTAGAGCAGCAAAAATGTATGGAAATCCTTTACTGCACTGTTTAGTTTTTTTTTTACTTCTAGTGCAGCAAAGTTCCGCTTTGTGCTGGATATGTAGTGCAGTTAGGATAGAATTGCAGCGTAGTTGGAAGAAAACTAATTTATCTGCGGCTGAAATAGAAATGTAGTTTTCTCGAGAACAGTTTCCAGGATAAAAGTAGCCTATGTACTTTTTGGTATCCCAGACAACGCGAACGCATTTGTATAATTATTTTGCTACTGTAAATATATGTGATTTAGATTACATAAAAGTAACTGGGTATCTATATATTTAAAATGTTACAATGTTATCACTTTATTAGTCGTACAATATTTTTTTCGATTTTTCCCTATGGTTGGCTGGGAGAGAATGCTCTAGCATTAAGTCCGCCTTTTTTTAACAAGTTTAAAGAAAAATAAAGTTTATTAATTAAATAAAATTAAATAAAAACACAAGATTTCATGAGATCTGACAATCATAGTTAAATCGTAAAAGCATAACAAATAAACTCACTTTTGCATATAGGTCATATTAGGATAACTAGGATAATAAGGTTTATAATCCCTTAATCTTAAAACAAAATTGTATGAAACCCGCGGTAGCTAGTCCAACTCTCACTTGGTCAATTTTTTTAAATTATTTCCAATTGTATTGTTATCTCTATAACAATGTGTTTTCCATTAACCTAGTTTATTGATAATAGTTAAATTGATAATATCAATATTAGTTAAATTTTGCCGTGTGGTCGTGTGGTTTACGGCAGAGTAGAATGTAGGACCACTCCAAATCTTTCCGTGGATATCGTAGAAGGCGACTTATTCAACACAAGCTAAACAAAGCTTATAAACATGAAGGAGACCTCTCCAACCCATCTGGCCAGCTGGGAGAGTGTAGGCCAAATTCTCTGACTGCTCTGGCTAATAAATGTCTCTGGTAGTACAGAGAGGGTCGTGCACCTGCAGTGGAGACCGACAAACACCTGATGGTAATGATATATGATGATGAAATGCATTAACTATAATGCATAATAGGCTCTATCGACCCCGTTATGAATAAAGACGGGATAATTTGTATGTACTTATGTATGCCCCGGGCTAACCTCCCCACATCTTTAGTTCTAAAGCATCTTAAGAGGGTTTAGCAGTGCGTTTTCCATACAAATGTATTTCTCTATTTTCTCGCTGAAAACTGCTTCTAGAGGCACAATTCTTTTTACTATTTGATTCCGCTTTCGATCGGCCATATTAACACGCTAAACGTGGCCTTTGGATTTTATGACGTTGGGCTCTGTCTACCCCGCAAGGAATAAAGGCGTGATAATATATATGAATATTATATGTTCATGATGATTAACATAATTCTCTATTCCACGTATGCCGTCAAATTTCAGCGCGAGCTAATATCATCCTGACTGAGGTACATGCGAGCGCAAAACCGTTGGAGGTTTTTACTTAAGAAAATCGACTACCTGTAATTTTTATAGAAATAGCGATAACGCTTCCCACCCCTTAAACTTAGTCCAATTTCGATATCTTCTATAAATATAAAACAAAGACGGGTTTGTTACAGCACTTATAACTCGAGATCTGCTAAACCAATTTTCATGGTTATTGATTCGTTGGATTTGTCTCCGCCCCGAATAGCAGAATACATCTTAAAAAAACAATGAAAACTCGATATGTGTAATGAATATTTAATCATTGACTGTTAGGCGGTACGAAGTTCGCCGGGTCAGCTAGTTTTTTTGATAAATTATTATTGGAGATGTAGGGCTGTACGTTTTGTTATTTAAGATATATTGCTTACAACAAAAGTTATGAGCATCTAAGTAAATATCTATATTATTTACTTAAGGAATACCCGGGGCATTTTAATTCATTTAAATGAATCTAAACCGAAACAATAAAAAAAACCGGCCAAGTGCGTGTCGGGCCACGCGCAGTGTAGAGTTCCGTAGTTGCGAATGACAACTTTGAGTTTACACTTTTTACACTCGCACCTCACAGTTTAACGACCAAAAACATCTAACAATGAAAGTTGTATGAAATTTTACATTTTCCAGTACATTTTATAAGTTGGTTGCCTATAACTTTTTAGTTTGCACTTAGTACTAAGCTCTGATAGTTTTCCTTTCAACTTCAGTATATATATTACTGCTGTAATTTTTAACGTATCCATATGTAACCCTTTAGCAGATAGAGGGGGGGGGGACACTTACTTCTAACAAAAAGTTTCACTTTAAAACCAAATATTTCGGAAACGGATCCCTAAATCGAAAAATCATGTTACCTACCTCACAATATTTTTCAAAGACCTTTTTAACGATATCCCACACGATGGGTAAGCAGAGAAAAAAAAATTCTCCCCCACTTTACTTGTATGGGAGTTACCCTAAAAAAAATATTTTCAAGATTTTTTTCTACCACTTTTTTGGCATGATTAATATACACCATACCAAAATTACAGCTTTCTAGTACTTATAGTCTCTGAGTAAAACCGCGGACGGACAGACATGGCGAAACTATAAGGGTTCCTAGTTTACTACGGAACCCTAAAAAAGATTAGCCCTAGATTAAGGTAAACTAAATCAAATGACGGCAAAGTTTCCTCATTTTGTAAAGGTTTAAGGGGTGGAAGAGTTATTGCTTTTTGTAAAATAATTTACATATAATCGATCCTCTTAAGAAGATTACATCAGCGAGAATAGCGTCACCCGTTATTTAATTCTTGTACTATTAAATGAGAATACATTGAAAAAATCTATGTTAGTACTTCACAAATAAATTACCTATAGTATTTTTAGTATAACTTTTCAACAATATCATTATTTCAGATTGAGAGATCTACTCATTAATGAGTAGTTCTCTTGATTTACCGAATGCAAAATACTGAAAAGTAGCACCAAAATTATTACAAGTCATTTACTAATGAAGTATTTACGTAGATTTTTAGATATATTCAATTTGATTCTTTTTGGAAGTAAAAGAAATAAAATGAGGTTTGGCGCCAGTTGGCTGGTCTAAGCGCCTTGACACGCTAAAGTTATATATGAAAGCTATTCTAAGTATCTATTATAAAATATAATATCGTTGAGTTAGTAGCCCATAATACAAGTCTCGAACTTACTTTGGGGCTAGCTCAATCTGATGATTTAAAATAAAATATAAAAATAAGATTGAACAAACCTTCCCAAAAGCCGCTTGGTAGAGTAAGTGGTAGAGTAGGCTAGCCTACTACTACCAGTAACTCTACCGGCTTGAAGTTTTCTAGTAGAGTTAGAATACTGCAGCTGTTTGTTTGTTTTCGTGTTTGTAAGTGACCAACACTGGTGTCAGATTTCCCAAGCTGCCTAGAGGCATCTGACATAGCTTAACGACTGCCACCAATAGTGACAACCGGGACGAACGGCTTAATGTCTCTTCCGATGCACGGCGAGCTCGAGATATTTTTATACCACTTGCGGTCACCCATCCAATTGGGGGCTGCTCCCGAGGTTGCTTTATATGCGTAAGCGCTTTACAGTGCTTACACCCACTGGACCATCGAGCTCCTCAATATATACTGCAGCTATCACTAACATTTGAACTTTACTCTCTAAGCGTATACATAAGTAGAGTGCTTGGTAGAGTGGAGGCAGTAGTGGGGAAGGCAGGTAGAGTAACTTGTCTACGTCGCTTGTAACTCTACTTTATCAAATGCTGTACTGATGCTGTGTACACTGTTATAGTTCGTAGCATAGTAGATAATCTACCGTTTATTCTACGCGTTCAGCGGAGGAAAAAGTATAAATCACGCCTGTCTTAGTAAAAAATTGCCTGTAAGTACGTAGGTACAGTGGGCCACATAAAAAAGTATACCACTAATAATACTCGTACAATAGCACCAATAGTATGGGGATAGTATACTTTTCTTTTTAGCCCACTGTACATACATGAACTCAAAAAGAATACAGTCAATTAGATTTTTGCTTTCGTCATATAATATGCTTATAACTTAACATAACACGCTGAGGAAAAATTCGAATCTTGTGACACCTCACAATCCACAATCGGTAAAAAATCCTACATGAATCTTCTTCTTCTTTCGAGTTAGGTTGCTAGTTTTATATTTGCCTTGACCAGTAGCTTGCAACTGCATTTCTTTTGCCTGATTATTAAGGTCTATTTGAGTGCAGGAAGGTGGACATTCAGAGCACATCAATACGTGGTCCAGTGACTGGGCAGCGCCGAAGCAATATTGAAACAGACGTATATAGTCGTGAAAAACATTAACCCTCTGGTTCTTGGTCAGTCAGGTAAAAAGTTCAAAGACCCGATAAAAGAAATATATAAACAGTTTTCTCCCCGACTGTACCTAATTAAAACAACAAGGGTGCACAATAAGACTGTTATCAAAATATTTATCATTCTCGCGAATATACGTAATAAGAAGGGGGATGCGCCCCCCTCCCCACTCGTTAGGGCGAAAAATTGCTTTCATTAGGCAAAAACCTTAGAGCATAAAATTGACGTAAACCCTTGGGCTTGGGGTTTGTTGGATTTTTAGGGGAAGGTTTTATAGTAAGGACAATTAATATAAAAGGGTTCGAATTATGATGGATGGTAATAAAGAATACACTTAACTAACTTATTTACTTGTTACCAATTCATCATCATCATCAGGTATTTTTTTAAGTCTCTACTGCGGGAGCATGACCCTCTCTGAGCTGCCAGTGCCATATATTAGCCAGAGCAGTTAGAGGATTTGGCCTACCCTCTCCACACTGGTCAGATGGGTTGGAGAGGTACCGACCACTTTGCCTTAAGGTCCCGACGCAAGAAAAGGAGTTGGTACAAGTTTGACGTTTATATGTGCACCGTAGCTCGCCAACGCCTAAATTGAATAATTATTAATTTAAGTTCATAGCTATATTTTTTTAATATCACCTCCTTAAATTATGGGACTACTTTCAGTTTTTACGAAAATAAAATAAAATAAAAACTACCTTAAGAATGCTTTTCTCGGGTATCTTTGTACTATGCTTTTATTAAATACACTAAATTATCTACCGTTCAAGTATAATATGAACTCTCTTTGACTCTCATCATCATCATCATCATTTCGTGTAGGTTACACGGTCAATCGACCTAGCACACCCTGGTGTCAGAGTTCTTCGGAACCGCCTCTCGGCCTCTGACGTGGTTCCTTTAACGACTACCAGATGGGAGCCGGGACCAACGGCTTAACGTGCCTTCCGAAGCACGGAATCATCTTTCTTATCAGACAATCAGGTGATTCATGCCTGTAATATCCTAACCAAACTGGAAACAACTTAACAAAGTATGCTTCCCGTGGGAATCGAACCCACTACCCCGGGTCAACAAAGCAAACGCCTTAACCACTGGACCACGGAGGCAGTCTCTTTGACTTATAGTTATTGAGTCATAGCTTGTCAAACCATGTCCAATTTTCCCCAATTTGGCACAATTTGGGGAAGATTTACTTTCCGGGCCCGTACCAAGAAAACTGAAGATCTTACAGGAAAGTTGAAATAAAATCAAAGAAAGAAGACTATATAAACTTTCAAATGAGTGTTATTTTATCTCTCCAACTTGTTTAAAAGTAGAGAAACAGACTCTTAAAAAGGGCCTCGACCGAAGTATGAAAAGTGGTAATTTTTTTTTATTTTCATTTTTCAATGATCGGTTGTGTGGTTAACACAAACAAGTGTAACGAACCAATTTCAAATTGCTTTGATCCAAATGGAGACTATGCAGCCCACATCGCACATGAAATTTTACTCTTCGGTCGAAAAGATCCATTTTTGACAGTCTGTTTCTCTACTGTTAAAAAATTTTGAGATATAAAATTACACTCATTTGCAAGCTTATATAGTCTTCTATCTTTTATTTCAGCACAATTTTCTCTAGTTTCGTTGTTACGGGCCTGAATAGCCGTATTTCCCAAATTGTGCCAATATTGGGAAAAAAAGGGGCAAAGTTTGACAAGGTATGACTCAATAACTATAAGTCACAGAGAGTTCAAATTACACTCAAACGGTAGATAACTTAGTGTATTTCATAAAATCATTCTACAAAGATACCCGGTAAAGGAGATTTTTCGTAAAAACTGAACTTTTGGGCCCCCCAGTAGTCGCATAGGGTTAAGAAAGTTGTAAACTTAAAATATAATTGATACGATTTTTTTATATAAAATATATAAAAAAATCTGAGATACATGCGCGCTTCTTCTTCTTCTTAGCGTGTCGACTCGGGCGAATTATATTTGTGTTGACCAGAACTTTGCCACTGACACAGCGTATGACAATAATGGCAATACATGCGCGCTTACAATGTTTGACACTTTTTGTGTCGATATTGACTGGCCTAAGTGGGGGTAACTTTAAATTTAAAATCTTTCTTGGTCTGCGAGAAGGAAAAAGGTGGAATGCTGATTAAGGAAAGAAGAAAATAATGGAATGTTATGCGCTTCTTATCCTCTTTTTTTTCCATTTTTGGAGTCAAAGACTACGAAGAAGATAAGTACTATTACTAGTATCAGGCGATCGACTGTCTTATGTTTTCTGTAGGCAATAGAGACCATAGATAAATATTGGAGTGAGGGTAAAACAATCAAGTTTGAATTTCTATTGCGGGCCACAAATTCAAACTCAATTGATGCATTTTCTGTAATACCTTTAAAACAGCTTTTAGCAGTGTTTGGAGTTGGCTCTCCTAGTTTAATCTTCTCTGGGACACTCGGTTCTGGGTCGTCTCAGGCGTATGTTGCGATCGCTTTCAATAAGTAAGTTATTCTTCTTCAAGTCTTCTATCGACGAGCTCCGTGGCGCAGCGGTCAACACGCCGGCCTGTGACACGGATGGTCCCGGGTTCGATCCCCGGTCAGGTCAAGATGAAAAATGATCTTTTCCAGATTGACCTGGGTCTTGGATGTTTATCTATATATGTATTTATTATAAAATATAGTATCGTTGAGTTAGTATCCCATAACACAAGTCTTACTTAAGAACTTACTTTGGGGCTAGCTCAATCTGTGTGATTTGTCTGTATATATGTATATTTGTCTATATATATATATATATATATATATATATATATACAGACATGTATCGAGTCGTAGAATGGCAAATATTTTATTTGTGAATATTAAATATGTTTTATTTTTTTTATTACATAGTTGTTTATCCATGACTTTTGTTTGGAAACAGAAAACTTTGGAGGGAGTTGACATACAGAGCCGACCCCAAATAGGGAAAAGTTGTAGAAGTAGAAAAAGACCATCCCAATGTTGGGCAAAGGCCACTCTTTCACTCTTCCAATAAGTAAGTAAAATTACTTTATTGCACCATAATACAACACAAGTCTTACTTAAGAACTTACTTTGGGGCTAGCTCAATCTGTGTGATTTGTCTGTATATATGTATATTTGTCTATATATATATATATATATACAGACATGTATCGAGTCGTAGAATGGCAAATATTTTATTTGTGAATATTAAATATGTTTTATTTTTTTTATTACATAGTTGTTTATCCATGACTTTTGTTTGGAAACAGAAAACTTTGGAGGGAGTTGACATACAGAGCCGACCCCAAATAGGGAAAAGGCGAAGAAGTAGAAGAAGACCATCCCAATGTTGGGCTAAGGCCACTCTTTCACTCTTCCAATAAGTAAGTAAAACTACTTTATTGCACCATAATACATTGGATATTTTCACCCCTAAGGGTAGGGAAGCAAAAATGCAAGCAAAAAAGCACTTTGTTTTTACTGAAAGCAGTGCGTGCATATTTTTTTTTTTCAAACAATTACGATAACAAGAGCAGCTTTTAATTATCAGTGAGAGAGCTATCTATATACACACGCAAATAGTTTTGTAATGGCATTTGTATTGAATTACAATAGTTAAACAACTGGAATACTCGTTTGTTTAGTTTTAATAACCACCGCTACCCGACTCAAACATCATTACGATCCAACTTTAAGGCCCGCGATCGCTCTACAGATAGTGGTGTAAAACACGCAAAGTAAAGAAATAAAGCCTCAAAAAAAAATGTCCTTATGTGTAGAGTACCCGAGTTGAATACCCACTTCAGTAACCCTTCTGAGCCGCGTCTGGCTGTGTGGTTCCCAACAGAGTAAATTAGGACCACTCCAAGTCTTCCCGTGGATGTCGTAGAAGGCGACTAAGGAAATAAAGCATATAGACCACAAAGATACCTTTACAACCCGTCTGGCCAGCGTGGAGAGTGTAGGCCAAATCTTCTTACTACTCTGGCTAAAATTTGACTCAAAACCCAGGCTAATCTGAAAGAGATCTTTTTCCATCATGACCTGACCGGGGATCGAAGCCGGGACCAGTCGTCTCTCAGGCTAGCGTGTTAATCACTGCGCCATGGAGGTCGTCAAACGTCAAAGCGATCGCACGCTGCATAGTCAATAACCATGGTCTTCCGATTATTATCCAATCCCTTGATCGGATTGATCGTAAACGATATGTACGAGTAGTAAAGCTGCTACATTCTACGTGGTTCCTTTCTCACAAACTAGGATGAAATAAATGTATTATCTTTATATATAATATCCAGATCTAAACCAATTATATTTATTTATACCAATATGTAGTTTCTTTATTTCTAAGTTTTTGGATGTATGACGCAACGTTAGAATCCCAGGGCGGTCATCATCGTCTTGGCATACGATATGGCAGAGCAGTTGTGATTTTTAGTACAGTGTGTAACAAAATGGCAAAATAATATTTATCACATGATCAGTCCATGGTATAAAACAAGTCTTCCTCCTCTTGGAGACATATATCAAAATCAGAAAAATAAATTGTGTGTTCTCGTAGAACCTCATTTACCAGATTGGTCATTTGGATGGGGGTCTAACTTTTTTTCGTATTTCGAAGTATATCCCATTATTCGATATCATGGACTGATTATGCCAACTAAATATTATTTCGCCATTTTGGTACCAGCAGATATAATGCTCTACGAGCTTTTTTTAAAATAAACAGTATTTTTAAAAAGCTCGTAGAGCATTATATCTGCTCTCACATTGATTTGTGAGAGTAATGTAATTATATCCACCCAAAACTATCATTTTACGTAGCTCTAGAGAGATTTGGGCACAGATTTTATACTAAACGATCATAATAGGAACTCTGTAGGTCCAAATATTTTGTATAATAATTATTAATTCGGCTTTATCAATTATGTCGACCGCTAAAGATATCTTGCCAGCTTGTTTTCTCTATTTGTTGCATGTTAAGTGTTGTGCTATGTCCTTTTCAGTACCCTAACCTATGTTTATGCAAAATTTCACTACGATCGGTTCTGTAGATAGGCCGTGAAAGTGTGACAAACAAACAAACTCACTTTCACTGTTATAATATTAGTTAGGATTAGGATAGGATTGCGTTGCGTTCTGTTGCATTGCGTTGCTCTGCGTTGCGTTGCAAAGAGGCCGGATCAAGTGGTTTTTGAACCTTTCAGTTATGGGTTGTGCTCTTAAGGCACTGAACCATTACCATTTTAAACTATAAGAGCCTGTTATAGCGTTAAGCGCTAAAAACAAATAGAAGCGTTTTGTTAAGCGGATTATTTTTCTAGAAAATACCGCTTATGGTCTTACCCTGGTTCACTTATTACTCTGTCTGAACAGTGTCTTCCGCTAACTTGCCCAGATGTCTTATAATGTAAGTAGTAAACATACATCCAATCACAATGACAAACGTTTATGTATTATTTTTTTAAGCGAAAACTGTGTATGGTCTAATCTTAGTTCATTTATTACTCCGTCTGGACAGTGTCTCCCACTAGTTTGCCCGGACATGTTATAATGTAGCGAGACATACAGCCAATTACAATGACAAACATTTGAGTATTATTTTCTTGGAGAAAACCGCTATGTTGTAACCCTGGTACACTTATTACTCCGTCTGGACAACGTATCCCGCTAGCTTGCCGGGACATATTAGGTAGCGAGCGAGACACACAACCGATCCCAATGACCAACTAATGAGTATTTTTTATTGCAAAAACTGTTTATGTCCTAACCCTGGTTCACCTATTACTCCGTCTGGACAACGTATCCCACTAAATTAACCAGATGTGTTATTATGTGGCGAGACACACAGCCAATTACAATGACAAACGTTAGAGTATTATTTTATTGCTGAAAACCGCTTATGTTCTAACCCTGGTTCACTTATTACTCCGTCTGGACAGTATCTGGAACCCTGGCTTGCTCGGGCGTGTTATAATAACGAGACATACAGCCAATTACAATAACAATCGTTTGAGTATTATTTTCTTGGAGAAAACCGTTTGTATTGTAACTCTGGTTCATGCATTACACCATCTGCAGGCCGATTTGCTAACTCGGTGTGCAACGATTTGATTGTCACTTTAGCATCCATTACGGTTTTCACATCTTAAATAAAAATAGTCATTCATACCGAAGCCGTAATGAATAATAAAGATACCATAAAAATTATGTACACCGTACTTTTCTTATGTTTTCGCGATTGTTACACATTTAAATAAAATTATTAAATTATAATACTAGACAAATGTCAACTTAGTCTACCTGCGACCACGAACACTGTAAAGTGCTCAAAACGTTAGGTGTATAAATAATGTAATAAACGCGATAAAAACCGTATTAAAATAATTTTATTTAAAAAATACACCGTAGTTGTCAAAAGTTAGCAAATAGGCCTGCTGGACAGTGTATCCCACTAACTTGCCCAGACGAGTTATAATGTAGTAAGACATACAGCCAATACAATACAACAATATAAACAATACAGCTGTCATGGACAAGCAACTGGATTGCATGGACGAAGTCAGTGTGATCCAGATCTGCAAAAGCAATTGGGGAGAAGAAGAAATCCGTAGCGCGAAAGTGCTTCTGTACGAGTTGCTCAAAATGATTGACCGGATGCCGTCTCGCCGAAGAGATGAAAAGGGAGAGAGGAGTCTCCAGGACATTATAAAATTGTTCAAGGAGACCGATCCGGAAGAATGGCCCGTGGCGTTTGTAGTGACATCACAAGGACTTCACTCCATGCCCCCTGTGACTTTCGATCATGTTGATGTCTTATGTCCTGATGTCTTGATGTCTTAATAAATGATTTGCGTACGGAAATTATTGAAATAAAAAGCAATAAATCCGTATGTAGGTCACCCGATGCCTCAAATTCTAACTCGTGCCGCGATGCACTTGACGCCTCGCCGTCAAGTTTCGCGTCAGCGAAATTGGACTCATCGCCGGTCATCGCCATCGACCGCCTTGCGTCACCCCGCCCCGCACCTCGAGCGTCTCTCGCGCCCGTGGTAACGAACGTAAGCACGCCACCACCTCGTGCTTACGCCGCTGCTGCAGGTCAACCTCCAAGAAAGCAGCAGTCTGCTCAGCCTAGGAAGGAGTCAGCGCCAACTAAGGCGCTGGCTTCAGAACCAGTTCCTAAAAAGGAATTGACCGACAATGAGGGTTTCACCAAAGTGGAAAGACAGCGGAGGAAGCCTCTTTGTAGAAATAAGTGCGGAACAGGACTCAGCGGTGCTGCCGTGCCGACGACCTTGCTGTACGTGTCCCGCCTTCATTACTCTACACAGTGTGAAGACTTCGAGGAGTACATGCGAGTGAAAACCAAGTTGAAGTTGAGGGTCGTAAAGTTGGAGTTGCGTCACAGCGTGAACTTCAACTCATTCGTGGTGCGAGTGCCAACTTCACATCTGACGACCTTCACGCAAGAAGATTTTTGGCCGAAGGGTGTGACACCTCGACATTGTGTAGTACGTCACAAGATAGGACTTTACGTGCAAAGTAGTTGATAAGTAATTTAATTATATGTATGTTTGACTTTAAGGTATTTATACTATGGGCCTCTGGTATTGTACACAATTGTAAGTACAATACTATTGCCTGAAATAAATGATAATTATAATTTATAATTAAAATGACAAACGGTTCACACTCATTTTATTTCTTTTCCTACTAATTAGGGTAAAATTTAAAAAAATCTACGTAAGTACTTCAGTAGTTAAATTACTTGAAGTATTTTTGGTAGCACTTTTCATTATTTGCATTTGATAAATCAAGAGAACTACTCATTACAAAAGCGGCCACTTGTGCTCATAATAAGTAGATCTCCAATCTTAAATGGTGATATTGATGAAAACTATATACTTACTTAAAATAATAATATAAGTAATTTAAATGTTAAGACTTTCGTAGATTTTTTCGATTTGTTTCAAGAAGGAGTAAGAACTCCTTGCTGCAGTTATTAATTAATGGATTTCAAAGTAACTTTACATTTCTATACCTAAGTCATAAATCAGACAGCGCACTGACAAAAACTTATTCAATCTTAATAACTTACTACTAACAATTGTCATTCAATCTATCTGTGAGTCCACGTTAACACGTTGTTCGGAGCAACGTGACATCGGCAATCACGCGGCGAGATCAAAGGAATTAATTGTCGCTTGTCGCACTCCAACCGTACCGTCAGGGTTGGCACTCGGGTAAGTATATGATTCGTATAACACATTATTTGGCTTCCATTAAGATTTAATGATGGAGTGGTATCGGCTCAGTCATCTTTTATCTACGAAGTTATAAAAAATGATACATGACTCATCATTATCTATATAGGTGTTTTTTTTTGCATTCATAATGCTATTCTGATATATTCTTATTAAAATAAGAAATAAGATGAGGGAAAAAGTTCCAAAGACAGTACTTAAATAAATATAAATATATAGGGACATATCACACAAATTGCTAGCTAGCCCCACTGTAAGTTGTGAACTTGTGTCGCAGGATACTAACTCAACGATACTATATTTTATAATATACTTATATAGATAAACATCCAAGACCCAGGTCAATATGAAAAAGATCTTTTTCCATCTTGACCTGACCGGGGATCGAACCCGGGACCCTCGTGTCGCAGGCTAGCGTGTTGACCGCTGCGCCACTGGATCTTTGTCTTTATGCGATAAAATTTCCTTGGGGGAAAATGTTTAAAGTTTAGTCCTTATAGGTACGTTCAAGAATATGGGAAGCCTACATATTTACATTTACGCATATATTAGAAGTGAGAAGTTTCCGTCATGTGTCGGGTCTGGTATTAGCCAACAATGGGCCAGTTGACACTGCATGTTAAATATTATCCTACGCCAGCGGCTTATCGCGCCCTACAAATCAGAAAACCCGCATCAAACTGCAGGGCTCAATATCTGCCCTACTCAACAACAAGTCTAAGATATATATATATATATATATATATATATATATATATATATATATATATATATATATAGATATCCCTTTACGGTAAATGTTGATCAGATGCGACTTCACGCGAGCACTTTGTTGATCCGAAAACGCATGTTGATCCGGCGCCTTTTGTTGATCCAATATGCATCTCTGGTAACAAATGTGGCTCCGACCGGATCAACATCTGCACTATCGGACTTCTTACCTAGCGTTCGCAGAAGTTGATCCGATATACAAATCCACCTTGCGATAGTTACGGATAATGTTGATCCGATTTAAATGAACCAATCAGAGCACAGGAAGCGATCTGATTGGTTGAAAGCAGCCGCGACGTTGCCGTTTTGTATCTTAAACTATCCCAAACTACACAACATTTAATCCATCGTCTTTAGACTCGTTAGACGAGTTTGGGCTCGTTGGATTTGTCTTGACAAGAGCATTAATTTTTATTAGTGTCGAGGGTCTGATGATGCTTCTTGAAGGTGGCCATAACATCTCCTGAACTACACAACATAACCCTATCGTGTTTGGGCTTATTGAATTTGTTTTGACCAGAGCAATACAGTGCCTATACAAATGACTAAAATGTAGAAAATAAAATTACATAAACGTAAAAAAAAAATTTTTTTAAAACAAGCTTTTATTTAATGCTCAGTAAAAAATAAACTTCAAATATCCATCAATGTACTGGTTCTTACTTTAATTTTTTTTGACGAATGCCTGGACCGATTTAAGAAATTCATTTTTGTTTGATGGTTATTCATTATAGATGGTCCCATTACATTTTTATTGAACAGTGGCGAGCGCTTTTTGAAAAAATAAACAAAAACCAAAAAAATTTTTACAGGTATGCCGTTCGGATTACACTTATTTCTATTTTTTTCTTATGCCTATTAAAAAAAATTATAGGGTTGAAGTCGGTTTTTGTTTTTTTGTTAAAAATATCTTAAATTATTTGATTGTTAGACATCAAAGCTATTTGTTTGTATGGTGAACGTCTGGTGTTCCCTTCGAGCAACACGGAAGGGAGTAGCCATACGCTGCATTCCCCTCTGTCAAGGTACAAGCCAAAATTAGGCATATGCATGTCTATGTGTTAGTTGTGTGTGACTCCTCTGTACACAAATTATTTTTTCTTTTTTATGTCATTTTTGTGACAATGTCATAATTACTATCAAGTGACAGTTTAAGTTTTGTATGTAGGTGTGCGGAACTAAACTTGTGTGCACATTTCCCCCCGCAAAAAACGCCAGAAAAATTGTCATAGTAAATTGTCGCTTTGCCCACTCCCTCCGTCCGGTACAGAGGCCGTGTTGCTCGAAGGGTGTTCCCCATCGTCTAGTTTGTAATAAATATAAGTACTCATTTCCATTACTTACTTATTGCAGCGTCTCTTGCTGACAGTTTTACTTGTCAGCTTGCCTCTTGCGCAAAGGCTCTAATGATGTCTTCACAGTTGCCTATCTCTTTCTTTACACGCCGCCTCCGTTATCTCATATCCCCATCTACTCTACTGTGCCCCTCTCTTTATTTTCCTATCAGATCAGATGACCTTGACTCAGTTACTCAGTTTGATGTTGAGAATACTTCTTTCAATTTTCTTTTGACCATACTTTTAGACTGTTTCTCTGTTATGAGGCTTACATCAGCGAAACTAGGTAGACTCTTAAATTCTTCATCTCCGTCATTTGATCAAATTGAAAGAAGTCTACGAGAGTACTTCGGTAGTACATTACTTGTAGTATTTTTAATATAACTTTTCATCAATTCAAATTAAGAGACCTGCTGGTAATGTGTAGTTCTCTTAAATTAATTTATTTAATAGTATTATAATATCGTCAGTATTTAATTACAATATGTTAAAACCTTTTTACACAGAAAATTTAAATTATATCCCACTCCTTAACGTCTCTGGCGCAAAGGTGCCTAAAATACTAGCTGCGTTACCGCGCTGGATTGCTATGGCCATCCTTTGCACCAGAAACGAGCCAGAGCGAGAGTCACCGGATTTCACCGCTATGCGTTGCCCAATCTCCCTTATTAGGCGCTTGGCGTCAGAGCCCCAGCTGCCCATTGTCTCCACAGCAATAGGCACAAAGCAATAATGTGGCTCCATTGCTGCGTACTTCAGCCGCTTCCTCTCCGCCGCATCCTCGGCAGCCGCCCCCGCAACACACGCAGTCCGATTTAAGTGGCTAGGCGCAACCGTACTGACGCAGGTAGCGTCCCAGACCACGCATCTGCCTCTTTTCCAGGGAACTAATGTAAGTCCATCGGGCCTCTTTCCATCCGATCTATTCAGGCCCGGTGGCTCTAACATACAGGGGACATTGGCAGTGACAAAAGCTCTGCGAACTATATCGTTGAGTGCATGGTGCCGCGGAAACCTACCTAAGCAGCGACGACAACTCAATGCATGATGGCCATTAGCCTCCACCCTGGACCCACAGATGCATATATGTGGTTCACACACTCTGCAGCCCAGGCGGAGCGCCACAGCCACTCGCAATGAGTCGTCATCTAATAAAGTGCCCATGTATGGAGATGGTAGTGCGTGCAACCATGCACCTGATTCCGGCTGTGATACAGCCTTGAGCCGCGCCATTTCCGCCCCTCTTACATCGCTTGCCAGACGAGTCAGATTCCTCTCAGCGCAAACGTCATCCCAGACTCGCTGGACAGAAGGGGCCACCGGGATCGACGCACCCGGATTTGCGGCCATCCAAGCCGCCTTAGCCTCGGCAACATAAGGTATGTTTAGCTCGTCGCCATTTGTGGACAGAATGACAGCGACGAGACTAGCAACCCCATGCGCCGACGCCAAGAAAGCCGGCACACCAACATCCCCGGCACACCGTACCCCAATACCCCCTAGCCGTATCGGGAGAGCTGCCTGGCACCACTGCGTGTCGTCTAAGGAAACATTTAGGATGGACTGCAAGGTAGACCTCAGAGTGCCATCAAAAGAAGAGACACGTTGGTGCGGTCCGAAGTAAGAAATTAATTTTCGGCATCGCGAAACATGTCCGCAGCAGCACCAAACCTACGTGTGCAGGGAGATTTTGCAGTGGTTCCCTAATTTTTATTAGCAGCTCTCTTCGGGCATTGATGGCGTCAGGAACAGCCTCCAAAAAAATGGGTGATCCCAACAGACTCAAAGAGTTAACTGAAAGCTCACGAATGCCAGGTAGAAGCTTACCAAAGCGTGTGAAGTGAGACCGCGCCTCGAGCCCACAAGGGTAGAACTCACACTTTGTGGAATTCACCTCTAGGCCCAGCTCTTAAAATCGTGGAATAAGTATCTCCAAGTCACGATAAACGGTCTCTGGTTCGCCTCCAAGGGTGCCGTCATCTAGGTACCAGACATTCAGAGGTGACTCCAGTTCTGAAACCATCTTGTGAATGGCCAGACTAAAGACTAAAGGTCCCAGCGGATCTCCCTGTTGTGCTCCTACTTGTGAGAGGATTTGATTGTTGTTATAAGTGAGGTAAATTTGATGGAGGAAAGGGTACAGAGAAGGAGTCTTGTCCCGTACCTCACTCAACAAAACATCTCTTTCCAGCGTGTTGAAAGCATTGCGTATATCTAGTTTTAATACGACACATTTTTCGTTCCTAGCATCTGTCACAAGTTCTCTTAAATTATCAAATACAAAATAATGAAAAGTAATTCCAAAAATACTAAAAGTTATTTATTTCCGATGTACTATAGTAGATTTTTAGATGCGATGTGAATGAGAAAAAGTTAGTGAACTGTCGCACGCAGAACGCGACGTTGCCGTTTTGTGCTCGAGTACCTATTGGTCAATTTTGGCTCCGGATCCACATTGTCTAAGTAAATGTCGCATATAATTTGAATATACTCTGGATCTAAAAAGTCATATCCAGTATGATTTTTTAAACCGTTGATGGATCAACATATACTGGTGAAATCACCGACGAGTATGTTGAAAACCTGCAAGTGCAGATCCACCGACGTCACACGCGCATCTAGAACGGATCAGAGTATATCAGTTTGCGCGACGCGGATCTGAGTAAACACGTAAAATAGGTGGATCAACAATTGTTCTAACTTCTCACTGGATCAACATTTACCGCAAAAAGTTCATTATATATATATATATATATATATATATATATATATATATATATATATATATATATATTTAGACCTTTAAAATTACTTATAACTAATTTTGACGTAGAGTTTTTAGTAGATAGAGTAATTCAAGAGGAAGGTTAATAATGTGAGTAAAGTTAATTATATCTCGGACAGAACCGGGTAGGGCTGCTAGTTTAACTAAACACGGTACAATATTATCATTCATCTCTAAGAAAAAAATTTTAAGATTCTAAGTCACCTTGCATTTTGCGAAGCAGTTGACAACCCTAGCTAACTAGTAAGCAGGCAGTGTATGGCTTACATCCTAATTCCTAATACTACAACAGCTGTCGGCACTCGGTGTCGGCAGCTTACTATTATGAGTGCTGTCATTTGGGTGTAACCTCCGACCAGTGTGTGTAAGACTGTGGATGGAGGGAACAAAAGAACAGTGATATGGTTTATATTTGTGTGATTTGTTCATATTTATTATCTCAACTACAAGAAGTCCACTGCTAGATATAGGCCTCCCCCAAGGATTTCCAATACGACGAGAACAATCTTTTTCAGATGGACCTGGGTCCTGAATGTTTATCTATATAAGTATATATTATAAAATATAGTATCGTTGAGTTAGTATCCTGCGACACAAGTTCACAACTTACTGTGGTGCTAGCTCAATTTGTGTTATATACATAGTAAAAGCACATTAGGTGGTCTGCATGCTAAAAGCATTATCTAACAGTCAACCTTTGGTATATGTAGAGAATTTTATGTTGGTGTAAAACAAAGTTCAATTATTATGTTCACTACGGGACTTACCGCGATTATTTTTGAGTTCTGTCTGATATTTCGACAACATTGCAGCTGCCATTTTCACAGACTAACTGAAGAGACTGCGGTGGTGGATGTTGAGCTGTCAAGGGAAACCGTATCGGTCTAACCTCTTTCTTTGTCTTTTATTACACAGGTTTTTACACACAACACTGACGGTGTCCATTCGGGAATTGTTCACTGATGCGCGCGTACACTTTTTACACAACTCAATCACAGGGTTCCATGTACCCGAAAGCTTGAAACGCGATTGTGACCGCGAAAGCTTAAAATCATAAAGTTCAATTATATACACAGGGATATATATATATGCTGCACAGGGAGGTTTCCACGGCAGCATGCGCTTAACGACCTGATTCGTAGAGCTTTTGTTTCTGCCGGGTTCCCATGCTTGCTTGAGCCGACGGGCCTTTGTAGGTCTGATGGTAAAAGGCCCGATGGTTTGACTCTCGTGCCGTGGAAGCACGGAAGATGCGTTATATGGGATGCCACTTGCGTCAGCACAGTCGCTGCCAGCCACCTTGCACGTACAGTTAGTATGGCCGCAGCAGCAGCCGAGGACGCAGCGGAGAGGAAGCGACGGAAATACGCGGCTTTGGAGCCACAGTATTGTTTTGTGCCCATAGCCGTAGAGACCATGGGCAGCTGGGGTTTGGAAGCTAAGGGCCTAATTAGGGAGTTAGGTCACCGCATAGGTGAAAGGACTGGCGACCCCCGCTCTGGGTCGTTTCTGGTGCAAAAGATAGCCATAGCTATTCAGCGCGGCAACGCAGCTAGTGTTTTAGGCACTTTTGCACCAGAAACGTTAAGAGATGGGTTATAAATCCGCCTGTATAAACTTTTTTTTTTTACTTGTTTCTTTTATAACAGAACTATGTAAATTTATAAAATAAAAAATATAAGTATTTTGATTTTAATTATATTTATTATTATTATTAATAATATGTATTATTATTATATACATAAATACTTACATAGTAATAATTAAGTTAGATGCAACAATAATTAAACGTTATTTGTTGCGAGAAAATGTCAGTATGTTGAGAAGAAGTCATCATCATCATCATCAGGTCTTTATTAGACTCCACTGCAGGAGCACGACCCTCTCTGTACTGCCAGAGCAGTAAGAGGATTTGGCCTACACTCTCCACGCTGGCCAGACGGGTTGGAGAGGTCTCTTTGATGTTTATAAGCTTTGTTTAGCTTGAGTTTCCTAAGTCGCCTTTTACGACATCCACGGGAAGATTTGGAGAAGAAGTACTAAGGGTCAATTTATTATCATCACATCAGGTCTTTTTAGTTGTAACTGCAGGAGCACGACCCTATCTGTACTACTAGAGCCTTATCTTAGCCAGAGCAGTCAGATGATTTGGCTTACACTCTCCACGCTGGCTAGATGTGTTGGAGAGGTCTCTTTGATGTTTAAAAGCTTTGTTTAGCTTGTATTTCCTAGGTCATCTTCTACGACATCCACGGGAAGACTTGGAGTGGACCTATTTTACTCTGCCAGGAACCACATAGCAATTTATTATAAGATTACTTATATCCCACACGCGTCCAATCAAGTATCTCTAACGAGATAGGTGCGCTGATTACAAAGCAAATACCCCAGGTTTGCCCAGCTCATGATGAACTGTAATTGTTTGAGTGCTGTCTCTGGAGTTTTGGGAGGAGTGTTGGAAATACATAATTATTAATACCTTTGAAACCAAGACCAGATTGTAGATGCTATAAAAACGCAGAAATATGATGTTACAATAACTTTTACCTACAAACTTCGTTCTTCTTATTTAATAGCAGTGTATAGCTCGTTGATACGACATGACACCAGTCTTCTGTTTTAGTTGGTAAACAAAACTTTTCCATGGTCTCCCTGGACCTTTCTTTCCTTTTACCTTACCCTATGAAATGTTTTGATGTTTGACCTACAAATAGACAAAGGTAAATCTAAAATCGGTTTGAGCCTCCCCGTGAAAATTATGGTAAGGAAAAAGCTCCTACAGAAAAATTAATGTTATTGTAATACACACAGGCGTGGTTTTGTCAAATAAAATAGTGATTGCTTAGCACCATCGCTATTGACGTGTTCCTAAAATTTTTGCTTATTTCGTCGATCGGCATTTTACGATCTGCGAGGAAAGAGAAACAGCTGGCACATTAGAAGTCTTTTTTTTGTTCTTTTTCATGACCTTGGGTTATGTCTGGCATTCAAAGAATAAAGAAGTGATTATATATGTATCTATGTATGTAGGTATATACTTTTAATACGATTTTATCGCGTTTATAACATTACTAGCTGTTACCCACGGCTTCGCCCGCGTGATATATAGCTTATGTCCTTCTCCGTACCCTAACCTATGTGTATGCAAAATTTCATGATGATCGGTTCAGTAGCGTAACGTGAAAGCGTAACAAACAAACAAACTCACTTTCCCATTTATAATATTAGTTAGGATTTTCAGTACATTTGCTAATAAATACGTAAACGTTACATTCATGCTTTATTGATTACATTTTAGTAAGGTGTAAGTATGATCTTAATTATTTTATTTTATTTTTGTATTAGTCGTTAAAAAATAGTCTTGGTTCTGGTTCCAAGTATTACGATTTAATACTGGTACAACACCAGCAAGGACTTGTGTTTGTCTTGTGGGCTCTACATCAGGGATATTGGGCATGTGTGTACCTACTCAATCTAAATAATGTATTGCCGAATATGTGATACGAAATTAGGTTGAATGTGCTTGACTTAGAAACCTAATTTAGAAAGTATTTGTTTCATCAAATGAGTATTCGCATGTAGGTTAATAAAAATATCGTTTTAATGTGAAACGGACTGTCAGACAAAAATGTTTATTACATTTTTGTCTTGATATTTTTAACAAAAAACATAAACCGATTTCATCCCTATCACTTTGTTTGAATCATCATAAAAATAAAATGGAAATATGTGTAAGCCAACCGGCATCCTTGTATATTTTTTTTTATTTTGTGTATTTTTTCAAAAAGCGCTCGACATATTTCAATAAAAATTTAATGGGACCATTTATAAAATCGAACAAAAAAACAATTTCTTAAATCGGTCCATGCGTCTTTGAGAAATCGGGGAACATACATAAAAAAAAGATTCCGATGAATTGAGAATCTCCTCCCTTTTTTGAAGTCGGTTAAAAATAGGCCGTCTTTATCTCTTGCGGGGTAGTCAGGGCCCAAGGTCATAACACCCAAAGGCCACATTTAGCAGCGTCGTGAGCGTAAAGGTGGAACGCAGGATTAAAAATAGTGATATGTTGCTAGCCGTATCACCTATATAGGTATTAGCCGTGACCTCCTCACGGCTAATATATAGGAGAGGTGGGTAGAATAGGACTACTCCAAGTGTTTCCGTGGATGTCGTAGAAGGCGACTTGGGAAACACAAGCTAAACAAAGCTTATAAACATCAAAGAGACCTCTCCAACCCATCTGGCCAGCGTGGAGAGTGTAATAATTTCTCTGACGGCTAATATATAGGTGAGGTGGCAGAGTAGAATAGGACTACTCCAAGTGTTCCCGTGGATGTCGTAGAAGGCGACTTGGGAAACACAAGCTAAACAAAGCTTATAAACATCAAAGAGACCTCTCCAACCCGTCTGGCCAGCGTGGAGAGTGTAGGCCAACTTCTCTGTCTGCTCTGGCAAATATAAGGGTCTGGTAGTACAGAGTGGGTCGTGCTCCTGCAGTGGAGACTAAAAAGACCTGATAACGATGAATGATGCATCACCTATTGATGTGATTCCTCAGATTTTCACCAAATCCCTTCACTGGCTTTTACGGTCTGCACGGGAAGAAAGCAGGTGGTATATTCTATGTTAATATTTTTGACGTCAGTAATTTACTTTGGAGTAAGTTTAGGCCGCTTCCAAAGCGGAGTGCAGAATAAGCGGCAACAAACTGCACAGCGCAGTAGAAATCCTCGTCGTAAACCGAGTCATATAGCTAAGCTTTTAGGGCAGTCATATTCTTTACTTAAAAATCGTTTATTGTAATGTCAGCGCCAAATTAGAGCCAGACAGTAGAGCAAAAAATGTTATTTTCTTAGATTTAATTATTTGTTAGGATTAAATTTTGTCTTAACATCCCTTTCGATACATAACCCTCAAATAAACAATATCCCCAATGGTAAAATTTTATCTTACACTTGATTTAAACAACCATTTCTGAGAAGCAACTTGATATAACCTAGATTTTTTGCGCTACGCTCCGAGCGTGGGGTTTATTGCTCTATAACTCGGCCCCCGACTCGGAATTATGATAATAAACATAATTTTCTCTAACTATCCCGTTTAAATGAATTTTATGCAAAATAGTTCATAGCCCTTATTGTTAGTTTCATAAGAGTCATATTGCTAAAACATATTTGAAACTTAGGTATAGTTGCGGTACATGGGTAGAGTAAACGGTAGAGTACGAACTAGCTACTTAGTAAATATATACGGACATAGCAATATACATAGCTATATACTCGGTACCCGGGCGTATAAATATACGCTCGGGTACCGAGTATCCCTACCTCTATGGTATCGAGCTATTAGTACCGTACCGAGCGACGTTCATAGTTCTAGCTCTGTGTGTGGCGCATACTCCACCGAAAATAGCGAAAGAGCTCATAAATAAAATAAGATATTGAAAATTTCGGACCGGGAGAGACCCTGGAATGGGACCCCTGGCGCAATGTATGCGCGAGGTGACGGGTGTTTAACTAATGAATCGCAAATTATTCTGTTCTGCGCTATAAATGCAACTTCCGCCACCCTAGAGTTAAAGGCCTGAAAAAGGTTATAGGGTATTTTTCATCCCGGGAAAGGCTATTTTTTAACTCGAATGAAGAGTTTTTTCGCAATAGGTACTACAAAATCTTTTTTTCTTGTTCTTCTATTACTCGAAGACTTCGCTATATTGGCTGGCACCACACTAGTAGAGTACTAGCAAGTTAAGTGTACTCTACCAGTGTAATACCAGTTACTTTTCTCGTGTACAGCAAGCTTTAAGGGTCGCAAAACATGAGTACCCTTCGTTGAAAAGGGTTGTAAGGGTCATACAGATGTCTTACTGATCATTTTGTGTTAGCCGCTTAGTTACGGCATACCCGTAGCTAAGCGGCCAACACAAAATTATTACTTTTTTATGAAGAGAAAAAGTATTTCACACTACCTGTTACCCGCGGCTTCGCCCACCTGATATACAGCCTATGTCCTTTTCAGCACCCTAACCTATGTGTTGCAAAATTTCATGATGATCGGTTCAGCAGATAGGGCGTGAAAGCGTAACAAATAAACAAACTCACTTTCGCATTTATAATATTAGTTACATTACATTGCATTACAAAGTTACATATAAAATGCACGATCTTACCGCCGACGTTCTACTCTACCAAAGACAATATAAAAAAGAAAGAAAGAAAGAAAGAAAAATCTTTATTAGCGACATATGATATATAATACTAACGTAATAGACTGCCCACCACATACAAAAATATTGGACCAACTTAAGGTCGCAAAAGTAGGCAAATGTATGGCGCTGCGATGGCGGTAGTCTGCGTCAGCTTAGACTTACTAAAACTGAGGTGTAATTTTGAAATAATGAGCCTAAAATATTGTTCTAATTATTAATAAGATATATTTTGTGAATAATGCTTTTATATTCTCATAATACCGAAGATACAATGTCGTGTAGCAACAAGTAGCGCCATCTATGTGAATCTGTGAGAACAAATTAGAGGTGTTACTGATATATCAGAACCGATACCGTGAACATAATATGAACATAATACAAATATATTAGGTTATGTGATATCCGAAGAACGCGTTCGCGAAGAACCGTCAAGAACAGGTTAATATCCAAAGTATCGTATCGGTGAACCGGCTGCGTACTGCGTTCCGCGCCCGTTCGCGTTCCGCATCCGTTCGCGTCCTAACTACGACGATACGAAACGTTTTATTTGGAAGGTAGATGTAAAATGCCTCAAAAAATAATATTACCTGCCAAATCCCAGCCTGTTCTTCACCGTTCTTGGAGAACGTTTAACGGAACCAAAGACAATATAATACTAGACGGAACATAATATCGGTAAACTAATATATTCGATAACATGGTTCTTGATATCTGACCCTAATATAACACCTCTAGAACAAATCGTACGATTAAGGTGTTGGGACCACATGAATCTACTAGCAAAATACAAATTTTCATGTAGACGTCTATTTACTTTACCAACTGTTCAAGTACGAAAATTGGTAAGTACAGTAGCAAGCTAGGCGCACTCTACTAGTGTGTTATGTGTACCAGTTACTTTACTCGTGTACAGCAAGCTTAAAGGGTCGCAAAAACATGAGTGTCCTCTAGTACCCTTCGTTGAAAAGGGTTGAAGGGTCATACAGATGTCTTACTGATCATTTTGTATTAGTCGCTTAGCTACGGGTGTGATTATATTTTTATGAAAAAAAGAGAATCTATTTCACATATGCATGAAAAATGTAAACCTTTTTTAGGGTTCCGTAGTAAACATTATAACCCTTATAGTTTCGCCATGTCTGTCTGTCTGTCCGTCCGCGGTTTTACGCAGAGACTATAAGTACTAGAAAGCTGTAATTTGGTATGGGTATGTATATTAATCATGCCAAAAAAGTGGTAGAATAAAAACTTGAAAAAAAAAATTTTTTTAGTGTAGCTCCCATACAAGTAAAGTGGGGGAGTATTTTTTTTTCTCTATTTACCCATCGTGAGGGGTATCGTTAAATAGGTCTTTGAAAAATATTGTGAGGTTGAGAACACCATTTTTCGATTTAGGGATCCGTTTCCGAAATTTGGTTTTAAAGTGCGAAGTTTTGTTAGAGGTAAGTGTCCCCCCCCCTCTATCTGCTAAACGGTTATATATAGATACGTGAAAAAAATACAGCAGTAGTATATATACTGAAGTTGAAAAGAAAACTATCAAAGCTGAGTACAAACTAAAAAGTTATAGGCAACCAACTTATAAACTGTAAAATTTCATACTATTTTCATTGTTAGATGTTTTACGGAACCCTACACTGCGCGTGGCCCGACACGCACTTGGCCGGTTTTTTTATGTTATAATGATACTAGCAATTTAACAGCGAATTCGTCTGCGTAAATGATAGCCTGTGTCAGCTGCAGATAAATCGTCCAATTCTAATAGGCTTATTTAGTTTCATTACAGTATTTCTTTATGTATTCTCGGTCGCATCCTTACTCGCAAAACTTCGGAGCCCGGGGTCCGGGTGCCGAGGTTCGGCTCAAGGACCTGTATATAAAAATTTTAACCCCCATTGGGAATATAAACATTATTTATTTATTATTATTATTTACATTGTTCAGCATTACAGTTTACACTAATGCGCTGGACAACTTAAAATATGGACAACAAATTCATACCTCCCTTTCACAAAACAATAAAAATTCATTCTTCAATCGTGCAAACCCATCAGCAAACAGATCACGTTCACTACCACGCTCTGATGCCACAAAAGCATCGAGTTCTGCCAGTCCGCGTAAAAGGGGCGACTGTTTGTCAGATGCTGTTTTATAGACAAGTCCTAAGTCTTCCCTAGCCGTGGTTCCTTAGCGAGCTAAACGTTAATATCGTTGAGCGAAAAACTTAAATCACGCTCTAGCAAAGTGGGTAAAATTAAATGACAAAATTACTTAAAAACTTTTATTTCTGATTAAAAACAACGTGAGAAAGTTAACACAATATAAACAAGTAGGTTCTCTATATATGGGAACCAACCTTAAGATCATTTCGCTTTTATAACAACACTCAACGACCCTCACAAAGCTATGCTTGACGTCATCCAACCGAAAGTTTAGAATAATAATGTGTGAGCTTAAATAATAAACGGAGCTAAAATAAAGCTACGGTGTTATGAAAGTTAGCGATTCTAGGCTTTGCCACGAAATAAGAAAGTCTTGGCGAAGACGAGAAGCTCCAAAAACAATAAATACTGCTCAAATTTTGGTCGTAAAACAAGACTTAAAAACTAGAGTCCACAATACAAGCTAATTTTAGGTGACATCAGACATTATTATACGGTAAAAAAAAACTTGCTGAGAAGAATACTCTATGGAGATCTTAACTATATTATAAAGATTGACCAACAGACACATTGAGCGTCAATATGAACAACTGTTTGTATGGAATCAATACTGGGAAGTTAATTTTCTTTTTACTTTTCCATACAAAATATGGGCGGTTAAATAGTTTTGTATGAAAATGTCGAAATTTCTCGAGTTTCCAGCATTGATCCCATAGCAAAAGTTGTTCGTATTGATCGGTTGAATCAACTATTAAAGGGTATGTCAAGGGTGAATTGACACGCCGTATAACAAAGTAAAGAAGACTATTTTTGAAGTCACTTGAATTATGAATTATAGAAATAATAAAATCGATTAAGTGCGTTGTAGACACTTAACCGTCTTATTAAGGCGCTGTGGTATCAGACGATGCGCGACACTAGCGCCACCCAGCAAATAATTCTTTTACTCCTAATTGAAATCAAATTTAAAAAAATCTAATAGCTGATTGCCCTAGTAAATTACTTGTAGAATCTTTTTATTACTTTTCATAGATATTATAATCTAAGCTTAAGTAAACGAATTATTACCGCCAAAAGTGGCCACTTTTGGAGGTTTACTAGGGCAATTAGCTATTACATTTTTTAAATTTGATATGATTTCTTGTAGAATTAATTGCTGGGTGGCGCTAGTGTGTCGTATCGTCTAAACCCACAGCGCCTTAAACGGGGACTAATTTTAGTACACCTGCAGCTTAAATACACCCAAAACGAAGTGACAATGACAGTTGTGAGACGTTGACGTCTCACAACAGTGGTGTTAGGTGTTGACTTATTGTGGTCGAATAATGGTTTGAACCGGGTACTAAAATTGGTCATCGTTTTATAATGAGACGGTTAGGGTTCAATAGATGCAGCCTTAGTCAGACGGACGGATTGACATTGGAGGCTTAGAAATTAGGGGTCCGTTGTTTACCACTTGCGAACGAAAATCTTTAAAGGAAAGAGTTTATGGTTGGACTCTAGTAGATATAAAACTTAAAGCTAATCAGATTGACAACAGTAATTAATCACAGATAACCAATGGCCCGAAAGCTAGGCGAATATTTACAAAAATTTTGAGTGACACATCGCAGGAGTCAATAAAACCATGTTCTTCCATGTTGGTTTGCGAGAATAGGAATAACATTTAAAATACAAGCTGCTTTTCTACCGGCGCAGACCGGAAGAGCTGGTCAAGGGATTGGGCGAAAACCTAAGGAATCATGTCAATTGACGATGGTACCCTTCACTATTTTGATTTCGCTTTTCACCTTAAGGCGCTCTTATAGTAACACTAGCGCCACTGAGCAATTAATTCTATTAATCCCAAATTATATCGAATTTAAAAAATCTAACAAGTATACTAGTAAATAACTTGTAGTATTTTGGTATTAATTTTCACTAAAATTCGTTTGATAAATTATTATATATCGTTTGATAATTAAAGTGGCCACTTTTGGCGTTAACCTGTTTTTCTCTTTAAATATGACACTACTAAATTATTTGTAATAAATAAAAAATACTACAAGTAATTTACTAGTTTTATACGTGTTAGATTTTTAAAATTCGATATCATTTGGTATTAAAAGAATTAATTGCTGGGTGGCGCTAGTGTTACTATAAGAGCGCCTTAACGTCCACTATCACGCTAAACGTGGCCTTTGAGTTTTATTAACTTCGACCCTGTCTACCCCGCAAGGGATGAAGACTTGATAATATGTATGTATGTATATAATTATAATACCGCCCCCAAACATTGCATGATCGTACGCGCGGCGGAGGTAATATCTGCACTGTTACTATAATCTTTTTTGAATTTTTTTAATCACACCGATTGAGCTCACACCACAGTAACCACAGTGGGCGCAGCCCGAGAAGGCTACTAGTGATATATAAACAGTAATGGATGTTGAAATGACCATGAAAACGTTGTTGTTTGTTGTAGTTATAAAAAGTTAACAAATAGACGTACTGACCGGGGTTCGAACTCAGTACCCTGCGATTTACCTCTCCAACCCGTCTGGCCAGAGTAGAAAATGTAGGCCAAAGCTCTGGTTAATATATTGCTCTGTTCGTACAGAGAGGGTCGTGTTCCAGCAGTGAAGTCTAAAAACAACCTGATGATGACCCTGCGATTCAGTCGTGGTCGTTCATTCAGTTGTGGTACCACTAAGTCATACAAATGGTAAATATGCGCCTAGCATTCCGAACATTGCAGATAACATATAAAATCTTATTGTCCTACACTTAATACATAATTGGATTTCGATCCAAGATACGTTTTTTGAAATAACACTGTCTTTACTTATATAAAACAGTCAATTTACATATTGAATGTTTTGATTGAAGGTTTAATACAAGGTGTAAAAGACGGTAAATTGGTAGCGTCACAACTTTGTAACCATATTATGAGAAAACAAAAGCATTTTTTAACGAAATATATATTTATTAATGATATCTCAGTTTTAGCAAGGCTGAAGAGTATTAACGCCGTCTGGTGACGAGTGGAAAACAACTGCAGCACCGTCGTCTGGCTATGACGCCGACTTTGTAGCAGGTCTTAAAAAAACCATTTTCATACACTTTTGTCGTATGAAAATGTTTTTTCAGTACATACAGGCATCTCGAGAAACAATACGCAGAGTCTTTTGAATTAGGGACCGTCTCCACGGCGTTGTTATTGGGCGATTCGACGAGTGAGAAGAGTGCGAGCGAAACGACATCATATCACTGTTTGTTTGTTTTTCGTGTGTGTAAGTGGCCACAGTGGTGTCAGATTTTTCAAGCTGAATATTCTATTCTATAAGTATTATAGAAGGGCGGAATAGCCGCGATTCTCTCGCTCGCACGTTTTCAAAATGTCATTATGTCGAAAAATCGTTGAAATAGAGTAAGGTTTGATTTGACAAGTTTTTAATAAACTAAATTTAATTTCTAAACCAATAATCTTTAATTCAATATACATTTATTTACTACAAAAAATATTTTTATGACCATGTCATTCTTTTTGACAAAATAAATTCATGATACATATATATTTTTTTAATATTACCTACCACATAACTATTTACAATAGTTTCATATTTCTTAGTTATTTTTTAGGTTTTAGGCCAATTAGCATTGAGATCACATTTTTACGATTGTATAAGTTTTCATATTATATATGAAACATGGATTTAAAAAAAAATGGGCCGTATCTACACTTTTTTTATAATTATGTATTATTTTATAATTATGTATTATGACAAATTGATATGATTTTACGTTCGCAAATTAAATAAAAAAGGAAGACGAAATAATTAAAAAGTCATACTTTAATCCTTGCTTTCCTTCTGGACCTTACATCCAGGACCTTCACCAGTAATACTGGTCTATTAAATTTCTGCTGCATATAAATAATATGCCTTGAAAATACCTATATACTCAATTCATTTATACAATTTTAATCCTACTATATCCCAACCGTAACCTTCAAATTTTTACGGGTTTTTTTTATTACTTTAGAATTTTATTTGAACAGCATGTAAATTACCCTCGTCAAACTCTTACAGGGGTGACTCAGCCCGTTATTATGAACAACTTTTCATATGCAGCATATCAGTATTTTCAATTTACTTGTGATATACATACATCGATTTATTTATTAATCTATTTACTGAAATTATGATACCATATTTCAGCACTAACGGACAGCCCGAGTATGTGACTTTCGCCTACTACCCACCCGGGGACGGGTTGACATGCTGTATAATAATTCATTTCCTCTCTAATAACGCGCGAGCGACATTCCATGCTATAAGCTGTCGCCGTATCTTAAAGTCTACTTTATGATACAATTCAAACACATTTTCACAAAAAAAAAACTTTACTTTTTCTTAAGGCCCCACACTATGCCAAAAACGGCCGTTTTTGGCGGTAATCAGTAATTCTCTTAATGACTGATTCTCATTATATTAAAACATGATTCCAAAAATACTTCAGGTTATTTACTAGTGCTTATATGATTTACATTCTTGAATTTCTTTCTATTTGTAAAGTATTAGGAATAAAATTATTGGTGTCGCTAGTGTGCCTAGTGTGGGGCCTTAAAGCAGCCAAATAGTAATTTATAGACTTTAGAGTTTATCATTAGGACGTAGATACAATTTTCAACAACTGATTCTTACAAATCCCTATTAATGACAGTTATATCCAAACTGTATCCAGGATCACACTGTTTTACTTTCTTTTATATGGTACAGTTAATTAGATTTGGACTTATCTCCAATATATAAAGTTCCAATTTCATTTACTTTTGAGTTCAATTATAATAGGAATGTTTAAGAATCCGCATCTCTTTGAGCTCTATGTGGCCTACCTTATGTTTTGTACGGTTTAATAGTTATGGACTTAATCTTTAAGAAGTAAGGCTCAAGTTTCAACAACGAATTCTCAAATTGAATCCTAGTACGAGGCACAGTTTGAACATCAAACTGTTTTTAAAATCTTACCTCCTGTTTTCTTTGTAGTTTTATGGAAGTTCAGACCATAAGTTTAGGACGTAAGACTCAATTTCAAACATTCGATTCTGGAACAAAATCCTTATAAAAAAAGTTTATTACTGGACCTTATCTTATTGACTTAAGGTTCAAATTTCAACAACTTCGCACACTAAATCCCTATCAATACCATTCATATCTAAACTGTCTTTAGAAATGTACTCCCTACTTTCCCTATATCAGTCTTCCCCTTGTCTTCTTGTACGACTTTTTGTGTGTCCTCTTGAATTTGGTTGGCACATCGCCAAATAAGGCCCTCTTTATTTAATATAGTTCTACTGCTTTCTTTGTAGTTTTCATGGTAGTTTAGACGTTACGTTCAAGACTTTAGTCTTCATTTCATACATCAGAAATTTATACTAAACCTTTATCAAACCCAGTCATATTCAAACTGTCTTCAGAATCAAGTCTTCTTTAGGTTGCACGTCGCTGAGTAAGATAAACTTTATTTAATACAGTACGGTTTATCAATTTTGAACTTTATCTCCAAGAGTTAAGGCGCAGTTTCCAACAGCTGATTCTTTAACCTCTTGGTTGCTTAAGCACTGATTAGTGCTCTATGGAAATCGCGTAACTGCTAGGCGAGCGAATTTTTAAAGTTTTCTTTAAAATACTACGTCATTAGGTATAAAATTTCGAAATTTCCGCAAGTTCAAATTTTCGCTGTTTTTCCGCAAGTCAAGAGTTAACTGCTTTCTTCTTATTTTTTATGGTATTTTGGACGTTATGTTCAGGTTTTAAGACTCAATTTCAAAGACTACTTTATTTTATATAGTACAGTTATCAGTTTTGGACTTTATATTTAAGAGTTAAGACTCAATTTCCAACAGCTGTTTCCCACACTGAATGCACAAGGCGTTTTCAAACTGAATATTTTCTTTTGCTTTCTTAATAGTTTTTATGGTAGTTTGGACTTTATACTCTTGACTTAAGACTCAATTTTAAACATCTGGAACTTAAACTAAATTTTTATCTTTCCCGGTCTTATCCAAGCTATCTTCGCAGTCGTACTCCCGACTTTCCCTGTAGGGTTGAGTGGTCCCCTGATCGTCTAGTACGGCCTGTTGGAGAATCCTCTAAGGCTTGGGTTTTTTAAATAGTACGGTTTATCAATTTTAACTTTATACTATATATTTAAAGCTCAATTTTTAACGGTTGATTTTGAAACTGAATCCTACCGTTTCCTTTGTAGTTTTTATGATAGTTTGGACTTTATGTTCAGGACTAAAAGACTCAATTTTCAACATCAGAATCTTTCCTTGTGCTTTCTTTATAGTTTTTATAGTAGTTTGGACGCTATGTTAAAGACTCAAGACTCAATTTCAACTTAAACTAAATCCTTATCAATCCCAGTCATATCCAAGCTATCTTCAGAGTCGTACTCCTGACTTTCCCTGCAAGGTTGTGTGGTCCCCTGATCGTCTGTTACGGCCTGTTGGAGAATCCTCTCGAGTTTGGGCTGCACGTCGCCGAGGAGGGCCCGTTGGGAGGGCTCGGAGGCCCAGCAGGCCTCCATGATTTCCCAGCACTCGTCTGTAAAGTGGGGCAGGCGTTCTGGACGGAGACCTAAGACACACAACGAAATTAGCCACTTTTTAACACGCTTTTATAAGTTTCGCTTGTAACTAACTATGTATGTTAAGAAAATCTTGGAATCTTAATTTGACCCACTTCCCGGTCTTCGATTAGGATGAAATTTTGCACACGCTCTGAGTTCTGATGACAATACATGACTAGCGTGCTTAAAGCGTGTTTTTTCAATTCAATCTTCCATGCTGGTTTGGGAGAAAAGAAAGAACATAAAATGTACCATGTTCTCTTTCCGCGCAGAGAGTAAAAGCTGATCGAGAGAATGGGCGAATATCTGAGGAATCATGCCAATAGGCGACGCGGCTAGCAACCCATCAATATTTTGATCCATTCTCCACCTATAAGCCCACTAACATGCTTAACGTGGCCTTTAGGTTTTATCAACCCGGGCTCTGTCTACCCCGCAAGGGAAAATGACGTGATATTATGCATGTGTGTTTAAGCCTACTAGCTTTTTCTACCGGCTCCACTCGCGTTAGCGTTAATCCCTGTGGAACAATTACTTTTCCGGATTAAAAATATATGTGTTGATCTAGGTAATGAACTATCTGCGTGCAAAATTTCATCTAAATCCCTTGAGCCGTTTAAGCA
Source organism: Rhodophaea formosa (assembly GCA_963082605.1). Lineage (NCBI taxonomy): Eukaryota > Metazoa > Arthropoda > Insecta > Lepidoptera > Pyralidae > Rhodophaea > Rhodophaea formosa. Next base: position 13,497,330 of record OY720228.1, on the reverse strand, counting down.
TGATTGAGTAACAAACATCCAAACTTTCGATTTAATAATATAAGTAGGAAGTAGGATAGGATACGATAGGATAGTAGGATAGGATGGAACTCGGGACGATTTGAAAGATTCTATACCTTTTGTCTTGGGGTTAAGGTTTTATAGATTTACCTCGCTTCACTTTGCTCCATAGCTGCTCTTTGTTTTGGAACACCTCGAAGGCAGTGGGTAGTTTGACGTCTCCGGCACACAAGTACCTGCGATAAAAAAATATTATTCATTTAATTCATCATTATTTTCATACTAATATTAATCATCAATTATAATAATTTTTTGACTTTTCAGATAAACAAGTAGCACTATTTTCAAAAATGACTCCACCAGCAATATTTGAGAGATTACGTCCGCCATTTTGATTTTGCTGACGTCATAATAGCATATGATATTTCAGAGAAGAGTGCAAATCTAAGGACACCTCACTTCAAAATCAGTCCAGTGGCTACAGGAACTGAATGCCTTAAAGTGATGCGTAAGAAGAACATCGGCTATTTTTGACTACCCCCCTTGTCAGCAAAAATAAAAAAAGTTCTCCGCAATGTAAGGTAAACATTGGTACCATTTTTAACAAAAAAAAAATTGGCCAAGTGCGAGTCAGGCTCGCCCATGAAGGGTTCCGTAGAAGCAAGATTAGATTATTCAAAAACCTCTTATTGTTCGCCAGCAAAGATAACTTTGTTTTGCATAGTGTATGAATGATAAAGTTATTTTTGCGGTTTACGAAAAAGTGCTATATTATAACTTTTTGGTTTGTACTTAATACTGAGCTCTGATAGTTTTCCTTTCAATTTCGTTATATATACTACTGCTGTAATTTTTTTAATGTATCTAAATATAACCGTTTAGCAAGAGGGGGGGACGGGGGACGGGACGACGACACTAACCTCTAACAAAAATTTGCACTTTAAAACCAAATATTTCGGAAACGGATCCCTAAATCGAAAAATAGTGTTCTCAACCTCACAATATTTTGTAAAGACTTATTCAACGATACCCCACACGATGGGAAAAAAAATACTCTCCCAGTTCACGTGTATGGGAGCTACCCTAAAAAAAATTTTATCAAGATTTTTTTCTACCACTTTATTGCCATGATTAATATACATACCCATACCAAATTACAGCTTTCTAGTACTTATAGTTTTCGAGTAAAACCGCGGACGGACAGACAGACATGGCGAAACTATAAGGGGTCCTTGTTTACTACGGAACCCTAAAAACCCTCTTCCCCCATGTCAACAGAAATAAGACAGGCATAGACTTTCACCAAAACAATATCCCAAACGCGTAGACATCAACGGACGCGTCGTACTCTCCAGCCAGTAACTCAGGCACCATGTGCACTGGAATCCCTACCACCGACCCTGAGATGAGGGCTACCACCAAGCCCGTCACTCTGGTCGAGCACTTACTATTTAAACCACTCACCAAAACAGTATTCCAAACGCGTAGAAATCCAGTAACTCAGGCGCCATGTGCACTGGAGTCCCCACCACAGAGCCAGAGATTAGCGTCACAACTTAAACCACTTACCAAAATAATATCCCAAACGCATAGACATCAACGGACGCGTCGTACTCTCCAGCCAGTAACTCAGGCGCCATGTGCACCGGAGTCCCCACCACAGAGCCAGAGATTAGCGTCACCACAACTTAAACCACTTACCAAAATAATATCCCAAACGCATAGACATCAACGGACGCGTCGTACTCTCCAGCCAGTAACTCAGGCGCCATGTGCACTGGAATCCCTACCACCGACCCTGAGATGAGGGCTACCACCAAGCCCGTCACTCTGGTCGAGCACTTACTATTTAAACCACTCACCAAAACAATATTCCAAACGCGTAGAAATCCAGTAACTCAGGCGCCATGTGCACTGGAGACCCCACCACAGAGCCAGAGATTAGCGTCACAACTTAAACCACTTACCAAAATAATATCCCAAACGCGTAGACATCAACGGACGCGTCGTACTCTCCAGCCAGTAACTCAGGCGCCATGTGCACTGGAGTCCCCACCACAGAGCCAGAGATTAGCGTCAGAACTTAAACCACTTACCAAAATAATATCCCAAACGCATAGACATCAACGGACGCGTCGTACTCTCCAGCCAGTAACTCAGGCGCCATGTGCACTGGAGTCCCCACCACAGAGCCAGAAATAAGAGCTTCCGCGGCGCAGAAGCCGAGGTCGGAGAGCGCGGCGCGGTCGTGCTGGTCGAGGAGCACGTTCTTCATCTTGATGTCGCGGTGCACGAGGCCCAGGGAGTGCAGGTAGCGGATACCTGGACAAAGGTAATAATAATAAATATATACCGACAAATTACACAGATTTAGCTAGCCCCAGAGTAAGTTCGAGACTTGTGTTATGGGATGCTAACTCAAAGATACCATATTTTATAACAACTACATATAGATAAACATCCAAGACCCAGGTCAATCTGAAAAAGGACATTTTTCATCTTGACCTGACCGGGGATCGAGCCCGAGACCATCCGTGTCGCAGGCCGGCGTGTTGACCGCTGCACCACGGAGCTCGTCTAGTAACTCTGGTGCCAGGTTTAAACAATTGAAATCGAAAATATGTGATGAATGATTAGCAGTAATTTTGTGGCAGAGCCACGTTACCAGCCAAATTCACTTTGAATGGGCCGGCTCGTCCGGGGAAGTACCATACTCTTACAAAAAATCGACTTTTGAGTAGTAGCATATTCGCTGCTATGCTTCGTTCGGTATCGGGGAACCGGAGAATCATCCTACCCCGCCCCACCTCCATCCGCGCTATACTAAGCCCAGCTCTTACAGCATAATGCAAGTCTTTTAGCTTTCTCTCCGACCATAGTAATACTCCACCAAATCTTTGGACAATGGAACTAAGAAGAAGCTGCCATTAATGTCAGTGGCATGTAACGGATTTACCTTCCACAATATCCGTGGCGACTCTCAAGCTCCTTGCTGTTCCAAGCCCAACCCTCACGGCATGGTGTTACTTTCTCAGCTTTCACCCCCAAACTTAGTACTACTCCACCAAATCTTTGGACGATAGAAGCACCTGCCTGTTCTAACGCTGAGCTTCCTCTCCGATACTAGCAGCACTCTATGGCAAGCCACACCAGGGAGCCAATTTTTCAACCAAGAGAATCGATCCGCCACTCGTTGTCAAGCGTTTTTGTGAAGCGTTTTCCGCATGGTGAATCTTAATTGGCTCTATTTTTGAAACTTCATTCGAATGGTTTTTCCGAATGGTCGCACGAGAGCATTCGGACCGGACTACGCGTACAAAATGTCAAATTTGACTTTGACCAAATTTTTATTTTTTTCTTAAATTCTCGTCCTTAGATCCTAGCGTTTTTGCCACAACTGTCTACAAAAAGTGGGAATATAGGTACGTCCGATTTGCTTACGATCCGATTGCAGCGTTGCCTTTTAAAAAATAAAAATTCTTTACACGTACATGAAAAAAATTAAGATTTTAAAAGAAATTGCAATAAAAACCTCCCTAGATGTGCCTTAGTCACTGCGTTAATAAAATCAGAAAACATAATTAAGAAAGAAGGCTTTTGTACAATTCGCAATTTTATTTTTATTACGCCATTTACTGAGAAGACTTCCTCTTTGGTATCATCTTGTTCATATTTAACTGGTTTTTCTACGAAAGAAGATTACGAAAAGCAATTGCCTAAATACAAGCAAATTCCCCTAGAATTAAAGACACTGTACCTAACCTGGCAACACCGTCCGATTGTCGGATTGAAAATTGGACGTGTATTCCAAGCTTAAGCTACTAGTTTTGCTGTGCATTCAATTATTCTGGCAACCGTAATAATATTTTTTTTTGCTTACAACTCTAAGCAATAGAACCATTCGCACGGTTCATAAATACGTAAAAACAGGCCCGCTGGTTGATTTTATTCACATGTGAATACGAACCGAGTGCTGACGTCACAGCGAGTGGTGGATTGATTCTATTAGTTCAAAAATTGACTTCCAGACCTTTGGCCGATGGGCCTAAGAAGACGTTGTCATCGTCCCACCTCCTCTCACAGCCTGGTGTGATTCTTTTAACTTACTCTTCATCATCATCAGGTCTTTCTTTAGTCTCCACTGCAGGAGCACGACCCTCTCTTAACTACCAGAGCCATACATTAGCCATAGCAGTCAGAGGATTTGGCCTACACTCTCCACGCTGGCCAGACGGGTTGGAGAGGTAACTTTGATGTTCAAAGCTTTGTTTAGCTTATGTTTCCTAAGTCGCCTTTTACGACATCCACGGGAAGACTTGAAGTGGGCCTATCCTACTCTGCCGGGAACCACGCGGCTACTCTCAGCTTACTCTTAGACTAAACTACTTATAACAGACTTACCCTCCATAATGCCCGTGGCGACTCTCAAGCTCCTTGCCGTACTAAGCCCAGCTCTCACAGCAGAGTGTATGTCTCTGAGCTTCCTCTTCGACACTAGTAGTACTCCAGGGCATGCACCACCACCGGATCTTTGGACTATGGAGCTAAGAAGACGCTGTCATAAATGTAAGAGACATCTAACGGACTTGTTATGCCGTTATATTATTAAGGTAAGTTACATACTTACCTTCCAAAATGTCCACGGCGACCCTCAAGGTCCTGGCTGTTCACAGACACCTTCACAGACAGGGTAATTCTTTTTTGAGCTTTCTTTTTGCCTATAATGATACTCTTTGATCGATGAAGCTAAGAAGACGCTGTCATATTATCAGAGACATACAAAAGACTTACCTTCCTCAATGTCCGTGGAAACTCTCAAGGCCTGCTGTTCTAACCCTCCCTTCCCCCCTTCACAGATAGGTGTAATTCTTTTTTTGTGCTTTCTTTCCAACTACAATAACTCTTTGAACTATTAGAGCTAAGAAGACGCTGTCATGATAGACTCATATAGCAGACTTACCTTCCACAATGTCCGTGGCGACTCTCAAGCTCTTTGCTGAACTAAGCCCAGCTCTCACAGCAGAGTGTAAGTCTCTGAGCTTCCTCTCCGACACTAGTAGTACTCCAGGGCACGCGCCACCACCAGATCTTTGGACGATGGAGCCTAGGAGACGGACGATACGAGGGTGGGCCGGAATACTCCTGGAGAAAAAGTATTTTTTAAACTTTCGCGCTTCAATCACATTATTAATATTAAAAGGTATTTATACTAATCCTAGGATCCTATGTAGGCCACTTACACATACGAAAAACAAATGCCTTATCCCACCCCAACTAGTATTAAAAATGCAAAAGTGAGTTTGTTTGTTTGTTACCCTTTCACGCCGTATCTACTGAACCGATCATCATGAAATTTTTCATACACATAGGTTAATACTGAGAAGGACATAAGCTATATATCACGCGGGTAAAATCGCGGGTAACAGCTAGTATGCCATGTATAATAACGTCAGCAGAAATAAATAAATGAAAAGTTAGTGCTAAGTCCTGTTAATATGAATAAATATTTGCCCACATGAAAGTTTCACGTCTTTATTCATCAGGGATGGTTAAAACAAAGGTTTCAAAAGTTCAAACAGCCTCGATTATAAAGTTCACGAGCATCTCTTGATAGTTAATTATGTTCACAGACTAGTGTGGAATATAAAACATCCCTGTTTACGCAACTGTAACTGAAACTGTATCTAGTCTTCGCACTAAAAAAGAAAATTATAGGTTTGATTACTGTTAAATACTTCAACGACCTGCTGTATCCAGCCGTATAATAATGGTTTATCGATTTTATCTGCAATTCCGAGACCTGAAGGATTAAATAGTTTATGCTGTGTGTCTATAGATCAGTCAGTAATCACTGCCTTTTACACACAGTCATCTTGGGTAACTTTGAATCTTACTTCGAATCGCATCCAAAAAGCATGTATATATTTTTTCACATACGATAAAAATTAATCCAATTTTATGTTTAAGGGTACGCTAGTCAGGTGTTTCGGCATACAAATTCTGTAGGGTGATGACTCCGTTGTCGGTATCGTCTGTTTAAAGTTTTTAATTCCATCGATTTGTCTTGTCGTTATCTATGTTTGTATGGAATCATAATTGTAAAATTATAAGTACTCTAAAAGTTATGAGTCTCAAAACATTCCGTTTCAACACGTAATTTTAACGCAACTTTGGGCACAAATACCGGAAGGAGTATAAAATCTCTAAAACAAAGTTCATACAAGCATAGTTTGGTTATTAAAAAATTTAAATAACTTTACTTTTAATTAAAACATTCAGAGCTGTTTTATCACAAGAACACTTCTCCCAAACGCATACTCGCGAATTTTTTGACGACATAGATTTAGATTTTCAACAATATTTGTCTTTGCACACACTAGACTGTAGTTTCGATATGATTATAAATCGGTGTTAATAGTTCCGCACTGTTCATAACCGAGTCTATCCCTTTCTCAGCGAAATAGCACGCAAATTAGCCACGTGCGCCGACGAGTTCGAGTTCCGGACTAGCGCATCCTTAAGTGTAGTATTCAAATTCATTTTTATCGAATTGAATTTTATATTTTATATATAATTGAATAGTTGTGGTAGAGCCACGCTGCCGGCAAAATTCACTTTTTCTAGTAGCATGAATGTGCCGGCTCGTCCGGGGAAGTGTCACATTCTCACAGAAAACCGACGTTTCAGTCGAAGCTTAACCACTTCTATGCTTCGTTCGGTGAGTGAGAGAGCCGGAGGCCCATCCCTCCCTCCCCCTCTGGGGAGGGAATAATAAAGGCGTGCAACGCTCTTGTAACATCCCTGGAGTTACAGTTGTCCATGTGCAGCGGTGCTCACTTACCATCGGGTGACGCGCTTGCTCGTTTGCCGTCCTATGGATATATATACATAAAAAAAATCACAAAAATATGTGCATACTTTTTGGATGTGATTTTAAGTTAGAATAAAATTCAAAATTACCCAAGATGACAGTAACAGAAGAAGAAAGTGAAAGAAGAAGACTTACCTGGTGTAGAAGAACTCCATGGCCAGCTCATGGTAGTGCCGGTCGTCGGCCGGCAGCACGGACTTCACGGCCGCCGGACTGTGCCCCGCCCACGACCCCCGCACCGCGTACACCACGCCGTACTGTCCGCGGCCTGATTGAAAGTCATCGTATGGTCTTTGTTAGTCTACACTGCAGGAGCACGACCCTCTCTGTACTACCAGAGCCATATATTAGCCAGAGCAGTCAGAGGATTTGGCTTACACTTTATAAGCTTTGTTTAGCTTGTGTTTCCTAAGTCGCCTTCTACGACATCCTCGGGAAGACTTGGAGTTGTCCTATTCTACTCTGCCGGGATCCACACGGCAATTATTAATGATCATCATCATCATTTCGTGTAGGTGACACGCGGTCAATCGACCTTGCACACCCTGGTGTCAGAGTTCTTCGGAACCGCCTCTCGGCCTCTGACGTGGTTCCTTTAACGACTACCAGATGGCAGCCGAGACCACCGGCTTAACGTGCCTTCCGAAGCACGGAATCATCATTCTTATCAGACAATCAGGTGATTCATGCCTACAATGTCCTAACCAAACTGGAAACAACTTAATAAAGTATGCTTCCCGTGGGAATCGAACCCACGACCCCCGGGTCATCAAAGCAAACGCCTTAACCACAGGACCACGGAGGCAGTTGCCAAGTCAAAAGCACAGCACTTGCCGCTGCCGCCTAACTTTTTAGCTTGCTCGCGCAACATCTGTCATGGCGGCAAGTTTTTATTGCTATTTCAATTTATTTTTATTCGTCGTATTTCGCGTATGGTGACAACATTGTTGTGGAGTTAGCTTCAATATGTTTTACCTGCACTTAGGTGTACATATAGCATATAAGTATTATAAAAAATCCAAGAAAAATATTCATACTCTTACCTATTTCGCGCCCCAGTTCTGGCGTTCCGTACATAAGTAGATCGCACATTGAAGTACTTTCGAGACAGAGGCGGGCAAACGACGGCGCGTACCTGAAATAGGCATGGTAACTGTAACGATTGGCGTAAATAACGGTTTGCATTTCGACAAATTAACCGCCGTCAACATTGCAATGTAATTTTTTCCTGTAAAACTTATTTCAATTGTACCTTATAATTATTTTAAAATTAACGCAATTAGTGAGCTTTAGTCCTAACTAATATTATAAATGCGAAAGTGAGTTTGTTTGTTTGTTACGATTTCACGCCGAATCTATTAAACCGATCATCATGAAATTTTGCATACACATAGGTTAGGGTACTGAGAAGGACATAGGCTATATACCACGCGGGCGAAGCCGCGGGTAACAACTAGTATTGTATAAATTTAATTTGTCTTTTATAACTAACATATTATTCATGTATAATTTAATTACTTAATTGTTTTTACTCAGCAATGAGACTTCGCAACACCCTGCCTGGGTTAATGTATGTACTAACGCTATATTCTACCATTTTTTATAATGTTCATGTACATGTTAGCGAGAAATAAAGAATTTTAGTGAGAATCATGTTTTTTTTTTGAGTCTGTGTACACGACCTTGAGCCTTCTTATGAGGCCCATAGTAAGGGACCACGTTTTGGACCCGTAAGTCATCACTGGTAACACACATTGGTCGAAGACTTCCGACTTTAGGCACTGAGGTATTTTGGACGAGAAGACGTTGCGGAGCTTCCCGAACGCTGCCCAGCCGAGTCGGATTCGACGAAAGACCTCGTCCTTGAAACTGGAGCTTCCGACCTGGTTTTATAATGTTCATGTACATGTTAGCGAGAAATAAAGAATTTTAGTGAGAATCTTTTTTTTTTTGAGTCTGTACTTACACACGTCTTATCCCTATTGCGATGTAGACAGAGCCCAAGGTCATAGAGCCTAAAGGCCACGTTTAGCATGTTAGTGGGTTAGGAGGAATCCGGAATCAAAATAGTGATGGGTAGCTAGCCGCATTGCCAATTGACATGATTAATTAGATTAGTCTGTAAAATTCGTAAATTATATGTTTACATCATCATCACAATCTCAGCCACAAGAAGTCCACAGCTGGACATAGGCCTCTCCCTTCAATACGACCGGTTGGAAGCGGCCTGCATCCAGCGCCTTCCTAAGACCTTTATCAGGTCGTCCGGCCACCTGGTCGGTGGGTGTTGCATCATTTGTCGACCTCCGTGGCGCAGCGGTCAACACGCTAGCCTGCGACACGGGGGTCCCGGGTTCGATCCCCGGTCAGGTCAGGATGGAAAAAGATCTTTTTCATATTGACCTGGGTCTTGGATGTTTATCTATATAAGTATATATTATAAAATATAGTATCGTTGAGTTAGTATCCTACGACACAAGTTCACAACTTACTGTGGGGCAAGCTCAATTTGTGTGATATGTCCCTATATATTTATTTATTTAAAGGAGGCATTGGCAAACTCACCACGCTTGGCAGACGGGTTGGTGAAGGCAGTTAGTATATTTACATTCGCTTACTTTTTTCTTATAGCAAGTTTCACGGCTTCAGTGTGGTGTAGTCTGCCTTCTAACGCCGCTTCAAGCGCCGTCAGAGCTGATTGGTACTTCTCGTGCGCCACTGTCAGCTTCTCCAATATCTGCAAGGTAACATATTATTCAATACATTTGCTAATAATACGGTTCTTATGACATCGAAATCTGTATCGTAATGATGTATTTACGGCACTAGTGCTTTTTACTTTACACCAATCACAACCGCTCAATAGCCCAATGCCACAGATGCAAAATTTAAACTTTTTCATAGAATCCGAGCAAAGAGTTTATACTTCAGCATGAAAACTTGTTTTCTGATGAGATTTAATTTTTTTAACCGACTTCGAAAAGGAGGAGGTTATCAATGTACTTTTTTCAACAAACAAACCTGAGTCAATGTACCTGATTATTATAAATGTATTTTTACAAACGGCTTTAGTTCCTAACTTTTATAAATTCCTAATTTGCTGAACTGCAATCTTGTTTTAGTTTATGGTAATCGCAAATGTATTGAAAAACGTCGTATGATATTCGTACGTCAAGCTGTCTATTATAGTCGTCGCTTTATTATACGCACTCGGCTTCGCCTCGTGCCTGTAAACACCTCGACTATAATATCCAGCTTACCGTACTTGTATCACAATGTACTATTATACAAACTTAACTTTTGACTTGCGGAAAAACAGCGAAAATATGAACCTGCGGAAAATTCGAAATTTTATACCTAATGACATAATATTTTAAAGAAAACTTTGAAAATTCGCTCGCCTGGCAATTAGTGCTCTATGCACTGATCAGTGCTTAAGAGTCCCACGTAAAGCCGCAATCCCATACAAACGTAGTTTCGTTTTAGTTTTACAACAGTTAAGCCAATCTCAACCAAATTTCGTACATACGACCGGATAAGGCATATTGATGTTTATAATTAGGTTTTAATTTTAAAAACAATACCTATACAAAATAACAGCGTGTACAAGTTTTCGATACGAAACTTCAACTCCAAGAGGCTTATAATATAAAGTAAATCGTTGATTGTGTTGCTAATCACAAAATCTCGAGAGCAGCTGAACCGATTTCGGTAATTCTTTTTTTAGAATATTCCTTGATGTACGAGGATGGTTCTTACGGAGAGAAATCTTATTATGTACCATGGACGAAGCTGGGGCGAACTGCTATTTTTACCATATAAATATCGTATATCATAATCAAGTCTCTTTAGTCTCCACCGCAGGAGCACGTTCCTTTCTGTACTACTAGATATCAGCCTGAGCTATATGATATTAATATTATTATTAAAACAGTATTCTGGTTCATCATCATCATTATCTCAGTCACAAGAAGTCCACTGCTGGACATAGGCCTCCCCTAAGGATTTCCAATATGACCGGTTGGAAGCGGCCTGCATCCAGCGCCTTCCTGCGACCTTTATCAGGTCGTCCGACCACCTGGTCGGTGGGTGTCCGACGCTGCGCTTGCCGGTACGTGGTCGCCATTCGAGAACCCTTCCGCCCCATCGGCTATCGGTTCTTCGCGCTATGTGCCCCGCCCACTGCCACTTCAAAGAGCTAATCCGCTGAGCTATGTCGGTGACCTTCGTTCTTCTACGGATCTCCTTGTTTCTGATTCGATGTCGCAGCCAAACACCGAGCATAGCCCTCTCCATAGCTCTTTGAGCGACCTTGAGCTTTCTTATGAGGCCCACGTTTCGGACCCGTAAGTCATCACTGGTAACACACATTGGTCGAAGACTTTCGACTTTAGGCACTGAGGTATTTTGGACGAGAAGACGTTGCGGTGCTTCCCGAACGCTGTTTTGTTTTTCTTTTTGTTTTTCTTATGTGTAAGTGGCCAACACTGGTGTCAGATTTTTCAAGCTGCCTTAAGGCATCTGACATAGCTTAACGACTGCCATCAACGACGACAGCCGGGACCAACGGCTTAACGTGCCTTCCGAAGCACGGAGAAGCTCGAGATATTTTTATGCCACTTGCGGTCACCCATCCAAGTAGGGACTGCACCAGGGGTTGCTTAACATACGTAAGCGCTCACAGAGCTCACACCCACTGGACTATCGGTCCAGTGGATGTGCCCGAACGCTGCCCAGCCGAGTCGGATTCGACGGAAGAATTAACCCAAGTAGATGTACTGCTTTACAGGTTCAATGGTGAAGTTTCCAACAATAACTATTCTGGTTACCTGTGCTGAAATGATCCTAGCCAGTCGGTGTGGCGTGAGAGAGTGCAAGGTGTGTAACGCGACTCTCCTCCTCCACACCGGACTGAGCGCACAGCACGCAGTCTCCGACTCTCCTCCCGATAGACGCAGTCTGCAAGAAACGTAATTAATAAATTATTAATATGTAAAATACCTCCAACCCGTCTGGCCAGCGTGGAGAGTGCAGGCTAAATCCTTTGACTATTTTGGCTAATATATGGCTTTGGTTTGGTAGTACAGAGAGGGTCATGCTCCTGCAGTGGAGACTAAAAGAGACCTGATGATGATGACTAGCCTGTGCAATAATCTTCATACAGAGTTCAGCAAAGATCGCAACAACGAGAAGGCCCACTCGGCTGGAGTTGCACCTGCCTCGCGACCCACACGAGTTGCCTCATGGCTTCACTGGACGGTCTGATAATATTCCATAACTTTCCATAACACTTCAGAACATTCCAGAAGATTCCAGAATATTCCAAAATTCGAGCGATACAAACAATATTCCAACAAGTTTCAGAATATTCTGGGAGTTTTGAGACAGTTCTAAACAAAGCTTACAAACATCAAAGAGACCTCCAAGTCTGGCCAGCATGGACAGTGTAGGCCAAATGCTCTGACTGCTCTGGCTAATATATGGCTCTGGTAGTACAGAGAGGGTCGTGCTCCTGCAGTGGAGACTATCAAAAGACCTGATGATGACTAACCTGTGCAATAATCTTTGTAGGGAGTTCAGCAAAGACCTCAGCAACGAGAGAAAGCCACTCGGATGGAGTTGGACCTGCCTTGCGACCCACAGCGTGAAGAGTGTAGGCCATATCCTGTGACTGCTTTTTCTAATACATGGCTCTGGTAGTACAGAGAGGGCCGTGCTCCTGCACTGGAGACTAAACAAGAGCTGATGATGACTAACCTGTGCAATAATCTTCGTAAGGAGTCCAGCAAAGACCTCAGCAACGAGAAAGAGCCACTCGGCTGCAGTTGCACCTGTCTCGCGACCCACACGAGTTGCCTCATGGCTTCACTGGCCGGCCTGCCGCCCAGTTCTTGTCTGCACGACATTTCTAGTGATTCTAGACATCTGTAAACATACTGCTTTTTAAAGCGACAGCAAAAATACATCATCTGTGAACATTTCGGTCTAGCTATCACAGTTTATGAGATACAACCTGGTGACAGCCTTGTCTGCACGACATTTCTAGTGATTCTAGACATCTATAAACATGTACCGTCTTATTGTAAAACGAACTGAACGACTGAACTTGGTACGGTGCTACAAGAATCATTTTGCACGTGGCCATAATCGAAACTGAACGCTACAATTGCCGTCATCTTGTAAACTCACTTCTCACTCTTGAAAGCTCTGACGCAAAGTCACTTTTGAAGCTCGAATTGATTTTTGTTGCGGATTTTTCGTGGTTTTATTCTATTTATAAAACTAAGAATAAATTTTGCGTGTAGCCCTGATTACACTCGTAATTACACACAGCGCCCCCATTTCAATGTCTTACACGTGCCAAAACATAATCTGTGAAAGTTTCAACAGTCTAGCTATCACGGTTTATGTGATACTTCCAGGTGACAGACAGACAGCCATCAAAGTCTAAATAATTAGCTCCAGTTTTTACCTTTGGGAACGAAACATAAAAAATTTAAAAATGCTTTATATACATATTTCTTATGACTTTATTTAGTGCCTTAATACATTTTTTTTGAACGGTCTGATCAGCATTTGCCTGTTTTTTGTGAGTGTAAGTGGCCAACGCAGGTCAGCATTGAATGCGATCACCCATCCAAGTGGGGACTGCGCCCGGAGTTGCTTAACATGAGGAAGCGCTAATAATGCTCGGACCCACTAGACCATCGGGATCATCTCTAACTAACTAACCCATAATAAGTAGGTGTACTGTACAGGCCACGCCAAACTTTATTGCGAATCCGAAACTCCAAACATCGCGCGAGTCTTAGCGCAGTCCACAATATTAGGCGTAAAACTAACAGAAGGCAAAAGGCGCAAATACGGCACAGGCATGGAACACTGTGATAGAATTTTAAGCCTTGTTGTTATACTCAAAACGACGAAAATCCCAAAAAAAAACCCTATCGCAAGATACCAAGAGCAGCAAGAGGAGGCGTCAATCTTTTCTTGCGATATTAAATAAATAAATAATAAAATAATAAATATATACGGACAAATCACACAGATTGAGCTAGCCCCAAAGTAAGTTCTTAAGTAAGACTTGTGTTATGGGATACTAACTCGACGATACTATATTTTATAACAAATACATACATAGATAAACATCCAAGACCCAGGTCAATTTGAAAAAGATCATTTTTCATCTTGACCTGACCGGGGATCGAACCCGGGACCATCCGTGTCACAGGCCGGCGTGTTGATCGCTGCGCCACGGAGCTCGTCATATTGATCGTTTTGTGTATGAAAATAAGGCTTAAAGAAAAAAGGAATACATACTAAGCCCTTCAGGCAAGGAGGCGACCAATACTGTAAAAAATAGTTTCTTTCAGCGTTTCTTCTCTGCAGTGGTCGGTTCCCAAAAGCTAGTAGTCTGTAGCTTTTAAACACTAATTAATAATATTAACATATTTCTAAGTAAATTAGATTTTTTTTAAACACACAAATTGAGCTAGCCCCACAGTAAGTTGTGAACTTGTGTCGCAGGATACTAATTCAACGATACTATATTTTATAATATATACTTATATAGATTAACATCCAAAACCCAAGTCAATATGAAAAAGATCTTTTTCCATCTTGACCTGACCGGGGATCGAACCCAGGACCCCCGTGTCGCAGGCTAGCGTGTTGACCGCTGCGCCACAGAGCTCGACAACTATTTAAATGACTCGACAATTATTTAAATGAAGAAATGACGTGACAGTGCCTGAAAAGCCCTATTTTCTGAATAAAATCTTAGAATCTTAATATCCTATCATAGTAAATAAATAATAAATAAATAAATATATAGGGACATATCACACAAATTGAGCCGGCCCCACAGTAAGTTGTGAACTTGTGTCGCAGGATACTAACTCAACGATACTATACTATACTATACTATATTTTATAATATATACTTATATAGATAAACATCCAAGACCCAGGTCAATTTGAAACAGATCGTTTTCCATCATGACCTGACCGGGGATCGAACCCGGGACCCCCGTGTCGCAGGCTGGCGTGTTGACTGCTGCGCCATGGAGCTCGACAATAGTGTCCCACGTCTGCACGAGGAGCCCGATGGTCCAGTGGGTATGAGCTCTATGAGCGCTTACGTATGCTAAGCAACCCCTGGTGCAGTCCCGACTTGGATGGGTGACCGCAAGTGGCATAAAAATATCTCGAGCTCCTCCGTGCTTCGGAAGGCACGTTAAGCCGTTGGTCCCGGCTGTCATCGTTGACGGCAGTCGTTAAGCTATGTTCGATGTCTTAAGGCAGCTTAAAAATCTGACACCCCGGTGTTAGCCACTTACACACACGAAAAACAAACAAACAAACCGTATTTGCGCCGTGCCATCACCTTTTCTGTATGTTTTACGCCTTAGGTCTGGGCGGGGCGCGCGGTGAGGTGGGGTGCGTACAAGCAGTGAGCAGTTAATATCAGACCTCAAAAACGGTATGGTGCAACCTGTAACTATGTCTTACCTCTGCAACGTTCCAAAATACGTCTCCCGTAGACAGTCCACGAAGTTGACTAGTTTCAGACTGATCTTACGGCTGAGTTTCGAGAGTACTGAAACATAATTGATAATTTAAATTTAAAATATGTGATGCCCTGGCTAATATATGGCTTTGTAGTATAGAAAGGACTACCCTTTCTTGCTCCCGCAGTGAAGACTGAAAAAGACCTGATGATGAAAAAGAACGCGCCACAGGTAGGATTCGAACCCACGACTCTTAGGTTTACGACCTAAGTGTGCTACGAACTACACCACAGTGACTCCGAATCACCGCGTCGCAATCACACAGCATTGTACATACATACACTCACGTCTTTATCCCTTGCGGGGTAGACAGAGCCCAAGGTCATAAAACCTACAGGCAACTTTTAGCATGATAGTGGGCGTTAAGGTGGAAAGCGGAATCAAAATAGTGATGGGTCGCTAGCCACATCGCCTATCAATGTAATTCCTTAGATTTTCGCCCAATCCCTTGACCGGCTTTTACTGTCTGCTCGGGAAGAAAAGCAGCTGGTATATTCTACGTTTTTTCTCTTCTCCCAAACCACCATGGAAGCTATTGAAAGCCAATAATTGATCCCGCAGATGAATAACCAAAGTATACCCTCGTGAAGACTCCTCTTTCAGTTTGACACTTTGTAATCGTGCAAAGCGAAAAGCAAAATGGTTAACGTACCAAAACAGCGCAGGACTTACTGCAAAAAATGCAAGTGCCACAAGACGCACAAAGTATCTCAGTACAAAAAGTCCAAGGAAAGGCACGCCGCTCAGGGTAGGAGACGTTATGACCGCAAACAACAGGGTTACGGCGGTCAGTCCAAACCCATCTTCAAGAAGAAGGCGAAAACCACAAAGAAAATCGTGCTTCGTCTAGAGTGTGCCGACTGCAAAGTGAGGTCACAGGTGGCACTCAAGCGCTGCAAGCACTTCGAGCTCGGAGGAGACAAGAAGAGGAAGGGACAGATGATCCAGTTCTAGGCTGGTTAATAAAAAATAAGTCGTGAATGATCTAACAGTTAAACTGCCAGCCGAGCGCGTTGGAAAGAGAAAATAACTCTTCGTTTTCCGCACGGATGCTTCAGTAATGCAAATATAGCAATAGTCCTAATCCTATCCAAATCTTAACTTCCTAACTAATATTGGAATGGAGCAGTGGATAAGTAAATATCCACCATTACCGTTCCAGATTCCACCTGCTGAAAAACCACCACCGGGAGGCAATCTGCCCTGGCAAGTTTGGAGGTCTTTAAACAGACTTCGCGCTGGTGTCGGCAGATGCCAGGAAAACCGAGTCAGGTGGGGTTTTTCCAGCAATAGCAATTGCAACTGTGGCGCTGCCCAGTCAATGGACCACCTATTGGTGTGCCCTGAATGTCCAGCTTCCTGCACTCAAATAGACCTTAATGAGGCAGATGACCGGACAGTCGCAGTAGCAAGTTTTTGGTCAAGGCAAATATAAAACTAGCCATCTACGACTCGAAAGAAGAAAAGAACTAATATTATGAATGCGAAAGTGAGTTTGTTTGTTTGTTACACTTTCGCGATCTACTGAACCGATCATCATGAAATTTTGCATACACATAGGTTAGGGTACTAAGAAGGACATAGGCTTTATATCACGCGGGCGAAGCCGCGGGTAACAGCTAGTTGTATATATATATATACTGTTTCGGTACACGGTATATTTTTTTTTATGTCATTGGACGGCAATCGAGCAAGCTGGTCAACTAATGGTAAGTGACCACCGCTGCCCATGGACAACTGCAACACCAGGGGTGTAAAAATAGCGTTACCAGCCTTTTTCTCTCCCAAAGGAGAGAGTCGTTGTGTCTCCAGCTCTCTCACTCACCGAACGAAGCATAGCAGCGGTAAGCTACTACTTAACCTAATTTTATATTGATCATACCTGTATGTTGGACATCCAAAGACGCATCTTTCACCGACACGTTCCCAGCATTAGTGCACACACTAGTAGTGGGCCAGCTGAGCGCGTGTGAAAGAGAAAACGACTCTTCGTTCTCGACACGGTTGCGACGGGATGCAACCGGATGCGAAATATAGTAATAGTTGTATGATTTTTTTTATGATATAGGACGGCAAAAGAGCAAGCCTCAACTGATGGTAAGTGATCACCGCTGTCCATGACAACTGCAACATCAGGGGTGTAACAAGTGCGTTGCCGGCCTTTTACTTTCCCCTTCCAGAGGAGAGAGGGGATGGGCCTCCAGCTCTCTCACTCACCGAACGAAGCATAGCAGCGGTAAAGCTACTACTTAACCTAATTTTATACTGATCGTACCTGTTTGTTGGACATCCAAAGACGCATCTTTCACCGACACGTTCCCAGCATTGGTGCACACACTAGTAGTGGGCCAGCTGAGCGCGTGTGAAAGAGAAAACGACTCTTCGTTCTCGACACGGATGCGGCCGGCTTGGGATATTACTACCGATGCGTCCTCTGAGTTTGACTGTAAAAAGAGGTATTCAATAAATAAATATATTCTAAAAATCACACAGATTGAGTTAGCACCAAAGTAAGTTTCGAGGCTTGTGTTATGGGATACTAACTCAAAGTTACTATATTTTAATACAACCACATATATAGATCATTTTTCATGTTGACCTAAACCGGGAATCGAACCCAGGACCACCTATGTCGTAGACTGTCGTGTTGACCACTCTGCGCCACGGAGATCGTCATATAAAAATATAATCGTCATATAAGATACACATCACAAACTGCGATGATACTGTTACTAGTATTAAACGACCAAGTGCTTAATCTTTTCTCTAGGCAAATATTGGAGTGAGAGGAGATGATTAAATGTAATACATTTCAGTTATGATTTCTATTGGGCGCCACAAATCAAACTCAATTGACACGTGTTCTTTCCACTAATTTAAAAAAAAATCAAGTAACCAGTGTTGGTCCTATAGGAAAAGATGTTTATATTGACGGTCTGAGGGTACCCTTTAAGGGTACGCTAGTCAGGTGTTTCGCCATACAAATTCTGTAGGGTGATGACTCCGTTGTTCGGTATCGTCTGTTTAAAGTTTTTAATTCTATCTATTTGTCTTGTCGTTATCTATGCTTGTATGGAATCATAATTGTAAAATTATAAGTACTTTAAAAGTTACGAGTCTTAAAATATTCCGTTTCAACACGTTATTTTAACGCAACTTTGGGCACAATTAAATACCTGAAGGAGTATAAAATCTCTAAAACAAAATTCATACAAGCATAGTTTGGTTATTAAAAAATTTAAATAACTTTTAATTAAAACATTCAGCTGCTTTATCACAAGAACACTTCTCCCAAACGCATACTCGCGAATTTTTAGACGACGAATATTTAGATTTTCAACAATATTTGTGTTTGCACACACAGTTCCAATGTGCTTATAAATCGGTGTAAATAGTTCCGCACTGTTCATAACCGAGTCTATTCCTCAGCGAACTAGCACGCAAGTTAGCCACGTGCGCCGACGAGTTCGAGTTCCGGACTAGCGCATCCTTAATTATTGCTAATGTTTCGTTTGTTGTTATGTATTTTGTCGAATAAATATTTTCTTTCTTGCTTCTCTTTCTTTCTTTCTCCTCTTTCTTTCTTTCTTTAACTGAATGTTGAGGATTAATTTACACATTGTATACTCGTACTAACCTTCATATAACTGATGCTCAAACACTCATCCCTATCATGGATGATCTCATAATCATCAAAGTTGTAGCTGTCGTACGACAACGCCTCCTCCCCATCAGACGTGTTATCCAGGCGGGAGGGGGGAGTCTCAAGTCGGGAGGGGGGAGAGTCCAGTCTGGCGGGGGGCTCGCAGGGAGGCGGGGAGGAACGAGTGGAGTAGAAGATGGAGTTTGAGATCATGAAGCGACGATCTTGGTGGCAGGGGAGGTCTGAAATGAATGCATTTTGTCGTATATTGCTTTAATTATTACTTTGAGGAGCCCGATGGTCCAGTGGGTGTAAGCTCTATGAGCGCTTACGTATGTTAAGCAACCCCTGGTGCAGTCCCTACTTGGATGGGTGACCGCAAGTGGCATAAAAATATCTCGAGCTCCCCCGTGCTTCGGAAGGCACGTTAAGCCGTTGGACCCGGCTGTCATCGCTGATGGCAGTCGTTAAGCTATGTCAGATGCCTTAAGGCAGCTTGAAAAATCTGACACCAGTGTTGGCCACTTACACATACGAAAAACAAACATTATTACTATCACATTTATATATTACTTTAATATATAAATGTGATAGTGTGATGTGCCGTGTGGTTCCTGGCAGAGTAGAAGAGGACCGTCGGAGAAGGCGACTTAAAAATTGAGATGGCCGTTAAAACTGTTAACCACATAAAAAGTGTGCTTTTTAAAATAAACGAAAAAGCACGCTTTTTAAGGTACGTCATACATGCTTAGTGCTTTTTAAAAACTTGTTAATAAACGAATTGTTGAAAACCGGTAGAACGCGACGTCTATCCGTTTTCAATAAAACGACTTCTATATCAGCTGGACCAGTCCTAAAGGAGCTTATTTAAAAAATGAAGATACAAATAGAATATACTGACCGTCAACAGACCAGTCCATATTGTTGACTTCGGACTGCATCTCTTGCAGCACCTCCTGCATCAGCTGGACCAGCTCTTGCTTCTTATCACCCTCGCGGAATTTGTTGTTGATTGTCTGTTAAAATAAACATCATCATATATTTAAGAACTTTGTTCTTGTCGGTGGAGTATTTTCCATTTTTCCCTATCCTCCGCTATCTCTTTGACCTCTCTGTAGTGTCCTACAGAGAGGTCAAAGAGATAGCGGAGAGAGACTTTTGCCTTCTCTTTTATTTCGTCTGTGAATGCTCTCCTTGGCCTTCCTTTTCCTCATAACTTCAATCTTTCCTTCTAAGATGGTTTTAATAAATTCGTCGTGTCGTATAAGATGGCCAAACATCTTTCCTCGCCTTATGTCTATACGTTCAATAAAGTTCTCTTTTCATTAACAAGTTCCAGAACTTCCTTGTTTGTCTTTTTCTCCGTCCAGCTTATTTTTTCCATTCGCCGCCAACACCACATCTCGAATGCCTCCAATCGTTCTCTATCCTTCTTATTCAAAACCCAGGCCTCACAACCATATAGAGCTATACACCAGACATATGTTTTGATCAAGCGTTTTTTTATTAAACTCATCATCATCATCATCATTTCGTGTAGGTGACACGGTCAGTCGACCACGCACACCCTGGTGTCAGAGTTCTTCGGAACCGCCTCTCGGCCTCTGACGTGGTTCCTTTAACGACTACCAGATGGCAACCGGGACCGCCGGCTTAACGTGCCTTCCGAAGCACGGAATCATCTTTCTTATCAGACAATCAGGTGATTCATGCATGCAATGTCCTAACCAAACTGGAAACAACTTAATAAAGTATGCTTCCCGTGGGAATCGAACCCACGGCCCCCGGGTCAACAAGGCAAACGCCTTAACCACTGGACCACAGAGGCTTATTAGGCACTATTATTAAACTTAAAATAAACAAAGTTAAAATACAAAGCTTTTGAATATCAAAAAGTCCTATCCAACCCGTCTGGCCAGCGTGGAGAGTGTAGGCCAAATCCTCTGACTGCTCTGGCTAATATATGGCTCTGGTAGTACAGAGAGGGTCGTGCTCTTGCAGTGGAGACTATAAAGGACATGATATGATAATGATGAAATAAAGAGCCATCGTTTAACCTGGTATGGCCATATCGAGAGAAGGGATGCCGATCACCTGGCTAAAAGGATGCTGCACTCAAATGTGTCAGGACAAAAAGGAAAGGGAAGGCCGAGAAAGTCGTGGAGGGTATGTGTGAGGAATGATATGAAGGAACGGGGAGCAAGTGCCGATATGGTTAGTAACAGGAAACTTTGGAGAGAGTTGACATACAGAGCCGACCCCAAATAGGGAAAAAGGCAAGGAAGAAGAAGAAGATATGATAATGATGAGGTCTGTTAATAATGGTTTAGATTGTTCTAAATCGACTTTTACTAAAGCAATTGGTTCTGTGTACGTGTGTTGCCGTGTGGTCCCCGGCAGAGTAGAATAGGACCACTTCAAGTCTTCGCGTATGGTGTAGAAGCCGATTTAGGAAACAGAAGCTAAACAAAGCTTGTAAACATCAAAGAGACCTCTCCAACCCGTCCAGCGTGGAGAGTGTAGGCCAAATCCTCTGACTGCTCTGGCTTATATATGCTCTGGTAGTACAGAGAGGGTCGTGCTCCTGCAGTGGAGACTAAAAAAGATCTGATGTTGAAATGATTCTGTAACTAATATTTAAAATATTTTTAAATACATTTGTTAATAATACGGTTCTTATGACATCGAAATCTGTATCGCAACGGTGTATTTACGGCACTAGTGCTTTTTTTCTTTACACCAATCACAACCGCTCAATAGCCCAATGCCACAGATACAAAATTGACACTTCTTCATAGAATCCGAGCAAAGAGTTTCAAGTTCAGCATGAAAACTTTTTTCTAATTCGTAAGATGTGATTATTTAACCGACTTCGAAAAGGAGAGGATTATCAATGTACTTAAGCAAAAATAAACCTGAGTAAATGTACCTGATTATTATAAATGTATTTTTACAAACTGCTTTAGTTCCTAACATTTATAAATTCCGTATTTGCTAAATTGCAATCTTGTTTTAGATTACGGTAATCGCAAATGTATTGAAAAACGTCGTATGATACTCGTACGGCAAGCTGTCTATTATAGTCGTCGGTTTATTATAAGCACTCGGCTTCGCCTCGTGCCTATAAACGCCTCGACTATGCCGACTCGACTGCGCCTACAAAGCGGCCGAAATGACAGAAACGGGTTCGAACTGAGATCGGCATCACCACTTTTAAACGTATTTCATTACCAGTACGTACTATTATCGCGCGATTACCATTACGTACTATTATTATTAGGTGTTACAGCGCCTTAAACAATTTTTTTTTAAATTAAAGGTCCTACCTCGTAAAGCTGTTGCTCTTGCGTAGCGACGTACTGAATCTTCTTGGGTACCACTTGCAACTCTCTCGCGAGGTCAAACGAAGCCAGGATGAATTGCTGCAGCAGCTTCACGTGAACCTGGAACAATAGTTAATTCCTTAATCACTGAAGAGTAAAGGTAAAATAAGACTAGCAAATAAGTACTATAAGTATTAACTAGCAAATCTTGTACTACACGGTATATTTTAAACCGACTTTAAGAAACGACGAGGTTGTCACATTTTCCATCCCTGGTATTCATAATATATAAATATATACGGACAAATATATACGGACAAATCACACAGATTGAAAATGAAAATGAAAATGAAAAATATTTATTCAATTACTTACAAAGGGTGAAAAAGTTGTGGTTGGAGCCTCCATTTAAGTATATAATATACTTGTGTTTGGAGTATCCGCTCTTCCTAGGTAGACTTAATTATGTAAGTTAATTAAATCAAAGGTTTCGATCTAACAATGAAATGAATATAATACTAGTAGATAAAAGAAAATATAAATGTAAACAATAACTAAATGTACCTATCTACTTAATGATTAATACTTGGTTGCTTGTAAGTAAGTATCAGTTGTATCGAGTGTAGGTCGGTTGGTCATTTATACTTCTTAGATAAAATAAAATAAAATATGAAATATATAATATAATATATAAAATATGTTATTTGACTTATGCCATCTTAAGTTAGTAGGCAATAATAAAAAGTAAAAAGTAATTTTAAGTAGTCTTAAGTCATAATAAGTCAATATGCATATGCTTGTAGTTATATTAAGGGTTCTATGCTCAACTAAGTAAGCTTAACTAATCTTTTTGTCAAATTTGCATATAAGTTAAATAGATCAAATCTTAGTAAAATATTTTAAGTAGACGTATAGATTGATGATTCAACTTCCTCATAATTTTGTGATTTTAACCAATTAGTAACGGTTTTTTTACAGTTATACCTATTCATTTGATATGTATTTAATTTCCTATTTAGTGTATTGTACAAATGAGCTGACTGATAGCTGAATTGTCTTTGAGCGTATTTTGTTTTAAAAGCTGGGATGGGTACAACATTATATTTTCTTCTTTTATTTAAATTTTGAGGATTATATGTAAGATGTTTATGAGTTCTGAGTATAGTTTGAAGTACATACAACTTTCGAACTGATAGAAGATCGCTCAAGGTGTACAACATCTCTGTAGGATATCTATAGGGTTTAAAGTGAATAACTTTAAGCAGGGATCTTTGTGCTCGCTCTAGTTCTAAAAACTTCGTTTTTGTAGCACCACCCCATACCGAAATACAGTAAGTTAATACTGACTGGACAAGAGCAGTGTAAATTTGTTTCAAAAGATCCACATCAGCTACGTGTCTTAAGTTTTTAAACATCCAGATGAGCTTCCTTATTCTTGTCATGACCAAATCTATGTGAGCATGCCAAGACAGACGCTGGTCAACCATAATTCCTAGATATTTTACACAGCTTTCACGCTTAATAAAATCACAAGAGCATGTTACCGAATTTGGGGAGCCACAAGTATGAATTTGAATAGTATAGGTTGTAGGGGGTTGAGAAGAATTATAATTAGTAAAGCAAACGAAATTCGTTTTTCCAGTGTTGAGGGTTAAAAGGTTGTCGTTGAGCCAGTTAGCTATTTGAGCAAGACCTTTTTGGGCATTATTTTGTACAGCTCCCCAGGATTCACCTGTGAAAACCACAGCAGTATCGTCAGCGTAAGAGTAGATTTTCCCTTCATCTATATCCATACTACATAGTTTATTGATGTATACAAGAAACAGAGTGGGTCCCAAAACGCTTCCTTGTGGCACTCCGAAAGTGATTTCAGACTGTTCACTTAGATGTATTCCTATTTTAACACGCTGTCTTCTATTGTGTAAATAGTCTTTAAATAATTGCAAGGGAATTCCTCTTATGCCTATTCTCTCCAATTCACCAACAAGTCCTGCGACTGATACCGTGTCGAAAGCTTTTTTCATGTCTAAAAATACTGTGACACATTTTTTGTTGTTATCTACAGTATTAGTAATAAGAGATGTGAGATCAGCTACAGCATCTTCTGTAGAAAGATTCCGTCTAAAACCGTATTGTGTTGGAGAAAGGATTTTATAAGTGATTAAGTAGCTCATTAAACGTTTATTCATTAATTTTTCCAATATTTTAGCAATAGGTGGTAGAACGGAAATAGGCCTGAAGTTACAGACATCAGTTTTGTCTCCTCCCTTGTACACTGGGGTTATTATAGCAATTTTTAGTGCATCTGGAAATACAGCTTGGGTAAAGCATAGGTTAGCCAGGTGCACAATAACAGGGACAACTATATCTGCCGCTTGTTTTAAAAACTGGGTAGGAATACCATCCCAACCAGGGGCGCTGTTTGATTTTAATCCCATCAAAATAGTAAACACCTCATTATGATCAGTATCAGTTAATACAAATGATGACATATGGGTGCTTTTTAGGTCAGCTGCGCTAGGGTGCTGATGTGGGGATTGTTTTGCTAGGATATCTTCTGCCAATGTTTTACCAATTTGAGAAAAATAATTATTACAATAATTCACAGACTCATGGGGGTTACTCTTATAATTAAGTAGTTCTAAATTGTCGTCTTTGTTTTTGTTGCGATAAGTAATATTGTTAATAGATTGCCATAATTTTTTAGAGTTGTGTTTGTTTTGTAGTAGTTGTTGTCTGTCATAATTTCGTTTTAATTTTTTGATTACTTTATTACAAAAATTTCGATACCTCCTAAAGGTTATTTTTAGGATATCATTTTCAGGGTCTGATTTTAGCTTTTTTTGCATACTATTTCTATTTCTGACACAACGTAGAACACCCAATGTCATCCAGGGCTTAACCAAGCGATTTTTACACGTAATTATCTTGGTTATAGTGTGTAAGTGAATGCATTCTCTTAATTTATTCAAAAAAAGATCTGTTATTAAATTAGGGTCCTGTAATGTAGTTAGATCAACCACTAAAGAGCTATCCCTCAGATTGGCTATCACTTTATCAAAGTCGATGAAAGTTTTTGTTTTGGTGCATGTTCTGGTATTTGCTACATTAGTAAGCCTTAAAAATATTGTAGAGTGGTCAGTAACAGAAGTATCAATGACACTAATCATAGCAGAGTGCTTACTTTTGTCTAGTCTCAGCATGAAATGATCCAGGCAACTACGATAGCGTGTAGGTAGTACATGACCTGGCAGTAAGCCATGCATGGCCAGCATATTCAAATAATAGTGTCGATTGACACGTTCTTGTTGCTGCGCATTATTTCTGTCTATTAGGTTTATGTTTATATCACCAGTTATAATTACATTTTTACAATTTTTTAAAGAAGTAAGATGACTATCTAATGAGTCAGTAAATGACTCAGAATTGTTATGCGAAGGTGATCGGTATATTCCTAAAACTGTCATATCACTAAAGCTAATTTGGAGACAAGATGCATGTGTTAGGAACACTTCTTTAACGTTGACGGTAAATTTATTAGATACATAGGCAACCACACCATCACATTGGTTCAGATGGTTTGTAGTGGAAAACGAGGAGTAGTTATAAATTTGCGGTATTTCTTTTTTACTGTCTATTCTACATTCAGACAATATAATTAAGTCTGCTTCAAAATTAAACTGGGCAAGAGTGAGTTGAAAGTTATCCATATTACTGTAGATAGTCACAATATTCTGAGAAATTATTTTCAAATCCGTTTTATTAAATTTAGAAGATTGTTTACGTATTTCGTGGGTTTCGCAAATACTAGATTGAGCCAACTCATTATTGTCAATTTCTGTTACCGTTGAGAGTGCGTTATCCATATTCAAATGGTATAATAAATAAGGCATTCACGTCAAAAGGTTGTTGATACTGTAGGTATAATATTCGCATAGCAAGTAATCTACTAAAAATGAGAAAGTCAAAAGTTGTTGATATGTAAATAAGATTTGTAAGTGCAAGTGTGAATAGCAGTGTATAGTCGAAGTGATAGTTAGTCAAATGTGCGTATATATGTATAGTAGAAATAAGTAGTAAAGTGTGTACACTCGAGAACAAAAAGTGAACCAAAAATAACAAAAAACAACCCAAGACAATACAGGCCACCCTTAAGATATGTAAAGTTAGTAAAACCAGAGTAGACGACCAAAATGGAACTAAAATGTCTAGTCATTTTTCTTCTAGAAGTTTCTGGATGATTGATTCATTATTTACTGTAATGATGGGCGAGTTATCAGCTTTCCTAACATAGACTCTGCCGTACGAGGTCCAGCAATATTTATAAGATTTTGATTTAGCTAGGTCTCTTGCAAGGAAGTACAGGCGAGCCCTCGTGGCCGTTAGCTGTTCTGCAATGTATACAGGTGTATTTTCCTGCGCTTGAGATTTTAATCCAAGGTGCTTGGCTCTTAATTTGTCCTTATTCTTCAGATTATATGTCTTGCAAGCCTGCAAGAACTTCATCTTTAGAATGGTGGTTCCTAGTTCAACTATAATAGGGGTGCTAGTACTTCCCTCCTTCCTCGATTTAGTCCTATATATGTCATTTATATCTCTTTCTTCTATTTGGCAATTAACAGATTTAGCCAATTCCAATGTCATATTTATAAGGTGCTCCTTTGTCTCCTTATCAATTTTTGGAGCACTTCTTATCTCAATATTGTTTTTCAGTCTATCTCTTCTCAAGTCCTCCAACTGTCCCTCTAAAATGGTAATATGTTCTTTATCCTTTTTCCTTTCTATTTCCAAAAGTTCATACTTCTTTTTCAATTCTACATTTTGTTCAGCAAGGAAAGACATGGTTGTCTGTATATTCGAGTTAGTCTTGTTTATTTCATTAAGAGTTACTCCGACTTTTTTTGTTTCACTTTCCTGCGACTGAAACATCGTCATAATAAGTGTTTTTATCTCTTCACGGAACTCATCCAGTCGATCCATATCCACGCTCTCTTCCCTTCTTCTTTTGTTGCGTTGGATGACATAGTTTGGAGGGGTGATTTGTTCCCCTACCATACCGATCTGATTAATGTTTGATTCAGATAATGACTTATTAGCATTAGAATCCATCATTTAAAGAAAATGTCCAAACCAGTTGTGTATGCGATTGTACAAAAAAAAAAAATATGCTTGCAAAAAAATGTCTCAGCAGGAAACAATGGAGTGACCTAGTTGATGTTCCGGTTGGTCAAGGTAAATAGGCCAATAGTTAATTAGGGGGCGTGGCTACTACCACCTGGTGCAATCTGCGCGAGCGCTGCACGGTAGTAGTGGTGGAAGGCGGGGCCTTGAGTATACCTTAGCAAGGATGTGGGAGTGGCGTAGATGCGCAGTCACAGGATTCGTTATAGCGGAAACGAGTGGGGTCCATCCGTACCTTTAATAGTTATCAGGCGTAGCGCAGTACCAGGAGCACACGATGTCTTAAGTAGGTGGTTACTTTCACACTTCACTTAGCTTATATTCTCCTAGTAGTTGAGAAGTAATTAAATTATCAGAATTTAATTTATTTAAAAATTAAATAAATAAAATGACAAAATAAATCACTTTGTACGTCTACACCTTATGGCGGTCCGAGGGGAAGAGGAAGATTGAGCTAGCCCCAAAGTAAGTTCTTAAGAAAGACTTGTGTTATGGGATACTAACTCAACGATACTATATTTTATAACAAATACATATATAGATAAACATCCAAGACCCAGGTCAATCTGAAAAAGATCGTTTTCCATCATGACCTGACCGGGGATCGAACCCGGGACCCCCGTGTCGCAGGCTGGCGTGGTAACCGCTGCGCCACGGAGCTCGTCGTAATACAAAAAGAATTTAAGAGTCCCACGTAAAGCCGCAATCCCATACAAACGTAGTTTCGTTTTAGTTTAACAACAGTTAAGCCAATCTCAACCAAATTTCGTACATAAGACCGGATGAGGCATATTGATTGATGTTTATAATCAGATTTCAATTTTAAAAACAATACTTATACAAAATTACAGCGAGTACAAGTTTTCGATACGAAACTTCAACTCGCTGTAATTTTGTATAAAACCAAACTACTTTTGTATGGAATTGCGGCTTTACGTTGGACTCTTAACGTAAATATTAACGTAATATTACTCCACTTTTAAGCAGCCCTGCTCTGCACAGCACTGTCTGCCTTGCCTTTATCCGTTTCCCCCGCGTGTTGTATGGCAGATGTAAGGTATGGGGCTAACGACTTCTGGTCTACTATGCACAGCACTGTTCGCCTTGCCTTTGTTTGCGAAACTTTATAGCGAGTCGGATATTAGCTGCTCACTGCTTGTACGCGCCCCGCCTCCCCGCCCCCGCGCAGCCCTAGTATTGTGAACAACGCAAGATTCACGTGATGTTCCGAGCCGCAATAAAAATTGGCGCGGCCAGTTCTTGGTATCTATGTATATTGGTATCTATGTATGTAAGCTTTATTCTCAACATGGGTCGTGCTCCTGCAGTGGAGACAATAGTACTTAATGTAACTGTTAAGTAATAAGGTCTAAGAATAAATTACGAACAGTTGCATACAACACTTTATCTACAAACATACTATAAAGCGCCTATAATGTATCCGAAACTGTTTAATAAACTCTTTCATATGTACTTCATTCTTGACTTATCAGGCAACAAATTGTTGATTATATTCGCTGCCCTGTAGAGAATTTTAGGTAGTCTACATACCTACCAGATTTTTCACCACTTTTTCGATTCACTATTATTCATGATACTTATTAATAGCAAATTTTTGATATCGTTATAGACACTTTATAGTGTGTGAGTAAATAGAAGACTTGATGATACTCAAATTACCTCACTGAGCTGAGTGCTGTACTCCAGCAAGTAACTATGCGCGCACTCCGCCGCAAACTTGACAGCAGCGCCCAGCAAGGCCGGCCTGCTGTGCACAGCACTGCCCGCCTTGCCTTTATCCGTTTCCCCACCATGTTGTATAGCAGAAGTAAGGTATGGAGCTAACGGCTTGTGCTCTGCTGTGCGCAGGATGTCTGTATCGTCGGCGATTAACCACTGGCTTTTGACGTGGTGCTTTGGAGGTGGGCTGCCTGGAAAGTGGGAATATTTAAAGTATAAATTGGATATTTACCGATTGGATACAGAGGTTTTAGTGCGTGGTTATTAACTTTTAAACAGTAATTAGGTTATTGTGTATTTTTCCTACCCCAAACAATTATCCATTTAAATATATAAAGATACATCACTAGCACCACAGTAAGTTGTGAGCTAGCGTCGTAGGATACTTACTCAAAAATACTATATACTAGCTGTTACCCGCGCTTCGCCCGCGTGATATATAGCCTATGTCCTTCTCAGTACCCTAACCTATGAGTATGCAGAATTTCATAATGATCGGTTCAATAGATAGAACGTGAAAGCGTAACAAACAAACTAATATTAGTTGGGATAGTTGGGATTGGGATTATGTGCGGACTTTACTTCTAGCTCCAAACAATAATCAATTCAACACGCGACACCCGCGTTCAGCTTCTTTCCAGCCCCAAAAAATAATTAATACAGGAACCGTGTGAAACCCGCATTCATTTTCTTACTTCCCCAAACAATGATCATTAAACATGGGAAATGCGCGGTTATTTTATTCCTGCACCAAGCTATGATCACCTTACCACGAAAAACCTTAAGAAAGGTAACTGTCAATATATATTCAACGATAATAAGCGGTGTGGTTCTCGGCACAGTAGAATAGGACCACTCCAAGTCTCGTAGATGTCGCAGAAGGCGATTTAGGAAACACAAGGTTAACAAGAATAAACATCAAAGAGACCTCTCCAACCCGTCTGGCTAGCGTGGAGAGTGTAGGCCAAATCCTCTGACTGCTCTGGCTAATATATGGCTCTGGTAGTACAGAGAGGGTCGTGCTCCTGCAGTGGAGACCAAAAAAGACCTGATAATGATGATGATGATGAATATACTCACACATGAGCTCCCACTGGTCCAGCAGTTCGTTCATGAATCCTATCTGCTCTTCCCTCAGTCTTCTGTTTGCAATCAGTCGCTTGATTTGACTAGGAGATTCTTGTGTGCGTCTGTAAATGCGGACAAGCTTTTATATATAGCGAATTAGTATATAACATTTTGTATACGATGTACATTACATTTTATATACGGTCGAGCTCCGTGGCGCAGCGGTCAACACGCTAGCCTGCGACACGGGGGTCCTGGGTTCAATCCCCGGTCAGGTCAAGATGGAGAAAGATCTTTTTCATATTGACCTGGGTCTTGGATGTTTATGTATATAAGTATATAAAATATAGAATCGTTGAGGTAGTATCCTGCGACACAAGTTCACAACTTACTGTGGGGCTAGTTCAATTTGTTAGATATGTCCCTATATATTTATTTATTTATTATTTATTTAGCGTTGTATGCATAATAATACAACCAGTTGTTACCCGCAGTTTCGCCCGCCTATGTCCTTCTCAGTACACCAACCTATGTGTATGCAAAATTTAATGATGATCGGTTTAGTAGATAGGGCGGGAAAGCGTAACAAATAATAAATATATACGGACAAATCATACAGATTAAGCTAGCCCCAAAGTATGTTCGAGACTTGTTTTATGGGATACTAACTCAACGATACTATATTTTATGACAAATACATTTATAAATAAACATCCAAGACCCAGGTCAATTTGGAAAAGATCATTTTCATCTTGATCCCGGGTCAAACCCGGGACCATCCGTGTCGCAGGCGTATTGACCGCTGCGCTATGGAGCTCAAACACACTCACTTTGGCATTTATATTTTAGTTAGGATTTACAAGTCATTATCATTTCACTACATAGTATATAATTAAAGATATTTTTAACAAAAACAAAAACCGACTTCAACCCTATCAATTTTTTTAATAAGCATAAGAAAAATGGAAATAAGTGTGATCCAAACGGCATACCTATAAACATTTTTTTTGTTTTTGTGTATTTTTTCAAAAAGTGCTCCACACATTTCCGATAAAAATTGAATGGGACCATCTGTAAAGTTTTACCTATCGAACAAAAAAAGAATTTCTTAAATCGGTCCAGGCGTCTTCGAGAAATCGGGGAACATACATAAAAAAAAATAAAGATTACGACGAATTGTAAACCTCCTCCTTTTTTTGAAGTCGGTTAAAAACAAAGCCGCATCCCGCTGACTGCCTGTCCCTATCTATGCTTAGATTTTTAAAACTACGAATCGGATTTTTATGTGGTTTTTAGGGTTCCGTACAAAAAATGAAAAACGGAACCCTTATAGGATCACTCGAGCGTCTGTCTGTCCGTCCGTCCGTCTGTCACAGTCGATTTTCTCCGAATCTACTGAACCAAATTAAATGAAATTTGGTAAGATAGTGTAAACCTATGACCCCAACACGGATGTGCAAAGTAAATTTATTTTTTTTAAAATAAGGTTCAGTTTAGGGGGTCCAAATAGAAAATGTTAAAAAAATGTTTTGCAAACCTTACCGTGTTATATATCAAATGAAAGGGCTTGTTATGAGGATCTCAAAAATATTTTTTTTTGTTCGGGAAAAATCAATACTTTTGATTTTATTCACGAAAGAAGGCAAAATTTGACCATCCCCCCCCCCCCCCCCTGACCTCCGAAACTACTGAGCCTAAAATTTCGAAAAAATTACAATATATAGTTTATTGCTTGAAGATTACAGGAAAAATAATAATAATTCTATCAGTTGAAAATAAAGTGGTAAACTCACTATAATAAGTTCACCTAGGGAAATAGTTCACTAAAACACCACTAGATAGCGCTAGTCAATTGAATAAAACATTTTTGCACATTGTGTGTGTGTTCACGAAGCATATTGTACGGAACCCTCATTGCGCAAGTTTGACTCACACTTGGCCGGTTTTTTTTTATAAAGTGATTCACGAGGAAGATTTAGGAGTAAAATACATTCCAGCCGGGTAGGGCTACTAACTAGTATATATAAATTGTGTTCGCTCATAAAGAGCTCTCATATGACACAGTAAAATTTGCATAACATTTTTTTTTTCTAATATGCCCCCGGAAACGAACCTTTCGAAAAAAAATATTTGTTATCTTTACACATCCGAGTCTTGGTCATAGGATTACACCACCTTACCATATTCCACCTAATCGGTATATTCAAAGAAAGTTAGCTGTTACAGACGGTCGGAAGACAGACAGACGCACGAGTGATCCTATAAGGGTTCCGTTTTGCACGCTTCAAAACATGAAGTGTTTGAAATTGTGCATTAGCGTCGACTTCACAAGGTCAACCCATTTTCAGAACTACATTCATTTTTTTGTACGGAACTCTAAAAATCAACTCAATACTGGTTCCAAAAGGTCCTGACAACTGTATGAAGAGCAACTGTCTATAATGGTTAATCTCTTTGATCTGGTGGAGATCGATGCAACCTCTCCAACCCGTCTGGCCAGCGTGGAGAATGTAGGACAAATCTTCCGATACTGCTCTGGTGGTACAGAGAGGGTAATGCTCTTGCAGTGGAGACTGAAAAGACCTGATGACGAGGTCGATACAGCTCTGGAAGGAGTGGGCTTTTCCACGCGGACGAAATAGCTTTTTGAGTCAAAATGGTTATTTTTGCTATTTATAATATAAATTACATTAAAAATCACCTCAAGACCGGTTCTAGAAGATCCTGATCGGACTCCGGCAAGTCCTCAGCGCGGTACATGTCTCCAGCCGACTCGGTCGCCTCGTCTCCTCTCTCGGGCTCCTTGGCTGATATGTCCACGCTATCGGAGAACAAGATGAAGAGCAGCTGGCTGTGGGGGTTGATCTCTTTGATTTGGTGGAGGTCGAGGCAGTTCTGGAAGGAGAGGGCACTGGTACAGTCATCATCATCAAGTCTTTGTTAGTCTTGTTGTGGTAGAGCCTCATTACCGGCGAAAATCACTTTTGCTAATAAATAAATAAATAAATAAATAAATAAATAAATAAATAAATAAATAAATAAATAAATAAATAAATAAATAAATAAATAAATAAATAAATAAATAAATAAATAAATAAATAAATAAATAAATAAATAAATAAATAAATAAATAAATAAATAAATAAATAAATAAATAAATAAATAAATAAATAAATAAATAAATAAATAAATAAATAAATAAATAAATAAATAAATAAATAAATAAATAAATAAATAAATAAATAAATAAATAAATAAATAAATAAATAAATAAATAAATAAATAAATAAATAAATAAATAAATAAATAAATAAATAAATAAATAAATAAATAAATAAATAAATAAATAAATAAATAAATAAATAAATAAATAAATAAATAAATAAATAAATAAATAAATAAATAAATAAATAAATAAATAAATAAATAAATAAATAAATAAATAAATAAATAAATAAATAAATAAATAAATAAATAAATAAATAAATAAATAAATAAATAAATAAATAAATAAATAAATAAATAAATAAATAAATAAATAAATAAATAAATAAATAAATAAATAAATAAATAAATAAATAAATAAATAAATAAATAAATAAATAAATAAATAAATAAATAAATCATCTTCCTCTCCCCTCTGGGTAGGGAAATTTAAAAGGCCGGCAACGCTCCTGTGACTGTCCTGTCCTGTCCTGGAGATCACTTACCATCAGGTGACCCGCTTGCTCGTTTGCCGTCCTATGACATAAAAAAAAGTCTCCACTATAGGAGCACGACCCTCTATGTACTACCAGAGACATATACAATTATTATGAAACCAGTACACAAACTTTAAAGGGTGACTCAGCCCATCAACATGAACAACTTCTGATATGGGAACAATGCCAGGACCTCAAAAAATTTACATACTCATGCAAAAGTGTCCAGTTGATTAGCCCAAATGTATGGAAAATGTAAAAATAATATTGAATTTTCAGCATTTGTTCCATAACAAAAGTTGTTCATGTTGATGGGCTGAGTCACCCCTTAAAGTTTGTGTACTGATTTCAAAACAAGGGGGTATTAGCCAGAGCAGTCAGAGGATTTGGCCTACTCTCTCCTCGCTGGCCAGAAGGGTTGGAGACGTAGCTTTGATATTTATAAGCTTAGTTTGCCTTGTGTTCCTAAGTCGCCTTCTTCGACATCCACGGGAAGACTTGGAGTGGTCCTACTCTACTCTGCCGGGAACCACACGGCGGTTGAGGTTTCTTCTCTTACTAAAATTATGATTGAAGTTTAACTCACCTCCCCACTAAAAACAGCAGGCTCCCCGCACTCCCCACCCTTCACCACCTTCCCCACCACATCACTTTTCACTTCACTCACTTCATTCACTTTCGACATACTGTACAAACTGAACGATCCCCAAAAATCCTCTTCACTTCTCGACGTTACCATATTATTCACAATATTCTCACTGAATATATGTCTACCGATTTTGTCTATGGCGTATAGATATACTGGGTTATAGTTTCGCAGTATAGCTTCTCGTTTGGAGTAGAGGTCTGAGTGGGTTTGTTTCAGGGTTTGGTGGCTGGTGGTCCCGGGTTCGAGTT
Source organism: Rhodophaea formosa (assembly GCA_963082605.1). Lineage (NCBI taxonomy): Eukaryota > Metazoa > Arthropoda > Insecta > Lepidoptera > Pyralidae > Rhodophaea > Rhodophaea formosa. The sequence goes on along the minus strand of OY720228.1, from coordinate 13,462,336 downwards.
CCAGGTCTGGTGGTACGATGATGCGCAGGCCGTCTTTGAGGAAAGTGTTGTTGAGTTCCACTTCGAGCATGGTCGATAGGTCGTTTTGATCTTGGCGAAGGAGGTCCTGGAAAGAAGCAAATATTATTTGTTAGTGAAAGAATATTTCAATACATATTACACGTCTTTATAACTGTGTCAGCTGGCTTCCTAGCAGAGTAGAAGGACCACTTCAAGTCTTCAAGTGGACGTCGTAAAAGGCGAACTTAGGAAACACAAGCTACACAAAGTTTATAAACTTAGAAGACCTTTAGACCTTTTTGGTGAATACATCAACACAAAACTTTGTTATGTGCTTGTCAGATGCTTGTACCTTATGTCATTAGTATTGTATGTGTCGATTAATTGTTTTTAATTTGTAGTGTTGTTTTGTTTGTTCACCAATAAAGTCTATTCTATTCTATTCTTTACAACCCGTTTGGTCAGCGTGGAAAGTGTGGGCTAAATCCTCTGGTAGGTAGGGCTGGTAGTACAGAGAAGGTCGTGCTTCTGCAGTGGAAACTAAAAAAGACCTGATGATGATGATGATAAGCCAATATGTCCAATTATATAGAGGCTAAGTGGGCCGACGACATAACAGATGTCAGGAAAGAATTGCGAAAGCTAGGGATAGAGAAGGATGGCGCGGATATAGGAAGACTTATGCCCAGCGGTGGCTTATGGAAAGCTGATGATAATGATGATGATTTCTTACTTTTTAAAATATATAAACATCGAATGAACTCACTTCTAAGGGCAGCGTGTCCCAAGGTCTCTTATTACACTCCAATTCTTCCACCAGTTCGAACTCCGAGTTCCCAAGAGTTAAGTGAACTTGCGTACTACTGCCAAACTGGATACGTAGCTGGAAATATAAAACAATATTATTATTATTCGTTCTTTACCGAGTATATCCCGGATGCTATGTGGTTCCCTACATAATAGAATAGGACCTCTCCAAGTCTTCCCGTGGATATCGTAGAAGACGAGTAAGCAAAGTATCTGGCCAGCATGGAGAGTGCAGGCATAATCCTCTGAATGCTCTGGTTAATACATGGCTCTTGTTAGGAGTACAGAGAGGGTTATGCTCCTGCAGTAGAGACTAAACTGATGATGATGATGATTCGTTCTATCTCTATATCCTCTGAATGCTCTGGTTAATACATGGCTCTAGTTAGTAGTACAGAGAGGGTTATGCTCCTGCAGTAGAGACTAAACTGATGATGATGATGATTCGTTCTATCTCTATATCCTCTGAATGCTCTGGTTAATACATGGCTCTAGTTAGGAGTACAGAGAGGGTTATGCTCCTGCAGTAGAGACTAAACTGATGATGATGATGATTCGTTCTATCTCTATATCCTCTGAATGCTCTGGTTAATACATGGCTCTAGTTAGGAGTACAGAGAGGGTTATGCTCCTGCAGTAGAGACTAAACTGATGATGATGATGATTCGTTCTATCTCTATATCCTCTGAATGCTCTGGTTAATACATGGCTCTAGTTAGGAGTACAGAGAGGGTTATGCTCCTGCAGTAGAGACTAAACTGATGATGATGATGATTCGTTCTATCTCTATATCCTCTGAATGCTCTAGTTAATACATGGCTCTAGTTAGGAGTACAGAGAGGGTTATGCTCCTGCAGTAGAGACTAAACTGATGATGATGATGATTCGTTCTATCTCTATATCCTCTGAATGCTCTGGTTAATACATGGCTCTAGTTAGGAGTACAGAGAGGGTTATGCTCCTGCAGTAGAGACTAAACTGATGATGATGATGATTCGTTCTATCTCTATTTATCTCTCTAATAAATGAGGGTTCTTAGTATGTACGGTAGTAAGATTCTGTACTGACAGATGAAGTCAACCCATAATTTATCATACATTACTATTTTCCCCTATTTTCCACAAGTTTTTAAGAAACTCAACCATCGGCATCCCCTAGGCATGGAGTCGGGCAGCAGTTGTCTCCCCAGCAAACAATTTAGCAGTCTGGCCTGCACACCCGCATTGGTACCCAGTATGACAGTATGTATGTATATATGTCTATAAGCAACTCACCCATCGACATCCCCGAGGCATGGAGTCCGGCAGCAGTTGTCTCCCAGCAGGCAATGTAACGCCCACCACCATTCTAAATGTGGCTTTTGGGCTTATGGCCTGGGCTCTGTCTATCCCGTAAGGGAAAAAGACGTGACAGTATGTATGTAAATGTATGTATGTCTATAAGTAACTCACATTAGGACATTGCAGGCATGAATCACCTGCTTGTCTGATAAGAAAGATGAACCCGTGCTTCGGAAGGCACGTAGACGTTGGTGCCGGCTGCCATCTATTAGTCGTTAAAGGGAGTCAGAGGCCGAGAGGCGGTCACGAAGAACTCTGACACCAGGGTGTGCATGGTCGACTGACCGTATCACCTACACGAAATGATGATGATGATGAGTAACTCACCCATCGACATCCCCTAGGCATGGAGTCGGGTAGCAGTTGTCTCCCCAACAGGCAATGTAGCAGCCTGGCCCGTGCAGCTGCATTTGTGCCCAGTATGACTATAGCTGTCGGCCGGTTGCATAGGCTGCCGATGTCTTGGACTGTCACCGGGATCTCGGGATCTGGAAACGAATCATATTTTTTTAATAATTATTCGGACAGAAGATCATACGAATCACTTGAATCGTCTCCGTCCAACCCTGGGGACTCGTTGGATTAGCTCTTTGGTGATGTTCGCCTTATTTTGAGGGATTCGGGTGTTGCGGACCTTTTTTTAATAGACTATGTAGCTAGCTCCTAGTGAATTTTCATTATTCAACGTTTGAGGTGAGGATACAGTGTCCTCAACCTATAAGGCGAACATCACCAAAGGTACCCCAGCCAGGACGGACCTTGGCTTTGGGCGTTGCCTGTGTGCGCAAGGCTTGGGGAGACAGCCAACTCCTTGGAGAGAAAGAAAATGACCAAAGTTGAGTATGTCGCATACGTCATGCAGCGCGCGTTGCGTGTCGCGCACCAAGCTCTGAGCGGGCGGGATGAAGTTTGTCTTCTCTTTCTTTGCTAAAACTTATTAAGGGTGGGTACTCAGTGCTTCTACTAATATACCAGGTCCTTGGGCGAGAGATGTAAAAAAATAGAAAAACAAAGAAACTGACCGAAGTTGAGTATGTCGCATACGTCATGCAGCGCGCGTTGCGTGTCGCGCACCAAGCTCTGAGCATGCGGGATGAAGTTTGTCTTCTCTTTCTTTGCTAAAACTTATTAAGGGTGGGTACTCAGTGCTTCTACTAATATACCAGGTCCTTGGGCGAGAGATGTAAAAAAATAGAAAAACAAAGAAACTGACCGAAGTTGAGTATGTCGCAGACGTCATGCAGCGCGCGTTGCGTGTCGCGCACCAAACCCCTGAGCGTGCGAGATCGCGCCGCGACGCGACGCGACCACGCGCAACCGCCCGCCATTATCTAGTCTTCGCTGCGATGGGGTCATGCGATGTAGCCTGGTAAGAAGAAATAATTTATCATCATCTTGGCCGATATCCAGTAGCCCAAACCAAAACTCTTTTTTGTTCTGACATTTTTCACATAGATGGCGCCACCGGTTGCGTCACTTTGAATCCGATGTTATGAAAAAATTAAAGCTTTATAAACGCACGGACTATATCTATATATAATATATAAAATGCTTAACTGACTGACTCACTGACTATTATCAACGTACAGCCGAAACTACAGCTGTACCTAGAAACTTGAAATTTGGTACAGGGTATACTTTCATGAGGTAAGTGAGCACTACAAAGGATTTTTAGAAATTCAACCCCCGAGTGGGTCAATAAGTGGGGTGAGTAAGTGGGCGAATTTTTACGCGGACGAGGTCGCGGGAAAATTGATATTTTTTATAACATATCTTAGGAATCACATTGATAGGCTATGTGGCTAGCAATCCATCACTATTTTGTTTGATCCCGCTTTCCATCTGTACGCCCACTACGATGCTAAACGTGGCCTGTAGGTTTTATGACCTTGGGCTCTGTCTACCCCGCAAGGGATAAAGACGTGATAGTATGTATGTATATATGTAAACTACACCAATTTCTTATGATAAAATCCACTATTATCAATGTGCTAAATTCCAACTGAACCCCTTGACTTCCCACCAAAAACTCCCGGTCTGGTGTATAATGTGTGCATTCATTCACATGACGAAAATTACGAAACCGATAATGAGTTCAATAAATATCTCTGTTCTAATACAAATGTAATAGAAGATAAATATGTAATAAATGGTGAGTAAACTAACTGATAAGAATAGGGACTTCACATGTCATTCAAAAACTTTATTGAATAATAGTAATTTTTAGGCATACAAGAGTAAGTGACTGGCAGTCTATACGTTAGTATTATATTTTCTTGGGTTAAGGCGCTGTAACCTCTAATAATAATAGTACGTACTGGTAATGGCCGCCGTGTGGTTCCCGGCAGAGTAGAATAGGACCACTCCAAGTCTTCCCGTGGATGTCGTAGAAGGCGACTTAGGAAACACAAGCTAAACAAGGCTTATAAACATCAAAGAAACCTCTCCAACCCGTCTGGCCAGCGTGGAGAGTGTAGGCCAAATCCTCTGATTGCTCTGGCTAATATATGGCTCTGGTAGTACGGAGAGGGTCGTGCTCCTGCAGTGGAGACTGGAAAGATCTGATGATGATAATGATGACTGGTAATCGCACTATATAGTATATACTGGTAATAAGGTTGAAAGTGGCGATATCAGTAGGTGATCTAAGCTCAAACCCGTCTCTCATGTAGGTAGTTTTGTTTCCAATAATTAAAACAAAATAAATCCTTTAACTGCCATGGCTAATATATGGCTTTGGTAGGACAGAGAGGTTCATACTCCTGCAGTGGAGACAAAAAAAAGACCTGATGATGTTAATGATGAAGATGATGAACCAAATATTGTAATATTTTTAGGTATTGCCTTTTGCTTATTAAGTTATACTTTTTATAGGTCGCTGAAAATATCAAGAAGGTCGCGCCGGAACCTTCTCTGGATATAGCTTTTTGCTGTAAATTTGCTAGGTTTAAAATATTTTTTTTTTTATATTTTGAAGTAATCATTTATTTTGATCTTTGAACTGTACTTCATATTTTTTTCATGCTAGTATTTCATGAAAAATAGCATAATGCTAACTACGCGATGAAAAACAGATGTTTTACGGCAGCGCCAGACCTAGAGCGCCTTAAATAAGACACCGCCCTTGACAGACGTCTTAAGTTTCGTCTCCGTGCAAAACAAGAAGCCAAGCAAGGGATTAAATACACAAATTAAGGGAAGTTAGGTTGCATTGATACCAGCGTAGATTCAAAGCGAAGCGAAACGATGTTATTATGGCAAACTCACCTTTAACTCAAGATAGTAAAGCTCATTTTTCCTCTGAGATTAAGAAGCGCGACATTCTTGCAAAAAAAACATGCGTATACGAGCATTTTGCTGATAAGTTAAAGGCAAAGAATATATACAGGTGAGTTTGCCATGTTAAGGCGCTCCTATAGTAACAGTAGCGCAGCGCCACCCAGCAATTAATTCTTTTAATCCTAAATTATATCAAATTTTCTCAATTCATTCTCAACTCAGAATCTAACAAGTACATATAAATTACTTGCAGTATTTTTGTATTCATTTTCACTAATATTTTTTTGATAAAATAAAAGAAAAACAGGTTAACGCTAAATATACGAAAAATACTATAAGTAATTTAGTAGTTTTATAATTGTTAGATTTTTAAAATTCGAAACAATTTATGATTTAAGGACTTTAATTGCTGGGTGGCGCTAGTGTTACTATAAGAGCGCCTTAAGATCGTTTCGCTTCGCTTCGAATCGGCACTAGTATGAATTGACCCTAAGTACGTATGTTTATCTTCGGTCAACTTACGCAGCTTGGGAAAAACCCTATTGTTCATGTAAAACCTTAAGCACACCAACGCGTCAATATTCAAAGGTTTTTATTAAAAAATTAATTCTTGTATCAAATTTTTATTATGAGTTACTCATAATGTAAAGTGCTGCCAAGACAAAACTCGTGAGCTTCAACAAGATCCGTATTATTATACAACGCGGACTAACGATGAAACCTGGCATCAAATCTAGTACTTAGGAAAATCTTATTATAAAACAAACAAAATAAAACGCCGTGTGGTTCCCGGCAGAGTAGAATAGGACCACTCCTAGTCTCCCCGTGGATGTCGTAGAAGTCGACTAAGGAAACAGTTAAGCTAAACAAAGCTATAAACATCAGAGACCTCTCCAACCCGTCTGGCCAGCGTGGAGACTGTAGGCCAAATCCTCTGACAGCCCTGGCTAATATATGGCTCTGGTAGTACAGAAAGGGTCGTGCTCCTGTAGTGGAGACTAACAAGGACCTGTTGATTGATGAAAACAAAGTTTATCGCGTAAGACAGGGATGATCCTAGGCCTTCAGACAGTCTAGCAGTAGTCCGAACTAAGATAAGACTTGGTTTAGAGTTTAGACCTGGATTTAACTTCTTTTTTTTATATTTAGATGTCATAGGTTTTAGAAGTGACTAATAGCTACCTTCCGACTCCATACCATAATATTGCAATTGGTTAAAATATAATAAGATTTTCCAAATTGAGTACCTAGTACAATTTGTACCTTAGATACAAACTAGCAAGTCAAGTTAAATAAAATGTGATGATGTGGGTTTTCTGAAATGCTCACCACCCGATGGCAGCACTGAGGCGTCGACCTCGATTAGCCGGTGCCATTGGATAATATTTGACAAGCAGCAACAACTGACACTTTGTGGCCCAATCACAGCTTACCGGACCGGACGCCTAAGCGACTAAGCGGCGGCAGTAACCGCCGCTTATTTCAGAACACCCTCATTGGCCAGGGCTCTGCATGCTTTATGATTTTTACTTGATAATCGACTGTTTAATAATTTAATTTATTGATCAGCAGCCTTCCCCGGCTAGACCCGGTCATGTATTATACATATAAACCATCCTTTTGAATCATTCTATCTATTTGAAACACCGCATCAAAATTCGTTGCGTAGTTTTAAAGATATAAGCATACATAGCCTCCCACGCTGGTCTGGGAGAGAAGAAAAAACGTAGAATGCACCAGCTGTTCTCTTCCGGCGCAGATCGTAAAAGCCGATCAAAAGATTCAAAGATTCAAAAGATTCAAAACGTTTATTCAGAAAATAGGCCCTTGCAGGCACTTTTTCACGTCAAATCACATTTAAAATTATCTTATTAAATATTATGCATTTACTCATTATTGTTCAAAAGCTACAGACTACTAGCATTTCGGAACCGACCACTGCAGAGAAGAAATGCCGAAAGAAACTCTTTTCAACAGTATAGGTCGCCTACTCGCCTGAAGGGCTTTGTATGATTAATGATTATATTATATTTCTTTCTTTTTTACTTTTCTTTTTTTTTTTCATCTGTTTTCATTTAACAATATTATTATACATTCATTATTTTTGGAACATGTTTATGTTTACGATCGAGTGAGCAAATCACAAAAACAACAGAACATGAAGTAGTCTCAAAGAGGCCGACCAGACCAGTCCCCACTGGCAGCACCCGTTCACGAGTTGACGTATGGGTCAGCCATCGTTAAACTCAACCATATTAGAGGGAACTCAACGACCCGACACATAACGCCACCACCAGTTTGAACATTTTAGTGAGCATGACTACTCAGCCTCTAAGACATTGTCAAAACAGAAATATGACCCTGATCTACAGTTGTCGATCGCAAACATTTACATATTTTACAATTAATAAATAGTTGATTCTATACAATTTCAATTGGTTGTGAAAAACATATTATTATTATACAAATAGCAAGCGTGTCTCAAACAACGCCAAGGCTCCAAGCATTCTTATCTGCTAAATAGTCATTAACTTTGTAATAAGCTTTTTTTAATAAAATATTTTTTGTAAGTTCTTTGAATTTTGGAAAGGGCAAAGCTGTAATATTTTCTGGAATTTTGTTATAAAAACGAATACTAAGCCCTAAGAACGTATTACTTGTTTTATGTAGTCTAAAGGCTCTTGCGGCAAGTTTATTCTTATTTCTAGTGTTGTACGTATGAACTTGACAATTTTTGACATATTTCTCAATATTTTGATGTACGTGCAGTATGTTTGCAAAAATATACTGTGATGTAACCGTTAAAATTCCAATTTCCTTGAATAACTCTCTTAGGGAATCTCTAGCCCCAAGTTTATAGATTGATCGAATAGCACGCTTTTGCAAAACGAATATACTGTTTATGTCTGCTCCATTTCCCCAGAGCAATATCCCGTAAGACATTATACTGTGGAAATAGCTAAAGTAAACTAGGCGTGCGGTTTCAACATCTGTCAGCTGTCTTATTCGCCAAACGGCGTAAGCTGCGGAGCTTAGTCTTGCAGCAACAGTTGTTATATGTGGACCCCATTGTAACTTTGAGTCAAGAGTTATTCCTAGAAATTTAGTAGAGTCAGCAAATTCTACCACTTCATCATTAACAACTATTTTAGTGGGCAAATGCTTAACATTAGGCGTACAAAATTTAATACATTTCGTTTTTTTAGCGTTAAGAAGGAGATTATTAGCTGTAAACCAATCTAATACCTGAGCAAGAGTGCTATTTACATCGTCAAAATTTGTCTTCTGTCTATCAACTTGAAAAACAAGTGATGTGTCATCAGCAAATAACACAGCTTTACAGGCACAGGCATGGAAAGGCAAATCATTAATATAAATGAGAAATAATAAGGGCCCTAGGATGGATCCCTGAGGATCTCCCATTTTTACAACAGACCCATTAGATTTTACTCCATTAAGGCTAACTTTTTGAATTCTATTTGCTAAATATGATTTAATAAGTCTCAAAGATTCATTTTTTATTCCATAATACTTTAATTTATTTAAGAGGGTTTCATGGTCTACACAGTCGAAGGCCTTAGAGAGGTCACAAAATATTCCTATTGCATTCTGCGACTTTTCCCATGCCTCTAGAATGTGCGCCAGTAAAGCAACTCCCGCATCAGTGGTAGAACGACCTTTAGTGAATCCGTATTGCTCACTATGGAAAAGTTTATTCTTATTAAAATATGAGAGCAACTGTTTGAAAATTATTTTTTCAAAAATTTTACTAAGAACCGGCAAAATTGAAATTGGACGAAAATTATTAGGATCGTCCTTACTTCCCGCTTTATACAAAGGTATAATCTTACTACATTTCATTAAATCTGGAAATGTTCCGGTCACAACGCATTCATTAAATATTAAGGCCAGGTTAGGAGCTATATCTTTAATAATATTTTTTACTAAGGAAACGGATATATCCCAAAGATCCCCAGTTTTCTTTGTGTTTAATTCTTTAAAGGTATCGATAATCGTTTGGGGTGTCACATGTTCAAAAATTAAAGTATCCTTACATTCAGGTATATTATCGCGTAATATTTTTTCAGCTTTTTGAGATGATGACTGAAGCGAGGCAGTTGTCTTAGTAGGAATTTCAGTAAAAAAATCTTCAAAACATTGAGCAACTTCGGCATCAGTCTCAAACTTTTGATTATTAACTTGTAGTTTTAAAGAATCATTATCACGTTGTTTGATTTTACCCGTTTCCTGATTAATAATGTTCCAGGTCGTTTTTATTTTGTCCCCGGAACTGGCAATTTTTTTACACAAATATAGAGACTTGGCTAACGTACATACTTTTTTGAATATTTTAGAGTAATTTTTGACATAATTTAAAAACTCAGGTCTTCTGTCATATTGTTTCATAGCCAGCAAATCATATAATTTATTTCTACTTTTATAAATCCCTACAGTAGCCCATTTACAGAATTTCTTTTTACTAGATATAGTACGAGTCCTAGCTTTGAAAGTTTTGTTAAATTCTGTGTCTATGGTTTTAAATAATTTTTCATAAAGAATATGCGGATTATCCCTCTTATCACAAATAATGGGCATTTTTTCTGATATTTTGCTTTTAAATTTATATATTTTAGATTTTGAATATGGTCTATAAGTTACTTTTGGCAAATCAATGTTAGTATCAATATCTGAAAAAACGGCTAATAACCCAAAATGATCAGATGATATCTTTTTGACTACTTTTTTTTCAAGAGCCTCACAACTACAAAAAACATTATCAAGACATGTGGCTGACGTTTCTGTTACTCTAGTTGGTTCAAGAAAAAGATATTCACAATCAAAAGACTTAAATAAATTAACAAATCCAATACTTTCCTTGTTACTTTTTAATAAATCGACATTGAAGTCACCACATACTATAATTTTTTTGGAGCCTTGACTTACTTTATTAAGAACATCCTCCATAATTGTCTCAAGTAAGTTATAATCTGATGTAGGAGGACTGTAAACACATACTATTATGAATTTATCCAGTTCAATACAGGACAGCTCTACTTGCCGTTCCACCGTAAGGCCAGCTACATCCTTTCGCTCTTTACATTTTAGACCATTTCGAATTAAGATTATACTGCCTCCATGGATGGCGGCCTTTCGGGCGAACACACTTGACATACTGTAATTATTGAAATTTAATTGTACATTATGTTTTTCTTGAAACCAGTGCTCTGTTAAGCAAAGTACATCAATACACTCAGTATCTAAAAATAGTTCTAATTCTAATAGCTTGCTGGCCAGGCCTTGATCGAGGGAATGAGCGTGAGGAATCATATCAATAGGCGATACGACTAGCAACCCATCACTATTTTGATTCCGTTCTCCACCTACAAGCCCACCAACATGCTAAACGTGGTCTTTAGGATTTATATAGGCACCTGGTCTCTGTATACCCCGCAAGGGAAAAAGACGTGATTGTATGTATGTATGTAACTATGTAAGCATACATAGGGACAGACAGCGGGAAGCGACTTCGTTTTATACTCCAAATCAAAATCAAAACGTTTATTCAGAAAATAGGCCTTTGCAGGCACTTTTTCACGTATATCATATTTAAAATTATCTTATTAGATCATATGTATTTATTAATTGTTCAAAAGCTACAGACTACTAGCGTTTCGGAACCGACCACTGCAGAGAAGAAACGCCGAAAGAAACTCTTATCAACAGTTTTGGTCGCCTACTCGCCTGAAGGGCTTTATATGATTACGAATATTTATTCCTTATTGTCTTTTTCTTTCTTTTTTCTGTTTTCATGTTACAATTTCAATATACATAGGTAGATTTATTATTTTTGGAACATGTTTATGTTAACGATCGAGTGTGCAAAGATAATAAACAACATATGATACTTAAAGTAGTCTCAGCCGAGCAGACCAGTCCCCCCTGACAGCACCCGTTCACGAGTTGACGTGTGGATCAGCCATCGCTGATCTCAACCATATTAGAGGGAACTCAACGACCCGACACACAACGCCGCGACCAGGTTGAACATTTTTCGTGAGCATGACTAACTCTAACTTTTAAGACATTGTCAAACAAAATATTAAGTAGTACTATGTAGTGATAGGGACACGGGACACAGTACGAATATTGCACCTAAGCAATTTCCTTCAAAATCAATTAGACCTCACATGAACTCAGCCTTATAACGACGTAATTCGTCTGACTCACGCGCAGCCGAGAGGAAATTCTATCCGTCCTTGTCGCACACTCATAAAACTGCATTATCTATCCCTCACGGCGTGATGCTAACATAGCATTTGTTGTGCAATGCCTAAAGTGTAACATTATACTGTATGCGTTATTATCAAGCAAGTGTGCTATAATGGGACTGTTTGTACCATGTATGCGATATGGTACGGCCGCTGTTTCCGGAAAAAATAATCTTCCTCACTCACTTCCATGCTGGTCTGGAAGTAAAGAAAAAACGTATAACCTATACCTCCTGTCTGGACCTCTCCAACCCGTCTGGCCGGCGTGTAGAGTGTAGGCCAAATCCTCTGACTACTCTGGCTAATACATGGCTCTAGTGGTATAGAGGGTCGCGCTCTTGCAGTGGGGACTAAAAAAAAAAGACCTGATGGATGGATGGTTGCCAGCTGCTTCTAATCCCACGCAGGCCGTAAAAGCCGGTCAAGGGAAAGGGCGAAATATTAGAAAAAAAATAGGCGATGCGGTTAGCAACCCATCACTATTTAGATTCCGTTTTTAACTTACTCGCCCATCAACACGCTAAATGTGGCCTTTGAGTCTTATGACCTTGGGCTCTGTCTACCCCGTAATGGAAACAGACGTGATTATATGTAACTATATAATCTTCCTCTCGTCGAGCTAGAATGATATTGATACCGGCACATCTATATCTTTACGGGACAAACTTCGCTAAAATTGGCAATACCACAAGCAAGGTAAAACTTTATTACCAAAAGAGTTAAATCTTTTACCGCATTTTTAATGTTAAGGCGCTCTTATAGTAACACTAGCGCTACCCAGCAATTAATTCTTTTAATCCTTAATTGAATCGAATTTTAAAAATCTAACATGTAGATTAAATAAATAAATTACTTGTAATATTTTGGTATTCACTTTCACTAGTATCCGTTTGGTTAATAAAGAGAAAAACAGGTTAACGCCAAAACAACACGGCACTAGTAAATTACTTGCGAGAAATAAAAAATACTACAAGTAATTTACTAGTTTTGTACTTGTTAGGTTTTAAAAATTCGATATTATTTAGGATTTAAAGAATTTAATTGCGTGGTGGCGCTAGTGTTACTATAAGAGCGCCTTAAGTTAGATTTGTTAAATAACGCAAGCCCTAATGCGTATAAAAAGTTTTCTTATGTTTTCGCGATTGTTACACATTTAAATAAAATTATTTTAATACGGTTTTTATCGCGTTTATTACATTATTTATACACCTACACCTACACTTATAAAATACTAGACAAATGTCAACTTAGTCTGCCTGCGACCACGAACACTGTAAAGTGCTCGAAACGTTAGGTGTATAAATAATGTAATAAACGCGATAAAAACCGTATTAAAATAATTTTATTTAAACGTATAAAAAGTATTAAGATATGGTGAAGAATTCGACACGTAAGTCATACCATACAAAGACTATAAGACGAGCTCCGTGGCGCAGCGGTCAACACGCCAGCCTGTGACACGGATGGTCCCGGGTTCCATCCCCGGTCAAGTCAAGATGGAAAACAATCTTTTTCAGATTGACCTGGGTCTTTGATGTTTATCTATATATGTTATCGTTGAGTAAGTATCCCATTACGCAAGTCTTACTTAAGGGGGCACACTAGGCCCAGTAGCGACGCCAATCATTTTATTCCTAATACTTTACAAATAGAAAGAAATTCAAGAATGTAAATTATATAAGCACTAGTAAAAAATTTGTGGTGGTAGTTATTTTTGGAATGCTTGAAAAATCTGACACCAGTGTTGACCACTTACACACACGAATATCAGAATAGCATTGTAAATCCATAAAAATATTTTTAAATAAGATAAAACGGTACAATGTTCATACTTGCGCAAGGTAACGTATTCAACTAACTTTTTTTTTATGTCATAGGACGGCAAACGAGCAAGCGGGTCACCTGATGGTAAGTGATCACCGCTGCCCATGGACAACTGCAACACCAGGTGTGTGACAAGAGCGTTGCCGGTCTTTTAAATATTTTTCCCTTCTTATAAGTTGGATCTCTCACTCACCGAACGAAGAATGGAAGCTGTAAAGCTACAAGTGCTACAACTCAAACGTCGATTTTCTGTGAGAGTGTGGTACTTCCCCGGACAAGCCGGCCCATTCATGCTACAAGCAAAAGTGATTTTCGCCGGTAGCTGTGGCTCTGCCGCAACTAATTTGTTATTAAACCTAGTAAAGTGCGTGTCGGGCCATGCGCCGTGGTGGATTCCGTATTTGCACGTTATGTGCACTGCCTCCGTGGTTCAGTGGTTAAGGCGTTTGCCATGTTGCCCCGGGGGTCGTGGGTTCGATTCCCACGGGAAGCATACTTCGTTTAGTTGCTTCCAGTTTGGTTAGGACATTGCAGGCATGAATCACCTGATTGTCTGATAAGAAAGATTATTCCGTGCTTCGGAAGGCACGTTAAGCCGGTGGTCCCGGCTGCCATCTGGTAGTCGTTAAAGGAACCACGTCAGAGGCCGAGAGGCGGTTCCGCAGAACTCTGACACCAGGGTGTGCATGGTCGACTGACCGTGTCACCTACACGAAATGATGATGACGTTATGTATTGCTGTCTACTAACTCTTAGTCTTGAGAACCCTACGTAAGTAGGGTTCACAAGACTATCACACTATCACAATTATCACAGCTTGTACGTGGTACATATATATCACGTCTTTATCCCTTGCGGGACGGCCAGAGCCCAAGGTCACAAGACCCAAAAACCACATTTAACTTTGTAGTGGGCGAAAAGGTGGAAAGCGGAATCAAATTAGTGATGAGTTGCTAGCCGCTTCGCCTATTAATATGATTCCTTAGATTCTCGCTCAATCCTTTGACCGGCTTTTACGGTCTGCGCTGGAAGATAAGCAGCTGTTATATTCTATGTTTTTCTTTTTTCCCAAACCAGAATGATAGAGACTTGCTTGTAACTTCTTTATATATGCTTCTGCCATGTTTTTTTTTTTACGTATCATTTAGCTTGCGGGTGGTGTACACGTGACTATAACAAAAATTTGCAAAAACGGACACCCGAATCGAAAATGGGATTCAAAACAAGGGGTTGATGAGATTAAAATATTTATTTCTACCCTACATTATATAGAGATAGGCACCCAATTTTTCTTTAATTTCTTCTACTTAGCCTGATTATGTAGTATAAAACTAAACCTATAGCAATTTTAGCTTTCTAAGTACCTATCTATAGTCTATAAGCTAACCGCGGACATACAGACAGACAGAGGGACATTGCGAAACTATAGAGGTAGGCTAACCCAATAATATTTTTGAATAAGCTTCCTAAAAGGAGTCCTACGACACAAATTCCCAACTTCTGTAGGGCTAGCTCAATCTGTGTGATTTATCGCTATAATTATTATTTATTTATTTACGGTTGCTATCACTAGGCGCGCTACCGATGAAAGGTTAACGTATCCTCAGTTAGATAACTAAGTAAATAGTAGTTAGCATGTTTGTCTTCTAGTTTATCTACACTACAACAGTCCCACCAACACTTTAAACACTGACAGAAAATCGACTTTTGAGTGGTAGCTTTACCGCTGCTATACTTCGTTCGGTGAGTGAGAGAGCCGGAGGCCCATCTCCTCCTCCCATCTGCCCCCCTATTTACTAACTCGGATGACAGGTGTCGATGCCTATCAATCTAGGATTTGCTGTTACAATGCGGTTTTTGTAATCCAAATAAAAAGTTCGAGCAAGCAAAACCTGCATTGTAACAGTAAATTCTAGATTGATAGGCATCGACACCTGTCATCCGAGTTAGTAAATACGGGGGCTGGGCAGGGAACAATAAAAGGCCGGCAACGCTTATGTCACACTCACATCCCTGGTGTTGCAGTTGTCCATGGGCAGCGGTTATCACTTACCATCAGGTGACTCGCTTGCTCGATTGCCGTCGTATATCATAAAATAACATTGTTACATCTGTGTTTTCGCTTTGCAGGGGGTAATTTTGTGACCAGTTCATTTAAGGTTGTTAGACATGTATATTGTATAATTTTCCATGTTGGTGTGGGAGAAAAAGAAAAACATAGAATATACCTACCAGTGCTTTCCCGCGCAGCTCGTAAAAACCGGTCAAGGGATTGGGCGAACTCTCAAACAAAATTCATACAAGCATAGTTTGGTTATTAAAAAATTTTAATAACTTTTTTTATCAAATCATTCAGCTGTTTTATCACAAGAACACTTCTCCCAAACGCATAATCGCGAAATTTTAGACGACGAAGATTTAGATTTTCAACAATATTTGTGCTTGCACACACTAGACTGTAGTTCCGATGTGCTTATACATCGGTGTAAATAGTTCCGCACTGTTCATAACCGAGTCTATCCCTTTCTCAGTGAAATGGTCCGCAAATTAGCCACGTGCGCCGACGAGTTCGAGTTTCGGACTAGCGCATCCTTAACCCTTTGATTCAAAAGCCCTTGCGTTACCCTGGACCACAGAGAACGTTGACTCATTCAGACTTTTATTTCCTCATTTAAGTAAGAACAGTCAAATAGCCCGTCTACTAAGTACTATAACCCTAAGGTTACGTCTGGACTGATAACCCTCAGGACACCTTGGGCCGGAGAAAACAACAGATGTGCGTCACTATTGTAGAGACATGTCATCCTTATTTTTATCTTACTTTATTGACCATGGCCGATATAAGTACTACATACAATACATTATATTATCACGTCTTTATCCCTTGCGGGGTAGACAGAGCCCAAGGTCATAAAACCCAAAGGCCACGTTTAGTTTGTAGGTGGGCGTTAAGGTGGAAAGCGAAATCAAAACAGTGATGGGTTGCTAGCCGCATCGCCTGTAACGTGATTCCTTAGATTTTTGTCTGTGAATCGCGGGTCATCAGGTATATGAGAGTTCGCTGTCTCTCCAAGCATTGCGATCACAGGCAACGCCTAAAGCCGAAGTCTGTCCCTCCGGGGAGCCCTTTGGTGATGTATGCCTTACAGGCTGAGGACACTCTGCCTTCACCTTAAAAATCCGGTGAACTAGCGAAAGCTCACTTGGTGCTAGCTACATACTACATAGTCCATGAAAACAACCCGGTAGTTATGCCATACCAGCCATACAGTACTATGGTCCATATACAGGTCCAATTTTTAAGACTTTTTTTTTATTTTTAAAGCTTCTTTTGATGTATCTTTGTCCCTCAAAATTTTGTGTTAGTCTAAGCAGAACTCTATTAACATGACAGGCAATCAAATGACAAGGTTAGTCGGAAGATTTACCTCGTACATACATATATTATGAACAATGTTTCAGACTATAATCAGAGACTACCTAATACATAATTTATGTTTCTTGTTACTAAGTATAAATTATATACGATTTATGCAGCTATTATTGTGTTTATTTCAGTCTACGACTTTTTAGCAAAGGTTTTTATTTGATTGGACTTATTTCTGTAGTTTGTTTTAGTTTATTTATAAATGCTCATCATCATCATCATCATCATCATCAGGTCTTTCTAGTCTCCACTGCAGGAGCACGACCCTCTAAATGCTCATGCTCATGATAAATGTCTGAAATAGTTAAAAGTAGACTGTCCTAATATGGATTCATATAGATCATCAAACACCTGTATGAACACAAATAAATACTTTATATAAAAATAAGCTTAATTTTAGACATAGTTTTATTTCTACAATATGCAACCAAAAAGGTTTCAGCTCAGCATTTTGTCATATAGACACAAATATGACATGCTGATTTTCAGCTGAACCATAAAATACAGTTGATGGCTCTACCTCTGAATAAATTAACATTTTATAATAATAATAATAAATATATACGGACAAATCACACAGATTGAGTTAGCCCTAAAGTAAGTTCTTAAATAAGACTTGTGTTATGGGATACTAACTCAACGATACTATATTTTATAACAAATACATATATAGATAAACATCCAAGAGCCAGGTCAATCTGAAAAAGGTCATTTTTCATCTCGACCTGACCAGGGATCGAACCCGGGCCCATCCGTGTCACAGGCCATGCCATGATTGACAGCCATGTTGACCACTGCACACATAGATAAGGGCACTGAGAAGAACATAGGCTGTATATCATGCAGGAGAAGCCACGGGTAACAGCTAGTATAACAAAAAAACACCAATACTTTTTATCTCTTTAAACTGTACAATAACAGGTTCACTGAAACTTCGGTGGAAGCCATAAAATAAAAAATAGGATAGAAAGAAAGTCAGAGAAACAAGGATGTCATTAGTTAAAGATTATTTTAAATGGAATGAAAAATAAAAATATTTGTTTTTAAATATAGAGGGTACTTACCTAATTCAATTTCCTAGCGTTTACAGAGTAAAAATAGCCATCATGGAGTGGATTCAATACTAAAAACTATTATACTTAAACAATTATAAAAATAAATTATGAAAGTTTGGAAATAAGTTTATGAATTTAGTTTTTCAAACCACTGAATGGATTTAGACGAAACTTTGCACAGAGCAAGACCACGCTTTGAATTTAGATGGAGGATAGTTTTCAACTCGAAACAATGTGTCTAGGAGATGAATATGGACAAACTCACATCAAACAAGTCAAATAAGAATAAAGTACCTACTTAAACTATTTACAAATACTCTGTTATCTCTAATAGTAAACAATGCATTCAAACTAGTGTTGCCGATCGATAGGCCACTATCGATAGAATATCGATAGTCTATCGATACTGCGGCAATAGTGGGAATATCGATAGGGCTATCGATAGTATCGATACTATCGATATTATCGATAGTATCGATAGATCAAATAGTAGTAATACTATTGATGATTTGCAATAGTATCGATAGTATCGATAATATTAATCCTTGATAGTCGCTATGCTATCGATACTATCGATAGTATCGATACTATTATCGCCTCTAACAACTTTACTATCGATACTATCGATACTATCGATAGGTTTGAACTATCGATAGTTGTTTATTTTTCGATAGTATTGATTAAAGTTAAATAGTAATAAAACCAGAGAATCTCGTTAAACCCAAATATAGTTACAAAAGTTTAGTTAGTACCATCAAATTAAGGTTTTATGATACAATATATGTGGGTTTAACGAGATTATTTTGTTTTTATTGCTATTTAACCTTAATCAATACTATCGAAAAGTAAACAACTATCGATAGTTCAAACCTATCGATAGTATCGATACTATCGATAGTATCGATAGTAAAGTTGTTAGAGGCGATAATAGTATCGATACTATCGATAGTATCGATAGCATAGTGACTATCAAGGATTAATACTATCGATACTATTGCAAATCATCAATAGTATTACCACTATTTGACCTATCGATACTATCGATACTGTCGATAGTATCGATACTATCGATAGTCCTATCGATATCCTAACTGATTTTCGAGGTCAACTATCGATAGTGGAACAATCGATAGTTCGGCAACACTAATTCAAACTCACAACAACTACAACAAAACTACAATAATAAACAACCCACCCTGTACTAATAAACAAAAATAATCACATTTTTGATGCTTCAAGGAATGTAGACCACTTTATGGTTCACATAACAAGGAAACCAGTTACACAAGTCTATTTGCGTACGATAGGCAAATATACAAGTATTATAAGTGTACGTTAACCGGCCCACCGACTTTTGTAAAGAAAAATGCAAATATCGAGGGTATTCTTACAAAGTACCCGCAAATTACCAAAGTAGAATACCATTTCCCGTAATTATAATGAATTAGAAGCATAATTAGATAGTTTATCGGCTATTTAGTAAAGAACAACACTTACCCTGAATATTATCGTAACAAAAACTTAATTTAATTAGAACACTTAGTGCCACTAATGTTTGATTGTTAGAACAGCACACCACAAACACAATATAAATTCACGATTTCAGTACTTTATTGTTGCGTCCTTGCAATACTGAAGATTGCGTGTTCCGGAGTGAAATTCGCACAACGAAAGGAAAATCAACAAAAATAAATAACTTGCCCACGGACAGGATAACGTCACCTTGCTGCGCAATGCTGACAGTGACGTTGACATTGACAGCTAGCTATGGTGTTTCCATTATTGTAATATTTTTACCCAAATATTTAGCGTTTTCCCCGTCGTTTAAAATCACGGTTTAGAATGTACTTTATATTTCTAGTAGGTTAATCTTTAACTTTAAAATTAACTTTCACGTAGTTTACACAAATCAGTACATACATGGCTAGCAACATAAAGGATAAAAAAAAATCCACAATAATTTAATACAAACTAGTCGGTGAATCTGCCAAATAAACGTAACGTGAGTAAAACTGGAATTTTATAATGATGTAGAATCCTTTTATCGATATTAGTAAATGAAAAAAGGGATAAATACTTTGAAAAAAAAAAATACCTACTTTACCAAGTCTTGTGTTTGCTAAGCCGTTGCATTTTTGTACGGACAGGTCCAAAGGCCACGTAGATGCTTGGGAACTTGGGTCCTGAACAGATTGCGTATTGGCACCCAAGTGGCCAAAGTTGCGGTAACCAGTTAGTCTTTCTTGGAAAGAAGATAAGTATACAGAAGAGTATTAATTATCTATCGATACTCTCTAAGTGGTGTTTCAGTCAGTCAAAAAGAACAACTCAATAAAAATCTACATCATCATACAAAAGTGTTCGGCTGGCTTAGCAATTGTTATGAAATATAAAAAAAACTATAATGAAATACAGGCTGAATCACTTCTTCAAGGGAATGTTGGTAGTTAATTTTCCCGCTGTGTAAAGGTATGTTTGTTAATATTTACACTCTATTAAATCCACAGAGAATTTACACGTTAAAAACCTTACGCAAATCAGAAACAATGCCAACAAATAAATTGTTGCACTATTTTTATTATAATTATCTCAATAATATGTTTCCATATGTTATTTAATTATTTAATTGGGAAAATGTTACTTACTGACAACACCAACTAAAACGTCAAAAAGCGTTTTATTTATTGCTCTCTACAAAAGCGTTTTATTGGTAACATTAATAATAAAAAAGATTGCCAAGCCTTAATTAAATTGTTTTTTGTTAGCAGGCTCGTCACTTATTTAAGTACATTAAAATGAGCTCGTTCAACTAGGAGAACGTAGGTAAATTCAAGTTCGTAGCCAACAGCACAACGAGCACAACATACAGATGACCATGTCGATGTTGCTGCGAACTGTTTGTTTTTCTCAATGATAGCTATCGCAGCTTATGTCGCTTGAATGAATGTTGTTCGTGTTCAGTTAGTGAGTCCCACCGACTATGGTTTGAACAATTCTAAATATATTATGAGTCCTTTTTTCGATTCGGAGGAGGAAAACTGTAAACCAGGTGGCCCAATGTCCCGTTAACGATGCACACACGGATAAAAATTAAGGCTAGCAGTTCAATAAAACCGGTACTACCACGGATCAAAAAAGTTTTGGACACATTTTTTGTTTAATGTCATACCAGTTTTAATAAAATTATTACTAATTAAAATACATTTAAAATAATTGCGTTAACAATGATTATTTAACACTTGAATGAAAATCTAAACCGAAAATAATCTCACTTGCAATTTACTCCTGAATTAGGTTGTGGACTTGTCGTGCCTACCCACGGAGAAAGTAAATATCTACTCCTTGTGCTTAGGTACTATATTGCAGCCAAGCCTGAAGCGGTAGGTACCTGTATTGTTGATATATTTATTGTAAAGTAAGGAGTACGCCGTGTGGTTCCCGGCAGAGTAGAATAAGACCACTCCAATTCTTCCTGTGGGTGTCGTAGAAGGCGAATTAGGTAACACAAGCTAACAAAGCTAGAGACCTTAAAGGTCTTTTTGATGTATTTATGCTTTGTTTAGCTTAGAGAGCTCTCTCCTGCTGACCAGCGTGAAGAGTGTAGACCAAATCTCTATCTGTTCTAATAATTATAAGGCTATGGTAGTTCAGAGAGGGTCCTGCTCCTGCAGTGGAGACTAATGATGAGAATGATGAAGTAGTAAGTACCCCCTAAATATATAGGTAAGTTATATTACGTTATATCAGACATCTTGTCTCTCGGAACATTGCCAGGAACCGAGCAGGAATCAATTCCTAAGCCAGAAGTAACAAGCCAATTGAATGTCTTCGTGTTGACGGCTACACAAGGCCAGGCCAGTAGCTAACTTACCAATAGGAATCACCGGATTATAGACTGGCTTACTGGCCCGACTCGGTCACTGGCTTCGTGTAATATGCCCATTACAAGAACAAATTGGTAGGTAACAACCCTGCCATCAGTAGCAGCCATTTACAGTTGGGTTTGAATCAACTCTTGAAGAAAAGAAAAAACATAGAATATACTACTGCTTCTTCCCGTGCAGACCGTAAAAGCCAGTCAAGGGATTGGGCAGAAATCTAAGGAATCACAGCAATAGATGCGGCTATAGCAATCCATCGCTATTTAGATTCCGCTTTCCACCTCCACGCCCTCTCACACGCTAAATGAGGCCTTTCGGTCTTATGACATTGTGCTCTGTCTACCCCGCATGGGATAAAGACGTGATAATATGCAACGTGCCGCGGCGACACATCGTCATCACAAATGACACACATCGTGACACGATGTGTGTCATTTGTGAACACGATGATCGTGTTTATGCTGTTGCTATGTGCTGTCGGCTCCGAACTGTAATTTTTTTAACGCAAGCAGACATACAACCCACTTAATGGAAAGCGGTTACCGTAGGACGGTTATGGACGCCCGAAACATCAGCGGTGTCATCTTGTTGCCGACCCTTAAGGAATTTTAATCTCTATGGTATTTATATCATTTGAGCTCATACCAATTCAATTACTAATAAGTAAAAGGTAAAACTTTTTATTATCGTCCATATAGTTTGTCTTTGTAGTCAAAATCTGAGTTTGCCCGAGATAAACGAAATTAAAATTTCAGTATTTTCAGGGCGTCCAGAACGCCACCTGTACTAAACACGGCGAACTACTCGACATCTACAAGAACCCTAACAATCAGCCGACCTAGTTCCCTCGAACATTAAAAATAGCGGGCGACAATAGCTCAACCACTATTTTTAGTGACTATCATCAAATCGAACTCTTATCTTATTCGGCGCGAATTTTCACTCCAACAATCAGTTAAACCTCGGCTCGCGATGCGTGGAGGTAACATTCCTACCTACAGCGCAAGTCGGTATACGTAGGTACCCAGCAATCAATATCTCGCGACAGTACCAGTTGTTTTCTCCCGTGAACGTTAGTGGATCTTAGTCGTCGCTAGAATTTTAGTTTAGTAAACAAGGGAACATGTTTTAAAATTAAAATAAAATGGAAGGTAACGTGAAAAGGTATATTAGGAGTGAGTCCGCGAGTTGTGCGCATATGGTCGAAGAGAGTGCCGCGAATAATAGGAAAAATGTTGATCCACATGAGAAGCTGAAGGCTTTGTTGAACTCTCCTGAGGAAGAAGGGGACGATGCGTTGCCTCCAACCGATGCCCCGAAATTTGGGACAGTGATTCATAATAGAATTTTCGTCGGTGGTTTTTCGTTGACGACGACTGATGAAGACTTGTGGAAGTTCTTCTCTGGGTTCGCGACGGTGACGGCTGCGAGGGTGATCTACGATCGGGCAGGAGTCTCCAAGTGCTATGGATTCGTGACATTTGCCAGCCCGAGGGTGGCTCGGCTGATTGTCAAGCAGGTATAGTGACATTAGTAGGTAAACAGTGGTGAATGGTAACGATTGATGTCTTCATCTGCCTATTCCACTGCAAAAAGAATAATCCCAGATTATTTTTCTTAAACATAAATCATTATTTTCAAAAGTCAAAAGATCGACTGTAAATAAATGCTAACTATAAAAATCTTGCCTTTTTGAATGAAACATTATTTTTATTAAATAAGTCAGATGACCGACAGAAGAAATGCTATTTGATTGCTAAAAAAAAAGTTTTTTTTTTCTTTTTGAATAAAACGTTATTTTCAAAACTAGTTTAACGACCGTGTCTTCGAAATAATTAAAGAAAGGGCTGTTTCATATGGCAGCACGAATATTAGAAACTACCTTATTAGGTATAATATTAGCGGACCCCGAACAACGAAGCATCACAGATGAGGATTAAACCGTGATGAAAACAAGCATAAATAAAAGGGAATATATCAAAAAAGCATCAATAAAAATGCGAAAAAATAATTCGTTGCCACTTACCTACTGGTTTACGTTCACTTTGTTTAATTTTAGTATCTGTTATCTGGTGATAAGGGCGACCTCGTGTTGAAATCTGCTAGAACTGCGGATAACATCCCATCTATCAACGTCGCTTCTTATAGAATTTTCTCTTTGTATTGCAGGCATATATGTTTTTAGTTTGATTACCTTACTTATTTAATAAGAGAGTTCTTTCTTCACCCAGGTGATATCACCTTTATGATCTACGTGTATAGGTACCTACCTAATAGACTAAAGAAATTATACTATAAATGTAACTGATCTGTATGATCTTTTTAAAATTGACCTGGGTCTAGGATGTTTATCTAGGTATATATGTATTTGTCATAAAATAAAGTATCGTTGAGTTAGTATCCCATAACACAAGTCTTGAACTTACTTTGGGGCTAGCTCAATCTGTGTTATTTGTCCGTATATATTTATTTATTTAACTTTAAATAAATATAATATACCTAACATAGTATAGATATGTGATAGTACAAATGGGATTTTTACAACGATCCATCAAATAAAAAGTTAGGTACCTCGTCGTAAAAAATCTCATTTGTACTATCATATACCTATACTATTGTAAGTAGGTACCTCCCTACGTAAAATTTTTAGGTGATGGAAGGTAAACATCGTTAAAAATCCCATTTGTAGATATTATCGCTATTATCTGTGGTAATTTGACGTAATACCTATCGTAATTTAATTAAAACAAAATGGGATGTTGGATCTTATAAAACAAAGGTATTGACTATTATTTTATGTCATTAAAAAAATTAAGGTATATAGGTGCTCGCTTATCTTATTTTGATAAGTAAGTGACCAAGATAAAAAAAATGACTCTGATTGTTGTTTTACGTCTTTAGTTTGCTTTCTCCTTCTTTACGCTAAACCTAAGCAAATAAAATCTACCTACATATATGTGCTTACGTACAGTTTAACTGTTTGTGCTATTTTTTAGGTTAAGAATATTTAACTGCATGCTAACATGCATATAGTAGCATCCTAACTAAAAATGTTTTCTTTCGTTCTGTCACTGTCTAGATAACATAGCAAGACAAAGATGATCACTTACCATCAGGTGACCCGCTTGCTCGTTTGCCGTCCTATGACATAAAAAGAGACAGTATGAGGTTTGTCAATAATTAACATTATTTAGAGTATTCGAAGGTGAGTGCGATAATTTTATTTCTGAAAAATATGCGCATAGGAAAATAGTAAATGCTTTAATTAATTAAAAAAGTGCTTAACTTGCATAAAAAGATAGATAAACTTTTTTAATGCAGCACAACAAACGGGATGAAAGATAGCCTATGTCCTCCGTACTCCAGACAACGTGTATGCAAAATTTCATGATGATCGATTCAGTAGATAGGGCGTGAAAGCGTAACTAACAAACAAACTCACTTTCGCATTTATAATATTAGTTGGGATGGCTATCAAACATCACAGTACTTTCGATACCTACCATGTAGGTTCGTATTATAGCACGTAAGGCCTTGACCTACTTAAGTAGGTATTCATAAGTGTGAAATTTGTTGACCTAAATTCTGATTGTTGGGTGTAGCCGAATACTCACACAGATGGGACTATTTATTAAAGGGTAACAGTTTGATGTTTGCAGGGCCTTGTGACTATTCTATCTTATAAAACAGTTGCTGTTACCCGCGGCTTCGAACGCGTAATATATAGCCTATGTCCTTCTCGGTACCCTAACCTATGTGTATGCAAAATTTCATGATGATCGGTTTTATAGGCACGGCGTGAAAGCGAACTCACTTTCGCATTTATAATATTAGTTGGGAAGTTGGGACTAACAATATTTCCGCGACTTCATCCATGTAAATTATAGCCTATGTCACCCGCAGATGAAAAGGTTTTCCATTGGTGAAAGAATTTTGGAAATCGGTCCTGTTGTTTCGGAGCTTATTCAATGCAAACAATCGATCAAATCTTTGCTCTTGATAATATTAATAGCTCTTGCCAGCGACTTCATCCGCGTGGAGTACGGTTACTTGTCACCCCTTTTCTACCTTTTAGGGGTTGAATTCTGAAAGAGCCTGAATCACTTGTTTACTCTTTTATTGATAGGAGTACTCCTGTAAAGTTTCGAATAGAATAGTTTAACAAATCTTGTTTCCTAATACAAACTTTCAAACCCTTTTTCGCCCCTTAGGGATTGAATTTTCAAAAACCCTAGAACAAGTATTTTTTTATTTTTTATCGTCAACTGAAAAACAAAGTTTCAGGCTTCTAACTAAAAATGGCGGACTCCCGTGCAAAATTTTGACCCCTTTTTCACCCCCTTAGAGGGCGAATTTTCAAAAATGCTTTCTTAGCGGATGCCTTTGTCATTACAACTATGTATATCTAGTACTCGTAGCTTCAAAGATGACGCTACCAGAAGTGTCATCTATGTGCAACTGCCAGAAAGATTAATTTGTACGATTTAGAGATTGAGAGAGTTTGTGATGGGAAATCAAGGGGTACAGTTGAACTTTGCCTTAGACAAATTTGCAAATTGATTTTAGTGTACTTTATAATATGAAATTGGTGTAGTTTGGTGTTATAAATGCTCGTGCTCATGACCAATTTGTGAAATAGTTAAAGTGGACTGATGATAAATGGACTCGTCTAGATTTGCCACCAGAATCTCCCACAAGGCATCAAAGAGCATACGCCATCTTTGATGCTACTTGAAAAAACTTTACCGTACAACACCGATACTTAGTATCTAATTATTCTGGACATTGGCAGAATCATTGAAATCTCGGTGGAAGCCATAATATAAAACAGAAGAAGAGATTCAGACCAGATGGTGTTGCAGGCACACATCACATTGGATAGGCTTTAGATAAAGACTATTTGTACAAAGCAAGATTAAGTTTTGTCGAGTATCCTTAGCAACAACTGCAGAAGATAAGCTTATCAAAAAAAAAATGACCTCCCATTAAAAAACTCAGTGAACATAGTCGATAATGACAATCTTTCGGATATAAATATATTTTTTCAATACATTTGCTAATAATACGGTTCTTGACATCGAAATCTGTATCGTAATGATGTATTTTACGGCACTTGTGCTTTTTACTTTACACCAATCACAACCGCTCAATAGCCCAATGCCACAGATGCAAAATTCAAACATTTTCATAGACAAATGTCAACTTAGTCTACCTGCGACCTCGAACACTGTAAAGTGCTCGAAACGTTAGGTGTATAAATAATGTAATAAACGCGATAAAAACCGTATTAAAATTATTTTAATTATTTAAATTTTCATAGAATACGAGCAAGCATGAAAACTTTTTTCTGATTCGTAAGATGGAATTTTTTAACCGACTTCGAAAAGGAGAAGGTTATCAATGTACTTTTTTTGGAGAAAATAAACCTGAGTAAATGTAGGTACCTGATTATTATAAATGTATTTTTACAAACTGCTAACTTTTATAAATTCCTTATTTGCTGAACTTCAATCTTGTTTTAGTTTAAGATAATCGCAAATGTATTGAAAAACGTCGTATGATACTCGTACGGCAAGCTGTCTATTATAGTCGTCGGTTTATTATAAGCACTCGGCTTCGCCTCGTGCCTATAAACAATTCGACTATAATATCCAGCTTACCGTACTTGTATCATAATGTACTATTAAACAACAAGTAGGTAGCACAATTTTACAAAACTAAATACTTGACCCTTTTAGTTAGTTAACATCCGCCATATTAATTTTGCTGACGACACTCTGGGG
Source organism: Rhodophaea formosa (assembly GCA_963082605.1). Lineage (NCBI taxonomy): Eukaryota > Metazoa > Arthropoda > Insecta > Lepidoptera > Pyralidae > Rhodophaea > Rhodophaea formosa. The sequence continues at coordinate 13,434,671 of OY720228.1, read as the reverse complement.
AATAAAAAGTACTAACTCCAGAGTGACGAAAATTTTTTTTTTAAATCTATGACTAACTCTCATTATAAAGGTGTCACGGAAGATTAGCGGCGTGATATCAGTTTGTGGGATACCAACAAGGGGTGTTGGTCCCATCTATTCTTCAATGAAACCAGGGATTCTTCTCAATTGTGTATTCGTACTTGTATGGATATAACAGGCGTACAATTAAAGCAAAATAATGCAAGTTTTGTAACCAACCCAACAACAATGGCGGAATCTCTGTGACAGCTGTCAGTATTGCCACAATAACAATCAAAAGTAGCGTTCAGAAATTGAATATAAACGCTACAAGTTGCATTCTAGTTGCAAATGTGTTTCTTGAATTGCCTTCTTCGAGATTCTTGGAGTGTAGATAATCTTTAGGGAACCACACGGCATATTACGGGTGAATATATATTAACAGTAATTTTTTAAAGATTCTTGAGTTTCCATTAGGGTCGGCAACGCGCGACTTGCGGCCACTTGCTGACACCCATCCGAGTGGAGTATGTGTCTGTGGGGTTGCTTAACATGCAAAAGCGCTTATTATTCTCACACCCACAGGGCTGCTGCAGAACAGAGATGAACTCAACGTTGTTAATTCCATCGGGAAAATAAATTTTCTCATGTATCAAAACAGGCAATGTTAAAGCTTTTTCCGGTAAAATACCGGTAGGAATGTGTACCGATTATATCAGGCTTTATGTACCTGCCCGCGGCCCGAAATTCTGCAAATTGTTGACCCATTTCACGAGAATGGATGCGAGGATTCGATGACAGTGAAGAGGCTTTTTTTAACGAAATTTCGGGAATAAAATGTGTTTGTTCCTTTTTGAATACTTTTATAGAACAATATTGTACCCTAAACACCTAACTCACTAGTAGTAGTTGAGGAGCCCGATGGTCCAGTGGGTGTAAGCTCTATGAGCGCTTACGTATGTTAAGCAACCCCTGGTGCAGTCCCTACTTGGATGGGTGACCGCAAGTGGCATAAAAATATCTCGAGCTCCTCCGTGCTTCGAAAGGCACGTTAAGCCGTTGGTCCCGGCTGTCATCGTTGATGGCAGTCGTTAAGCTATGTCAGATGCCTTAAGGCAGCTTGAAAAATCTGACACCAGTGTTGGCCACTTACACATACGAAAAACAAACAACTAGTAGTAGATGGGTTAACCAAAATTGGGCAAACAAGGAAAAGCATTGGTATGTAATATAGAACATACCGCTTACACGAAAGAGTATATACGCTCCACGAAGTCTGCAGTCTGTGAACATGCATTAGACAAATCCAACCATTATATATATATGCGTTTCAATAATCCTCAAGTCCTTGCAGAAGAAAAAAAGATCGTTACATGAATTATTCGTATTTATTATTATTTATTAAGAAATTATTAAACATTCTGATTTCAATAGTAATTATGGCTGGCAGTTACTACCAACTTGGGATCCAGTTCAATTTAATTAAATTTCAAGCAAATATTTTGTTAAGGGAACAAATATGATTTTAATATACCTATTTTTAACAAAAGGTCAAACGATTTATCGCTATTCTTATGCACTAATTACTTGCAAAAATGTCTTAAAAAAAGATTTTTTGTTAGGAAAGATCGTATGCAGCGATATTAGCTTTGCATTGCCAATTCTATTGTCATTTAGTACGGAAGGGACATTATTTATCAGCTTAATTTAAGATATTTTTAACAAAAAACAAAAACCGACTTCCACCCTATCAATTTTTTTAATGAGCATAAGAAAAAACCGGCCAAGTGCGTGTCGGGCCACGCGCAGTGTAGGGTTCCGTAGTTGCGGATGACAACTTTGAGTTCACACTGTTTACACTCGTACCTCACAGTTTAACGACCAATGAAAATTGTATGAAATTTTACATTTTCCAGTACATTTTATAAGTTGGTTGCCTATAACTTTCTAGTTTGCAATTAGAACTCAGCTCTGATAGTTTTCCTTTCAACTTCAGTATTTATTCTACTGCTGTAATTTTTTTCACGTATCCATATGTAGCCGTTTAGCAGATACAGGGGGGGGGGGGGGGGCATTCACGTAATTCTAACGAAAATTTTCACTTTCAAACCAAATGTTTCAGAAACGAACGAACTCAATCTCACAATATTTTTCAAAGACCTTTTTAACGATACCCCACACAATGGGTAAGTAGAGAAAAAAAATTACACCCCCACTTTACATGTATGGGAGCTACCATTTTCTATGGCTTTTTTGCCATGATTAATATACATACCCATACCAAATTACAGCTTTCTAGTACTTATAGTATCTGAGTAAAACCGTGGACGGACAGACAGACAGACAGACATGGCGAAACTATAAGGGTTCCTAGTTTACTACGGAACCCTAAAAATGGAACTAAGTGTAATCCCAACGGCATACCTGTAAACATTTTTTTGGTTTTTGAGTAAGTAATTTTTCTAATCTGTAAAGTATAACCTATCGAAAAAAAAGAATTTCTTAAATCGGTCCAAGCGTCTTTGAGAAATCGGGGAACATACATAAAAAAAACATTACGACGAATTGAGAACCTCCCCTTTTTTTGAAGTCGGTTAAAAATACTATCTGCCAATTTTTCCCTATTCCTTCAGATAGCTCTATATTGGTGTTTTCTTGGAAAAATACTGACAAAAAATGCACAAGACGCAAAGTCAGTCGCGGGCCCTCTTGTGAAGAGCTCGCTATGCTTGGATTTTTCCGAGATTTATTTGAGAGTTTTGGAGATGGCAATGGCAGGGGCTTTGGCCAAAGACGACTTATTTATTATACATTTATTGTGAAGTAGCTTTTACCCGTGGCTTTGCCCGCGTAGTATACAGCCTATGTCCTTCTCAGTACCCTAACCTATGTGTATGCAAAATTTCATGATGATCGGTTCAGTAGATTCGGCGTGAAAGCGTAACAAACAAACAAACAAATAAACAAACTCACTTTCGCATTTATAATATTAGTTCGGAAGTTGGGATGTTGGCGAAAATCTAAGGAATCACGTTGTAGGCGATGCGGCTAGCAACCCGTCACTATTTTGATTCTGCATTATACCTTAACTAACACGCTCAACGTGGTCTTTAAATTTTATGACCCTAGGCTCTGTCTAACAGGTCTGTGAAACCTTAAGGCCACGTTTAGCATGTTGGTGGGCTTGTAGGTGAGAACGGAATCAAAATAGTATGGGGTGCCAGCCTCATCGCGTATTGACATGATTCCTAACGCCCGTTCCCTGGATCGGCTTTTACACTGGTATATTCTACGTTTTTTCCTTTCTCCTAAACCAGCTTGGAAGTCTTTATATTTTTTCTATTTTTTTCAAGCTTTGAAATAAAAAGTTTTTATATATTTTTATATTTATTTTACGGAAATTTTATAAAATAGAAAAAGTAGTAAAAATTTAAGCTTCTATGTACCAATCCCCATCGACAAGCTCTTAGACGTCCTGAAGTCTCAAAAGCTCTCGATAACGGCTTTGAACGTGAAGCGCCTTTGTTTTGAGCTTTTTCGAGCTTCAAGGCACTCAACGGCCGCCACTTCTCAAGGGCTTCGAGTTTTGTACAGTAAAAGCTAAAAGCTCGATCCTTTATTTACAGTTTTATTTTTTAGGCGGTAACTGTAGCTTTTTTCGAAATTAAAGGTATCGTCCTTAGTTATGCTTTTGCACAAGATAATAAGAGAGGGTCGTGCTCCTGCAGTGGAGACTAGAAAGACCTGATGATGATGATGATGATGACAAGATAATAATGCGTGTGACCCTTAGTGGCAAAGCATGACATGCACAAATTTATTCTAATCTATACAAGGTTACTTGTGATGTGAAACACCAGTGAAAATCAGTGTTTTGCTCTTGGAGCAAATGTATCACTGAGTTGTTGCCTCTTTGTATCACTGCGACACACTTTTTGTATTTGTCTAACCTTTTCGTATTTCAGTGTATTTATGAATAGATCTTAGTTATATGTATCTGCTAATATAAGGTGTGTATGTGTGTGTCTCAGTTGATGCAAATAAAGATTTTATCTATCTATCTATCTAACCTGGCAGATAACATCATAATAAGAATTCTACAAGTTTGGAAGTAACTCAATAAAATAAATTAAAAGGATTTTTCAAGTTTTAATTCTATATCCTAATCCTAACTATCCTATCCTAACTTCCTAACTTATATTATAAATGAGAAAGTGAGTTTGTTTGTTTATTTGTTTGTTACGCTTTCACGCCGTATCTACTGAATCGATCATCATGAAATTTTGCTTGCACATACCTTATGGTACTGACATGGACATAGGCTATATCACGCGGGCGCAGCCGCGGGTAACAGCTAGTTCGTCTATGTTTCTTTCGTATGAAAGGACGAACAAACGTTATTGTTTATAATGTCAGCTATCTACTTCTATGAAGTTACTAGTGATTTACAAGTAAACCTGTATACCCAACTCAATAACTTCTTATTTTTTAGATTAATCTATTTGTCCCACTGCTGGGCAAACGTTTCTCCCATTTCCTTTCATTTGTCCTTATCATTTAGGGTCTCTGACTAGTTACGGTGGTATGCGTCTAGGTCATCCCTCCAACGCTTTTTAAGCCCGCTACGACAATTCATTTCATTACGTTTTACCCAGTTATAAGAATTGCTGCATTTGCATAGGCCGAGGTTTGTGTCTTGAAATACTAATCTAAAACATTATAAATACATAAATATTTGTCACACAGCATGTTAGGCGGCCGCCATCTTGATTGGTAACACGCGAATCGCCAACCAAATGAATTTGAGGCCGTATCGGTCTCTCAGATCTACGTCGCAGGGGTTAAACGTAGGGGTTAAAACATAGGTTTAATGTGACACACCGAAAATAACAACAACACAAAACACGAAAATGCAGTCAATTTTAGGTGTAAAGTTTTATGATTGATTTTAGTTATGGTAAAGCCACGCTACCGGCGAAATTCACTTTTGTTAGTTAGTGTTTAGTAGTACCACACTCTCACAGAAAATTGACGTTTGAGTAGTATTGCTATGCTTCGTTCGGTGAATGAGAGAGCCTGGCCCATCCCCTCTCCCTTCTGGGAGGAAAAATAAAAGGCAACGCTCTTGTCAGATCCCTGGTGTTGCAGTTGTTCATGGGCAGCGGTGGTCACACGCAGGTGACCCGCATGCTCGTTTGCCATCCTAAGACATAAAAAAATTATATGTTTCTTTTTTTTGGCAGTATTTAAGGTTCGCCTGGACGCGCATGTCTCCATACAAACGGAAAAAGGGAATTGTGGCAATATTTGATAATCTTGGAGTAAAATTAAGCATCCAATCAATTAATCTCATTATAATCTACGTACGTTCCTATACAGTTTGGTTAAATTATCAATAGTTTGAGAATTATACGCCTCTCAAGATTTCCATACAAATTTGAAAAGGCTTGTAATTCTCAAACCATTGGTATTTTAACCAAGCTGTATAGGAACGTACGTAGATTATAATGAGATTAATTTATTAAATGCTTAATTTTACTCCAAAATTATCAAATATTGCCACAATTCCCTTTTTCCGTTTGTATGGAGACATGCGCGTCCAGGCGACTCTTAAGTAGGCATTTTTTATCTATGCGATAAAATTACAAATATGCTAGGTTCAATAGTTTGTTTCCCTTGGGATACTTATTTTATCTTTCATATACAAAGACAACAAACACGAAACTCCAATAAATCAGAAGAAAATAGCCGCATTGCTATTTCGTGGTGTGGGCATTGATTATGCCGGCCAACCTTTCACCCACGTCAGGTCAGGGGTCAACAGTATATAGCCTAAGGTCAACAGCAACATAACTGATTCCTGGGATAATGGTTTTCGGGTGTTATTAAATAAAAATGGCACGGATTCAGCGTTGGATTGTCACATAAGCGAATTAAGAAATCGCTTCGGGTAAAACACCAAAATAATATTTGCTAAAGTTTGTATAGGAGGCCCCCGCCACTATTTGGGGGGCCCTCGTTTAATAGTACTCATTTGTACCCCTTCGTTATCTTCGGTAGTACTTATGGCTCCCCATTAATTATATCAGGCTCGTAGTTAGGTATATCCCATACGTCTCGGATGTCTTACGGTAGAGGTACAATATTGCTATATTCAGTGAATCAACTTTATAAGTGAACAACATTTTCGTTAAAAAATACTTCTAAAAATTCGATCATATGTTATCAATTTCTGTGTGAGAAATGTCTAGTTTTGCAATTTCAAAATATGAAGTGAGAAAACGGGGTTCTATTACTAAGCCTCCGCTATACGTCCGTCCGTCTGTTACTTACAGCAAGTATTAATGGTTCCCTATGAAGTTATGACTTAACTTTTTACAGGATATGTGTATAACGATCTATTGCCGCTACAACAACAAATAATAAAAACTATCATACATGCTATCATGCCTTTTTTCCTTGCGGGGTAGACAGAGCCCAGATCAATAAGACTTTAATAAAAGCTTTTCAATATAGGTATTCCAGAGGAAGTGTAAGTGGAAACCAGAATCAAAATAGTAAAAACCATAAATAACAAAGAGGATACAAGAAACGTGTTTTCAGCATACTTGTTGATAATATTAATTGATAGGTACTAAACAATATAGTGCGATTCCGACTCATTACTTGGCTGGTTAATATTCCCCCATTTGCGTCAGAACTAAATTCATTTTTAGCCCAACAAGAATAGATTATGCAGGCCCATTCGGTCTTCATTATAAATCCCTCGCTTGGTCGCCCTGCGTCAGGTTTGGGGTCAACTCAAACATATTACAACACGTGACGACTGGGGTAATGGATTTCGGGGTCTTAGTATAGAGTATATTACCTAGGTACAGTCCGATCCGAATAAACTTTATGGCGGCTAGGAACAACGCGCGAATCAATGCGCAGTACACATCATCATCATCATCATCATCATCATCATCAGGTCTTCCCAGTCTCCACTGCAGGAGCACGACCCTCTCTGTACTACCAGAGCCATATACTAGCCTGAGTAGTAAGAGTATTTACACAATATTAGGTATTTATTTCCGTTGACGTTTCAATGGGGTTATGTCCATCGTGGCTGCAGCGAGACGAGCGAGAGATTCTCGCTTCGACCACGTGCTAATAATTTGTAAACGACTAAACTAATTTCGATAAAACATCAAAAACGTCATAGAATCGTCGCTAAAAATCTGCCTCATTCAAATCGGTTGTCCGTTTAGGAGCTACAGTGCCACGGACAAATAAACATACACATACACACCCTCATATTTGCATCGAAGGTTGAAAGCAAACTAATTGTTACATAATTTTGGTTGCGGTGTTGTATTTTTAAAGAGTCCTTAAAAAGCCTCCAGCCAGACTGAATAAATTATTAAGCCAAATATATTCGGCATTCGTTTATTTCCAGGTAGATAGAGCTTCGCTCACCAGTGTTTCACATTTGGTGGGTTGCGACCATGGACCTAGGAATAATATGGACCCGACATTAGACACATCAAAAGTGAAGCATAACTTACGTCACATCAAGTCACATGTGTGCAGCATGTATTTGACATTTGGGAAATTTGACATTTCGTTCGACCGGGGAAAAGTGTAGGGATTTTTGTGCCGATGTGTGCGTGCGCTAGTGTCGCGACACGAGTGTAGGGATTTTTATGTGCGTCACTGTTACATTTTCCAAGGGCATATCCTGATTATTCTTAGATCCATGGTTGCGACCCGGTACCGGGCATTTAAAATAAAATTCCGGGTTGCAGCCTCTAAATATACTTTACGTCATGAAAATTATACAAAATTAACTCGTCAAGGTGTATCTCTTATTAATTATGTGTTTTGTCACAACTTACAAACCCCATCCATGCTGGTCTGGAAAATAAGAAAAAACGTAGAGCGTACCGGCTGTTTCTCTTCCCGCGCAGATCATAAAAGCTGATTGAGGGAATGGGCGTCAGGAATCATGTCAATAGGCGATGCGGCTAGCAACCCATCACTATTTTAATTCCGTTCTCACCTACGAGCCTACCAACATGCTAAACGTGTCCTTAAGGTTTTACAGACCTCGGCTCTGTTTACCCCGAAAGGGAGAACGACGTGATAGTGATTTGACGAGGTTACTGGTTTTAACCAGAGCGACTTCCGCCTGACCTCCGCAACCAAAAGGGTAGACCAGAAATAGTTACTTCTACAGGACAGGTTGAAATAGACTTAAGATGGCGTTTCTCACCCACAGCTTAACATGCTTTCCGAAACGGATGTCCTTTCTTTAACGATAATCAGGTGATTATCGTTAAAGAAAGGATAAAATACCAATGGTTTGAGAATTACAAAGCCTTTTTAAATTTGTATGGAAATCTTGAGAGGCGTATAATTCTCAAACTTTTGATAATTTAACCAAACTGTATAGGAACGTACGTAGATTATGATGAGATTAATTGATTGGATGCTTAATTTTACTCCAAAGTTATCAAATATTGCCACAGTTCCCTTTTTTCGTTTGTATGGAGACATGTGCGTCCAGGCGACTCTTAATTGTTGGGCAAATTTTCTAGGTTAGACAATGTGGAAATCACATACGTAGCTGACACGTTTGTATTGTTCCGTAAAACCACATGGGAAAAATACTACGTAAGTAAATACTATTGTAGCGGATTGCTTTATGTAGCTACTTTTGCCTTTATTTGTATTTTTAACCTCTTTCAAAAGAGGAGATTTCACCTTCTGACCTTGTAATTTATTATTATTTGATTCAATTCGCATGTATATCATCTCAGCAACAGGAAGTCCACTGCTGGACATAGGCTTCCAATACGGCCCAAGGATTTCCAATACGACCGGTTGGAAGCGGCCTGCACGCATTCGCATGTATATATTATTTCGGAATTGCACAGTTTTTGATACGAAACATAATAGGTGTTTGTCTGTTTGTATGTAGGGCCTCGCGAATCTAAATATCTATTAGTGGATAGCGATTTCTTTTTTCTTCGGACAAGGTATAGTCCCAATTTAGGGAACAATGCAAGTCATCAAAGCAAGTGGCGTAGCCTTTGGGCTACAGAGTTTTGAATGCGATTAAGTAATTTTTAGAGAAAACGAACTTGCTTTAAGTTGTAGTGGAGCAAACCTTTTGCTCAAAGTCTGCTATATAACCATGTTTACTTTAAACTTTTTCTCGTCTTTACCCTGTTCCAATAAAAAAAACATTAAACGCTTTTTTTTTAAAGGAATAAAGTTGAAGCTTTTCTCTGTTGCATTCTCAGATGTGATGCCTTAGTATTTGGCCGCGCTAGGAATCGAACCCGGTACTTCTCGAGTTCCTAACTGGCTTGTTGACCATTCAGTCACGGAGGTCTTCATGTGATAAGTTCTTTTATGTATGGAAATGCAGTCCATTGAAGTCGTTTAGATATTCTTCCATTAGTAAAAGGGTAGTTTATTTCGCAGAAAGAATTATTTCTTTTATAAAGCACGCGATCCACTCATTACTGGCAAAAATGCATTTCTATTTAGGTACAGTATACTACTTAGACACACCCTGTTTTGCCTGGGTAAAATAGTAACATTTCTACCCAGGCAAAACTTGAGTTATAATAAGTTAGGAAAATCTAAAACGGGTCAATAGTAATTTATGATACAAGTACGGTAACTTAGATATAAATGTCAAGGTGTATAGTTAAGCCAAGTGTTTATAATAAACCGATGACTAATGACCAGCTTACTGAGTAAGAGCATCATACGACTTTTTTTAATACATTTGCGATTATCATAAAATAACTTCTCCTAGTGAGATTGGTGTAAAGAAAAAGTCTAGTCGGTAAAATACAACATTAAGATCTAAGTTTCAATGTTATAGAGACCGCATTGATGTAATGTAAATGTATTGCAAAACATTATTTTGCAAAACAGTTTCTTTGGCATTACACACGTTACAAGCTCTGGTGATTCCCAACGAGGTTTGGCGTGAGTCAGGCGGCCGACCATAAAAACTTAGCTAAAGTATAATACAGCATGAACGCATGCAGTTTAAACGGGAACAAATTCATATTCGATGCACGAAAAAAAATTACTCTATTAAAATACGTAACAACGGATTATACTCACGTAAATAGTCAGCTACTGGCCGACATGTTTCAACCTCATCCCTGAAGAAGACCTCCGGATGAGGTGGAAACATGTCGGCCAGTAGCTGACTATTTACGTGAGTAACCAGTTGTTACGTATTTTAATAATGTCTATATCTCACGTTAGTTTTAATCAAAAAACATGACTGTACTTCTTTGACAGTCGGTCCATACGTTGCTAAGTGCGCCCGTGCGCCCGGTATTTGCCCAATGTTAAGATTATATAAAATTTGTTTACAACGATACTAATTTCTATCTAAAAACACTAAAAAAAACACTTTTAATTTGATATCGATTCGTTAAGTGTTCTTAAAGCTTCTTTAAAGTTGGGTGAATAGGACCATTTTTAAAAGTATGAAAATCTTAAATTACAATTATACTGTACTAGCAGCCCTACACGGCTGCGCCCGGGCATGTATTATACCTTAAAACCTTCCTCGTGAATCACTCTATCTATTGGTGAAAACCGTATGAAAATTCGTGGGGTAGTTTTTGAGTTTATCGCGAACAGACAGACAGACAGACAGACAGACGCGGCGGAGGACTTTGTTTTATAATATGTAGTCATAGTGATTGTAGTCCGCTAAATTTATAGCAACTTTTATTATAAAACCATTACCACAAACGTAATATTTCCTATAGCTTCCAAACAAAGTTCTCACTCCGCCCATACAAAATACAAAGTTGTGACGTCACAAAAATGTAGGCATTTCATCAGTGCGTTTTCACGTCTAAAAATATGTGTCTTTAAAAGTTTTATAACTGAAAGAGTTTTTTGTTTAGAAATGTATTTCGGTCACTATTGTGTTTATTTTTGGCAGGTCTTTACATAGCGACACGAAATTTTTTTTAGTCAAGTAGCCAATTGGCTATCCTTGCACTGTTTGGCACATTATGCAATATGCATCCTTAAAATATGTGCGAGGTTTTGCCAATATTTTCATGTGCATATGCAATTTGGATGGAGATATAACTGTAATTGAAGAAATGGTCGTTTCATGCAATTTTACCCACCCAGAAGGAGATCAATGTTTTTTTGCGCATTATGTATCTATCTATGTGTATAAGTATGTCTGTTCAGTTGTTGCTTCCAGTAGACTTAACTGGTTGACTGATTTTCGCTTTTTCAGCAAAATATCAATATGGCGGTAAACTGTGAAAACGCCTAACGCCATTATAATAAACATCTTCATCATCAACATGTCTTTGTAAGTCTCCACTGCAGGAGCACGACCCTCTCTGTACCGCAGGGGCAGTCAGAGGATTTGGCCTACACTCTCCACGCTGGCCAGACGGGTTGGAGAAGTCTCTTTAAAGTTTATTAGCTTTATTAAGCTTGTGTTTCCTTGACGTCTATGGGAAGACTTGGAGTGGTCCTATTCTACTCTACCGGGAACCATACGGCAAAATTTATGTTTGACGCATGAAAATACATGACTTTACTTCTCCGACAGTTGGTTATTATATTTTTTGTACCAACATTAAATAATTGGCTATCCTTGCACTATTTGGCACATTATGCAATATGCATCCTTGAAATATGAGCGCGGTTTGCCAATATTTTCATGTGCATATGCAATTTGAATGGAAATATTACTGTAATTGAGAAATGGTCGTTTCATGCAATTTTACCCATGTTTTTGCGCATACTCGTATGCGCAAAATCTGTTCTTTATTGCCTCCTGTAGAATAAATTACTACAGTGTGATATTGGATGGCCTCCGTGGCACAGCAGTTAACACGCTAGCCTGCAACATGAGTGGTCCCGAGTTTGATTTCCGGTCAGGTCAAAATGAGAAATGATCTTTTTCAGATTGACCTGGGTCCTGGATGTTTAGGCCAAGATACCAATGGACAGGCAGTATGGGATGATCCCTGACCTGAAAAATACACCATCCATGACGATTTCGTTTATTATTTTTATTAAAATGGCCGGCGGCACTCTATTTAAAAAAATGCCGTTGCGTTGCAGATGTCCATGGGCGACGATAACCATTTTTTTGTATCAGAGATTTCGTAGTTTTATGCTCGTCTGTCTGCCCTTACGATAGAGCAAAGAATATGACTGTTGCTTGCGTGCGAAATAGGTAGACCGTAGTCTGTGGCCCTCACAATTAAAAACGACCCAAAACATCTAACAATGAAAATAGTATGAAATTTTACAGTTTATAAGTTGGTTGCCTATAACTTTTTAGTTTGTACTTAGAACTCAGCTCTGATAGTTTTCCTTTAAACTTCAGTATATATACTACTGTTGTAATTTTTTTTACGTAGCTATATATACCCGTTTAGCAGATAGAGGGGGGGGGGGGGGACACTTACCTCCTAACAAAAATTCGCACTTTAAAACCAAATATTTCGGAAACGGATCCCTAAATCGAAAAATGAAGTTCTCAACCTCACAATATTTTTGAAAGACCTATTTAACGATACCACACACGATGGGTAAATAGAGAAAAAAAATTACTCTCCCACTTTACTAGTATGGGAGCTACCCTAAAAAAAATTTTTTTTCAACTTTTTATTCTACCACTTTTTTGCCATGATTAATATACATACCCATACCAAATTACAGCTTTCTAGTACTTATAGTCTCTGCGTAAAACCGCGGACGGACAGACAGACAGACAGACATGGCGAAACTATAAGGGTTCCTTGTTTACTACGGAACCCTAAAAAAGAACCCTGCAAAATAAACTTGTTTTTAGGCATGTTGAAATAAACCAAAGTTTTGTTTATGAACTTAAAAAGTAGCAAAGAAACTACTTCATTTGAATAAATCTAATGTTTTCTACGTTTCAAACTTTCCAGACAAGTCATCGCTACGACCGATGTAATATTTATCGAGTGACAACTTTTATAGACCAAACAGCATCCCAACAAACTCGTAAACGATTTTCTAGAGTAGGGCAAATAAGATTATCTAGCTTTTGTAATAAACAACTAAATGACACAGTTGTCAACTTGTCAGCCTACATATAATTTATTACATACATACTATCACGTCTTTTTCCCTTGCGGGATAGACAGAGCCCAGGTCTGTATTACCATAAGGTCGCGTTTAGCATGTTGGTGGGCTTGTAACGGAGAATTCCTGACGCCCATTCCCTCGATCGGATTTTACGATCTGCGTGGGAAGAGTAGCAGCTGATACATTCTATGTATTTCTTTTCTCCCAGACCAGCGTGGAATTTTGTCGAATAATTTTTTGTTCTTCAATTCTATTCTATTTTTACCCGACTGCCAGGAGGGTTATGTGTTTAGCGCGTATCTTGTATGTATGTAATATTCTTTATTACCTTGTATCTCTAGAACCGTTGAATGGATTTTCACATTTGAGGTATCGTTAGATTTGTCTTAGTAGCCCGAGTGTTCTTAGGTAGGTGAAATATAAAATAATTGTAGTTATCCATGCAGGCGGGTTTTTTGTTTTTTAAATTATTAACTTGTTTATTATATGGTTGCCACTGAGGTCTTGATGATTCTGCCAATGTCCAGTTAAATAGATACAAGTATCGATTTTGTACGGTATACAGTAAATTTAACAATACGCGATCAAAGATGGCGTCGGTTTTTTGACAGCTTTAAGAGAGAGTCTGGTCTGGTGACGAATCTATACGAGTCCATATGACAGTCTACTATTGATCATGAGCACGAACATTTATATTATAACACCAAGCTATACCAATTTCATATTATGAAGTCCACTAAAATCAATTTATAAAATCATCTAAGGCTATGCCCAACTGAATCCCTTGACTATCATCATCATCATCTTCATCATCGGGCCTTTTTAGTCTTCACTGCAAGAGCACAACCCTCTCTGTACTGCCAGAGCCATATAGCCAGAGCAGGTAAACGATTTGGCTAACAACCTCCACGCTGGCCAGACGCGTTGGAGAGTACTCTTCGATGTTTATAATCTTTGATTAGCTTGTGTTTCATAAGTCGCCTTCTACGACATCCACGGGAAGACTTGGAGTGGTCCTATCCTTCTCTGTCGGGCACTACACGGTTATACCCTTGACTATAGTTTATGTTTTTTCTTTTCTCCTAAACTATAATGGCAGCAGTCGATATTATAAGCATTAATATTGTTAAGTAATGGAGCCGGAAGTAAGCAAATAATGAAATAGAATTAGGTAACGCAAACACAACCTATTAACAGGAATATACTGTATCGACAAAGATTTATGATAAAGTAGATTGATGTGGTACGCACCCTTCGGTTTACTACGTAAAAACCATTACACACGAGCGATTTTCAGATGTGGAGGTGTTTTTAAGCAGTCAATTTGCAAATTCAGTGACTATAGTTGATAGTTGTTTTCTTATGCATTCACAACACTATTAATCATTAATTTAATAAGAAAAGAACTAAGAGAAGACAGAAGATAAGAAATGTTTAATTAAGAAAAGACTGTAATTTAACTATATTTCATCTCTCCAGCCAACGGCATGACTTGCATCCACAGTTTAGTCTTTTAGACTGTAATTGATCATTTGATTCTGGTTGCAAAATCAATGGCAACATTCCAAAAGTTCAAAAAACACCAAATTTTACAAACGTTTGATTCTTGATGACGAATAATATTTTATAATTTAACCGATCTAATGGTAGATACTCAATTAAACCGTTATACACGAGCTATTTTTATCAGTTACGTGGTATGTTGATATTTTTTAGAGATCGCATGCATCCTATGGTCATTTTCTAAAATCAATTTCAATGACTTAATACTTTACAGTTCACGGCTATTATTGCAAGACGATTTTTTAAAATCTATAATTTACAATAGAAGTATGAATGGATTTTTTTAAAAATCTATGGCATCTACCATGTGTTTGCTATTAAAGTAGCGGTAATTTGATGTCAGGCATGTTTACTGTAACAGGAGAAACGTGGAACGGCACTGATGCTCACGCTTCTGAAATTAAACACAGAACTGGCGCGTAACTACGCGCATTTTAATCCAATAGGGACAGTATCAACAATCAGCATAACATTATAGTGGTTGGTCTTATGTTTTTATTAAATAAAGAAAATAAAAAATGGTGAAAAAATCCACGCGGGCAGGACTTGAACCTGCGTCTTAGATCTCTGTACGATCTATGCGTTTCCAATTACGCCACCGCGCTTCAAGCCCCGGCGCCGAATTTCTCCACCATTTCTACATTTCTTATTTTTTTATTTAATAAATAAGGTAAAATAGCATTGTGAATGCAAAATAAATCCCATATAAACTATAGTCTTATGTTGTTTGGTCGCTGCTCGGTAAGAAGCGATGCGTTCGCTTGGCGGAGCGCGCAGTGGTGAAAACAACGGTGATATGGCGGGCAGTTGGGCGGGCTATGACGTTACGCCAGTGTTGCAATTTGTCGGTGGTGTTACATTACATAAAAGTTTTCATTTTCATGTTGAGAAAGTGAATTTAAATTATCGGCAGCTCAATAGCAAACATATTAGGTATATTAGCAGAGGTCACCGTTTAGAGATGTCCAGTAAATTAAAAAAGTATTTACTGGGGTTTAAATCGTCGGTGTGTGAGGGCTGTTATTATAGCTAGTTACCAACTTTACGTGCTAAGTCATGCCCTTATCAATTTTTGGTTATGTAATGCACCTGAATGAAGTGTGCAAATTTTGCTCCTGAGATTTATGGTCTACAACTTTGAATCTCTCTAAACTTTGAATATTTTTTTCTTTCCTCTTTTTGTTTTAAGGTGCTTGGAGAACAATTATTCAATTTTAGGCTATCTAAAGACAAAATCGCGAGCTTACAGAGCGTCTAGTTCACTAGCTGACTTGCGCAACTTATAACGTAGTTTTTACCCGCGTCTTATTCACGTATAATTTAAGGTAATTTATCGCAAATCCCACGGGAACATTACTTTATTCTCGTATGAAATCTAGTCTGTGTCCTTCTTAGTACCCTAACATATGTGTATGCCTAATTTTCAAGGAGATAAGGTCAGTAGATAAATCGTGAAGAGGTAACAAACAAACAAATATACAAACCCTCATTCGCATTTTTAATATTGGATACTAGCGTTCACCCGCGACTCTGCTCGTGTTAATATCGTTCCTTCGGGAACGGTTCTTTTCTCCGGGATAAAAAACCTATGTCCTTTTCCGTATTCCAGGCAACGTGTATGCAAAATTTCATGATGATCGGTTCAGTAAATATGAACTAGCTTAATTGCTTTAAACATGGTAACGAATGGTGTTCTAGAATTAAAATGTAGTTAGGAATCACATGTTTAGTCAACAGTGGCGTGAAACAAACTTACTTTCACATTTATAATATTAGTTGGGATGGGGATTGGAATAACTTTATAGAAAAACTCATTTTAAAGTACATATTATTAAACTGAAAAAAGTACACAAAATAAAACTCAATTCAAAATTTGTAACGATTTCCTGAGGAGTTCGTTACACCGTCCCTTCCGCACAACTTTGTTGAACCGAACAAACTTGGCGGCCTAAGGGTCAAAACTTCCTGGACTGTTTAATTGATTTGTTATTCAAATCGTTATAAGGTGACCTCCTCTTCCTTGTTAGGGATTATAAACTTTTGTGCAGACTTTTTTGTATATTCTTTCCTGAAATATGGAATTTGAGCGGTTTCTTATTATCATTTACCTATTAAATAAATACGGGCAAACTGAGTTAGCCCCAAAGTAAGTTCGAGGCTTGTGTTATGGAATACTAACTCAACGATAGGTACTATATTTTATTACAACATACTCGTATATAGATAAGCATCCAAGACCCAGGTCAACATGAAAAAGATCATTTTTCATCTTGGCCTAACCGGAATTTGAAACCGGGACCATCCGTTACTATTAATTACCAATATTTTGCATTGAAATCTTATAACAACAAAATAACCACTAAGTAAAATAAACATATTTTAATTTTGATGAAATAATTTAGATTTTTAACGTATTTATTTTTAAATGAATAATTTAAGTGCGTTTGACATCTGTCTTACTTACGTGATGGGAATTAAGCAACGTTGAGGTCTAGGGTGGTACCTGCACGCAAACTTAAATAATGCCTATTCACTCTTGACTTGAAAATCCTTAAATTTTTCGAGTTGGCAAACAGAAATGCGGGGAGTGAACTCCATACCCTCATATGTTATAAGAGCTAAAAGGAGTTTTATATATTCACAGGCGCTACTCCCAAAAAGCTCACAAGCAAAGCTCCTCTCTAATTGGCCATAGCTGGCACTAGTAATTAAAGTTAATGGAGCTTTAAGTTAATTGCCGCTTGTATGCCCGTGATAAGGGCGGCCCGTTACTACTAGCGCAAAATATCGAAAGTACAGAATTGACTTAAAATAAATTTTAGTTAAGTGTCTAAGAACCATCGCTAGGAAACAGGATTTCAAATAAAAGAAAAACCTTATAACTAAATTCTGTTTACGCGTTTTAGAGCTACAGTGTCTCAGACAGATACAGAGCGGTAAAATTTATACCACCTCTCTTCTTGCGATGAGGGTTAAAAATGGGTGATACCCGCCGCTATCGCCTGACTGCAAAGTCAACTTTTATTAATCGGACGACGGAAAGTCAAGGGGCTTAGATGAGGTTTCCCTTGGTCATTTTGCAAATTGACTTAGTGAACTTTATAGTATGAAATGAGGCCTTAGAGGCGGTTCCGAAGAACTCTGACACCAGGGTTTGCATGGTCGACTGACTGTGTCACCTACATGAAATGATGATGATGAGTATGAAATTGGTTTAGTTTGGTGTGTAAAATGCTTGTGCTTATGAACAATGCGTTAAATATTTACTTAAAGTGTAGACTGTCATATAGACTCGTATAGGTAGATTTGCCAACAGAAGCCCCCATAAAGCAATGAAAGGACCTACGCCATATTTAATTGCTACTTGTTAACTGTATACTTTGTATACCTTGAAACTGGACATTGTCAGAATCACCTAAACCTCAGTGAAAGCCATATAATAAAAAATAAAATACAATACTTTTTTTTTTTAAATAAATTCTTTATTTTCTGTACCAACAATACTTTAACTTATTTGTGATTGGAATCTCCATTTAAGTAAATAATTACCTGTGTTAGGAGACCCCGCTCTTCAATAACAATAGTATGCTTATATTTAGGTACTTATATATACTATATATACTTAAATCAGATGATAGAGCTTTAACTTAATTGCCTCTGTACGGCCCTGTAGTGATAAGAGAAGGCCGTAAAGCCTGGCTTATGTTGAACTAGTTTTTGGCACTGGTTCCTTTTGCACTAACTTTTGTTTTATATTGTACTTATCTTTTTTAGGGTTCCGTAGTGAACTAGGAACCCTTATAGTTTCGCCATGTCTGTCTGTCTGTCTGTCTGTCTGTCTGTCTGTCCGTCCGCGGTTTTACTCAGAGACTATAAGTACTAGAAAGCTGTAATTTGGTATGAGTATGTATATTAATCATGGCAAAAAAGTCGTAGAAAAAAATCTTGAAAAAAAATTTTTTTTTGGGTAGCTCCCATACAAGTAAAATGGGGGAGTAATTTTTTTTTCTCTACTTTACTTTTCTTTTTAATTTTTTTTGTAATTTTACCCATCGTGTGGGGTATCGTTAAAAAGGTCTTTGAAAAATATTGTGAGGTTCAGAACATCATTTTTCGATTTAGGGATTCGTTTCCGAAATATTTGGTTTTAAAGTGCAAATTTTTGTTAGAGGTACGTGTCCCCCCCCTCTATCTGCTAAACGGTTATATATGGATACGTGAAAAAAATTACAGCAGTAGTATATATACTGAAGTTGAAAGGAAAACTATCAGAGCTGGATACTAAGTGCAAACTAAAAAGTTATAGGCAACCAACTTATAAAATGTACTGGAAAATGTAAAATTTCATACAATCTTTATTGTTAGATGTTTTTGGTCGTTAAACTGTGAGGTGCGAGTGTGAACAGTGTGAACTCAAAGTTGTCATTCGCAACTACGGAACCCTATACTGCGCGTGGCCCGACACGCACTTGGCCGGTTTTTCTTTTTGAAATGTTTTGCATTATGTTATGTGTCACAAATGTTACACAAACAAATGATTGATTGACATCATCATCAGGTCTTTGTAAGTCTCCACTGCAGGAGCACGACACTCTCTGTACTACCCAAGCCATATTTTAGCCAGAGCTGTCAGAGGATTTGGCCTACACTCTCCACGCTGGCCAGACGGGTAGGAGAGGTCTCTTTGATGTTTGTAAGCTTTGTTTAGCTTGTGTTTCCCAAGTCGCCTTCTACGACATCCACGGGAAGACTTGGGGTGGTCCTTTTCTAGTCTGCCGAGAACCACACGGCGGCATTGATTGACATATATTATTCAAATTATAGTAAATATTATGTTAAATTGCGCTCGTTTGTGTCATTTCAATTGGTTGGCAGCTGAAAATCAGCGGTTGCTTCTTCCGAATAACCTGTGCTGAGCTGTAGCCTATTTGTGCTTCTGTGGCACACATATTGCATGTTTTGTTGTTTAATTATTATTAGTGAGATATTTTTTTTACTTTATTTTGAGTTTAATGTGTTTGACAGTTGAACAAAATAAATGAATTATCTATCTATCTATCACTAACCTTATATTTTGTTGAAACTTTGCAAGCTTTGAAGATATCAATAGTGCCTCTTTACGGAGTCCAGTGCCCCATTTGGAATAAATAATTTGAAATAAATCGGAGTTACCATATAGAATTTTTTTCTACGCAGTCCTAGTAGATGAAACTATTTAATGACCTTTTATTTCATCATCATCATCAGTTTTTTTTAAATTCATTATTGAATTAGGCATTTGTCTCCCATCTCACATGATGGTAAGTGACCACCTTATAAAAATTATATTACTTCTATCTGAGATGCAAAAGCGGCAGTCGTTAAAATACATGAGATGCTTTCTGAAATAAAAGCTACAAACTATAGAACTCTCTGCAAGAGGAGCTTCATAGACATAACTACTTCCGGTGTCTCGCTCGGCACCGGAAGTGTCGCGCGTTTCCGCCTTGCAGACAGTTGGCGGTTTGGTAGCTCTCAAACTGGGCTAAGTTTAGAGAGAGAGTGGGAAATAAGAAGAACATATATACATAAATACGTATTATCATGTCCTTTATAATGGAAAACCGTTCCTTTTAAGTTTTAAGTTATTTTTGTGCGATAAAGAAATTACATACATACATACCCGTCTAGCGGAGGCCCGTGCCAAATGTCATAAGACCTAGCCATATTTAGCATCATAGTGTAAAGGTGGAAAGTGGAATCAAAATAGTGATGGGTTGCTAGCCGCATCGCCTATTGATGTGATTTCTTCGATTTTTGCCCAATCCTTTGACTGACTATTACAATCTCCGCGGCATGTGGTCCCAACGCTTTAATCGACGATTTGTTCTCAGAGACTCGCATAGATGGCGCCACTCGAAACTACAAAACATTGTATCTACCGTATTATGAGAATACAAAAACATGATTCACAAAATATATCGTATTAAAAATCAAAACAATATTATAGGCATAATATTTTAAAATTACACCGTATATTTAGTAAGTTAAAGGCTTACGCAGATTACCGCCATCTAGTATCCAGTAGCAAGCAACTCTCCTGCGCCATACATTCGCCTGCTTTTCGCAACCTTAATTTGGTCCAATATTTTTGTATGAGGCGGGCAGTCTATTACGTTAGTATTATATTGTCTTTGTCCGCGGGAAGAAAAGCAGCTGACCTATTCTTTGTTTCTCCTTTTCTCCCAAACCAGCATGGAAGACATGAAATAAAAAAAGAATAAAAAAAATCTTATGCAGGTTTGGGAGAAAAACTTCAACTCATACTTCAAGTAAGTTCAAAATCAATATCCGCGAGTTGCTCTAACAGCCACGTTCCACTATTCCAACCACAGAACAGGAAAATGTGAATGTAGCTCGCGCGCAACTAGAGACGCCTTCCTTCTTAAGAGTCCTACGTAAAGCCGCAATCCCATTCAAACGTAGTTTCGTTTTAGTTTTACAACAGTTAAGCCAATCTCAACCAAAGTTACAGCGAGTTGAAGTTTCGTATTGAAAACTTGTACTCGCTGTAATTTTGTATAGGTATTGTTTTTAAAATTGAAATCTGATTATAAACATCAATATGCCTTATCCGGTCGTATGTACGAAATTTGGTTGAGATTGGCCAAACTGTTGTAAAACTAAAACGAAACTACGTTTGTATGGGATTGCGGCTTTACGTGGGACTCTTAAGAAACAAGCGTGTCAGCATATAACAGCATATAATAAATAAATAATAAATAAATATATACGGACATATCACACAAATTGAGCTAGCCCCACAGTAAGTTGTGAACTTGCATATAATGAAGAACCGATGGCCGATGGGGTAGAAAAGTTCTTGAATGGTGACCACGTACCGGCAAGCGCAGCGTAGGACACCCACCGACCAGGTGGTTGGACGACTTGATAAAGGTTGCAGGAAGGCGCTGGATGCAGGCCGCTTCCAACCGGTCGTATTGGGAATCCTTGGGGGAGGCATTGGACTTCCTTTAGTTAAGATGATGATGATGAAGCGTGTCAGGTGACGGTACTGTTGTTTTTGTTTTGTTTGTTTTTCGCATGTGTAAGTGGCCAACACTGGTGTCAGATTTTTCAAGCTGCCTTAAGGCATCTGACATAGCTTAACGACTGCCATCAACGATGACAGACGGGACCAACGGCTTAACATGCCTTCCGAAGCACGGAGGAGCTCGAGATATTTTTATGCCACTTGCGGTCACCCATCCAAGTAGGGACTGCACCAGGGGTTGCTTAACATACGTAAGCGCTCATAGAGCTCACACCCACTGGACCATCGGGCTCCTTGGTACTGTTTATTGAGGTTTTGGGTTTCACGATCCAATGTGTTTTCTTCTTATTTGTTATAAAGGTTACATGAGAATTTTGTTTAATAATCTTTTTACATTTATAATGGTACCATATCACAGAACATCGGGTTATTTTTACGTGTTTTTGAGCATGAACTGACAGGCTGAATATGCGACTTTTGCCTACTGGCCAGGCGCGGGCTGACACGTGGTATTATTATAACTTTCGTTGCTAGTTCCGTGCTCTGTGATTCCAACCTATTCTAACAATGGACCGACAGCTCTCTAATATCTCATAGAGCTGACTTGCTATATTCGGTATTAGAATAATTTCCAACATCTCTTTTGTTGGAAGACTTTTCTTATGAAGGCTTAAGGAAAATGTGTTTTTCTACTCCTGTACTTTTATCTGTCATTTACATGATCGAGAACACAAACATAAGAACATCCATAATAAGTCTATACTCTATTCTCCATAACAGTACGGCACAGCTGTACTATGATAAATTTAAAAATTCGTCTTCGTACTATAATGTCGCTACGCTTACGATACGCAAACACGGACTACAAAACCTAGATTTCGTGATTGCAAAAGAAGTTTTCTGTTGTTTTTAAGAGTCAAACGCACATCACTTAAAATCAGAAGGTAACCACAGACACAAAATTTTGTCATATTTACTTTTCCCGCGAGTTAGTATCAGTATTAAATATTGATCGTTTTGGTTCCTCTAAGGGGTGATGAAGTCAGTCAATTCAATCAATTTTTCCTTTTCCATCGGCAGAACTTAGTCAACGGCAGAATGCTCTTTCTTACTCTAGTAACCTACATACTTACAGTACAATTATAGTAACGGTGTGCTCACATGTCCGCAATGTGCGAGGTTTTTCACCAATAAGATCGTCTACATAAACCACATGAGAGCTCACGAGAGAACGCTGAATTCATGAAGTGGTCGCCATGACCGAAATCGGTCGGACGTCATCATCATCAACCAGCACGACCCTCTCTGTACTACCAGAGCCATATATTAGCTTGAGTAGACAGAGGATTTGGCCTACACTCTCCACGCTGGCCAAACGGGTTGGAGAGGTCTCTTTGATGTATATAAGCTTTGTTTAGCTTGTTTTTCCTTAGTCGCTTTTTACGACATCCACGGGATGGAGGATAATATTCAACGCAAAGAATCAAATATTTTGTATTGATGATCATCATCATCATTTCGTGTTGGTGACACGGTCAGTCGACCATGCACACCCTGGTGTCAGAGTTCTTCGGAACCGCCTCTCGGCCCCTGACGGGGTTCCTTTAACGACTACCAGATGGCAGCCGAGACCAACGGCTTAACGTGCCTTCCGAAGCACGGAATCATCATTCTTATCAAATAATCAGGTGATTCATGCCTGCAATGTCCTAACCAAACTGGAAACTATTGATGATCAAACGAACTTACCTTAAGTGAAGTTCTAACACAATTATGTGAGTACATTTAATTTGAAAATATAATTCATAATATAGTATAGATAATTAAGTTACTCTAGTTGGTACCTCCGTAAGATTTTTCATAACTGACTGACCAACTGAATGCATTAACTTTGTGTTCACTATTGTTGTACTGTACCATCGTAAATAACTGAATAAATATTTTTTTTATTATATTATATTCATTAGGGAGGTGTCAAAAATTAGAGTTTTGGCTAGGAAGTTGGCATATCATACATGTTTTCTTTACATAGTCTCTTATCTTCATCATCATCTTTGCAGCCACAAGAAGTCCACTGCAGGACAGGCCTCACATAAGAATTTCCAATATGATCAGTTGGAAGCAGCCTGCACCCAGCGTCTTGCGATCTTGGTCAGGTCATCCAACCACCACGTGGTTGCCATTCTAAAACGGCCCATCGGCCATCGGTTCTAAGCGCTATGTGCCCCGCCCACGTTGCCATAGATACGTATAACATTTGAAACCATAACACTCCTTTCCAAGCAGTCGTTCAAAAACTGAGCGTCTTACATCCGCGTCTTAAGATATTAAATTTCACGTTCAGCTGCGTTCAATATCCGCCATTGTTAATGTTGCTGATTCAAATTAAAAAAGGTGTAGAATTGTTATACTTCAACTTTCCATTCTTCCATCCGCCTAAAATTTTTAACAGTGAAAATATTCAAATTTTACTCTCACTTAAATACTTTTTCTGTATAGTCACTAGTATTAATATGTATACACATCGGTTTTTAAATCAAAGTGATAAGGTTTAAAATGAAACATAACCAAAAAATTTCTAACAGTTGTAATATTAAAATTTGTTTCCACTTAAATATTATTGTTGTTTAGTCATGAGCATTTACTTAATATATTAAACATTACGATTTTTAAATCCAAGTCATATTATCCTAAATACAAATGTGTATATAATGCTTGTGACTGGACATTGATTGTCGGTCATAATGAATCTATTGGCAAATTTTTTGCATTCCTGAGAACCGATTTGAATGATCTTTTCTATTATTTGCTCGAAAGTCACAAATCAGACGTATATTTTTCGGCAATGTCCGTGACTCTTAATAACATCCTAACTAATATTATAAATGCGAAAGTGAGTTTGTTTGTTTGTTTATTTGTTTGTTTGTTACGCTTTCACGCCCAACCTACTGAACCGATCATCATGAAATTTTGCACACACATAGGTAAGGGTACTGAGAAGGACATAGGCTATATATCACGCGGGCAAAGCCGCGGGTAACAGCTTGTACTTTTATAAATACTACATACATTGTAGCTAAATACTTACCTATATTACAAGATTTGTCATTGAAATTGTGAGAAATTCCGTATTGATTAGTGACAACTTCGAGATGTGCTCGTAACTGTCACCCAAAACACAGTTTGAAAAAATGAGTGTGGTAGCTCTTCTGCAATATCTTTATTTTATGTCCCTGCTTTGTCTCCGAGATTAATAACAGACGCACCCTGTATTTTGTTACAATCCCAATGACAAAATCCCAAAAAGATTTTATAAACGAATGGATACGCTTGCTATGAAGATAAGTCTTTGGTATAATTTTTTTTTTATAGATAAACAACACATTTGAACAGAAAAATATAATTGCATATCTACCTATCTTCTATCTTCTTCTTTACAATCTATACTTCTATATACTATAATATTATAAATTATAAAGCTATGTATTTTGTTATTATTATAAAGTTGACGTCAACAATTTCTATTGTTGTAAAAGTTGTTATATGAAATTTGACAATTAACAAGTGTTCAAAGAAACCCATATTAAATAAACATTTTGATTTGATTTGCTGAAGTGTTTGTTTCGTTGTACGCACTAATTTCAGGAACTACAACCCCGATTTAAAAAAATCTTTTATCGTTGGATAGGCACGTTATTATTGAGTGCCATAGGCTAGATATGTACCACGGGCGAAGCCGGGCGGACTGCAAGTATGTTAGAAAAACCCTGTCCAACCCTTAACGGGCTTAACTCTTTGATGATGATGATGTTGTTTCTGTCATTTGGTTGTCATAAGTGTGCAAATATCAAACTTCCACGCTGGACTGGTAGCAAAGAAAAAACGTAGAATGCACCAACTGATTCTCTTTCCGCGCAGATCGTAAAAGTCGATCGGGGGAATTGGTCTCAGGAATAATGTCAATAGGCGATGCGGCTAGCTACCCATCACTATTTTGATTCCGTTTTCACCTACAAGCCCACCAACATGCTATTACAGACCTGGGATCTGTCTACCCCGCATGGGAAAAAGACGTGATAGTATGTATGTATGTATGCATAAGTGTGCATATGTCGGAGTCATCTGGTTGAATCTGCTATTTGATTGAATGACTAGCGCGTTCATTGAATGACCACGTTTAATTGAATGACTAAACGTTTTCTGACAAAAATTTTCCTGTTTTAACAGTAGCCGGCGGCGGCGTTACAATAGGTAGATCCATGATGTCATACTATTTTATTACAAATAACGCACTTTCAAGTAAATTTAATCAAAAATAATATCAACACCGTGCCATCTGTGCGAGCTGCTTGACGCCATATTTGTTTTGGTGACTATTAGCGCCGCAGTGGGAAAAAATGCACTAAATTTAAATCTGACTGATTTTATGTCCGCTCTGTTCAAAGGGCTATGTTACAATCCGCTAACTAGTTGGACGCGACGCTTGTTCAATCAACGTTCGGCCTAGTCATTCAATTAAACGTAATCATTCAATGAACGCTGCGACACATATCAAATTCGCAATGTTATCACGACTTCCCTGTAAATTATAGTCTGTCACTTACCGTGAAATTATCTTTCTAAAGATAAATTTTGAAAATCGAACAAGTAGTTTTGGAGCCTATGGAAACAAATAATTTAAATCTTTCCTGTATTTTTAAGAGTATAGATGTACAATTTTTATTTACTTACTGGCTTCACGATTATATCATTTCATATCTTATCAACGCATAAGGTGTTAATGTTAACTTATCGCAAAAAATTTATATCAACAGTGCAAGGTCAGGTTCAATATGCAATTCATTCCGAAATTTATTTTTGTCCACATCACTTCTGTTCACTATTATTATCACTGCCGCGATTATTTTTGTCTCCAAGTAAAAGTACATGTTTGTCTGATATTACGGCAAAGTTTAAAGGGTTATTTAGGGCGATAACCCTGTTTTCTTTTAAACAATTTATTACAACCGGAGGCAGTACTTGTTTCTTAAAATTCATGTATCCTCTAAGATTTTCAAACCATAAATATTCTATATCCAGTACCTAATATAGAGATACTATAACATTTTCCCGTGACTTGGGGTAAAACTTTACCCCCCTGGTTGAATTTCTAAAATTCTTTCTTGGTGTTCACTTTTATTATGAAAGGAACTCTTTTTAGGTACAGCAGTTTGGGCTGTGCGTTGATAAATTTAAGTCAGTTAGTCAGCTTTGCCTTTCATTACAAATATTTTACAACTCTGCCCACAGCTAACGTGTGACACAGTTGCAAATTACTTACGTAGGAAAGCACTTAAGACTTTGTAATATTCAAAGGTAGGGTTTTTAGGTAGGACCAAAGTTAGCCCTGTGAAGGTCACACTTGTACTTTTCGGCATTTTATCGGGTAACCTATGTCAAATTCTAACCTTTTTTTCTCATATGTGTACATGTATGACTTGTGACGTAGGACGTAGGGTAGACTGGCTTGGGTCCTTCAGTTAATCCTTCGAACACCTTCAATCTATTTTTGCACAATCATCATCATCATCATCAGGTCTTTTTTAGTCTCCACTGCAGGGGCATGACCCTCTCTGAAATACCAGAGCCATAATTAGCCGGGGCAGTCAGAGGATTTGGCCTACACTCTCCACGCTGGCCAGACGGGTTGGAGAGGTTTCTTTGATGTTTATAAGCTTTGTTTAGCTTGTGTTTCCTAAGTCGCCTTCTACGATATCCACGGGAAGACTTGGAGTGGTCCTATATTATTTGTTATTTTTTTTCGTGTGTGTAAGTGGCCACTGGTATCAGATTTTTCAAGCTGCTTTCAGGCATCTGACATAGCTCTACGACTGTCATCATTGATGACAATGTTATACAGGTTGGAAAGGTTTTTTGACTACTTTGTTGTGTAAAATGTTATGCCTTTCGTATAAACGACGAGCTCCGTGGCGCAGCGGTCATCACGCCTGCCTGCGGTACGAGAGGTCCCGGGTTCGATCCCCGGTCAGGTCAAGATTGAAAACGACCTTTTACAGATTGACCTGGGTCTTGGATGTTTATCTATATTTGTATTTGTTATAAAATATAGTATCGTTGAGTTAGTATCCCATAACACAAGTCTTTCATAAGAACTTACATTGGGGCTAGCTCAATCTGTGTGATTTGTCCGTATATATTTATTTATTTATTTATTATAAACCTTATGAATAGTCATTAATATTCTGGATTACTTGAAACCCTCCCTAATTAGAAACCCTCTTCTGTTTCAGAGCGGAGGCGTCATGTTCTCCCCGCTGGGGCGGCTGCGGGTCGCACAGGCTGTCAGGAAACAGGTAATGACTCTAGAATTAAATCATCCATATTTAAATCACACACATTTCTTGAAGATTATGCGTTACAATATTTTTCTTTATTTGAACGACCCTGCATAATTATATTGGGGAGAATATATTTATTTTGAAGTTATTCGTACAAACAAACTATATTTAACTGAGTCTTTCTAAGCAGATGGCGATACAAAAATAAAAAATTCTAATTCAAAAATGCTTAATTTTCTCTCCAATCTATATGTATGCCCCACAAATACAAATTTTGGTACAAATGGTATACTTATGATAAGATTGTGAGAGACTGGTGTCTGAACTAAGCAGAGCCTGTATCTCAGTACACCAGCCTCTCCCCTCACGAATAATAAATCCGACTATACAGATGATAACCAGCTATATAGCTCTTGGTAGCAGTTGCAAGAAAAACTAAGCCAAAGATATAAGGAGTTTTGTTATTAAAATTCACAATTTAATCATTCCAGATGAGCCAACTCCCAGTTCTAAGCACGGAAGCGGCGCCCCTTCAAGCCCCCCTCTGCTACCAGCTGTTATGCGCACCCCCCCTCGCGCCACTGCCAGCCTGCGCCCCTTGCGAGTTACCACCACCGCCGTATGCTGTGTATCCTCTACCGTTTGATAGTAAGTTTTTAGTTACCCATTTTGCATGGACCCCTGTTTAAGACGACCAACTTTTCGCTTGCCCTGCAAGCGAAAAGTTGGTCGTCTTAAACAGACCTGGCTGCGCACAGTTGCGGCGGAGACAAAGACAATCGGGTTAACCTGGGGTAACCAGGTCTTTCTTGGTCTCAACTGCAGGAGCACGACCCTCTCTGTACTACCAGAGCCATATACTAGCTATGGAAGTCAGATGATTTGTTGAAGATGTTGATGACTCCACGCTAGCCAGACGCATCTCTTTGATGTTTATAAGCTTTGTTTAGCTTGTGTTTCCTAAGTCGCCTTCTACGACATCCACGGGAAGACTTGGAGTGGTCCTATTCAACTCTGCCGGGCACCACACGGCCTAATTTTAGTACAATTTCCTGTAATTAAGGGATGTCAGTTTGAAAATGTAATCCTATCAGTCAAGCAATGAGGATGGCTACTCACGAGTGGCATTGCTTACGATTGTTCCGAAACAAACTATTAAAATGCATGGACTTTCGACTTAAAATTATAATTTTTTTCACATTCTGTTAGGTATAAACTAAAAAAGAAATTTACAAATTAAGTTACAAGGGAGTATTTTTACGAAAGTCAAATTATTTACTTATCATATATATGTTATATTTACATGCATATAAAAAGTCAAAAATTAAAGATATTCATATTTTTGTTCGAAATATATTATTAATATTGTACGCAGTGACATATAAAATAAGCTTTGCATTGCTGCTCATATTTTTAAACCTAGCTCTATGTTAAGTAGAGGTGAAAATCTTTAAATTGTACCCATAAATAACACAAAAAAGCAAAATTGCATTTAGTAACAATAGCCACCGCTAGATGGCGCTAGTGGCAAAAATAGAACGCGCTATGGTTGCGTTTTTATCCCCATTGGTATACAGACGCCATCTTGAAATTCTTCGTGCCTCAATCTATTGAGTAAGGAAATTATTGGGCCTTGGTGATTCTCGGCTTATGTCCTGTAAAGGGCGAAGGGATTTTTGAACGGGCCCAGGTCGTCCCTTGAGCTGCTTCGCCTACTTTTGCAAGCGGCTCGGGTGAAGCGATCTGCCTGAAAAAATTCTGATGACGATAGATAGTTAACACAGGTATATAAGATGATAGTTAATAATGGCGACATTACATTAACAGATTTCAATGCAATCAAACATTCATTCAACTCTTTCCATCCTGTTAGCTATGAATCTTTATCTTTACATATACCTATCTAAACCAGTATTCTTATTCTCCCTTTATAAAGCCTATAAATTACACGGATGAAGCCGTATAAAACGTATTTAGGTACTATTAGTACAATTTCTTAGTTCAATGGGCAATTTCCTAGTTCAATGGGCATCTAAATAAGATCAGTAGTTCAACCAATTTCAAAAAACGAGGTTATCAATTCGAACTGTATATATGTTATGTTGTCAGAATTACATTAGTTTTATATAATATGTTAGTCTTTAGCTTGTTAACACGTGTTCCTAATTTCATATTGTATGTATGTATGCTTGTATGTTTGTTGTACATATCTCAGAAACTATAAGTTGGATTGTTAAAATTCTTTTTTCGTTGGAGAGGTATAATCTTACTAAGGAAGCAATGCAAGTTTCATCAAAATCGGTTCAGTAGTTTCAGAGATTAGAGAGTTAAGTATGTACCAGTCATTAAAAAAATTCAGTCGTTTTATTTTTTATCAACTAAATACTTGTTTTACTCCGTTTCAGCAACTCCAGCAATCTACGGCCCCCCCGCGCAATACGCGCTGGTCCCAGCTCCCTACAGTGCCCCCTGCTGCGAACCGGCCTGCTGCGCACCGCTGGACAAAACACCGCGCGTGCCGCCGCCGCCGCTGCACCCCGCCTTCATATACTGAAACAGGATCTAATTTTGTACATTAGGACAGCTTTGAACAACGAGATAAGTAGGTATTTGAGTAATTTTGACCTAATTATGTGAGGTTACTACCTAAGATAGAATACTCTAGTGCATTTATATTTTAGAGTTGGTATTATCCACTCTTTGCTATGTACTTCCTTAAGTTTAGGTAAATATGCACTAGAATATCCTATCTTTGGTTATTACTAAAAAAAACTAATTTGGTTATTTATTTATTAGAAAATGTGAACTTGGTAAAACATACCTACCTCTTTTTCAAACATGTTTGTCCAAGATGGAAATGATCAGATTTCTGAATGTTTTTTTTTTTTTGATGTTTTGTATAAGTAATCAACATTATAGCGAAGCCATGAAACGCACTGTGAAAGGGACAGCTATGTCTTTTGAGTACAAAGCAGCACACCTATTAATTTTTATTTTGGAATTTCCAAGTATGTTATTAACAAAACGTAGGTAATCTACATCGTGCCGACAAGTAGATATTACTAACGTGCTCGGTCATTCCCAATTTTGGACAACAAAAATATCTAAATGGTTAAATAATTTTGCTAATAATTATATTTATTGTAATTATAATGATTGTAATTTATTGTAATTATAATTAATAATAATTATTGAAATTCTGAACGTAAGTCATTGAAATACTAGATCCGCATCGTTGATAAATTTAAATATACACATTTTTTTATTACGATTAAAATTCTAGACCACGTTGTTCAAGCTGTCCGTCTATCAAAACTTCGATATCACTGTCAACGAATGCTGAATTTAATTTATCGCTTCGAGTTCAGTATTAGCCACAGTCTAAAACATTGCGTTCCTTTTGCTCAAGTCTTCCAACTCATCATCATTTCTCTTGTACTTCCTGTATCTAAGCGGTGGTCTAGTTTGGGATTCTTAACTTTTGATCAAGAAATTTAGACACACCAAATATGTAACATACATTTTTTTAAGATTTAGAAAGCATAAATGTAAAACTTTTCAAGGCTAATTATTATTTAAAATTTTTATTAGAAGCTCAATGGCCTAGTGGATGTGATCATCTGATGATGATCATATGAAGCGATTGGACGTGTTTCTTAGATTTATAACCACATGTGCCATAAAATATCTCGAGCTTCACCTTGCTTCGGAAAGCACGTTAAACCATTCGGTCTCAGTTGTCATTATTGATAGCAAAACTACGTCAGATGCTCTTACGTATGGTGAGATGGATGGATCTTACATAAAGCAGGCCACACATACATACGAAAAACAAATAACTATTATTTTATAAATTTTAATTAGTTTGAAATTTTTTATCATCGAATTTTCGTGTACCACAGTGGCCACCTCTGGAGTCAATGTGAGATTTTTCTCGCTTCCTAGGCATCGTAAGTAAGACAAAGATAGCCAATATCTTTAAATAGCCAAATCCAAAAAGTTAGGATCTATTTATAGATTTACGTCTACTGGATGCAAAAAAGTAATGTTACTCCATATTTGATAATAAAAGATCTCAAAATAGTGTGTTTTCTAAACAAAAGTTAAGAAACTCCAATATGAACACCTAATAAGCTAGTCAACATCATAGAAGGTATGTGATGAAAGTGTTCAAGGTGAGGCGATACGAGGTGTGTTTTCGACGATTTTGTCCTAGGATGTCTGGCTATTAGAACTAAGTATATGTAGCTTCATATTAATAAGGATGTGGATTGCGTGCTATTTATCGTGACGTATGAGAGTATCAAATGGTTTTGTTTCCAACTTAAAGTTATTAGGAAAACTGTTCTAGCTCTTGATTGTTTGCATCATGATTCTGAGGCTGCGTTTCTTTTCACGTTGACTACTCAAAGGCCAATATGATTGACTTCTACAAAACGAATTCAAATAACACTAAGAGTATCAGCGCCGCTGAGTCCATTGCCGTTGTACCAACACAACGATTTGGCTTTTAATGTTGTATTCACTGATTCACTATGTGTCACCGAACAGAATGCGAAGAAAAGTAACCAAAGAGAAGAAATTCTTTATGGAAACGAAGCAAAGCAAATAGTCTCAGATGTGGGGGAAGTTAGAAACGAGCATCACTCTCTAGCCCGTCAGCTATTCGATGCATCTATCAAATTTACCTAATATAACAATCTAAATAGGTTGTGTTAGTAATACTAACTTATTATAAAGAAAAGTGGTATGCATCTTCGAAATTGGGATATCTGTTATTAATATAAAGAATAGGTATTAGATCTTCATGCATCCTGTTGCAAGTATAGATTTTAAATATTCTATTAAAGAAAATGATTGGTCTCATAGTTTTCAGAAACATAATTATTTGATACATCTGTATGACTATAATTGTTAGTAATATACCTACTTATGTGCGTTATAAGCACAACGAATTAAGCACAAACGGCTAAGTTTGCTAGATTTTAGAATATGTTACCTCTTGTAAAAGACAGATTTGTTGTAATGATTGTAATCGCTTGTTATCCTTTAAAAGGACTTTTGTTTACCATTAGTGTAAGATTGTTTTCAGTACCCTAAGGTCTAGAACAGAGAAAACCTATTTTTAAAGCAATTTTTGTTTAACTTGTTGTTGTTTGACATTTGAGGTGTCGCAAATTTATCTGATCGGTGGTAAAAATTTAAAAGAAAAATTTTACATTCAGTAATACTAAAGAATATACAAGTTTTTTGTTGGTAAACTTCTATGAATAAAATTTTAGTTACAATTTTGCTTCAACAGAAAATGTCGGCAAAAATATGAAATATGATGTTCATGCCACTATTCCACCAGATCAGATCCATTTGTGAGACTGGCTAAATAAATCTGGGGTCCAAGAAGTGTTAGAGGAACGTCAACTTTGAAATTTGGTCACGTTTTTGAAAGCCGTTGAGCATGTTTACAAGTGTTATGGAAATTTTGAAGTTTACATTTCTGTACTCTTGAATGTTATTGAGGAAAATGTTTTTGTTGACATTCTCAGATTTACAATAGTGTAAAATGTTTTAAATTCTAAGTGTCCTAGATTCCCTTCTACGTAGAAACAAAGATCCAGAATATTCTGCTCCTTAGTATTAGGTGTGATTTTAATATTAATTTTAGTATAAGTTTTATCAATACCGTTAGAGATTTTAATGCGATTAATTCAAGTAAATCGTCAAGAATGTGATATGGGATATTCAATACCGTAGCATTAGATTTATTTAGACTCTTATAGTTTATAGATTCTTTTCCTAAAATTTCGAAATCATGCGGCAGAACTATTGGAAATAAAAATAGGACCAATTATGATTCCCTGTGCGCAAGTCACTCTGTCTTAGTAGATTTAAAATAAATCACAAATCTCTTATACGTAACATAATGTAAGTGGGTGTTAATCTTTTTTGATATTGTATTTTATCACTCGGACTCTTCTTTGGATTATATGTGTAAGCTGAAGACTTTATTGTGAGAGTTGCAAAAATTTAAAAATTCCAAATAAACAATAAAAAACAAATTACAGTAAAGCAAAAGAAAACATCCATAGATCGTAGAAAGTTTGAAGTCATTAGCATTTGTAAGTATTTCATCGCTGAATTGATATATTTCCATTGAATATTAATTTGTTACACCAGTGTTAGCAAAAATACAAAACAAAAGACTTTTAGTTAAAAAAAAAATTACTAGTGTAAACTAACTATTCTTTAAAATTATTATTTTTGACTTAAATAATCATTTTAAAGAACTGTTAATTCAAAGGTGATTTTCTAAAAATAAGTAGTTATATAACATAAACATATTTATCCTCTCCAATCCGCATAACATTAAAGCGAATGTCAAACAAGATCAATTGAATCTTCGTGTTGTATCAATGATGATTCCGCCATCAGCAATAATTTTAATAAAATAAAGCTGTTTTTTGATTGCCTTAAATCACTACTTGTATTTCCGAAATAAACGTTTGAAAGTTTACATCAATTCGATGCTTGTACAATATTAGTATTTGCAGCTCTCATAGTATTAGATCAAATTGTGATGGGTCCTTTAGGATAGCTTTGGTCTGAGTCTGGCGTATCACTACCGTAGCTTGCTCCAGGGAGCTTAGGGATAAGGCTTCGTCTCAATTATTACAATACTATACTCGTACATCATATACGACTAGTGTTACTGAAATGCTGTCAATTGGTCGTCTTTTTACTATTTATTGTTAGTTAAGTATAGTGTAATGCGCTTCTGTGCTCAATTATTTATTTACGCTAATTTTATGTTGTTTCTACATAACAAAGTAATAAAATTGCTCTTAATGGTGATAATTATTTTCTGAATAGAAAATATAATAATTGTAAATAATGATTACTCCAAAAATTCTAAAGTTAAATTAAAGATTATTATAAAATAAAAAATTATGTATGATTGGTTGATGGTTAATTTTTATTTTATATTTCTCTGCGAAATATGTAAATCATTGCAATTTTTTGAATGCTATCAGAGGCGTAATATTTTTTGTTTGTTAAAATTTTATTTGTTAGGGAGCATTCAAGTATTACGTAACGCAATTTGGGGGGGAGGGGGAGTCTTGTAAAACGTTACGGTGCGTTACAAGAGCGGGAAAGGGAGTATTTAAACAACGCGTTACGTAACATCTAGAGTTTTAGAATCTTCCAAATCGGCAACCCTTTTCGTTTATGTTTTACGGGGAACCCCTTGATTGTATTGTACGTTATTTTATTTTTGTTTTTTAAGTTGGCAAACCTTTCGTTAATGTTTCGGAAAATCCTTCAACTGTGTGTTCGATTCGTGATTTTTATTTTACTATCGATGACGTTTGATTTGAGTTTACACAGAAGCACATTGCTTGATTATACTTTGTTTAACATAAATGTGACTTTAATGGTCACTTAAATGTTACGTAACGTTTAGGTAGGGGGAGGGGCGGTATATTAAAACGTTGCGGTGCGTTACGTGGGGGGGGGGGGGAGGGAGAGTCTAAAATCTTCAAAAATTGCGTTACGAATTACTTGAACGCTCCCTTAATATAAAATAAATATTTTGGAAGATAATTATTATCATTATGGTGACTTAAAATTGTCTCTGTATTTATCTAGTATCTATTATCATCTATTCAACTTCAAGTACAAGGAACATTTTATATCCTATTAAATTATATGTGTAATAAATATAAATCTTATATCGCGTATCATTGCTTATATATAGTTTACATAAATATAGAAAAAAAAAATCTCCGTTACCATACATATACAAACTATTATAATAAAAGCTGATACAGCGTGAAATTTACACGATGTATATTCTCAATGTTAGTTTGAGTTTATTACGAAACTTTGTTCCTCTAATGCAAAATAAACAATAAATAAAAATTTAAATGGTTGGTTTAACTTGCTAAATTTGAATATAAAGTTGTTATTATCTATTTTTATATATTTATGTAAACATTAACATCTCCTACTCTTCTGTGGCCTAGTAACTCTACTGCCTAACATATCGAATATCTAAATCAATATGCTAAAACTATTTATTTTTTAAACGTCTTGTATATAACTATCGCTAGATGGAGTTAGTATCGTGAAAGTAAATGATTAGACAATATTAATCTAATTAGCTTTAGCATACTTTAAGTCTATATAAAACACGTCTTTAGTCAGTGCTTGAAATTGTGACTCTAAGCATTGATTATGTGCATTAAAAAATAATGTATTCACTGTCACTAGCTTATTATTAATAATTATAATTATATAAGCAATTATTTCTCGATATCACTCGTGTCACTGGCTTTTACATTAATATTAGGGGAAATATCAATGTTTAAATTGTGTTTGATACCGTCTCCAATCCATTTGATGTATGTACAGGGACGATGACAATACCGTTACATTTGTTAGAGAGAATTTATTTTGAGTAGTTATTACCCTGTAAGGGTGATGTGAAAACGTCCAAAGTTTGGTTCATTTACAGATGAGAATGGAAATAATGAAAAATGAGCACGTTGATTTACATTTTACAATATTAATTTACTAAAAGTATTTTATTTTTAATAAGAAAGAACTCAGTGTACAAAAACTTGTTCCTTTAAATTTATGTATATTTGTTTCCTAATACTGACTTTACATTTTTGCTTATTCGGCATAAAAAAAAACTAAGCAGATATATCACGCTGTCACCATTTTGAAATTAAAAATGTACCTACTTAGTAACAGCTGTCGTATGATTTGCCAAAATTGCTTCTGTTATTTTCAGAAAAAAAAATTAAAACAATGTCGAGACGAATGAAAGCCTAATACTATACATCATCTTTGAAAATTCAGTTAAATATTTTTATGTCCAATTTTCGAATTGTATTCGTCGTTTGTATTTAAAGAGACATTTTGAGAAATAAATGTTCATCTATTTTAATGATAATTACTTATTAATGAATGGTTCTAAAATGAATGAGTGATGATGATATTTCTTAATGCGATGTGGTCTATGATCATCAATGTTTCAGGATTAATGTGAGTTTGTGAAAAATCAACAATGTCACTTTAAAATAAACGAACTTTTGATAAACCTTTACAAGTTTATAGTCCAACATTTTGTTAAGATAGTTTTACCCTTTTTAGAAAGACGTACATTTGTCGCGAAAATATAATTTGTTGATCGAATATAGAAATATTTCATAGCAATATTTTATTGTTGACTACTTTTAAGGAATCCCCTTTAGATCGCTATGCGTTATATGCTTTTTGTAATTGACCAGTAGACATAAAAGAAACGAATGAGATATATACGAATAAATTAATATATAATTATTGTAAAGGCACTCAAGCTATTTCATTATACTTGTAGCAAAAAGTACATATTTACCATCTTCTATATTAATCTGTGTTTTAGAATGTGATTCTTAAAACTTTGCTAATATTAGCTATTAATAATAATTTTATAGTATCGTTAATTATTATTAAAGTATAAAAATATATAACAATCAAAAACAAATCTTCAATAATGAATTACAAAAAAAATATCTAAATAGTAAATAAGTAATAATTAACATTTATTATTATTATAGAAAGCGCGCTATCGTGATCATATTCAATCATTACGCACATAATTAATAATAATAATATACGAATTAATTACTAAGTAAATATTTTATGTAACTACACCATAATATCATCGAATGTATGTACTTGTTGATTGTTATAATTAATTAAACATAATTGTCTAGTTATTATTCGTATGTGATATTGTTATTGAAGTAATAGATATTTAAATGCTAATAAAAATAATAATTATTAATATTCTATATTCTCCTTGTTGACTTGTGTGTGTATTAGGTTAAATCTTTCATAAGACGTACTTAATATGTAAGGTATATTTTAATAAAGATCACAGCTATACTTAGAACTGGTATGTCTGTCTGCTTATAAGTATATTTTGGCGTTTCATATAATGCATTGTGATGTTAGAAAGTGTGAATAAAAAATTCACAATTTTGTCTCAAAAAATATACACGAAATAAATAAAATAAATAATAATAATATAAATATATACGATGGCTCTGCACACCCTGGATAAATTTAAATTATGGATATCCCTAAATGAATATAAATCCGCAAGAAAAAAAAGGTGTCTAAATACTGAAAAATATATTAAACTTCCCATAGAAGCTTGACCAGCTATCAGATAATTGGTATGTGAAGCCGAATTATTTTTTTCATACTTTTCTTCTTTTCTTGCGGGTTTATATTTCATTAGTGATTCTGAATCCCTGATTAAAATATTACCCGGGTTTTTAAAACCATCCTTTACATTACAGGATAAATTAAGAGACAATAACTTAAGTCTGGGGAAGACATCAACACTACAACTTTTTAATATCATCAAATGTTATATCACCTTTATGTTATTTCATCACAAAATAATTAATTACTTTAAAACAGATCATCATTACAGCCGTATGTAGTCCACTGCTGGACACAGGCCTCCTCCAAGGATATCCATCATTGGGAGGGTGGTTTGCCATACTCACCACGCGTAAGAAACGGGTTGTTTATTTGGCTTAGGTATATCGGTTCCAACGCTGCTGCCCATTGAAACCGTTTGAAATAATGTAAGAATTCTTTTATTCCATTCATCAAGACACAAAGTAATACTGGTGATTTATTTCACTAAGAAATCCTGGTTATTTAGTGTAGTTAACTGACATATTATATTGTAACATCTTATTCCTTACCTGTGTTCTACAATAAAGTGATTCTGAATTTGAAATTTTTTTTAATTTGAATATATAATCCGTGAAATCATTACTCTAATTTTTGCGCAGTCCTTCAACTAAGTAATTAAATATTCAGTTATTAAAAAAGAATTGGGTTCTCCATAAGAAAACTGCTTATCAGCTATCGATTTATTATGTGATGTAATTTTTTTTCCTATTCTGACCTAGGTATTATGTTCATCATGTTGGGGTAAGTTGTTTAGTATGATTACTATAGATACGTTCGAGAATATGGTTACAGATTCACACGGTGTATTTATTGACACTTTCTAACATGTTGGCTACTGGTAGTCCATATCACTGGATGCAACTCACTGTAATAGAAGTACAATAAATATTGAAGCAATAACGAATACTGTAAGTCACGTATTAATAAAGTAATTAATGGATTACGAGCGTCTTTTATTTTAATTAATATCCACCCTTTATTAAATCAATAAAGTACTAGTATATAATTTTTTGTTGTGCTATGAAGAGTTCTCAAAAATAGGAAAAATAATTACCTTTGTAATACAAAAACTCTTCAAGAACCTTCATAAGGGTATAAAATGTCAATTTTTCCTCTCGGCTTAAACGCCTGTAACAAAAATCAACGAGCGTGTAACGACACTTCTTTGCATGTATGGAAAACGTCTTTTAACAATTTTAATAGTTGTTAATATATTTTAATGGCTATCTTATGGTAATACTAGACTATAAAATTTTCATACCTTAAAAATGTACTTTTCCGACTTCTTTTAAGAGTCGCCTGGAACCGCATGTCTCCATACAAACGGAAAAAGGGAATAGGAGATATTACTGAAAGCTGTGCCGCCAGAGTGCGCCACTAGCACATACAGTAAAAAAGGTTTGACACTGACAAGTATGTACATGTCAGTGTCAAAGTCACAATTAATTTGTGAAATTATACATTAATCCTTTATTAATTTGATTTTAAAATACTCCTATAAGTATTAAAATATAAAAATGCAATTAATCTGCGTATTCGGATGTAAAATAAAGGCAATTTATTGCAAGTTTGACATACTTGTCAATGTCAAACATTTGTTTACTGTCTCTGCTAATGCTGCCCTCTGGCGGGAGAACATTGCAGTATTATCTCCCATTGTGGCAATATTTGATAATTTTGGAGTAAAATTAATCATTTAATCAATTTATCTCATTATAATCTACGTACGTTCCTATACAGCTTGATTAAATTACCAATGGTTTGAGAATTACAAGGCTTTTCAAATTTGTATGGAAATCTTGAGAGGCGTATAATTCTCAAACATTTGATAATTTAACCAAACTGTGTAGGAACGTACGTAGATTATAATGAGATTAATTGATTGAATTTCCCCCATCCACAATTCCCTTTTTCCGTTTGTATGGAGACATGCGCATCCAGGTGACTCTTAAGTAAATTTAATGTATCGATATAAAACTCAAAGTGTTCTTATCAGTCTTTTGGAGTTAGATTCTTACATAATCAGTTGTTTAAGTTTAAATTTTTTGAAACTTATTCTTCATGCAAGTTCCCCATTGCACGATGAAGAAATTATTCTCTACATCCAATGATGTTTTCCGGTTGCGTCCTCAACTGTGATGCGTCAAGATTCCGGGAACCCCTATTCATCATCATCATCATCACCTCAACCGAAAGAACTCCCACAGTTGGACATAGCCCCCCCAAGGATTTCCAATACGGCCGATTGGAAGCGGTCACCTAGTGTGCAACGCAGTGCTATTATAAATAAATAAATAAATAAATAAATAAATAAATAAATAAATAAATAAATAAATAAATAAATAAATAAATAAATAAATAAATAAATAAATAAATAAATAAATAAATAAATAAATAAATAAATAAATAAATAAATAAATAAATAAATAAATGAATGAATAAATGAATGAATGAATGAATGAATGAATGAATGAATGAATGAATGAATGAATGAATGAATGAATGAATGAATGAATGAATGAATGAATGAATGAATGAATGAATGAATGAATGAATAAATGAATAAATAAATAAATAAATAAATAAATAAATAAATAAATAAATAAATAAATAAATAAATAAATAAATAAATAAATAAATAAATAAATAAATAAATAAATAAATAAATAAATAAATAAATAAATAAATAAATAAATAAATAAATAAATAAATAAATAAATAAATAAATAAATAAATAAATAAATAAATAAATAAATAAATAAATAAATAAATAAATAAATAAATAAATAAATAAATAAATAAATAAATAAATAAATAAATAAATAAATAAATAAATAAATAAATAAATAAATAAATAAATAAATAAATAAATAAATAAATAAATAAATAAATAAATAAATAAATAAATAAATAAATAAATAAATAAATAAATAAATAAATAAATAAATAAATAAATAAATAAATAAATAAATAAATAAATAAATAAATAAATAAATAAATAAATAAATAAATAAATAAATAAATAAATAAATAAATAAATAAATAAATAAATAAATAAATAAATAAATAAATAAATAAATAAATAAATAAATAAATAAATAAATAAATAAATAAATAAATAAATAAATAAATAAATAAATAAATAAATAAATAAATAAATAAATAAATAAATAAATAAATAAATAAATAAATAAATAAATAAATAAATAAATAAATAAATAAATAAATAAATAAATAAATAAATAAATAAATAAATAAATAAATAAATAAATAAATAAATAAATAAATAAATAAATAAATAAATAAATAAATAAATAAATAAATAAATAAATAAATAAATAAATAAATAAATAAATAAATAAATAAATAAATAAATAAATAAATAAATAAATAAATAAATAAATAAATAAATAAATAAATAAATAAATAAATAAATAAATAAATAAATAAATAAATAAATAAATATATACTGACAAATCACACAAATTGAGCTAGCCCCAAAGTAAGTTCGATACTTTTATTATGGGATACTAACTCAACAATACTATATTTTATAATAGATACATATATAGATAAACATCCAAGACCCAGTTCAATCTGAAAAAGATCATTTTCCATCTTGACCAGCCGGCCTATTTACTAACTTGGATGACAGGTGTCGATGCCTATCAATCAAGAATTTACTGTTACAATGCGGTTTTTGTATTTCAAATAAAAAGTTCGAGCAAGCAAAACCCGCATTGTAACAGTAAATTCTAGATTGATAGGCATCGACACCTGTCATCCGAGTTAGTAAATAGGGGGGCTGATCGGGGATCGAACCCGGGACCTCCGTGTCGCAGGCAGGCGTGTTGACCGCTGCGCCACGGAGCTGGACCATATTGTTCATAGGCTTACCATCAGGAGGGCCGTATACCTGTTTGCCTACTTAGTGGCAGTAAATAAATAAAGCTCCGCAGTTTTCCCCATGTCTGTCTGTCTGTCCGTCCGCGGTTTTACTCGTAAAGTGGGAGTATTTCTTTCTCTACATACCCATCGTGTAGGGTATTGTAGAATTAGGGATCCGTGTCTGAAATATTTAATATAAATGTGCAAATTTTTGTTAGAGGTAAGTGTCCCTCCCCCCGTATGTGCTAAATGCAAAAAACATCACTCTACTCTTATCTTTATGGATACGTGAAAAAAATTACAGTAGTAGTATAATAACGAAGTTGAAAGGTCATTTATACAAACACTGTGAAAAACAAAGTTATTTTTGTGGCGAAAAATTGTAGAGGTTTTTGGCTTATCTAACCTTGCTTCTACGGAACCCTTCATGGGCGAGCCTGACTCGCACTTGGTCAATTTTGAATTAGTT
This sequence comes from Rhodophaea formosa, assembly GCA_963082605.1. Lineage (NCBI taxonomy): Eukaryota > Metazoa > Arthropoda > Insecta > Lepidoptera > Pyralidae > Rhodophaea > Rhodophaea formosa. The sequence goes on along the minus strand of OY720228.1, from coordinate 13,392,001 downwards.
TTTCTGCTATTTTACTTGCGTTTCTGTATTCCATGAGGGATTTTGAGATTTCAATATAGCTTAGAGGTTCAAAATCACACTGTTATATAAGCCTAAGATCCGAAATACGTGTAAGCATTTCGAATATAATTTTTCATGTGTGTAAGTGTCTAACAATAGTGTCAGATTTTTCAAGCTGCCTTAAGGCATATGACGTAGAGAGCTTAAGGCGTAGTGAGTTCACATACTAGTGCCACCCAGCAATTAATTCTATAAGTCCTAAGTCAAAACAAATTTAAAAAATCTAATAGCTGAATGCCCTAGTAAATTGTAGAATCATTGGTACCAATTTTCACTATTTTTAATTTGCTGAATTAAGGGGGAACACTAGGCACAGTAGCGACGCCAATCATTTTATTCTTAATACTTTACAAATAGAAAGGAATTCAAGAATATAAACAATACAAGTCTTAGTAAATAACCTGAAGTATTTTTGGAATCATTTTTTGATATTATGAGAATCAGTCATTTAGAGAAAAAGTGATAACCGCCAAAAACGGCCGTTTTTGGCGGTAATCAGATTCTCATAATTCTCACTGATTCCGATAGTAATAAACATGATTCAAAAAATACTTCAGGTTATTTACTAAGGCTTGTATTGTTTATATTCTTGAATTCCTTTCTATTTGTAAAGTATTAGAAATAAAATTATTGGCGTCGCTACTGTGCCTAGTGTTCCCCCTTTGTAATATCTATTAAAAGTAACAAAAAACACATACTACAAGTAATTTACTAGGGCAATCAGCTATTAGATTTTTTTAATTTGATTTGATTTAGGAGTAAATGAATTAATTGCTGGGTGGCGCTAGTGTATGAACTCACGTCGCCTTAACGACTGCCATCAATGATGCTAGCCAGGACCAACCAACGCCACTAGCGGTCAACCATTCACACCAATAAGAGCCTAGCTCTTTATATATATTTGACGAGCTCCGTGGCGCAGCGGTCAACACGCCTGCCTGCGACACGGAGGTCCCGGGTTCGATCCCCGGTCAGGTCAAGATGGAAAATGATCTTTTTCAGATTGACCTGGGTCTTGGATGTTTATCTATATATGTATTTGTTATAAAATATAGTATCGTTGAGTTAGTATCCCATAACACAAGTCTTTCTTAAGTACTTACTATGGGGCTAGCTCAATCTGTGTGATTTGTCCGTATATATTTATTTATTTATTTATTTATACAAGGAAAAGATAGTGATAATAAGTCCCATTATAAAAAAGTTGTTCACACTTCCTGAGGGACTGAGTACTTACAGTTAGTTTTTTAACTTTCATAATTATCAACGCTAGACTAAAACAGGATATTCAGATATAATAAATAAATAATAATAAATATATAGGGACATATCACACAAATTGAGCTAGTCCCACAGTAAGTCGTGAACTTGTGTCGCAGGATATGGTTATAAATATGGTTCATATTTATTATTTGAATATATGCTTAATACCTACTTATTTTGTTAACTAGCAGTGGCCTAAGTCTATCTTACAATTACTTTGGAGCTCAGCTTGCCAGAGCCTTTGCTAGAGCACCTGACGATGTAGGTATTTCTGTTTTAAGTATCTGTGTGAGTTGAATTATTATATCTGGGTATGGATGCGACTAATATTATTTTTTTAATTAACCCTTATACTGTCCCACTGCTGGGCAAAGGTCTCTCCCATTTCCTTCCATTTGTCTCTGTCCAATGTAGTTTCGGACCAATCACGTTGGAATATCGACTAATATATATATTAATAAATAATAAATATATACGGACGCCGTGTGGTTCCCGGCAGAGTAGAATAGGACCTCTCCAAGTCATCCCGTCTCCCGGATGTCGTAAAAGGCGACTAAGGAAACACAAGCTAAACAAAGCTTATTAACATCAAAGAGACCTCTCCAACCCGTCTGGCCAGCGTGGAGAGTGTAGGCCAAATCCTCTGACAACTCAGGCTAGTATATGGCTCTGGTAGTACAGAGAGGGTCGTGCTCCTGCAGTGGAGACTAGAAAGACCTGATGATGATGATGATGATATACGGACAAATCACACTTATTGAGCTAGCCCCAAAGTTAGTTCGAGACTTGTGTTATGTACTCAACGATACTATACTTTTAATAGACTAGCTGTTACTGTTACCCGCGGCCCGCGTGGTATATAGCCTATGTCCTTCTCAGTACCCTAACCTATGTGTATGCAAAATTTCATGATGATCGGTTCAGTAGATACGGCGTGAAAGCGTAACAAACAAACAAACTCACTTTCGCATTTATAATATTAGTTAAGATAGTTGGGACTAATATGAGATAGGATACTTAAATAGATAAACATCCCATACCCAGGTCAATCTGAAAAAGATCATTCTCCATTTTGACCTGACCGGGGATCGAACCCGGGATCAGCGTGGCGCAGGCAGGCGTGTTGACGCTGCGCCACGGAGCTCATAGGATATTAATCTATGTAAATTAAGCAGTCAGCCTGCTTGCAGGCGCGCAAATATATAAGTATTAATCATCATCATCATCAACCATTAGTAGCCCAGTTTTGGACAAAAGCCTCTACCTGTCTTTAATTCTTTTTTTTAATAATTGATGTGAAATTAGAATAAAAAAAAATAAAAATATTAATATACATTAATATAATCTTCTTAGGTTACATACTTTACTTAGGGAACATAAGCTTAACAAAGCTTTAAAATATCAAAGACACCTCTCCAACCCGTCTGGCCAGCGTGGAGAGTGTAGGCCAAATCCTCTGACTGCCCTGGCTTATATACGCCTCAGATAGTCAGAGAGGGTCGTGCTCCTGCAGTGGAGACTAAAAAAGACCTGATGATGATGATTTCACATATAACTTCCCAAAGCGCTATTACGGCTCGCCGTGAGGGCCAAAAGAGGCGTTTGAAAGGGTTTTAAATAACTTCAGTTAAAGCCCTTCCGAGCTTCATGGTAGCAGTGCGGTGGTCCTAGTTGTGTATTCATTGGACCGAGTCCAAACGCTTATGAACTAGGAAACATTGCTTTGGTATTGATGTGGTACTATTTAACATTATCATCTCCAACCCGAGAGGAGTCTGATGGCCTAGTGGGCGGGAACATTTTTAGCGCTTTCCCATGTTAAGCAACCCTGGGCGTAGTCCCCACTTGGATGAGTGACCGCAAGTGGCATAAAAATATCTCGAGCTCCTTAGTGCTTCGGAAGGTACGTTAATCCGTTGTTCCCGGCTGTCATCATGGATAGCAGTCGCTAAACTTTGTCAGATGCCTTAAGGCAGCATGAAAAATCTGACACCAGTGTTGGCCACTTACACACAAACTGACTTAATAATAGTATACACACATAATTAATAATAGTATATCAACGAAAATGATTTGCAAATGCCTAAATTAACCATTAGATCATGAAGCTAATTAGCTTCAAGTAAACTCTCGCTATTTCACCGAAATTTTGAGGTGAGGGCAGAGTGCTCTTGATCTGTAAGGTAATCATCACCAAAGGGCCCCCAGGAGACGGGCCTCGGCTTTGCGCCAGTGTGTGACAGCAAACTGTCACAAGCCTGATGGGCCGCGATTTGCATGCATAGCCTGAAGCATAGATTTAAAAAAAAAATTATGGCCTGAAGAGCCGAACTGAGAAACAATGACAAAACGGTCGAGCAGCAACTCTCATGTATTGCCGTATGGGCCGAAGATTTTGTTATTTTGTCATCATTTATTAAGTGCCGTATCCATTAATGTCCTGACAGGGCAGCAATCTCAGTGCAGTCACAAAAATTATTAGAGCGAGGGCCCTCGCTGTAAATTGTCAAAAATAATAATTTTAATTTACAACGGTCACCAGCCTGACTTATGTACTCCAGTTATTATTTGTCTACGCTGAGAAACAGCTATTTTCGAAGTGAAAACTTCTGTAGGCACGTTAGGCCTTTTTGAGATGGAAAAACTCGCAAAATTGTTACAAAAAACCGACACCTCTGTATGTTTTGTTTTATTATTTTTTTATGTCATAAGACGGCAAACGAGCAAGCGTGTCACTTGATGGGAAGTGATCACCGCTGCCCATCATGGACAACTGCAACACCAGGGGTGTCACAGGAGCGTTGCCGGCCTTTTATTTTTCCCTCCCTAGAGGGGAGAGGGAAATAAATAAATAAATATATAGGGACATATCACACAAATTGAGCTAGCCCCACAGTAAGTTGTGAACTTGTGTCGTGGGATACTAACTCAACGATACTATATTTTATAACATATACTTATATAGATAAACATCCAAGACCCAGGCCAATTTGAAAAAGATCGTTTTCTATCTTGACCTGGCCGGGGATCGAACCCGGGACCTCCGTGTCGCAGGCTGGCGTGTTGACCACTGCGCCACGGAGCTCGACAAAAATGTATATATATAAATATATCAAAAAATAGTAGTAGACCAGACCAGAGACATATCATTAGCCTGAGCAGTCAGGAAACTGATCAAGCTAATAATATGTCTCTAGTAGTACAGAGAGGGTCGTGTTCCTGCAGTGGAGAACAAAGACCTGATGATGATGGTGATGATGATGAACCAAAGAATCAAACTCTTCAGCTTTTTAATTTTAGTATGAAAAATTATTTCCTGCTTCCTTCCATTATATCTTCAAGTCATCTTCAACATCTTGAAAGCGCTACAATTATTACGATATGGTCAAATGTAAATTAACATATACATCAAACAAATAATTAGTAAAGATAATATACATATTAATTAAACTAGAATAAACTAATAACCTATTAAATAAATATGAAAAATTAACCTAAAACTTATGATACAATATCTAATATATATATATTATTAAAAGGAGTCCCTTTAGGCAAGGTTCCGAAAATACTGGCAGCGTTCAACTGTCTGTCCGGTGTTTGCAGATATGTCATCGGGTACTCGCACCTGGCATCCCGAGGTGCTACTTTCTCATGCCCACTCCATCCGAGCAAGTAGCGTCCAAAATAGCTTTATCCATTCGGCAGTCCAAGAAACTCCTGCCCTTCCCTCGCTTAAAATGGTTTCGATGGGCAGCAGCGTTGTAACCTATCAAGCCAAACAAACTGCGCTCACCAGCCCGTTCGCCAAGCGTGGTGAGTATGGCAAAAACACCTCAATAATAAAAATCCTTGAGGGAGGCCTATGTCGTGCCGAGGACTTCTTACAGAAGACGATGATGATGATTTCCTGTATACTAAGTATAATATATCCTGATGATTCAAAAAATACACACGTAATTTTTTGATTAAAACTAATAACAACGGGTTACTCACGTAAAGAGTCAGCGCAGTAAATAGTAGCGTAAATAGTCGCGCGCACGGTGTCGTAATGTCGGTGCGGTCCGCGCGTCGCAATTCACATTCGCCCTGAGGAAGACCTCCGGATGAGGTTGAAACATGTCGGCCAATAGCTGACTATTTACGTGAGTATTTTAATAACACACGTAATTGTTCAATCGTTTTCACTTCTATCGGCATGCCTGTAGTGCCACTTTTTAGGGTTCCGTAGTAAACTATAAGGGTTCCCCTTATAGTTTCGCCATGTCTGTCTGTCTGTCTGTCAGTCCGCGGTTTTACTCAGAGACTATAAGTACTAGAAAGCTGTAATTTGGTATGAGTGTGTATATTAATCATGGCAAAAAAGTCGTAGAATAAAATCTTTAAAAAAAAATTTTTTTTGGGTCGCTCCCTTACAAGTAAAGTGGGGGAGTATTTTTTTTCTCTATTTACCCATCGTGTGGGTCGTGGGATCGTTAAAAAGGTCTTTGAAAAATATTGTGAGGTTGAGAACACCATTCTTCGATTTAGGGATCCGTTTCCGAAATATTTGGTTTTAAAGTGCAAAATTTTGTTAGAGGTACGTGTCCCCGCCTCTATCTGCTAAATGGTTAAATATGGATACGTGAAAAAAATTACAGCAGTAGTATATATACTGAAGTTGAAAGGAAAACTATCAGAGCTAGGTACTAAGTACAAACTAAAAAGTTATAGGCAACCAACTTATAAAATGTACTGGAAAATGTAAAATTTCATACAATCTTCATTGTTAGATGTTTTTGGTCTTTAAACTGTGAGGTGCGAGTGTAAACAGTGTGAACTCAAAGTTGTCATTCGCAACTACGGAACCCTACACTGCGCGTGGCCCGACACGCACTTGGCCGGTTTTTTTTTCTAGCACACCTCCGTGGTGTAGAGGTTATCACGTCACTGTCCTGCAGGAGGGAGACCGGGTTTCACGAGATTTAAGGTTCAAACCAACCAAATAGCCAGGACTTCCCCTTCTCCGAGGAGCTCGGTAGCCTAGTTGCTCTTAGTAAGTAATTGCTCTTAGTAATAGTATAAGTTTACTAATAGTTTATGTAGGTATGTGATAATTCTCAAGAATATCAAATTTCGTATTTAAATGCTGTGGTTCAAAGCAATACTGTTTTATGACAAAGAATATGTCAAATACCGTAAGGCTAGCTAGCCCTAAATGGTAAGCCTTGCAATTTATTTTTTTATATAAATAAATAGACTTCTACCAAACTACTGATCCAATTTTAATAAAGTTGAAATGGGTCTAATTTCAAGTAAAATAAAAAAACAAAGTCTGTGAATATTAAAAACTTATGAGATAGCAAATATTAAAAATATAATTTAAAAATACAACAAATTGACAACCTACTTTTGGAGTCGGTAAAAAAGGAGTATACTGACGTAACCCTCAATTCGGGAAACCGCCGAGCCCGGGTCAATGACCAGACGCGAATTAGTGTCAGCACTTTAGGTCAGGCACTGACTTCCGCCGTCTAGATCTGTATTAATCCAGACCGCACAACTACTGCGTGGCAACAGCATCTCCAGAAGGTTAACTTCAAGAAATTCAAATATATAGATAGGTCTTTTTTGTCTGCACTGCAGAAGCACGCATGACTTTCTCTGTACTGCCGGAGCGATTATACATGTATTAGCACATACTCTCTACGCTGGGCATGCCTTATTTAGCTTGTGTTTCCTAAGTCGCCCTCTACGACATCCACGGGAAGACTTTAGGACTTTAGGTCAGGCACTGACTTCCACCGTCTAGAACTGTATTAATCCAGACCGCAGTACTACTACGTGGCAACAGCATGCCCAGAAGGTTAACTTCAGGAAGTTCAAATATCATCATCAGGTCGTTTTTTAGTCTCCACTGCAGGAGCATGACCTCCCTGTACTACCAGAGCAATATATTAGCTGGAGCAATCAGAGCTGTAGCTGTAGGCAATTTTTTTTTAGAAAAACAGTTTTTTAGAAAAAAATAATAAAAAAATACCTATTTTAGTACCGGATTTAATGAAAAAAGAATTGTGCCTCTAGAAGCCGTTTTCAGTGAGAAAATAGAGAAATACATTTGTATGGAAACCATTTTGAAAAAATACTGCTAGGATACGCTCTTAACCAGAGCAGTCAGTAATGCCGGTGGTACAAAACCCTTCGTATTCGATTCCGACTCGCACTTGTACGGATTTTTTTTCATCTTAATCACTAAAACTCCGATTTGTTAAGTCAACGTACGCATTATTAAGTTATTTTTCTCCAAGACTGGCCCAAAATGAACTTCTGATCAACTTTTACTAACTTCGTCTAGACTCCATACTATACCAATTTATTAATGAATATGGAGATACAGATAGTCTATTATTGTGTAGTACATACATCAATTCCTAACTCGTTATTCTTTGGCAAGCACCTTTCGACATTTTTGGGCCGGAGTAATTCTTTAACTTTTTATAGTATAAGAAATAAGTAAAATTTACTGCATACATACATACTATCGCGTCTTTTTCCCTTGGGGGTAGACAAGAGCACAGGTCTCTAAAACCTAAAGGCCACGTTTATCATGTTAATGGGCTTGTAGGTGGAGAGCAGAATTGAAATAGTGATGGGTTGCTAGCCGTATCGCCTATCTCGGTGGTCAACACGCCTGCCTGCGACACGGATGGTCCCGGGTTCGATTCCTGGTCAGGTCAAGATGGAAAATGATCTTTTACAGATTGACCTGGGTCTTGGATGTTTATCTATATAAGTATCTATTATAAAATATAGTATCGTTGAGTTAGTATCCCATAACACAAGTCTCGAACTTACTTTGGGGCTAACTCAATCTGTGTGATTTGTCTGTATATTTATTTATTATTATTTATCGAAAAAATAACTTCAAATTTTCATCAGAAATATGGCGTAAAAATGTTACATCGACTGCGGGGATGGGTCATATTTACTCTTTTTAACTTTGCATACGTGTACATGCTAGCGCAGATGCCACCAGAATGTCACAATCTGTCAGGATACATTAATAACTCCAGCTACAGAAAGACACAGACCTATCCTATCTATCGCAATAGAGTTATAGGGAAATCAAAACTCGCCGGGTAATTTTGACCCAATGCCATGACGCCAGTTTAAGAGCCATAAATTTTTAAATAAAGGCAGTTTTTCGGCAGTGGATACGGGATAAGAAAGCGTCATGCCGTGTGCCTTCCTGAAATATTATCCTAATCCAAAATACTAACTTATTATACATGCGAAAGTGAGTTTGTTTGTTTGATGCTTTCACGCCCTATCTACTGAACCGATCATCATGACATTTTGCATGCACATAGGTTAGGTAGGGTACTTATTCAAGATTCAATCGTTTATTTAATATGAGTTTTTTTTAACACTTCTTCAACATGGTACTCGTAATTTATAGCAACAAATTACGCTGATTTTACAATATAAAGTCCACTAGAATCAATTTGAAAAATATCTGGATTATATTTGAACTTCTCGCCAAGAACCTTCATTATATAACTACCAATCAGTTATACTGTCAATGTATGCCTATAGTAGTTCCTCATCCCAATCCCAATCCCAACTAATATTATAAATGCGAAAGTGAGTTTGTTTGTTACGCTTTCACGCCGTATCTTCTGAACCGATCATCATGAAATTTGGCGTACACATAGGTTAAGGTACCGAGAAGGACATAGGGTATATAACGCGGGCAAAGCCGTGGGTAACAGTTAGTTAAAAATAAAAGCAAGAAGAATATGTACAGATGGGTTTACAGGACGGAAATCACTTGTTCCTGTGATGCCACCCCTCAGACCATGGCACACTTATTATCTTGCCCTGCGTGTCCTACTACCACCTGTACACTGGAGGACCTATACAATGCTATAGTATCATTGTATGTTTATGTCCAGTATCAGTAACTGATAACGTTACATCAGTTGCAGAGTTGTAGTAGCAGAGTTGAGGAATCCGATGTTCCAGTGGGTGTGAGATCAATGAGCGCTTACGTATGTTAAGCAACCCCTGGTGCAGTTCCCACTTGGATGAGTGACCGCAAGTGGCATAAAAATATCTCGAGCTCCTCCGTGCTTCGGAAGGCACGTTAAGCCGTTGGTCCCGGCTGTCATCGTTGATGACAGTCTTAAGCTATGTCAGATGCCTTAAGGCAGCTTGAAAAATCGGACACCAGTGTTGGCAACTTACATATACGAAAAACGAACAGTAGCAGAGTTTTGGTCAACACAAAAATATAATTTGCCCGAGTCGATACGCTAAGACGAAGAATTAAAAATATCTTAGTCAACATCAAACCCTTCCGAGAAAGTAATTTTGAAAAGAACCAAAAAAAACCGCGGATTTCTCTCTAGACTGATTTGGAAAGAGACAGAAGATGAGACGGTAGTGAGAGGAAGCGAGATGGATAGCGGATAGTCTAAATTATTGTATTATACATAATAATATTTGGGAGGTTTCCGAGTATGAGTAAACTTTGCAGAGGCTACAGTATTTTTTTTTTTACGATTAATAGAAAGTTCCTTTTTTGGTGTTATTTATACCTAGTAAGAATTGATCAAAGGATACGATGGATAGAAGTAATTCAGGGAATTATTATTTACGACTGTAAAAATATTTGGCATAAATCAATTTCAGTAACAAATAAAATACAGACCTATTGTTTGTCTGTATTAAAAATTCTATTTTGTAAAAAATAATCAGAAAAATAATATTCATTGACTGTTGCAAAGGAATTTCCTACAAAAGTTTACCGGATATTTTTACAGAAAATAGGAACTCACAAAAGTACCTACTGTACTAAGTTGGAGGAGGATTGATAATATATTTGACAAAAAAATAATACAATAACAATCGTATAAAAAAAATCAAACACTGTGACGCCGGTACGGAAGGGTAAGACGCCAAAATAAATAATAATTGAACGTTATTGCTCAAGTTCAAGCTCAAGTTTATTGATTTGTAAAAACATGTGATGTACATAAATTGTATGTTCTTAAATACTCAAGTCCTTAAATCATATATATGCCTAAATTATATTGTCTTTGATATAGCTCAGAAATCTCTTGTTCGTGTGGTTCTCGAAGCAAGGGTTGGGGTACTATTTTTAATCGTATGGCCACTCGTTTTCAAATGATTTTTGTGTAGAAAACCGCTCCTTTGCGAACGGCAAAATTTTAAAAATCGTTCCCCTGTTCATTCTTGCCTTACGTATTTGCCTTGCTATGGACGATTTTATGCGCGCTTCTACGTTCACATTTAATTTTAAAGAGATCAAAAAATGTCGGCCTGCAGCTGACTTTATACGTGAGCGACACGTATTTTTCTTATTAACTATCAATATATGATGTCTATGTTAATTTATTAGTGTTAAATTTCAGTAACAAGATTTATACAAACAAATACACTTGCAACCTTTAATAAAAAAACATTTTAACACATTAATTAAATCACCGAAAAGCGAAAAATAATTCAATTATGTTGTACTCTTCAGTTTTGATTTTTTTTCAAATTTATATGGAACTAACTTCGGGGTATAGTACCTATACCCCGAATGGAGTCCCATATAATTTTTTCTTTACAATAAAAAAAGTAATATCAAGATTAAACTTCTCTGTAAAAAGTTATGCGTGGACATATGTCCTTTTTACAGAGAAGTTCTACTATCCTAACTTTTTATATTATTATAAATGCGAAAGTGAGTTTATTTATTTGTTTGTTACGCTTTCACGCCCTATTTACTGAACTGATCATCATAAAATTTTGCATACACATAGGTTAGGGTACTGAGAAGGACATAGGCATTATATCACACCACACGGGCGAAGCCGCGGGTAACAGCTAGACCTAACTAATTTCAACTAATATTAGAAATGCGAAAGTGAGTTTGTTTGTTTGTTACGCTTTCACGCAGTATCTACTGAACCGATCATCATGAAATTTTGCATACACATAGGTTAAGGTACTGAGAAGGACATAGGCTATAAATTACGCGGGCGAAACCGTGGGTAACAGATAGTAAGATATAAATTTTACTCGTCGACTTAATAACCTCCTCATTTTTAGTCCAGGTTTTAAAACAATATTTTATCTCCAAACTTGACTCATACTACAACACTATAATCGTATTGTCTCCATGTTAGAGGACGCACAGCTCGAGCCCACAACACGCCCCTACTCCACCGCAATTGTGACTACACTCTATCACCACTACATAAGGCTTAATATTGAACTATTTTGTATCAATTTGGTCTTTTTAGTTCGCTAAGAAGGGAGACGCGTCGGCGACGCGTATGAGGAAGTATGGCACTCATTGTAGGGTTAAAATGTACTTCACTCGGCTCGTGGCTCAAGGTCGCATGACGTCACTCACACCTCACCTCATGGTAGTGGTTTCGTAATTAACGTAACTGAAGGTATTTCTAGTTGTGGTAGAGCCTCGCTACCGGCGAAAATCACTTTTGCTAGTAGCATGAATGGGCCGGCTCGTCCGGGGAAGTACCACACTCTCACAGAAAATCGACGTTTGAGTAGTAGCTTTACCGCTACTATGCTTCGTTCGGTGAGTGAGAGAGCCGGAGGCCCAGCTCCCTCTCCCCTCTGGGGAGGGAAAAATAAAAGGCCGGCAACGCTCCTGTGACACCTCTGGTGTTGCAGTTGTCCATGGGCAGCGGTGATCACTTCCCATCAGGTGACCCACTTGCTCGTTTGCCGTCCTATGACATAAAAAAAAAAAAAAAATAAGGTTAGTAGTAATTTGAAGTATATATTTGTATACCTACTAATATTATAAAAAGGAAGGATTTCATTATTTGTTTCCATTGCATAGACTCAGAACAATAGGCTGTAATTGTATAGAACTCATTGTAGGGTTAAAATGGACTTCACTCGGCTCGTGGCTCAAGGTTGCGTGACGTCACTCACACTTCACGGAAGTGGTTTCATAATTAATGTCACTTTAAGGTATTTCTGATTTATAGACCGTTTTCTTTTTAAATAAGTATACGTATATCTATACTTCTTCAACCCGTCTGGCCAGTGTAAAGAGAGTAGGCTAAATCCTCTTACTGCTTTGGCTAATGTATGGCTCTGGTAGTACCGAGAGGGTCGTGCTCCTGCAGTGGTGACCAATAAAGACCTGATGATGATGATGATATCTATACTATGTAATATTACAAAAAGGAAAGATGTCATTGTTTGGTTTCGTTGAATAGGCTCCGAAATTTGTAGACCGATTTTCGCAATTATTTCACCTATAGAAAGCTAATTGTATGGAACTTATTGTAGGGTTAAAATGGACTTCACTCGGCTCGTGGCTCAAGGTTGCGTGACGTCACCCACATTTTATAGAAGTGGTTTCATAATTAACGTACCTAACTTAAGGTATTGAATTGATTTAAGCGTATTTTTTTATGACACAGGACGGCAAACGAGCAAGTGGGTCTCCTAATGGTAAGTGATCATCGCTGCCCATGGACAACTGCAACAACATGTTACGACAGCGTTGCCAGCCTTTTATTTTCTTCCCCAGAGGGGAGTGGGAGACGACTCTGTCACTCACCGAACGGAGCATAGCAGTGGTAAAGCTACTACTCAAACGTCGATTTTCTGTAACAGTGTGGTACTTTCTCAGATGAGCCAGCCTTTTCATGCTACCAGCAAAGGCGAATTGTGTGTTTTCACACCTAACCACGTCCTTTTGTTTTATGACTTTTCACATCTGATAAAATTCAGTTTTATCCTTGGAGAAGAATGTATAAGTGTCTTACGACACGACACTTAGTGTGGGGTTAGCTCAAACTGTGTGACTTATCGCAAGATATTTATATATTATCTAAAACTTTGTCTATCTAATAATTGGCACGTTAAGCCGTTGGTCCCGGCTGCCATCTGGTAGTCGTTAAAGGAACCACGTCAGAGGCCGAGAAGCGGTTCCGAAGAACCTGACACCAGGGTGTGCATGGTCGACTGACCATGTCACCTACACGAAATGATGATGATGATGATTGGCTTAATTTGTAAAGGTAAGACAGACACAATTCGGAAGCATTTACATACCATCAGATTGTATTTTGAAGTCATAAATGTCACCAAATGATTTACTCGGTGCCATTTAAATTATAGCTCTATAGCGTGGCCCTTAAAGTAAGGAACGCCATATATTTTTTTGGACTTTGGCCGCCTCTTTGGCCAGTATTCAAAGTCAGGGCACAAAATAAAGTAAGTACAACAGGGTATGTTTCCTTCTTCGATGGTTTATAAACAAAATATATGGACTGTAGGGAAAAATTAATTTATTGAAAAATTAGGAAAACTAGAAAAAAAGACTGGTAATGAAATGGTAATATAATTAGCAAATATTTAAAAAAAAAACTAGGGTGAAACATAAATAAGAGAACCGAATAAGAGTGCTAGAAATCGGCCCGAAAACTGCTAAGAACTATTACTAGTATTAGTAAATATTACGATCGATGTTTAATTTGGGCATTAGACAATATAAAAGATAAAGATATCCTTTATTTGGGAGTATCAAAACACAATACATAGATGAACGAAAAGAAATACAATATGTATTGGAGTGAGGGTACAGATGATTAAATTAAAAAAGATTAATTCTCATGCCGTGTGGTTCCCGGCAGAGTAGAATAGGACCACTCCAAGTCATCCCGTGGATGTCGTAAAAGGCGACTAAGGAAACACAAGCTAAACAAAGCTTATTAACATCAACGAGACCTCTCCAACCCATCTGCCCAGCGTGGAGAGTGTAGGCCAAATCCTCTGACTACTCAGGCTAGTATATGGCTCTGGTAGTTCAGAGAGGGTCGTGCTCCTGCAGTGGAGACTGGAAAGACCTGATGATGATGATGATGATGAATCCTCTGACTACTGTGGCTAATATATGGCTCTGGTGGTACAGAAAGGGTCGTGCTCCTGCAGTGGAGACTAAAAGGACCTGATGATGATGACGTTAGAATTTATATTGGATGCCACAAAATCAAACTCAATTGATGCGTATACTATGCCCTAATATCTAGCAGTATTATGGTAGTGAACCGGCCAGTCGAGGCGTGTCATTTTGGACAGCACCCATTGCCATTGAAGCGTCATTTCTATACCCTCGTTATAGAGTGTTTCGAGTCATTAATATCTTTACGCAGCACATACATTGCCGCCGACTGCACTTAACAATTTATTGTCATGCTATCTGTTTGTTTTGAGGTGGAAAATAGGCTCGCCTGCATACTAACCATTTTAACTAATGATAGTCTAAAGTCTCATGAGCATGTTGGTTGGAAGAGGATGGCTGCTTCACTCAAACACTTGAAAACTTTCACCACTTTCATGTTTTACTGCTATTACAATAATTAACATTGTTTATATACTTTAAATTTGTAAAATCATTATTATCACAGCTGTAAGAAGTCCACTGCTGGAGACGGGCCTCCCCTAAAGATTTCTATCATGGGTGGGTTTTGCAATTCTCATCACACTTGGCAGATGGGATAGTAAGCGCAGTTTTTTAAGCGAAGGAAGGGTAGAAGTTGGGACTGAGGGGATGGTATATAAAAGTGTTTGGGATACTACTCACTCGAATGGATTGGCGATTATAAAACAGCAGCTCTGGTGGCCGCTCCTTATAGCATTAGTAAAGTATACGGGCACAATTGTCGTAATAACACACGGATAGAAGAGAGCGAGACAAAAATATATTTTTTGATATTTGAAGTTGCCTCTGTCTCTCTAGGTAATGAGATTTTAAAATAGCTAGAAGACGGGCTCCAAATCAATTCACCCAAGAGAGAGAGAGAGAAGCATGTGGTTAGCCTACTGTGAGCTAGTCTGCTGGGCTGCCGTCTCAGAGTTCACAAACGCACTCAATGCTAAGTTTATTTTGTTGAATACATCAACTGACCCATATGTTTTACTGTACTCTTAATTTGACACGATATTCACCGTAAAATTTGTTAGAACTGAACAGATTCAAATGAAGTCACTTCTTCACTTCACTTGAATCTATTGCGTTCTAGAGTCGGACCTGGGCCCCAAAGCTCTCCAGCGAAGAGAAAGAAGCAAATGATTAGCCTGCTCTGACCTAGTTGACTAGGCTGCCATCTTGGAGTTCGCAAACGTACTCAGTTTTCTGGCATCCTCCCTCGAGATAGTAATTATTAAGTTAGATATGTCACTCTCAATAAATTGATTAACATCAAAAAGTGAGCATACATACATATATACATATTATCACGTCTTTATCCCTTGCGGGGAAGACAGAGCCTAAGGTTGTAAAACCCAAAGGCCACGTTTAGCGTGTTCGTGGGCGTTGAGGTGGAAAATGGAATCAAAATAGTGATGGGTTGCTAGCCGCATCGCCTATAACGTGATTCCGTAGATTATCGCCCAATCCCTTGACCGGTTTTTACGGTCCGCGTGAGAAGAAAAGCAGCTGGTATATTCTATGTTTTTCCTTTTCTTTCAAACCAGCATGTATCGAAAAGTGAGATTTGCTAGCTAACATTCATTTTAGACAGATCTATACATATTGTGTACAACGACATACAAGACCCAGGTCCATCTGAAAAGCATTTAATTTCGGCTGAGCATTAAGAGTCCCACGTAAAGCCGAAATCCCATACAAACGTAGTTTGGTTTTAGTTTTACAACAGTTAAGCCAATGTCAACCAAATTTCGTACATACGACCGTAGTACGAAGTATAAGTTTTCGATACCACAGAGATGTAAATATTCTGATATCTATGTTCGATACGAAACTTCAACTCGCTGTAATTTTGTATAGATATTGTTTTTAAAATTAAAATCTGATTATAAACATCAATATGCCATATCCGGTCGTATGTACGAAATTTGGTTGAGATTGGCTTAACTGTTGTAAAACTGAAACGATACTACGTTTGTATGGGATTGCGGCTTTACGTGGGACTCTTGATACATAAGTCAGGTTAACCTTTCATACATTAAAAAATATATTTTTTTTTAAAATATTGTGTAGCATTTCTGCACGGTCGTTTATACCTGTTTGTATCCCGCAAGGAATAATGTTATCGTATTTTTGCTCATTTACACAACATTACCACATACCAAATTAAATATCCGACCCTTAGGACACCGAAAATTCTAGATTCACAAAATGGCCGTCCATGAATAAGCAATGACGTATTGTCGCGTCCCAAAATAACTCACTGCAAGGGAGGCGCGGGACATATTTCGTAGCAAGGCCTGCAGCGCAATGGACTGTACTGGTGACGCCACAAGTGCTTCATCACCAGGTCTGTTTTAGTCTCCTCTGCAGGAGCAAAACCCTCTCTGCACTACCAGAGCTATATTTTAGTCAGAGTTGTCAGAGACAATATGGCATTATGTGGCATCATCATCATTTCAGCTGAAAAAAGTTCACCACCTCCTCAAAAATTTCCATCATGGCGGGTTCAAACTCAACGGACGGGTGAGCGCAGTTTATTTAACTTATCTTGGTTCCAACGCTGCTGTCCATCGAAACCATTTTTAGCGAATGAAGGGTATAACCTATATCTGGAGCATAGCTTTATACGGATGTGAAACGTGGACGCTCACATATAGTGAAAGGCTTGCTGCCTTTGAAATGTGGTGCTGGAGAAAGATGGAAAAAATCAGTTGCACAGAACGAAAAAGTAATGAAGAGGTGCTAGAAATTGTAGGAGAGAAAAGAAGACTGATAAACGAAATAGAGAATAGGAGGGGTAGGATGATTGGTCACTTGATACGACATGATGCCTTCTTTAAAAACATACTGGAGGGTAAGGTAAAAGGAAAGAAAGGTCCAGGGAGACCAAGGAAAAGTTTTGTTGACCAACTAAAGAAGAAGGCTGGTGTCATGTCGTATCAAGAACTAAAGTCTAAAGCAGAAGATAGAGAAGTTTGGCGCATACTCCATCGACAAGAGCTATAAAGCTCTTAAATAAGAAGAAGAAGGGTATAAGTTGGGGGTTGGGGGATGGGATGATTGGAGATGAGACAGTAGCAGTTCAGGAGGCCGGCAGACCGGAAAGGCAGTAGAGCATGATACCCTTTAGCATTATGACATCATCACTACATATTATAAAACAAAGTCCTCTGCCACGTCTGTCTGTCTGTCTGTCTGTTCGCGATAAACTCAAAAACTAATCCACGGATTTTCATACGGTTTTCACCAATAGATAGAGTGATTCACGAGGAAGGTTTTAAGGTATAATACATGCCCGGGCGCAGCCGGGTAGGGCTGCTAGTGTGGTATATAAAATCAATATAACTATTGCTGATAAATGACCACCAGGAGGCGATCTGTCCTGGCCAGGTCTTTAAACAGACTTCGTGCTAGTGTCGGCAGATCCAAAAAAAACCGAGTTAGGTGGGTTTCTCTAGCAATAGAAAGTTCAACCGTGGCGCTGTCTTGTCAATGGGCCACCTATTGGTGTGCCCTGAATTTCCATCTTTCTGCTTAAATAGATATTCATGAGGCATTCAACCGGGTAGTCGCTTGTAAACTAATGGTCAGGGTAAATATAAAACTAGCCACCCACAACTCGAAAGAAGAGGTAATTACTAAGTCAGCAAAAGCTTAAAATTACAAAAGGGTAAATAATTTGAAGTTATGCATTACTCTCGACTTCTCAGATCGCTACCTATATCGCTTTTATTGAATCCATATTGAACTTTAGAATAAATATTTAAAAAAATGCTTTAACTATCATATTAGTTCCCTTTTAAAACATTTTTGTTCATCTTTTTTCTTAAATATTATACACAGGTTAAAATTAATAAAGTGTTCTATTATAAACACTAAGTGAGCGACTGTACTTAAAGTTTTATTACTGTAAAGCTTTATCTCGTAGCAGACGGCGCGACTTTACTGCCTCTACACACATCCTGTGAATAAACTCCGTGGAGAGCCTCCTCGTGGTATAAAACCCGGTCTCGGATACATCAAGAGGTGTCTAAGAGCAGGTCTAGGCAAAGAATCCTAATCCTAACTAATATTATAAATGCAGAAGTGAGTTTGTGTATAATTTGTTTTTTACCTCTTCACGCTCTACCTACTGAACTAATCTTCTTAAAAATTTGGCATACACATAGGTTAGGTTACTGCAAAGTACATAGACACAGGGTACCTTTCGTCCTGGGAAAAAGTACTGTTGTCGTGGAATTTGCGATAATAAGAATGCGGCTTAATTATACGCTAGCAAAGTAAAAGCTAATCCTATATAAATTGAGGTAGACGAGCCATACGTGCCATATTTTGAAGCGTTCAAAGGGAGTTAATTTTGCCGTTGCGCTTAGCTCACACCCACAAACTACGAAGAAGATACTATTACTAGTATCAGACGACCGACTGCCTTATGTTTTCTCCAGGCAATAAGGATCATAGACAAAATGATGGAGTGAGGGTGAAAATGAAAAAAAATCATACAATTCCTTTTGAGTTTCTATTGGGGGTCATAAATTCAAACTCAAATGACGTGTGTTCTATGCCCTAAAATCCGTAAAGTCAGTTTTTGGGCAGTGCTCACACCTATACTCTGTACCGTAAAGACGCCGTCAACGTCAAGTGACACGATTGCTTTTAAATGTCTGTTTCTTGGCGTACCTCAGGTTATAAAGAAGTCTTTAAGTCTCGGCAGGAGGGGAAACTATTGGAAATTCATGAGAGAGAAATTCCTGTCTATGGGTTGTATTGTCAAGTCATAAGAGAAAAATTCCGGTCTATGGGTGACTATGAAATGGGAATATGAGTATTGCCAAGGGGTGTGACACCTGCCATAATCACTATAAAGGATTAATCAGGGCAGGTGCTGGTGACTCGTCACTCACTAATAAGGCCTTACTAATATGGCCGGTCACTGAAGTTAAGCCGTAGCTAGTACCTAATTGGGTTCTACTCCAGCTTCGGCGAAGGAAAGTCAGAGACGGGATACAGGGAACTTCTCTGGGAGCACTTGGGTCTGATTGGTCGCAGCTCGCCACTAGCTGCCCCGCGGGCTATTTATCATTGTTTTTCGACGACCTGACACGCAGGGTTCTGGGTTCGATTCCCAGTAAGGTCAAGCTGGAAAACGATATTTTTTATATTGGCCGGGATTTTGAATGTATTTATATATGTTATCTATTATAAATTAAAGTATACACATGTTCACAAACTAGCAGTGGGGCTACCTCAATCTGGCCCGGCCCCCGAGTTGCTACTTTCTCATCCCCAATCCTTCCCAGCATGTATTCCAAATGCATATATCCCGTTCCCCCATTCTAACATTCTCCTCCCCCAAAATTGCCTAAAGAAACGAGCAGCAGCATCGGAACAGATATAAACCAATCAAGCCGCGTGGTGAGTATGAATGATAGAAATCCTTGGATTATTGGAATAGGCCTCCTATGTCCAGCAGTGGCCTTGCGGCTCAGATGATGAATTTGCACAAGTGTTGTCTAACTAGACATAAATGTGAGGCAATGCATCGTAAAATTTATATCTAAGTACATAGTTCGTAGAGGCGTCTATAGAAGGGAGCGTAAGTAATATCATAGATCTCCGTGCGTGTCGTTTTAGATTTGAAGAGTGGCTTAAATTCTGTCATATCAAATAATAAAAAAAAATCAAACCTTTTATTCTGAAAATAGGCCTTCGCAGGCACTTTTTCACGTCATATCATATTTAAAATTATCTTATTAGATAATATGTATTTATTAATTGTTCAAAAGCTACAGACTACTAGCGTTTCGGAACCGACCACTGCAGAGAAGAAACGCCGAAAGAAACTCTTATCAACAGTTTTGGTCGCCTACTCGCCTGAAGGGCTTTATATGATTACGAATATTTATTCCTTATTGTCTTTTTCTTTCTTTTCATTTTTCTTTCTTTTTTTCTGTTTTCATGTTACAATTTCAATATACATAGATTTAGTATTTTTTCAACATATTTATGTTAACGATCGAGTGTGCAATGATAATAAACAACATATGATACTTGAAGTAGTCTCAAAGAGGCCGAGCAGACCAGTCCCCCCTGACCAGTCATATTGACAGTACTACTACCTTACAAAAACATAACAAAAAACCTTTTATTGTATAAATGTAACTATTTTATGGGGTGGAGGGTTGGCAACCTGAGATACAGGAACTATCCTAGTTCAGGCGTCAACCCACCATACTCTCTATTTGTAACAATTTCTTTTATATACTTTGTTATCTTGACTTATGGTGAAAATAAACGTTATAACGTTATAACATATATCGCGTTCCATACATAGTTTATAGGTAACTAATAGTTTACCGCGAACTTCTACCTCGCAAGCATTATCTCATAAATTAGCGAACTAAATTTGATACAATTTACCAATATTATGTAAATATTTTTTTAAAGATGCAACTGTAGATTTATTTTTACTGACTTTCATAACACTGCGGAGACGAATATCAATTAATGACACCTCACATTTCAAAATCCGTAAAGCCATTTAGGCTATATAGGAGGCCACAATGGAACAGACATACTTACAACAAGCCCTGTCATTAGACATGCCGATGCCAAACGGTACTGTTAACATTTTTTTATTTGCTACGCATAGAAAAGCTTAAATACTCAAAATATATTTTTTTACTCAACAAGTCATGTTTGGTTACATAAATCTATAAGTGTGCTAATTTAAAAGTAGGTTCGGAGTACTTGGCTTGGTATTTTTCTCAGCAGTGGTCTTTCCGAAACGCTAGTAGTTTGTCATTTTTGCAAATATAAAAAAATATGACGTTCAAAAAGCGATACATGATATTCAAATTTAAATAAAAATTCCATTTCATCGGCGGAGGTGGACAGATCAGTGATCCTATAAGGGTTCCGTTTTATCACTCAGTAGCAGGGAACCCTAAAAATAATACAAAAGCCACTTTAGTGGCGTTGTAGCACTTTTGTGCTACGTACACCGTAACGTAGCACTCAAGTGCTACTACCCAGTAGACAAGTTCTACAACGTAGCACATCAATGCTACGACGTAGTAAATAAGTACTACGGCGTAGTACGATATTTATCACCTGTTTTTATTACTACGTTTGACGAATTCAAATGAACTGTTTGTGAAACTATTCAGATACAGTGTCAGTCTTTATTTAAGGCCGCGTTAAGCAGATATGTTCTCGTGACCGACTTTTACGATCTACAAAGGCAGTGAAACAGCTTACTATAGATAGAATAAAAAAAATATATATATATTTTAAGGTGGATTATTATCATGTCGTGAAAGATCTTAGATCAAAGAATGACCCGATGAACCTTGGTGTTGAGTTTTTTTAACCGCCTTAAATAGGCCTGGGATATGGGCTTATGTAACGATCACTTTCAAAGACAGCGACCCGGACCGTCGCGTCGTGTTAACGTGACAGTTATATGAGAATTACTTCTATAAGGAAAGAAACTAGTGTTTACCACGATAAGCACTATGTAGTTAAGATAGCAACGTAGAAGTAACGAAGGCTCAAAATTAAATGAAAAATAATTTATAACTAGGCACAAGTAAATATAAATTGAAATAGTAAAATAAATGCTTAGCAGGGTAAAAATCATTCCATTGCCTACCCAGTGGTATAATAAAAAAACTACCATAAGAGAATATGATTTTATATTTAACGCCATATTAACTACAATGTCATCGAAATTCTGCTCACGTACACAATTTTACATAAACAACTAGCGATAAAAAATAAAGTGTTATTCTATTACTGCGATAAAGTATTCATCACAAGTCAAAGAGAAAAGACCGAGGACATTCCTTTTTAAATTACGGCATGAAATGTCAAGCTCCACTAGACTGACATCGTAGGACAGCAAAATACAATAATTTCTCGTCCCGACAAAACGATCATATTTTAACAAGAAAGCGTGCTCACAATACAAAATAGAACATCTATATTCATGGCCTTTACTCTAAAATACGACGGCTTCGACATGTCGAAGAAAAAATAAAGTGTTTTCGCGGATTTTCCACATGCATTCCAACGGAGAGTTCAAGAAACCGGCCAGTGACGATTGCCGTTACGCACTGAGTCATGTCCAAAAAAGATGCGGCGTACCGACACATTGCAACTGTGTGTATCTTCTCCAGATTATCAGGGAGCGTTTGAAGGATGCAGCGGGTGCTGAGGGGGGAGGGGTGCCTACCCGGCGCCTCAGTCGAGCCGCGGCCGCCGGGAGTGACGCACGTGTCATGCCGTATTAGAACTAACCAAATGAGGACTCCGCGAGACCCGAATTCGCGAAAGTACACCAAAATATTACCCGCCAGTTACTGTTGACTGTGGTTTTTGTTCGTCCCAACCCTAGGATAAGACTGTTTCGGACTGTTTCCCGTTTGTGCCCAATGTGAGTTAAGATCTAGCCGCGTGCGGCTTCACGTACCCTAGATTTGGGGCGTCACTGGACCGCCCGACTGCTACATTTTCCGTAAACCACAGGCAAAGCTTCCGTAGTAATAGTGCCTAGCCGATAGATCATTCCTCGTTTAGTGCTGTCATTAAATTTTGTGTTATCTCATAAATTTTTATGTCATCTGTATTGACCGCTTGCGGTAACGCATTTCGCAACTGTCAGCCTCGCGATCCGAATGTCACCACGACCAATCCTAGATCTGTATTTAGTACTTCGCGTTCTGCATTACCTAAATCTAAGTATCTGGCTATACATGTACTTATTTTAGTACCGAAGCAATTTAGACTTTAATGTTGGGGGATAGAGTTGCGTTTGGGAAGTGCAGTGGTAAAAGAAACATTAAACCAGAATGTCTGTAAATTCTCTCTTCTATTTCTTCATTTTTAGTTAGCTGTAGGTTTGGCCACAGTTTTATGTGGTGGTATGTGCGTAACTATGGATTTTTCGCGTGAAGTTTGTGTTGAGGCTGTAGGGTTATGAAGGGTAGGTAGCGCACGTGGGCCAAGGTAAATAATTGTTACCACGTGGGCCGATGCTCAATTAACCTCCTGAGGGGAGCGCACGCTGCCCTAATGGCGAACCGATTCACTGATAAATATTTTTTATCATTCCATTTTCTGCTTTTCATCTTGTGTTTTAAACTTGGCTCATGGTTTTCATCAAATGCTAATTAGTTATTGTGATGTAGTTTAGTAATTTAGTTTAGAAAATTGTATGTGTTTTAGAAACTAATTAGAGTTTTAAATTTAAGATTATTATATTTAAATACCCTATATTGAGATTTATTGCAATTGCAAATTTAAGAAATTTGTTATACACATACTTGGATGACACACTAAAAATCATTAGGAAATTTAACGGAAATTTGAATACGAGTCCAATCTACATAGACTTAATATTCGGGACGGCTCATTTGGCAGAACACATTAGACAGTGGTGTGCGTCTTTGCGTCTATGCGTGATGTTTGTCTGGGGGCAAAAAGGGGGTTAGTCCGGGGGGGGTTGCGGCCCGAACGGCACATGGTCGATCGATGCGGCGCGCGGCGCTCGCGTATATTTGCGTGCGACGAGCCCCCCCGCGCCCGCCTCACCACCCCCCGGATGCCGGGATGACCCCCGCCCGCAGACAGTATAAAGTCAGACTAAACTGTGACTGTCACGTATGATTTGGCTAAGATTATTGGTGTGGGTAATTGATTTTGAGATTTCTCTTTTCTCTTGATGATGCAACTTTTTTATTTGCAATATGATGGTTTATTGCTGGATTTTCTTGAAGTTTGGTTTGATTAATTGAGAATTAAGATTTTTTACACTTGTAACATATAAATTTCACGTATTTACTTAGATACTTGGAGAAATAACTTGTTAATCATTTAGTTACTTAAAAAGTATCGTAAAAATTAACGTTCATTTTCCACGATCGTGCGAATAGTTTTTTAAAAGTGAAATCTTTTGGAATGTGAAGATTTTTTTCACGTTTTAACTTATTTTATACCTATAATATATTCATATTAAAGTCATATTACGCATTTATTTTCATGTTGAATTTATACCACATGAGTGTTATTAGACTTAGAAAAAATATAATAGGACATCATGTGACTGAACTTGGCAAATTCTTTTGATGATGCAATATTTTTTTTAACATCACGTAGTTAACATGCCGTGAAATATATTTTCAATGCAGTCTTGTGTCAATAATATTTGTAAATATATAACATAAATTTATTCATTTTAAAGCATGGCAAAATTTGGATCGCTTTGGAAACTTAAAGGGGTTATTAAGCGCCTCAATATGAACAGATATAGGCTGGTAACTTTAAAAAATTTACTATTTCATACAAGTTGACCAAGCGGCTGAATGTTTTTATAAGAAAATATATGGAATAAATATATAATTATCTATTTATTTATTATTCTGAAAATAGGCCCTTTCACGTCAAATCACATTTAAAATTATCCTATTAAGTATTATGCATTTACTAATTATTGTTCCAAAGCTACAGACTACTAGCATTTCGGAACGGACCACTGCAGAGAAGAAATGCCGAAAGAAACTCTTTTCAACAGTATAGGTCGCCTATTCGCCTGAAGGGCTTTGTATGATTAATGATTATATTATATTTCTTTCTTTTTTACTTTTCTTTTTCATGTTTTCATTTTACAATATCATTATGGCATTGGTCCCATAGTCCCATAGGAATAGTTGTTCATATTGACAGGCTGAATCAGCCCAAAGGGTCCATAGCAATCAAAATGATGACACGATTTTATCCCTCACGGGGGAAATAGAGCCATGTGACACCATATCATTCGTCTTTAGCAAAAAA
This sequence comes from Rhodophaea formosa, assembly GCA_963082605.1. Taxonomy (NCBI): domain Eukaryota; kingdom Metazoa; phylum Arthropoda; class Insecta; order Lepidoptera; family Pyralidae; genus Rhodophaea; species Rhodophaea formosa. Next base: position 13,366,875 of record OY720228.1, on the reverse strand, counting down.
GTGAGCCTACAGGTGGACCCTGAAATCGTGTACCTACCGTTAAGTGACAGCTCATTAAAGAAAACTCCAAGATTCACGCACATTTCTTCCTTCTACTTTAGCAAGTTGGGACTTAAAGAAGTGAGAAGCAGTTGAATTTTTTTACGTTTTTGTTATTTCTGCTTGAAACGGAATGAAAACAATACGGTATCAGACTGATGTTTATAAATAACTTATGTCAAATGTGACAAATAATTTTAACTAAAAATATTTTAATACTCTTAATTTGATATCAATTTGTTACCTTGAAGCTTTGAAGTTGGGAAGACCATATTTAAAAGCACAAAAATCTTAAATCAAATTTTACCATGATATAGTTTACTAAATACATAGCAATTTTTATTATAAACCCTTAGACGTAAACTTAATATCTAATATAGCTTCCAAACAAAGTTCAGACGCCACCCATATAAAAAAATTACCCACTTAATATGATGTCACGTATTTATAGGCATTTTAGCAATGAATTTTATCAAAAAATGTACATGTGATTTTATAACTTTTAGGTATATCTGCAACGGTTTTTCTTTAAGAATGCTTTTTTCACTATCAAACCTAAAATGTAGCATGTATGCGTATTGGTTTAGTTTTTCATCAAAGATTCAGACACATCGTTATTATTTATTAGATTCGAAATGGATGTTTCTGGAAAGCAGTGGAGAATGGTATCGCAATTTTCTTTCTACGCTTTTAAATTTAAATTTCTTACAGATTATAAATTAAAGTGTGATATGACTTGAATAAACAATATCGCAATTCTTGATTACGGCAATTATACTCAATTAATTTTTAAAGTGATCTTACGATGATAAATTTGTTGGATTTCAACTTAAAATTGTACACACTAGTACAATTTTAAATTGAATTCTCTACAACATTCTGTGGACGCCTTTTCTAGCTAAAATGCAACTAAACGAAGATAATATTACCGAAAATCTGATGGAATTGTCCATTCATTTCAGTTTTTTTTTAATATGGTGGCAGGCGCGGAGGGTGTATTGTGCATTTTGAACACTTAAAAACTATTCTAGACAGCATGTAAAAAATGTAGTACTACCGGATCGTTTGTAAGGTAATCCCTCTTTGAGTCTCTATCCATTGAACTATTGCATACATATATAGGTTTTTTTGGTAATTGGCAATAATTACACTTTACAATAAGGAACTTGAAAAGAAATAAAGAAAATCTTTGCGGATAATGTAGGTTGATAAAAAGATGCATTTCAATATTAAAAAAAAATATTTTGCTACATACTTACCGAACAGGCAAGAGTTTCAATTAAGTTAAATGATATATTTGTGTGATTTTATAATAATTTATATCTAATATTTAGTTTTTTTTTTTTTTTTTTTTTTTATGTCAGAGGACGGCAAACGAGCAAGCGGGTCACCTGATGGTAAGTGATCACCGCTGCCCATGGACTAATGTAACACCAGGGGTATGACAAGAGCGTTGCCGGCCTTTTGTTTTCCCTCCCCAGAGGGGAGGGGGGATGGGCCTCCGGCTCTCTCACTCACCGAACGAAGCATAGAAGCTGTAAAACTACTACTCAAACGTCGATTTTCTGTGAGAGTGTGGTACTTCCCCGGACGAGCCGGCCCATTCATGCTACCAGCTGAAAATATTTAGTTAAATGATAAATTAATGTTATTTAAAAATAAAAACACTTTTCGCTTTAAAAAATGAGTTTTAAAATAATAGTTTCTTAGCCACTCGATCATCGCTAACTTAATAAACGATGATCGAGTGCTAGCTTAATAAGTGAAACTTGATCGAGTGCATGGCACGTTTTCAATGTCAACTGGGTATTAGTTTTATTTAACCCAATTCCGTCTGCAAACAGTCTTGATTTATCCCGAGGGTTGAGACTGCCCTAATTTTCCCGTTAATTACATCCTGCTTTTGGATTCCGATTGAGGTAGTTTTGCCCTGCGGTTTTAAAATAAGTTTCTAACATTCTGCTATGCACATATATTGTTTATTTAATAAAGGATTCTGATTCCATCATTAAAATATTTCTAGGTTGTTCTAAATCATCCTGTATTGTTCTTAAGTTTATCCAAATCCACTATATAACAAACAGTTTCACAAAAACCATTTTTATTGTTGATTTAATAAACATACTAGGTTTTAAAAATTTTAAGTTTATATTAATGTAATTTTGTAATAATTAAAGCTAGCTTCAAAATAAGATAATAACATTTTAGGTAGTAAATTTGTGTTACTTTGAAATAAAAGCTGCCTTTAAAAAGTGAGTTTTAAAATAATAGTTTCTTAGCCGCTCGATCAACGCTATCTTAATAAACGATGATCAAGTGCTAACTTAATGAGTGAAACTTGATCGAGTGCATGGCACGTTTTCAATGTCAACTGGGTATTAGTTTTAACCCAATTCCGTCTGCAAACAGTCCTGATTTATCCCGAGGGCTGAGACGACATCCCCCTAGCCACTGCCTTAATTTTCCCGTTAATTACATCCTGTTCCTGGTTTCCGATTAGGGCGTTTTATCCCCTGAGGTTTATAAAATAATTGTTTAGCGAGCTGCTAGGTATATTTTATATCCTAGATTTTAATGATAGAATCAGCTATCATTAAATGTTGCTAGGTTGTTTTAAATGATAACGGGTTTATTCAAGTGTCATTGAATAACAAACAATCTAATATTAATAATTTAGAGTAATATATTTGTATTATTTTGTAAAATATAAGGCAAGTATACAAAAATTGTTTTAAATTTTTGAGTAATAAATTTGTAATAAATGCTGGCTTCAAAAGATGAGTTTTAAAATAATAGTCTCATAGCCACTCGATCAACGCTAACTTCATTAAGTTATTACTCGATCATCGTTTATTAAACAATGATCGAGTGCTAACTTAATGAGTGAAACTTGATCGAGTGCATGGCACGTTTTCAATGTCAACTGGGTATTAGTTTTAACCCAATTCCGTCTGCAAACAGTCCTGATTTATCCCGAGGGTTAAGACGACGTCCCCCCAGCCACTGCCCTAATTTTCCCGTTAATTACATCCTGTTCCTGGTTTCCGATTAGGGCGTTTTATCCCTTGAGGTTAAATGATTGTCTAGTATGTTGCTGAAATGATTAGTTTTTAAGTATTATTTATTAGTAAGATTTGAATGATTTCTTATTTCGTATTTGTTTTAGAAAAAATAATTTTTCTCGTATGCTGCTTGTTTGTGCGATTTTTTTGGTTTGTGATTATTTGCGGAAACAAGTTTGATTTTAATATATATTCTTTAATTTTTTCGACAAAGTTCCTCATGTGTTATGTTTATGAAAAATCTGTTCAGGTATTAAGAGAAATTATGGTGGGATAAAAAACTCAAGTAACTTTTTGTTTTAACCCCCAGCGCAAAAAGAAGGGTGTTATAAGTCTGTCCGCTCTATGTGTTATTTTTAATCTATTTTACCCCTCTTTTGGCGTCGGGGATTACTAAACGTGACAATATAATTTTTACCGGCCAATAGTTCCAAGTCTTATTACTTCCGGTTCCGCTGGCTATACAGTTCAACGACCTTTGAGAAGCCATACCGTAACAGATTAACAGTATTGAGTCTATTCACATCAGTTATGACTTAGTAAGTTAAGTAAGGCTGTGAATATTTATAGGGATTTTAGGAATCCGATGTCTTAGAGAGCGCGAGCATTATTAGCGCTTTCGCATGTTAAGCCACCCGGGATGCAGTCCCCATATGGATGGGTGACTTATGATCCTAAGGCCCCTAGGTGGGGCAGAGGGCTTCAACAGTCTTTCTCCATCGCGAACGGTCTTTGGCAACGCGCTTTACTTCAGGCCAGGTTAGCCCGATTGTCTTCATCTCCGCCGCAACTGTGCGGCGCCAGAGGATATGGATGGGTGACCGCATAAAAATATCTCGATAAGCCCGTGCTTCATTTCTTCTTTATCACATACAGGGGTAGACAGGGCCCAAGGTAATTAAACCTAGAGGCCACGTTTAGCATTTAGCGTTAAGGTGGAAAGTGGAATCAAAATAGTGATGAGTTGCTAGCTGCATCGCCAATAACGTGACTCCTTTGATTTTCACCCAATCCCTCGACCAGCTTTTACGGTCTTAGCGGGAAACAAAGCAGCTTGTATATTCTATGTTTTCCCTTCTCTCCCAAACCAGCATGGAAGAGTTTTCTTTCATTATATTTGTCTACAAAGTCTAGATTTACCTAAATTGTAAGGAAATAGAGAAAAAACGATCTAAACACAAATAATCCCGATCTTTTATATCGCTTCGATAAAAAGCCTGTAGGATGTATGTCACCGGAAGTTCCCTTTTTGCTTCGATCCTGGAGGAAATGATTTGGCAGACCAGGAAGTGTTGGGTTTTATATGAGGCTATTACCTTCATTTGCTTGTGTTAGTTGCTTTAATTCATATATATTATCACGTATTTAACCCTCGCGGGGTAGACAGAGCCCAAGGTCGTTAAACCCAGGTCACGTAGGCGTTAAGGTGGAAAGCGGAATCAAAACGGTGATGGCTTGCTGGTCGCATTGCTTATAATATGATGCCATGTTAGCCCTATCCCTTGACCAGTTTTTACGGTCTGCGCAGGAAGAAAAGCAAAACATAGAACATACCAGCATGTTCTATGTTTTTTTCTTTTCTCCCAAAACAACATATAAGCAAAGTTGCTGATTATTATACACAAATGATACGTGAGCCACACCTAACTTTAGAGAATGCTATAAGTATGTACTTCTATTTTTATATCAGTTCAATTAAATGTAAATTAATTGAAGCATGTAGTAAAACAGTGGTATTATGCGAATAATATATTGCTTTTTGTATATAAAAATCGGAGAGTTAGTATCCTTGTCTCTTTATATTTATTAATCTTAGATTATTTAATGTTATTTATGTTTATCATCAGATTAGAACGACGAAATTTTCTTCGTCATCAGACGAACTCTTACACATTATTGTATTGTAGGTAATCCAATTTATATGAGGTATATGCAAAATCATCTTGTTATTAATGTAGACAAAAAAAAATCTTCGGTGACTTATGATGTTATTTAATGGGGTTTACTATATATCCTAAACATATAAGTGATGTAGGTATCACATATTTAAAGATAACTATGGTTCAAGTAGGTCAATAACGAAGGCGTTTGATGTACTCTTCATACATTTACCACAGACTTTTTCCTCCTATGTTTTAATGTCATAATTTTGGCAATTATTAAACTTTTTTTATCTGTAACATATGTCAGATGATACAACTATAAATTCCCCCCTCCACCAGTAAAACATATAAAACACAACAGAACATAAAATCAATCTCACGTGCGGTGGGTGGCGGAAGTTACGAGTTGGCGTTATTGTTTATGTTATTTTTTATGTCCTGCATCCGTAGTTATGTTGACACGTCAATTTACAACATTCAAGTACATACATACTATCACGTCTTTTTCTCTCACGGGGTAAACAGAGCCTAGGTCTGTAAAACATTACACGTTTAGCACGTTTAGGTCATGTTTTAGCATGTTGGTATAAATAGGTGAGAATCAAAATAGTGATGAGTTATCTACTAGCCTGAGATGAATGCTGACGCTCTGTCGATCGGTTTTTTACGATATGAAAGAGAAGCAGTTGTCGTGGAGGGAATGTGTGAGGAATGATATGAAGGAACGGGGAGCAAGTGCCGATATGGTTGGTAACAGGAAACTTTGGAGAGAGTTGACATACAGAGCCGACCCCAAATAGGGAAAAAGGCAAGGAAGAAGAAGAAGAAAGAGAAGCAGTTGGTACATTCTACGTTTTTCTTTTCTCCCAAACCAGCATGGAAGAAACATTCAAGTGTCTAAGGTTTTCAACTGACCCCTAAAAATTTAAGGCTCTTAAACCCTGAAGTAGGTAAGTAGAAAATCAAACGTATAAAATTAAACAGCGCAGCGAGTGTTTATGTAATTTTTTATGTCCTGCATTCGGAGTTGACAAGTCAATTTATAGTAGATTGTTATTCAAGGGTTGTAAGTGTAGTGTAGGCGCATGAGCGAGCGAAGCGAGCGAGGGTGCTTATAGCTCGAGGGTGTAATTGATCATTTACACTAGAGTTGAACACTCTACTTTATATCATTACCAAAAGGAAGAATACCTATATGCAATTTGCAACAAAGAATAAAACAAGAAAATGCGCGCCAAACCTTTTTTTTTTGGACTTGCGCTCTTGATACCTTCAGCTATTTGTGGTGGCCAGTACGCTTGCTTTAAAAACAGAAATAATAGTACATTGTGTAGCAAGGGCGGGATAGAAGACATTACGTCAAACGAGCGACTACTAACAAGCACGAGGCGAAGCCGAGTGCTTTTAGTAGTCCGAGTTTGTAATGTCTAATACCGGCCGTGATACACACAATGTTTTTCATCTCACCGAGTAAATAGTAGAGTAAAAAATATATTTTTCATATTATATTGGTTGAAATTGTATAGTATGAATATTCTATATAGTTTACCTTGAAAATTAATATTTATGCGTCTGCAAGCTGGCTGATTATATTATCTGTATTAACATTATTGACCATGTATTCATTTATCATAGGGAATGTATTTCATGCAAATTAATGAAAATTACAGTTACTTATAAATATTATGCCTAAAAATAAATAGCGGCAAACAGTGAACAGAAAATGCACAGATAACGAAAATGTTTTATCCAAAAAGTGGAAGTCAAAGATCGATGAATACAAACAGCCAGCCACGCACGGCCATTAACAATTCCAAATTTGAATTAATGACAAAAATCTCGCAGAATAATGTAAAGTTCAAATGTTTTTTTCATCGGGTTCACTGGCAATTCCAAATTTGAATATTCGACTAGAAAACTTTTTGGATGTAGAAGATATGACGCTTGTGCATGGTATAGTGCCCTATTAAATTTAAAAAATACTTTATGCGCTCTCGTAATCGCGACCATCCAGCCCACTTTGCTTGCATTTAATGACACTGTTTAAGGGTAGATGAGATGAAAATATATGAATATTTTTGGAACCGATGCGTGGCGCGTAAACAAACGCCTTCGATTTTCAAATTTACTTACCTCCCTCAGGATGTAAATCGAACAACCCGGATTTTGAGATACATAAAATCTCTTTTCAGAGCTTGAATGATGTCAAACAATCTACTATGATTGTTATACAAGGGTTGTAATTGATCATTTACACTCGACTTGAACACTCTACTTTACATCATGAATGCGAGGAAAAATATATGCAATTTGCAACAAACAATAAAACAAGAAAATAGATAAACCGTTTTTAGGGTTCCGTAGTAAACAAGGAACCCTTATAGTTTCACCATGTCTATCAGTCTGTTCGTCTGTCTGCGGTTTTACTCAGAGACTATAAGTACTAGAAAGCTGTAATTTGGTATGAGTATGTATAATAGTTATGCTAAAAAAGTGGTATAAAAAAATCATGAAAAAAAATTTTTTTAGGGCGGCTCCTATTCATGTAAAGTGGGAGCAAATTAGTTTTTTCTCTATTAATCCATCGTGTGGGGTATTGTTAAATAGGTATTTAAAAAAAAAGTTGTTAGGTTGAGAACACCATTTTTCGGTTTAGGGATCGGTTGCCAAAATATTTGGTTTTAAAGTGCAAATTTTTGTTAGAGGTAAAGTGTGCCCCCTCTCTATTTGCTAAACGGTTATATATGGATACGTGAAAAAAATTACAGCAGTAGTAGTTGAAAGGAAAACTATCAGAGCTGAGTACTTAGTACAAACTAAAAAGTTATAGTCAACCAACTTATAAAATGTACTCGAAAATGTAAAATTTCAAACAATTTTCATTGTTTGATATTTTTGGTCGGTAAACTGTGAGGTGCGAGTGTGAACAGTGTGAACTCAAAGTTATCATTCGTAACTACGGAACCCTACATTGCGCGTGGCCCAACACGCACTTGGCTGCATTTTTTTTTATATGGCGTTGCGCTCTTGATGCATTCAGCAATCTGTAGTGCCCAGTGTGCTTGTTTAAAAAAAATTGAGTATTATAGGATGCCGATGCGAGGCGTGTAGCCGCATTCAATTTTCAAATTTACTTACCTCCCTGAGGATGTAAATCGAACTTACAACCCGGATTTTGAGTTAAATACAACCTCTTTTAAGAGCTTGAATGATGTAAAAACACTTTAATGTCTGAGGATTTTCCACCGACTCTTATAAGTTGGAGGTTGTTAATCCTTAAAGTGAGTGTGTCAAACGCATTTAATATAACAGCATGAAATTAATATCACGTGCGGTGAGTGTTTATGTAATTTTTTTATGTCCTTCATCCGAAGTCAACTCGTCAATTTACAACAACCAAGTGTACAAGGTTAATCAAACGATTCTCAAAAGTTGCAGGAGTTTTTATATATGACGAGCTCCGTGGCGCAGCGGTCAACGCGGCTGCCTGCCACACTTGCGGTCACCTATCCCAGTGGGGACCATGTCCGGGGTTGCTTAGCATGCGTAAGCACTAATAATACTCAAGATCTCTGGGCCATCGGGCTCCTCCATTGCAAACTGACGTTCGACATAAACACGGATGCAGGAAATAAAAATTAACAAAAACAATAACGTCAAATCCTATCTTTTGCAAGGTGATAAATAAATAATAATAAATAAATATATACGGACAAATCACACAGATCCAGTTAGCCTCAAAGTAAGTTCGAGACTTGTGTTATGGGATACTAACTCAACGATACTATATTTTATAATAAATACTTATACAGATAAACATCCAAGACCCAGGTCAATCTGAAAAAGATCATTTTCCATCTTGACCTGACCGAGAATCGAACCCGGAACCATCCGTGTCACACAGTCAGGCGAAATTAAATTCAATTATGTATCCCATTACTAAGATCTAAGTGAAGCAAATGTTCATTGTAAAATGGGTTATATCAGATACCACACTTGTAAAAGTGAGGTAGATATGTTATGAAATAATGAGTGTAAGGGAAATAGGATATGGTGGAGAAGTTCCACGTGTAAAGGCTCTTACACACATGCCGGTGGCATGGACTGCCTGCTTTTCCCGAGCGGCTTGGGACTGTACTTTATTACATACATACATACTCTCGCGTCTTTATCCCTTGCGGGGTAGACAGAGCCCAAGGTCATAAAACTTACAGGTCACGTTTAGCAACGTAGTTGGCGTAAAGGTGGAATGCGGAATGAAAATAGTGATGGGTTGCTAGCCACATCGTCTAGCAATGTGATTCCTTAGATTTTCGCCCAATCCTTTGACCGGCTATTACGGTCTGCGCGGGAAGAAAAGCAGGTGGTATATTGTATGTTTTTTCTTTTCTCCCAAACCAGCATGGAAAAGTACTATATTAATACTCAATAAAGCACATTATAAGCACCGCGTGCCGCCGGGCGCACAGCGGCTTCCCGCGGCATGGCCGGCGGCTGTGCCGGGGCCTAGGCTGCCAGCATAGTCTGTAGAAACCTTTAGGGTATGAAGCGCGGTGGCCTAATTAGCAAAGGCATTACTCGTACAGACAGTAAAGAAGCTGGTTCAAATCCTGCCCGCGTGGAATTTTTGCCCATGTCTAATTTCTATATTTTAATAAGAATATAATAAAAATAGTATTGTGAATACATAAAAACATTTATAAACTATAGTTTTTTGCCCATGTCTAATTTCTATATTTTAATAAGAATATAATAAAAATAGTATTGTGAATACATAAAAACATTTATAAACTATAGTTAGGAATCGGAGTATAACAAATGGAGGCAATTAAAGAAAGTAACGTTCTTGACAACGGGCTTCCACGATGTGACATGCCGTGGCGGTCCGAGTCCGGCAGGGGTAGACACAAGGCTACTCAGGTCGTCATCCTGCGAAATCCTTGTAGAATAGGGACGTGGAATGTAAGGTCGATGTTAGAACCGGAGAAATTAGAGCAACTAAAGATGGAAATGGAAAGATCGGATATTGATATATTGGGAATCAGTGAAGTTAGATGGGGAGATAGCGGAGATTTTTGGAGCGACGATTATAGATTTATTTACACGGGAGAAGAAAAAGGGTCACGGGGTACAGGGTTTATTTTAAATAAAAAGTGGGGAAAACAGGTAGAAAATATTATACACTTTAGCGACAGATTAACAGCTATTAAAATAAAAGCACAACCTACAAACCTATTTATTTTACAAGTCTACATGCCAACATCAAAATATAAAGACGAAGAAGTGGAAGACATTTATAACAACATAGATACCATATTGGACTCAGTAGACGAAAAAGATAATTTAATAGTATTGGGAGATTTTAATGCTGTGGTGGGAGAAGGTGCAGAAGATAAGATTGTAGGGAAATTTGGTCTCGGAAAGAGAAACAAGAGAGGATGTAGATTGGTGCAATTTTGTAAAGAATATGATCTTATTATTACAAACACTATGTATCGGCTACCCAAACGTAGGTTATATACATGGAAAATGCCGGGAGATATTGGAAGATTTCAGATAGACTACATACTTATTAGAAATAAATATAAAGAAAATATAAAAGCTTGCAAAACTTTACCAGGAGCAGATGTGAATTCCGATCATAATTTACTTGTAAGTACCCAGAATTTTGAAGTTAAGAAAGATAAAAGAAAAATTAAACCAAAGAACATAGATGTAACTAGAATTAAAGATCACACATTCAGAGTGCAATATAGTAATAAACTAGGAGATAGGTTAGAAAAATATAAAGCTAATATAACTAATATTGATAGTATAAACATAAATGATAGATGGAATAGTGTTAAAGAAATAATAATAAAAAGCGCCGAAGAAACGTTAAAAAAAGAAAAAATTGTGCCGCGGAAGAAATGGCTGACAAAAGAAATAATAGATTTAATGACAGAAAGAAGGAAAATTAAAAATAAAACTGACCAATATAATATTAAAAGATACAAACAATTAACAAACGAAATAACATCAAAATGTAGAAAATGTAAGAAAAAAGAAATTATTAATACCTGTGATACGATTGAAAATCAACTTAAGAAGGGTAAAATGGATAAAGCTTACCACACAATAAATCAGTTAGATAAAAAGCATACAACTAAAAGCACGAGCATATTAGATGAACATGGAAAAATACTAATAAATAATAAAGACGTAGTTATTAGATGGAAACAATATATAGAAAAATTATATGGAGGTAGGGGTATGTCAGAACAGAATTTAGAAAGCTTTCATGATGTTGAAAAAGATGATATTGGGCCAGATATAATGAGAGAAGAATTTGAAAAAGCTCTGAATAGTTTACAAAACGGTAAATCAGTTGGATATGATCGTATAAGTATAGAATTAATAAAATATGCAGTTTGCGACCCTTTGATTGAAGAAATGTATCAGCTAGTAAGAATTATGTACAACACAGGAAAACTACCCAAAGATTTTAAAATAAGTAAGACTGTTACAATCCCTAAAAAAGTAAATACACTAAAGTGTGAGGAGTATAGGACTCTGAGTCTTATATCCCAAGCATCTAAAATACTAATAAAAATAATCCAAAATCGTATCAGACCACTATCAGAAAAATACATTGGTAAGGATCAATACGGATTCAGACAAAATAGAGGCACTAGAGAAGCAATTTTGGCATTGAAACTTATTATTGATAGACGCTTAGATTTAGGTATTAATACACATATAGGATATATAGATTTAGAAAAAGCTTTTGATAAGGTGGATTGGAAGATGATGATGGATATATTAAAGGAAGCTGGATTAGATTTTAAAGACAGGAGAATTATTTACGAACTCTACAAGGAACAAGAAACCGTAATAGAAGTAGGAGATGAAACACAGCATGCAACAATACAACAAGGAGTAAGACAGGGATGCCCACTATCACCATTAATATTTAATATGTACATAGAAAAAGTAATTAGGAAAATACAGGAGTCAGATATAGGAGGAATTAAAGTTAATGGAGAAAAAATATTTTTTATTCGTTTTGCAGACGATATTGCGGCTCTGGGCGATACAAAACAAGATATTGAACAATTATTGCAACTTATGGACATAACATTTCAAGAATTCGGTCTTAAAATCAATATATCTAAAACTAAAACTATGATCACATATAAAACATTAGAAGTCAGAGATCCTGTATACCTTAATGGAACACCTATTGAGCAGGTCGATAAGTTTAAATATTTAGGAAGTACACTAACAGCAGACTCCAGAAATTCCATTGAAATCAAAACTAGAATCGCAATTGCAAAAAAAGCTTACAATAATAAGAAACAACTATTTACTTCAAAAATATCCAGAAAATTAAGAAAGCGTCTTATAAAAACCTACATCTGGAGCATAGCTTTATATGGATGTGAAACGTGGACACTCACACAGAGGGACAATGAAAGGCTAGCTGCCTTTGAAATGTGGTGCTGGAGAAGGATGGAAAAAATCAGTTGGATAGAACGAAAAAGTAATGAAGAGGTGCTGGAAATTGTAGGAGAGAAAAGAAGACTGATAAACGAAATAGAGAATAGGAGGGGTAGGATGATTGGTCACTTGATACGACATGATACCTTCTTTAAAAACATACTGGAGGGTAAGGTAAAAGGAAGGAAAGGTCCTGGGAGACCAAGGAAAAGTTTTGTTGATCAACTAAAGAAAAAGGCTGGTGTCATGTCGTATCAAGAACTAAAGTCTAAAGCAGAGGATAGAGAAGTTTGGCGTATACTCCATCGACAAGAGCTACAAAGCTCTTAAATAAGAAGAAGAAGTTAGGATTAGGATAAGATTATAATAATATGCTACCCAGCTACACCGTAGCACTGCTACGAAAAGCGTACTACGAATGCCTACGACGCAGTAGACGTCACTTAGACTACGACACCGTAGCGCTTGTCTACGATATCACAATTAGGGATGTTTTATAGCATTTAAGAGGATCGACAACCTGTAATTTTCATACAAAAAGCGATAACTCTTCCACCCCCATTAACCTTTACGAAATGAGGAAATTTTGGTGTCATTCGATTTAACACACCTTAATCTAGTGCTAACCGTTTTTCTTTTTTATTGATTCGGTTTAGTTTAATTTAAATAGATTAAAATGCCACGGGTATTTTTTATGTAAAAAATATGATTATTTACTTAGATGTATCTTAAAATATCAAAACGTACAACCCTACTTCTCCAATTTATCAATAATGTGTAAAAAAACCGGCCAAGTGCGTGTCGGGCCACGCGCAGTGTAGGGTTCCGTAGTTGCGAATGACAACTTTGAGTTCACACTGTTTACACTCGCACCTCACTCTTTAACGACCAAAAACATCTAACAATGAAAATTGTATGAAATTTTACATTTTCCAGTACATTTTATAAGTTGGTTGCCTATAACTTTTTAGTTTGCACTTAGTACTCAGCTCTGATAGTTTTCCTTTCAACTTCAGTATATATACTACTGCTGTAATTTTTTTCACGTATCCATATATAACCGTTTAGCAGATAGAGGGGGGGGGACACTTACGTCTAACAAAAATTTTCACTTTTAAACCAAATATTTCAGAAACGGATCCCTAAATCGAAAAATGGTGTACTAACCTCACAATATTTTTCAAAGACCTTTTTAACGATACACCACACGATGGGTAAGCAGAGAAAAAAAAAATACTCCCCCATTTAACTTGTATGGGAGCTACCCTAAATAAAAATTATTTTCAAGATTTTTTTCTACCACTTTTTTGGCATGATTAATATACATATCCATACCAAATTACAGCTTTCTAGTACTTATAGTTTCTGAGTAAAACCGCGGACGGACAGACAGACAGACAGACAGACAGACAGACAGACAGACATGCAGACAGACAGACATGGCGAAACTATAAGGGTTCCTAGTTTATTACGGAACCCTAAAAATATTGAAATTGGACTATGTTTAAGGGGTGGGAAGCGTTATCGCTTTTTGTACGAAAATTTACTGGTAGTCTATCTTCTTAACCCCTTGTATGTCGCCGTGTGGTTCCCGGCAGAGTAGAATAGGACCACTGCAAGTGTTTCCGTGGATGTCGTAGAAGGCGGCTTAGAAAACACAAACTAAACAAAGCTTGAAGAGGTCTTTTTGATGTTTATAACATGAAAAAAACTTCTTCAACCCGTCTGGCCAGCGTGGAGAGTGTACTAGAGTAGGCCAAATCTTCTGACTGCGCTGGCTAATATATGGCTCTGGAAGTAAGGGAGGGTCGTGCTCCTGCAGTGGAGAAACAAGACCTGCTATCAATTTTGATCAGTAAAGATTTCCCTTCTTAAATAAATAAATGTATACGGACAAATCACACAGATTGAGCTAGCCCCAAAGTAAGTTCTTAAGTTACACTTGTGTTATGGGATACTAAATCAACGATACTATATTTTATAACAAATACATACTTAAATAAACATCCAAGACCCAGGTCAATCTGAAAAAGATCATTTTTCATCTTGACCTTGCCGGCATGTTGACCACCGCGCCATGGAGCTCGTCGTGCTATGGAATCCTTAATATCAGAGCAGCTAGTGCTGACCACTAACAACATAACAATAAGAAAATTAAGGGCCTTCCCATAAATAGGGAATTGATAGTCGAAATTATTTAACAATTTTGCTACATTCCTTCCTCGAAGACTATATAAATTGATTCAAGACAGGATGTCTTATCGTAAAGGCCTATTTAGGCAAAATTATGGGCTTTTTTATCTGTGCTCGTAAAGTGTACAGGCAACTTCCTCGGCTGTTTTAACGTTTTATGAAAACTTTCGCCGCTTTTTCACAGAATGATCTTCACAATATATAAACTTTCTTTTCTTGTATCAGTATCGTTTTTGAAAACGTTACTTTATTCTTAGTTATTTGTCGTATGCACAAATAAAAATGAATATACTTATCTATCGACACGGGAAAACAAGGATCTGATGTGAAAAAAAGATTCCCCCTTGACATGTTTGGTAGGAATATTAAAAATATTACTTTCATACAATATGTTAAGTTGGAATATTTTTTTTTTTTGGCAAAACCCCCATAGATTTCACTCATTGGGGGTTTTGCCATACTCACTACGTTTGGCAAACGGATTAGTCAGCACTATAATTATATTATATTATAAAAACGGTAACACTTTTGTTGTGTTTGTTTGAAATTGATTAAATAAAGTATCGTCTATTTCAGATATTTACAAGTCCATATTTTAGCGAAGGATAAACTCGAGATGAGGAAGCTTTTTAAAAAATCCTTTAATTCCAATATCTCATTCTTGCATTACCAACGGATGACATAGGCTATAATTTAAAGCTAAAATAATGTATTTTGCGCGCCAGTCATCATCTTTAGCTCAAGAAGTCCAGTGCTAAACGTAATATAATGGCGTCTGGAGGACGCATAGGCCTTCTCCAGGACGCCATTATATTAATATATAATTATTTCATTAATTATTTTATCATGGCAATAATAATTAATAGTCGTTAAGTTTGCTTCGGCTTTTTTTTTCGGGGAGCCCGATGGCCTAGTGGACGTGAGCGTTATAAGCGCTTCCGCATGCTAAGCAGCCCCGGGTGCAGTCCCCACTTGGATGGATGACCGCAAGTGGCATATAAATATCCCGAGCTCCTCCGTGCTTGGGAAGGCACGTTAAGCCGTTGGTCCTGGCTGTCATCATTGATGAGAGTCGTTAAGCTTGTCAGATGCCTTTAGGCAGCTTGCAAAATCTGACACCAGTGTTGGCCACTTACACATACGAAAAAACAAAAACTACCAACACTAACTTAACTTACTTATTTACTCTACTTTTAAAAGTTTTATATATAGGTAAAATCACATATTGAGATAGCCCCCAACCCACAGTAAGTTGTGAACTTATGGCGTAGAATACAAACTCAACGATAGGTACTAAATAAACTAATAAATACAATAAAATGAATATAATTACATATAAAAAGGTCAGGTAGATTATCGCCCTGTGGTAGCGTGCCCAGAAGTCTGGCACCATTGCCACGTTGAATGGCAATAAATAAATAAATATATAGGACATATCACACAAATTTGCCGTGTGGTTCCCGGCAGAGTAGAATAGGACCACTCCAAGTCTTCCCGTGGATGTCGTAAAAGGCGACTTAGGAAACACAAGCTAAACAAAGCTTACAAACATCAAAAAGACCTTTCCAACCCGTCTGGCCAGCGTGGAGAGTGTAGGCCAAATCCTCTGACTTTTCTGGCTAATATATTGCTGTGGTAGTACAGAGAGAGGGTCGTGCTCCTGCAGTGGAGACTAAAAAAGACCTGATGGATGGATGGATGACACAAATTGAGCTAGCCCTACAGTAAATTGTGAACTTGTGTCGCAGGATGCTAACTCAACGATAGTATATTTTTATAAATATATACTTATATAGATAAACATCCAAGAGCCAAGTCAATCTGAAAAAGATCGTTTTCCATCATGACCTGACCGGGAATCGACCCCGGGACCCTCGTGTCACAGTCTGGCGTGGTAACCACTGCGCCACGGAGCTCGCCTGTCACAGTCTGGCGTGGTAACCACTGTGATGTTGAACCACAATGTTGATCTTTTGGCCAAGATATTGCCCATGCTTTGGTCACGGGAAACCTAAATTAATAGATCAACATTCTTCGTTCATTCATATTGGCCAAAAGATCAACATTTCCATTCAACGTTGCAATGCTACCAGCCTTCTGGGCACGCTACCATGAGGCTACGATCTACCCGACCTTACTTTTCGTTAACGAAGTTTATAATATGAGCTTCAATTAAGGGTACTAATTCAATTTAAGATTAAGTGAAATATGTTTTATTTAAAATTCGACCGTCTCACCTGTCGTTAAAGTCAGTTTTCACACGGCCGCCTCCATCCCTTATATTTAAAGGGGTAGGTAGTAAAAAGTTTGTTGACTTTGAAAGCAAGTTGGATATACGTGTGCTAACCGGTCGTTTTTCTCACCGATCGCAACCTTTCCGCGCCGTATAAAGAATGTTTGTTTGTTTGTGGTAATCTCGAAAACTAGGGAACTTCAGAACTTTTATGGGAGATATCTTTTAGTGGTGCTTTAAGTCCTGACTGCCACTGACAAGCCTTTGATCGAGATCCAATAACTTTTATATTCATTCGTTTTATTGCGTTAGTACTGGTGGTGGTCCCAATTTTCCGGAATAATTAATTTTGCATGTTATTTGAATAGTCGGGAATTGAATTTTTTTTAAATATTTTTTTTCTTTCAACATATGTTCACCATTTTATTTTATAATTAAAATGAAATTTTGCAGGGTACGTTTTGTGAAATAATAAATTTTTGCACGTCATTTGAATAGTTTAAGTATTAATTTTAAATATTTCTCGGCGGGCTTAACACTTTTGTATGAGACGTTAAAATTAATGACATGTATTTTTTTTATAATTTCAGCTTTAGGTCCATAGGAAAAGTCCTTTCTAGAATCGGACAGAGTTTTATTAGCATATTGTATATACTTACTTATTTATTCACAATTCAAAAGGTAGCGTTTCGAAGTCGCGCATGATTTTTGAGTAAGCCGACTTCTAACTTAAGAGTCCCACATAAAGCCGCAATTCCATACAAACGTAGTTTCGTTTTAGTTTTACAATAGTTAAGCCAATCTCAATCAAATTTCGTACATACGACTGGAAAAGGCAAATTGATGGTTATAATCAGATTTCAATTTTAAAAACAATACCTATTCAAAATTACAGCGAGTACAAGTTTTCTATACGAAATTTCAACTCGCTGTAATTTTATATAGGTATTGTTTTAACATTGAAATCTGATTATAAACAGCAATATGCCTTATCCGGTCGTATGTGCAACTACGGAACCCTACACTGCACGTAGCCCGACACGCCCCTGTCCGAATCATGTTTTACGAAAAAAGCTTGTACACATCAGCTTCTATCTTTATAAAATCATACCAAAACCAATTAAAAACCTTATTCAATTTACGCAAGCCTAGATGCGTGTAAGAGGAATGGGATATGGTGGAGAAATTCGGCGCCGGGGCTTGAAGCGCGGTGGCGTAATTGGCAACGCATAGATCGTACTGAGATCTAGACGCAGGTTCAAGTCCTGCCCGCGTGAAATTTTATCACCATTTCTTATTTTCTTTATTTAATATATAAGGTAAAATAGCATTGTGAATGCAAAATAAATCCCATATAAACTACTTATTCAAATTATTAGTTTTACTGTTACTGTACTATATGTTTTCTAATAAACTATTCATACTCCATTTAAAACAAATTGTTCGACAATCACACAAATCATAATTGGTGCATGAGTCATTGCAAGGGGCCTGACCCCTTTATGTTGTTTTTGATTCAGATCACTTTAGTTTTAATGGCCGACTTGCCGTTAAACTGTCAAACAATGTCGTTTTAATGAGTTACTAGTATCTATTGTAAATTGTAGAACAGATTTATCGTACAAAAATAGGTATTGCACGAAAATATTGAATACTGAAAGCTCACCAATATGCTAAATATGGCAGTTAGGTAAAAAGTTGGCCACTTACACGTACAAAAAACCAAAACAAACAGATATTTATAGACCTGGGCTCTGTCTATCCCGAAAGGATTTGATTGTTTTTTATATATTATTCTATTTTAATTCGGCGATCTGGACACGATTTTTCAATACTTATGTCAGCATCATCATCATCAGTTCTTTCTAGTCTCTACTGCAGGAGCACGACCCTCTCTGTACTACCAAAACCATATACTAGCCTGAGTAGTCAGAGGATTTGGCCTACACTCTCCACGCTGGCCAGACGGGTTGGAGAGGTCTCTTTGATGTTAATAAGCTTTGTTTAGCTTGTGTTTCCTAAGTCGCCTTTTACGACATCCACGGGATGACTTGGACTGGTCCTATTCTACTCTGCCGGGAACCACACGGCGCAATCAAATCGGTAGCTATGTGTTTGCATCATAGTTTGTGAGTTGGACTTAATTCTATTCTATGCTTTTATGCTAATATTATCTATCAAGACTATATTAATCTAAATTTATAAGTTCACAATGCGGTACAGTGCGGCCGCCATAACAAAGCGAGCTTTTAAAATATTCGGGACGGGCCTCAGGCCCTCTCACTTAAAACGAAGCATAACAGCGGTAAAGCTGCTATTCAAACGTCGATTTTTAGTCTAGTTACCCTGAGCCCAGGCCTACTGGACTCAAGGACCTATCCGATTTTTTTGCGAATAAAGGCCCATACCCATCAAAATGATATTCAAAGGCAGAAAAGAAACGGGGCAGTCCCACCAACAACCTAAAAACATTAATAGAATATGTAGGAAATCTATACACGTTTACAAATTGTGACACATTTGCAAATAGAGGTGTTTCTATTTGATTTGTATCAAAATGTGTGACCAGGAATTTAGGATGATGCGTTTCCACCCGCGATACCCTTTTACAAATCAAACAAAAAAGCCAGTTACAACTATTATGACTTCTAAAACTGCACACGTCTGCTAGGCGAGGAGGATCACTGCAAAATTTTCAAGAGATACATTGGGAGTTCTGCATAAACCTTGCCCGAACGCATGGATCTCGTATTGGGACGAGTTGAGAGGCAAGGGCGCCTTCTCCGGCCCCATCTGCCTGTGCTGTTGAAAACTTGCTTCTACTTCTTCTTCTTCTGTTTTATAAAATGGCTTCCACCGAGATTTCAGTGATTCTGCCAATGTCCAGTAAATTGAGATATTAAGTATCGGTGTTGTATGGTAAAGTTGTAACAAGTAGCATCAAAGATGGCGTATGTTCTTTGATGGCTCGTGGTCCATATAACAGTCCACTTTAACTATTTCACAAATTGTTCCATGAGCACGAGCATTTATAACACCAAACTACACTAATTTCATATTATAAAGTCCCCCAAAATCAATTTGTAAAATCGTCCAAGGTAGACCCCAACTGCACCCCTTGACTTCTCACCACAAACCCAACTTGCTTCTAATCAACGTGTGAGAGCGCTGTCAATAAGACTCGCGATGTCTATAACTGACAGATTCATACTGTCACGTCTTTTCCCCTTGTTGGGTAGACAGAGCCTAGGTCTACCTAAAGCCACGTTTAGCATGGTGGTGGGTAGGTAGATGGAAAATGGAAACAAAATGGTGATGGGTTGCTAGCCGCATCACCTATTGCCTATAGATCACTTCTCTTTTCGCGCAGATCGTATACTGCGCGGAAAGCAGCTGAGCATATATGTTTTTTTTACTCACAGACCTGCGTGGAAGATGAATAGTAGAATCAAAGTGAAAGTTAGTGTTTGTTAGTCACGCGCTTGTCTCGCCTCAACTCATTTGAGTTGACAGAAACTTGGCTGTTGGCACAAAGGTGGGCTACGTCCAGAATCAACTTATAGGATACTTTTTATCCTGAAACTGGGTTCCCGAAGGATGTACGCTGTCGTTTAGCCACTAAGTCAAATAACATATTTAGTTCTTCACCCCAGATAATGGCACTGTGACGAGAGGTATTTTGACAACAGGTATTAAAATCTACTAATCATATTTAATCATCATTTTTAGCATTGGTTAATTTTGACAGCTGCTGCACAGAAGTCAATTAGAAATACCCCTCATCACGGTGTTTCGTGAAATAAAATCATCATCATCATCAGGTCTTTCTAGTCTCCACTGCAGGAGCACGACCCTCTCTGTACTACCAGAGCCATATACTAGCCTGAGTAGTCAGAGGATTTGGCTTACACTCTCCACGCTGGCCAGACGGGTTGGAGAGGTATCTTTGATGTTAATAAGCTTTGTTTAGCTTGTGTTTCCTAAGTCACCTTTTACAACATCCACGGGATGACTTGGAGTGGTCCTATTCTACTCTGCCGGGAACTACACGGCTACAAGATAAAATAATGATACGAAAATTAGTCCTTTAGATAACAAAAAAATATTAAACATATATTTTTCTTTCGTTAATTAAATAATGTTAAAGATAAAGCACGTCAAAGTTGATGTATGGGGGCTTGTGAAATCACAGTTCGCTAAAAAGTGTACCGGATAGTGACGTCACAATTAAATTTTAACTGGCCATAATTGTCATTTTCTAATAATTGACACATTATTTTTTTTTTGAATAATCTTATTAACTATTTTTTATTATATTGGATTCGATTTACTATATAAGCCTATTTTGTTTTATTTTGAGACTTGCTTATCCTCAGTTAAAGATAAAAACGGCTAAAAAGACAAATATATATATCTACGGCTATACTAAATATTTTTTTTTTTATATATACGGACAAATCTCACAGATTGAGCTAGCCCCAAAGTAAGTTCGAGACTTGTGTTATGGGATACTAACTCAACGATACTATATTTTATAATAGATACTTCTATAGATTAACATCCAAGACCCAGATCAATCTGAAAAAGATCATTTTCCATCTTGACCTAACCGGGGATCGAACCCGGGACCATCCGTGTCGCAGGCAGGCGTGTTGACCGCTGCGCCACGGAGCTCCCTTTTGGTTTCTATCACATTTGGAAGTACTATTGCGTTCTGAGATATTTGAGATAATTTACTTCTACCATAACCAAACATTTCACTTCTGAAAACACTTAATTTTCTCCGAAGCTTCAAGGTGACATTCTATAAAGCAATCTACTAAGGAATCCCGCAAATTTCAACCAACCATTTAACCAACTAGTTTATGTTTATTTTTCTCCCAAATTTTCTGTTGTCTGTTACCAGAGAAATAAATAAAAACTGCCGATGGTGTCGTCTTGAGGCAACTTAAGGTGACTTTTAGGTCGTTGACTTTTGTGTCGTGAATTTTCGTGGTTCGTGTTTTCCGATAGGTTGATTAAAAGTTTGATTAAATAAACAACACTAAATTGTAGCAATAATGTGGTTCGTAAAGTTTGAAAGATTATTTAGATATATTTGGTTTATATAAATATACATATTTAGTTTATAAACAATTTAACATTTCTATTCTATTTTTTATTTTATGGTATACAGCGAGGTTTTATTTTATGGTATATGTACCTGTAAATTTTCATACAAAAAGCGATAACTCTTCCACCCCCCTAAACCTTTACGAAATGAGGAAATTTTGGTGTCATTCGATTAAGCACACCTTAATCTAGAGCTAACCGTTTCTTTTTATTTATTCTTTTTGATTAGACGGTTTCGATTAATTTGAGTAAATTAAAATGCCCCGGGTATTTTTAAGTAAAAAATTTAGATATTTACTTAGATGCTTATAACTTTTGTTGTAATTGTAAACTTAAATATCAAAACGTACAGCTTCCTCTCACCCTACGTCTCCAATTTATCAATAACGTGTAAAAAAATATCAAAATTGGACTATGTTTAAGAGCGTAGACTACCAGTATTTTTTCAATATGGTTTCCATACAAATGTATTTCTTTATTTTCTCGCTGAAAACCGATTCTAGAGCCACAATTATTTTTTCATAAAATCTAGTACTAAAATAGGAATACCCCTATTTTTTATTTTTTCCAAAAAAACTGTTTTTGTACAATTTTTTTTCTTAAATGAGGTTTTTTGAAAAAAAAAACAAAACATAGGGACATACCTATTTTAGTAATAGATTGTATGTAAAAGGAATTGTGCTTCTAGAAGCAGTTTTCAGCGAGAAAATAGAGAAATACATTCGTATGGAAAACGCACTGCTAGTATACCCTTTTAAGGGGTGGGAAGCGTTATCGCTTATTGTATGAAAATTTACAGGTAGTCGATCTTACTAAACATGAGCATTTATAACACCAAACTATACGAATTTTGTATTTTAAAGTCCACTAAAATCAAAATCATCCAAGGCTAAACCCTTCTTTTGACTTCCCACCAAAAACTCCTAAAAATTCTATTGTTATAACTAACTACAAGGCTTTTTACAGTTATTTTTTAGATTTGATAATATTTCAAAAACAAACAAGGGAAATTCCGTAGTGATAATTATATGAATAGTGATTATGGCTGCAAAAGCTTTAAATTGTTAACTTTAAACTTATTCATTAGCTCCTACTTTCATAGAAGTTTTTCGTGTCATATCTTTTGTGTAGCTTATGTCACTCAGGACGGTAGCAGTTTTAATGATAGCATACGTCCAATCTGTTTTGAAGACTATGTCTTAAATTGTGAGTTGACATCGCTTGGAGAAAATGCGCTGTGCAGTTTGTTGCCGCTTCTTCTGCACACCGCTTTGAAAGCGGCACTAAAGTTAGCTATAAGCTCCCATATAAGCAGACGAGCTCCGTGGCGCAGCGGTCAACACGCCTGCCTGCGACACGGATGGTCCCGGGTTCGATCCCCGGTCAGGTCAAGATGGAAAATGATCTTTTTCAGATTGACCTGGGTCTTGGATGTTTATCTATATAAGTATCTATTATAAAATATAGTATCGTTGAGTTAGTATCCCATAACACAAGTCTCGAACTTAATTTGGGGCTAGCTCAGTCTGTGTGATTTGTCCGTATATTTTTTTTTTAATTTCATTATAAATACATTAGAACTATTCCCGCGACTTCGTCTGCGTAAATTATAGCCTTTGTCACCCGCAGACATAAAGCTTTCTATAGGTGAAAGAATAAAGAAATTCGGTTTCAGTAGTTTCGGAACCTATTCAATGCATACAAACAATATATCATACCCTTCAGGCGAGTAGGCGACCAATAATGTTGAAAAGACTTTCTTGCGGTGTCTCTTCTCTGCAGTGGTTGGTTCCGAAAAGCTAGCAAATAGTCTATAGCTTTTGAACACTTATTAATTTTACAAACATTAGTTACTTCCCTCTAATATGGTTGAGCTCAGCGATGGCTGATCCACACGTCAACTCGTGAACGGGTGCTGTCAGGGAGGACTGGTCTGCTCGGCCTCTTTGAGACTACTTTAAGTATCATATGTTGTTTATTATCTTTGCACACTCGATCGTTAACATAAACATGTTCCAAAAATAATAAATCTATGTATATTGAAATTGTAACATGAAAACAGAAAAAAGAAAGAAAAAGACAATAAGGAATAAATATTCGTAATCATATAAAGCCCTTCAGGCGAGTAGGCGACCAAAACTGTTGATAAGAGTTTCTTTCGGCGTTTCTTCTCTGCAGTGGTCGGTTCCGAAACGCTAGTAGTCTGTAGCTTTTGAACAATTAATAAATACATATTATCTAATAAGATAATTTTAAATATGATATGACGTGAAAAAGTGCCTGCAAAGGCCTATTTTCTGAATAAACGTTTTGATTTGATTTTTTTTTATTTAGTACATTAGATTTATTTAAAATATGATATGACGGGAAAAAGTGTCTGAAAGGGCCTATTTTCTGAATAAAGCTTTATGGACATATACGGACAAATCACACAGATGTAGAGCCAGCCCCAAAGAAAGCTCAAGGCTGTGTTATGGGAACTAACTCAACGATACTGTATTTTATTACAAACTAGCTGTTACCCGGGGCTTCGCCCGCGTATTATATAGCCTATGTCCTTCTCGGTACCCTAACCTATGTGTATGCAAAATTTCATGATGATCGGTACAGTCGATACGGCGTGAAAGCGTAACAAACAAACAAATAAATAAACAAACTCACTTTCGCATTCATAATATTATAGTTGGGATTAGGATTGGGATTAGTTGGGATACATATAACTATAGATAAACATCCAAAACCTGACCAGAGATCGAACCCCGGACCATCCGTGTCGCAGGCTGCTGTGGTGCATACATACATATTATCACGTCTTTATCCCTTGCGGGGTAGACAGAGCCCTAGGTCAAATAACCCAAAGACCCACGTATAGCACGCTAGTGGTCGTAAATGTGGAAAGAGGAATCAAATAGTGATGGGTTGCTAGCCGCATCTTCTATAACGTGATTCCTTAGATGTTCGCCCTTTCCCTTGACCGACTTTTACGGTCTGCGCCAGAAGAAAAGCAGCATGATGTCAATTATGAATCAATTAAAGCTATTCTCTTTATAATATTAGTATATATAGATATTTTAACGTCCCCAAGCCTCACTTACTCTAAATCGGTCAAAGTACCATGTTTTAAGTCCGCGAAAAATAAAAAGACTAGTATAAACACATACAGGATATATACCGCGCCGCGTGCCAAAGAGGGGGACCCCCTACCCCCGTCCCTCCCGCCCGCCGAAACTGAGTAGGGCTGGCGATCGTACGAAAATATTGTTAGTTTAATCAGTTCGGTTATGACCTACTTTTAAGTGGATTTGGCTTGTACGCTTCATTTTAATATCGAGTCAAGTGCCTTTTATTCCTTAAAAAGATTCAAGGAATGACTGTTCTTGCAGAATTATTTTTTAAACAAAGAATTATACTTAAATATGGTAATATCTTTTTACGCTGGTATGGTACTGTTTTCAATTCGATTTTTTCGCTTGTCTTCTTTTTTTATCAGATCAGCGTCGATCAGCGGATCAACAAACAATTAGGTTTTTCTATAATGCTTACTACCAGATGGCAGCACTGCGTTTATACAAAAAATACAACAAGTAATTTTGAACCAAAATACTGTTTTTTTTTTTTTTTCAATTTGATCTGATTTAAAAGTAAAAGAAATAAAATGACGGTTTGCGCTAGTTGATTGATCTTAGCCTCTTAAAGTATGAAGTTCGCCATATTAGTAAACGCTGCATTTGGTGTCACAATATATGGCTCAGTTTACTATTTAAGAAATAAAGAAAAGCATGTATATGGAATGCTATGCTATGAGGAAGCATTCGTCGTAATTGATGGCATTATTAAGCTGAATCAGATGCTTTACGCAGCCTAAAAAATCTACAGTAATTGTCCACTTACAACACAAGAGAAACAAAAGCTTCATGAAGAGAAAAACTCACAGCTATTGCTGTGTACACATTGGGAATAATGGAGTTAGATTATGTTTGATTTTGAAAAATGTTTCCTATGATGTAAGCATCTAGCAGAAAAATGCTGTTGAGTAAAGTTTATTTTATTTCAACACGATTACTTAAGTTTTGTTATCATCTCATAACAAGAATCAACACGAGGCCTTCCACGAAGCAGAAGACTGTAACAGGGGGAAATGATAAGACTAAAGGTAATTCTGCAGGGGAGTCACAACCCTCAGCATTGAGGAATACGACACGAGAAACGACTCGAATGAATTTACAACGCAAAAAGGACCTGAATTACAAATCAGAGATGTAAAATTGCAGTAAATACGTTGTGAAAACGCAACGATACACCATGATATTATAGATGTATAATGGCGCTACATTGTGCGAAGCGACGATAAAGGCCTCGTCTGGCACTGTATACCATATAATACTTCTATATAAACTGAGGTAAACGTGCCTACTCCAAAAAACAGACATTTAAAATCAATCAGCAATTGTGTCACGTGACGTGGACGGCGTCTTCACTGTAAAGAGTTTCGGTATGAGCTAAGCGCGACGGTGTTAATTAGCTCCCTTTGAATGCTACAGAACTTGGTACGTACAGCTCGTCTACCTCAACTTATATATAGAGTCTTTGCTGTATGTATACGTTGAAACCTCTGGGACGTTGGAGCATCAACGAGTAACTCGTGTAGTATTGCTATCTATAGTAATAATCGTTACTTTCCTTTTTTCTTACTATGCTGAATAATAAGTAATCTAATAATAAGTCCATAACTTTATAGTCTAAAGTAATTGATTTATTTTTTTATTTCTGTAAGACGCGATGTAGGCGAGGGACAGTAGCGGACAAGCCAGCCCGCGGCGAGCACTCATTAGTTCAACGTTGCACTGTACTTTGTCTGCGCAATACCTCATATCGCCTAGCGGATATTATAAATTAATACGAACTGCTCAAAACTGCCTGGATAGTTTATAGATAACATTCATCAACAGGTATTTCTTAGTCTCCACTGCAGGAGCACGACCTTCTCTGTACTACCAGAGCCCAATATTAGCCAGAGCAGTCAGAGGATTTAGCCTCAAAAAGCAAACAAAACATACAAGGCCGAATAGTCTGAATTTTTCGTTAATTTGCCCAATACCTCAATGTTGCCTGGCTGATATAGGCGGAGTTTAATAGGAGTGCGCCGCGGCCTCTTAGTGCGCCATTGTCCCTCGTCTGTGTCATTACTCAAAACTGCCTGGATAGTTTATAGATAACATTACTTAATGGATATTAGGGCATAGAACACACGTATATTAATTGAATTTAAGTCTCTCAATATATACTCTAATTCAATGTTTTTCTTTGGTCTCTATTGCCTAGAGAAAAAATAAGACAGTCGGTTTTCTAATTTTAGTAATTGTATTTTCTTCGTAGTTTGTGGTATATGTTGCTCCTAGCTGTTTTAAAAAATCAGACACTTGTTGTATGTCGGGATAAAAAACAAAACAACGGGCTGCACTCTGGGAGTGCCGGCAGAAGTGAAAACTTATTCAATATCTTATCTAACAGCGTAGCACGTTGTAACACAAACACATACGCACATTAGAAAGAAAGAAAGAAAGAAAAATAATTTATTCGGAGCCACACAGTAATACATTCAGTTTAGTGTAATTACATTTTTATTTTCTGTAGAGTAAGGCACCAAAAAGGGCATTAACCCACGCGCCATGCGCCGTCTTACGAATTCTCAATCTGACGGTCACGTGACCGGTCGCAAGTTTAACATTTTTCCCCATCACAAAAACACAGCGCCGCTAAAGAAGTGTTCACTACAAAAAATAAATTGCTATTTGACAGCCCTAGTTTTATTGTTTCGCGCTAAGTAAGACTTCGTGGTCTAGCAGAATGTCTCTTTTTACTTTGATTTACTTTTTTCATTTCGTCTCAACTCCAATGGACTACATATTATTTATCTACTATCTTTTTGGGTTCCGCACCCAAAGGGTAAAAATGAGACCCTATTACTAAGCATCCGAAGTCCGTCTGTCCGTCCGTCTGTTACAGTGCTTTATCTTTTGAACCGCAATAGGTAGATAGGTATTATATTCTTTTCACAAAATTAAGGGAGCATACAAGCCATGCGTTTTTTTAGGGTTCCGTAAAAACAAGGAATTTTTGTAGCAGTCAAGTGTCCCCACCCCCTCCCCGTTATTTATGAGTAGTAAAATACTGGGTGGTAGAATTTATAACGAACTAGCTGTAACCTGCAGCTTCGCCCGTGTGATATATAGCCTATGTAATTCTCAGTACCCTAACCTATGTGTATGCAAAAATTTGTTCGCAAAATATTGATGATCGGTTCAGTAGATAGGGCGTGAAAGCGTAACAAACAAACAAACTTACTTTCGCATTTAAAATAAGTATAAGATTAGGATTTAAAAGGAGCTAAGGCATCACCTCCACAAGTGAGAGGATCGCGACAATTTTATAGTCGTGCTATCTATTACAATACATTCCCTTATTCTTTCACGCTGGATTGGGAGAAAAGAAGAAACATAGAATTAATATACCAGGTGCTTTTCTTCCCGCGCAGACGTAAAAGCCGGTCAAGGGATTGGGCGAAAATCTAAGGAATCACATTGATTGGCGATGCGGCTAGCAACCCATCACTATTTGATTCTGCTTTCCACTTTTACGCCCGCTGCGATGCCAAACGTGGCCTGTAGGTTTTATGACCTTGGGCTCTGTCTACCCCGCAAGGGATAAAGACGTGATAGTATGTATGTACGTACATTCCCTTAGATACCGTAGACACATCAACACACGGCGAAGTTATCGCGCGATAAGTACGACGAGTGGCAGAGTGAAAGCGAATTTCATTCTTATAATATCATTCGACTGTTGTATGACAGTTAGCAATGTAAGCTGAGTGGAACTCACTTTCAGTGGTTGAAATATAACTGTTTAATTTTTTATTTTTACAAAATTGGTGAACTGAACTAACTTAATGTTAACTATTGTTATTGTACTGTACCGTTTGTAAATCACTGAATAAAGATTTTTTCTATTCTATTCTATTCTATTCTTATCGCGTATAGAATAGAATAATTAATAATATAAGATTCTGGCGCCGACCCGTCGCGATTCTCTCGCACATGGAGGTGATTCCTAAGTTGGGTTCACAAGCCAAAGAATTATTTAAAGTCGACCAACTGATGACGTGCAACTACAGAACCTTATATTGCACGTAACTCGCTTGCATTTGGCCGTTTTTTGCAATTCAATATTGTATAGTCTATAATAGCCGTTTGGTTCCCGGCAGAGTAGAATAGGACTATTCCAAGTCCTCCCGTGGATGTCGTAGAAGGTGACATAGGAAACACAAGCTAAACAAAGCTTATAAACATCAAAGATACCTCTCCAACCCGTCTGGCCAGCGTGGACAGTGTAGGCCAAATCCTCTGACTACTCTGGCTCATAATGGCTCAAATAGTACAGAGAGGGTCGTGTTCCTGTAGTGTAGACTAAAAAGGACTTAATAATGATTGTATAGTGGTACGGACGGAACCCTTCTTATGCGATTCCGACTCGAAATGGGCCGGTTTTTATTATGACAAATTAACCCTTTAAAGTCTATAATTTTCATAATTATGACTACCTAACTGTTACTGGTGGTTCCAAATTATGACATGACAATGTAAGCTCGTGTCCACATTATTTGGTTCTAACTACATACTCCTATGACTATTCTCAAATGTGAATATCTATTTGTGCTATAACAAGAAATAATAAAAAATAAATTGAATAGGTAACATATTAAAGAACATACAAAGAACGTGTTTTAATCGATGTTATAGTTAAGTATTATGTAATTATACGCACCTTTTATGCAATTCTAACTGTTATTGCCTTGTTTTATTAATTTTATGATGCCTTTTTTATTAAAACGTAAGGTCAGTTCATGAGCATGATCATACAAAAATCAGAACCCTCCCCATTCTCCGTAGTCGAGTAAAAAGGGCGGCACCCGTTCTTCCTTTTTTCCTATTCCCATCGAGAAAGGATTGCATTTGTAATTACTAAAATCCGGCGAACTGCAATTTAAGTTGGACAACTTGGCGCTATCCCTTGGTGCAGGGAGGCGACTTAGTTTATTTATTTGTAAGCTTTAAAGACATTAATTGGAACTATTTTAGAGAACGAGTTGGTCAAAAGAAATATATGTTTTTTTTATTTTTATATAGGGACATATCACACAAATTGAGCTTGCCCCGCATTAAGTTGTGAACTTGTGTCGCAGGATACTAACTCAACGATACTATATTTTATAACAAATACTTATATAGATAAACATCCAAGACCCAGGTCATTCTGAAAAATATTGTTTTCCATCATGACCTGACCGGGGATAGAACCAGGGCCCCCGTGTCGCAGGCTGGCGTGATGACCGCTGCGCCACGGAGCTCGACAATCTATGCTTACATGATAAACATACTCGATAAAAACAATATATGCTTACATGCAAAAACTAAGGACTATAGATTCTCTTTACCCCGTTAAAAATAAGGACAGCAGTTTGTTATGACTCCAATTTACCACTGTGGTAATGTATTTGGCGGGCTCCGTGGCGCAGTGGTTAATACGCTTGCGTCATAAAGGGTAACAAGTTTGATTCCCGGCACGGAAAAAATTGTATTCCACTTTTACAGGATTCGTGGATCTGGAACTCCCCCTAATGTGGGTTGAAGTCAGGCAGGCAGCTGGCCGTAAAAAACTGTTGGAATCATCATCATCATCAGGTCTCTTTTGATCTCCAATTCGAGACCACGACCCTCTGCCAGAGCAGTCAGAGGATTTGGCCTACACTCCCCACGCTGGCCAGATGGGTTGGAGAGTTCTTTTTGATGTTTGAAAGCTTTGTTTAGCTTTGATTCCTAAGTCGGCTTCTACGACGACTGATCTACAGGAAGACTTAGAGTGGTCCTATTCTACTCTGCCGGGAACCACATGGCAATTTTTAAAGGGGCGGCTTAAAGTGGAAAAAAGACACCCTAGTACTAGACTCTTAAGGTAACACATTTCATCGACTCACGTCATAAACACACGGAATCATCCGATAACTGCCTCGATATCCATCAAAACATATTAATTCAACAGAATATCCATTGACAATACGGCAATAACCTAACTGCATCAAATGCTACACAACACGAAATACGCCCATGAATAAGAATTACGATCATATTCGTTCGGGTTATAGCCTATAGATGGAAGGATTGAGAACAGAGTAGCTAGGGAACAGAGTCCAAGGACGAGGCCCTAATAAAAATGTTAGGTTGGGTTAAAGTTTTTTGTTAAAGTTGAAATAACTTCGGTTATGCTGTACCTGTGCATGTGGATAATTTTAATATCCTCAATATAATTTCCTTTTGTCTCACGGCATTCCAGTTTGTTTGCTTTTTTTGGGAGTGTAAGTGGCTAACACTTTTGTCATATTTTCAATCTGCCTAAGTATAAGACATAGCTTAATAACGCTATTAATGATGACAGCCGGGAACAACTGCTTAAATGCCTCTCGAAGCATAGAGGACCTCGAGATATTGCCAGTTGCAGTCACCCATCCAAATTGGGACTGCACCTGGGGTTATTAAGCACTAATAATGCTCACGCCCACTAGGCCATCGGACTCCCCTATCTTATCTAGCTTGAACTCTTTTATAAGTCTACTTTATAACAGGGGTGCAAACCATAATACCCGATAGAAATGATGGATTTTTATTCCAATATATGGGGAGCTAGATTGTGCCCACGATTTTTCCCCAAAACGAGGGATGTGCTTACGATGTTAGTGTTTTTGCAATCGATTTTAAGGGTGCCACTTATTCTTTTGTAATATTGTAAATTTGATAGTTTCTATGATGAGAAAATGTGGGTATATTTAACCTTAACGCAAAAACAACAAAATAGATTTTATATTAATATGTATGTATGTTATTTCTTTATTGAACAAAAACAACTTAAAACTTAAAAGAAATGGTTTTCCAAGAAAAAGGACCTTTTATAGGCGGACTTATCCCTAGAAGGGATCTCTTCCAGTCAACCAAGTGCTTGAAAAGAAATAATATTACGCTGTATACATGCATGTCAGAAAAGTACATTGGCTATAAATCACGTCGACATAGTCGCAAGATATAAACCTACGGTACCTACTCTATTGTTAAGTCTGGCTTTTAATTAGACTTGTTTCATTAAATTCATACACGAAAAAAAGACTTTGGCGTAATAAGTTATTTTTAAGTGGTAGAGCGCTGCCGGCGAAAATCACTTTTGCTGGTAGCATGAATGGGCCGGCTCGTCCGGGAAGTACCACACTCTCACAAAAAATCGACGATTGAGTAGTATCTTTACAGCTTCTATGCTTCGTTCGGTGAGTGAGAGCGCTGGAGGCCCATCCCCCCTCCCATCTGGGGAGGGAAAAATAAAATCTCTCTTGTCATACCCCTGGTGTTACATTAGTCCATGGGCAGCAGTGATCACTTACCATTAGGTGACCCGCTTGCTCGTTTGCCGTCCTATGAAGTAAAAACAAAGTATTAATGGTACTCTTCACGGGTATTTCAAGCATGAATTATATTATGTTTTTACGATTGTAACACATTTCAATTAAATTGCTATGCGTTTATTACATTATTTTTAACCGACTTCAAAAAAGGAGGAGGTTCTCAATTCGTCGGATCTTTTTTTATATGTATGTTCCCAGATTACTCGAAGACTACTAAACCGATTTAAGAAATTCTTTTTGTGTTCGACAGGTAATACTTTATAGATGGTCCCATTCAATTTTTATCGAAATGTGACGAGGACTTTTTGAAAAAATAGACAAAAACAAAAAAAATTACAGGTATGCCGTTCGGTTTACAGTTATTTCCATTTTATTTTTATGTTTATTCAAACAAATTGATAGGATTGAAGTCAACTTATAACAGTAGAAAAACTGAGTTACTAGACTTGGTATTTTTACAAGAATTGTTTTTGACGGCATCTTATTTCTTTTTGTAGAACGTCCTACTTTTTTCCCTTGAGACCTTCTTCTTTTTAATTAAAAACTACGGATTTTCTTAAAGTACACTAATTCATTAACTGAAAATTTAACTCTGTAATCCTACATATTTATGTGGGATTACAAAGTTATTTATGCAGTTGGTTTATCTAGAAAACTGGACTAAATATGCGAAAAATTCTTTTATGCATACAGATTAACATTAATTGAATTCTAAATTTGAAGTTTAAGTACCTTAGAATGTTGATCATCGCTCAGTCAGTGAGAGACAAAATTAAGAAATAATTCTTAAAGTACTGGTTCAAATTGAATAAAATTTGAAATATACCGTGTTTATACAATGCCTGCTTGGTAACAGAAAATTCAAACTTCTAGTTTTCTCCACAACGAAGATATAGGGCGTAAAATTTGCCTGAAGTGCTTCGAGGAAAGAATAGTACGGCCGTGCCGCTTTTATACTCGACTTGAAGGGCACTACCGTGCCCCCAGATACTATGACAAGTAAATCGATTGATTCTTTGTAATGATATTGTAAAATGAAAACAGATGAAAAAAGAAAAAACTGGCCAAGTGTGAGTCAAACTCACGCAATGAGGGTTCCGTACAATATGCTTCGTGAACACACACACAATGTGCAAAAAATGTTTTATTCAATTGACTAGCGCCATCTAGTGGTGTTTTAGTGAACTATTTCCCTAGATGAACCTATTATTGTGAGTTTACCACTTAATTTTCAAGTGATAGAATTCTTATTATTTTTGCTGTAATCTTCAAGGAACGAACTACATTTTGTAATTTTTTCAAAATTTTCGGCCCAGTAATTTGGAGATCAGGGGGGGGGAATGGTCAATTTTTGCCTTCTTTCGTGAATAAAATCAAAAGTATTGATTTTACCCGAACAAAAAAAAAAAGTAGCTTTTGTACAATAATGAGTAAATGCATAATACTTAATAAGATAATTTTAAATGTGATTTGACGTGAAAAAGTGCTTGCAAGGGCCTATTTTCTGAATAAACGTTTTGAATCTTTGATCGCCGTGTGATCGCCGTGTGGTTCCCGGCAGAGTAGAATAGGACCACTCCAAGTCTTCCCGTGGATGTCGTAAAAGGCGACTCAGGGAACGCAAGCTAAACAAAGCTTTTTTTTTAACATCAAAGAGACTTCTTCAACCCGTCTGGCCAGCGTGGAGAGTGTAGGCCATATCCTCTGACTGATCTGGCTAATAAATGGTTATGATAGTCAGAGAGGGTCGTGCTTCTGCAGTGGAGACTAAAAAGTCCTGATGATGATGATGATGAATCTTTGAATCTTGAATCTTCGTTTTATTTTTATAAGTGACATTGAATATACATAATCATAAATAACTCTAACATAAAATTTTGCAATTTATACCCGTAGATGTCACAGATTTAAGGCGCGTTATCCAAAATAAAAATATGAAAGTCCATGATATATACTGCACTTGGCAAACGATGGCAATCATTTTGTGGAAAAAATTGCGACGCAGCCGTAAATTGCGAGGAACGGTTCAAACGGGGTCAATTGCCCGCGTAGTGTGCCCCCACATATAAAATTAAATTATAGTTTTCTCTACTATTTATACTAGCAAACGAGCTCCATCCAAGTGGGGACTGCGCTCGGGGTTGCTTTACGTTCGTAAGCGCTAATTATGCTCACAACCACTGGATTGGCAAAACTTTCATCAAAATCTCTAGCTAAGCTCTTGTCGGTGGAGCTCCCTCCAACTGTCTCTATTCTCTGCCGATCTCTTAACACCCTGGTATGATACACTTCCCACTTTTTCCTTTATTTCTTCGAAGTAACTGTGCCTGGGCTTTCCTCTCCCCCGTCTTCCTTCTATTTTGCTTTTTCAAAACTTTACGTCTACCAAATACAGAAAGATATATATATATATATATATTTTTTACAAAATAAAGAACGTACTGTAGGGCCAGCTCAATCTGTGTGATTTCTTTACCTTTACCTTTATTTATTTATCTTTTACCTTAAGCCAGAAAACCACACAAGCTGAAAAATTAAGATTAATCAATTAAGCTTGAGAGGATTGAATCAATTCACACTTGCTATAAATAATTTTATGCGGGAAAATAAATACTAACCTGGAACGAAGTTTATGAGTAGCTATTTTAACCATTCACTTTTACTCCGCTTCTTTGACTATATACCTACTCTCTAGACCCCGTCATACCTCTATCGCAAAGTATTAACATACATATTATACCGCCGTGTGGTTCCCAGCAGAGTAGAATAGGACCACTCCAAGTCATTCCGTGGATGTCGTAAAAGGCGACTGAGGAAACACAAAGTAAACAAAGTTATTAACATCAAAGAGACCTCTCCAACCCGTCTGGCCAGCGTGGAGAGTGTAGGCTAAATTATCTGACTACTCAGGCTAGTATGGCTCTGGTAGTACAGAGAGGGTCGTGCTCCTGCAGTGGAGACCAGAAAGACCTGATAATGATGATGATACATATTATCACGCCTATTTCATGGGTAGGCAAGGACTATGGATCTCCATTTGCTATGATCCTTACAAATCTTTCTAGCTTTATCTAAACTCAACTTTCTACTCATACTAAAAGAAGCATTAAGTATTAACAACTCGAAAGAAGATTAAAAAAAAAACAATAAAACAGGTTAATTTATATAGAGAGCGAGCATGGCTGCAGCCAATGCTGAGTCCCTCAAACGGCGTAAATATGCTCGTATCGGCAACGGGTACTTATTTGAGCCGTTTAGGATAACCTCTTTAAGTAACTTCGAGCAACACGGCCTTCGTACCGGACGGAGGGAGTGGGCAAAGCGACAATTTACTATGACAATTTTTCTGGCGTTTTTTGCGGGGGGAAATGTGCACACAAGTTGTTCCGCACACCTACATACAAAACTTAAACTGTCACTTGATAGTAATTATGACATTGTCACAAAAAATGACATAAAAAAGAAAAAATAATTTGTGTACAGATGAGTCACACAACTAACACATAGACATGCATATGCCTAATTTTGGCTTGTACCTTGACAGAGGGGAATGCAGCGTATGGCTACTCCCGTTAAGTAACAAAGATATAGAGGATAAACTCAATAGAAACCAAATATATATACTAGCTTTTAATTCCAACTTTTAAGATTATTAAGAGGATCGACTACCTGTAATTTTCATACAAAAAGCGATAACTCTTCCAAACCCTAAACCTTTACGAAATGAGGAAATTTTAGTGTCATTCGATTTAGCACACCTTAATCTAGGGCTAACCGTTTTTCTTTTTTATTGATTCGGTTTAGATTAATTTAAATAAATTAAAATGCCCCGAGTATTTTTTATGTAAAAATATGGATATTTACTTAGATGCTCATAACTTTTGTTGTAAGCAATATATCTTAAGTATCAAAACGTACAGCCCTACTTCTCCAATTTAACAATAATGTGTAAAAAAATATTGAAGCTGGACTATGTCTAACAGGTGGAAAGCGTTATCGCTTTTTGTATGAAAATTTACAGGAAGTTTATCTTCTTAAAGCATATATGCTCCAACGGTATATGTTGCAGGGATATTATAAAAGTCGTGATATTATAATTTCACTAGTGACATTATAATTACACAGATTATTGTCAATCGTTTGTATTACTTACAATTTAACGGCCTAGTTTCAGTACCATTATAATTTAAATAGACCGATGCAGTGAAATTGTAAGTCAGTGATATTTTGACAAAAACACTGGTTTAAGAAAGCCGTTAGATTATCAGAGTGATCGCTGATTGGTCCGCATTCGTTACCACCTGACCAACAAGTACTAAACATAGCGTTAGAAAATAAAAACAGATTTTAGAAAATATTTTTATTAATTTAACTTGTCACTTTTTATAGTAACTATAAAATATTCTGAAAAAGTTATAACGCTTACTAATCAAATCAGAACTTTAATAACTATAAGCTAAATAGTACGTAATACTGGTAGTAACATTTTAGTCACTAGCATCAATTTTTGGATTTGAATAAAGCTTAAATAATAATAATAAATAATATGTACTTTTTGTCAAAATATGTAAGGTACTTAAAAAAGTTGGTAGGTTACATAATTAAGCTTGCTCAATTATGTAACCTACAAACTTTTTAATTTAAATGACATAACAAATAGAATAATAAATTAATAACAAATTCACCAATCAGAACACGCGGGGCTCCTACCACAACACTACTCATAATAAACCTAGATTTATTATAATATCACTATTGCGGCCCACGCTACCGGTGAAATTCACTTTTACTAGTAGCATGAATAGCCGGCTCGTCCGGGGAAGTACCACACTCTCTCAGAAAACCGACGTTTGAGTAGTAGCTTTACCGCTGCTATGCTTCGTTCGGTGAGTGAGGGAGCCGGAGGTCCACTTCTCTCCCCTCTGAGAGGGAAAAATTAAAGGCCGACAACGCCGCGGGCAGCGGTGATCACTTACCATCAGGTGACCTCCTTGTTCATTTGCTGTCCTATGATAAATAGTAAAATCTAGTATAATAATATAGAAGGTCAAATGATAACTTTCAGACATAATCCTTTCCTCAAATCAAAAGTTAGGGAGTGCGATTCGCGCGTCGTTCGAGCATGATAATTTGTAGACAAAGTTGGGAATCAGTTGAATCCCAGATCTTCGACACTTAGCACCGAAAACTTCAACTATTCGCATACAGTAAGTCACACAAGCGACCTCTTTAAGTAACAAAGATACAGAGTACCAACTTTTGAGAAACTAAATAATTCTCTATACTTTATTTACGACTTTTTTAACGTTTTAAAGCTTATGTGATTTGATAATTTGTTGAGTAAGTTGAGACTTGGTTGAGACTTTGAGTTAACTAAGATATGCAAGCAGAGGACAAACTGAACAGAGTCCAATAAAATGTCTTTATTCTCGACGATTTAAGCGATTTAAAGCCTAAGTACCTCAAGCGGAAAAACGTTGTGGACAGGATAAAAAAAAGTTAAATGACTACTTTCTAATATAATCCTTCCCTCAAATAAAAAGTTAGGGAGTGTGATTCGAGCGCCGTTCGAGCATAATAATTTGTAGACAAAGTTGAGACTCGGTTGGATCCCAGATCTTCAACACTTAGCACCGAAAACTTCAACTATTCGCATACAGCGACTCACACAAGTGACCTATTTACGTAATACAAACTTTAGAGAGTCCAAATTTTATACACTAGCATTTTTTCCGCGACTTTGTCTGCGTAAATCCCAACTGTCCCAATCCCAACTAATATTATAAATACGAAAGTGAGTTTGTATATTTGTTTGTTTGTTACCTTTTCACGCTTTATCTACTAAACCTATCTTCCTGAATTTTGGCTTTCTATAGGTAAGGGTACTGAAAAGGACATATGCACCTTCCATCCCATTTGTGATAAACGAAATCGGCAAATTTATAAGGCAAAATTATACGCGAGCGAAGCTGTGGGTTAAAGCTTGCTAGATAGATATAATATAATTTAATTAGGTTTTATAGGTGAAAGAAAATCGGTCCAGTCGTTTCGGAGACTATTGCAAACAAACGAAATCAAATTCTTATAATGCATTCCAATCCCTAGCTGTGCGCATAATAAAAGATGAAGAGAGGAAAGGAGAAGCATTTCGTATGAATTCAAGGAATAGAATAGTTCCAGCACTCATACCTGGTTGGAATTCCTTGAACCAGGTATGAATGCTGGAACCATCCTTTGCCTTCTTTTGGTTGAAAGCAGTTCCAAGGGGAAGGCGGTAAGAGAAGGAGAAGAGGTGTAAAAGTGCGATACATTCATTTAAATGTCAACAGAAATAAATAAAAGACTTAACATAAGCTAAGTCCCGTTTATACATGGCAGTATCAGCATTTTTTTAATCGACGCTATAAGAGAAGGGAGTTATAAGTTTAACGTGTCTGTTTGTGGTATCATAGCTCTCAAACTGATGAACCAATATTCGTATAGTTTTTTTGTGTCATAGATAATTTTATCCCGAGTGTTCTCAGCCGCGTTTCATGAAAATCTGTTCAGCTGTTTGAAGGTCAACAGCTCTTTTCTAGTTGATGAGGGGGATCGGACTAACTTCCTTATGTCTAATTGATTTGAAATTTGGTACCGTGTTACTTCAGTGAAAAAATTTTACTTTTACTTTATGATCTAAGGTATAAGGTTAAAACATGTTGACGTATTCAAGCACGATAATCAAACGTGAAATAACTTAGATCCTTATATAAATTGTCTAAATTCGAAGTGGAAAACTCGAACACTTACATTTTGGCGCAGTCGGGTAAAATGTGGGGGTGTTAATGCATCCGCAGCGATACATCACGACATAGTTGCAATAAAATGAATCACCCTCCGACGCTCTATGTCTCCGGGTGCAAGTTTTGCTCATATTTATGTATTAACAGACACAAAATCACAATTTTATTTACAATAGTTTGTTTTTCGTGTAAGTGGCCAACAGTAGGGTTGATTTTTTTCAGCTGTCTGCAAAAAAATGTGGCGAATGTAGATTAAAAAAGAGGGAGAATCGATCATTTCATCAAATTCTTCTTTTGATTCCTTAGTCGCCTTATGAAGGGAAGACTTTTACTATTCACTTTAATTACGTTTACTCTATGAAAATATTTTTTGCGAACCATACAGATCATAATGAGACCCCTTTAATTTATTGGCGCCCCGTTATCGCGGTATTAAAGATTTTATTTTTTAATGAACTTTAACGTCTGTGTCCTTTAAGAGATAGGCAGAGTCAATAGCAAACAACCCGAAGGTCGTGTTAAGCGTGACTTTGAGAATCGAAATAGTGCCGGGTTGCTAGCCGCCTCGCCTTTTAACAGACAATTTAATCTGACTATTATAACAAATCATAACTTGCAATGCCCTTGCAGGGCTCATTGGAGGACTATTTTATAGCTTTAAGATCTAATTTAAAACCAAATGACGCAGTAAAGATACAATCCCTACAATACCATACAATACAGATGCCTCAAATATTCGTCTACGCGGAAAAAGGCGCCGTCTATATATTTTATGGTTTTAGTTTAACAAAATATATAGGACTACCATCAATCGGAAATTTACTATATTTCAATAACCATATTCAGGCTGTAAATCCAG
Source organism: Rhodophaea formosa (assembly GCA_963082605.1). Taxonomy (NCBI): domain Eukaryota; kingdom Metazoa; phylum Arthropoda; class Insecta; order Lepidoptera; family Pyralidae; genus Rhodophaea; species Rhodophaea formosa. Next base: position 13,326,729 of record OY720228.1, on the reverse strand, counting down.
CATGCCTATAAAAAAAGCAGATATTACCCCTCCGATATCTCTATTAAACTCTGCGATAATCTGCAAAAAATGGCGGCAGGTTAAGGTGCGTTTCCACCAGTACTATCGTGAAGACTACGTTAAAATATATACGGAGGAATAGTTTGGTATTCAATCATTTTTCGAGATGTCTCTATATCCATATTAAATCACATAGAAAGTTACATTCATGCCACGTTTCATGATTTCTTTTGAATGGGATCATCAAATTGTTTGTTGATTGTACAAGGAACCGTACTATAAGATGTTATGGTAGAGTCACGCTACCGGCGAAAATCACTTTTGCTAGTAGAATGAATATGCCGACTCGTCCGGGGAAGTACTACACTCTCACAGAAAATCGACGTTTGAGTAGAAGCTATAAAGCTATAATGCTTCGATTGGTGAGTGAGAGCTTCTCTAAAGGCCGTTAAAATCTGCAAAAAAACGCCGAAGATTGAAGTGTGTTACCATCACTTCAAATTTTTTTGACTGCCGATACAAATTCATGCAGCTTAGGATTGGAACACATTGTCTGAGTCTGTATTTCAAAACGCATAACCTGAATCTTTTGAAAAATAGAGTAAATTGGCTTCTCTGGGTAAACTCGCTTCATCTTAGGCAATATCTTTGCCTCTAGCCTACATGATGGTCAAGAGCAAACCCATTAAATATAAAAGAAATGTGGTCCAATTCTTAATTAAATTTTCTTTTCTTTTTTATACATTTTGTGATTCTATCTTCTATTAGGGATTTCGATTCATTAAATTAGTGACAAGGCTTTCATTACCGGTCAGAAAAATCGCTACGAAAAAAAGGGTCTAGTGAAAACGCAGCCTAAAACTATACATCCGTACATATTTTTAAGGAATTTTACGAGCGACTGTTTTACGAGCATTTTACGGTTTAGTTATATAAGTATATCAGTCACTGAACGCAGCTTCATGATTGGACGCAGGGTGTCTCATCGACATGGGTCAGTGGGAGACATTTTTAGGGTCCCGTAGTAAACAAGGAACCCTTATAGTTTCGCCATGTCTGTCTGTCTGTCTGTCGGTATGTCTGTCTGTCTGTCCGTCCGCGGTTTTACTCAGAGACTATAAGTCAGAAAGCTGTAATTTTGTATTGGTATGTATATTAATCATACCAAAAAAATGGTAGAAAAAAGGCTTAAAAAAAGCTCCCATACAAGTAAAGTGGGAGTATTTTTTTTATTCAAACCAATCGTGTTTGTTATTGTTAAATAGGTCTTTTAAAAATATTGTGAGGTTAAAACACTATTTCTCGATTTAGGAATCCGTTTCCGAAATATGCAAATTTTTGTTCGAGGTCAGTGTCCGTCAAAAGCAAAAGAGCATAATTAATCATTTTCAAAAACAGCCATGAATGGAATGCTAATTAAAAAAAACCGGCCAAGTGTGAGTCAAACTCGCGCAATGAGGGTTCCGTACAATATGCTTCGTGAACACATACACAATGTGCAAAAAATTTGATATATGACACAGTAAGATTTGCAAAACTTTCTTTTAAAATGTTGTAAAATGACCCTTATTTCAATAAAATCTTTATTTACTTTGCACATCCGTGTTTGGGTCATAGGATTACACCATCTTACCAAATTTCACCTAATTTGGTTCAGTAGATTCGGAGAAAATCGGCTGTGACAGACGGACGGCCGGACAGACAGACGCACGAGTGATCCTATAAGGGTTCCGTTTTTCAACTTTTGTACGGAACCCTAAAAAGATGAATAGGAACTTAATTTACTTTTAAAATTGAAAGCGTAGATTGTGGGAAATTCATCTATCTTATCAATATATCCTAATCCTAACTATCCCAACTAATAATATTATAAATGCGAAAGTGAGTTTGTTTGTTTGTTTGTTCGTAACGCTTTCACGCCCAACCTACTGAACCAATGACAATGAAATTTAGCATACACATAGATTAGGTTACCAAGAAGGACATAGGCTAGATATCACGCGGGCGAAGCCGCGGGTAACGGCTAGTTGTTTATAAAAGTGATAGAAAATGCGGCATTCGTACGTATTAATTAGAAGCAATAATGTCCTATATAGCATAAATAATGTCTTCATTTCAAAATGCACGTGTCTATCTAAGACATAAATATAAATAATGTATGTCATGTATGATATTCATAAATTCCGGCAAGATAAACTCGCGGGCAGTACAGTGACCTTGTTACGAGAAGCTGCATGGAAGCTACTGCAGTTATATTATACATACATATAATCACGTCCTTATCCCTTCCGGTGTAGACAGAGCCCAAGTCTATAAAACCTAAAGGCCACTTTCAGCATGTTGGTGGGCTTGTAGGTGGAGAACGGAATCAAAATAGAGCCGCATTGCCCATTGACATGATTCGTCACGCCTATTTCTTTGATCGGCTTTTACGATCTACGCGGGAAGCGGGAAGAGAAACAGCTGGCACATTCTATGTTTTTTGACCAGCGTTCTTCTTTTTCGGCTTTATATTATGACTTCAGAATTTAGAAGCAAATGTCCTATATAGGATATACATGGCGAATTTTGATCGTTCTGGACCCTTAAAGGGGTGATTCAGCCCGTCGATACGAACCATTTTTCCTATGGGACCAATGCTGGAAACTCAAATTTTATTTCGACATTTTCATACAAGAGTGTTCAGCCGTCCGGGCAATTTGTATAGGAATGTCGAAATTTTTTTCGAGTTTACAGCATTTCTCCCATAGAAAAAGTTGTTTATATTGACAGGCTGAATCACCCCTTTAATGCTCCGGAACGATCAAAATTTCGCCATGTATAAAACTTCTTTTCATTTCACAATGCACGTGTGTATTTTTGTATGTCTACTAACGCTATCCCTAATGGCTGATTAGGAGTGAAATAAATAAATAAATATATACGGACAAATCACACAGATTGAGCTAGCCCCAAAGTAAGTTCTTAAGAAAGACTTGTGTTATGGGATACTAACTCAACGATACTATATTTTATAACAAATACATATATAGATAAACATCCAAGACCCAGGTCAATCTGAAAAAGACCATTTTCCATCTTGACCGGACCTTGTAACACCTTTCTTTGTACCCTACTCATATGCAAATAAACTTATTCTATTCTATTCTATCTAAGACATAAATAATGTATGTCATATAAGTGTACGATATTCATAAATTCCGGCAAGATAAGCTCGCGGGCAGTGCAGTGACCTTGTTACGAGAAGCTGCATGGAAGCTACTGCAGTTATATGGTACGAGCTGTTGCCCGCGGCTTTACCCGCGTGATATATGTGGGCTAGCAACATTGAAATAGAGAGAGAGATTATATACATATTTTTAAAGGAGTGAGAGAGGCAAATAGATTTATTATACAGGAGTGAAAGAGAAGGATGAGCGATACAAATTATTGTAAGACGCTTGTGTTTCAAAGAATTAAAATAAAGGCGAAGAAATATCAGAAGAATTTCCTTTATTCACCACCCCCACACATATGTGTATGCTAAATTTCATGATGATCGGTTCAGTAGATAGGGCGTTAAAGCGTAATCAAACAAACTCATTTTCGCATTTATAATATTAGTTAGGAAGTTAGTACTAAGATGTTGTGTTATGTACTTTAAACTACAATGGAGTCCATGCATATTTTTTTTCGTTATGACATATGTTATAATATTCCACAAAAATAGGCACAGCAGTGGAAAAATAACCTATAGTCCAAAAACTCTTTGAGATATAAACGTTTAAAAGTCATATTTTTTTGGGCAAGTCCATTCATGATACCGCCATCCGCCTTCAAAAGAACAGACACGTTGACATACAAAAATAAAATATACAACGTTTTTTTTCGTAATTCAATTGTATGTGCGACTTTCAGTAGTTATCTAAATGATCTACTGACCGTAACAGCCGCTCAAGGGATTGGGTGAAACTCTAAGGAATCATGTTATAGGCGATGTGGCTAGCAACCCATCACCATTTTGATTCTGCCTTTCACCTTAACGCCCATTAAGAGGGTATACTAGCAGTGCGTTTTCCATACAAATGTATTTCTCTATTTTCTCGCTGAAAACTGCTTCTAGAGAACAATTCTTTTTACATACAATCTATTAGTAAAAGGTATGTCCCTATGTTTTATTTTTGTCTAAAAACCTGTTTAAAAGAAAAAAAATGTACAAAAACAGTTTTTTTGGAAAAAATTAAAAAAAAGGGCATTCCTATTTTAGTACTAGATTTTATGAAAAAAGAATTGTGGCTCTCGAATCAGTTTTCAGCGAGAAAATAGAGAAATACATTTGTATGGAAGCCATATTCAAAAAATACTGCTAGTATACGCTCTTAACTCGCTAAACGTGGCCTTTGACTTTTATGACCTTGGTCTCTGTCTACCCCGCAAGGAATAAAGACGTGACAATATGTATGTATGGTATTTATGATACGCGTCGAGTTTTCATTCCTTCAGCCAAAAAGAAAGCTGTGAAAAGATTAAACTGCTTGTCTCTGTGTCTGTGTGTAAGGTTCATATTTTGTAGCAGTGCAGTAACCTTGTTACAAGGAAGCTGCAGTTGCATGCATGACTGCAGTTGTTATGTGTTCTGAATCGATTGTAAACAAATGTTTACTGTAATAATGTTTGCTCGTTGTCTTTGTAAATAGCTGTGCAATTTCGAATGCACGTTGTACATTGCAGCCCAAATAAAACTGGCACTTTCACATTTACTAGGAGTTCCGTACTACCATCTAACGGGTCTATATTGGTTCCCGTAATTTAAATAATAACCCCCAATATACAATGGCGTCCAAATTTTTCCTACATATTTTTCAGGCCATTTTCTTTAATTCTACTTTCGTATAGTCTAATTACTTTTCGCTTAATTTTTGTACGCATAATACTTATTCCCCAAAATATTTATTAGGTGTAACATAACATAACGTCTTATAAAATAAATAACTCATGTTTCGCAAAAAATTGAAACGCATGAAACTCTCTGCCCTCAGACATTCCGGGTGGTCATAAGAAAAACTAACTTGAACCTTACTTCTTTTTTTGCCCTCAGTCATTCTGGGTGGTGAAAAATATTACTCGAACCTTACTTCTTTTCTTTTTAAATGGGTATAGAAAGTTATAATTATTTATAATATTATTATCAAGTTATAATTATTTAAAAGTTTATAGTTAATGCTAAAGATATGTTATGCCAATCGATTTTTGTCCATGTAATATTAGAGATTCTAAAATAAGGGCTATCAATTGATAGGCTAAATTATTATTATGCAAAAATATTGATTAGGCTAAACAATAATTTAACATAACAAGTTTAGGCCAATAAGGTTCGGCGAAGTGAAATTGGAAGTAAAAATTTTACGCGACACACCCCTATACACAACCCACCATCTAAGTGCAAAAACCAAATTTGTTGTAAAAAACAGAGCCTCAGGCTAAAGCTATTCTATACATATAATAAAACAGTAAAAATATTTTGTCTGTACATTCAGTACTTTTGACTGAAATGAATAGAGGGCCACTTAAAAAGAATAATAGAAAGCAAAAAAATTTTTTTCGAATTTCTTGTCTGTCTGTCTGTCTGTATGTATGATCACGTTTATCTTCGGTAATATTGGACGGATTCGAATGAAACTTTTTTTGCTATATAGCTAATAAGCCGGGGCAACATTATAAGGTAGAAATGAGTATGAGTATCATAATGATCTAGCTGAACTATAAGAAATATAAAAGTGGAGCCTTAGCAAAATTTTTTAAGCCTGATGAGCATTGTTGTTGAGATATAAAAAATCTGAGATTTGAAACACCTCATGCAGAACCATAATGGTCCAGGTAAACTATAAGAAATATATAAATGACGCCTTAGCAAAAGTTATTCAACCTGATGAGCATTTTTTGTTGAGGTATTTAATTTGAAGATTTGGATCACCTGACGCAGATCCATAATGGTCCAGGTAAACTATAGGAAATATAAAAACCGGCCAAGTGCGTGTCGGACCACGCGCAGTGTAGGGTTCCGTAGTTGCGAATGACAACTTTGAGTTCACACTATTCACACTCGCACCTTACAGTTTAACGACCAAACACATTTAACAATGAAAATAGTATGAAATTTTACAGTTTATGAGTTGGTTGCCTATAACTTTTTAGTTTGTACTTAGTACTCAGCTTTGATAGTTTTCCTTTCAACTTCAGTATATATACTACTGCTGTAAATTTTTTCACGTATCTATATATAACCGTTTAGCAGATAGAGGGGGGGGGGAGGGGGGGGACACTTACCTCTAACAAAAATTCGCACTTTAAAACCAAATATTTCGGAAACGGATCCCTAAATCGAAAAATTGTGTTCTCAACCTCACAATATTTTTAAAAGACCTATTTAACGATACCCCACACGATGGGTAAATAGAGAAAAAAAATTACCACCCCACTTTACTTGTATGGGAGCTACCCTAAAAAAAATTTTTTTTCAAGATTTTATTCTACCACTTTTTTGCCATGATTAATATACATACCCATACCAAATCACAGCTTTCTAGTACTTATAGTCTCTGCGTAAAACCGCGGACGGACAGACAGACAGACAGACACACAGACATGGCGAAACTATAAGGGTTCCTTGTTTACTACGGAACCCTAAAAAGGACGCTGTAGCAGAAGTTGTTCAGCCTGATTAGTGTTTTTTGTTGAGGTGAAAAAATTGAAGATTTAGAACATCTGATACACTAAGTACCATGTCAAATTTTATATCGACAATTTTGCAGAGTCACACTCTCAACTGGGATAGAGTGCGTAGAGTACGATTAGCTCATATTACTGGTGACCACCCAGCGGTCCTCCTTTGGCAACGCAGTTTTCAGCCCATACGGCAAAACATGAGAGTTTGCTGTATCTCCAAGCCTTGAACATACAGGCAAAGCCGAGGTCCATCCCTCCCAAAGGCCCTTTGGAGATGTGCGATAAGTTGATAGCGCTCTGCTTATACCTCAAAGTTTGGTGAAGTAGCGCAAGCTCACTTGGAGGTAGCTATATATCGTCTTCTATCGTATCGGTGGCTCAAAAAGTCTTAAAGAATCTTATATTGTATCCCTCCAGTATTAAGCAGCAGCCAATGCAATGCCATACAATTGTATAACACTGCTACAAATATTTTCTTATGTATGTTTAGTTCGTATTAAGGTATATTAATACGAACTAAAGATAGATAGATGATGCCCGCAACTTCGTTCGCGTGGACTATATGACTAGTCCAGTAGTAGAACGAAGTTGCGGGCATCAGCTAGTCTATAGAATAAATATCAAATATTTTAAAAGCATACAATATTTTAAGTACGGTAAACCTATTTGTTTTCCACTCTTCTGTAAAATTTTTCTTTCATAAAAGTACAACCCTTCACATATAAAAGAGATTATGTCACACATTGAACACCGAGCCTTACAATACAATTTATCAATAATAATTAATTATTCATCTTCCTTTTAATAATAATTTAAGCGTAGATTCAGCGATCATTGTGCCGATAGTCGTGACAGCCCATGACTTAATTGCCAAGAGCCTCGACCAGTACCTGAAGAGGCTCTCGTTAGGCGGCTGGATTAAGGGCTTGATTCAGAAAGCAGTTCTCTTGGACACGGCCCGTATTGTTAGGAGGTTCCTGGAGCCCTGACCGCCGGTAGCTTGGACCCTGTTCCCGATACCGGTGGGCTACTATTTTTTATTTTTTATATTTTTAAGTGTTTAATTAATTTTTGTTTAAATATTTAAACATATACTAAATATGTGCAAAGATAAATAAAGGAAATTAAAGCGTAAATCTATAGAATAAATATCAAAAACTTTCTAAACCCTTCAATATTTTAGGCTGGGTTAAACAATTTGCTTTTCACTTTCCTGTAAAATTTGTTTTAGCAATAAAACTACAACCCCTTACATAGAAGAGATTATGTCACACATTGAACACGGAGCCTTACAACACAATAAGGAAATACAAAAGCCTCGAATCACGAGAATTAGTTATAAAAATACCAAACATTCATCATGCCCCGAACACCCAAACAACAGGCTAGTCTAGATTAGACGTCTGCCCGCCCTTGCGCCTCCCGCCCGCCCTTCCCCCCGCCTAGACTCGCTGGCGCCCATCAAGGCTGTCTCGTGAGGTGAAGGACTGGACTCCTCCGAGGATTGATCTGAGGGTTATGTTGGTCAATTGGGGCAGATCGCGGCAACTATTGCATCATGCGGTTAAGTTCATTTATTTAAGGTGATGTTTTCTAGTGTTTTCGCGATTGTTACACATTTAAATAAAATTAAGTAATTAATTTTACAGAACGGAATGACGCTGACAAAAAAGCTGATGACGATGATGAAATTTAATATGGTTTAATCGCGTTTATTACATTATTTATACACCTAACGTTTACAACACTTTACAGTGTTCGAGGTCGCAGGTAGACTGATTGATGAATCTATTTAATTAAAGCTCAAGCTAAGCAGAAGACTGCAAGACCTTCAGACACCGTGAGCCAATACTGCGTACATACGGAACGTTATCAATAAATATTTTAGGCGGTAGATTTTACATAGTTCTTATAAAATACTAGACAAATGTCAACTTAGTCTACCTGCGACCACGAACACTGTAAAGTGTTTAAACGTCAGGTGTATAAATAATGTAATCATCATCATTTCGTGTAGGTGACACGGTCAATCGACCTTGCACACCCTGGTGACAGAGTTCTTCGGAACCGCCTCTCGCCCTCTGACGTGGATCCTTTAACGACTACCAGATGGCAGCCGGGACCAACGGCTTAACGTGCCTTCCGAAGCATGAAAATCATCTTTCTTATCAGACAATCAGGTGATTCATGCCTGCAATGTCCTTAGCAAACTGGAAACAACTTAACAAAGTATGCTTCCCGTGGGAATCGAACCCACGACCACCGGGTCCACAAGGCAAACGCCTTAACCACTGGACCACGGAGGACGCGATAAAACCGTATAAAAATTAATTTTATTTACGGTTTTTTTTTTACATTCACAGTGCTATCTACACTAATATTATAAAACTGAAGAGTTTGTTTGTTTGGTTGAACGCGCTAATCGTAGAAATGACTGGACCGATTTCAAAAATTCTTTCACTGTTGAATAGGTTCGTTATTCTTGACTCAGTCAGTCAAGAATAACGAACCTATCCAACAGTGAAAGAATTACTGACATAGGCTGTTGGCATTGCCCGTAATCAGTTTTCCTGAACTGCTAATAATAATATGGATAAGAATAAATATTTTGATTCACGCTGGTTTGGGAGAAAAGAAATAACATAGAATATACCAGCTGCTTTCTTCTCTCTCAGACCATAAAAGCCGGACAAGGGATTGGGTGAAATTCTAAAGAATCACGTTATAGGCGATGTGGCTAGCCCATCACTATTGATTCCGCTTTCCACATTAACACCTAACATGCTAAACTTGGCCCTTGGGTTTAATGATCTTGGGCTCTGCCTACCCCGCATGGGATTAAAACGTGATATTATGTATGTATTGATATAAATATAGCTTGAACTTGTATGCGAACTCTCGAATTACTGGCACACATGCTATTCAAAATCATACTTCAAAGTAACTCTTCAACGTATATAATTTTACTTGTTACCGCAAACAATTACTCCTACCTACTAGTTAAGTACCAGTAATTTTTTAATAATGCTATCCATTTATTCTTGCGAAGACATTCAATTTTTGTATTATACGGACAAATCACACAGATTGAGTACCCCACAGAAAAGTAAAAACAATTTTTCATATTGACCTGACTGGAGATTGAACCTGGAACAGCATGGCTTGGTAACCACTAAGCCGCAGTGGTAGTAGGTACTTCAAAATCTTCTTGCTCTTATTATCCCACTTTATTTGTATTCGGTACATCATGTACGAGTACCTACATATTAATGAAGGCATTTTCGACGTATTAAACGAGGCATTTAGGTAATATACCGAAACTCTGTTTACTCCGTTAGTGATAAAGACGTAGGTAGTATGTATTCAAAGAAACTCTTAAACGTAACTTTGCTTGTTACGGCCAATGTATTGCAAATAAACGATTATTATTGTACCTACCACTTAGAAGTCATTTCTTAATAATACTATGATTTTATCCTGGCAAAGATATTTAATAATTGAAGACACTGTACTGCATGTTTTATAACAAATCCTGTATGATCAACTTCTTTAATTCTATTATGTAGACAAAATGAGACTACATATTTATTTCATCACATTTTGTCTGCGAATTTTACTAACTGCACTGACAATGGTCACTATATTTTTGTGTTTCTCTATTTATGCAGGCAGTGATACCATCACAGCACATTCCAACAAAATCTAGGTCAAAAAGTATCTAAAGTATTACAAAAATACTTTTGTTTAAAAATTAACCTTAATGTTTAACATTAAAGTGCAATTTCAAAGAAAACGCTAAACAAGAAAGTGTGTCCTTGAAGTAAACGCTCATTTATCAAAACGTTTTTGAGAAAAGTGATGCATCTACACATTTATCAATGGCTACTAATGACTTGGCTACAATGAGGTGGTAACCACAGAATAAGCTATTATCCCCGAGAATTATTTATACACATACATATTATTACGTCTTTATTCGGTACGGGATTGAAAGTGCCCAAGGTCATAAAACCCACAGGCCACGTTTTGCATGTTAGTGGGTGCGTTAAGGTGGAAAGCGAAATCAAAATATTGATGGGTTGCTAGTCGCATCGATTATAGCGCGGTTCTTTAGATTTTTGCCCAATCGATTGATCGGCTTTTACGGTCTGCTCGGGAAGTCTTTACTTACCTATGTTTTAAACTACAGTTTTAACGTGAGGAAAAAAACAATGTTCAGAGTCAGAGTATTATTTCGTGAGAAAAAACAAGCTAAGTACACAACTCTCGATTTCCCGATCACTATTAATGTCTTTAACTTATAATCTGAGTTTCTACTAGACAAGGTTAAAGGTCAAGGTCAGGCGAGTGACATAACCAGACGATAAACAGAAGCACGGCACGTGTAAGTACGCGTTTCTTCAGGAGAACTCATCAACATAGTTTTTGCCGTTTTTGCTCGATAGTCTAACGTTTTAGAGATAACTAGCTGCTACCCGCGGCTTCGCCCGAAAGATATATAGCCTATATCCTTCTCAGTACCCTAACCTATGTGTATGCAAAATTTCATGATGATCGGTTCAATAGATACGGCGTGAAAGCATAACAAACAAACTCACTTTCGCATTTATAATATTAGTTGGAATTGGGATGGTACGGAACTCTTCTTGCGCAGGTCCGACTCGCACTTGGCGATTTTTTTAATCTATAGGTAGCTACGTATATCTGACTTCTTGCTGTTACGTAAGTGTTTCCAGCTGCCGTCAGTAATATGAAATATGTATATTGATTTTAACCAGCTTAAAAAATTAGAAATCAGTCTTCTTATCGTGCCAAATGATTCACATTTGTATAATCAGTATTGGCCAGACCATGTGTTTTAATTTATATGATTGTATTATATAAATTTAAGAATGATATAGAAAAATGCACTTAATTCTGTTGAAAATATAAAGTTAAAGTGAAAAAATATTTTCAACGCAGAAATATATATTTTTTCCTTTAAACAGACTTAACATAAACATTGAACAGAAACTGATAAAAGTGTTCATATCTCATTGAAATCATTGTTTGGTACTGTTGCAATTTGCAGACAAGTCTATATCTCATATGTTGTCTCTGCTTACTTCACTACATCACTGTTACACACACGAAAAATAAACAAACTACACATTATAAAACAAACTCCTCCACGGCGTCTGTATATCTGTTTGCGATAAACTAAAAACTACTGCACGGTTTTTCATGTGGTTTTCACCAATAGATAGAGTGATTCATGAGAAAGGTTTATAGGTATAATACATGACAGGGCGCAGCCGGGGAGGAATGCTAGTATGATATATATGTGCTTCTACGTTACTTTTTTCAAGAAGTAATTAAACATGGAATTTATGCTCTATGTAAAATTAATAGGTTCAAGAATTGGTCACGCTAAGCTGACCCCAACTTGTGGCCATTTTGATATTTTGTACATTTTCTATGTAATTTTTGAAAATTTTACCTTTTAAATGGTATCTATTCCACCCAGATACATATAACATTACCAAAGATATTTTATTAACACTTTAGACATACAAAATTACTTTTTCTTCAACCTAATATTTCAGTGACGTTGCATCATAATAAATATGACAAGGTCGCAGGTCGAGGTCTGCCGCGCGTGACAAGCTGCAGTAAACAACGCATACTACCTTCATTCCACATGACACAGTTTCTTTTTTTTGTGTTGTAAATTGCCTGACGCATAAGGCACGCAAAAGCATCATTTTTTTTAATTTTAAATGACGGTATGCACAAATTTGTCAATACTATATTACATTTCGCTCTCTTATTTACCTCTTACAGTGTAGAAAAATCCAAATATTGCAAGATATTCAACAATATTGTAAAGTTAAGGATGGGAACAGAAATCATAAATAGCAAAGAACTATTTACATGAATTCATTAAGGCGCTGTGGTATCAGATGATACGAGACACCAGCGCCACCCAGCAAATAATTCGATAAGTCCTATATCATATCAAATTTAAAAAAAAACTAATAGCTAAATGCCCTAGTAAATTACTTGTAGTATTCTTTGTACAAGTTTTCACTATTTTTACCTTGATGAATTAAGAGAACGAATTACTTAGATTATAATATCAATGAAATTACGAATGACGAGCTCCGAGGCGCAGCGGTCAACACGGCCTGCGACACGGATGGTCCCGGGTTCGATCCCCGGTCAGGTCAAGATGGAAAATGATCTTTTTCAGATTGACCTGAGTCTTGGATGTTTATCTGTTTATGTATTTGTTATAAAATATAGTATCGTTGAGTAAGTATCCCATAACACAAGTCTAGAACTTACTTTGGGGCTAGCTCAATCTGTGTGATTTGTCCGTATATATAAAAAAAAGTAATAAAAAGAATACCAAGAATACTACAAGTAATTTACTAGGGCTGTTAGCCCAGGCTATTAGATTTTTTAAATTTGATTTAGGAGTAAAATAATTAATTGTTGGGTGGCACTAGTGTCTCGTGAAACAACTGGCGGAAGAAAGAGAGGAATGGAAGAAGCTCCACCGACAAGAGCTCAGCTCTTAAATTTGATGATGATGATGACTAGTGTCTCGTATCGTCTGACACTGTGGTCGCGTGGTGATACGCGCCAGATGAAAACAGGAATCATAAATAGGAACCCTAAATAACAACTATTTTCTTAGCATTATTAATATGTGAAATACGTGTCACACTCGTATGAAGTCAGCTACAGGCCGGCATGTTTTATTTTCTTAGCTTTATGTTTTAATAATTTCCATCCTACCTGATGATAAGTGACGATTAAATGATAACAGATTTTCATGATTGTGGTTACATCAGAATTTTATTTATTAACCTATTTACTGTTATTATAATACTAACAGGCCGAGTATGCGACTTTCGCCTTCTAGCCAGGCGCGGACTGCCACACGGTATTATTATTACCCTCGTCTCTTTCCAGTTACATTTTAGTTTTAAACTTGTTTACTTAACCCGGAACAGTCAAGGGCTGACGTAATCGCGACATTCGTGAAAAACATAGAAAGTAAATTTAACTTTAAAACAGCAGGTAAATTTAATATCTTCGGAGCACGGCAACAGGTGTTAAATTTAATTGCAACTATTTTTTTATGTCATAAGACGGCAAACGAGCAACCGGGTCACCTGATGGTAAGTGATCACCTCTGCCCATAGACAACTGTAACACCAGGGGTGTGATAATAGCGTTGCCGGCCTTTCATTTTTCCCTCCCAGAGGGGAGAGGGGATGGGCCTCCGGCTCTCTCACTCACCGAACGAAGCATAGCAGCGATAAAGCTACTACTCATACGTCGATTTTCTGTGAAAGTGTGGTACTTCCACGGACGAGCCGGCCCATTCATGCTACTAGCAAAAGTGAATTTCGCCGGTAGCGCGGCTTTACCACACAACTAAACCATTCTCCTACATAACCATTTATACCGTTAATTTTTTTTTTATCCGATAGGGGTTTAACTTTATCTGTCATTTAAAATTAAAAAAAGTGACGCCTTTGCGTGGCGGCAATGCGTCAGGCAATTTTCAATAAAAAATAATAAAGTGTGCAATGTGGAATGAAGGTATTATGTTCGAGGTCGTGTAAAGATAAAGCGAAGTAAATAGTTGCTAGGTATTTCTGAAGAGGATTTTTTCCATCTCAAAGATTCCTAACGCGCTTATAGAACTTTTTACTTCAAAAATAAAATGTGCAATGGGCATGTTGACTAAAATTTTTTTGCTATGTAAAGACCTGCCAAAAATAAACACAATAGTGACAGAAATACATTTCTAAACAAAAAACTCTTTCAGTAATAAAAGTTTTAAAGACACATGTTTTTAGACGTAAATTTTTAGACGTGAAAACGCGCCGCTGAAATGCCTACATAGTTGTGACGTCACAAGCTTGTATTTTGTATGGGTAACGTGAGAACTTTGTTTGGTAGCTATACGAAATATTTCGTTTATGGTAATGGTTTCATAATAAAAGTTTCTATAAATTTTGCAGACTCAAATACAGTATAATTGTAATGAAAGATTTTCATACTTTAAAAAATGGTCCTAATCATCCAACTTTAAAGAAGCTTTAAGATCACTTAACGAATCGATATCAAATTAAAAGTGTTCTTTATAGTGTTTTTAGATAGAAATTAGTCTCATTAGCAACAAATTTTATATAAGCTACTACCGTATTGTGCATGAAGAACTGTGTTTACTGCAAGTTGTCACGCGCGGCTGACCTCGACCTGCGACCTTGTCATATTTATTATGACGTAACGTCATTTAACCAGTTTTTATCTGCAGTTACAAAGCGGTGTAAGAAAAACTTTTGGCTCAGATTCCATGAAAAAAATAAAAAAATATATAGGGACACATCACACAAATTGAGCTAGCCCCACAATAAGTTGTGAACTTGTGTCGCAGGATACTAACTCAACGATACTATATTTTATAATATATACTTATTATAGATAAACATCCAAGACCCAGGTCACTCTGAAAAAGATCAGTTTCCATCTTGACCTGACCGGGGATCGAACCCGGGACCCCCGTGTCGCAGGCCGTGTTGACTGCTGCGCCACGGAGCTAATTTATGCAACTGTGCCATTAAGGTTTAACCCTTATAGATAAAACTAGCAGCCCTACCCGGCTGCGCCCGGGCATGTTTTATACCTTAAAACCTTCCTCGTGAATCACTCTATCTATTGGTGAAAACCGTATGGAAATCCGTGGAATAGTTTTCGAGTTTATCGCGGACAGACAGATAGACAGAGAGACGCGGCGGAGGACTTTGTTTTATAATATGTAGAGATAGGGCTGAAGCCAGCCTTAACTACTATCAAATAAGGAAAATTAAAGGTTATAAATGGTTATGTAGGAGAATAGTTATAATTAAGTTTACCACCTGTTGCTATGCTCCAAAGATATTTTTACATTCTGTCCAGGTTTTGTGTTAAGGTTTCACGAATATTAAGATAACGTCAATTTTTATCTTTATCTTTTTACATTTAATATAAAAATATATAGAGACATATCTCACAAATTGAGCTAGCCCCACAGTAAGTTGTGAACTTGTGTCGCAGGATACTAACTACTACGAGTATTAATAAATGTGTATGTTTGTATAACGTTTTTGCTGTCCTGAGTTTAGTAAACAAGAGTGTTGCTTGTACCTTACTAAGACACGAAGGTAATAATAATAGGTTTTTTGAAATTCGCATAGGCTCGGCCTATCAGTTTCATAATTACAGTAAAAAGGTTAAATAAAATTCAGATGTAACCACAATCATGAAAGTCACTAACCACTTAATCGTCACTTACCATCAGGTGGGATGAGTGACAAATACCTAATTTAAAACTTACTAAAAATGTTTGATTTTAACTGACTCAACATAGAGATTTATTTTCATTTCATCACCATCAGGTGATGAGCTCCGTGGCGCAGCGGTCAACACGCCTGCCTGCGACACGGATGGTCCCGGGTTCAAGCCCCGGTCAAGTCGAGATGGAAAATGATCTTTTTCAGATTGACCTGGGTCTTGGATGTTTATCTATAATGAGTATCTATTATAAAGTATAGTATCATTGAGCTAGTATCCCATAACACAAGTCTCGAACTTACTTTGGGGTTAGCTCAAACAGTGTGATTTGTCCGTATATATATATCAGGTATTCATCACTGCAGGAGCACGACCCTCTCTGTACCACCAGAGTCATATATTGGCCAAAACAGTCAGAAGATTTGGCCTACACTCTCCACGCTAGCCATTATTTTCATTGAAGTTTATCGCGAACAGACAGACAGACGCGGCGGAGGACTATGTTTCATAATATTATAGCATAAACTAAATATTGTACACACAAGGTTCTTAAATGTGTCACCAAAGTTGTTAACCACATTTTACTTTAATCATCATCATCAGGTCTTTTTAGTCTCCACTGCAGGAGCACGACCCTCTCTGTACTACCAGAGCCATATACTAGCCTGAGTAGTCAGAGGATTTGGCCTACACTCTCCACGCTGGCCAGACGGGTTGGAGAGGTCTCTTTGATGTTAATAAGCTTTGTTTAGCTTGTGTTTCCTTAGTCGCCTTTTACGACACCTACGAGATGACTTGGAGTGGTCCTATTCTACTCTGCCGGGAACCACACGTTTACTTTATATAATAGATACTTATAAGTAAAGATAAACATCCAAGACCCAGGTCAATCTGAAAAAGATCATTTTCCATCTTGACCTGACCGGGGATCGAACTCGGGACCATCCGTGTCACAGGCAGGCGTGTTGACCGCTGCGCAACGGAGCTCGTCAAATAAACATAGAGGTCAATGTAGGTACAAAGTATTCGATTTGGAAGCGTATCAGGGAAATATAGTATAAATAAGGGCCAGTATTTTTTATCTATTTGGTAGTCTATACTTTGGCATTATGTTGTCTTTACTCAAACGAAAGAGAGAAGCTAAACATTATCAAAGCAAGGCTATAGAGTTTTTAAACTAACATCACTTATATTCCTCCGTTTTCTAAACTCGAAATACCTAGCATGTTAGACTAGAAATACACCGAAATGTTAGGAAACTTTAAAAATATTTCAGTCTAGTTAATGCTGAAAAAGTTCTAGATTGCTTTATCATATAAACATTTGTTATATCGAAGGAATCTTGTTTGACCGAGTTTTGGTATGAATAATGAGTATGCTTGTACAGAATAACGAGGGGACAGAACGAGGTTTTTATGAAGAGATCAATGCCGTCATTAATGACTGCAATATAGAAATACCTCGTGGCATAGGCAAAACTGTCGTCATTCAAACTGACAGTGTTTCTTGAAAACAGATTACCATGGCCATAAATTAAAAGAAAATTATTCTTCTATGACGATAGCTAATAAAATTCGTATTACATGATTTCATCTTAATTTTGTCGCGAAACTGTAAGAATGTTTATTATATTATATACTAGAACTGAATTTTATGCTCCGACAAAATAAATGCCAGTTTTTTAATATGAATTTTGTGTATAGTATTACCCTCCTTCAGCTTCATTATTTTGAGGTCTTGGTTAAAACAAAAATCAATCTACTGGTGTGCGGAATCGGAATCTAGCTGCTGTATTGTACTATTTGATTTCTGCGATGCGAGTGCTTTTGTCAAACTTTTGGAATCTTGAATTGAGCGGGCAAAGAACGTGAAGATGTATTTATTTTTCTTTTTTTTTTGTAGGTTAATTTTCTTTTTTTAAGACTAGTTATAGTTTATAATCTTAGTTTCGTTCTTTGTATTTAGTTTTTTTTTTTAAGTACACTATAATCAATTTATTTAATAATCCAGTTTGTAGAATTTTTGGTACATTTTTTTTTCTTCAGTAAATATAAATTATATGAGATGCATATCTTACAAATATTATAATCTGTAATCATAATGTATATCGAAGAGTTCAATAGTCGTATGGATGTGAATGAAAAAAAAGTGAATGGACATAGTTACAATTGGATCGGTAACCACAAGTAGCATAAAATATCTCAAGTTTCTTAGTGCTCACTCATCATTATTAGATTGCGGTTGTTATAGTTTATCATCTCGCTATAAGGCGCATAATCTATTTTTTATGAATCGATTGAGAGCGTTTGTCCCATATCTTGCCTAGTAGAAAGCAACAATAACAGAGAAGGGTTTCACCAGTGTTAGACACATACACATGTGGTACACAAAAACGCAATAAAGAGACTTTTCTTAAACTTCTTATCTTCCTTCTTCAAACTCTTTAATTTGAACATAAGCTAATCTATTTTATATCTAGTATTTGGTATTTTGCAGTCAAAACCTAAATGAAATTATTGATTCAATAATTTGATCCGGAGTAATATGCGTTCATCAAATAATTGCACTAACTTTTAAGTTTTATCCGCATCACATATTAAAAAAATGGCAGGCATAACCTTTTTTTTTGAGACTACAATAAAATAGCCTATGTATGACTTATCTATCCTTCTTTAACCTCATTACTTTGTATCCATTTGCTTAAACTAAAATTAATCTATCTGGTAAAGAATGAAAATTAAGTTTGATTTCCGTTGAGAGCGATTTTGTTACAGCTTACGTATTTGGTATTGGAAACTTTAAAACTATAAAGAAATTTTTTTCCCAGATAAAATATAATCTCACCCTTTTTAAAATTTCTTGATTTTAAGACTCTTCACTATTAAGACAGACATTTTTAAATCGTTGCTTATGCATCATAAGCAGTACTCATATGCCAACATATGCTGAGTTGGCACCTATTTGAAGACGTACACACACAGTGTTAAACTATTGTGTTCATTTTATAATGTTTTATGTCCAGTGTTGTGTGTTTTCAAATTAATCATTCATTCATTCATACTCTAGGTACAGCTTATGATGTAGCTATCCTACTTTAACCTCTTTATTTTGAACCGTCTTGATTAAACTAAGATCCATCTATTGGTGTGTGGAAACTAGCTGGTATAAAAAGGTAACCAAGTTTGATTTCCGTTGCGAGTGCTTTTATAAGTGATGCCTAAGGTTTTTTATGGCGGATACTATAAAAAATTGTTTAATGGGCTAAACAATTAACTCGCTCTTTAAATTTCAGACTCTAACCAGAATATAAGTTATCATGCACTATCCTTCTTTAACTTCATTATTTTGACCCGCTTGCTTAAACTAAAATCCATCTATTGGTGTGTGGAATCTAGCTGGTATAGAATGAAAACCAAGTTTGATTTCCGATGCGAGTGCCTTTGTTAGGAGTGGTGGCTATTCTATGTCGAAAACTTTCGGAGTTTTGAATTCACATAGTAAGTATATAGGACAAGAAAGGAAGAGATGGAGTCATTCAATAATCGAGTTTGTAGAGTCTTAACTAATATTTTATTTATTTGTCTCAAGTAACAGTACAAAAGTTAATATAAAATAAACATTTATAGCCCATTTGAAAATAAATACCTTAAAACCTTAATATGTATAAAATATAAAAACTTTAAAATTATTGCACTAGTAAATTAATTATAATAAATAATGCAAAAATTGTGTTTGTATGTTTGTTACGCTATCAGATATATAAGCTAACAGCTACCAGATATGTTGTGTTATAATTTAGATATTTTACCATATTTTAAGCAAATAAATAAATGATGATTATGATGATGATAGTAATATTGATCAACATCCATGACCTGACCATGGTCTGGTCATGGATGTTTTCTGTTATGATAGCTTTACTATGGGTATGGTACTATGGGTCTCTCCTTAAATATATCGACGAGCTCCGTGGCGCAGCGGTCAACACGCTGGCCTGCTATACGGATGGTCCCGGGTTCGATCCCCGGTCAGGTCAAGATAAAAAATTATCTTTTTCAGACTGACCTGGGTCTTGGATGTTTATCTATATATACATGGCGAAATTTTGATCGTTCCGGACCAATAAAGGGGTGATTCAGCCTGTCAATATAAACAACTTTTCCTATGGGACAAATGCTGTAAACTCAAAAAAAATTTCGACATTCCTATACAAATTGCCCGGGCGGCTGAACACTTTTGTATGAAAATGTCGAAATAAAATTTTAGTTTCCAGCATTGGTCCCATAGGAAAAATGGTTCATATCGACGGGCTGAATCACCCCTTCAAGGGTCCAGAACGATCAAAATTTCGCATGTATAAGTATATATTTGTTATAAAATTTAGTATCTTTGAGTTAGTATCCCAAAACACAAATCTTACTTCAGAACTTACTTTAGGGCTAGCTCAATCTGTGTGATTTGTCCGTACATATTTATAAAAAAAATATAAGCTTACTTTACAATAATATAAGCTAACGATACAGATAAGTGCGCCCATAATATTTTGTCGGATTAGCAGTTACGATGATGTTGCCATAGCAAGATCCTTCAAGCCCGACCCTGGTTTCCAGCTCTGTTTAACTTTCAAATGGATGTATTGCCTGATTGCCAAGTTTGCGATTGATTGAGCACTCTTTTTGTCAACTTTTCTGGAGACATTTAGTATTAGGTTTCTTTACCAAATGTTGTTTTGACTGGCCTATTTTTTACTAGACTGAGTTTCTTAATAAGAGAATTATATTTTTGCAAATATTTTGTACTAAACTAGCTAAAACCAACTGGTTTGCTCGTGTTACATATTTTGAATAATTCTTTCTTAGCTAATGTCTACGTAATAATAAGATCCGATAAGCCGTTTGAGCTGTGTGTTGATAGCAACCCATCACTATTTTGATTCCGTTCTCACGTTCGCCTACCAGCATTACAAACGTGGCCACAAGCTTTTACAGATCTGGGCTCTGTCTACCCCGCAAGGGAGGAAGACGTGATAGTACGAATTTTACTAACACATTGTATGTAAAATATACATGTGTTAATAAAATTCTGTCCGATCCTCAAAGGGGCAACTCGACCCAACAATATAAAAACTATTCCTATGGGACTATTGCTGGGAAAAAAGGGAACATTTCCAAATTTCCATACAAAAGTTCAGCCGGCCAGGCATATGTATGAAAATGTTGAATTTCCAGCATTAGTCAATTAGGAAAAGTTGTTCATATTGACGGGCTTAGTCACCCCTTTAAGGATCGGACAGGGTTTTATTAACATATTGTATATATAATGGGTCGTGCTCCTGCAGTGGAGACTGGGAAGACCTGATGATGATGATGATGATGATGATGATATAAATGAATACGATTTGAAAAAAAAAAAAACATTTTACCCAACCATTTTTTTAGACAGCTCTACGTTTATTAAAAAGCTTTTTTTAAAAGTTATAATATCTTACTGTAGCCAATACTCCCAAGCTGTTGTCCCTGTAAAAGGGCTATCCATAACGAAGCAAAGTTACAAGTATAATGTGTAAACTTTCCCCTACTTTGCTCCCAGTTTAGTCTTTAACAAGACATGAGGCATTAACACATATTTTATTGTCTGGCCTCTGTGGCGCAGATATTAATACGCCAGTATGTGGCACGAAGGGTTCGATCCCCGGTTAGGTCATGATGGAAAATGAGCTTTATCAGATTGTCCTGGGTCTTAGATATTTACATATTTATTTAAGTAACAATTATAAAATATAGTAATGTTGATTTGGTATTATCCTACTGCACAAGTTCTTAAATTACTGTGGGGATAGCCTTAATTTGTGTGTTTGTTCGTACATTCTATTATTGGAGTAAATACTTCCATGCCTGCTGCCATGTTTCTCCTTCCATGCAAAACCTAGAAGCCGGTTGAAGTACTCTTAATAAATTAAGAAAAAAATATGGGGAAAATAAAAACAACACCTATGAAAATATTGTATGGCTTCTTACATATTAATTGATTTTCCTTTTATATTGTAAAATAAGTTAAATCACATAACAAGATTTGATCAAATGCATTCGATTTATTAATTAAAAAACCGATTCGAAAATATTAAATCCAAATTAATTACCGAACTATACGTATAGACGTATTTTTGATATTCGATGGTACGGTTACAAGAACTAGTGTTTTTATCCAACTTTTAACACTTTAAAACATAATATCATCTACATAAATAAGCACGAACCGTTAGTTTAAATCTATATCATCTTGTTTAGTTTTCACATCAGGAGCACAACCTTCTCTGTGCGACAAGAGCCTTATATTAGCCAGATGAGTCAGAGGATTTGGCCTACACTCTCCACGCTGACCAGTCGAGTTGGAGAGATCTCTTTGATGTTAATAACCATTGTTAAGCTTGATTCCTAAGTCGCATTTTACAACATCCAAGGAAGGACTTGGAGTGGTCCTATACTGCTCTGCCGGAAACCACACGGCCTCTTAGTTGAATTATCATCATACAGAAACATAAAAATTCATGCTAACACCTATTTAGTGAAATTATTGTCTTATAAAACATGTAAAATTCGGGCTAAACCCCGTTATTTTCATAACAATTAGGACGTGTCACCATATACTGCTTTATCTTCTAAAAAGCGCAATTTTATTACCGGTTAAATAGACCTCCCCAATATCCCCTTTCTTCTCCACTGGAAAACACCTGAACTAATAAAAACAATGATTAACGTCCTTACCACGATGCATGAATTGCTACATTTAAACTGAAGGTTAGTTTTACTTTTGGTTGGTTCTTCTTAGTCGTACACTCTTGACAGAGTGGTCGTGATTATGGATTGGGTTGTTGGTCCATGGCCGCTGCTCTTGCGGTTTTTCTCCACATGTCTCTATCTGCAGCCTTCTTGGTGCATTCCGTTGCTGGGCACTTTGTTACAGCTTTGACAAGATCTAGCCACCTCGTTGGAGACCGACCACGTGAACGTTTGCCCTCAATACGACCCTGAATCACTAAACGCTCCATAGAGTTTTCTTTGCGGGTGACATG
This sequence comes from Rhodophaea formosa, assembly GCA_963082605.1. NCBI lineage: Eukaryota > Metazoa > Arthropoda > Insecta > Lepidoptera > Pyralidae > Rhodophaea > Rhodophaea formosa. The sequence goes on along the minus strand of OY720228.1, from coordinate 13,303,619 downwards.
GCCGAAGAATTTAAGGATTCGTAACTGCACAATCGACGAGAGCCTTTTCTTTATTTGTAATTCTTTCAATATGGAGATGTTAGTGCGGTGGGCTGTCCAACTTATTCTGAGAAGCCGTCGCCAGCACCACATTTCAAGGGCATCGATTTTCCGGCGCTCTTTTAGTCTTAACGTCCATGTTTCAGCCCCATATAGAAAAATTGGAAAGACTAAGCAGTACATCAGACGAACCTTGGTGTTTTTGGTAATTCTGCGATCCTTCCAAATTTTCGTGAGCTCGTGAAAAGAATTTTGAAAATTGATCCAGTAGTTTCGAAGCCCATTCAGTGCAAACAAACCAACATACAATTAAATTTTTCCTGTGTATAAGATACTAACTGTTACCCGCGGCTTCGTCCAAGTTATATATAGCCTATGTCCTTCTCATTACCCTCACTTATGTGTATGCAAAATTTCATGATGATCGGTTCAGTAGGTTGGGCGTGAAACCGTAACAAACAAATAAACAAACAAACTCACTTTCGCATTTATAGTATTAGTCAGGATTAGGATTAGGACTAGACATTTTCCCGCGACTTCGTCCGCGTAAATTATAACCTACGTCACCCGCAAATAAATTAACTTTCTATAGGTAAAAGAATTTCAAAATAAAATCGGTCCAGTAGTTGTGTGTGTGTGTGTGTGTGTGTAGGTCAAATCCTCTGACTGCTCTGGCTAATATGGCTCTGGAAGTACAGAGAGGGTCGTGCTCCTGCAGTAGAGACTAACAAAGACCTGATGATGATGAGGATGAAACCAAATCTCTCTCCCTCATTACATTATTATAAAGAAGTATAGGATGTAGCAAAAAGTCAATTTGATGGACTTTATGTGGTCGATAAAAAGGCAGTCAGATTGTTATTGTAAATTAAACTACTAGTGTAATATTATACTTTTTATCTTGTTTGTAAAATATAATATTATTGTAAGAAGTAACACACAATATCGCGGGTAGAAACAGAGTAAATGGATAAATCGATATCCGTGATATATTTAGAAAGTTCTTCGCGAAATAATGCATAAGCGTGCTTTACAGAACCGTTACCGGGGGCCGGTTCTTACACACTTACAAATTTTACTACTTACCTGGTTTTATTGTATTTTTTAACTACTTAATATCAAAAAAGGAGATTATCAATATTTTAAAAGTATTTTTATGCATTCACAATGCTATTCTACTCGTACAAAGAGTAGAAGAAAAAGAAGAAGAAGAAGAGTCCTGCCTGCGTGGAATTTTTAACCATATAATAATTCTTAATTTAATAAGAGCAGTTTATCAATTTAACCTGTAGGTATGTTATTATAGTTAGTACTAGCAGCCCTACCCGGCTGCGCCCGGGCATGTATTATACCTTAAAACCTTCCTCGTGAATCACTCTATCTATTGGTGAAAACCGAATGAAAATCCGTGGAGTAGTTTTTGAGTTTATAGCGAACAGACAGACAGACGCGGCGGAGGACTTTGTTTTATAATATGTAGTGATTGCACAGTTTTTGTATATTACTCTTAGCTTTTAAACATGTGTGCCAAATTTTATAAGTAGGTATATCTGTCTGTATATTTGTATGTTTGTCCGTGGATATTTCTAAAACTATAAGTGAGATTTCCAAAATAATAGGGACGATATCAGATAATTAGAAATCTGAATTTTGATGTAGCATGAAGAGATTTCTTCAAATCTTTGGTTGTCATTCGACGTGTTTTGAACAACTGACAAATATTTTAACCCTAAAGGGGTAAAATAGGGGTTTAGATTTTGTAAGGAAAATCTTTAAACCTGCATCGATTTTGATAAAAATTGAGATTCATGCTTTTAAAAATATTTCATTGTATATGTGCTTCATAGTTTATAAGAATTCACCCGCTAAGAGTTCAAAGTAGAAATTTTGTATGGAAAATATTTGAAATCTGCTCCAATTTCCATGAAATTTGTTACTATAACTAATAATACAAATCATGAAATACGTATAGTCCAGTTTTATAAAATTCATCTCCAAATGTTGTAAAATAGGTAAAACCATGAAGATAGAAATAGGTTTTTGTCGCGTAAACTAACGTCAACGCGAGCGAAGTCGCCTGCGACTGCTAGTTGTTTTATAAAACAGCTTGATTTTTGTATTTTGTTTGTATTAAAACGGAAAGACGAAACAATATACGGACAAATCACACAGATTGAGCTAGCCCCAAAGTAAGTTCGAGACTTGTGTTATGGGATACTAACTCGACGATACTATATTTTATTACAAATACATAAATAGATAAAACATCCAAGACCCAGGTCAATCTGAAAAAGATCAGTTTCCATCTTGACCTGACCGGGAATCGAACCCGGGACCATCCGTGTCGCAGGCCGGCGTGTTGTTCGCTGCGCTACGGAGCTCATATTATGTATCATAGAGTGACATAATATTTTTTCGGTTTAACTATTTCACACCGGAACCCCAAAATGAATGATTATTATGTGAATCCCGGAATAACCTTCATATCGACTCCATTAATTTCCTAGATTAATAGATATCGTTCGCAAGGTGTCAAGTGTGTCTAGGAAGCGTGGGCGAAGCTCATCTATGGAGCTTATTTGGGGGATATCCGGGAGGTACAATCTATTGTTACAATAGTATTTTTGCCCGGTTTTGTTTGATATTTTTATATGAAATTCTAGTATTTTATTTTTTCATATTTGATTTATAGATATATTAACTAGCTGCTACCCGCGGCTCCACCCACGAGATATATAGCCTAAGTCCTCTTCAGTACCCTAACCTATGTGTATGCAAAATTTCATGATGATCAGTTCAGAATATAGGGCGTGAAAGCGTAACTAACAAACAAACACACAAACTCATTTTCGCATTTATAATATTAGTTAGGAAGTTAGGATTCTAGTATTTTATTTACCAAATATTAATTTTTAACATATTTTTTTAATCTATTTAGAAAATCACTTAAATTATGTAACGGACTACAGAAAATTCCATTTTGACGCTATTATTTTGACTTTGGTATAGATTTGTTAGATTATAAATTCACATACAAACGTGTGCACGGATGTAAAGCCTTGGTATATAGTAGTGTTCGGCTACGATTATATGAAGCGCCGTACCAGTAATATTAAGCACAATTCGTACTCTTTCTCTCATTCTCAATTCCCTTAATTCGCCACCATTAGTTTGACTTGACCGGGGGTCGAACCCGGGACCATCAGTGTCGCCGACCGGCGTGTTGACCGCTGCGCTACGGAGCTCATTTTATATATAACATATAGTGACATAATATTTTTTCGTTTTAACTATTTCACACCGGAACCCCAAAAATGAATGATTATTATGTGAATCCCGGAATAACCTTCATACCGCCTCCATTTATTTCCTAGATTAATAGATATCGTTCGCAAGGTGTCAAGTGTATCTAGGAAACGTGGGTGAATCTCATCTAGGGAGCTTCTTTGCGCGATCTATATCCGGAAGATAATTTGTTATAGAAACACTTTTTGTCCCCTGACTTTGCCTGGCAGGCTTGAGTATGTATTTTTTATAATAAAAAGGCAAACAGGCATACGGCCCACCTGATGGATAGCGGTTACCATAGCCTATCGACGCTTGCAACACGAGAGGTACTCGCGCGTTGTCGATCCTGAAGAAACCTTATATAATTTTGATTTGTTTCTCAAATACTACAAAATTCCCTTCTTTGTGCTACTGAATATGTTATCGCTCATCATCATCATCAACAGTTTGCAAAACAAACCGACAACTCATACATATGACCCCACTTTATTTTATTTATGTCCAAACTAAGATTATATAAAGCCTAGATAGACTCTTTTAGCCTAAAAGCTACCAATTTGACGGATTTTGATGGCATTCATTGACAGGATGCGTGTGCTAACACAAAGCACACAAGCATTGAAATATTGGTCAGTTTTTAAATCATTGAAATGAAGGCATGACGGAGTCTAGAGGATATATAGTCAAAACAACCGCATAACTTAAACTAAAAGCTAGAAAACGAAAATACAAGTTGGTTCAAGTTTAAATTTTCTCAGTGTGGGAACGAAATTATGAAATAATGAGAATCTGTCTCTCCACATCTTCATTAACCAGGATTGAACGATATGGCATGTAGTGAGAGCGAGGTGGTTTGCTCGACCGCCACAAAGGGAAGATCATCCCTTTAAGCAAGGTGTGCGCCCAGAAAACCTATACGGCCCAAACTGACTTTTTTTAATGGATTATGTGAGCTAGCTCCAAGTGAGCTTTTGCTACTTCACCAGACTTTTTGAGGTGAGATCAGAGTGCCCTCAACCTGTAAGGCGAACATTACCAAAGGGCCCCCAGGAGGGCGAACCTCGGCTTTGAATGTTACCTGTGTGCGCAAGGCTTAGAGAGACAGCAAAATCTCATATGCCTGATGGGCAGCGATTTTCATGCATAGCCTAAAGGGCCGAACAAAGAAACAATGGGGAAGCCTTTAGAGAGCAGCAACTCTCATGTTTTACCGTATTGGCCGTTGACTGAGCTCTGTCGGAGGTCTTACTTATGTGCCAGATTCGAAAAAACTCTGTTAGCGCGTTTCATAATCATTCAGCGCCATCTTGTGAGAAACTCTTTAGTTATTTGTTGTGTCGCCATATTCAAATTTAGTTTTAGTGTTAGTTCTTGTGGTGAATGAAGAGGTCACCATATGGCCGATTGACCCTCGCAAGGAACCAAGGGAAAGTAGGAAGCGTGGGTGAAACTCATTATATTATATCCGGAAGATAATTTTGTATACAATTTTTAACACCGGACTCTACTTATCTATTTACTTTAATTTATTTAATAAGAAAATTTTGCAGGTTTAACTATGATTTACGCACGAAATTGATGCAATAAAGAATGGTTAGCGATCGCTTATAGCAAGCCTCAGAGGCCCATCATTCTTTTCACGTCAACAACTAAAAATCAAGTAATCAAGTTACGTAAGTAACTGATACGTTCAATATTAATAAAAAAAAAGATTAAACTAAAAAATTATTCCCCTGAAATAAACTGAAAAGCAAAAATCAATCATCTTCTGTTTTTCTACCCATAGGGTTAAATTTATATGACAATAGGACCAACTTCGGGATATACCTGTGCCAATAAAAAAAGAATTACCAAAATCGGACTACTCTTTTTTTTATGTCATAGGACGGCAAACGAGCAAGCGGGTCACCTGATGGTAAGTGATCACCGCTGCCCATGGACTAATGTAACACCAGGGGTATGACAAAAGCGTTGCCGGCGTTTTATTTTTCCCTCCCCAGAGGGGAGGGGGGATGGGCCTCCGGCGCTCTCACTCACCGAACGAAGCATAGAAGCTGTAAAGCTACTACTCAAACGTCGATTTTCTGTGAGAGTGTGGTACTTCCCCGGACGAGCCGGCCCATTCATGCTACCAGCAAAAGTGATTTTCGCCGGTAGCGTGGCTCTACCACAACTTTTCAACTCTGTAGAAAATAGATACATAGAAAATATATACGCATAGATTTGAGAACCTCTGTTATTTCGTGGCTTAAAAACTAATCGTAATTCGTCGCGTAAAACATGATTAGCCACTAACACACGCATAAAAAAGTGACGCATATGAGCAAGGGGTCACAAAAAATGGTGTAGAGTAAAACCAGGATAGATGCCCCAGATCTAGAGTAGGTGCCCGATTGAAGCTACGCTTAGTTTGCGGAATGCGGAATACCGCATACTATTATTAAGCCATAAAAAGATTCCAACAATAAGTTAACAAGCATGTCTTGCATGCGAAAGAAAATTGAGAATAAAGTGTTTTGGGATTGATGCCCTTTTTCTGGCGTTCTATTTTAGAGGCTAAAAATGAGGCGACTATTCCCTGTGTGGTCTAAATGTTACAAAATATAGTCACAATGGGGAGATTGGGGGAGAGATTCTTGAGGTCTAATCGAGTTATGGAGGTCAAATCATTCCATAGTGTGATTTGTCCGTATATATATATATAATGTTTAAATTTTGAAATAGTACAGCAGTAGCTGAAAATATTTTTTCATCTAAAATGGAGTAAAATAGATTGCGAGATAAAACTATAGCCCGTGCGAACGTACATACATACTCGTACTATCACGTCTTTATCCCTTGCGGGGTAGACAGAGCCCTAGGTCATAAAACCTACAGGCCACTTTTAGCATCGCGCGAACTTAGTCGCAGGCAATAGCTAGTATATATAGATATATTGCAAAGTTTACTTTTTGAACTAAAAGATATGACGTGTTTTAGAAAATTGAGGCATCTATCCAGCTTTTACCCAACTGAGTGCGGATATCCGAGTGTGGAACCTCATGCAGAAACACGCTTGTACGATTTGACTACATGCAGAAAGCACAGCTGGCAGAAATCTCTATTCGTAGACAGCACGTTTTCCCTAAAACACTGTTTGTAGATATCTCGGTTCCTAGGAAGCACTATTGACAGAAATCACTGTTGGTATATATCTCGGTTCCTAGAAAATACTGTGGATAGAAATCACTGTTGGTAGATATCTCGGTTCCTAGAAAATACTGTGGATAGAAATCACTGTTGGTAGATATCTCGGTTCCTAGGAAACACTTTTGACAAAAATAGTACTTTTAGGGGACACCTGGCCTGCTCGGGATGATGTAGTCCACGGGCGAGATGTCAACTTCTTAGTACGCTTTAATTTATTATTCACCCAGAACATGAGATCGAGAGTACCTGTCTTTAGTGAATATTAAATAAAACTTTAAACAAATGAAGTACATTGTTTAAAGTTTTATTTAATACTAGCTGATGCCCGCGACTTCTTGTAGCAGTCCAAACGTTGCCAAAAGGGCATATCCCAGTTGCGAGTGACCCGGAGCTGCTGGGCGGTCACCATATGAGTTAATCGTACTCTAACACTCCATCCCAGTTGAGAGGGTCACACTGTAAAATTGTCGATATAAAATTTGACATTGTTCTGTATCAGATGTTCTAATCTTCGATTTTTGTACCGCAACAAAAATACTAATCAGGCTGAACAACTTTTGCAACAGCGTCATTTTTATATTCCTATAGTTTACCTGGACCATTATGTTTTTGCATCAGGTGTTCCAAATCTTCAATTTAAATACCTCAACAAAAAATGCTCATCAGATTGAATAACTTTTGCTAAGGCGTCATTTTTATATTTCTTATAGTAAATTACCTGGACTATTATGTTTCTGCATGAGGTGTTATAAATCTCAGATTTTTTATACCTCAACAAAATGCTCATCAGGCTTAACAACTTTTGCTAAGGCTCCACTTTTATATTTCTTATAGTTCAGCTGGACCATTATGATGCTGCATCAGGTGTTCCATTTTCCAAAATCATTTCTACCCTATTGCCTAGGCTTTGTAGCTATATAGCAAAAAAGTTTCATTCGAATCTGTCCAATATTTCCGGTAATAAGCGTGATCATACTATATACAAATTTAAAAAAAAATCGTTCACTTTTATTCTTTTTAAGTGTCCTTTTATCCATTTCAGTCAAAAATATTAAATGTACAGACAAAATATTTTTACTGTTTTATTATATGTATTAGATTCACTATCGTTAAAGACAAGTTCTTGTGTATATGTCGCAGTCATCTGGTTGAATCTGCTATTTGATTGAATGACTAGCGCGTTCATTGAATGACCACGTTTAATTGGATGACTAGGCCAAACGTTGATTGAACAAGCGTCGCTCAACGTCCAACTAGTTAGCGGGTTGTAACATAGCCCTTTGAACATAGCGGACATAAAATCAGTCAGGTGATTCAAATTTAGTTCATTTTTTTACCACTGCGGCGCTAGTAGTCACCAAAACAAATATGGCGTCAAACAGCTCGAACAGATGGCACGATGTTGATATTTTTTTCGATTAAATTTTCTTAAAGGTGCGTTATTTGTAATAAAATAGTATGACATTATGGATTTACCTATTACAACGCCGCCGCCGGCTACATTAAAAACTAAGAAAAATGAAATCATGCTACCACCAAATATTACAAAGTCGGCTAAGATTCAACGACTTCGCTAAATGACATTGATTCAGTCAAGACGTTGAACGTTACATTCAACGATTGACTCATTTTGCATTTATTTTGTTTATAAAAAAATTGATTTAAATTATATTATATGAAATAAAATTGTTTTCATTATGTTTCTCTGCCAAAGCCAGATTTGCTAAAGTTAGGATATATAATAACATCAAGAATTCTACTTGTTCTAAAGGGCGAGGTGTTTTAGTGAAAATGACATTAATTTTTTTTCCAATTTAAATATCTTATAACCAGGCCATATTTCCCTTGCCTTAACGTTTGAAAAGGGACAAGTCACTCTATCTCTTCTATGGGACGAATATAAACATAGCGTACTAGAAAGTTGACATCTCGCCGGTGGACCACATCGTAAGCGGGCCAGATGTCCCCCTAAAGGTATTTTTTTGTCAAAAGTGTTTCCTAGGAACCGAGATATCTACCAACAGTGATTTCTATCCACAGTATTTTTTAGGAACCGAGATATATACTAACAGTGATTTCTGTCAATAGTGCTTCCTAGGAACCGAGATATCTACCAACAGTGTTTTAGGCAAAACGTGCTGTCTACGAATAGAGATTTCTGCCAGCTGTGCTTTCTGCATGTAGTCAAATCGTACAAGCGTGTGTCTGCATGAGGTTCCACACTCGGATATCCGTTTCATTTTTATCATCAAAAGTTCCTCCTTAGGTTTAAATTCCCAAAAATGGATTTTAAGCAATAAATGCAGCCATAAAATATCGTAAAGCAATAGTAATGGCATTTCAATCAGATTTGAGAACTCCGCGACCTAAATACGAGTTTGACCTAGAAACAGGAGAGTTATGATGGCGCGGAACAAATGATGTGAACAACTTACCGGATGATATAAAAACCTTAATTGTTGTCTTATTTCCAAAACGTTCTTAAAAATTCCAATCCCAATCCCAACTATCCCACTAATATTATAAATGCGAGAGTGAGTTTATTTGTTTATTTGTTTGTTTGTTACTCTTTCACGCCCTATCTACTGAACCGATCATCGTGAAATTTTGAATACACATAGGTTAGGGTACCGAGAAGGACATAGGCTATAAATGAAGCGGGCGAAGCCGCGGGTAACAGCTAGTATAATATTATAAATGCGAAAGTGAGTTTGTTTGTTACGCTTTCCCGCCGTATCTACTGAACCGATCATCATGAAATTTTGCATACACATAGGTTTGAGGACTGAGAAGAACATAAGCTACATATCACGCGGGCGGAGCCGCGGGTAACAGCTAGTCCCAACTAATAATATTATAAATGCGAAAGTGAGTTTGTTTGTTTGTTACGCTTTCACGCCGTATCTACTGAACTGATCGTCATGAAATTTTGCATACTTATAGGTTAGGGTACCGAGAAGGACATAGGCTATATATTACGCGGGCGAAACCGCGGGTACCAGCTAGTTTATTATATTTTTGATATCGGTTTCTCGTGACCAGAGTGCTGGCCAGTATCTTGGCCAAAATATCAGCATCGCAATACAACGTGGCAATGCTGCCAGCCTTCTGCGCACGCTCCCACAGGGCAACGATCTACCCGGCTTTTTTATTTTTAAATATATAGGTTTAAATTTTTATTTAATTTGTTAATTTATTTAGTCATTGTAAATTACTTTCTAATGAATAAAGCCCAATTTAAAATTAAATAAAGCCAATACTACGTACATCCGGAACGTTATTAAAAATATTTTAGGCTGTAGTTTTTACATAGTTCTGATAAATGACAATTTAGTCTACCTGCGACCACGAACACTGTAAAGCGTTCTAAACGTAAGGTGTATAAATAATATAATAAACGCGATAAAAACCGTATTATTAGTTTTATTTATTGATAGTATAAGATTTTTTTATTTACCACATGTATATACCATTATTATTTTCTAATAAATCTCTCTTAAACCCAAAAAAAAATTAAAATTAATTTATTTAAAAGTTAATTTGACCGTTTAGCGTTTACGTAGTTACTGATAGTTGCCGATATCTTTATTCACGATGGAAAAGTAAAGGATAGGATATTGAATATTTGACATTTGTAGAAATAATTTTCTATAAAAAAAACCTACTTGAAGAAATTTTCTGAACAGATTTTATGAAATATTATAAATAGGAAAGAAGTTTTAATTCTTTAGAGATTAGAAGGTTTTGGAAGCTACATGTCCTTGGGTGCACATCGACTGCATTGAATAGATACCAAAAATGCTGGAACGACTTTAAAAATGTTTTCCCCTTTTAAGAGTCCCACGTAAAGACGCAATCCCATACAAACGTAGTTAGGTTTAAGTTTTACAACAGTTAAGCCAATCTCAACCAAATCTCGTACATACGACCGGATAAGGCATATTGATGTTTATAATCAGATTTCAATTTTAAAAACAATACCTATACAAAATTACAACGAGTTGAAGTTTTGTATCGAAAACTTGTACGAAGATAATCATATATACAAATATATATTGTATAGGTATATAAAGTCGTATTTTAACACCGATATCAGGAAAAAGCTAAACTTTAACGCATTGTAGTAAAAGAAATAATATATTTTATTCCGTCGATAAACGGACAGACATTCTCATATTGTGTATATAATAATGGCGGAACAAGAATCGCCCACCGGCCGTCGCGTACAGAGGTAAGATCCAGACAAAAATATAAGATACAGGATGTGGCAATTATGTATGCTAATTAGTGTTGGAATGTATTTTTTAATACATTTATTTTTAAAACAAAGTTTTCTATTTTAATTTGATTAGATTATTTTTATTAGATGGAAATATTATTACTTTTGTCATTTGGCTCAACTTTGCAATAATTTGAGTTAATTTTGATATAATTTTCACCTCTTATTTTGGCATTCAAATTGGAAAACACACGCAAATACAATCATAATTTATTCTTTAGCTTTATTATGTGCCAATTTTAGGTTGGTATACACATGGAAAGATTGATCTTTGGCTATAAACTCTCTAGACGTCGTCATATCTTTATTTCAATAATTTAAAAACCGACCAATTTTTCAGTGCTTGTGTGCGTAACAACTTTGTGTTATCACATGCGTTAAGTCAACTTATGCCATGAAATGAAATTTTATTCAAATTTGGATATCATGTATCGCTTTTTTCATATTTTTTTAAAATTTGCAAGTTCGAAATACTACTACCATCAAATCGGTAACTTTGCGTTTGCATCATAGCTATTGAGTAGGACACAATATTTCCGCGTTTAAGACTTTTGTTTGTTTTTCGTATGTGTAAGTGGCCAACACTGGTGTCAGATTTTTCAAGCTGCCTTAAGGCATCTGACATAGCTTAACGACTGCCATCAACAATGACAGCCGGGACCAACGGCTTAACGTGCCTTCCGAAGCACGGAGGAGCTCGGGATATTTTTATGCCACTTGCGGTCACCCATCCAAGTAGGGACTGCACCAGGGGTTGCTTAACATACGTAAGCGCTCACAGAGCTCACACCCACTGGACCATCGGGCTCCTCTAATAAAGACTATATAGGATTTAAATAACCTAAGGAATATACTATATGCGTTGCTAGGAGAGTAATATGAAGGTCTAAGTGTGCAAATATTAAGAAAGTTTAGGGAAAGAAAAATGCAACGTTGGTGCCATTGGGCTAGAGTTATATGTCAATGATGTGCAAAGTTTTAAGAACAAAACATTTAAGATTATAGATGATGAGATTGCTCAATGTTTTACCATACAAATACAAAGTTGAAGCAATCCCAACTAATATTATAAATGCGAAAGTGAGTTTGTTTGTTTATTTGTTTGTTTGTTACGCTTTCATGTATCTCTGGAACCGATCATCATGAAATTTTGCATACACATAGGTTAGGGTACCGAGAAGGACATAGGCTATATATTACGCGGGCGAAGCCGCGGGTAACAGCTAGTACAGATATAATTGTTATTAATGCTATTTGGAACAGATATAAAGTTTGTTAAGGAACAATTAGACAATCTTTCATACCGCATCTAGTATTCCTAAATCCAGATAAGCAGGAATACTTCAGTCTATCTCCTAATTTAACTTGGGATAATATCTGCGTGGGCTGGCCCGTAGTATAAATATAAATGTAGGCCCTAGGTGTCCTTAGTTCCTATCGGCAAGTCTTAGGGAGTGGTCCTTCGATATTAGGTCTTACAAATAATAAGAACTAGTACAGGGGTAGATTCAGTTCGTGATCATCTTTGCTCAAGGAACATAAATGGTCGTATTGTAGTTTTTATTATACTTGAAAATTTGTAATACTTGAAGTATCGATTTTTTTTTTCTTTTTATATGAAAACAATATTCGCTTTATTACCATCGCAATCTGGATCTGATGTTTACAGTTTTGTATAGATATCCTAACTTTTATTACAGAATGTTCCTTGGGCAAAATGCTTTATCTTGAACTGAAAACTATCATTTAATTAGTTTTGGTTAAGTTTGTCTGATCTTTAATACCTTACAAATAAAGAGAGATTACTGTATAATGTAAAAAGCTGAAATTATAATAGAAGAAAAGGAGAAAATTATAACAAAATAAAATAAAATAGTGATACATAAATGGACATTTTTTGGTAAGTATGGCATGAAATTCGATGTATGCATGTAACGTTAATTAATAAAGTTATTTTATTAAATATTTTGCATGAATATTTTATTACTCTATAATGAATACTGCGTGTTTCGCTACCAACGAGATAATTTCAACTTTACCAAATGTTGGCACGTTTGTTGTACGGGAGCCCCCCATACAACTAAAAGTTATTCTGTTTTAAGTATTTTTTGGTATAGCGGTAATATAAATTTATCATCTGTGAAAATTACCAACCTATCACAGACAGATGGAGATTGAAGTTTCAGTAATAAGGTCCCGATCTTGCAATATGGGTTTGGAACCCAAAAAAATTAAACAACCTTCAATTTTCAGATTCAAATTAAGATACATACTTAACTCTGTAAATGATTTTTGTGAAAAATACCCTTGACCATCACCTAGGCTGGAATACATTTGCACTGTTCCCTAAGTTGGACTCCACCTAGATCCCTCGGAAATAATACTTTTTCCGAAATAAATCATACCCTATATCATTCAGTATTTTAGCAATTCCATGATGATTGGTTCAGTAGATAATGCGTAAAAGCGTAAGGAACTAACAAATTCATAAACAAACAAACTCTCTTTCGCATTTTTAATATTAGTTATAACTTCAATAACAAGCATCTAATAAGTATCTGACATATTTTAATAAAAATCCTAGAAGAGTTTCCCTTTTGAATAAATCTTCGCTGCACATTTCTGAACGGCAAAGATGACGGCCGTCTACATTTTGCTACGAGAAATCGTAGCAAGTTGTAGCGACTTCGTAGACCTTCCTCTGATGTTTAAATTCAACTAAGCTGAAGACCATGAACTTTTTAATTTTATACATCGACTAGCAGCCCTTCCCGGGCTGCGCCCGGATATGTATTATGTATACAACTCACTCTATCTATTAAGAAACCGCATCAAGTCAAAATCCGTTGTGTAGTTTTAAAGATCTGAGCATAAGGACAGACAGACATCGGAAAGCGATTTTGTTTTATACATGTAGTAATGGTAATATTGTGAAGACCTCTGTGGCGCAGTGGTTAATACGCCTGTCTGTGACACGAGTAGTCCTTAGTTTGAGCCCCGGCACAGGTCATGGTGGAAAACGATCGTTTTGAGATTGGGGTGGGACTTGCATATTTATTTATATAAGTATCCTATAATACAAAATCACAACTTACTGCGGGGCTAACCGACTTTGTGTCATTTGTCCATATACTTATATATTTAATTCATCATCAAGTTTTTGTTTGTGCATAAGCACGACTGTCTCTGTGCTACCAGAGCCATGTATTAGCCAGAGAACTCAGAGGAATTGACCTACACTCTCCACGCTGGCCAAACAGGTTGGAGAGGTGGCTTTGATGTTCATGGGCTTTGGTTAGCTTGTGTTTCCTAAGTCGCCTTCTACGACATCCACGGGAAGACTTGGAGTGGTCCAATTCTACTCCTGCCGGGAAACTCACAGCATATTCTTCACTTCATTAAACTACAAACTTTAGACCCTTCGTACCGTAAAAATATATTAAGTTTAGTACCACTTAACGTTATTTCAAAAAACACTCAATGATGGTAAAATATAATATACCTTCCCTTTTCGTAAGGTCAATGTCTGAGCGTGAAAACAAGGGTTTTGCGAGTACAAACATCCCTATTGGGAATTGATGGCGGGCGGATAACATCCATTTACAGGTATTTACCTGTGGTGTATTCGTATAGGATCCGTATCTGGTTTGAAAAAGGAAGGAAGAGTAGCAATATAATGAAAAAAAATCTTTTTTGATTAATACTAACGTGAGATATTAACATTATTAATATGTAAAATGTACATGTCGGCCTGTAGCTGAATACGTGAGTGACCCGTATTTTACATATTAATAATGAAAAAAAAAATCAATTGATGGCGGGCGGATAACATCTTACAGGTATTTACCTGTGGCGTATTTGTATAGGATTCGTATCTAGTTTGAAAAAGGAAGGAAGAGTAGCAATATAATGAAAAAAAAATCTTTTTTGATTAAAACTAACGTGAGATAATATGTAAAATACGGCCATGTACATGTCAGCCTATAGCTGACTTCATACGTGAGTGACCCGTATTTTACATAATAATAATGAAAATGGAATGGGCGAAAATCTTAGGAATCATGGTAATACGCGATGCGGCTAGCAACCCATCACTGTTTTGATTCAGTTTTCTATCTCCTCGCCCACAGCCATGCTAAACGTGGCATTAGGTCTTATAGACCTGAGCCCTGTCTACTCCGCAAGGGAAAAAGACGTGGAAGTATGTATGTATGTAATAATGAGGAAAAAATCAATTGATAACATCTATTTACAGGTATTTGCCGTGGCATTTTTGATGTATATGATATGCCACACCTGTGGCATATTTATCTAAAATTCGTGTCTGGTTTTCAAAAGGAAGATTACAGAAGCAATGACCGAAAAAATCAGTTGAGTACGAGTTGGACTCGCGAACGAAGGATTCTGTACCATAATCTATACAAAATAAAATTATCAACCAAAATACGGCATAAAAATCACGATTGTTTTTATTTTAATTTAATTCGTTATTTTTAAATAAAAATACAACTAAGTAATTACTGTGTGTAAATTTTATTCTTGAATGTCATTTCTATTAAATTTAATATATACATTTTTATGTACGTATAAATAGTAATGCGATTGTGAATGTGTGTGATAATTGTAATTGGTGTCTTAAATCGTTTTTAACACAATAAATAATTAAATAATTATTCCGTGAATATTTTATGAGACCACTTTTAACATATCGATATTAATTTTATTCTCTTTTAGTAGGTATTTAGTGTTATAGACGGAACAGAAATACATCATCAGCGAAAATTTCAACTTTATAGCTAGCACGGTTCATTTGATAGTCTGTTGATAGACAGACAGACGAAAAGTGAAGTCTCGTGAATAGGGTCCCGTTTTTACCTTACACTTTATAAAACTATACTGAAAACATAAATCAATAAATATTTAAAGAGTCCCAAGGGATTTTGCTCTCATACAACAGTATAGATTTTTCGGCCGATTTTTGCTCAATAGTCTAGTGTTTTATTTTATTTCATTTTCATAGTAAGACCAACAGGTATAACAATTATCACAATAACTTACAATTATAGTAACAATAGCACCAATTATATTTTACCTCAATAAGTAATAGGGTTCCAACTTCGAGCAACACGGCCTCCGTACCGGACGGATGCTCGAAGGTGGTTCCAAAGATTCCAACCCAAAAAACTAATAACTAAGAACTTAAAAAATGAAGCCAATTATATTTTATTATTGTACCTCTACAAGTAATAGGGTTCCCTAAAAACTAGTAAAAAATAAAACTTGAGATCATTGCCCCCGTCAAGTTGTTAAAACCTTTATTTCCAATAAGCAATAGCAGAATCAGCTGGAATTGCTTCGCGCGGCGAAACACGTATATGCAAGTTTGTTGACCTTCCGATTGGTTGATAAAAAATACAATGCGTAGCTTTTCGTAGATTTTATCGGTTTTCATTAAATTGTGTTAATGTTCGTAATTTTTTATTTAATTTATTTCACATACGAACAATTGATGTTATGATGAAAAGACTTTAATGCTCTAAGTGAAAAGATGATAGAAAGAGTGCAAGATTAGAGTTAGAAGTTTGATGAAGGAGACATTTATATCATTAAATTAATGTAATAATAAATACTATAGATAGTACACAACAAATATAATCGAATATTTAAATAAAATTACTTTTCGAACGGTTTTATCGCTGTTGAGGACAACATAACAATATCGTCCTACCAGGACGCAATATTTATTAAAAAGTTTATTTGTTGTCTGTGACTTCCGGTTGCCGCCCCGCCCTAGCTATTACGATGGCTCTCGCTCGTCCTGCCAACCTTGGATCGAGACGCACGCGTCCGCGAATAATTATATTCTAATTACTTTAATCGCAATATTAGCGATATTACGAGCTCCGTGGCGCAGCGGTCAACACGCCTGCCTGCGACACGGATGGTCCCGGTTTCGATCCCCGGTCAAGTCAAGATGGAAAATGATCTTTTTCAGATTGACCTGGGACTTGGATGTTTATCTATATAAGTATCTATTATAAAATATAGTATCGTTGAGTTAGTATCCTATAACACAAGTCGAACTTACTTTGGGGCTAGCTCAATCTGTGTGATTTGTCCGTATATATTTATTTATAACTATATGGGAGCCCCCCTGTTCCTAACTGTTGTAAAGTGTTTCATATTCATAGTGTTCACAATAAACGGTGAAGTGCAAGTTTCTCCAAATTTTCATTCCTAACTCCTGGCAGGCTCCCCAGCAACGAAACCTACAGTCCATTGGAAAAACCAAGGGAAGTAGATGCAAGTCCTTCCCAATCGCGTTTATTACATTATTTACACACCTAACGTTTCGAATACTGTACAGTGTTCGTGTTCACAGGTAGGCTTAGTTGACAGTTGTCTATTATTTTATAAGAAATATCAAAATTACATAATTAAATAATTACGCAGTATTTTGGAACGAAACATTGGCAAACCCGCGAAAGATGGCAGGGAAACGATGAACTGTTTTTGAGAGGTTGAAGTTGTAGCTACTTACGACCGATTTCATTAACCGTCTTCAAAAAAAGGAGGAGGTTTACAATTCGTCGTAATGTTTTTTTTTTTTTGTATATTCCCCGATTTTTCAAAGACGCCTTGACCGATTTAAGAAATT
Source organism: Rhodophaea formosa (assembly GCA_963082605.1). Lineage (NCBI taxonomy): Eukaryota > Metazoa > Arthropoda > Insecta > Lepidoptera > Pyralidae > Rhodophaea > Rhodophaea formosa. The sequence continues at coordinate 13,286,166 of OY720228.1, read as the reverse complement.
CTTTTTTTGTTCGATAGGTAATACTTTACAGATAGTTCCATAAATTTTTTATCGAAATGTGTTGAGCGCTTTTTAAAAAAATACACAAAAACCAAAAAATGTTTTCAGGTTTGCCGTTCAGATTACACTTATTTTCATTTATTAAAAAAAATTGATAAGGTTAAAGTCGGTTTTTGTTTTTTTTTTGTTTAAAATATCTTAAATTATAGGATATGTAGGCATGGTATCCTGACCGACGAACCCGAACGGACCGACGGACAGAGGATATAGAAAAAATCTCGGTTAAACGGAATTATTATAAAAGATTTAACGAGTTTTTGCGGCTTTTAACATACTTTCCACAACATACTTCTAATCGTATCATCACCACCATCATCAGGTCTTTTTTAATCTCCACTGCAGGAGCATGACCCTCTCTGTACTACTACAGCCATAATCAGCCAGAGCAGTCAGAGGATTTGGCCTACACTCTCCACGCTGGCCAGACGGGTTGAAGTGGTCTCTTTGATGTTCATGAGCTTTGTTTAGTTAGTATTTCCTAAGTCGCCTTCTACGACATCCACGGGAAGTCTTGGAGTGGTCCTATTCTACTCTGGCGGGAACCACACGGCCTTCTAATCGTATAATTGCCAACAATTATCCATGACAAATAAAACGTAGGTGATTTTTATAATATCTAGACATATCTTATAGTGTTTACTAGCACACCTACGCAACATTTTTATGTGTACATAAAGACTGTAGGACGTATTACGACAATACGAGACATTATATCCCTCAGTTTACGACTCAGCCTATGACGAACTAATGTGTATATGATGCCGGCGAGACAGCCGCTATATCTGTTAAAAGACATAGAAAACTTATGAATATAACTTTACGAAACCATATCAAACGTTTTATTTATTTACTCCACAAACAAGTTCAAATTTTGGCATACGAGTATTATCTATATAGGTATATATTTCTAGCTTTTTTTTTGATCCCCGATGCAAAATAGTAGTGTTATTAGTTCGACGTATCTGTTGTGTGTCTGTTTATATCGTGCTCCGTGGCGCAGTGGTCAACACCGGCCTGCGACACGGATGGTCCCGGGTTCGATCCCCGGTTAAGTCAAGATAAAAATTACTAGAGTATTGCCGGCATTTTATTTTTCCCTCCCAGAAGGGAGGGCCTCCGGCTCTCTCACTTACTGAACGACGCATAGCAGTAGTAAAGCTACTACTCAAATATCGGTTTCCTGTGAGAGTGTGGTACTTCGCACCACGCACTTTTATTCTATAATTTTGAACATAAAGTTCAGATTACGACATTGGTTAATATGTACCATAAACATAACTGGACACATATCCAGTAAATAAATAAATATATACGGACAAATCACACAGATTGAGCTAGCCCCAAGTAAGTTCTTAAGAAAGACTTGTGTTATGGGATACTAACTCAACGATACTATATTTTATAACAAATACATATATAGATAAACATCCAAGACCCAGGACAATCTGAAAAAGATCATTTTCCATCTTGACCTGACCGGGGATCGAACCCGGGACCATCCGTGTCGCAGGCAGGCGTGATGACCGCTGCGCCACGGAGCTCGTCCGTAACCGACATATTTAACTGGGCAAATAAATAGTTAACGGTACAATTACTTTAATGTGTCGACTGAGGTGCTGACCCATTTAAAGAACAAGTTTTTCTATTTGAACAACGATTCAATACGTTAGTCGTCACTACATATTATAAAACAAAGTACTCAGCCGCGTCTGTCTGTTTATTCGTAATAAACTCAAAAATTACTAGGTGGATTTTTATGAGGTTTTCACCAGTCGACAGAGTGATTTGTGGGGAAGGTTTATAGATAGAAAACATATACATACACATAATTAATTAATTATTATTGTTTGTCTGATAATTTAATTATATTACTTTAATTTTATATAAATTATCAAATTTGTATGCATGCTAAATTTAAATATTTTTAATTCATCTCAATAATTCAATTAAATATTCTTTTCATTATATAAATTCCTATTCTAAAATTAATATTACTTACGTACTGCTAAATCATGAATGTTGTGTTCACCTATTATTGGGTTGCATGATAGAACTTAAGATTTAATGTTGTTTGTATATTTTTGTCATGTAACCTGTTGGTGTACCTAATTGAATAAATAAATAAATAAAAATGTCATGGGGAGGGCTGCTAGTTATTTTATAAAGGTGTTTCTATGTATGGACGAATTTGAATGCTGGTCACAAAATTTAATGATAGATTTTGATGAAATTTAATTTAAATGTGGCCAGTTAAAGACCCTCTGAGACAGGTACCCACCTGTCTCAGAGGGTCTTTAACTGGCCTTCTTTCTTTTTCTTTTTTCTTCTTTCTCTTCTTTAAAAGACAAAGGTTTAGTAATAGGGTCCTATTAGAGTTTGTGGTGGGAAGTCAAGGGGCGCAGTTGGGGTCTACCTTGGACGATTTTGCAAATTGATTTTGGTGGACTTTATAATATGAAATTGGTGTAGTTTGGTGTTATAAATGCTCGTACTCATGGAACAATTTGTGAAAAAGTTAAAGTGGACTGTTATATGGACTCATAAAGACTTGTCACCATAACCTCCCGACCACGAGGCATCAAAGAACATACGCCATCTTTGATGCTACTTGTTACAACTTTACCGTACAACACCGATACCTACTTAGTATCTCAATTTACTGGACATTGGCAGAATCACTGAAATATCGGTGGAAGCCATTCTATAAAACAGAAGAAGAAGAAGAAGGGTCCTATTAGCACCCTTTGACTATAGACCCCTAACAAACCTAATAGTATTACGATAAATATTGTAAAACTGTAGCTAGAAGAGTTCTTCATTATCGGATCAGCTCTTCAGTTAAATAAAATAAAACCAAGATTTAGCAAAACAGTAAGATAAGAAAGTTGTAATTCTGTTTGGGAAATTTGATCTACCAAACGTAGAGTTGACTCAAAGTTTGTAAGGATTTGGAGTCGTAACTCAACTTCAGTTGCATCAGATTCCGCGATTTCTTCATCGTTCGGTTTCGGGATCTGACAGCCCTGGCACAGTGGTTAACACGCCAGCCGTAGTCACGAGGAGCACCGGGTTCGATTCCCGGCTGGAGAAATTTGTTCTTAATTTTTTATCATCCTTTTTTTACAGGAAAATGAACAACAATTTTCCATTTTATTCTGAAACTATTGAGACTACACAATTGAAACTTGGTAGGAAGATGTACGTGTAACAGCTTTACGATTTTAAACACAAATAAATAAAAAAAGATTAAGAGGCAGCTCCTCATACTTGGAACTGACACTATTTTTTTTTTCATCTACCGTGTTCATGGTAATTTTTTTTATTCTATGGTGCGGGGTTTTGGCATAATACAGTGCACTTAAGTGCATACATTTTTGAGTTCAATCAATAATTAATAAAATCATGAGAACAATAGTTGTAAAGTTTATTTTCAAGTGTCTTAAGAATATTCTCTCCCCTAAGCTGCTCTAGGTCTTCACTGACCCTATTTCAGAACATTCTAATTTATAATCTCCTTCTAGTGAAATTTGTTACAAATTACAAATCATGTACAAGTTACCGACATGTATTTCAGTAATTACCGATGATAATTAATAAAGTTATTTAACTGGGTAAGTTTGTAAATGCCAACTCCTGAATTAATTTAGCGAGAAGTTGTTGTGAAACAACTTACTAAATAACTAAATCAATTAAAATAAGCGCTAGACCTAAGCTTCTGATTGATTAGGAAATCTAGGTATTTAGAATCTAGGTTCGTAAACTCGACTTCCTAATAACCATTTAACATAAATGTCTAGCGAAAACTTGGATTAAACTTGTATTAAATGTAGTTACTAAGCGCCTTCCTCAAGAGTTGAGAGTACTTACGAGTACGTTGAATATTGACAGAACTGTCCAGCGTGGAGAGTGTAGCCCAATCCTCTGACTGCTACTACTAAAAAACAACTATTGAATTAGAAAAAAGTCCAAAATAATTAATTAGGAAATATTATAATATTAGTTAGTGATTCAATAAGTGAAGGACGGATTTAAAGGGAGAGCCAAAGATGCATCACAAGCTAGTGAAGGATTCTAACTAATGAATCACGACGGTAGGGAGAGAAGTATGATGATTCAAAATTCTAAAAGTAATTAACTAAAAAAGATTTTTGTTTGGTAACATTGTAACATACGCTGTGCAGTTTGTTGCCGCTTCTTCTGCACTTCGCTTTGGAAGCGGCCCTAAACTTAGCTATAAGTAAATTATTGACGTTGCACGAGCCTCAGTTTGAAACCCGTACGTGCTTTTAATCAATTATCAATCAAAGAAACGTGTTGACGGCGATGCTTTTATTTTGTACACTAAAGTTACAAGTACAAAATGCAGCAGCCATGGCCGAAAATAGGTTGCATGCGGTGCATTTTTAACTACCGACGCAAAAAGAGGGAGGTGTTTAAGTTTAACATGTCTGTCTGTATATCTGTCTGTGGTATCTTAGCTCCCAAACCAAAGAACCGATTTTCGTTTAGTTTTTTTTTTGTGTCATCCATTTGAAGATCATAAGCTCTTTTCTAGTTAATGAGGAGATCTGACTTCCTTTTGTCCGATCGGTTGAAAAGGTACCGTATTACTTCAATGAAATTAAAAGTGTCAGAGGGTTTTTAAAAATATTTTATTTTACTTGTTTTGATTCGTACAGACGTCAACAATAATATATTCATTGTAACCTTATTTATATATCTTACCAAAAGATATTTATACTATCTCTATAACAATGAATAAAATATTAGAGTTTGAGTTTGAATACCTATGCTTCTTTGGTGGAATCGCAGTCTTTTGTTACAAACAAATAATTTGTTGGCAAAACAGATTCGATTATAATTACAAAACCAAACTGAACGGCTTTGTTGATGAGAGAAGTATTATACATAGCAAAACCAAACTTTCGATTTGAATAGATCGCTTTAACATCTCGGTTATGCGAAACTCTAAATAAATTTATTGAATTAACATTTCGGCATTTCATCACTGGGACAGAGGAAGTGTTGGTGCAATAGGAAAATTTTCATTATGTACGAGCTTACCTCGCACATTTACATAGTGACCCGCTGCCTACATCATGTAGTTCGCGTGTCAGCTCCTTTTTTAAAATAAATAACTTTAAGTAAAAACTAATTGAGATACTATCGATGGCTCTCTTCTTCTTCTTTCGAATCGTAGATAGTTTTATATTTGCCTTCAGTAGTGCAACTACGACTGCCCGGTCATTTGCCTCATCAAGGTCTATTTGAGTGTAGGAAACTGGACATTCAGGGCACACCGATAGGTGGTCCATTGACTGGGCAGCGCCACAGTTGCAATTGCTATTGCTAGAAATACCCCACCTGACTCGGTGATAGCTCTCTGAGAAACTATCGACCGACTGGCAGCCGTAATACTTTCATCGGCAAACCTGGATACTGCCATCGAGAAAGGATCCGTCACACCCAACTTTTGCTATGGGATCATTGCTGGGAAATCTATTTTTTTTTCCACATACAAGAGTGCTCAGCCGCCTGGGAAAGTCTGTATAGGAAAGTCAATTTAAAGTTTCCAACAATGCTTCCTTAGAAAAAGTGGTTCGTATTGACGGTCTGAGTCGCCCCATTAGGGGAATGTCGAGAGTACAATTACATGCTGTACATAATATATTTTGACGTTCAAAAAGCGATACCTGTATTCAAATGTGCATAAAAATCTTTAATATGACGTTCATCCATCGGCTAAATATAAAGTATTTTTTATTTTATTTCCAGGCGCGGAGATGTCGCGTTGGCGCGGCTTCGATGGCGCCGGCTGAGCGCGCGTATCGGCTAGGCGCCCATGCGCGCCTGGCTGCTCGTGTGTGCGGCGCTCGCGCTGGCGCCCGAGCGAGCGACCGCCGCCGCGCACGACTCCGCGCGCCTCGAGCGCATCAAGTCACAGATACTAGCCAAGGTGAGACTCTATGTGTAGCGCCCGTCGCTAAACGCCTGACTCCTCGTGTGTGCGACGCTCGCACTGGCGCCCAAGCGAGCGACCGCCGCCGCGCACGACTCCGCGCACCTCGAGCGCATCAAGTCACAGATACTACGAGTAGCTAAGGCGCTGGAGTATCGTGGAGTTTGGTAACGCTCGCAGGTTCGGGCGGACTCACGAATCGCAATGCTATAACAATCTTGGCATTCATTCTCGCATTACTTTAATTCTGTAGTTAGAACCCACTGACTCTGCCTTCGACCTGGCAATCAACCTGCATTTTTGGCTAGGACTTACTAGCTCGGCCTTTGGTCTCGCATTTTACCGTTACCTAGAACTCACTGTCTCAGCCTGAATTTACTCCTCGTCTGTAATAATATCCTACCACTTGGATATCTGGCAGGTAATCACCGTACGTTTTAAAAGAAATTTCCTGCCACGTACGTACGACTGAACTGTCGAATCAACTTCCTACGGAGGTATTCCCGAATGGATACGACATTGGAACCTTCCATAGATATCAAAATATTTACTAGGTGAACCTTCAGAAACGAATCTATGTCTCCTTAAAAAACTGGCAACGCTCTTGTCATTTAGCATCAGGTAACCAGCTTGCTCGTTTGGCGTCGTTAAAAAAAGAAAAATGTCGTTCACTATAACCTTAAACTTCAATATTAAGCTTGACCTTTGACCTAATTTTTACTTACATTCACTAACTTCGTCTTTGCCCTCGCATTCCTCTAACTTTGTAGTTCTAATACGTAGTTTTGTTGCCCTGCCCAGTTAACCCTTGCCCCCTTCGGATCAGCTTTCGCGTCACCATTTATCTTGCCCTTCGATTACGCCCACTAGTTTTGACATAACTTTTAAATCCCCTTACTCGGCTCATTTTTGGACGGCCTCTTTGGTGTAGCAGTCTACTCGCCAGCCTGCTATATGAGAGACACCGGGTTATAAAAAATTATACGTCATTTGAGTGGGCGTTAAGGTGGAAAGAAGAATGTGATGGGTTTCTAACCGCATCGCCAATAACGTGATTCCTAAGATTTTATAGAGAACTAGCTGTTACCCGCGACTTCGTCCGCGTATTTATAGCCTATGTCCTTCTCGGTACCCTAACCTATGTGTATGCAAAATTTCATGATGATCGGTTCAGTAGATACGGCGTGAAAGCGTAACAAACAAACAAACAAACTCACTTTCGCATTTATAATATTAGTTGGGACTGGCTGTGCCCGTGACCTTGTCCGCGTGGAAAAAAGCTTATATCCTTTCTCAGGCTCTAGACTATCTGTGTACCAAATTTTATTTAAATCGGTTCAGTTTTGGCGTTAAACCGAGACAGAGTTACTTTCGCATTTATTATAGTATATATTATAAGTATCAGTATGGATCATCATCAGGTCTTTTTTACTCTTCACTTCAAGAGCGCGACCCTCTATATTCTATTAAAGCCATATATTAGCCAGAGCAGTCAGAGGATTTGGCCTACACTCTCCACGCTGGCCAGATGGGTTGGAGAGATCTCTTTGATGTTTATAAGCTTTATGTTTAGCTTGCGTTTCCTACGTCCTGCCTTTATTTCAATGATTAAAACCGGCCAAGTGCGTGTCGGGCCACGCGCAGTATAGGGTTCCGTAGTTGCGAATGACAACTTTGAGTACACACTGTTTACACTCGCACCTCACAGTTTAACGACCAAAAACATCTAACAATAAAGATTGTATGAAATTTTACATTTTCCAGTACATTTTATAAGTTGGTTGCCTATAACTTTTTAGTTTGTACTTAGCACTTAGCTCTGATAGTTTTCCTTTCAACTTCAGTATATATACTACTGCTGTAATTTTTTTCACGTATCTATATATAACCGTTTAGGAGATAGAGGGGGGGACACGTACCTCTAACAAAAATTTGCACTTTAAAACCAAATATTTCGGAAACGGATCCCTGTATCGAAAAATAGTGTTCTCAACCTCACAATATTTTTCAAAGACCTTTTTAACGATACCCCACAAGATGGGTAAGTAGAGAAAAAAAAATGACTCCACCACTTTACTTGTATGGGAGATACCCAAAAAAAAATTATTTTTCTAGTTTTTTTTCTATGACTTTTTTGCCATGATTAATATACATACTCATACCAAATTACAGCTTTCTAGTACTTATGGTCTCTGAGTAAAACCGCGGACGGACAGACAGACAGACAGACAGACAGACAGACATGGCGAAACTATAAGGGTTCCTAGTTTACTACGGAACCCTAAAAAACTGGCCAATTATTCAATGCTTGTATGCGTGACAGCTCTGTGTTAACACACGCGTTCTGTCAACTAATGCCATCAAAGTCCATCAAATTGGTAGCTATATGTGTGCGTGATAGACAATGCGTTGGGCTCTAAATATTGTTTACTACGCTTTTAGGCTAGAGTCTATCTAGGTTTAATATTTTATATTGGACTGGCATTAAATCAGTTGAACAACTGTTCAGGCTTGCCTTTGAGAAGGCGCGATTTAAGGAACTGACGGCCTACCTACAGTGGTGAAGTGGCACCTAAGGAAGGAGAGAGTTTTATATAATCTAAGATAGATAATAATGTATTGAATAATATACAAAAATGCATGATGTGATTAGATTATTGAGTTTATTGTGATGTTACGAATGTGGAAGGACCTAGTATCTAAGACACAGGCTCGGCCTAGTTTAGGTACTAGTGTGTCGGACTAATATACATATATGCGACCTAAGTATGTAAGTAATAATTAGCACGAAGTGAAATTGTAATTCTATGTAATTCTATGTAATGTCTGTAATTGTGTTTGTCCACAGCTGGGGCTGTCTTCGCGGCCGACGCCGCAGGGCGCGCCTCCACACGACGTCGTGAGGCAGATTCTGGCGCGCGCCGCGGACCCTGCGCCGCGGCCAGAGCATCACGACGAACACGCTATGAGAGAAATCATAGCAATAGCTCATAGAGGTTAGACTGACGGACAGGCAAGGCTAAACAGACTTTGTAACAATTACATAAGAGATGAAACTTGTGTGACAATGATATCAAACGAACACGCTATGAGAAAAATCATAGCTATTGCTCATAGAGGTTAGACGCACAGACAGACAAGGTGAAACAGACTCTATTTTAATGATATTAGGGACAAAACTTGTGTGACAATAACTCACAGAGGTTAGACTCATGAACAGGCATGGCAAAACAGACTTTATAATAATCACATTAGAGACGCAACTTGTTTGACAATGACATAGAACGAGAACACGCTCTGAGAGAAATCATAGCAATTGCTCATAGAGATTAGACTGACGGGTAGGCAAGGCGAAACAGCTCTATGACAATAATTTTAAAGTCGAAACTTGTGTGACAATGACAATTTGACAAACACGCTATGAGAAAAATCATAACAATTGCTCATAGGGGTTAGATTGACAGACAGGCAAGGCAGAACAGACTTTATAACAATGACATTATAGATGAAACTTGTGTGACAATGACAACAAACGAACACACTCATAGAGGTTAGATTGACAAACAGGCAAGGCAGAACAGACTCTATGACAAACTTAGTAGATACGAAACTTAACTGACAATGAAATCAAACGAACACGCTATGAGGGAAATCATAGCAATTGCTCATAGAGGTTAGAAACACGCTCACACAGGTTAGACTCATGGACAGACAAGGCAAAACAGACTCTATAATAATGATATTAGTGACGAAACTTGTGAGGCAATGACTTCAAACGAACATGCTATCTCATAGAGGTTAGACTCACGGATAGGCAAGGCAAAACAAACTCTATCATAATAATATTATAGACGAAATTTATGTGACAATGTCATTGAACGAACACGCTATGAGGGAAATCATAGCAATCGCTCATAGAAGTTAGACTGACGGACAGGCAAGGCGAAACAGACTCTATTACAATGATATTAAAGACGCAACTTGTGTGACGATGACGCCACGTTAAACACGCTTTGAAGGCAATCATAGGAGTTCCTTATACATGACGTGATTGACAGGAAGATAGACAATGAAAAAAACCAGTTAATAGACATAAAGTAAAAAAGAATGACAGACTTACTATTGAAAATTCTGTTTCTTATAACTGCAACTCTTAGCAATGTGACTTAACATTAGATAATTAGAGTAACAAGAACAAAAGAAGGTGTTAATTCAAGTAATAGAGACTTGAACTGAAAGACACCCAGTACTTAAACATTACTCGTAATAAACGAAACGAAAGTTGATCAGTCGCCGTCGGTTGTTAAGTTGAAATAAGACTGAGAAGAGTTTATTTTTCAACTCAATCAATCAAGCATCTCAAAAACTCAACAAATTTTCGAAATTTAGTGATTATACTTATGTATGCTGTGTTATTTCATCTTGACATCGTATGTAAAGTACGTTGGTTTGAAATATAGTTGAATGTATAGTTTAAAATGACTGCTTTTATTTTGGACTATGATCTCGTTTCTTGTGCAGAATATTATCTTGGCGGGTATTTTTTGGTGTTAGTAAATCTCTCCTCCTTAACTTCACTTACCTAGATATTTTGTAACCAACGAAAAAAATCTCCTAAATTCAAATCAAAACTTAATGTTTATAAGAATTTCCAGATTTCAAACGTTTGTTTATATGGGTTTCTTTGGACACATATTAATTGTCATAATTGGATTTCACAACTTTCGCAACATAAAAAAATTGACTACAGTAATTTACTTATGGCTTGGCTTAGAGCCGCTTCCAAAGCGAGCAGAACCGGCAACAAACTGCACAGTGCAGTTTCTCCAAGCGAAGTCAACTTCAATTTTAGTTAACCTTAGATACTACTTAGATATGTGGACTGTGTATGTATCGCAGTAACTGTCATGATCAAAAATTGAATTCGAAAAAGTAAAATTGAAAAGAAAACTGCCAAATTATTGAAAATAAATAAATGTGAATGAATAGTTCAATGACACAGAAAAAGCGATTCATCTTTACCCGTCAATCCTTCAGCACTTCATACCTACCGAACTTCGACGTAATGACGTCATAGTGACCCAGACATCATATTCAAATGTCTGTCTGCTCCGAGTAATGATCGGTTCATATTTGGACTTTAGTATTGGTTACTAAGCGTTATTTCGAAATAAATAGTCTATATTGTTATTGTAATGTTTATTAGTGAGATTTTCATAATGACCGCCCCTAAATTTCTCTGTTGGTATTGTCTTATTAAATTTTATAGTTTTACATTTGGAAGTATAAGCTATATCAGACCTTTCCTTTCACTCTGCGACACATATGATGATATGCTTATGAAATATATTTTACTGTCCAGTCTTTCTGAAAGAAAATATTCCAAAAGTCGTTTAATTACCTCCTTACTCTTGCAAATGCTATAGCATTTAAAACAATAAATCATCTATTGTGTCTCGTTGAATGTCCAGCAATGTTTTAACTTATTTTTTAATTTATTTTTTTGGTTACAAATTATTATTTTCATTCCTTTTTTTATACCGTTTTAATATTAATTTTAGTTTCAGCAGTTTTATTTCGAATATCCTCAAGTTGCGGGCTGGTAATTTGTTGGATATTCTTATTTATGAATATTTTCAGTTTATATATTTTTTTTAATAAATAAATATATAAGGACAAATCACACAGATTAAGTTAGCCCCAAAGTAAGTTCGAGACTTGTGTTATGGGATACTAACTCAACGATGCTATATATTATAATAGATACATATATAGATAAACATCCAAGACCCAGGTCAATTTGAAAAAGATCATTTTCTATCTTGACCTGACCAGGGATCGAACCCGGGACCTCCGTGTCACAGGCAGGCGTGTTGACCGCTGCGCCACGGAGCTCGTCATTTTTTTAATCATTTATTGTTATTTGTCCTACTTTTATATCTTTTTCAAAATGCTTGATAAACTTTTTTTTTTAATTACCTTTTTACTAACTACTTTATCTCGTTTTCGATTTTTGTAATCTAGTAATGATAATTAGGTACTTGCAAACAAGTTTGGCTACTACATCAGAAAGCTACATACATATTATTTTCATAACTGTATGAAATATAGATCATATTTCAAACCAACGTATTTTACAGTAACTAATATTTAGATATTTATGCAAAAGTATAGAAAATAAGAATTTTTGGATTTATCTGAAATGACCCATCCTTCATCTTAATCGATTATATAAATAAGTAGTTATTATAACACATATAGTATATACAATTAATATTTAGTTTATTGTTGTTTTAGTTTCTGTTTTCTAATATAATTGTGAGTACTTTCAGACCAAAGGAATTTGACCTGAAGATCATTTTCGTTTGTGGCTGCAAAATGTTTTTCAACAACTTTGATGGTAAGTATTTCTTAATTTCATAAGTTTACTTAGGATTACAAAAATACTTTAAATACAATAAGGAATTTTCAGATTGAATTCTAAGTAAATATTCTCGGCATCTTACGTTGCTAAAATTATCAACGGTTTGAGAATTATAAGCCTCTCAACATTTCCATACAAATATTAAGAGTCTTATAATTCTCAAACCATTGATATTTTAAGCAACATGTATAGGAACGTACCTACGTAGATTATAATGAGATTAATTGAATGAATGCTTAATTTTACTCCAAAATTATTAAATATTGCTACAATTCCTCATTTACGTTTGTATGGAGACATGCGCGTCCAGGGCTCTTTTAACTATAGACCTGTATTTAACCCCCTTTATGGGTGAATTTTAGAAAATTCTTTCTTTGTGAATGCCTACGTCATATTAACTACATAGCTGCGTGCCAAATATCAATGCAATCTGTTAAATGATTCGAGCTGTGTGTCAGTCAGTCCGTAACGGCTGCCTATCATGGGTGGAAACTCAAAAAACCTTTTTAAAAAAACTTAGTGTTTAGCCGCCCGGGCAATTAGTATGGAAAAGACAAAATTTGACTTTTAGATTGACCCAGGTCAATCTAAAAGAGAATTTTCCCATCATGACCTAGCTAGGAATAGAACCTGTGGAACCGCTTGTGTCGCAGACTGGAGTGTTAACCACTGCGCCACGGATTTCGTTAAGTTAGACGACTTCACCTATCTGAATTGTGAATATATTGGTATAGTATATTAAACACACCTACAATGAGGTGAAACCAAATAAAAACAAAATTTTAGGCTTCCTCTTGTAAAGTTAAGTGGTGATAATTATGTCATACAACATACTTATAATTTCACGTCCCATTTACCCTACTTACATAAAGTATTCCATTACTTACGATATTTTGTAATTATTTCAGAGCCTCAGCAAGAATTTGAAGTTAACATCAGTACCCCAACTCTCAAGCGCTTCAAAATCTTTTGGTAAGTTACACAATTACTAAAACTCTACTTAACTTTCACCCACGTAATTGTAGATCCATAGATGTTACAATCCAACAGGAATAGATATCTTATCTGGGGACAAGTTACTCTGGCAAAGGCTCTGGCAAACATTAACTTTCAAAACACAACATGTAATAAGCCGTGTGGTTCCCGGCAGAGTAGAATGGGACCACTCCAAGTCATCCCGTGGATGTCGTAAAAGGCGACTAAGGAAACACAAGCTAAACAAAGCTTATAAACATCAAAGAGACCTCTCCAACCCGTCTGGCCAGCGTGGAGAGTGTAGGCCAAATCCTATGACTACTCGAGCTAGTTTATGGCTCTGGTAGTACAGAGAGGGTCGTGCTCCTGCAATGGAGACTAGAAAGACCTGATGATGATGATGATTAATATTGGAATAAAATGTTACATTGGAATAATATTAAAATTATTGCGAGGTAAATTAATTGAAAACCAGCTTTACTCTCGTTATTTCTTCAGATTCGCTGACTAATTTCGAGTGGTAGGGTTGGTGGTGACACGACGGTTACGCTTCCCCAAAGCACAAGTGTCAGAAATATACATACATATTGTCACGTCTATTTCCCTTGCATGATAGACAGACTCTCTCTGCTCTGGCATATAAATATGGTTCTGATAGCGCAGAGAGGGTCGCGCTCCTATAATGAAGACTAACAAAGACTTGATGATAGACATAATCCGCAAGTCTAAGAGGCCACGTTTAGCTTATTGGTGGGCATGTATTTGGAAAACGGAATCAAAATAAGGATAGGTTGCTAGCCGCATCGACTATTAACACGATAACTAAGATTTTTGCCTCTCGGCTTCGATTGGCTTATACCATCTGAGCGAGAAGAGAAACAGAATGTCAATTAAATAGAAGTGAAAGAAATTAAAGCGCTACCCTTTCACTATATACTCTTTAGACACCGTCATGCTTTTATTTCAATGATTAAAAAACTGGACAATTTTTCAATGCTTGTGTGCGTCACAGTTTTGTGTCATTCAATGCTTTCAAAATCCATCAAATTGGTAGCTATGTATTTGCATGATAGACTATAAATATAAATAAATAGGTATACATGGACAAATCACACAAACTGAGCTAGCCCCAAAGTAAGTTCGAGACTTGTGTAATGGCATACTAACTCAACGATACTATATTTTATAATAGACATATATATAGATAAACATCCAAGACCCTGGTCAATCTGAAAAAGATCATTTTCCATCTTGACCTGACCGACTATAAGACATAGAATATGAGTTAGACACAATTTTTTTCTACGCTTTTAAGAGTCGCCTGGAAGCGCATGTCTCCATACAAACGGAAAAAGGGAATTGTGGCAATATTTGATAATTTTAGGGCATAATTAAGCATCCAATCAATTAATCTCATTATAATCTACGTACGTTCCTATAAAGTTTGGTTAAATTATTAATAGTTTGAGAATTATACGCTTCTCAAGATTTCCATACAAATTTGAAAAGGCTTGTAATTCTCAAACCATTGGTATTTTAACCAAGCTGTATAGGAACGTACGTAGATTATAATAAGATTCTTTGATTAAATGATTAATTTTACTCCAAAATTATTAAATATTGCCACAATTCCCTTTCTCCGTTTGTATGGAGACATGTGCTTCCAGGCGACTCTTAAGCTAATAGAATCTATCTTAGCTTTATATAATCTAAAGCGCTACCACGCGGTATCTATCTATAGGTTAAGATATAGGCCAGCTAGGGTCATGCATGCTTCTGCAGTGGAAACATAAAAAGCCCTGATGGTTACGGGAAACCTCAATCAAATACTTTCATACATACAGACATACACAGATAATCTTGATAAGCATTAACTTCGTTTTCGGCAGTAGCGAAAACCTTATCCGAAAAATTATTTTTTGAAACTCTTATTACATTTCGACAAGAATTAAACCGATTCAAAAGAACCGTAATATAATAAACTGGTCCTCACAATTTACCTCGCTCGCTAGCACACTAACCAAGAATTTCGTATTCAAAGAAAGACATTTAGAGAAACATAAATAACGCGTTATGGTACAGAACGCGCTCGCGTCCAAACTTGGCATCCTCGGAATTGGATACCGCCTATTAAAATTACCAGTTAAAAGAGCCCAATAAAAGACATAAGCCAAATTTAAGGAGATTTATAATATTGTTACTGGGAAACTGGAATTTTCCACGGTTTTTTTCGTTAAGAGTAGCTCGATGGCCCATTGGGCGTAAGCATAGTAAGCGCTCAAAATTTCAATTGTCTAGCTATCAGTTAATGAGATATAGTCTCGTGACAGGCGAACAGACAGACAGACGGAGATCGAATTCTTAGTAATAGAGTCCCATTATTACCTTTTGGGTACGGAATCCTAAAGAGATTTTGCGAAACAATTTTTTTTAAACTCTGTCAGATTTTTCAAGCTGCCTAAGGGCATCTGACATAGCTTAACGACTGTGATCAATGATGACAGCCGGGACCAACAGCTTAACGTGCCTTCCGAAGCACGGAGTAGCTCGAGGTATTTTTATGCCACTTGCGGACACCCATCCAAGTGGGGATTGCGCCCAGGGTTTCTTAACATGCGAAAGCGCAAATAATGCTGGGTGAGCATTCTAGGCCATCGGGTTCCTCAAATTTTGGGAAAATTTGTGTGCAGGTTGAATAGTTATTTCATAGAGATAAGATTTTAAAGGCCGGCAACGCTCTTGTCACACCCCTGGTGTTGCAGTTGTCCATGGGCAGTGGAGATCACTTACCATCAGGTGACCCGCTTGCTCGTTTGTCGTCCTATTCCATAAAAAAAAAAGGATAATCATGCTTTTCTACATTTTTTAATCAACAAATTTTTGAATAGTTTGCTCCATTTTATTTTTGTCTGAAATTGAATTGGTTTTGATTGTTTTTTTAGAAAACGTAGAATTGAACTCACAATCAGACATGGCGCTTAGGTCGATCTATATTTTGAATTTGGTTTTATTAAATATTTATTATACTTGCAAGAGTTCTTCAACTCAGAGAGCCATTATGCAATATTGTAAAGGTGTGCAAAAAGTCAAAAGTCAAGACTTAACGCTAGTAGTTTCCGATTTTGCATGTTAAATAATAATAAGATAGAAAAATATGACGTTCAAAAAGAGATATGTGTCCAACTTTGAATAAAAATATTTGACTTTGATTCATAAAAATCACACATGTTTAAAATTTAATTCTTTAATTTAACTATTAATTTGCATGCCACTATTGGCTAAATGTATGTTTGTAAACATTTTATACACCTAACTCTACCTTTCATGACTACATTTAACGCAAATATAATTTCATTTCATTTCAATTTCATGTCATTTCAACTGGCATGGCTTGACCATTGGCTTCGGTGTAATAGGCGTGTAATAAAGCGCGCGGAACAGCGGACGGAAGCTTAAGAGGATCGAATGCCTGTAATTTTTTATACACAAAGCGATAACTCTTCCACCCCCATAAACCTTTACGTAATGAGGAAATTTTGGTGTCATTCGATTTAGATACCTTAATTCAGGGCTAACCTTTTTTTCTTTTTATTGATTGGGTTTAGATTAATGTACATAAATTAAAATGCCTCGGTGTTTTAGTATTTTTTATGTAAGAAATATGGATATTTACTTAGATGCTCATAACTTTTGTTGTAAGCAATATATCTTAAATATCAAAACGTACATCCCTACTTCTCTAATTTATCAATAATGTGTAAAAATCGTCGCCGTGTGAATCCCGGCAGAGTAGAATAGGACCACTCCAAGTCTTCCCGTGGATGTCGTAAAAGGCGACTAAGGAAACACAAGCTAAACAAAGCTTATTAACATCAAGGAGACCTCTCCAACCCGTTTGGCCAGCGTGGAGAGTGAAGGCCAAATCCTCTGACTACTCAGGCTAGTATATGGCTCTGGTAGTACAGAGAGGGTCGTGCTCCTGCAGTGGAGACTAGAAAGACCTGATGATGATGTGTAAAAGAAAGTGTTGAAATTGGACTATGTTTAAGGGGTGGGAAGCGTTATCGCTTTTTGTATGAAAATTTACAGGTAGTCTATTTTCTTAAGTAGTTAAGGGTGGTTTTTCAATGGGACGTACGGAACCCAAGTTTCACAGAGATTTGAAGCTGAAGTGGCGTCTAAGAACTTTTAATAATATTATTTTCTCCAAGATTACGCCTAGAAGTTATTTGCTTACGGAAAATAAATTCGGTCGTCGCCTGGATGAATTTATATCGCGTTTGACCTAGGGCTCGTCCGGTCAGACAGAACGAGTTATGTAACTTGGCGTGAAAGCACTCACGTACTAAAATAGTAGGAATTGTGTTACCTACTATATGTGCTTTACTAGGTATACCGGATTTTAATTTTCCCCTAACTTTTATATCCTTGTAATTAAATGAAATGAAATTTATCAATACATATTATAAAACAAAGTCCTTCGCCGCGCGTGTCTGAGTGTGTGTTCGCGATAAACTCAAAAAGTACTGCACGTATTTTCATGCGGTTTTAACCAATAGGATACGGATGATTCATGAGGAAAATATATCATGTATATTGAAATTGTAACATGAAAACAGAAAAAGAAAGAAAAAGAAAAGAAAGAAAAAGACAATGAGGAATAAATATACGTAATCATATAAGTAAAGCCCTTCGGGCGAGTAGGCAACCATAACTATTGAAAAGAGTTTCTTTAGGCGTTTCTTCTCTGCAGTGGTCGGTTCCGAAAGCTAGTAGTCTGTAGCTTTTGAACAATAAATAAATACATATTATCTTATTAGATAATTATAAATATGATTTGAGGTAAAAAGTGGCTGCAAAGGCCTATTTTCTGAATAAACGTTTTGATTTTGAAGGTTTTAAGGTATAGTACATGCCCGGGTGCAGTCGGGGTGGGCTGCTAGTTTGAATTAAATGAGTAAAATAATAATAATAGTAAAATAATATTGTTACAGTAATACATTAGTCCTATACATTCTGCCTTTGCCGACGTGCAATATATTATACTAGCTGTTACTCGCGGCTTCGCCCGCGTGATTTATAGCCTATGTCCTTCTCAGTACCCTAACCTATATGTATGCAAAATTTTATGATGATCGGTTCAGATACGGCGTGAAAGCGTAACAAACAATCAAATAAACAAACAAACTCACTTTCGCTTTTATAATATTAGTTGGGATTGGGATAGTATCTTTAGTATTTACTTAATAAAATAAAAAAGGATTCTATAAATCGGTCCAGGTGACTTCGAGTAATCTGGAAATATACACAATAAAATATTCTAATGAATTGATAATTTCCACCGTTTTTGAAAGCTTGTAAAAAAAGCACTACGTAACACAAAAGGGTGACGAAGTTTAGCACCTATACACGTATATGTTTTAAGTACAAGATGTAAGATTTATGGCATGCTAAAATCACCAAGTCAAACTTGTAAACATTTTGAAAAGTTAAATACAAATTAAGGAAAGACACAGGTAGTGTTCCGACAAAGGGCATGTTGACAAAAAATTTTTTCGTGTTACTATGTAAAGACCTGCCAAAAATAAATACAATAGTGACAGAAATACATTCTAAGCAAAAAATCTTTCAGATATAAAAGTTTTAAAGACACATGTTTTTAGACGTTAATTTTTAGACGTGAAAACGCGCCGCTGAAATGCCTACATATTTGTGACGTCACAAGCTTGTATTTTGTATGGGTGGCCTGAGAACTTTGTTTGGTAGCTATACGAAATATTCCGTTTGTAATAATGGTTTCATAATTAAAGTTGCTATAAATTTAGCGGACTTCATTACAGTATCATTGTAATTAAAGATTTTCATACTTTAAAAAATGGTCCTATTCACCCAACTTAAAGAAGCTTTCAAATTAAAAGTGTTCTTTATAGTGTTTTTAGATAGAAATTAGTCTCATTAGAAACAAATTTTATATAATCTTAACATTAGGCAACTACCATATTAGCTAACTATTTTCTTTTTGCTTGTAATTTTTCGCAATTGCAGCTTCCAACATATCAAAGTATCAGCGAATCAGTTCAATGAAAATAATGGCTAGCGTGGAGAGTGTAGGCCAAATCTTCTGACTGTTTTGGCCAATCTATGGCTCTGGTAGTACATAGAGGGTCGTGCTCCTGCAGTGAGGCATACCTGATATATATATATATATATACGGACAAATCACACAGATTGAGCTAGCCCCAAAGTAAGTTCGAGACTTGTGTTATGGGATACTAACTCAATGATACTATACTTTATGATATAATAGATACTTATATTTTATAAAAAAAAAAGTAAAAAATGATATAAAGAAGCTTTAAGATCACTTAACGAATCGATATCAAATTTAAAGTATTCTTTTTAGTGTTTTTAGATAGAAATTAGTATCATTGGAAACAAATTTTATATAATCTTAACATTAGTCAACTACCGTATTCAAAGTTGTGTGGTAGGTACTTGGCCGGTTTTTTATTATATATTTGTGATTACTCCAAGGAGGTCAATAAATTCTTATAACTAGAGTTCCACCCACATTATCATCATCGGTACAAATGCACTTGCGTTATAAATATTGCTTACAAAGGCTTATGATACATTATCTTATTGACAATGAGGTATATAACTATAGCCTGGCCCACATTTTACAAATAAAATATCGTATTTCCTTCCTATGCAGGCCCCATTTATTGATATGCTACTCCTGTGAAGTTTCGAATAAAATAATTTAACTATTGCTGTTTCCCCATACCAACTTTCAAGCCCTTTTTCACCCTCTGATCGGTTGAATTTTCATTAACCCTAGGACACGTAACTTTTTATTCCTATGCGTTAACCTAAAAACAAAGTTTCAAGCTTCTAGCTCTAAAACTGACGGACTTCCATACAAAATTTTAACCCCTTTTTCACCCACTTAGAGGGCGAATTTTCAAAAATCCTTTCTTAGCGGATGCCTACATCATTACAACTATCTGTACGTTGATAGATGAGTCAGTCTTGTTTATATATTTAGAAAAGGCACAGCATTTTGCACGTCCATCCACAATTACAATGATCTTGTATTAAGTAGTAACTATATTAATATTCGTTGTTCAGTTTAAAAGCTTTGATTGCATATGTTGACGTGACGCATGTACCAACACAAAGCTGTCACTTATACAAGCATGTGCCCCGTGGTTCCTAGCAGAGTAGAATAGGACCACTCCAAGTCTTCCCGTGAACGTCGTAGAAGGCGACTTAGGATACACCAGCTAAACACAGCTTATAAACATGAAAAAGACCTCTCCAACCCGTCAGGCCAGCGTGGAGAGCGTAGGCCAAATGCTCTGACTGCTTCCTGCAGTGGAGACTAACAAAGGCCTGATGATGATGATGAAACAAGCATTAAAAAATTTCCCCGTTTTTTAATCATTGAAATAAAGGCATGATGAAGTCTAGAGAGTAAATATTTAAAGATATAAAAATATTATAATTGGGAACTAACTACAAATTTTATCAATTTCAGATCTCCTGCCTGTGTTTTGAAGTTCAGCAGAAGCGCCTGCAATTGCAGCTAAACTACGTTCATTAACAGACGTTTAAAAAGTGAGTGAACAAAGAAAATAATACGATATAGCTACCTACATAATTTTCTTTTTTAAACTTTCGCGCTTTGAATTGAACACGTAATCCTAACTAATATTATAAATGTGAAAGTGAGTTTGTTTGTTTGTTTATTTATTTGTTTGTTTATTTGTTTGTTACGCTTTCACGCCGTATGTACTAACCGATCGTCATGAAATTTTGCAGACACATAGGTTAGGGTACCGAGAAGGACATAGGCTATAAATTAGGCGGGTGAAGCCGCGGGTAACAGCTAGTTATTTAAATAAAAATAAAAGGTTCGTGCTAAGTCCTGTTCATATAAATAACTATAAGCTACATAAGCCACATGAGAGCTCACGAGAGAACCCTGGATTCTTGAAGTGGTCGCCATGACCGAAATCGGTCGGACGGACGTCAAGTCAATACGACATTTTCAAAAAGTGCAAAATTGTTTTCATTTTTTTAAATAATGCATATACTTTCTTAAATCCACTTCTCTTATAACCTGAATACACGTTATCTAGTTGTAGTTTCCCTGGGAACTCCCTGTTGCCACTAGATGACGATCAGTGAAGCTAAGGGGGTTAATTTATACACGAAGGTGCCAGGGATTATTTTAATTGTAAAACTTCATCTCTATCAGAATATACAGCACCTGGAACCTGTGCCTAAACCTAAATGCTAATGGGCAATTAGACCTAAATGCCACTTTTAGGCTTAAATTATATGCATCCGCGCGACCGAGCGGTTCAGGCACAGGTTCCATCGACCGCGACCAAGCTGCTTTTCGATTTATTTAAAGCGGCCCTAGTTTTCGCTCTTGACGTGTCCTCTAGTGTTATCCGCTAAAAATGCACTGATAGAACAGAAGACTTTAATACTTATTGGGCTGGGAGACCACGTTACTCCAATAAATGGCAAGCGAACGACTGCGCCGTTCAAATAATTCGATGCTTGTAATTTTGCCGTGTAATGGCCCTGACGCTCAGCCGCGCGGATGCATATAATTCGAGCCTTAACTATTCATGTGTGTGTATGGAAAATAGATTCAAAATAATTAGGTAGGGATTGCTAAAAAACCTTAATGTAACATTAAAGTCTTATAGTCCTAGTCTTTGTATACCTTTTGAAGGATAAATAAAATATATGTACTAGAGCATTCTGGTTAATCACTTATAATGATAATATTATTTGCTGATGATGACGTGAGCGCAAACATACGTTCATTAACAAATATATTTGTTTGTAGGATAGGTCCGTAAGTTGGCCCACTTTTTAATAATGTCATTGATAAAGCTAAGAATTTTACAAACAAGTTATTTCTATCTATCCCTATTTGCTTAGAATATAGTTATCTCTCAAATCTCAATCAACAACTGTAACTGTCTCCGTGGTCCAGCGGTTAAGGCGTTTGCCTTGTTGACCCGGGGGTCGTGGGTTCGATTGCAACGGGAAGCATACTTTGTTAAGTTGTTTCCAGTTTGGTTAGGACATTGCAGGCATGAATCACCTGATTGTCTAATAAAAAGATGATCCCATGCTTCGGAAGGCACGTTAAGCCGTCCCGGCTGCCATCTGGTAGTCGTTAAAGGGTCCACGTCAGAGGCCGAGAGGCGGTTCCGAAGAACTCTGACACCAGGGTGTGCATGGTCCACTGACCGTGTCACCTACACGAAATGATGATGATGATGATCTCAATCAACTTCTAAAGTCAATAATCAACTTGTAGTTATCAAAGTTCGTAAGTATCTCTAAGTAAAAACTTGGTAATTTTCATTTTTTTTTCGAATTATTATGCCTACTCGTTAAAAACTCGTTAAGCTCAAGGGATTCGTCCTCAACTTCGTGTTCGGTTGGTGCAGGTATTGATGATAATGATAACGAAAAGCCTGCAAATTTTGTATACTAAAATTAATATATACCTACTGACAAATCACAGCTGACAAATCGGAGCTAGCCCCAAAGTAAGCTCGAGACTTGTGTTATGGGATACTAACTCAACGATACTATACTTTATAATAGATACTTATATAGATAAACATTCAAGACCCAGGTCAATCTGAAAAAGATCATTTTCCATCTTGACCTGACCGGGGATCGAACCCGGGGCCATCCGTGTCACAGGCCGGCGTGTTGACCGCTGCGCCACGGAGCTCGAAGTCAGATTTGAATCCATCACCTTCTACCAATCCTTTGACTAAATCGTCACACAAATACAAGAAATTGCACAGAGCTTCAAATAAATTCCCGTGCCAAATCCACCACGATCTTATTAATTGCCGAAATTTATGTCGCGTGCATTTCTGCGAATTTATAACTCTGTTAAGTCTCTCGTGGGATGCAGTTATGGGAATATAGATTTAGGTCAATCATAGGTTTGATTAAACTGATCAATACATCTTACTCACACTTATCTTTTGCCTGGGACTTGTAAAAAGGAAAGATTTCATTGTGCTTGAATTGAATAGGCTCAGAAAATTCTTACTCCTACCTATAGTAAGATTCTTCTTCTTCTCGAGTCATAATATCTATATTTTACCTTTAAGTTATAATATTTTTGACCAATATGCGGCCACAAAGATTGCCCTGTCATTTGCCTCTTCGATGTCTTTTTGAGTACAGCGGGGCATTTAGGGCACGTAAGAAGGTGGCTCATTGACTGGACGTCGCCGCAGTCACACGTGCTATTGCCGGAGAAACCCCACCTAACCCGGTTTTCCTGGCATTTTCCTACACCAGCCCGGAGTCGGTTTAGCGACTTCCAGAGTGACCAGGGAAGATTGCATATAGCAAGCTGATATATTCGGGTAACATAGTAGACATCGTTGTATGGGATTTGTTAGAAGGATTTAAAACATCCCTAAATACCACCGCTGACAACCCAGGTTAAAAAATGCTGGTGACGTGAATTTTCTGGGCTTTAGTCCATTTGAAATAAATCATGTGAAATAAAACGGAGATCGCAATTAAAATTTTGTTCTGCGATCTAGATAACCCTTAAAACTACCTATATTTATAAATTGTTTATAATTTTTAAACATTGTCTGTTAAAATCAGCAACTTTTTTAAAAAAACGCTACAGCTTCACGTTCACACTTAAGGGTGCGCTAGTCAGGTGTTTCGCCATACAAATTCTATAGGGTGATGACTCCGTTGTTCGGTATCGTCTGTTTAAAATTTTTAATTCAATCGATTTGTTTTGTCGTTATCTATGCTTGTATGGAATCATAATTGTAAAATTATAAGTACTTTAAAAATTATGAGTCTCAAAACATTCCGTTTTAACACGTAATTTTAACACATCTTTGGGCACAATTAAATACCGGAAGGAGGAATATTTGTGTTTGCACACACTAGACTGTTGTTCCTAATGTGCTTATACATCAGTGTAAATAGTTCCGCACAGTACAAAACCGAGTCTATCCCTTTCTCAGCGGAATAGCACGCATTTTAGCCACGTACGCTGACGAGTTCGAGTTCCCGACTAGCGCATCCTTAACTAGGCCTGTCAATATCAAAACAAAAAAGGGCAAACATTGCAAACGCACATGTATCTGCGATTTTTTTATATATTGTAGAGACCACTAAGAATAGCCTTGACCCATGTTTGCAACTTTCTTAACCCTGTGCTACTTCTGGGTGGCCCGAAAGTATGGGACTTTTCAGTTTTTGAAAAGACCCATTTTTTAAGAGTCTGTGTCTCTACTGTAAAAAAAACTTTGAGAGACGAAGTTGCACTCATTTTAAAGCCTTGTATTCTTCTATCTTTTATTTTCATTACAACTTTCCTGTAAGATCTTTAGTTTCTTTGGTACGGGCCCGGAAAACAAAACTACCCCAAATTGTGCCAAGTTTGGGAAAAACTGTCATGGTTTTACAAGCTATAACTCAATAACTTTAAGTCATAGAAACTATTCAAACGGTAGATAATTCTGTGTATTTAATAAAAGTATATATGTACCAAGTAAGATATTCGAAAAAGGCATCCACAAATTAGGTTTTTCATAAAAACTGAAAAATGTCCCATACTTTCGGGCCTCCAGAGCTAGCAGAGGGTTAAAAAAGCAAACTCGGGTGTATGCTATTCATAGTGGTCTCTACAATATATAAAAAATCGCCGATAGATGCGCATTTGCAATGTTTGATGTCGACGTTGACTGGCCTAAACTGTAGAGTCGATGTTGTTCGATGTTAGAGACGATGGGCCCATGGGGCCCTGAAGCCAAATCTTTTGTGACTGAGATTTCAACGCGTCTCCGCGATGTAATGGGCGATCCAAGGGCGGGCAGTTACTTTGCACAAAGAGTTTCTATAGCGGTGCAGAGAGGTAATGCTGCCAGCCTTATGGGTACCCTGCCTCGCGGCGACGCGTTGGGGTCTCTTTTTTATTTGTAATTCTGATTTTATTGTTATTTGTATTTATAATAAACTCTGTAAAGAGACTGTAAACAATATTTCATAAAATAATTTGAAGGGTTATCTTTGGCCTTATAGGGCAAAATTTTAAATGACTTCTTTGTTGTCTTTCAAAGATTTAATTTAAATGGGGGCAGCATGGGTCCTGTAAAATTTATGTATTCCCTTAATTAGCAGAGCTGACCCCAAGTAAATGGGATAAAGCTTGGCGGTATAACATATTCATTAAC
Source organism: Rhodophaea formosa (assembly GCA_963082605.1). Taxonomy (NCBI): domain Eukaryota; kingdom Metazoa; phylum Arthropoda; class Insecta; order Lepidoptera; family Pyralidae; genus Rhodophaea; species Rhodophaea formosa. The sequence continues at coordinate 13,260,482 of OY720228.1, read as the reverse complement.
CCCCTTATTCATATTTTTTTTTTCTTAGCTATTTGTGTCCCACTGCCGGGAAAAAGCCTCCCCCTCCGTTTTCCACCCCTTGTCCTATCCAGCGCCGTAACCTGCCACTCATGGTCGAACGCACATAAGTCATCCTTCCATCTAACCCTCGGCTTCCCTCTGTGCCGCCTTCCATCAGTGGGAACCCATTCAGTAATTGAACGTGCCCATCTTTCAGGTATCATCCGATATATGTGTCCCGCCCAGTCCCATTTCAGCCTAGCGGACTTCTTTCCCACGTCTACCACTTTAGTAATGGAGCGCAGTGTGGTATTTCTAACGTGGTCCGTCCTTTTTATACCTATCATACTGCGCTCCATTGCTCTTTGGCAAACCTGTAATTTGAAAAATAAACAAACGTTTATTAAACCTATATTAGTTAAAATATTTTTTGTCTTTATCCCACTAGAACACAAAATATATTTTAACTAAAACAGGTTTAAGTTGTAAATTTTTATGAATAAGTAGTAGGTGTATTAGGTGTTTATAAGCTTTGCTTAACTTGTGTTCCCTAAGTCTCCTTTAACGACATCCACGGAATGATTTGGAGTGGTCCTATTCTACTCTGCCGGGAACCACACGGCACATATAGATACTTACTTCTTTCTTCACAAACTTGCACATTTATAATATTATAAGAGTCTCTCTCATAAAAACCCTTATTAAAATTAAGTCAATAATCTGTTTTAATCATTATTATTTTTCAATTTCAGATGATCCAGCTAAAACACCGGACGATGGACGAATGCTATTTTTAAACGAACGAACTTACTTAATATAACTTTTTTATACGTTACGTAATAATGTCTTTTATTAATAAAAAACTTTTGCCATTCACCATCATGAAGTCGTACACATCGTATGAAGTGAAAGACAAAATTAAGAGTATCGTCATCTTTAGTCTCTACTACAGGAGCACGACCTCCTCTGTACTATCAAAGCCATATATTAGCCAGCTGAGCAGTCAGAGGATTTGGCCTACACCCTCCACGCTGGCCAAATGGGTTGGAGAGAAGACCTGATGATGAAGCTTCTTAAATAAAATTTACTTGCTGAGTTTGATAGGTTATTTAACAGATAGAGATCCGCTTAGAATACCAGAGGTCAATGACGTTCGTTGACTTCGTTATCTGTCAAATTTTAACACTTTTGTACTCATATGTTCACACGTAAAACTTCTTTAATCACGTGTGGCTTCAGTTATGTAGACAATATATAAACAACGAGAAAATGGACGAGCTCCGAGCAAGCTCCCGGGAGCTCTCGCTGGCTGGCGAATCTCCCTCAAGGATTTCCACAATTGGGGGTTTTTTGCCATTCTCACCACGTTTAGCAAACAGGTTGGTAAGCGCAGTTATTTTGGCTTATGTCAGTTCTGACGCTTCTGTCCATCGAAAGTGATTTTTTAAGGTAAGGTAGAAATTTGTTGAACTGGGAAAATGGAATGAAGGTATTTTAGATGCTACTTAGTCGGATGGATAGGGGATGAGAAAGTAGCAGCTCGGGGAACGGGGCGCGCGTACCCGATGCCATACCTGCAATCACCAGACTGGCAGTTGAGGATGACACCACTGACCATATACTACCTATCATAATCATCAGGTCTTTTTTTAGTCTCCACAGCATGACACTTTCTGTACTACCTGAGCCATATATTAGCCAGAGTAGTTAGAAGATTTGCCCTACACTCGCCACGCAGGCCAAACGGATTGGAGAGGTCTCTTTGATGTTAATAAGCTTTGTTTAGCTCGTATTTCCTAAGTCGCCTTCTACGTCACTCACGAGAAGACTTGAAGTGGTTCTATTCTATTCTGCCGGGAACCACACGGCTGACCTCACTATACCAATGCAAAGAGTTTTTCGCCCTGTCATTTCCTGTAAAATTATCCATTTACTACCCTAAACGTCTGGTGGCGCAACCTTATTATGTCTGGTTCACGGAAGACCAGCGGCGGTTTTATCACTGCCCTATGGCTAAGTGGCATCATTTTGGTACTTAAATAATGTAGTTATTAATTTCTTTACTTGAAAATTTGTAATTTGAAGTATCAAATATATTATTTTGCTTTCTTTCTTTCATGTCAATACATCAGCTCGGCCGTTACCCCGTCTTTAACAGCTGAACTCCGTATCAGCAAAGTCAACCGTATTTTATTGTGTAAGTTATTATCCAACAATAACTTTAAACTGACAAGCTAATAAATTGCGCAATTAAGAATATGCGTGATTGCGTTGCGGAAGGAGAAAAAAATTCTTTTAACAAGTTTCATTATTTAAAAAGTACAAAATTACCCGACTCTTTCAATATCTTTTAAGTACCACGGTATCAAATTTCAAAAGGAAGTTAGTCAGATCCCCTCATCAATTAAAAAAAAGCTGATGATCTTCCGTGTGGTTTCCGGCAGAGTAGAATAGGACCACTCCAAGTCTTCCCGTGGATGTCGTAGAAGGCGACTTAGGAAACACAAGCTAAACAAAGCTTATAACATCAAAGGGATCCCTCCAACCCGTCTGGCCAGCGTGGAGAGTGTAGGCCAAATCGTTTACAGCCCTAGCTAATAAGGCTCTGGTATTACAGAGAAGGTCATGCTCCTGCAGTGGAGACTAAAAAAGACCTGGTGATGAAGTAACATTATTTAAAAAAAACATAAAAAGCCCTACAGCTATTTTGACTGTTTACGTTTGACATACAGATTTCTTGGAGACCTTACATAGCCTATGACACTCCGGGGAAGATTACGAAACTAATGACACTTCACACTTCAAAATTAGTCAAGCCGTTTAGACTACAGAAGGCAACAATGGAACAGACACACTTAAATGCATAAATATATACTATTGCATTGACGAGCTCCGTGGCGCAGCGGTCAACACGCCAGCCTGCGACACGGGGGTCCCGGGTTCGATCCCCGGTCAGGTCATGATGGAAAACGATCTTTTTCAGAATGACCTGGGTCTTGGATGTTTATCTATATAAGTATTTCTTATAAAATATAGTATCGTTGAGTTACTATCCTGCGACACAAGTTCACAACTTATTGTGAGGCTAGCTCAATTTGTGTGATATGTCCCTATATATTTATTTATTATTTATTGTATGTATGTATGTAAGTACGTGCAAAAAAACATTACTGACCTTCTAAGTCGGTCAGTGGGGAAAAATTGTAAGAGGATCGTTTTTCAAAAGCAGTATATAATCTGGCCTCGTCCAAGTGATCGCACCAGATGGAAGTTTTTCTTCTTTTTAACCCCCGACGCAAAAAGAGGGGTGTTATAATTTTGACCTCTCTGTGTTGTGTGTCTGTCTAAGGCACCGTAGCTCTGATATCAACCGCTTAACTAAGGCTAAGCAGCAGCTTAGCCAAGAAAATAAATATGAAATTATTATTGTGCGTTAATCACGTGCACGCACTATTCAGCCAAAGTTATCAGTACAGAGTCATTGGTCGACACTGACCTTTGGAAATAAGTATAATTATGGAAATTCGCTGCTTTACAAAGATAACAGTAGCCCTGTGAAAAAATTTACATCGTTGGGAATAAATATATAAAGTTAAAGATAGGAAAAATTTGTAGCAAACCCTTTTTTAGGGTTCCGTAGTAAACAAGGAACCCTTATAGTTTCGCCATGTCTGTCTGTCTGTCTGTCTGTCTGTCTGTCTGTCTGTCTGTCTGTCTGTCTGTCTGTCTGTCCGTCCGCGGTTTTACGCAGAGACTATAAGTACTAGAAAACTGTAATTTGGTATGGGTATGTATATTAATCATGGCAAAAAAGTGGTAGAATAAAATCTTGAAAAAAAAATTTTTTTAGGGTAGCTCCCATACAAGTAAAGTGAGGGAGTAATTTTTTTTTCTCTATTTACCTATCGTGTGGGGTATCGTTAAAAAGGTCTTTAAAAAATATTGTGAGGTTGAGAACACCATTTTTTGATTAAGGGCTCCGTTTCCGAAATATTTGGTTTTGAAGTGCGAATTTTTGTTAGAGGTAAGTGTCCCCCCCCCTCTATCTGCTAAACGGTTATATATAGATACGTGAAAAAAATTACAGCAATAGCATATATACTGAAGTTGAAAGGAAAACTATCAGAGCTGAGTAGTAAGTACAAACTAAAAAGTTATAGGCAACCAACTTATAAACTGTAAAATTTCATACTATTTTCATTGTTAGATGTTTTTGGTCGTTAAACTGTGAGGTGCGAGTGTGAACAGTGTGAACTCAAAGTTATCATTCGCAACTACGGAACCCTACACTGCGCGTGGCCCGACACGCACTTGGCCGGTTTTTTTTTTCTTAAAACCTGGAAGGGGAGGGGGGGATGAGGTTATATTTAAACGCTGTATAAGTTAATCATATTTAAGTTGCGGGAAAATGCGACACCATCAGTCAAAAACATAACTTGCAAAAAAAAACAAGTCTCGCAACTCAGCTCTCCTACCATAGAAAGTTGTGAGATCCCCATGTAATATTGTCGGTTAATTTATTCATTCCCAACTTAAGGTCCTTCTGTCTTAAGCTATTGCATAATTAGCTAACCGAACAACATCTTAGGTGACCATATCAACATCAAAAACCTTTTGTTTTAAATAAATAGAATGACTTGGCAAGCGCAGTTGACAATCAAATTTAATATAGATAATAGGTATTACGAGTATATATTGCTCGAAGATTGCTTGTAAGATACGTTGGTTTTCATGCGATGGTCTCAAATTGATTTGGTCACGAAGTCAAGTCAAAGATTTTTATTCAAAATTGGAGAATTTTATCTCTTTTTGAACGTCATATTTTTTACTTTCTTTTTATTTTTAATTTTTAATATGCAAAATCGAAAAACTACTAGCGTTTCGTAATGACCACTGGTGAGAAGAATACGCCGAAAGAAACTCAATCCAGACTTGGTCCCTACGTGCCTGAAGGGCTTCGATTACAATATTTTACAAGTATTTATTTATTTCTAATGTTATTTATATTAATTACAATAAATTACATCAATTAAATTAATGCCACGCATTTTTATCATTTAAATAATCATTAATACAATAGTATACCTTTTTTATTAACTGGTTTTTAACAGCAGTTTTAAACTTATGTAAATGTTGACCCGATATTTCTGCGGGAATTTGATTTAGAAGCGTGCTCCGAGACCCATAAATGAACGCTTAGTTTTCTGCAATCGCAAAGCTGGTGTAGCCAACTTATTTTTATTTCTTGTGTAAAGATGTTGTTAGGTTAGATTTGGCCACCTTTCTGGCCACATGCGACAAACATGTCCTGCCCAGCCCCATTCCAGACTGGCACTTTTTGCACCTACGCCTGCCTGCGACACGGATGGTCTCGTGTTCGATCCCCGGTCCGGTCAAGATGAAAAATGATCTTGGACGTTTATCTATATAAATCTTCGAGCAACACGGAAGGGAGTAGCCATACGCTGCATTCCCCTCTGTAAATGGTACAAGCCAAAATTAGGCATATGCATGTCTATGTGTTAGTTGTGTGTGACTCATCTGTACACAAATTATTATTTTTTTATGTCATTTTTTGTGACAATGTCATAATTACTATCAAGTGACAGTTTAAGTTTTGTATGTAGGTGTGCGGAACTAAACTTGTGTGCACATTTCCCCCCGCAAAAAACGCCAGAAAAATTGTCATAGTAAATTGTCGCTTTGCCCACTCCCTCCGTCCGGTACGGAGGCCGTGTTGCTCGAAGATATAAGTATATATTACAATATTGTACCGATGAGTAAGTATCCCATAACACAGATCTCGAACTTACTTTGGGGCTAGCTCAATCTGTGTAATTTGTCCGTATATATTTACATTTGTAATTTTGGTCAGAGAGCGCAGCTCGGTGTTCCTAACTTTGTGTCTATGTCACAACCCTTATGCAGCATACCAGGGTTGTGACTTATAGACAAAGTGGCTCCATTGCTCGTTGGCAAACCTTAAGTCTCGACTTTGAGTCTAGGTAAAAGACCAAGTGTGTGCACCATGGGTTAGGATGGGCAGAATGCACATGTTAACGACCTTCCGTTTGAGAGATAGATTTGCACGTGGATGGCCAGATATAGTGAAGGATAGAAATGAGTGGAGAATTCAAGAAAAGGCCTTTGCCCAACAGTGGATTACAGCAGAATAAGGCTAAGAAAAAAAATTAAACACTTCTGAGAACGGGGAAAAGTTGCTGAAACGTCATATTGCTGGGGACGTTATGAGTTCTTGTTCTGTACGTTATCATCATCATCATCATCAGGCCTTTTTTAGTCTTCACTCCAGAAGCACGACCCTCTCCTGTACTACCAGAGCCATATATTAGCCAGAGCAGTCAAAGGATTTGGCCTACACTCTCCACGCTGGCCAGATAGATCTCTTGATGTTATTAAGCTTTGTTTGGCTCGTGTTTCCTAATTCGCCTTCTACGACATCCACGGGAAGTCTTGGAATGGTTCTATTCTACTCTGCCGGAACCACACGGCGTACATCTCATCTGTTCGTTATAATTTATATTAATTCTGTGCCTGTGTGCATTCCTTAGGCCATACATAGTATTTAACGACCGCGGGTGAAGGCTACTGAGTCATAGGCGAAGATAAGGACATTTCACTGAATTGCAACTTTATCAAATGGCGGATGCTACGATAGTAAGATAGCTACACGTGTTATGATGGTCGTGGGAAGTATTTGCTGATATTTACTGTTGTAAACTATCTATAACATTCCGGATAGAAACGATAGGAAGGTCATCCTACCACCTTGAATCCTTAATGGTTGAACAGTCTTGTTTATTCAGTTCAGATTAATTGTTTAAATGCTTAATTTTACTCCAAAATTATCAAATATTGCCAGAATTCCTTATTTCCTATTGTATGGAGACATGCGCGTCCAGGAGACTCTTAAGAGGGAATGACTCAGACCGTCAATATTAACAACTTTTCTTATAGAGTCAATACGAAGAACTCGATTTTTTTTTACTTTCCTATACATTTCGCCGGAGCGGCAAAACACTTTTGTATGAAAATCTCTTTTTTTTTTATTCCCAGCATTCATATCCCATAGCAAAAGTTGTTCATATTAATAGGCGGAGTTACCTCTTGAAGGATATGTCGAGTGTCATGTTACACTTTCTCTATTTATTTCTTTAGGCAATACGATTGACATACGCTCCTATGCTGTCACTCGTTGGATCACCGCGATGTAGATCCGCGAGGAGCCCGATGGTCCAGTGGGTGTGAGCTCTATGAGCGCTTACGTATGTTAAGCAACCCCTGGTGCAGTCCCTACTTGGATGGGTGAGCGCAAGTGGCATAAAAATATCTCGAGCTCCTCCGTGCTTCGGAAGGCACGTTAAGCCGTTGGTCCCGGCTGTCATCGTTGATGGCAGTCGTTAAGCTATGTCAGATGCCTTAAGGCAGCTTGAAAAATCTGACACCAGTGTTGGCCACTTACACATACGAAAAACAAACCGCGATATAATAACATCTCGCTGTGTAGACTCGTTCTAAGAGTGTATAGAAATGTGTGGCACGCACGGCGATAAAATTGCCGCGATTCTCTCGCTGGTGAAGACGGTCCCTTAATTAAAAGTAAGGCCACGCATCTTCTGAACCCGCTATCTGTCGCTTCTAGGAACTGATTTATGTCAAAATAATTGTTTATTCGGAATATACCGTACATAATGACATACACTTGACTATTAGTTATTCTGAAATTATTCCATCTGATAAAATCGTAAGTTATAATTTATTGTTACTTAGTTAAAGGATATATTATGCCTTTCTCCCAATTAATTACATTGTAGTTTATTGTTACTTAGTTAAGGGAAATATTCCCTTCTCTCAATTATTTAGTTTATTGGATTTTAAACAAACAAAGTAGGCATTATGTATTTATGAGGGTGTAGGCTAAGTCTAGGTAAGACTAAAGACCATAATTAGCCAGACAACTGGACCGATTTCGGTGAAATTTAAATGGAACCAATTGAAAAATGTACACTTCCAAATAAAAACAAATCATATTAGTTCATAAATGTTAAGGTTATAAAGTAACATACAAATAAAATAAAAACATGCCACATGGGCATGAATTTTTAGATTTATAAGTTTTTTTTTTAATGTTAAAAGTAGTTTAGTGTATTAGTTTTATTTATTGATAGTATAAGATTTTTTTTATTTATCACATGTTAAACCATTATTATTTTCTAATTACTGTTGATTTATTTTATAAAAATAAAAAAACTTATTTTATTTTAACCAATTTCAGCCGAAATACTCCCATACCAAAAGACGTTTCATACCAAACGACCATGTACCAAGCGAGCTCCCATACAAAGTGACCTCCGACCCAAGCGACCTCCCGAAGATCAGGCGCAAATATGGTACTAGTCCAGGACGTAACCTTATTTTGCATGCCTACTGTGAAAGGCGGGATTTATATAAAGACCCTAGCAAATAAACATTTCATTAAATTAAATAAGTATTCGTAAAATTGGTTTCAGTATGTGGTCCCAAAGATTAATTCGTACGTGTTTTTCTGAAAGTTGCACATCACATAGATAGCACAAATAGGTTCTAAAGCACTTATTTGATTTAAAACCACTGATAGCGTCACAACTTTCTTATGGTAAATAACATTTTTTTTTCTTTTTTCGTATGTGTAAGTGGCCAACACTGGTGTCAGATTTTTAAGCTGCCTTAAGGCATCTGACATAGCTTAACGACTGCCATCAACGATGATAGCCGGAACCAACGGCTTAACGTGCCTTCCGAAGCACGGAGGAGCTTGAGATATTGTTATGCCACTTGCGGTCACCCATCCAAGTAGGGACTGCACCAGGGGTTGATTAACATACGTAAGCGCTTATAGAGCTCACACCTGAACCATCGGGCTCCTCAATAAAAAGAATAAAAGCGTTCATCACGAAATATATCTTATTAAAAACTAGTTATCCGCGGCTTCGCCCACGTAATATATAGTCTGTGTCCTTTTCAGTACCCTAACCTATGTGTATGCAAAATTGCATGATGATCGGTTCAGTAAATAGGGCGTGAAAGCGTCACAAACAAACTCACTATCGCATTTATAATATTATTCAGGAAGTAAGGATTACGATTAAACAATATCTTTGGAGTAACATTTATCCCACCAAAAACATAAATGTTAAAAAGGAGAGCCAAGTTCAATACAAAAATTATGCTTAGGTGTGGGCTTCGCCGCAAAAAGGATGGAGATCTAAATGAGTGCAAAGTTCTATGCAAAATCCAAATATGTATTTATAGGAACAAAATAACATTATGTACAAGTATTAAACTCTATTTCTTTGCTTTATTGGATACCTATAACAATTGCTGTTATTTAAAAAAAATGAGATCTCAAAGTAGGTTAGATTTGACTTGGCCAGTTTTCATTACATCAGTCATTTTATATATTTTAATTCTGATAAAAAACTGGCCAAGTCAATTCTAACCTACTTTAAGAACTCATTTTTTTTTTAAATAACAGCAATATAAATTTTAGCCGTGTGGTTCCCGGCAGAGAAGAATGGGACCACTCCAAATCTTCCCGTGGATGTCGTAAAAGGCGACTTAGGAAACTCAAGCTAAACAAAGCTTATAAACATCAAAGAGACCTCTCCAACCCGTTTGGCCAGCGTGGAGAGTGTAGGCCAAATCCTCTGACTGCTCTGGCAGTACAGAGAGGGTCGTGCTCCTGCAGTGGAGACTAACGAAGACCTGAAGATGATGATGATGATGAATATAAATTTTATCTCAGTTTTAGCAAGTGTAGGCGAACATCGATGAACACCATCTAGTGACGAATGTAAAACAACTCTGCAGCGCCGTCATCTTACAAAATATTGAAGTCAACTTGAAGTATTATGTCTTAGATTAATAATTGGTCTCCGCGGTCGTAGCGCGCGGAGACCAATTATTAATCTAAGTATTATGTATTGTCTTTGGTTAAAGTTTCTTGAATTAAATGGAGAAAAAAACAAAAAAATATTGCGATGAATCTGACGACGTCCTTTTTTGAAGTCGGTTAAACATAATACTAAGTTGTTTACGCGGGAAATCCCCACGATATCTAATAAGGCATTTGACCCTCTTGGAAATGTTACATTGTATTTATTGACTAGTAACTCGCTCTGAATTCTCACGTGCATGCATAAAATATACCATGTTGACTGTAATCATGAAGCTTTTCAATGTTACAAATCATTTTTGAATCTGTTCACTGGGTTCGAAGCACACCCTTACCACTCTCTGTTTTTTTATATTTTATGTATAAGTTGCTGTTACCCGCGGCTTCGCCCGCGTATTATATAGCCTATGTCCTTCTCAGTACTCTAACCTATGTGCATGTAAAATTTCATGATGATCGGTTCAGTAGGTTGGGCGTGAAAGCGTAAGAAACAAACTCACTTTCGCATTTATAATATTAGTTAAGTTTTTATATTTTATGTATAACTAGCTGTTACCCGCGGCTTCGCCCGCGTGGTATATAGCCTATGTCCTTCTCAGTACCCTAACCTATGTGTATGTAAAATTTCATGATGATCGGTTCAGTAGGTTGGGCGTGAAAGCGTAACAAACAAATAAACAAACAAACAAACTCACTTTCGCATTTATAATATTAGTTAGTATTAGGATTAGGACTAGCTGTTACCCGCGGCTTCGCCCGCGTATTATATAGCCTAAGTTCTTCTCAGTACCCTAACCTATGTGTATGTGAAATTTCATGATGATCGGTTCAGTAGGTTGGGCGTGAAAGCATAACAAACAAACAAACAAACTCACTTTCGCATTTATAATATTATAGTTAGGATTTAATGATATAGCAAGTTTGCATCATGATTCCATACTTCGGAAGGCACGTTAAGCTGTGTGTCCTAAACGCCATCTTTCGTTTGTTACACCTTGTCCTTATTCGTTCTGGACCCTTTGGGTTGAGGAGGTCAGGCGACAATCTCTCTAAAAACCAGTAACCTCGTCAAATCACCGCTAGGATACGTAGCGGACCCCCGGGCTCTGAAGCGTTACCACCCAGGATGCAACCTCGAATACACTCCAATAATGATGATCATCTAGATACGAACTAGTTACATACATGGCGAAATTTTAGGCCCTTTTAGAGCCCTTAAGGAGTGAATCAGCCCGTATTAATAACTTACTTTTCCTATGCAACCAAAGCTAGAAATCAAAAAAATAATTACATTTTCTACAAAAATATTCAGCAACCCGGTAAACCTGTATGGGAATGTCAATTTTATTTAAGTTCCCAGCATAAGCCCCATAGGGCAAGTTGTTCATATCAATCGGACTGAATCACCCTTCAAGGGTCCAATTCCAATTCCGCCATGTATATGAATGAAATAATTTCAAATTATTGGGTAATTAAGCTTGTTGACTGGCGATAAGCGGTGTTTGTTGTTAGCGAACGTTGCCCCCTGATACCCGAGCAAGGCCCCCAAACATCGCAAGCTGGGGTCATATCTTCTTACATACATACTATCACGTATTTTTCCTTGCGGGGTAGACAGAGCCCAGGTCTGTAAAACCTTGACGTTTAGCATGTTGGTGGGCTTGTAGGTGAGAACGGAATCAAAATAGTGATGGGTTGCTAGCCGCAATGCCTACATGATTCCTGATGCCCATTCCCTCGATCGACTTTTACGATCTACGCGGGAAGAGAAGCAGCTGGTACATTCTACATTTGTTCTTTTCTCTCAGACCAGCATGGAAATATATATATCTTCCTATTATGGCATTGGCTAAGAACGTCAATGGCCCAATTATTTAACTGGCATTGCGGTAAACACATTGGCCGTGTGGTTCCCGGCAGAGTAGAATAGGACCATTCCTAGTCTTCCCTTGGATGTCGTAGAAGGCGACGGAAACAAGCTAAATAAAGCTTATAAACATCAACTAGACCTGTCCAACCCGTCTGGCCAGCGTGGAGAATCTATGCCAAATCCTCAACTGGTCAATTCTTTATTCTTTTTAGGGTTCCGTAGTAAACTAGGAACCCTTATAGTTTCGCCATGTCTGTCTGTCTGTCCGTCCGCGGGTTCACTCAGAGACTATAAGTACTAGAAAGCTGAAATTTGGTATGGCTATGTATATTAATCATGTCAAAAAAGTGGTAGAAGAAAATCTTGAAAAAAATTTTTTTAGGGTATCTCCCATACAAGTAAAGAGGGAGTAACATTTTTTTTTCTATACAAACCCTTCGTGTTGGGTATTTTTAGATAGGTCTCTAAAAAATATTGTGGGGTTGAGACCACCATTTTTCGATTTAGGGATTCGTTTTCGAAATATTTGGTTTTAAAGATGTTTTTGGTCGTTAAACTGTGAGGTGCGAGTGTGAACGGTGTAAAATCAAAGTTGTGATTTGCAACAACGGAACCCTACACTGCGCGTGGCCCGACATGCACTTGGCCGGGTTTTTTTTTTGTTTATAAGTAATTAACTCAGTGCACTTACAGTTTACAATTACAAGCTAATATATGGCTGTGATAGTACAGAGAGGGCCTGGCCCCCGTAGTGGGGACCAAAAAGTCCTCATAATGACGGTAAACACAATCATCACAGTGCAGGGGTGTCGCCCTTAACAACTGTCTGTCCGGCAGTTGTGATGGTGATCCATCCATACAAGTGTAAAAAAGAAAAAAAAAGTTGCATCTCAAATACCTTTATCCCAATCCCCAGTCAAACAAACACCCCTTCCCTGGCCTAAAGAAGGTTTTGGATTGGCAGTAGCGTTGGAACCGAGAGAGAACAAACTCAGATTAGCGCTCAACAGCTCAAGCATCGTAAGTATAGTAAAAAAAAGTATAGTAAAAGTAAGTATAGTAAAGCCTCCCCCAAGGATTTCCGTGATTGGAGGGGTCCAATCACGGAAATCCTTGGGGGAGGCCTGAAATGAAATGAATAGTTTTTATTCAAATTTTGGATCTCATGTATCGCTTTTTGAACGTCATTTATCTTTCTTGTAGTAAAAGTGTAATAATAAATGTATGTAAATATAAAGTTTAAGTGATTTTTTTTTTGTTAGATTTATGTTTGGAAATATTTAAAGGTATCCTATTTAGTTGTAAGTTTAGAAATATTTATTTTATAGTAACATTAACATGTTACAGTACCCCTCTTCCAAGTAAAGATTTTACCTGTGTAAAATCTTTGCTGAGTGCCTTGTTATTATTATTATTGAAAATTTAAAAGATGCCTACTTATTGTTATTTGTTAGCTTTATGTCTTTTATATGCCATGATCCTAGGTCACGTCCAGACATATCCTCGAGCACGTACACTAATGGTGAGTTATTTTATGGTAACATAAACATGTTACAATAGATATATATATTTTTTTTTATTTATAATATTTTTTTTTGCAAAGTCGAAAAACTACTAGCCTGTGTCCAGCATATAGGACTTTATACGGCTGGAATTATGATGGTAAACACATCCTACCATTGAATAAAAAAAATAGAAAAGTAGCATCGCATCTTGGGTAACGACTTTTGTAGCCTAGTGGTCATCATGCCAGGTTGTCACACCGCAGATCCCGGGTTCAATTTGGTCAGGTCAAAATGGAAAATAACCATTTCCACGTCAATCTAGGTCTTGGATAGTGAACTATTTATATTTTTGTTGCAAAATATGGTATCGTTGATTTTTATATTTTATACAACTAAGTTGGCAAACAGGCATACGGCCCACCTGATGAAAGGCGGTTACTGTAGCATATGGACGCCTGTAACACGGTTACCTATCATAAACAAGAACAGGTTTTGTACGAATTTTAAAACACCGAAAACGTTTCGCTATTTTTTTATTTTCCATAGTTTCATTTTACCGAAAATACAATTGCTATATTGTTGAAATTCCGATTATTGATACTTATTTTTTTGAAAACTATATGCTTTGTATTGCAACCCAACGTTTATCCGCGACACTATTGCTCTATGTTTTATTTATCAAAAAAAATATTTCCTTATTATTAAAAGACAACATTTCAAACGATAAATACCTAAATGAAATCCATTAGAGTAAGTATAATATACTTACCTGTTTTATACTTTTTTCTTTACAATTTTTCTCTACGGTGCTGGGTTTGGCTACAAAACACTTCAGAATAACGCGGCAATTTCGTTTCTGGCGCTTCGGCGGCCGCTGCCGCGGCACGCTCGCTTCGCTCGCTCGCCTCGCGCATGCTTGGTTCATGTAGAACCTAACGCTCGTCGCTTCGCTCCTCGCAACCTACCCCTAGTTTTCGTTAACCAGTTCCTTTCAAACACCATATTCCTAAACTCCAGAACTAGTTTTCGTAAAACCATGAGTCACAGAGCAATATTGAAAAAACAAAAGTGGCTTATTTTGAGAACTTTTAACCATTACGACAGTAAAAAATAGGCCTCTTAAGTAGAATTCCAATTTTAACGTTCAAATTTTTTAAGTCCCAAAACTTGCGCAGCCTTTGCTACACTCCAACCTAATTTACTTTACTACTAATCTCGATTTGTCGACTGTAAGTAGTTATTGAAAATCTGTGTTAATAATAATAGGGAAAAAGTTACTTCTATCTTTAATACTTCTAGAAAATGAAATTATTCATACCAAAACATTTGTCACAATAAAATTACATGATTCGATTTTCGGTCGACAGTTTGTCTAAAAGACGAAAAATATGTTTATCAAGGTTATTGAAGGAGAAAATATGGCAAAGAAGCCATTTGGCATTTAAAACGTCGTTGTACCGTTTTCGAACAACTGAAATTCGAAGAGATAAAATTCTTGTTTGTGATAGGTTACCATTAGCCAGAGCAGTCAGAGGATTTGGCCTACACTCTTCACGCAGACCCGACGGGTCCGAGAGGTCTCTTTAATGTTTGTAAACTTTGTTTAGCTTGTAATTCCTAAGACTAAATTCTACGACATCCACGGGAAGACTTGGAGTGGTTCATCATCATCAGGTCTTATTTCGTCTCCACTGCAGGAGCACGACCCTCTCTGTACTATCAGAGCCATAATTAGACACAGCAGTCAGAGGATTTTGCCTACACTCTCCACGCTGGCCAGACGGGTTGGCGAGGTTTTTTTGAGATTTATAAGCTTTGTTTAGCTTGTGTGTGTTTCCTAAGTCGACTTCTACGACATCCACGGGAAGACTTGGAGTGGTCCTACTCTGCCGGAAACCACAAGCAGCCATTAAAAAAGTTAAAACTAACTAAATAGTCTAGAAAACACCACACCACATTTTGTAATCCATCTGATAAGTCACCATTTTTATCTGCGTATTAACACAACAATAGAAAGTGTTAAAGCATAACTTAAAGCTTATTATCCCTCATTAAAAGAAAGATAACGGTGCTAATTACTTGCAAATACAACTCGGTACAATAAACATTCAGATTACTGAGTGCGGCCCTTATAATAATGACCTTACCTGAGACCGACCTTGAGAAGACTTAAAACAAAATAGATAGTATTATCTAACTTTCTCTTGTTTAAAAACATGGCAAGTCTATTTTTATGATTAACAGATTTCACATAGCACAGAATGAATATTTTAACTTTATTTAGTAAAATAATTTTCGGTCCCTTACGCAAAAAGATTAGGTACATATAATTATGTTGTGAACTTGTGTCGTAGGATAGCAACTCAACAAAACTATATTTTATAATAGATACTTATATAGATAAACAACCAAGACCTGGGCCTAAAGATTTTTTAAGTTTTAAGTTTTTCTAATCTGTAATGAAATGTTTTTTTTTTGAGCTACCAGCTTTTGTCTCATAGGAAAAGTTACTTATATCAACGGGCTGAATTACCCCTTTAAGGGTCAAGTAAGACAACTCAGGATATATCCGGGTACAGACTTGATTGAGGAGGAGATATTATACGTTCAAAATTTGTAAGAGTTATTATTCGTTTTGTATTTCAACTGTCTACCAAATTTCTTTCTTTCTAACAATAAACTTTCAACAATTAAACAGCAACAGATTTACATTTATGTCTTCTTAAAAGATCGGCAACGCTCTTGCCACACCCCTGCTGTGGTAATTGTCCATTTGCGGTGATGCCTTACCATCAAATGACCCGCTTGCTCGTTTCACGTATTATATAATAAAAACTGAGGAGCCCGATGGTCCAGTGGGTGTGAGCTCTACGAGCGCTTACGTATGTTAAGCAACCCCCGGTGCAGTCCCTACTTGGATGGGTGACCGCAAGTGGCATAAAAATATCTCGAGCTCCTCCGTGCTTCGGATGGCACGTTAAGCCGTTGGTCCCGGCTGTCATCGTTGATGGCAGTCGTTAAGCTATGTCAGATGCCTTAAGGCAGCTTGAAAAATCTGACACCAGTGTTGGCCACTTACACATACGAAAAACAACAAACAAACAATAATAAAAACAACACAAATTAGGTAAATACTAAGCATTGGCTTATTAATTACCTTATTTGTGTTGTTTTTATTGTTGTGACATAAACACAAATGGTAAGCAAGCATTGGCTTGCTTACTATTTCTGTTTATGTCACGTTACACCCATGATCCTGGCTGTCATCATCATCATCGCAGCCGCAAGAAGCCCACTGCTGGACGTATGCCTCCCGTAAGGATTTTCAATACGCCTGCATCTAGCGCCTTCCTGCGACTTTGGTCATGTCGTCCGACCTGTTATATTTAGATATACGGCTGTAGTATTTAGATGGTAATCGTAAACGTCAGATGCGTTGAGGTATCTTTAAAAAAATCTAACACTAGTGTTAGCCACTTACACACACGAAAAGCAAAGCAAGATATGCTATGTACCTATTACACAATGATTTTAATTTTACGGTTTACTAACATACTGCCACGTCTTTATCCCTTGCTTAGTAGACAGGGCCCAAGGTAATAAGACTCAAAGACCACATTTAGCATCGTAGTGGGCTTAAAGATTGATCATGTGTCCTTTTGTAAGTCTATTTTAAAGGTTTCCCATTATAACAGACTTGTCTAGTTTTGGGAAACCTATATTATAATATGTATCTTTACTGCCATACGAGCTACATACTATGAGTGCCTTACCAACCGTGTGCCAGCTGTCTCTGAGATACAGATTATCGTCTAGTTCAGAGATGGTTTGTTACTGGCTGGATCAAGGGACTCCAAGGGACAAGAGTATAATACAACTAACGAAAACTGCTACTACCTGTATGTACCATCTTTACTGTATTGTATTTTGTGGCTCAATAAAGAAATTATTATTATTAAAAAAATCTATGATTTTCTTTTCTCCTAAAGCAGCATGGGATGTATTTCACAATTAAATATATTAATTTTACGATGTAAATTGATAAAAGAGCTAATAATTTGTAAAACAAGCGAATACATAGCTCGACCTTTGACGCCAGAGCTGTCCATGCCTAATGTTCGGCAAATATACACTACGGCCCTCCCACACGAGCTACATGTACTTCACTTTACAATTTATATCGGAATCATCATCATCAGGTCTTTTTTAGTCTCCACTGCAAGACATGACCCTTTCTGTACTACCAGAGCAGTCAGAGGATTTGGCCTATACTCTCCACGCTGACCAGACGAATTGGAGAGGTCTCTTTTATATTTGTAAGCTTGAGTTTCCTAAGTCAACTTCTACGACATCCAAGGGAAGACTGGATTGGAGTGGTCCTATTCTGCTCTGCCGGGAAGCACATGGCATAGACAGAGAGATCATACACAAATACAAAGTGAGGGCAAAGATGACTGAACGTAATACTAATAATAGAATTCCTAGTAAAAAGCAACTTAGTAGATAGTAAACATGAATTTATTGGGCTGTTTACGCATGGTAATTAAACAAGCTGAACAAGTAACAAAACTGACATAAATGTAACTTTAAGGTATCCGAGTTTATGATAAAGATTATCCAGAATTTAAGCCAAAGCCATGAAAAGCCAGCTGTAAACAATTGTCAAATTATAATTAAAGTGTAAGTACTGCCGTTGTAGTGAACTCTGGGTTCAGACACATCATAGCTATGGATGCAACCGGGAAAAAAGTAACCTGAGTGTCAAAGCCCATGATACAACTCACTGGTGCAAACGAATGATGGCTAAAGCTTTGACTTATCCTTAACGAATAAATAATAATAAATATATAGGGACAAATCACACAAGTTGAGCTAGCCCCACAGTAATAATAAATAAATATATATATACGGACAAATCACACAGATTGAGCTAGCCCCAAAGTAAGTTCTTAAGTAAGACTTGTGTTATGGGATACTAACTCAACGATACTATACTTTATAACAAATACATATATAGATAAACATCCAAGAACCAGGTCAATCTGAAAAAGATCATTTTCCATCTTGACCTGACCGGGGATCGAACCCGGGACCATCCGTGTCGCAGGCAGGCGTGTTGACCGCTGCGCCACGGCGCTCGTTAGTTGTGTCCTTGGTTACTACCTCAACGATACTTTATTTTATAACAGACTAGCAGCTGTACCTACCCGGCTGCGCCCAGGCATTATACCTTAAAACATTCCTCGTGAATCATTCTATCTATTGGTGAAAACCGCATGAAAATCCGTGGAGTAGTTTTTGAGTTTATCGCGAACAGACAGACAGACAGACGCGGCGGAGGACTTTGTTTTATAATATGTAGTGATACTTATTACATAGATAAACACCCAACACCCAGGACATTATAACGATACTTATTACATAGATAAACACCCAACACCCAGGACAATCTGAAGAAGATCGTTTACCATCATGACCTGGCCCGTGTGGCAGACTGGCGTGTTAACCACTGTGTCACGGACCCCGTCAAAATAAAGATCTTAAATGTAAAATAAAGTCTTCAAATAAATCATACTGATATAAACGCCAACAATAATGACAGTGCGGTCATTTTATGAATGTTTTTTCAATAGAAACATACTCACCATGAAAATTGGAATTTTCTGTGAAATCTATTTCACGCTCATGACAAAAATCTGAAAGAAACGTATTGAAATCTTTTTGGCGGCGGAATCTATTGTTTTAACGAAAAATATAGGTATTTTTGTATTCACTGTTTTAGTGGTGAAGTGACCGTTGGGTAAATGATACGATTTTACTAGTGCAACTGAAGTGATAATACAAAATTAATAAAAAATACAAATATATCAATATGTTCTACTGAAAAACTTAATTCAAATTAATTTAAGATTTATCAATATTCTGGACTTCGTTTTAATAAATTGAAATGGAAAAAAATAAAAATGAAGATTATTAAAAGCAAAATATTTCTCGAATAACTCAGAAAAATGAAAATTACATTATGTAAAACAAAATCTTTCCCTAATAACTAAGAAATCTGTAATTTAAATCAATACATGGTCCAATCTATATTTAAGTGTTTTCCAACCTAAAAACTTTTTAGCGACTATTTGCACACAACAAAAGAAAATCAACACATTTAAACTACCTATAATTATATTCTAGAGTAAACTTCCATTGTTGTTGTTTTAACAAAAAACAACATTGTAAAACCCGTGTACAAAAGCCATTAGAATTCATATTTCGAACTCCTCCGGATTGGCGGGCGGGCGAACCGCAGCTATATAAGTGGGTGAGCCGTGGGTCCCGTTGCATTAGCCCGTCGACTGTGGTGGGAAGTATTCTTAGCATAGGGAACCAGACTGAGTTAGTGTAACCCCGCAATCATGGGGACAGCTAGGATTAGTTTGTCCGTTTTAGTGTTAGTACTTTCCGTTTTATGGAAACCAGCGTATTCAGGTATGTACTTTTTGATTATTTTGACTTTCAGAAGTTGATTAATAATTCGCTTGGAAACTGTTGAGTTTGTAGTACAGTCAGAATCAAAATTTAGTAACTTAAGTATACTTGCTGATTTTAAACCCCCTGGCTATGTGAAGAGTGAAGGCCAAATCCTCTGACTGCTCTGGCTTATATATGGCCCTGGTAATACAGATCCTGCATTGAAGACTAAAAAGACCTGATGATGATGATATTTTAATCTTGGAATCAGAATACTAAATTGAATACAGAATTGCAAGAAAAAGGATGAAAATAAAAAAAAATTCCTCATGTATCATATCAGAATATTGTCAAGGGTTCAAAATTCAGCCTCTATACCCGTTTCTTTTTCTTTAATATTTTTTTCCACTTGTCAAGACATAAAGAAAACTTTGCAACTGTGTGTGTCTTATGTAACACTAAGCGTTTTAACCGAATAGGTATAGTGGCTTAATTAATGTCGCCAAAGACAATATAAAACTAACGTAATGTCGCATTTAAAATTTTCAGTTTACATGTTATTTTATACTAAACGTAATTCTTACACACAGTTGCAAAAATATGAATTACTTATTTATAAGTTTTATTATATTCAACCATTAATCCTAGGCATGAAATCTATAGGTAGTTTCGTTTCGAGGTATAGTTAATTTTTTATTACGCGCAATGGAGGATAAAACTGTTATATTACTGTTAAATTTAAGGAAAACCGACTTAAAAACTTTAAAAAAATCAGAGGAAAGTGTATTAGAAAATAAATAATAACACTTTTAATGCTTTTAATATAAAAAAACTAAAGTGAGGATCTGTTAATATTTTTATACTTTACAATTCTTAAACAAAAATGTAAAAATTAAATCATCGTCTTCTATAGTCTAAACGGCTACAGAAGGAACAATCAGGCTTACTTACATATAGGTAGGTACAAACACACGTGCAAAATACATTACCTAATAACACTAACAAGAGTAAACAATTAATAACCAAGAGGTGCTACGAAAAAGCCCTACGGCTACGAAAACTCTACGTCGTAGCGATTATTCGTAGCTCTACGTTATTCACAGTTTATGTAAGTTTGGACAGGTTGATACTGAATTTATTTATTCTTTAATATACTTACATAACTTCATAAGTAATATTATGCATAAGTACCAACTTTCCCGTGTCTTCGTCCGCGTAAAGGCTATTCAATGCAAAAAATAATATTATTTTTCTTTATGATTATAATATAGATGAATCATCATCATCATCATCTTTCTAGTCTCCACTGCAGGAGCACGACCCTCTCTGTAGTACCAGAGCCACTAGCCTGAGTAGTCAGAGGATTTGGCCTACACTCTCCATGCCGGCCAGACGGGTTGGAGAGGTCTCTTTGATGTTTATAGCAACATTTTAAAACATATACAGCATAAATTTACGCTCGACTTTCCCTCAAAGGGGTGACTCAGCCCATCAATATGACCAACTTTCTTAACTTACCAATGCTGATAATTCAAAAAATGGACATACTTATACCAATTGCTTGGGCGGCTGAATAGCTTTGTATAATTGTCGAATGTTTTTTAGTTTCCATTGGTACAATAGGAAAAGTTGTTTGTATGGACGGACTGAGTTACCCCTAGTAAATGTAAAGGGTACACTTATACCCTTGGTAAAAAAAAATATCTTTGTTGACACTTAAACAACAAACGGCAAGGGTGTTTTTAAGTAAAAAATAATTTTGTATTAGGATACCCCTTATAGATTTGTTTAAAGGTACTCAGGTAATTTTTTATATTATAAACTTGAGTTGAACCTATTTAAAGCACCAATAAGAAAAAGTATGCAATGCGTAAGAGTTCAAAGCTTTTTAATAACAATGACAAGTATAATCAACATTCTTGTATTAAACACTAATTAAACGATATAATTAACTGCTTCTTAGTAAAAAAACACTTTAACAACTTATCTTAGGTCATACATGTCACCTTTCACCTCTCACACAATGTGCGAGAGGGACGAGAGAGACGTCGCTACGGGCCCTATCTCTCTGCATAAACGATAGCTCCTGACCCCAGATAGGATATCATGGCCATTGCCAAGAAATTAACTAAGTTGAGAAGTTTTATGTGATAACGAATAAAATCATTGTTCAAAGAAAATTATTCGACGAAAGAAAAATCTAGACGCATATTGCTTATTTAAAAAAAAAACACAGAAGGGTTTAAAAAATGCATTATTTACCACTTGGAAGTGTCCATACGTCCACATACGAAAACCGACATACAGCCATCCAAATATATTTTTTTGATTATGTTATTTTTTATAGTACACAGTCGTGAGGAGCCCGATGGCCTAGTGGGTGTAAGCATTATAAGCGCTTCCGCATGTAAAGCAACCCCGGGCGCAGTCCCCACTTGCATGGGTGACCGCAAGGACTACGAGACGCAGAGAGAAATTTCACCCTTTTGTCGTAGAAATTCCAAAGAGTCGTACTAAACGCTTCGACAGTTCCTTTTTGGTTCGAGTTGCTAAGGAGTGGAATAAACTGCCTGCGTCTATATTCCCAGACAAGTACAATCCCGGGACATTCAAAAGTAGAATAAATGGGTATCTCTTGGATAGGCATGTAACATCCTCGTCTTCATCGTCACTTACCATCAGGTGAGATGGGAGACAAATGCCTAATTCTATAGTTAATAAAAAAAAAAGTGTCATAAAAATATCTCGAGCTCCTCCGTGCTTCGGAAAGCACGTTAAGCCGTTGGTCCAGGCTGTCATCGCTAATGGCAGTCATTAAGCTATGTCAGATGCCTTTAGGCAGCTTGAAAAATCTGTCACTAGTAAAATATATAACTATAACAAGGAAAAAGGGGCTTGAAAATAGAAGCATAAATAGTTTTTCCAGCATCGGCGCCATTAATGTACCCTGTAAACTTAGTATAATAAGTATGTGCTTGATCTAACGGAAATTACCTAAGCTGACAAACAATACTGTGCTGATTGATAGCGAGGTCGAAGTTTATGTCAAAACAAAGACTGTTTATCTGTTTGTCCGGTTATCTTAGCGGTCACTGTCAAGGCAAAAACTTAGGTATTCATAGTTCTACGAATTGTTTGTTAAACTTAATTCAAAGTTAGTAGTACCATAGATGTTATACCCGGTAAAATTTTGCCAGATATTGATCCTATTTGAGCCTTTAAGGAGTGTTTCAACCGGTTGATTTAAGCAACTTTTGGGACGAGTACAATTTATTTTTTATATTTCCATTTTAATTTGAATATTTTTTGTATAGAATCGAAAATTGATGGGCTGAATCAGCCCTCAACGTGTTCAAACGATCAATATTTCATCGTGTATTCGTAATTCTATAAATAAATAATAAATATATACGGACAAATCACACAGATTGAGCTAGCCCCAAAGTAAGTTCTTATGAAAGACTTGTGTTATGGGATACTAACTCAACGATAGAATATTTTATAACAAATACATATATAGATAAACATCCAAGACCCAGGTCAATCTGAAAAAGATCGTTTTCCATCTTGACCTGACCGGGAATCGAACCCGGGACCATCCGTGTCGCAGGCAGGCGTGATGACCGCTGCGCCACGGAGCTCGACAAAGGAAAAGATATGTCATCCGGTAGCACGCGCGCTAGCGACGCTCTGTCAAACTTAGTTCCAAAAGTCATAGTTAGAAGAATTTTTAAGCATCCAGCTTAAAAGACTGTTATTTTAGATAATGTAAGCGTACTTCACTTTATTAATGTCACCTTCAAAATGAGGTAGTGTCATTGCAATTTCAAGTGTTGTGTCATATTTAGCAACATATCCTTCATTCATTTAGACGACCTTCGTGGCGCAGCAGTCAAGCCTGTGACACGAGTGGTCCCGGGTTCGAACCCCGGTCAGGTCAACATAGAAATTAATCTTTTTTAGATTTACCTGTGACTTGAATGTTTATCTATATAAGTATTTGTATTAAGATATAGAATCACTGTGTTATATGATACTAGCTGTTAGCCGTAGCCTATGTCCATCTCAGTACCCTAACCTTTGTGTATGCAAAATTTCATGATGATCGGTTCAGTAGATACGGCGTGAAAGCGTAACAAACAAACAAACAAACTCACTTTCGCATTTATAATATTAGTTGGGATGCCTTAACAAGAGTCTCGAATTAACTTTGGGGCTAGCTCAATCTGTGTGATTTGTCTGTATATAACACAACCATTGATGGTCTGTCCGTCCGATGCCAACTAATTGGGGACTAACCGCCGTATCCGTACACAGGATACTCGCATCACAATTGACTGCGCATTATGCGCCATGTTCTAGACTGTACTGAATTGAGGGCGTAAATAAAGTCATGTGCGTAGTGTCTTATTGCTTTCACCTCTATCTTTCACTAAGGAAGCTTAGACGTAGGCTGATATCATGGGGTACCTAGACAAATAATGACGCAGGGTCATAAACTTGACAACTATATTATGAACCTAGGAATAATATGGACCGGGTGCTGAGCACATCACATATTGACGCCAACATTTTACGTACATGGAAGTGGCAAATAGGTACGAATGGTCAGAATAGTTATTTGCCATTTTTAGGAGTTTGAATTTCGAAGGGGAAAATTTAGGGAAAATTGCATGCATTTCTGATATCGTTGTGTGTGTAACGCGACACCCTTGAGTTCATTGGTATTTGCATTTCTGTTACGTTTCGTATAAACAGAGTAAAAGCCTAATTTAACCACTGACTTATGAGTACAAATCCGTAGAAGAACTGGTGAACAGGTAGCGGTAATTTAATGAGGGTCTAATGAAGTATTTATTTCCGAATGGCTGAAATGAAAAGGTGGGTGGGTCCTATGACCAATTATGAACAATAATTCACTAGGTACCTACTGCAACTTACAACTTTTCTTATTGAAATAACTTTTCAAATTCGTGCAAAGACATTAGTAAGTTTATTTATTTCGTAAAACCCTTTTTAGGGTTCCGTAGTAAACTAGGAACCCTTATAGTTTCGCCATGTCTGTCTGTCTGTCTGTCTGTCTGTCTGTCTGTCCGTCCGCGGTTTTACTCAGGGACTATAAGTACTAGAAAGCTGTAATTTGGTATGAGTGTGTATATTAATCATGGCAAAAAAGTCGTAGAAAAAAACCTTGAAAAATATTTTTTTTTGGGTAGCTCCCATACAAGTAAAGTGGGGGAGTAATTTTTTTTTCTCTATTTACCCATCGTGTGGGGTATCGTTAAAAAGGTCTTTCAAAAATATTGTGAGGTTAAGAACACCATTTTTCGTTTTAGGGATCCGTTTCCGAAATATTTGGTTTTAAAGTGCAAAATTTTGTTAGAGGTACGTGTCCCCCCCCTCTATCTGCTAAACGGTTGTATATGGATACGTGAAAAAAATTACAGCAATAGTATATATACTGAAGTTGAAAGGAAAACTATCAGAGCTGGGTACTAAGTGCAAACTAAAAAGTTATAGGCAACCAACTTATAAAATGTACTGGAAAATGTAAAATTTCATACAATCTTCATTGTTAGATGTTTTTGGTCGTTAGACTGTGAGGTGTGAGTGTAAACAGTGTGAACTCAAAGTTGTCATTCGCAACTACGGAACCCTACACTGCGCGTGGCCCGACACGCACTTGGCCGGTTTTTTTAGTAAATCATAGCAACTTCTGTTTCTACCAAAAAAAATACATGTAACTAAACGTATTATTACGTATTTATCTCGCTCATAGTAGACATAGCTATAGGATCCAAAGGCCACATTAAGCATGAGAGTAAATGTGAAAAAAAAGATAAATTCATTTTCATAAAATTGTGTAGGTAAAAATCAGTTAGACAATTCTGCATATACATGTTCATAAACGGCAAAAAATCATGTTTGTTGTATGGGGCCCCTTTAAATATTTATTTTATTCAGTTTTTAGTATTTGTTGCTTTAGCGGCAACGGAAATAAATAATCTGCGAAAATTTCAACGGTCTTGCTATAAGAACCCAGAAAAGATGCAAATCATTAAAATACGTCCTATTTAAGTAAAAACGTAGGATCCTACGTAAAGTAAAATCCTACGTATGGATTGAATTATTAAGAAGTTGATAGTCTTAAACATTTATTTACATATTAGTTTAAAATATTATTCATCAATTAACTAAAACTAACAGTATAAATTAAAATTTTAAACTAAAACTAATTTTAAAATAATGATAACAAATAGGAGTACCTAAAAACTAAACTTAAGTAAAATTACAAAATAAAGAAAACCTATAAATAAAAAATATCGCGCAGATCATTGCCTTGCGGCAGGGTCCCCAAAAGGCTGGCTGCATTGCCACGTTGGATGGCAATGCTAATTTGTTGTGCAAAATAATTACCAGCCCTTTGGTCACCAGATACTTCGACCAGCCGCTTACTAATTTTTTGAAAAAACTTATGAGCTGAGGGACCCCACGGACCCAAAGTCTCCACCCCAAACGGCTCAAATATGTAGCCATTACCGAGGCATGCATATTTGCGCCTCTTGAGGGTCTCGGCGTTGGCCGCAGCTGTGCCAGCCTTGCAACTGGTGCCATGGAGGTGGGAAGGCGCGAGTGTATCAACACAAGTAGCGTCCCAAACTAATGGTCTCCCCAATCTCCAGGGCACAAGTGTCATGCCATCCGGTCTCCTGCCATCATCGCGCGCCAGGCCATTTGGTTCCAAAACAGACGGCAGCTCAATGGTGACAAGAGCGCGGTGGATGATGTTGTTTATATTGGCATGGCGACCCATGCGGCCAGCACTCCTGGAGCATGAAAGTCCGTGATGTCCAAACTGGTCAACTGCATCTCCGCAAAGGCAATGATGCGGGACATTCGTACAGGCTCCTAAACGAAGACATGTCGCTAGGCGGAAGGTGTGGTCATCTAGGAAAGTACCCAGGTTAAAAGATGGTACAGCCTGCAACCATAAACCAGACTCCCACTCACTGGTGGCAAGGAGACGAGCACGCTCAACAGAGTTGTTGTCAGAAGATTGAAGGAGATTACTCTGAACAACTCTGCATAGCGGCTCGTCCCACTGCCTCTGCAATGAAGGAATATCGGGAAATTTTGAATTTAGACTAACCTGTGACCATACGAGTTTGGCCTCCGCCACATAGGTTACTTCATACGTAGGTTGTTTAAGAATATTTTTAAACAGATTTTCAACGCTATGAGCGGAGGACAAAAAAGCAGGCAGGGCAACACTGGAAATTTTGCGTATTCCGAGCCCCCCTAACCTGACGGGTAAGGAAGCTTGGTTCCAAATATGTTCGTTAGTCAAATCAATGTTCAAAATTGAAGATAGTGAATTTCTAATGACATCATCTAATTTTGAAAGGAGGTCCGGGTATTTCCATAGGTGGCTGCATCGGAGATTATATGTAGAAGTTGATTGTAAAGTTAAATTGTTTGTGATTGTTTTGGATGACACGAGAGTAGACCGGCCGGCGAGTCGCCATCTTTAAACAAAGGGTCGCGGGGCCCCCTGTCGTCAAATTGGGTAATCGGCCGTCACGTGGGGCGCTGGGAAGAAATGCTTATCCAATTCCAACTGATTGATGGCAGCGCTTTCTTTGATAATAAATAAATTATGGACTTATTCTCTCCACGAACAACTCATTACATTATTAAACGAAAGAGAAAACTTGAGAATATTCATACAAATATACAAAGAATCACCTCTTTTTCCCTTGCGGGGTAGACAGAGCCCAGGTCTATAAAACCTAAAGGCCACGTTTAGCATGTAGGTGGACTTGTAGGAGGAGAACGGAATCAAAATGGTGATTGGTTACTAGCTGCATCGTTCTCCCACCCTCGATCGGCTTTTACGATCTGCGCGGGAAGAGAAGCAGCTGGTACATCCTACGATTTTCTTTTCTCTCAAACCAGCGTAAAAGAATATTCATTACTATGAAATAATCTACGTAAAAACCTACGCTGGCATTTGAAAATATATAATTAAAATTAGAACCCAAAATTTTAATAGGAGACCCAAATTTTTTTTTTAAATCTATGTTTAATGTGTTTTATCATTATTAAACTACGTACTGGCCAAAAATAGACACGGTTTAAGAAAATGATAATATGCAATTAAAACTATTTAAATAAGAGGCTGACCTCTTTTCGTTTCTGAAAAATGCTGGCCGTTTGGAAAAAAGTATGAAACATTCTGAAAAAACAGACAATCTAAACTAAAAATTTCAATACATACATATTGTACTTAAGTTTTATTTGTTTAACGTGAAGATTTTGTGCAGTAACAATTTACTTGAAAATAACTGGTAATTGGCTAAAGGGGTTGTTGCACAAATGTATGGAGAGCCGGCTAGATCACGAACACCTGCCTATAATTTGCAGTTTCTAATAGTAATCAACGTCTAAATAGTAAATTCGACAATTTCTCAATATTGTTATGGTACATTTGGATCAAAATATGGTATTAAGGTTAGTTCAGATCCGCAAAGATGGCCGCAACCATTATGTCAACCTACTTGACATTGACAGTTACTATGAGTGACGTATAATGACAAATTGCGGCATTTTTAAACGTGTGTGTGATGGATGTGTTTATAGTCACTGTTATGTACTTATGTTATTGAATGTATGCGAAAAAATCTCGCAAGGTTCTTTATTCTGCTATGATGGAAGTGTTAATAGTTAACTACACTGTTATGTACCTATGTTGTTGCATGTATGGAATGCGTGTTTCTTTATTCTACTATAACTTCTAAATGGGTGAACCGATTTTAGTATGTGAGCTGTCGTTAGAATCCTTACATCCCCCGAGTGACTTAGGCTATAATTTGGGTGGGGGAGCGGGCCAGGGAGAACTCGTGTTTTTATATTCCTTTGAGTAAACTTGTTATCGTGCGATTTACTAGCAAAACAACAACCATGAATCATTTAAGTAAGAGAATCGAAATACATTAGGCTTCAGCATTAGCAAACAAACTACTTGCTTGATTGCACACGAGCTGGTCGCAAAAACAGCAAGCAACTGTATATGGTTGAGTATGTTAAGGCTAAGTCTGCAACAATTTGGAGTTTGTTTGTAGTGCAGAAATACATAAGACTAATCACAGCTGCCGAGAAAAGGGTGACAGTTGATACCTTCATTATGGAAATATGAAAATATTGTTTGGTCAACAACACGAAAGAAGACGAAGTAATACATACCTTAGCTAAATTGAGTAACACTGAGGGTTGTTAATAAAACAGAAGTTTCGATTGAATGTATTTATTGAGCTGTCGCAGGTACAAATGTCAAAACTCAAGAAAATGATTGACGTTGACACACATTATTTGACAGTTCCGATATCCGGTACGTTTAAAAATGGCGTCTTATAAAAAACTGTGGGGTAGGATTATTCATTTTATATAGTACTTATAGTTATAAAGCGATTTATATTTTATGCACGTACTCATTGTTTGGAACACATTGTATATGTAATTAAAATAAAAGATTATAAAAATATCAAATAATGGAACACCATTTCTGAACGTACTAAATGTAATGGGCGCCATTTTAGTATCGCCATATAACATTACTGAGCAACATTTTAATTATTTTTGTACCATAATAAAATCACGAGAAATAAATAAATGAGTATCTCAATCGTTTCTTTATATTTTTTGTGTTTTTTTTGGAAAGTGTTCATGACCTAGCCTGGTTTGCAACAACCCCTTTAGTTTCAGAATTATATTTTGTACAGAAAGTAACAAAATGGCGAAATAATAAGTATAAATATATAATATTATATATTATATAATGTTAGATAATAGTGAGTGTATTTGTCCTGTCCTGACTCATAAAACATCCGTGTGATGCCTGACCCCGGATTCTCAACAGAGTTGCTATAACCCAGCCTTGACCCTATGTAGATAAATTTCTAACGACAATAGCAAGAGTTATCAAACGACTACTCATATTATGATGCGCTATCTCTTTAGACCTTGGAATAGACTAGCTGGACTTTCATACCCATCATTAGAGACCATATTATTAAATCAATTAAATAATATATCGGGGCTAATCACACAAAGTGAGCTAGCTCCACAGCTTAGATTATATAAAGCTTAATTAATATACTCTATTAGCCTAAAAGCGTAGAAAACAATTTCTATATAAGTATGTCATAGACTATGTTTGCAACAAAACATAGTCTATGATGCAAACATATAGCCAGCCACCAATTTGAAGGATTTTGATGACAATAATTAAATCCGCGTGTGCTTACACAAAGCTGTCACGCACATAACCATTGAAAAATAGCCCAATTTTATGTGTACACAAAAAGTAATATTTTGTGAAGCGGTGGTTTTATGTTATATATGTCATTATATACTTACATGCCGTGTGGTTTCCGGCAGAGTAGAATAGGACCAATCCAAGTCTTCCCGTGGATGTCGTAGAAGGCGACTTAGGAAACACAAGCTAAACAAAGCTTCTAAACATCAAAGAAACCTCTCCAACCCGTCTGGCCAGCGTGGAGAGTGTAGGTCAAATCCTCTGACTGATCAGGCTAATATTTAGCGCTGGTAGCACAGAGAGGGTCGTGCTCCTGCAGTGGAGACTAAATAAGACCTTTGATGATGATGATAATGATGTCATTATTATATTCAAAATTCATAAATAGATGGGGTATTTTGTATTTTTTATGAAGGTTTAATCCGCGCGGACAAACAAGCTCTACTTCAGAAGTGTCACTAATGGGATTCTTATTAAATTAAGAAAGTACTAGAAAATTAAAGCGGGCAAGATATTTCCCAAGTTCTTATTCAATCAGAGAATATCAAAATAGCCATGTGAATGCTCTAAAACATCTTTAAAAAGATTTTACCTGGAAGAAAGATTTTTTTATTATACCTTTGTACATATAAAATAAGCCGTGTGGTTACCGGTAGAGTAGAATAGGATCACTACAAGTCTTCCCGTACACCTTGTAGAAGGCGGCTTAGGGAACACAAGCTAAACAAAGCTTATAAACATCAAAGAGAACACTGCAACCTAGCGTAGAGAGTATAGGCCAAATCCTCTGACTGCTCTGGCTATTATATGACTCTGGTATTGAAGAGAGGGTCCTGGGGGGTGTAATTTTTTGTGTCCACTGCCTCCTGTAGTAGAGACCAAAAATAATACCTAATAATGATGAAGATGACTTATAAAGTACGTCAAAAACTATATCCCTGACCGACCTATTAATAATTCAATTATTATCAACTAGTGTAAGGAAAGTTTATGTCCTACATCTGTTCTCATAAACTTTACCAACACGGATGCAGCTTGCAAACATTTCCACACATTAGCGGGTAAACATACCTTTATCAACTTACTGTGTGGTATTTATTGTTTATAGCTCCGTAACTGTGTAATTATAATCGTGTACTCAATTAATTGACATAAATTACTTTGTTTGTTGCAGATAAGTGTTCAATAGGGTGTAAAGGATGTGAGTAGCCTTTTATTTACTTGGTCATTAATTATCTTGTATTACTAATTACTTATGAGTTCCGTCATTTTATTTGTGATACTGCCCTTTGATAATTAGAAAAATAATACAGTAATTGTAAGCAAGATAGATAGCAATATTATTATGTATTTGGCAAATTAAAAGGTCCTCCAAAATTTTATTTATAATCATAAGTACAAATTATTTTTGTGATTTTAAAAAGAAAAGTTTTTTTTATATTTTCAAAATATTCATTATGAATAAATATCCAATAATAAACTTTAACTTACTCTGAAAACTTTGGGTGGACTCAATTTGTTTTGAATAGTATACTGCATGACAAACAATAAAGTTACACAAGCAATGAAGATCAAGCAATTTCACCATGACAGGATGGTACTTAAAGTCAACAACTTCACAGATTTGGATCCTGGCATAACAAACCTAAAAATCTTCTCAAATTTTTGAGCTTTCAAAAATTTTTAGACACATTTTTAAAATTATGGATTATTTTTCAACAGCTCCAACCGGCCAGACTTTCTTAAGCGGACACAAGTACAACTATGGCGTAGAAGGAACCGTCTCCATCTACCTGAGCGGCGCTGACAAGCAGGAAACCGGAGTCAAGCTCTTGGGTCAGGCGTCTGTGACGTCAGTCGGCAACTGCGTGAATGAGCTGGTCGTGCAGAACTTGGCTATCTCTGGCCCTGATGGCAAGGTTGGTATCATTGGATTCTCTATTTTAGTCATTTTACATAAGCTTGGAATGAAAAAGTTCTAAAAAGTAAACAAACATTGACATTTTCATTCCCTTGACCTTACCAAAAATTCACTCTCAAACGAAACCCACTACATTTCAGTGAACGGTCAACGGTTTTGTATAGTTTAAGTATTATTATTGTTTTCCATAAAACGCGTTATTCTTAGCCTTCACATTAGCAAAATAATCGTTTTTGGCTAAACTATGAAGCCATAAATCTAAAGAAAGAAAGCCCTAACATGAACGTTCTCTTCACAGAAATACCCTTGCCCCGAAGGCATCGAGAAGCCGGTCCGCTTCACCATCCAGGATGGCAAGGTTGGCCCCGAGATCTGCACTGAGGAGGATGACTCAAGGAGATCACTTAACATCAAGAGGGCCATTATCTCGCTGCTGCAGACCGAGACCAAGCCTTCCGTTGAGGTAAGAACCTTTATTCTATATTTTTTC
This sequence comes from Rhodophaea formosa, assembly GCA_963082605.1. Lineage (NCBI taxonomy): Eukaryota > Metazoa > Arthropoda > Insecta > Lepidoptera > Pyralidae > Rhodophaea > Rhodophaea formosa. The sequence goes on along the minus strand of OY720228.1, from coordinate 13,227,964 downwards.
GGTTGTGGTCGCTAACTAACGGTAGAATTAACTGGCGGCCAAAAATATCAGGATAATAGCCAGCATCAAACACTATCATACTATCCAAAGAATACAGAATCTCCTAATGCAGGCACACAGAAAAGCTCTGGATATTAAGCTGACATGCTCTATCAGTCAGCCAGGGACGGCCACATTTGGATATAGGCCTCATGCCTTCTTAAATGCTCAGTAGGCTAGTAATCTACTACTAACTCCTACCTAATGCTTCTATTTATTTTACGTATCATTAACTCTATTGAACTTTGTAAGAAGCTTTATTGCGAAATGCAATTTATTTATGGATGATGCATGGAAAAATCATCTACAATACGGTAGTTGCCTAATGTTAAGATTATATAAAATTTGTTTCTAATGAGATTAATTTCTATCTAAAAACACTATAAAGAACACTTTTAATTTGATATCAATTCGTTAAGTGATCTTAAAGCTTCTTTAAAGTTGGGTGAATAGGACCATTTTTTAAAGTATGAAAATCTTTAATTACAATTATACTGTATTTTAATCTGCAAAATTTATAGCAACTTTTATTATGAAACCATTACCATAAACGAAATATTTCGTATAGCTACCAAACAAAGTTCTCACGCCATCCATATAAAATACAAGCTTGTGACGTCACAAATATGTAGGCATTTCAGCAGCGCGTTTTCACGTCTAAAAATTTACGTCTAAAAACATGTGTCTTTAAAACTTTTATAACTGAAAGAGTTTTTTGTTTAGAAATGTATTTCTGTCACTATTGTGTTTATTTTTGGCAAGTCTTTACATAGCAACATAAAAAAAAATTTAGTCAACATGCCCATTAAATTTGATCTACCATATTTACAAATGCACGTTTTAAGACTTATCAAACTAAGCATGTATTTTACTCTCCAGACTGACATCTTCGGCGTCTGCCCCACTGAAGCGTTCTCCTCCCAAGAAGGCAACTCCCTGCTGGTCCACCGAAACAGGGACCTCTCCCGCTGTGCGTTCCGCGAGCAGGGCAAGAACGACCTGATCACCTCCGTCTTAAACCCTAATGCAGTAAGTATCTTCATGATTATCTTCATGCAATATTTTTTTTATCATTATATTCAATGGGTTACCTCTCTAGGATACGACGATAACAGGCGATAACACGATATCACTACTTGTTATTCACTCCTTTCTTTTCAAAGATCCTGCTCTTTTCTAGCAACTTCTTAAGAGATATATTCGTGAATTCTTGATATGAATGTAGGTATGAGATTGATGAGAGGAAGCAAGATGAGCTAATTGATTTTATATAAATTTTTGTTAAAAGCATGTTAAAATCTCCAGTTCAAACTCAATTATTGATACCAAGCGAGGTAATAATGATGAAACTAAATATATATATTCAAAAAATATTATATTAAGCACATAAATCGTCATCTAAAATGCACTGTTTACATTAAACAAAGTCTTTACACTGAAATTTACAAACAAATTTTCTAACCAGGAAATCAAGAACTCCCAAGTGCTCCAGTCAACCCTCAACGTCGAGTCCAAGGTCAATAGTGGAGTGCCCGAGAAAGTGGCCGCCACTGAGGAGTACCTGTACAAACCTTTCTCTGTTGGCGAGAATGGCGCTAGAGCCAAGGTCTTCACCAAACTGACCTTCACCGGCAAAGGAAAGGGCGCTCCATCTGGTAAGTTTCCATTTTAACCTCTAAACGACTGAGAGTTAGATTACCAGTGCGTAGATAACGCAATGCACTTCCGCCTGTTTGGCAATCCTTAACGTCTGAGTATCGATGATCAGGATTTCTAAATACGTGCCCGCTTTTTTTTTTATAATCTTTAACTCAATATGCTGTGATTTCCACTTTAACATCCACTAACACGCCAAACGTGGCCTTTCGGTTTTATGACCTTTGGCTCTGTCTACCCCGCAAGGGATAAAGACATGAATGTTACTCCTGATTTCATTAGCTATCTAGAGTAGATGTTTAAACTTACTTTTTAGTTATAAAATTTCAAACTTGCGAAAAATTCGAATATTGAAATTTTATACCTTATTTCATAACATTTTATAGTAACCTTTTAAAATTCGCCCGCCTTAAAATAGGTGATTTTATAGAACACTGATTAGTGCTAAGCATCTCTCAGATTGAAATAAGAAAAGCTAATACTTTAAATATAAATAATAAAATAAAATAAAATAAATACCTATATAGGGACATATCACACAAATTGAGCTAGCCCCACAGTAAGTTGTTAACTTGTGTCGCAGGATACTAACTCAACGATACTATATTTTATAATATATAATTATATAGATAAACATCCAAGACCCTAATATGATAATATTGTGACTATTTTGATTCTGTTTCTATATTCACGCCCACCACGTGGCCTTAGATCTTATAGACCTGGGCTCTGTCTACCTCGCAAGGAAAAAAGGCGTGACAGTATGTATGTATTGTGACTTTCCTCAGGACAATGCACTCGCCAACGCTCCATCATCTTCGAGAACCCGCACGGAGCCGTCGTCGACAGCAACGCCAACAATGCTCTCGCCGCCGTCAAGGACACCGCCAAGACTCTGACCACTGAGGCCAGCTCCAAGTCCGCTGGACTCTTCGCTCAGCTCGTCAGGGTGAGTTATCAATCCTAAAAATAAATATAGTGCGATATCAAAGGACAAACAAGGAAATGATTTGGAAGCAACCTAAACGGCTAAAAGTAAATTACAGGCATAAACAATTTTTTATTTGTTGTAAAATTGTGAACTCAAATGTGACAATTAATAAAAGAGTTCAAAGAAACCTTAGTATATTAAGTCAACGTTTGAAATCTTGATTGAGAACCACCTTGGTTTACGAATCCATCGCAAAGAAGGTTGAAAAACTGTTTAATGTATACAATGTCCGAGGAATATGGGTAGCTTCATCCAGAGATAAAAACAATTCTCAAAAATAAATTAAAATTTACAAATATACAAAGTCGATAATATCATTAAAATTATGAGTATAATCCTGTACATAAATTTCATTTCTTTCTTTTAGATTCTCCGCAACACCAACAAGGAAGATCTGATGAAAGTCTTCCAACAAGTCAAAGGAAACAACTTGGAGAAGTAAGTATCAAATTAAAATAACAAACATTTGAAAAAAAATTGGCATTAAAATTGTTATCGCCCCTGTTTCTTACGTGTATATTATTTCAATTACTATTATTTTCCACAGACGCGTATTCTTGGACGGTCTGCTGCGCGCAGGCACCGGCTACAGCGTGGAGGCCTCCATCAACTTGCTGAAGAGCAACCAACTCAGCCCTCTCGAAACCAGCCTTGTCTATCTGTCTCTAGGAAATGCCAAGCATGTCAACCACGAAGCTGTCAAGGCTGCTGCTGTAAGTTTATGTTCACAACTTCTAGTCAAGTTTTTCCATTTACTATCGTTAAAATTGGTCCCAAATTGGAGTCGGTCTTTAATATCTGCGAATGATGACTGCAATATCGTTGAGGATGAGATAACTCATACTGGTATCAGATTCCTTAATCTCCGAAAGTTCGACACCTACATTTGTGTCTTCTTAAGCAACATTAATAATGGTGGACGTATTAGATAACGTTTCAACTTTCTTGAATCTTCCAGACCCTCCTCGACCACGCACACTTACCCAAAGAGGTGTACCTTGGAGTAGGAGCTCTTGGTGGCACCTACTGCCGCGACCACAACTGCCACAAGGACAAGCCCGAAGGAGTCGTTGCACTCAGCAACAAGCTGGCCGCTAAACTGCAGAACTGCAAGCCTAAGACCAAGGTCGATGAGGATACGGTGAGTCCTTCTGCTTACAGCTGATATTAGTAATAATGTTGGATCTTTACGCCATGTAAGAGATCCAAAGTCCAGTAAAGTATTAGAAAATATGAGAATTATAGCCAAACTGCCACTGAACGTCAAAGTCTAAATGTCTTCAAAGGATATAGACTGGAAGCGGGACAAGTTTAGAGCTTGCAATTCTATTAGATAGAAACAGAAGTCAGAATATATGTTATAAAGTGTTCCCAAAGCTAAATTATGTAATTCCATCAGTGAAGACTGTACTTGGAAACTATTTAGACATTCGGCATCATTTCTGCAAAATGACACAATTTATGTCTACCTATTAGTTCATACAAGTGCAAATCATGTAAGGGTAGTTATAGGAAAATTAAAGCACCTCTGTAATGTATCTTCTGTTAGTTAGTTAACTATAAAGCCTTGGAGCGATAATCTCAACCCATTCCAATGTTACTGGTCAGAGACCACAATGGATAGAGATAAGTTTAAGGAAATGGAAGATGCCTTTGACCATCAGTGAGACGTCACAGGTCAAAAATTAAGCTGTTAGTGTTATTGTTCTTCACTTTTCTTTAACTAATATCTAAATATATGTACATCCTTCTATACACCAGATCGTCGCAGTCCTCAAGGGTATCCGCAACATTCGCCATTTAGAAGACAACCTCATCGAGAAGGTGGTGCGCTGCGCCAGTGACAACGGCGTCAGAGCTCGCGTCCGAGTTGCAGCCCTCGAGGCGTTCCACGCTGACCCTTGCTCGTCCAAAGTATGAATTTTTCATTTTTTAAACCTGTAACGGTGATGTGCAATGGTAATACGATGTATTTTGGAGCTTTTAAGATACGTCTGCTTTTGGTTTTTTGTGCCTATAATTAGATCAACCTACCGGCTACCTTCCATTTGATATTTTGTTATTTAAATTTTACCTATTTAACATTTCAATAATGACATAATTTTTTTCCAATTAATTTTTATCATGACATTAAATAAAACAATGCACACTCAGTCCACATATATATCAGTCGTTTATAAGGTCTAACTAGAATTGTGAGTTGACGTCGCTTGGAGAAAATGCGCAGTGCAGTTTGTTGCCGCTTCTTCTGCACTCCGCTTTGGAAGCGGCCTAAACTTAGCCATAAGTAATTATTGACGTCAACAAAAATTTTTTTGTTGTAAAAATTGTAAACACAAATATGACAATTAATAAGACGATTGAATCTTGAATCTTGAACACCAAAATATTACTTCAAAATCGATGATTCCAAAATTTTACTAAAAGAGCGACAGTTTCTTTCACGGTTTGAGAACCTGATACAATTTAGCCTTTTCGGTTTAAATATTGGTAGGAGAAAATACGCACCTTAATAAAATTATGAGCATTCGTTACTTATACAAGTTCATTTATAAATCCTTCAAAACAGTTCACTGAAATCGAGTTTTCAAAGTGGAAAATCTCTTAGAGTATTGCATCTTACAGCTGAAGAACACTGCTCTGTCTATCATGGCCAACCGCGACCTGGATTCTGAGCTTCGCATCCAAGCGTATCTCGCCGTGATCGCCTGCCCGTGCGCTGGCTCCGCCAGTAAGATCTCAGACCTGCTGCAGTCCGAGCCCGTCAACCAAGGTGAGCAACTCTTGGACTTAGCTTATCACAAGTCCCATACAGCGTGTAAGTTGACTCCGAACTCCACATCCCGTATCTAGCCGTCATCCCTGTCTGTACGCCGCCTCTAACAGAAAGATCTCAGATCTGCTGCAGTCAATACCTATATATAGATGTGCTCACCTTGGAGAGTGTAAATTTACCCTCGACTACACTGAACAACTTTTTCTATGGGATCAATCCTGGAAACTCAAAAAATAATCTAAAATTTAAGTACCTGGGTGACGGAGCTTCACTCAAAGGAGTTCTCCAGGGATGAAACCTAAGTCGATTTTACCCCTGAATTGCATTGAAATCGTGAGAGCTGTTTCCGAGTTTCTTATTACACATGTTTATCTGTAACCTTGCAATATTCTAGATCGTACCTTACTGATTACACTGCCCAACTATCCCCAAGAAGAAACCTAGGTCAATAAAAAATTACTTGACTTACTCGATCAGTAATTAGCGGCTTTATATGAGAAACCCATTGTTTTTTTTTTATGAATGTCGACCTAAGTATATTCCTTGGGGAATGTTGTTCAGTATGATTAAGTAGTATACGTACGTTCGAGATGGCGAAGTAACCGACTTACACTTGTATAAGTAAACAAGAATTACTCGTTTTGGTAGGATAATATAAGTGTTTATTCTAACATTCCTTAATGTTGCAGTGGGCCGTTTCATCTCGTCGTCTCTGCGCGCCATTCGCAACTCGGCCAACCCCGACAGACAGCTCGCCAAGCAACACTACGGCAGGATTGGTGGCAAGCAGTTCCTGGCTGATGACAGGTTCGTACCAACCGATCAAAGAAATTGAACCCCTGAAAATATGGTATAATTATTACAGGAATGTGGGTTATCTACAATTTCCAGGAGTTCAATTGCATGTCATGTTAACAGGTGAAATGAAAATATAAGAGGATAAAATGATAAGATATGAAACTTAAATAATCCTAAGGGAGGCTAGAATGGTGTAAGGGCGTACCAAATGAAACACGTTGTTCAGGTTCGACGTATGGTTTATTACTCTCATTAGATACAAATAATACATATTTATATTGGTGAGAGGCAAGTGAGGCACGCTACACACTACACCTCCACCCTTATGGAAAAAATAATAATAAAAATATTATTATTATTTTTGTTTAACATTATTGTGCTAGTGAAAAATATTATAATTTATACATCTTATTAAAATTTCGGCATTGTAACAAACATAACAGTTCAAATTAAACAAAGATACAGCATCAAACCCTTTTTTCTATGCCCATTAAAATAAACCCATTAAATTGATAAACATGATTAAAAGGTTAAATAAGAATGTATATAGAAACCTATATAAGTATTATACCAAAATTATAAAAAAAACTCAAATATGTGGGTTGATTTTGTCCACAATAATACATTTAAATTGGTTCAAGTCGTCAATAAATCCATATCACATTTTAATTGAAAATCTAGCTAGACATTTGACATAGTTTTTATTATTAGGTCATCATCAGGTATGTGTAGTACTACATTATTCATATACAAAAAATATTACATTTAGATTTAAATTGAAGGCCTTTTCATTTTATAATCAATTATTCATCTTCGTTACATTTAAATATAACATTTGTCATTTATCAAGGTACACAATAACACATGAAACTTTGCCTGTGCAAGTAATAACAAAATAGCAGGATACAAGATATTAGATACTACTTACATATTTTGCGTATGCATACGTCTTCACTTCATTTAAAATAATAAACAGGCAGTTCTTTTAACACATTATCCCATCATTTAAACATAAAATCATCACACCATGTGTCCAAGTATCCTCACAAATGGTAGCTCGACCGAATCATGATAAGAAAACAAGGATTTCATGCCTGCTCTTGTATCCTGGTGTACCTGACCTATTCATCTATGCTCACATTAAGTACGTATCTATTCGTCCAGCACTGCAACGTCTGCAGGGCGTGCATTATACTGGTAACAAGTCTCAACTGAAGTAGGTACATATTTTTACGATATTAAATAAATTCAGAATCCAAAAATAAAACCTAATGGATGAAAATTACAGCTTTAAACGTTTTCACCAACAACTAGCTGATCAGGCTATTTGCTGACTGAAAGGCTTATCACCTTTAGTATTCTCCATATTTTTTATTTTTAAAGTAAAACTTATTACTCATAACTAACTTATCACAATCCAAATTCGGCGAAAAAAAAAACATCAAATCCTACAAAGTCGCAAACTATTTATTTTTTATCCAAATTTAATAATATATCCTTCAAACCATCACAACATTTCCAGTTTTAAAATATATTTGTCACGTCCGGTGAATTAGTCATATCCATGTTAGTAAAAATAAACTTAGTACATAATTGCAATAACATAGTCAATAAAACATTTCATTACTCTAAAACAAATCATTGCATCGCGGCACCGAGTCGTCACGAAATATGAAACGTAATAACAGACTCCGCATGCCAATCCTTTTGAGGAATCTATTGTCCATCGCAACTAAAGATTGCATCATTATTCTAAAACCTTTATCCATGTCTATAATTAGCATAAAGTAGAACTTCACATATTTTATGTACTTAAACCTATAAAATGTTACTTGTTTAAGGTTTTAGGCAATTTTCAACAAGCAAACTCGTAAAAAAATTTAAAATTGTGCCATACGATACACAATAAAAAGAACTTTACATTATAAATTATACTATTGATAATATACTAAGTAGCTACAATTAGTCTGTTTGAGAAACAATGAAGGTACGCTCCTCACAAAACATTCAATATTTCAAATAATCAAAGATTCCTGTATAAGCAGTATGATTATACCATTAATATTTTGGTTATAGGTATTACTCATAAAACATTCCTTAATATTATGTCGGAAATGGACGAAAGTTGATAAAAACACGACAAATATATTATTTAATTATTCCAATTAATTATGCACTATAGAAGTGTCCTCAGTACGTACTGTCGCTTAATTTATTTCACTGTACTACTAATTACTACCTATGATGTAAGTACCTACGAGTTACACTTACGTTAGTATTATATTGTCTTTGACTTAACCGATGGTCTACCGAAATAACCAATATTTCTAAAATAAAGTTTTTATCATCACATCCTACTTTTCACTTTTCACATGGTTACTGTTTAGGGCCGTATCACAAACACAAATCACTTAACGCAATCTTCTTTCTCCACACATGACACCAACGACTCCCGGCAGCAACCAAACCCTAAGTTTCCTCTCATGGCTCCCGGCAACGTCAAGTCCAATTCTCATATGACACCAATATTTTATCCATAATCAGTTCGGCTTCATACCAATATTTTTCACTCATTAAGCTTTTGTAGGAATTCTGTTGGTAAGCTTCGGTGTACGGCCTTCACGATATTTTGAGCACATCATAGTATCAAAAAAATCTTGAAACATTTTTTCAAAACACGACATCACGACGTATTAGTCCACATACACTTTAAGTCTTTATAATATTTAATAGTCTATTTATTTAATAAAAAATATCGATTTCCGTAACGCGTCGCCAGCACCGACGAGGCACGGCACTGGCAGGAGTCGCCATGTAAGGGCGTACCAAATGAAACACGTTGTTCAGGTTCGACGTATGGTTTATTACTCTCATTAGATACAAATAATACATATTTATATTGGTGAGAGGCAAGTGAGGCACGCTACACAGTACAATGGAATAAGTTGGAAATCTTATAAAATTATACCCATAGTCATATCCCAATCTCGGATCTTCTTCATCTTACCGGTTTCCGGGTTACGTCCTTAGCTATATAATGTTAAAGACCTTGGGATCCGACAATATATATACTTATACTTGTCATCATCATCATCATCAGGTCTTTTTTAGGAACACGACTCTCTCTGTACTACCAGAGCCATAAATTAGAGAAAGTAGAGAATTTGGCCTACACTCTCCACTTTGGCCAGACTGGTTGGACAGGTGTCTCTTCTCTTTATAGTGGTCGATCATACCAATTCGCTCCCGGTACGTCTTCATTAAAAAGCTCCATTAACAGTATTTGATCAATTTTCTTTTCGTTTTTAGGTATTACTCGTACTTCAACGAGCTCTCGTACAACGTAGACGCCCTCGGCGTGGGCGGCACTATGGAGGAGACCGTCATCTTCTCCCAGGACTCCTTCCTGCCCAGGTCTGCCAGTCTCAACATCACCACCGAAATGTTCGGACACAACTTCAACGTTCTTGAGGTAAACTTGAATAATATTCTCTCTCTTGAATAATATCTTTAAATGATTATTTTCAGAAAACATTAATTAAATCATCTTTAAATTTATGGCACTCATTTCACACAGCTAAATTATGATTTCGGTTTGGTAGCATTTTTTTCTCATTCTCGCCATTATGTATTAGAGCCAAATAATGTCATGGAAGAATAATGACTTTATTTTTAAAACTTTATGTTATTGAATTTTGAGTGACCTTTCAGTATCTATCCCCCTTTTCAAATTTACGTATACCTACTGTTGTGGGCTTTTAAATTAAAAGATCAATAAACGATGCTTTGTTATCGTTTAGTTTTTGTTAGTCTCTAAATATCTAATAACTCATATTTACCCTTAATTTGGATAGATCGGAGGACGCCAAGGCAACTTGGACCGCGTGATCGAGCACTTCATCGGCCCCAAGGGTCTCCTCCGCACCCAGGACCCGCAGACGCTGTACGACAACATGAAGAAGCGCTACGAGGAGTCTGCCAAGAAGGTAGACCAGAGCCTCGGCAGAGGACGCCGCTCCATCAAGACTGAGGTTGACAACTTTGACAAACACGTAAGTTTATTGCATCTGTCTTTTTAAGGGTTCTTTTAACAGATGGGGACAGATGGAAACTGCGTTTACTTTCCTTAAACATTCTGCTTACCCCCGAATATTCAAAATAATCTTAACTAATGGCAATCTTCAATCTCTGGCTTTCTTTGCCTTGCTAGTTTATCCAGACAGTGATAAAACAAGATTTGAGAACGAGCATTTAAGATGTCTTTGAGTATTCGGGCGTTAGTCTCATACAAATTGGAGCTGAAGACAACTTCTAAGTAAAATGTCTCTAGTTTTTCGAATCAGGGTTCATAGATTCGACAAGATCCACCGTATATCTACTCGTACAACTTACCTTATCATGCATGTATGTTTCTAATTTTAAGGCCAAGATTATCAAAACAGTGATTCTACAGGTTGACAAGTATCAATAATAGTGATAACTCGCTAGCCTAATAAAAACTAATTACTTTGCACAACTCGATTTCTACGATTGCACTAAAAGAGAAGCTGCTAGCATTTAAGAAGGTGTTCTGAAATAATTCTGGCAGCACTGAGACGCTGGGTCCAGTAAGCTGTAATTGGAAACAAAATTGTCAGTTGTTGCTGTTTGTTCAATAGTATTTAATGAAAAGAGCTCATTGGACTCTAAAAATTTGTCAGCTGGTGGTCAGTATTTCAGAAAACCCTCACCTTTAACATGGTGATAGCTGTGTGTTTACCGGCACAGTAGAATTAGACCACTCCAACTCTTCCCGTGGATATCGTAGAAGTTTACTTACAAGCTAAACAAAGCTAATAAACATCAAAGAGACTTGTCACGTCTGACTGCTCTGGCTTATATATGGCTCTAGTTGTACAGAGAGGGTCACTCTCCTGCAGTGGAGACTAAAAAAAGACCTGATGATGATAACATGCTAATAAATATTCTTCTCTCTCTGCAGCTGAAGGCAGAATCCGTGCCCTACAACAATGAGCTGGACCTGGACATCTATGTGAAGCTGTTCGGCACCGACGCCGTGTTCCTCTCGCTCGGTGACGACAAGGGCTTCGACTTCAACAAGGCCCTCGATGAGCTCATGCGGTTCGTCTCTGGAGGACTCAACCAGATCAAGAACTTCAAGGTATGCCTTACAAACTACAAACCTTTTTCTGATATCTACACAACATGTAAATTGACCGTCGACATTCCCTTAAAGGCGTGACTCAGCCTGTCAATATAAACATTTTTTCCTAAGGATTGATCCCATAGGAAAAGCTGGGAACTTGAAAAATTACAACCCACCCGGAAAATTTGTACGGAACTTTTTTATCGAGTTCCCTGCATAAGTTTCAAAGGAAACGTTGTTAATATTGACGGTTTGAGTCATTCCCTTAAAGGGAATATCGACGGTCGATTTACTCGTTATACAGATATGAGTCTAATGTCTAAACTATTCAAGAAAACAACACTTATTTACGAAGACTACAATGCCAACTTTTCCCCAACAGCAAGAGATCCGCGCTCACGTCCTCTTCCTGGATGCCGAGCTGGCCTACCCCACCTCCACTGGTCTTCCCCTCAAGCTCGACCTGGTCGGAGCCGCCACCTCCCGCGTGGAAGCCGCCACCAACATCGACGTCCGCCAGATCATCCGCTCGCCAGCCAACGCCAAGATTGATGTCAAACTGGTGCCCAGCACAGACATCGAACTGGCTGGACTGTTCCTCGTGGACGGCAACTCTGTCGCGACTGGTCTGAAGGTCATCAACAACTTGCACTCGTCTACTGGTGGACACTTGATCGCTAAAGGTTTGTAGTTTTTGGAACTGACTTGATCCTCCTTTTTTAGAACTATTTTGCCATAAAGAAGTCTCCTGCGCATTTTTCTAACTTTTAAAATATTCAATTTGAGTTATTCTTTTTATTTCTGCATGCAAAAAAGGGGTTTCTATTTATCTACGACTCTGATTCGCAAATGGCCTGTTCTTCTCCATCATTATTTTCATAGTAAGATCCTACGTGTTTCATCCAACACATGATTAATATGTACTGTTATTTGTTCCTTTTAGTGTTGGAGAATGGCAACGGCATCGACATTCAATTCGGCCTGCCCATCGACAAGCAAGAGATCCTCACGGCCTCCAATGACCTGGTGTTTTTCACTGCTGAGAAGGGCCAGAAGGAGAGGCACGTGCAGATCAAAGTAGACAACGTCAAGCCTTCCTACTCGGGCTGCTTCGACCAGCTGGCTGGCGTCGTCGGCCTGACTATGTGCGGTGAATTGCAGCTGCCTTTCGCTGTATCTGGTGAGTTTCTCCTGGACCTCCGAATATGCTGCTGCAAATGAAAAAACTTATATTTAAACTGATGTAGACGAGCCGTATGTACGAAATTTTAAAGCGTTTAAAGGGAGCTAATTAACACCATCACTTTACCTCATACCTAAACCCTGTACCGTGAACACGCCGCCCACGTCACGTGATGCTATTGCTTTTACAGACTGTTTCTTGGATTAGGACACGTCTACCTTAATTTATTATAATCTTTGTGCGAGAGTACTACCTTCTGATAATTAAGAGGTATAAGAAATGCACACAGTATCAAGATCAACTACCTAGAGTCTCGCCCGTTTCAGGAGGCGATAACTGTCATCGCGTAGTCGTCTTGACTCTGGTTATCACAAAGACAAAAGTTCAGGAGCTTTAAACCAAGCTGTGTCTTAGATAGATATTTAATACTAAGACAAGTAGATAAATAAAAAATAATCCCGAGTCCGACAGAAACCGGATTTTTTGAGATTTGATATTCTTTTGGTTCATGTAAAATAACATAATGTATTGTTTATGATTTCAACTATTAAACAACTCTACTAAAAGCACAATTATTGACAATGTAGCTTTAAAAAAAACTGAATATTCATACTGGAAATGTTTTTCAGGAGAACAAAGCCAGGCTTCCATCTCCAAGTTCCTCGCCCGCTACCCGTTGAGCGGACCGTCGTCTGTCAAGCTGATCCTCGAGAAGAATGACCTCCGTGGCTACCACATCAAGGGTATCCTCAGGACCGACCACCCTGACAGGAAGGGAATTGAGCTGCTGTTTGAAGCCGAAGGTAAATAATTAACACCGCATTCTAGCTATACTAAATAAAATTACATAAGTGCTTATGTATATTTTTTGAGAACGTCGTTTCAAATGTTGTAAGATAATTTTATGTTCCTTACTACCTTAATAAAATTGTAATGTACAAAGTTTAATTAAGAACTAAGTATATCACAGCTTGAGGTAATACAGGACCCTTTTGCCTTTATTTCCTTAAATCGTCTACGATTTAATGGAAAAAAAATAATGCTTGTTTCATGTTGATACCCATAAATATTTGGCTTTTAAACAAGTCTGTGTCTAGTGCTAGGCGTCTAGGCCATAAACCTTAGAAATGTCGTTGATACCCTTTTGTCTACAAATCCATGACATACATTTGCTGACATTTTGTCAGCAAATCGGCTAATTTACGGATTTAAGAATGAATAGCAAAACTTAACAGTAAAAATCTTATTATTCTGTCAAAATATCTTCTCATTATTGGGTTATATCTTCTCTGCTGTTGCTGAGTGGTTACTTGCCACTTCATAATATTCACCATACTACCCAAACTAACATTAAAATTTCACTTCAGGTTCCAAGAACCGCCGCACGCAAATCAACGGCGAGGTGATCATCAACGACCAAGAGAAGTCTATCCGTCTGGACTTCGACTCACCCATCAAGGTCATCCACACACAAGCCGCGATCTACACCAAGCCTTCTGAACTCTCCCTCTACCTGAAGGCTGACTACGACGACAAGAAGTACTTCGCGAAGGCTGGCTTCTTGGTGCAAGGCAACGAGGACCGCAGCGTGCTGAAACCGTACCTGGAATACTTGCTCGGAGGTGGCGAAAACGGTATGCTTAGTTTCTTTTTCTTTTAGAGGTAGAAATGTTCGAGAATTTTATTTTTTTCCCTCCATCTTTTTTTTACAATTAAGAGCTATGATCTCTTCGATCCTAACGCACCTGCTGAATAATAATAAGTGAATAATCCACTTCTGCGTTAATTTCCTCACATGGTTTCCATGGAAAGAAGGTCGATGAAAATGGTGTATGTATAATAAAAACATACTAAATTTCTATGAGGATTTTCCTCTCTTTGGCTTTACATGTCTTTGATTTCTAAGAGAAAATCAGGAAATCCAATTCAAAGCAACTCCTGAACACCTCTCTGATAACATTTTTTTGTAGGACCCACCAAAGCACAAATGAACGGTGAAATCGAAAGGATCAAGAGCGGACCTAAAGTTGTCTACAACATCAAGGGTCTCCAGCTGAAATCCGAGGGCATGAACGAGGTCGTCGACCTGAACGGTCAGGTCACCGTGACCAACTCGCCGGTCAGGCTCGAGATGGACCTTAAGGCCAAGCAAGGACAGCACAACATGCTTCTCCGGGGAGATATGGCTTCTGACACGCTGAAGCTGGAGTTCCAGAACACTTTGAACGACAACATCAACTTCAAACTGGATGCACATATCGACTGTGGTGCTGGAAACGTAAGTTTTTTTATGACATTGGAGGGCAAATGTGCAAGCGGATCGCCGCTGCCTATGAACAACTTCAATACCAGGGGTGTAACAAGTGCGTCGCCGGCCTTTTATTTTTTCCTCCCCAGAGGGGAAGGGGGGATGATCACGGATGATTATCATCTGCTTTTAGGATGTGTTAGTAGCTACAAAATTACTAATGTTTGTCAAAATTTAAGCATGGTTGCGATCAGGTAGGCAGCAGTCGATAAAAAATTTTGCCCAGTGCCATTTTACAGCATGAATAGGTAATCTAACAGACAATCTTAATGGAGGGATTATTTGCGTCAGTGAAATTCGTAATAATTTAAACTTCTATTTGTGTATACCCTATACTATACCCAATATGGTGGGTATCTTTTTCAGATGAACAACAAGATTGAACTGGTCTATGGTCCAGACTTCAAGAGCCAAGTGAACAGGGTTGCTTTCAACCAGTTATTGAAGACCTACGAAAAGAATCCCGAAGACTACAGCATGGTCACCAAGAACAAGCGTAAGTATCCAGAGCCGTTAATTCTTGTCCTAATTAAGTGTCATCTCCGTGGTCAGCGGTCAACACGGCTGCCTACGACACGGATGGTCCCTGATTCGATCCCCGGTCTTGGATGTTTATCTATATAAGTATCTATTATTAAATATAGTATCGTTGAGTTAGTATCCCATAACACAAGTCTCTAATTTACTTTGGGGCTAGCTCAATCTGTGTGATTTATTTATTTATTTCATTTATTTATTCTACTTTGCCGGAAAACACACGGCACACGGCGTGTACCTCAACTCTCTCTTTACCCTAATAAAATTTTCCTCTCCAGTTGAAATTGGCGCAGTAAACTTCAAGATCCGCGCTGACGCCGACGTAGACCCGAAGAAGGTGGACCTTGAGCTGGAGGGACAGTACCAGGACAAGCGTGGAGACTTCAACGTCATGGTGAGGAAGCACATCAAGCATCCGCAGGACTACAGCTTCAAGCTCAACACCAACTACGACAAGCAAGGTAACTTGAATGTGTTAAAAATATATTTTTAATAAAAAAAAGGAACCCGCTAGTAAAAAAGTAGGAAAAAGTAAAACAGAAATAAGTTTAAATCGAACGGCATCCATGTACACATTTTTTTGGTTTCCCTCAATTTTTCGAAGATCCCTTTATAAGAACTTGACTTAGGATCTAGAAGGGTGCAACCTTTCAGACAAAAAAATAATCTTAAATCGGTCCAGACGTCTTCGAAAATATATAAAAACAAACATACATAAAAAAAGATCCCGACGAATTAAAGAGTATTTTACATAACGTTAAGAGGAGGACCTCAAGCTGTAAGGTCAACATAACAAAGCACATAAAAAACTCAAATAAGGTACAAGGCTCATGATGAAGGATAAATCTCACACATTTGGCTATCTCACTTCTTCATAATATTGTGTTCCCTTAGTGAACAGGTGGTGTTATACGTGTGACATGAATGAAATAAGAGAATTGCAGCATCTGTCAATTTCTTTTCATATGCCTTGCTGCCTAGAAAAAAAAGTAAAGATTATTCAATCTTATGAGAATAATGAAGACTCAATTAAATGGAACACAGATAAGAATTTATGGGGTAGCGCAGACTTTGAAAATACAAATGAGAAAGAAAACAGCATGGGTTCTGTGGTTTCGAGTCGTTTCATAATTCTATATCTTTCTTTCAAGGTCTGGAGATCTTCTCCAAACGCGACTGCCTGTCCGACGACAAGTCCAACTTCGAGAACTACGTGCAGATCAAGAACGTGGCCAAGTACGAGCTGTCTGGAGTCGTTATGCACCGCGACAAGGCCCATGACGTCAACAAGGGCGCCGTCGGCCACTTCAAGATCACCAGCAAGAGCAAGAGCGAGGACTTCAAGTAAGTGCTCTGTTATTTGTATGCCAAACTTTAAATAATATTAATAAGTAGCCTTATTTCATTTATTGTGTCCATCTTCCAATATGTTTTAGTATTATGTAGTGCTAATTCTTGTTCAAATCATATTAACTAATTGAATAATGGGATTCCAGTGCAGCACTGTGTCAGTGTAGTCATAAAGATCAGACCATGACAAAACTCCTCTTGTGCCCTTTGTGTCCTTGTAGTTACTAATCAACTCATTTCAATATGCTTCACCTTAATTTTTTTCAATGTAGGTATACCTTGCTGCTAGTTTATTTTTTTTATTTTTTATTTATTAGGAAGATTATCGACTACAGTAACAAATTAACTATTGATTGCCTATGCCAATAAATCTTGATGCAACTCAAAATTGGCCTTGTTTATAAATGGCTTCCTGTAATGAGATCTTTTCCATCAGATTCGACATCGGTTATTCCGCCAAGGGTGACCAGTGCTCTTCCCACGCTAAACTCGCCTCGGGCTCTGGAGAGTTCCTTGACTATCTGCTGAAGATCAGCCACGGAGCCAACGCCAACGGTCAACTGAAGCTGGTCATCAAGGACAGCATCACCGCCAACGGTCAATACAAGGTCAACGATGCCGACGGCAAGGGCAACGGAATGATCATCTTTGACTTCTCGAAGGTTGGTATCAATTTTAAATTTATCACTTGCATTGCTCTCTTCTTAAAATAACTTTTTTGAACTTATCAATCAGACTTACTCTCTCTTTTTGAGTTCAGGTTTTCGTTGATCCGGGGTTGATTTGCATAGAGAACTTTCGGACTTTCTTAAAAAATAATACTATTTTACATTTAAATATTACCTGTCAAACTCTACATCTTGCTTCTAGGATTACGATTATTTATGTAAGTCATTGGTTTGTTCAAATTAAAAGTTTTTTTTTTAAACCATTCACGTATGTACTTACATAAATTGTCATCCAACCAGGTAAATAATAGTGCATCGCAAGGTATGGAGACACTAACCATGATTTTTAATTACAGTCTCAACGCAAGATCAAGGGAGACATCGCGTTCGTGGCCAAGGACCCCGTGTTCTCTGCCGAAGTAGACCTATACCTGAACTTCGAGAAGGACAACGCTGACAAACTCCACTTCAGCACCAACTCCAAGAGGACTGACAAGATGCTTGACTCCAAGTGAGTATTGTGCCTCTTGTATTTTTTAAGCTACATGGCAAAATCATCTGACATAGCCTATTCATCATCACTAGGTCTTTTTTAGTCTAAACTGCAGGAACACAACCCTGTCTGTTCTACCAGAGTCAATAATTAACCAGAGCAGTCAGAGGATTTGGCCTACACTCTCCGAGCTGACCAGACAGGTTGGATAGGTCTCTTTGATGTTTATAAGCTTTGTTCAGCTTGTATTTCCTAAGTCACTATCTATGACATCTACGGGAAGACTTGGAGTGGTCCTATTCTGCTCTTCCGAGAACAACACAGATAGCCTATAATATTAATTTCCTTCTTATTTCTGTGGGGCTACAAAATATTCAGTCAATCGAAAGGCGCAATGATTTCGGAAATTACTGTTTGCTCATAAATTTATCTAATTACTCCAGGAACAAGATCGCGTACGGTGGCAAGAAGTCTGAGCTGAACATCCACACCGACGGCGTCGTCGGCCTCACTGGCAAGACCCACGCCCTCGTTGAAATTGTTCTGCCCACTGAGAGGTGCCTCACGTTCAAGCTGAACCGTGAAGTCGCCGAAAAAGATGATGTAAGTATTTTCTTCCTGATATTGGTATTCTGATTTTTCGTGATAGAAAAATAAATAAATTTTTGATGATAATGATTGTGATCATCTAGACCAAGCCTTTAAACAATGGCTTGATTTGGATAATGAAATGTGACAGATACGATAATAGTCCCGATCTCTTATGGTAAAGATACAACTAAAGATTGCATTGAACTTTTTCGTTTATTTTATTTGAGCTCAAACATGATATTACCGCTGCAATCTTAAAGTATAAACTTTTGGGGAAGTAAGACAGTTAAGTTAACACTTAGTCTATTTGAAGTCGTTACATTTCTTTCAAAATGAGTTAAATTTTTTTCATAAAACATCGTATCATCATCTACCTCGCCTTTTGAATATTTAGGGTCGGCTCTGTATGTCGTTTCCCTCCAAATCTTAATGGCATACAATATTCATATATTTCGTCCTAATACACTCATTCCATATTTTCTCGATTTTTTCCTTCCTGTCTGTAGTCATTTACTTTCAGGTGGATTTTTCAACATCAAGTTAAACGATGGCTAAATTGCTCCACTACTAACTTCTTGCTTAAAAATCATATACTTATTGGCACCACTTTTAGCGAACAATTTTTAGTATTGTATAACAAACTCATGTTTAAAATCAATAACACTCGGTTCTGGTCTAGGATCTAAACATGTCTAATAATAATGGCCGCCTTTCTATAGGTGTACAGCGGGCAAGCCGAGTTGCTCCTCTCCGACGCCCCCAAGCGCGGCGCCCAGGCCTCCTCCATCCATTACAAGGGCAAGGCCTCCAACCTCAACATCGACAAGAACTCCGTCAACTATGAGGGCCAACTGGACCTCCAGCTGAAGGACGGCAAGAATCTAAAGAACTCCTTCAGTTTGGTCACCGCGCCTGAAGGCGACAAAATCAAATACGACTTCAAGGTAAATATCATTTTGATGACGCTTATTTTGATTACTGGCTTTCGCCTACGTGATTGGTGTTCATCATCATCAAGTCTTTTTAGTCTCCACTCCAAGAACACGACCTCCTCAGTAGCTACTACCAGAGCCATATATTACCCAGGGCAGTAAGAGGATTTAGCCTGCACTCTCAACGCCGGCCAGACGGGTTTGAGAGGTTTCTTTGACGATTATAAGCTTTGTTTATCTTGTGTGTTCTTAAGTCTCCTTCTACAACCTAACGTCTTGTAATGTTCCAGGCTGAAGCAAACGGCGACTTGATCCCCAAACGCGCGGCCCTGACCGCCAGCGGCATCTACGCTGATGACAAGATCCTCACCATGGCCGAGACCTACAACGTGAAGGGCAGCTACGGAGACGACCTTGGCTTTGAGCTCGCAGGCAACTATGACATCAACCTCATTGATAATGATAACAAGAAGTAAGTGTTTTTATTTTCTTCTTCTGTCACGAGCTACCATTAGGCCAAATTTTAAGATTTGTGATAAATACTATCAAAATTCGTAAAACAAAAGTTGTTTTATAGATAACTTTTATTTCCCCGGTTTCGACATATTCTTTAGAATGGAATA
This sequence comes from Rhodophaea formosa, assembly GCA_963082605.1. Lineage (NCBI taxonomy): Eukaryota > Metazoa > Arthropoda > Insecta > Lepidoptera > Pyralidae > Rhodophaea > Rhodophaea formosa. Next base: position 13,207,873 of record OY720228.1, on the reverse strand, counting down.
GAAAAATCTTTATTCAGGAATGCACAAATGGTACATGTACAACTTCACATAAACTATTGTTATTATTTTTCACTACGGGATTTACCACAACTAGTTTTGAGTCATTGACAGCTCAACATACACCAACGCAGTCCTCAGTCAGTCTGTGAAAATGGCGGCTGTAATGATGTCGAACTATCAGATGAAACTCAAAACTAATCGCGGTTAATGTCGTAGCGAAAATAATACTGATTGTGACCGCGAAAGTTTAAAATCATAACCCATTGTTGCCTTGCAGGTACCAGGACTACTTCACCGCCAATCTGCGCCTGCCCTTGGAGAAGGCCCACGATATCAAGTACGTTAGCGACGTGCTGCTGCTGAACAAGAAGGAGAACCACGAGGTAAGTACTCTTTTTCTCACTTCATCGTCATCATCCGTCCATGCCGGTTATTATCATTTCAGCCGCAAGGAGCCCACTGCTGGAAATAGGCCTCTCCGAGGATTTCCAGTATTGGGGGGGGGTTTTCCATAACCGTCACGCTTTGCAGATGGGTTAGTGAGCGCAGTAGGCTTTTTTCGGCTTCGACACTGCTACCCATTGAAACCTTTTTTTAATCGAAGGAAAGGAGGAGTTTGTTGGACTGGGATAACAGGATGAAGGTATTTGGGATACTACTTACTCGGATGGGTTGGAGATGAGAAAATAGCAGCTAGGGGGGCCGGGCGCGCATACCCAATGCCCTACTTGCAACCACCAGACAAGCAGTTGAGACATCCCTTATAACTTATTATCATTATCCCGGTTACATCTGAGAGATTCAGATTCCAAGATTATAGTCAGGAGGGTCAAAAACAGCCTGTATTATATAATATTTGAAACCGTAACCCTAAGAAATTACACGGATGGTCCCGGGTTCGATCCTCGGTCAGGTCAAGATGAAAAATGATCTTTTTCAGATTGACCTGGGTCTTGGATGTTTATCTATATATGTATTTGTTGTAAAATATAGTATCGTTGAGTTAGTATCCCATAACACAAGTCTTACTTAAGAACTTACTTTGGGGCTAGCTCAGTCTGTGTGATTTATCCGTGTATATTTATTTATTTATTTAAGAAATTAGCTTAGTAACTTACATAATTAAAGGATGATGAGTAAAAGTTATAAACCTCTTGCCACTGAACCTCCCACACGAACATTCATCGCCCCGGCTCACAAAAAGTGGAGTATTCATCAGCATTATCATCATCGGCCTATGCTCGACTAAGCAGTCCCCTGCTGGACATAGGCTTCCCCAAGGGCACGCCAAAGTGTGTAATCTTCCACTTTCCATATCCAGCTACTACCAGTGAAGCATTATTGGCAGTGAAGTATTCAATATCTTTATCCACCTTTCAGTTCACCATCCTCCAATCCCTGCAAGTGAATGCCGACCTCTACAAGGTAGACCTCAAGGGTGCCGGCAACCCCAACGCGGGCAGTGCCAAGCTCCACTTGCTGGTCCCTCATGCGGATCCCTTCAACCTAGACACCAGCTACAAGCAGGCTCAAGAGGGTGAGATTTAATATTGATGTATAAATCTATTTCGTCAATAGCTTTAGAATTATAATTTAGGAAAAGTCTGTTGATAAGATTTTCATCTTTAGTTTCAAGTTAAATAAAACTAGCGAATGCTTCCGTCCCAGCATACAATTTTTAAACACAAGTTATTTGTATAAACTTTCTTTCTTTGCTGTTATAGCGTCCAAACCTGTAAACATTTCAATTATCTACCTATTATGCTTCAACCGTTATAACTCTGTAACACACGAATATCAAATGCTTAGTAATAAGGTCCCGTTTTTACGCTTTGGGTTCGGAACCCTAAAAACTTGAATACTTTTTAATTCCAACATCGTCTGTAGATCAATTCAGGACTATTCGCTTTAATTAGGGGCCTCGATACCTCAAATCTTGGCTGCTCGGGCAAGGGAATTCTAGTTCAACCTACTTTTGTTGCAGTTCAGAATGATCTCTACCCAAGCTAGTTGCGATTTAAAAAAAAACAGAAGCAGAAAAATCAATTAGAACAACTTTGTTAAATCTTCTCCACGAAGATTTAAAAGATACAAGAAGTAAATCCTTGTGATTATCTTCTAGAGCTGCACAATACATAGACTTCTTAGTTCTTCTACTCTTTTATTTCTTAACTCATTATTTTCACCCACAGGCGACACAAGGTCCGTCGACATAAACGTCAAGAGCCAATACGGCAAAGGCAAGACTGCTGAGATCAACCTGGATGCCAAGAGCTCCCCGCGCCAGTTCCAGACGGAGCTCAAAGCCAAGGCGCCTCAGGCTGAGAAGGTCAAGGACCTCGCTTTCGGATTTGCATCCCAAATCGTGAACCCCGATACCTATGCTGTGGACATTATGGGTTCTGTGAACGACAAGTCTTACTCTCTCCACTCCACTCTCGGCGTCTCCAAGGCTAACCCCGCTCTGGACATTCAGCTTAAGAACCCTGATGGTACCAACGAGAGGTAACTAATTATTTTCATACTTTTTTATGAACAAGAAGTAAATTTCTGGTACGTAGTGATTATTTATTTTTAACATGAGTTCCACTGTGGTTCCACAAAGTTCTTTGTTCATCACTAGGCCAAAAGCCTAATAAAGTAACAAAATGGTTAGGCATATTATAATTTTAAGCTTTCGCGGACACAAACCGACTACTGTTTTAACTACGGAAGGAACTTAAAAACTTAGCTAGTGCTACCTACTTATGGAACTTACTTCAGTAGTAATTTCTACTTGAGCAGCATCAGTATGTATAAGGTATGGTGCTAAACTCTGTGAAATTAAAAAACACCCGTAACATCAAAAGGTTATTCTATTGCTTTTTTTTCTTCTCAGCACAGGCCCATTGACATACCTTCAGCGTTTAAATTCCATTTTTTCTGAGTAACTAACTACTTCAAAAGTAGGAAAGGCGAGATGCTGTAATTGTTTGTTTTGTTTGTTTTGTTTGTAATTATAAGTATATATTTTCGACTTAACATTTAATTTTTGCAGAATCAACGTCAAGGGCACCACCCTCAGCTCCTCACAGGGCAAGGTGGAAGTCAAGCTGGAGAACGTACAAGGCCTGTCCCTAGACGCCGTCGTCGAAGGCACCGTCCAGAAGGACAACATCAACCTGAAACTGGTCGGCAACTCCGAGAAGTTGGGGATGAAGAACTACAACGTGGAGATCTCCAGCAAGGACGCCGGCAACGGCAAACGGCTGGAGTTCCACGCTACTAATGACAACAAGAATGTGCTGAGTGGAAGGTGGGTTCATTTTTAGATCATCATCAGGTCTTTTAGACTCCACTGCCGGAACGCGACCCTCCCTGTACTACCAGAGCCATATACTAGCCAGAGCAGTCAGAGGATTTGGCCTACATTCTACACGCTAGCCAGACGGGTTGGAGAGATCTCTTTGATGGTTATAAGCATAACTTAGCATGTGTTTCTTAAGTCACCTTCTATGACATCCACGGGAAGACTCGGGATAGTTCTATTCTGCTCTGCCGGGAACCACATACCAGCTATAAGCTTTCGATCAAAAGATCTGACTGACGTAGCGTTCTGGCAAAAACTAAGCATAGTAAACTGTTTTAACCCATGTTTCTCTCAAAAATCTATGCTTAATGTATTATTTATTGCTTCCCGCAGCACATCCCTGATCAGCAAGAAGGACGACAAACAGACCATCTACGAGGGCTCTGGCTCCGTGAAGGTCCGTGACGAGCAGAAGTCCGCCAACTTCAAGTACCTCCGCTCTCTAATCAGCGAAGGCAACGAGCAGGGCATCGAGGTGAGTTAACGATGTTTTTGTTTTTGTTATCATGTGGTAAAAGTCAAGCAGCAAATGATCCAACTGATGAAAGTGTAGCCTTCGCCTCTACGTTTATGCAATGTAGAAACATATTAATAATGTGTATAATGTACATACCAACGGAACACTTGTAAAATATTGAAATTCGCTAAATGCAACAATAGTGTCTGTGGCATGCTCATAGTCCTCATAAAAACTAGACATAATTACTGGTTAAAATGCAAGTCTTTCAGACATGTCATAAATTTAATCATATCGTATGTTAAAGTTTATCAACACCCACTGCTCTGTAATTTATGCCAAATAACTGGTAAAGATTTTACGTACACTTGACTTCATCCCTCCTTATTCACAAAATGTCATTTTTCGTCTTGTGTAACATTCATAAGAAACATCAAACAACGCTGTATTCTTATTTTCTAATGTAGAAGTATCCCTGGGTAGAAAATTGGGCCTGACTTTATTGGCATTTTTTAAATTTCTTGCAGACTTTCCTGAACCTGGCCCTCGGCGACCGCAGCTACGTGGCTGAGTCCAAGGTCACCAACATGGAGTTCAAGAACTCTTACACCTACTGCGAGGAGAAAAAGCAGTGCGCGCACATCGAGATCAACTCCAAACTGAATATGCCCAGTGAGTTTCTTTACTTTTCTTGAAGAAAGTTCTTTACGAGTATAGCAGGTTGCTAGAATAACGACTTGGTAACTTTGGTCACACTACGCAGCAAAAAAAGATAAATTCATTATCACCAAAAATTATAGAACATCTCGGGTTGTTTTATAACCTGAAGATCAAAAGTTCAAATCTCAAAATCAGCATTTGGAATTTTGGTCTCTTGTTTTACCTGCATTTCGTTGTTCACCTTCAAGAAATGTAATATAAATTTGAAGTAAAGATTATGAATGCCAGGGAAATGTAAGCTTCAAGAGCCATTTGTTGCTGAAACGCCGCTTCATTTCAACGTGCTCAAATTTAACAAATTTTAACTTTCAAGTACCATTTAATGCTGAAACACCACCTTTTTTTAACGTCCTTCTAACTTTTCCATTCGTTTCCAGAACAAGGTGCCTTCCAACACCTGACGAACGTGAACGTGGACCTGCGCAAGCTCGGCGTCACCCCCGAGTTTGGCCTGGAGATCAAGAACGAGGTTGAAGACAAGAAGCTGCCGCAGTATACCCTGGACCTTCATGTCAACAACAAGGAGAAGAAGTACCACCTCCACGTCTACAGCCAGCCCGAATACGGCAGTAAGTAGTACCTTTATTTCTCCAGCTAGACGCTACGATAACTATACAGCGTTTAAATTGGCTCTTGACTTGACCCACCCTTGACTTAGCCCGTCAATTTGGACAACTTTTCCTATGGGATCATTGACATTATCATACAAAAACCTGCCCATTCTGAATGGATAAGTAAATTTTTTTATCGGGTTTTATGCATTGGTTCCATAGGACAAGTTGTTCTTATTGACGGCCTGATTCACCCCTTTAATGGAATATCGAGGCTTTGTTGAAGATCAATTTATATGCTGTATTCCTGTGTGTCAAGTGTTGTCCTACTTATTCCTTTCTACTTTTAAGTTAAAGTCAATATTAAGTCGACCTGTAAGTCGCACAAATGTATTCTAACTGGATACTACCAACTGGTTAAAATTAAATGTTATGGTCTGGTGCTATTGAGGACTACCAGGGGATTTAACAATGACTTCAAGACAAGCATTTTATTTCCTCCAGAATTCCCCGCCGGTATCACAGTGGCTCTCCCGACCCGCACGCTCGCCGCCGAGACCCTCCTCTCGTACCCGTCCGACAAGGCCATGCCCTTCCCCATCAAGGGAGAACTGAGCTTCCACGCCGACAAGAAGAACGCGCCCCAAGTCAAGACTGCCGTCAGGTTCCTTGTTGACATCACCGGTAGCGGATCATCTCACGCCGCCGTTGCTGAAGTCGGCTTCAGCCACCCCAAACTGAAGGTAAGTTTTTATGTTATGATACATTTGTGCTCGAGATTAAACTTGATAGGAGGACAGAAATGAAGGTTTTTTGAAAAGCTTGCCACAGATGACAGCATTGTGTCTTAGGTCTTGCTGAACTGACACAACGGCTTTTCGTTTATTTAACCATATCTTCTAGCTACCTAACATACATACATACTATCACGTCTTTTTCCCTTGCGGGGTAGACAGACAGAGCCCAGGTCTAGAAAACCTAAAGGCCACGTTTAGCATGTTGGTGGGCTTGTTGGAAGAGAATGGAATCGAAATAGTGATGGGTTGCTAGCGGCATCGCCTATTGACATGATTCCTCATGCCTATTCCCTCGATCGGCTTCTACGATCTGCGCGGGAAGAGAAGCAGCTGGCACATTCTACGTTTTTTCTTTCCTCCCAGACCAGCGTGGAAGTCTAGATACCTAAACAAATTTAAATATTAGCATTCGCATGAAGGATTTTACTGGTATATTTACCAAACCCTCATCCTGTGTGACATAGGCCTTTTATGTAAAAGCAGTGTACCTAGTTGGATGGATAGTGACAATAACTTCAGGCGTCAAACATTTATTATTATTGTACTAACCATTTTTTTGTTATTGTTCAGGAGGCTCTGATCGCCGTACGCGGCAAGCTGCTGACCCCCAAGGAGAAGACATTCCAGATTGAGGCCAACTCCATTCTGCAATTCCCTGAACTCGGCGCTGTAAGTACCTACTGCTGGTTATAAAAACAAAATGCATTTATTAACCAGATAAATAAGGTAGGTAGTACATGAATTTACAAAGGTTCCCAAACTAGGGTGGCCCTGTGTCTCGGTTGTTCTTTATCTTTCATCAGTGTGTATAGACTAATATGTGACGCGACTTATTGGATGAACTCTTGCGAAAGATACCTTGTTGTAGTCATCTCATGGTATCGGGTTCAATTTCCGGTCAGGTTAATATCCAAAATATTTTTGATTATGTATATGTATATTTAATAAAATATATGGTTCGTTGACTCCTATAATTCATCTGTAAAATCTTGACCTGTTTGATCTGTCTCTATATATTTAATTATTAAGCAACAAAACTTCCTTTTAAAGCACACCCAAGAATTTTGAAAATTTCCAGATGCAAAAGTAAATTTCCCTGCAATCTGAAGCAGGTCCTCATATTCGGTGTCCATTTACTAAATTCTCTCTTTGTTTTAGAACCGTGAATCAAAACTCGTACTGGAAGCCAGTCCCACCAACTTCAAGTTCGTGGTAAGTTCAAAATTGTCGGATTATTTTAATTTCCATCTTGCGTTACCAGACTCTTGCTAGGTTAAAAATTAAGACGTCAAATATCTTACTTTAGAATAGGTTACTTCATATACTGCGAAGTTTATGATGATAATTAGTATATTAGTGATATTTTTGCTCTTAGTCTAGTGGATATTTCGCTAGTGTGGATAAAAATAACAAAGAAGAGTGTGTCTCTTAAGTACTTATGGCAAAATGAAAGCCCTTCATCATATTAATATAAAATCTATTATTTATTTTATGGGAAATGGAAGGTAAAAATATTTGAGACGACCATACAGCGAATCAATAACATAAAATACAGTTCTTTAAAGTGGAAGAAAGTAAAGACAGAAAAATAAGTTATAAGTAATAATTTTTTCACGATGCAACCTGATTCTGATTTCTGATGATTTCTGACCTGTCTCACTAAATGCTTGACTAAAGTCACGCGGCATTTGACGATACAACTCAACCTCCCGTAACGCTCCCATACTTCAAGACTAAGTTAAGCGCTAGGCCAGTAGTTTTAAGTCTCGAATATTTCCCCAGCTGGACACCCCTCTCGTACAAGTCCTGGACGTGGAAGCCTCCGCGGCCGTGACAGAGAAGCAGCAACAGGCCGAGGTCAAGTTCTGCCTGCTCGCCGGCAAGCCAGTGACCGTGCGCGCGCTCGCCCGCGACTACCAGTATTACGAGTTCACTACAGGTTATAGTGGTGATTATTCCCACCTTCTCATTTGCTTGCTTTGGTTTTTGAGTTGCCGCAATTCTGGGGTTTGTGGGTCAAACCTGACTATATAAGTCTTTTATGAATCGTTAACACAGTAATAAATTTAAATTAATAGTCATTGACTCTTTAGATGATCTGATCTAGAGATCTTGGCATCAGACCCTATCCTGAAGAAGGAAGGAAAGAATTATGGTGGGTATGGTTAACCCAACTGCCTCTCCACAGTTAACATAAAGTAAAAAAGACAAAATAATTTGCTAAGCTCTATAGTTTTCTTCACATTCCTTCGATAGTCCGTGTTTAAATGGTCTATCTTTAGATTAATGTCACGTTTGATCCCACTCTTTTTTAGCTTAAATTGGATTAAATAGCCAACTAAGCCTTCATAGTTTACTGACTTTGGTGACTTCATCTCGAAGTGGGTCTAACTATCATCTTCCATTCAATTCTGGAAAGACTTTCCACCTTAAACGGTACAGTTTATACTTCAATAATCATCACTTCTCTAAATACCAATCATGTTGCTACTCACCCCATACTTCTACCCCTCACCAGCAACCCCAGGAACCCTTACTTACCTCCTCTTCCCACCACAGAGGAAGCTGACCGCAAGCTCATGATCGTTGGCCACATTGACCCCGAGAAGAGAGTAGACGTGAGCGCCGACATCGTTCTTGGAGGCGAGAAGAAGAAGATCGCTGGCGGAGCGCTGTACTTAGAGGACAACCTCGTCAAGAGCCAATACGACTTCAAGAAGGAGAACTTCCAGTACTTTACTGTAAGTATTTAGTGTTTTGTCTCACGCCTTACAAATAGTTGGTTTTGCATGAAGCGTGTCAGTGAAAATGGTTTATGATTAGGTAGTCAAGTGTCATACTTAAAGGCCAATATAAACTTAATGGTATAACCACGTTTCACAAATATTGGCTGGAACACTAATCAGTAATTTTTTTTATCTTTTAAAAAGTCGTCCATTTACGATGGATCACTCAAGGTTCATAGGGAGAATTCTTATCCTAATAGATTATGCAATAGATGGTTCTTACGGATAACAACTTATTTCCGTATGTTCTGGTTATAAGATCATCTATATAGAATAGAAAAGGTAGACTTCCCATGCACACATAAAGATACATAAAAACAACATTATGGAGTCTTATATTTGGAATAGACAAGATCTAATAAGCGTCCTTTATTTCAGAATGCCCTCAAGAACGACCTGGCCAACCTGGACAAACGCGTCAAGGAGCTCGGACAGAAGGCCAGTAACGATTTCAAGGACTCGCTAAAGAGGGTCGAGCCCAAGCTGAAGGAGTTGGAGCAGACATACGAGGAAGACCTCAAGAAAATCTACGAGGAGCTGGACCAGGACAAAGAATTGGCTGAAATCTTGCGCGTCTTGTAAGTAGCATATAAAAGTCTAGAATGTTGAAGTACTACAAAACCTTATCTTATGTATTGCCACTGCCTTGAAAGAAAACCAGTGGTAGAAAGGCGTTAAGCATTGTTAATAATATTTGAGTCATTAAATGCCACAGATAGACACTTTCTAGCATCTAAACCAATTGGCAAAGGAATGATTCCATATTTATAACTTCAAGTGATAAATCGCCAGAGTGAATTACACTGCGGCATCGCCTCCACGAGCTAAGAATCACGACGATTTTATCGTTGTGCCACCTATTACCATACATTCTCTTAGCATGTTTCTACACTCAGTGGTGTTATTGCCGCAATGTGACAAGCGAAATTCAGTAGTATCCCCTTTAAAATAAGATATATGATAGTGTAAGATAGAAGCGCATCCTCTCGCTCATAAAGGAGATTTCTACCCCCGCAAATTGAACGCTCTTACGTGGCACGGAACCCTTCAGTTGCTTATCTGACTCACACTTGGCCTTTTTTATCAATAATCAATTTCCTTTGCAGCGCCGTGCTCGCGGACACACTGGTGCACTGCATTGATGAAGTCGTCAAGGCCACCAAGCCCATCGTTGACTCTATCTCCAAGACCTACCAAGAGAGCTGCAAGCAGATTTGCGACATGTACGAGAAACAGGTTCGTATGCTTTTGTATTTTTTATTTTAAAAATCCACTTTATGTGGAAGTGGGAGTGGGCAGGCCATATAACCTAAAAGGAAGGTTTGTGGTGCAAAGCAGTTGTAGAATGGCGACCGTGAGGCGAGAACGCCCACGAGGAAGACCACAGATGCGTTGTTACGACGATATTAAAAGAATAGCTGTAACAAGTGGATCGAATTTGCCCAAGATCGAAGAAAACGGCATAATATGAAGAAGGCCTACAACCTAACGGTCGAGAAAGGCTAAAGAAGAGAAGAGATTTTCAAAATGCTTTTCGAGGAAAAAATTTCTACCCGTCAACTATTATTAATGATACCAAATTTCCTTGTTCTCTGTAAAAATATTAAGGAATCTCATGCAAAGTGAAGCCATTAACTGAACTCGGTTTTGTACTACACGTTTCTAATAGTGCCTGTATAAACTTTGTCCACATCTTGGTCTTACAAACAGTATGTTTTTGCCAATAATTGTTGGGAATTATAAGTAATTATGACACTGGGAAAATTTGCTCAAAAGTGTGACATCAGATCGGGTAAGTAATATAACATATAAACACAAAATATATATGTTTTAAGATTAATACCAACGAAATATATAATTTTGGCCAGTATAATTATCAATGAAGATAAAAATCGGAAGAAATAATTTTGAAAGAAATAAAATCTTTTGTTATAACAATTATTCAACATAACAAACCTTTCATATACCGTTAAATCGTTATAAAATTTAAAAAATCTATTGGTTGTTACGTATAATAAACGTTATATATACTTATAATTAAGCATAATAATCATTGGTTATACAAATAAAGTGATAGAAGATCCTAATCTAAGTTCTGTGACTAAGTCGCTTTCGCACCCAGTCGTCGCTCGCTCGCTTCGCTCGCTCGCTCATATGGTGGTCTATGTGTAACCATAACCTAACCTACCTTCTGTTACCAAGTCGCGTATCCAAACCAGTCGCTTTCGCACTCAGTCGTTGCTCGCTCGCTTCGCTCGCTCGCTCATATGGTGGTCTATGTGTAACCATAACCTAACCTACGTTCTCTGTTATCAGTCGTTTTCACACCTAGTCGTCGCTCGCTCGCTCATATGGTGGTCTATGTGTAACCATAACCTAACCTACCTTCTGTTACCAAGTCGCGTGTTCAAAGCAGTCGCTTTCGCACCCAGTCGTCGCTCGCTCATATGGTGGTCTATGTGTATCCATAACCTAACCTACCTTCTGTAACCAGTCATTTTCGCACCTAGTCGTCGCTCACTCACTTCGCTCGCTCGCTCATATGGTGGTCTATGTGTAACCATAACCTAACCTTCCTTCTGTTACCAAGTCGCGTTTCCAAACCAGTCGCTTTCGCAGCCAGTCGTCACTCGCTCGCTCATGTGGTGGTCTATGATGTGTAACCATAACCTAACCTACCTTCTGTTACCAGTCACTTTCACACCCAGTCGTTGCTCGCTCGCTTCGCTCGCTCGCTCATATGGTGGTCTATGTCTAACCATAACCTAACCTACCTTTTGTTACCAACTCGCGTATCCAACCAGTCATTATCGCACCTAAGGTCGTCGCCCGGTCGCTTCTCATAATCAATTTGATTGATTTAGATTTTTATTGATATATATTTTAAATAGTATACGTTTTGATTATTATATTTTATGGCATGTATACTGAACGAGTTGTATGACAGGTGATGTTTAGTGTTCATAAACGTTATAATAAATGAGTTTATGGTTTTCGAATTGAAAATTTTATGAGTATTATAGCTTTTAAGAATATAAACAGTAATGATTATATCAAGTAAACATTATATCTTTTGAACTTTATTGATATTTATACGTCATATTTTTTACTTTATTGAAATGAAAATATATAATTTCTTATTATATCAAACAATACGCACCCCATCAGATCTTGCTATTACAGCTAAGATATCAGTCTTTAATCTCCGAATTACACTCTACCATCCAAAACATACCTAATGGATGCACTAAACGGTCTAAGAGATACTTTTATTAAATCCTCCCCCAACTGTTACTAACGAAAGAAATGTTTCCAGATCGAGCCCCAACTAGTGAAGCTGTACGAGACCGTGGGTGCCATCCTCAAGGAGTACTTCGAGGGCTTGGTGGACCTTGTGGCTCACTTCACCGCGCTCGTCGGTGACTTCTTCGAGAAGCACAAGGCTGAGCTCGAAGAATTGACCAACACCCTTGCTGAGATCTTCAAAGGTAGGGAATTTTCAACTTTAACTTTTTACTATTACAGTCCCACTAGGGTTTAATTTTTACCAATGTTACTGAAATTGTTTTAAAATGCATTTGTTATTTCGTTTTAAATACTTTATTATACACATCTAATCCTCCTTAATCAGTACTCGTATAGGTGTGTGTAGGATATTCCTCTTCCAACTGTCCCAGTATCTGAAAGATTTGTCTTTCGAATAACAGTAAAATATTGCTTCCAACGTTCCACTGCAAACTTTGAAATTTATTTTATCCTAAAACAAAGCTATATTACCAATTGTAAGGCTTCAGAAATGTACCCAATCCACTTTTAAGTCTTTAATCCATTTGGATTAACACTTCCTTCATCTTCTTACCTTCATTATTTTTATTGACGTTCCTTCTTTAATTACTGTATATTGCTATTGCAGACCTGACGCGCCTGTTTGTGGCCCAGCTGAAGGAGCTACGCGAGAAGGCCGCAGAAGGCTTCAAGCAGATGGTGCAAGCTATCAAGGACTGCCCAATCGTCAGCTTCTTGGAAGAGAAAGTATGTACTTCAACAACTCTCTCTGTCTCTCTTTTAGTATTGCGCAGGATCGTTACTATTATTATATTAAATAGAACCTCCGACAGAATTCAGTGGGAGCCGTATACGGTTCCCTGGGCGGCATCTTGCTCAGCGGGAAGGTCTTCCCTTTATAACGGTCGAGCACACCATTTACCATTGCCTAGTGCTAACAATTGTGATGTATAGAAACATAGATATCAGAATATTTAGTGTATAGAATGGTAAAGGTATTCCTGACGTCTGTTTTTTTTTTTTTGGCTCTACTAAAAGAGCATGAACCTCTCTGTACTACAAGAGCCATATATTACCCAGAGCAGTCAAAGGATTTGGCCTACACTCTCCACGCTGGCCAGGAAGGCTGGTTAGAGAGGTCTCTTTGGCATTTATAATCTTTGTTTAGCTTGTGTTTCCTTAGTCGTTTTCATGACATCCACGGGGAGACTTGGAGTAGTCCTTTTCTACTCTGCCAGGAAACACACGGCCGTTTGCCATTATCATTCCTATTGATCATTGTTGTTTCTACCAATAAAAATGCTAAATTATATTATCCCTTTCAGTACAAGGAGCTGGCCGTGCCCGATCAGGTGCTGAACATCCTGCTGGAGTTCCACAACACGGTGCGCGCGCTGCTGCCCTCCGACGAGACCAGGAACTTCGCCGACGCCCTGTACTCCTACGTTGACAAGGTAGGATATACATTTTAGAATGAACGTAAAAGCCATACAAGACATACTGTCACGTCTTTTTCCCTTGCGGGGTAGGCAGGGCTATAGAGTTTATAAGACCTAAAGCCACGTTTAGCATGGTAGTGGGCTCGGAGATAGAAAACGAAATCAAATTACACAAGATATTTTTAATCTCACGGCGTGATGAGTCCGGAACTTACCGGAACCGGATTAGTCGGTGATTCCCGATAAAATAGCATGAGATTGACCAGTTGTTATACATCAAACAAAAAAACTTTACGAATTCTAATCTCCACTGCTAATAGGCTCGTAAGCCCTTGACACTTCTATTGAAACTAAGTTAGTATGGATCCTAGCAACTGGTAGTCTTCGAGTAACACGGCCTCCGTACCGGAAGGAGGGAGTGGGCAAAGCGACAATTTACTATTACAATTTTTCTGGCGTTTTTTGCGGGGGCAAATGTGCACATAAGTTTAGTTCCGCACACCTACATACAAAACTTAAACTGTCACTTGATAGTAATTATGACATTGTCACAAAAATGACATTAAAAAGAAACAATAATTTGTGTACAGATGGGTCACACATAACTAACACTTAGACAAGCATAAGCCTAATTTGCCTTGTACCTTGACAGAGGGGAACGCAGCGTATGGCTACTTTACACGGCCACGGAAGGCCGTGTTGCCCAAAGCTGGTTGTCGACTACTGTACCTACGTTTTAATTTCAAATTCATTTATTTCGTGAACATAGGTAATAGAAACTTCCTGCCGCGTACCACCGAACTGTGGAATCGACTTCCTATTCCCGAATTGATATGACATTGGAACCTTCAAGAAACTACTCTATGTCTCCTTAAAAGGCCGGCAATGCTCTTGTCATATTCCTTGTGTTGTAGTTGTCTATAGGCGGTGGTGATCACTTAAAATCAAGTAACCCGCTTGCTCGTTTGCCGTCCAATTTCATGAAAAAGTATGTGAATCACTACGTTCATTATCTAACCTAACTTTCTTTCCTTCCAGAAACTCCGCCAAACCAAGATCGACGACTCTGCCGAGCTCCGTATCATATACGAGAAGTTCGTGATTGCTCTGACGTCATTCCTCCAACTCGTCCGCCAACAGGTCAATCAACTGGGCGTACCTAACTACATCGGACTTGACTCTGTAAGTATATACTTACCTACTACATATTGATCCTCTTTTCAAGGAGCAACCTTTTCTTTCCGCGTCACAAAATGATGGATCCTCCATGAAATGAGAATTTTAATGATTGTAACACTAGTTACGGGCCAACCAAACTTCAGTCTATCATCCTCCGAATGGCTATGATCATCTCAAGGCATTATTGAAATCCTTGATTTCGAAGAAATGCGAACTTACCTCTTAAATGACAAATGTTAATCATACATTTTTTTTATAAACATCCACCAACACCATATCACTTTTTAAAACAGAGACCCAGACAACTTTCCAATTCTGATCAAATATATCCTTGCAGCTACCCTTCTTCTCTGGACCTAGCCAAATATCGTACCCTGCTCTTCGCGGTGCCGTCTCCTCTAGTATCCTGAACATGCTATACACTGGTGACATCGTCAACCCTGTGGGACTCCTGCAAGCCTACAGGCTGAGAAGCTTCGACATCTTGGACGAAGTGCCCAGGAAACGTAAGTATTTACCAAGAATCTTCAGAAATTGTCAATGTTTTAATTTTTTCTAAACCGGCTTGTGGCTCTTGTAATCTACCGTTCTTTATGAAATACTATCTTTGAATTTATTTTCCCTTTATAATGGGGAAGATCAATTAAGTAGATTCCTTATACCTTATAATCCAAGTGGGTGGTATGGGCAGTACTTAAGCCCATATGCCAGGTGAAGGCGAAAAGTTGTGATAAATCTATGATCTGCATGGCACAGAAGTATCTAACACAATTAAAAGTTTCCTTTACGACAAGACCAGCCAAGAAGATGCTTAGAAAAAAAAATAGCATTCTCAAAATTGCCAATGTTAACAATATCCTTCCATTCCAGTCCGCGCAGTGGTAGTCAATGGCCAGCACATCTTCACGTTTGACGGGCGCCACATGACCTTCCCTGGCCACTGCCGCTACGTCCTCGCTCACGACCACGTCGACAGGAACTTCACGCTCATGATCCAACTCCAGAACGGTCTACCAAAGGCCCTCATCCTCGAAGATAAGAGTGGTACTACCATTGAACTGAAGGACAACGGACAGGTAGGTCTTAGATCACTTTGTACTAGAGTAACTACACTTGTTTGTTGTTGTTTTTCGTATGTGTAAGTGGCCAACACTGGTGTCAGATTTTTCAAGCTGCCTTAAGGCATCTGACTAACTACACTGCTTATTGAAGACTTCAGAACTGTCATTATACTTATATTAAGCATCATAAATAGAAATTTATCTTGGCATTCTCAAGGATACACTTCGATGCTGGACATTTTACAAACCTTTAGTAACTCAAAATATATGAAGGTCTTAAGATTAAATTGAAATATAAAGGCATGTACTTTGTTGGATTTATTTTGACGGCTCACTAGTTTTTTAGATAAAGAAGTTGAAACCGCAAAAGTGATGTTAGGATACCGTTCAAGAAGAACTTCATTAACAGTTGTATTTGTTTCCCAGGTCGCTTTGAACGGCAACGCTCACGGCTACCCCGTCATGGAGAAGGACGTGTTTGCGTTCCGCAAACCCGATGGTCGCATAGGCCTTGGCTCGCTCTACGGACTTATGGCTTTCTGCTCCAGCAAACTTGAGGTTAATATTGTCTACTCATATCTTGCACCTAAAACATTGAAACATCAAAACAGTTATATATTCATAGATACTAATGCACCCAGATAAAGAAAGAAACTAATATGACTTCTAAGTGATCATCATTGTAATTTTCTTAGATAAATTTGAAAACTTTTAAAAATATACTTTCTTTGATTCAAAGTCAGTAGGTATTTGAACCAAATTTGTGATACCTACTTGACTGTTGAAATCAATTCCTCAATATTTTAATATACAATTTTAATTCGTTTTACGTAATATCAAAGAGTATTATTGATGTCGCTCTACCAATACTAGTATAAAGGCAAATCTTTAGGAATATCAAGGCATATCTACCAGATAAAGATCTCAGCTCTTCAACAGTCTTGCTAGCCACAAGTATGTCATCCATATAAAAAAACATAATGGTTGTGCAGGTGTGCTACATCGAAGCGTCCGGCTTCTACCTCGGCAAGCTTCGCGGTCTGCTCGGAGACGGCAACAACGAACCCTACGATGACTTCAGGCTGCCCAACGGAAAGGTAACCTGTTAAAAATAATTGTTTTGACGACAATATTATCATCATCAGGTCTATTTAGTCTTCACTGCAGGAACACGACCCCTCTGTACTTACTACCAGAACCATATAATAGTCAGAGCAGTAAGAATACATGGTTTATCTAAAAGAATAGTTATCAGAATAATAAACCGGAATAAACATTCCGGCAACATTCAGGGTAAACACCCTGTATTAATCGTACTTCTGCTTGTTAAATGGAACAAGAAGAGGTCAAAACCTAAACTAGAAAACCATAACAAAGAAAATATAACAGAATCACACGATTTTCCTTTTCAAACAATATCTCAAGTCTGTACTGCTAAATACTGCACAAAGATTGTACCACGCTATTTGTAGCTTAAAAAACTTTAACTGTATTGAATAACTTCTTGCCCTAATCGTGATAAGTTAATCTTGTGAAATCTATACCATTAACAATATATTACAAGTACCATTTGCCCCGCAGATCTGCTCATCGGAAGCCGAGTTCGGCAACGCGTACCGCCTAGCCAGCAGTTGCAAGCAGGTCACGGTGCCCGAGCATAGCCACCACCAGCACCACCAACAGCTGCCCGAGGCCTGCGAACAGGTCTTCGGAGGCAACTCCCCGTTGAGGCCACTGTCTCTCTTCCTGGATATCGCACCATTCAGGTACTTAAGCTTCTTTATAGCATCTTACTTTTTCTACTCTTTAATACTGATACTTGTCTCTCGTAACAAAGTACAATTATTTTACTCTAAAGAAAGATAAGGTTCAAGCTACATACAACCACTTGCATAAATTAGACGTAGTTTTTACCTTACAATAATTACTTTGCCTTACTTCCTTCTGTTAGCTTTTTAACAAGGATCTAGAAACTTCCTCCATAACTCGAATATCACATGGCTGATAGCATTAAGAATTTCTCTTCAGCTATGAACAGCACAAAAAACGATACTATACAGTAAAAAATACTAGTAATTTCACAGGAGTTCGCCCAAGGATCGTAATCAACACCTCATAAAGGTTACGAACCTATGTCTCGTTTTAAGTCGCAAGTTTAATAATAAAAGGGTTTTGCCATACTCACCATGCTTAGCCGGGTTGATAAGCGCAGTTTGTTGGGCTTATCTCTGTTCCGCCGTTTGTGCCCATCGAAACCGTTCTTAAGCGAGGGAAGAGTAATTTGTCGAACTGGGGTAACGGGACAATTTGGGATGCCGCTTGCTCGGATAAATTGGAGATGAGTTTATAGTAGCTAGAGAAGCAGGGTGCGCTTACCTAATGCCATACCTGCAACCACCGGATAGGCAGTTGATAATAACACCCCTTACCTTTAACCTATGTCTAACGCTAACTTCTATCTATTTATTCCGAAGGTTGACTGGTAGAGAATGCTTTAGCATTAACTCCGCACTTTGTACCATAGTGGCCAATAAAGATATTTAAATAAATAAATAACCTTCTTTCAACAGACAAGCCTGCATCCACGCCGTGACCGGAGACTCCCAGAACGCGCTGAAGGAGGCGTGCCAGCTAGGCGCCGGGTACGCCGCGCTGGCTCTCACCGGCCTGCTGCCGGCCGTGCTGCCGCCCGCCTGCGTCAAGTGCCACGACGCCGGCGGCGTCAAGGAGGTCGGCGACACCTACAGCCTAAAGGTGCCCAACAAGCAAGCAGACATCCTGGTCATGATTGAGACTACCAAGGTATGTTTCTGCATTTTCTAGAAATGTAAGTATACAGTCTCTCCGTAGCGCAATGGTTGATTCGCCAGCTTGAGAAATGAAAGGTTCCGGGTTCCATCAGCCAGGTCATGATGGAAAACTAGCTTTTTCTGATTGGCCTGGATCTTAAATATTTTGCTACACAAATTTCTAGTTTAAAACATAAATTAAAAATAGCTACTAAATGGATATTAGATATATATTAATAATAGATATCTAATATCCATCCATCAGCATATCACAGAGCTGTGTCTATTGAACCGTCATAGGTAGGGGGGAATAGGCAAAGTATTCCTAATTAATATACTTATCTTCCAAGTACTTTCCTTATTATCGATGACTATTAAGCACCTACTGAATCACAAAATGTCATCCTCAGGTCTTTTTTTGTCTCCACTGCAGGAGCACGATCCTCTCTGTACTACCAGGACCATATGTTAGCCAAAGCAGTCAGAGGATTTGGCCTACACTCTCCACGTTGCCAGGCTGGTTGTAGAGGTCTCTTTGATGTTTATAAGCTTTGTTTAGCTTGGGTTTCCTAAGTCGCCTTTTACGACATCCACGGGAAGACTTGGAGTGGTTCTATTCTACTCTGCCGGGAACCACACGGCATCACAAAATGTCCCGTTTACTAATCGCTGATTCTTTTCCCTAGCTCTCCGAAAAGCCGTACAAAGAACTCCTCGTGCCACTGGTCTCCCAGCTGGTGGACACGCTGAAGAGCAAGCGCATCACCGACATCAAGGTGCACCTCGTCGGAGCCTCCAAGAAGTTCCCCTACCCCATAGTTTACGACACTGACTGTAAGTTATTCTATTCTACTCTATTTCGGTCATTCTTCAAAGATTTTGACTATGTATCCAAAAACTATTGATGAATTAGGTTTGAATATATCAGGTCAAAAAGGTGCCTCAGTCACAGAATTAATAATAGTACTAACGCCTTTAATATAAATTTGATAAGTAAAATTAATTTAGACGTCCTTTTGGACGTGTAGTTCACGACAAAGTAGAATAGGGCCACAGTCTTCCAATGGATGTCGTAGAAGGCGACTTATAAAAGACCTTTTACCGTTGTGTAATAGCAATTATAAACTACAACTTCAGACTGTAGAAGTAACGTGCTTGCCAAAATAGACTCACATGACATAAAAATTTTGCAACTCCCTCAGAGATTCCATATCATATAGGTACTATAACATTTCAATTCTAGCTCTAGAATTACACAAATATGAAGAGCCGGTATTTTACCAAATGAATCTTCATTTAATTTCCTAATATTTCGTTCATCACTCCAGTAAAACTGAAGAACCCGAAGGTGCAATTTGAAGATGATGGCCGTTACGAAGAAACCAAGGGAGTCATCACAGGCTGCGAGAAATTCGACAACTTCCAGGGAGAGGCTTTGGACGTCATCGACAGCTTGAGAATCTTAGTTGGTAAGTAAAATATTATCACGTGTAACCCCCTCCCGTGCTGCTCCCATACCTCAGGAGTAAACTCGGGTTAACGCGCCTTTAGAAGAAAAACCCTAAAAATCAAATAAATACGCTTTGAAATCTGTTCTTATCGGAACTAAGGACAATATTTTCAACTCACAGTTCTTATAGATGATTTAATTAGATAGGATGAATCCTTATTCTTTCTATCTTAATAAATTCATATTATAATCTGATGCAGCCGTCATGTATGAATGTCATACAACATTAGCACTTACGTACTTTATACGGCTCCGAAAGACTTCTATCGGAGGTAAGTACAATTTATATGCCGGAATCGAAGAAACCTGCTTGCGCATTGCAGAATCCTTCAGCGCCATCTTGTGATAAGTCTTGTAGTTATTCCTTATGTTACCATCTTGAAAGTTAAGCCTTTGTTTTAATTCTTGTGGCAAATGTAGAGGTAGCCAAAGACATATAAGAGCTTTCCTAATCCTCTCTTTCATCTTTAGGCGCATCCAACGTACGCATCGCCCAGGAGCGCGCCCTGGACACGCCGCTGCGGCCCGGCGCCGTCAAGCACATCATCTCGCTCAGCGGAGAACACTGCCGCATGGAATTCGTGAGTATCCACATCAAAGCTATATAAACTGAGGTTGACGAGCCGTATGAACTAAATTCTGAAGCGCTTAAAGGGAACTAATTAACACCTACACTCTGTACCGTGAAGACGCCGTCCACGTCACGTGATACGATTACTTTTAACTCAAAGGTGACTGACTAACTGACATAGTGATCTATCAACGTACAGCCCAAACCACTGGACGGATCGGGCTGAAATTTGACGTGCAGGTAGATGTTATGACGTAGGCATCCGCTAAGAAAGGATTTAGATAAATTCTACTTCTTAACGCGAGCGAAGTCGCGGGCAAAAGCTAGTAAGAACATATAACCCCAGTAGCTCAGTGGTACTGCAAGATCCAGCATTCTGGATATGATCCCAGATCGGGTCATGATATACGATTTTTTCAGATTAACCTAAGGTCTTGGATGTGGCTTACTATACCTTAGTCACTCGCTTCTTTATTTTCCTTCCTTCCTATATGTGACTTTTCTTAACGATGTCTATACTTCCAGGGTTCCCTGCTGTCTGGTCTGCTGTACGGATCCCTCGCCAAGCAGATGGTCCTGTCGCAGTCTTACGTCACCGTCACCGAGGACCTTGCAGCTGAAGGCAAACCCGCCAACCAGATTGTTGGTGAGTACAAGCAGAGTACCTTAGCCGTGTGAATCCCGGCAGAGTAAAATAGGAGCACCCAAGTCTTCCCGTGGATGTCGTAGAAAGCGATATACATAGGAAACACAGGCTAAACAAAGCTTATAAACATCAAAGAGACCTCTCTAAGCCGTCTGGCTAATATATGGCTCTGGTGGTACAGAGAGGGTCGTGCTTCTGCAGTGGAGACTGAAAAAGACCTGTTGATGACGATGATGATGACAAGCAGAGTCTGTTTCTTCATGTTCCCAATTTGTCATACTTTTATATCCATTAAGCTTTCACCAGCGGCTCAGTTAGTGTTAATCTCGATCCTTCGGGAACAAAACTTTTTGTTGGAATGAAGGGTACCTGCGACCCTACATAATAGTGGGTAAAAGAGTCATACTATAATTTTTACTCCCACTGTAGGATGTGTGGCGAACAACTCCCACAATAAAACCTTTGTGTGGTTCGCTTAAGTATGACCAAGAACAATAATTCTCTTCCGCAGGTTTCACTAGAGAGGGCGCTCTGATCCTCGGAGAGAAGAAATTGGTGAAGGGAGTGAAGGTCACCCACCGCCCCGACTCGTGCATCGATTTTGTTGAAGTGGTAAGCTTTTCATTATAAAATACCTAGCCCGTCACAGACGCAGCTATAATTATTAAGATGCCTTAATATACCTAAATATATCGTAATATGTCTTGCTATAATATATAGCAAGACATATTACGATATATTTTCCATAGTAATCTTCAAGCGACCACAGACGGTAGCTATACTATAATATATATTTTCACCCTCATTTGCTGGCTTTTTTTTAAATGAAATAGGACGAAAAACGAGCAAGCGGGTCACCTGATGGCAAGTGATCGCCGCTTCCCATGGACAACTGCAACACCAGGGATGTGACAGAAGCATTGCCGGCTTTTGATCGAACATTGTTCTGATTTGGAAAATCAATATTCCAAATGCTTATTTTCAGTCTGACGGCCTGATCCTCTCAGCGTCCAACTACGAGGCCATGAACGCCGGCCAGCAGAAGCAGTTCCTGCAGATGGCGGCCAACTCCATCGCCAGCCAGATGCTGCAGCAGGTGGTGACGCAGGATTGCCTGTGTTCCTACTCCGACCCCTTCAGCGCGCGGTCTGTTTGCTCTATCAAGGATAGGAAGGAAGCGGTAAGTTTTGAGGATGGGATGCTACTTTCTCGGGTGGATTGGGGATGAGTTTGTAACTCGAGAGGCAATTTTTTCGAGTTTTTCACTTTAATTATCTAGGAGGAGGATTTGATTCGAAGAAATCATTTTAAATTTCGATCTGCGAGGCGCAAATCGAAATTTTAAACGATCTCTTCGGTTTCTTTAAATATTTTATTTCAAATTGGGTCAGCACATGATATTTTTCACTTTTGAATTGCATCTGCCTAAGTTTAAACAAATTATTATAACAATATTTTCTTTTTCCAGGCCCGCAGACGAAAGTAAATCATCGGCTATCTGTGATTGAATGAAGAACAAACCAAATATCCTCTAGGTTTAGCATCTGTGAGCGAGAGCGAGACGCACGTATTTCGCAATGCGTGCGTCTCGCTCCCGCATATTGTTAAATTAATTCATCAACGAATTATCATATTTTTGTAATACAACGCTGATTTTTTATTTATATACTGTAATACCGTTGACATCGGGTATTGATCAATAATCACTGTATTAGATTAAAAAAATGTTATTTAAACTGCATTTTCATTTAAAAAACCTCCAGAAACTAAAAAATAAGCAACATATAAATAGAAAATCTTTATTCAGGTAACTTGTTTTTACAAAAATTAAGTGTTTAAAATCTTTTTTAAAAGCAAATAATTATGCTTGTAATAGAGGGATCCGCTCTTTCTTACAAATAAGGTTTTATGTTATGTAACCTTTGTTTATAGTGTTTATTTAGGGGGACTTTTATATTATGTTTTATATACTGTTTCCCAGTCTTGAAAAATTCTTAAACAAATGAATTTGTACTTGCCTCGACAGTGCGACAGAACGGACGTAACATCGTATACAAAAGGCGCGCTTACCACCAAACTTTGACATAACATGGATGCCTACATACCATACAGTCGAATTGACAATATTCTCCTTTTCTGAAGTCAGTTAAAAATGACCGAAAACCTGTTTTTCTAAACATACATACATACTATCACGTCTTTATCTCTTGCGGGGTAGACAGAGCCCAAGGTCATAAAACCTACACGCCACGTTTAGCATAGTAGTGGGCGTAAAGGTGGAAAACGGAACCAAAATAGTGATGGGTTGCTAGCCGCATCGCCTACCAATCTGATTCCTTAGATTTTCGCCCAATCCCTTGACCGGCTTTTACGGTCTGCGCGGGAAGAAAAGCAGCTGGTCTATTTCAATTTTTTTCTATGCATGTGATTTTCACGGCACTAACGTATTGTAAAGTGCTGAATTAGGGCAATAAATTAATGAAAACACTCGCTTTATTATTCAAATATATTTATTTATTTACACTCCAATACAGGCGAACGTTACGTACAGTTAATATAATAAAAGTCTATACTATCAATATTCAGAGAAACATTCGCGATTCATTACATAAATAATAAAGAATTGTATTTATTAGACAACATTTGAGATATAACTATGAGGGCTAATAAATGGCGGCACTAAGGCTTCCAGGAGTACTTGCTGCTTGTCAAATAGGTATTATCCAATGACAGCGGCTTATTAGACCCCATGATTCAGTACTGCTCCTGGGCGTAGGCATTTCAGGAAACCCATTTTCTGATATTAAAATAACGAATGTTGACTCCATTTATTTTAAATACTGCTTTATTTTTTTTTACAGCTCGAATCTCAATTGTTTTCCAATAATCTACAGTATAACCACAATCGAATATATTTAATTATCTTTATAAAGATAATCAATTGAAATAACTATCCAAGTTTAGTTCAAACATTATGTGTCTTAGCTTCACAATTTAAAACAAAACGATGTAGAAAAATGCCTACACAATAATGACCACCGAAATATTACATTTTTACAATTTAACAAACCCTACGTCTATTTTGAACTGCTAAACCGAATAACCGCGTAAAATATCCCTAAAATGAAATAAAACATACGTTGCCTTTTTCATGTCCATAACATCAAATATACAAGTAGCCAGTTACTATGTCAAAAAGGTCATTCAAATCTTTGACCCCCCGTAATGTCTTTATTTCAATTATTTAAAACTGGCCAATGCAGTTTTCAATGCTTGTGTGCGAGACAGCATTGCGTTAGCACATGCGTGCAATTATATCGGTAGTATGTGTTTGCATTATAGTCTATGAGTTGGACACAATTTTTTTCTACGCTTTTAGATTAATGGAGTATAAATTTGAATAAACTAAGATTCAAATATGCTCGTACGACTGCGATATTACTAGCGACAACAGAGAACAAAAGTGTAAAGAAACGATAAACAAAACGTAGATATGAGGGCCATGACCGCTTCTGACGAACTATCTGGTATACACTATACTTCTGGATAATGGAAAATTGTAAATACATGAATAGATGTAAAATTCGGACCCCGGGCTTCAAAGGACGAATCCAGGAATACATTTGGATGAAACAGAGTTTTAGAAATTAAAATTATAATATTATTTATCGCACAAACGGAAAACTGTAATTTGGACTAAGGTCTGCGCACAATTTAAAATTATTTTTTGCATAAAACAAGTGTTACTTTTTCGGATATATTTCAGTTATAAATGGAAGTTATATCGTGAAATATACAGAATGTAGATGTCACCAGCTAAGGGTTACTACAAATTTTCCTATGAATATCGTAAAATTATGCTAATCATATTACAATTCCACAAATATGTTTTTGTTCTGTACATATTTTTCTATTTACTGAAAAAGACCTATTGCCAAATATCATGCTATCGAATTGCATTATGAATTCAATCGAGTTTTTTAAAGTAAATAAAATATTTACCTTAACTATTTCAACAATTTAACATTGGTGTATTGTCTAAAATGTGTGTTATTTTGTCACCGCATATTGCTAATGATTTGAGTATACTTTTACTATACTTACATGATAATTAATTTTAATAAAAATAAGTAAAATATCAGCCTAAAGAAAACAGGAAATGGTCAATAAAACACGAAATCAAAAATAAACACACTATATTTTACATTTACATGGAAATTAACCTATGTTAATCATATTATTTACTATTTTATTCAAGTTGGCAGCTCAAAATGTAACTTTAATATAACTATTCATTAAAGGTCTGTTCATATATAAACTTTATTAAAAACAAATACCTAGAGCCAATCATTACGAATTTTAAATACTTTACTAGTTACAACAATGGAATCGCAAATATTGCGTAGTAACAGTCGCTTAGTTCCTTCTCATCCCACTATCCCTCTACTGGTCATGGGTCTTCCTTCGTAAAGTTAATGGAAAATGGAACATACTCCACTTGAATAAATATTGGACAATATTATCTAAAATAAAATTTATATCTGGAAAGTCCTTAACTATGGAAATAACTAAATAAAAATACATTATTAATTCATGTTGGTTAACAGACTCTCCACGCGCGGACATTTCCAAATCTTTTTATAAAAACTAATATGCATGCCTCATCACCAGTGATCGATATCAACAGGGCATATTGACCTAAACTTTGAATGAATCTAAAAAGTGAATAATAGTATCAAAAATTGCACAATTAGCACGTGATGTATGTGTCGTAGTCATCTGGTTGAATCTGCTATTTGATTGAATGACTAGCGCGTTTATTGAATGACCAAGTTTAATTGATTGACTAAAGGACAACTCGTCAAGTCGTTGAATGTAACGTTCAACTTCTTGGCTGAATGAACGTCATTAGGGAAGTCGTTGAATCTTAGCCGACTTTGTAATATTAGGTGGTAGCATGATTCCCAAAGCTTTATTTAATCTAATATTTTTGCAAATTATTCTTAGTTTTTTAAGTAGCCGGCGGTGGCGTAATAATAGGTAAATCCATAATGTCATACTATTTTATTACAAATAACGCACTTTTAAGTAAATTTAATTAAAACAATATCAACACCGTGCCATCTGTGCCAGCTGTTTAATGCCATATTTGTTTTGATAACTTTGGTAACTACTAGCGCCGCAGTGGGAATAAAATGAACTAAATTTGAATCACCTGACTGATTTTATGTCCGCTCTGTTCAAAGGGCTATGTTACAACCCGCTAACTAGTTGGACGTTGAGCGACACTTGTTCAATCAACGTTCGGCCTAGTCATTCAATAAAACGTGGTCATTCAATAAACGCGCTAGTCATTCCATCAAATAGCAGATTCAACCAGATGACTGCGACATATGTATCATTTGCCATGTTATTCTCCAATTCTTCGAAATTTACGTAAACGGCTGCTCCATATTAAGGCGCTGTGGTATCAGACGATACGAGACACTAGCGCCACCCAGCAAATAATTTATTTACTCCTAAATCAAATCAAATTCAATAAATATAATAGCTGATTGCCCTAGTAAATTATTTGTAGTATTCTTTTTATTACTTTTCATAGATATGTGGCCACTTTTGGCGCTAATAATTCGTTCTCTTAATTCATCAAATTAAAATTAGTGAAAACTTGTACCAAGAATACTGCAAGTAATATACTAGGGTATCCAGCTATTCATTTTTTTAAAATTTGATATGATTTAGGACTTAATTAACATGATCTTTAACAAAGTTACGTTTTGTTTGTAGTAAATTACTTATAGGTACAGTTCTATTCATCGGCATTTTATCTAAATAAAGACATAGATGCTATAGCTCTGAGCAGAATCAATCTACGACGCGCGGCTATTGACGGTATTCTTTAGAATGACGTGACACTACACTAATTTAACTTTTTCTGCTTGTCTTTTTTACGGATTTACCTTTTAGTATGGGAGCTTATTATACGCTTGCACATGTTTTTAAATGAGAAGGATAACATCAGAAGCGTTATTATTTTCGTCACCAAGTCTAAGAAATTCGATATTTTTATAAGAAGGCATTCGTACGTGTCATTGAAGCCTGACATTAATACCCCTTAGAGATGTTTAAGCAGTGCCTGCACCCTTCTAAATACACTCAATATAGAACGCTTCTAACGAATGAAGAAAGACAGTCGTTTCACTCGGAACGATGCGATCACTGCTATAGCAGCTACCTTCTGTCTAGCAAACATCAGACAGATACTATAACAGTCACCTGCTATCATACATACTGTGGACAGATGCTATAGCAGCCACCTGCTATCATACACACTATAGACGGATACTATAGCAGCCACCTGCTATCATACACACTATAGACGGATACTATAGCAGCCACCTGCTATCATACATACCGTGGACAGTTACTACAGCAGCTATCTATCGTCTAGCACTCTCCAGACAGCTGCTATAGCACCCACCTACTATTAGGCACACCTCAAACAGATGCTATAGCAGCCATCTGCTATCATACTGTAGACAGATGCTATAGCAGCCACCTGCTATCTAAAACGGTCCAGTCAAATGCTATAGCAGCCACCTACTGTATAACACGTTCCTGACAGCTGCTATAGCAGCCACCTGTTAACAAGCACACTCTAGACAGCCGCTATAGCATCCACCCGTTGTCTAGAATGCTATAGCAGCCATCTACAATCTAGAACGTTCCAAACAGATGCCACAGCAGACATCAAATTTTAGTACGCTCCATACAGATGCTATAGCAGCGCTCGCACCTCCTTGTGTATGTGGCACAGGTAGTCGACGTATGAGGCGCTGCCGTCGACACCGCGATCCTCGACTAGGAAGTGACGCAAGACGGTCTCGAGTTTGTCGTGTTG
The DNA here is from genome assembly GCA_963082605.1 of Rhodophaea formosa. Lineage (NCBI taxonomy): Eukaryota > Metazoa > Arthropoda > Insecta > Lepidoptera > Pyralidae > Rhodophaea > Rhodophaea formosa. The sequence goes on along the minus strand of OY720228.1, from coordinate 13,179,832 downwards.
TCGCATTATTGTTAGCTGGAACAATTAAAAGGTAATTAATCTTCTACTCGTGCTAATACTAGTGTCAGAGTTTTGTCTTGGGCATTTTTAAATATAATTGGTAAACTGTTTCTGCAGCCACATAATTTAATTGAGCAATACGAAAAATTGTAGCAAATTAGTAACAACTTTGTTCAGTTATAGGATCTCGGATGATTAGAACGGGAACATGATAAGTCTGGTCAAGTAACAAAGCTGTTTTATAAAAAAAAACACGTGGCACTCGGGGACTGCCGCGGTAAAGCTATTGCATAGCATTTTTTATCAACTTATGCCTACATGGTAGGCGGAGTGGGGGGTGTTAGGTTTAATTATAGTTACGGAATTTTTTGATTCGGTCGCCACACTCAAAGCCCGCGATTAAAGCTATGTAATAGCTTAAAAACAGTATGCGGGATACGGTAAAATTCGTTTAAATAAAAACACACAATAAAGAAAAAATTACCATAAATCTTTAAAATCTTTGTTCAATAAGCCCCCACACACACCAATTTAAAGTTTTCCCCAAAAACTCACTCCACACGCACCTGCTATCAAGCACACTCTAAACAGATGCTATAGCAGTCCTTGTGTCAATCACACGTTTTAAGACCACCTACTCACTTGTTTTCGACCACCAAATCGAACCTAAATGGTTTGTGAACTGTCACCTTATTAATTATTATAATAAGGTAACACGTTTTTTTTGCCTACCTTTGAATCATAACCCAAGCTAACACATTCGCAAGTTTTTAGACGTCGCAGACAATATAATTTACACTTAACAACTTTGGATCTTATACCAACGACAGTAGGTTTAATTTGATCAAACCGCAAAACGCGTGTCAACTTAACCCAAATCTCACGAGTTTCTCGCACCACATATTAGGTACCATAAACTAATACGCGGTGTCAGAACATTAATCTCGACTGTGTTTACTACAAAAACATTCCCTTTGACATAATTTCTGGCCGCCAATTTACATTTTTGCTTCCTTTTTTCATCATCATCATCTCAGCTACAAGAAGTCCACTACTGAACACAGGCCTCCCCCAAGGATTTCCACCATTTGGAGGGTTTTGCCATACTCACTGCGCTCGGCAAACGGGTCAGTGAGCGTAGTTTGTTTAAGTTATATCGGTTTCAACGCTGCTGCACATCCAAACTCTTTTTTAAGCAAGGGGTGTGTAGGAGTGAGTAGTAGTGAGTTTTTTGGAATGGTGGACGGGATTAAGATCTTTGGGATGCTACTTGCTCGCTTAGAGATGAGAAAGTAGCAGCTCGGGAGACTGGGTGCGCGTATCCGATGTCTTACTTGCAACCACCAGAGAGACAGTTGATGGAGCAGACATAAACAGTATATTCGCTTGCAAAAGCGTGCTATTCGATCAATCTATAAACTTGGGGCTAGAGATTCCCTAAGAGAGTTATTCAAGGAAATTGGAATTTTAACGGTTACATCACAGTATATTTTTGCAAACATACTGCACTTACATCAAAATATTGAGAAATATGTCAAAAATTGTCTAGTTCATACGTACAACACTAGAAATAAGAATAAACTTGCCGCAAGAGCCTTTAGACTACATAAAACAAGTAATACGTTCTTAGGGCTTAGTATTCGTTTTTATAACAAAATTCCAGAAACCAAAATTTAAAAAAACTTACAAAAAATATTTTATTAAAAAAAGCTTATTACAAAGTTAATGACTATTTAGCAGATAAGAATGCTTAGAGCCTTGGCGTTGTTTGAGACACGCTTGCTATTTGTATAATAATAATATGTTTTTCACAACCAATTGAAATTGTATAGAATCAACTATTTATTAATTGTAAAATATGTAAATGTTTGCGATCGACAACTGTAGATCAGGGTCATATTTCTGTTTTGACACTGAGTAGTCATGCTCACTAAAATGTTCAAACTGGTGGGGGCGTTATATGTCGGGTCTTCGAGTTCCCTCTAATATGGTTGAGCTTAACGATGGCTGACCCATACGTCAACTCGTGAACGGGTGCTGCCAGTGGGGACTGGCCTGGTCGGCCTCTTTGAGACTACTTCATGTTCTGTTGTTTTTGTAATTTGCTCACTCGATCGTAAACATAAACATGTTCCAAAAATATTGAATGTATAAAGATATTGTAAAATGAAAACAGATGAAAAAAAAAGTAAAAAAGAAAGAAATATAATATAATCATTAATCATACAAAGCCCTTCAGGCGAGTAGGCGACCTATACTGTTGAAAAGAGTTTCTTTCGGCATTTCTTCTTTGCAGTGGTCGGTTCCGAAATACTAGTAGTCTGTAGCTTTTGAACAATAATTAGTAAATGCATAATACTTAATAAGATAATTTTAAATGTGATTTGACGTGAAAAAGTGCCTGCAAGGGCCTATTTTCTGAATAAACGTTTTGAATCTTTGTTGAGGATGACACCCTGCCTATCACACTGATCTTTAATGCAGCGGCTTAAAACCCATTTTTTTTTTAACACATCAACTCAAATCACTCAGCCCGTTACCAAAAGACCAGCGCAAGTTTTTGACACCTTTTTGCCATCCAACGCTCTATTTACCAGGTTTCTCGAATATTCATATTTGCTAATTCATACACAGATCATTTTGACCCTTATTGCAAGCACATACGTTTCCAAAACACAGTCACTCAACCCATCACCGTCGAACTACGCAAGTTTTTTAACTGCGTTGTCTTTAAGCAGGTTTTTGTGAAGACTTATCCCATGCAACAATTCACACTCTACTGATTTTGAACCTTATATCAGTAAAATAAGATTCACTTTCCAAAACAGTCACTCAACCCATCACCCGACCTACGCAAGTTTCTGGACGGCTTTATGCATGCTCATGAGATACTCGATGTAGGACTCGCTGCCGTCCAAGGCCCTGTCTTCCACCAGATTCTTCCGGAACAGCCGCTCGCGCTTGTCGTATTGGTGGATAATATCCACCTGCATGCACGGGTGTGTGAAGAGATAAAGAGGTTGGGTTAGAAGAGGAAGGTGCTAAGTAACAGTAAATATTGCCATCCATAAAGAAGTGTTCCATAATTTTCGGAAAACATTTCAAGGTATGTTTTAACATTTCAACGTGTAGAATATGTAACAAAACCTAGAGTTGTAATATCACTTTTTAAAACTCAATTATTTAACATCATTATAAAGAAGTTGTTTTCCATGAATTTTATGGGGTTCAGTGCAATTGATTTTTCCCCCAGGTGGCGACACTGTGTCGAGAGGTATTTTTGACAGCAGCTGTCAAAGTTCACCCATCATGTATAACCATCAATTTTATGACTGGTGGATTTTGACAACTCTACCTCTGACACAGTGCACCTGGGGGAAAAATCAATTCTCAAAACTTTTGATTAAAACTTACGTGAGATATTAACATTATTAATATGTAAAATACGGGTCACTCACGTATGAAGGCAGCGGACTGGGACGACTTCGTGCACGCGTCTCGGTTCACATTCGCCCTGAGGAACACCTCCGGACGAGGTTGAAACATGTCGGCCTGTAGCTGACTTCATACGTGAGGTGGCCCGTATTTTAAATATGAATAATTCTCAAAATCCTCAATGATTCATTTCAAATAGGGGCAGCACTGGATCCCATAAAACCAATGTATTTCCTTAAAGTAATATTTTTATTGAATTCCACTAGGCGCGTACCTTGTGAATGGCACTATCTAAATAGTGTGCAATAAATTATAGGGTATGGAAGGTTTGTGAAAGGTTAAGTAAGTATATAAAAGATGCATAAAGTTTACATGCAATGCAGCCCAGGAAATCCAAAATACATGCAGTGCTCGAATTTATAATAAGAGACTTTATAATAAACCTAATAAACACCGTTATTTAAAAAAAAATTGAGCGACGGTCGACAGATACCCTCACAAATGTTTTACGTCAAGTGTACTCGATCATTGTTAAGTTGGTGATTTACTTTAATTGACGACAACGAAACATAGACAAATATTAACGTTTATAAACATATTTTGTAAGCTTGGTCATAATAAGTTATGAAAAATAAAGCATAGATAGTAAAGACTTGTCTTTGGGATATCTTCTCCGTGTAACATTACATTGCGACCCTGCCAGCATACACCTTGGTTAGTCTTTTGTTCAGGGAACCGAGCCGGGTATAGGACCAAAGAATATCAATTATACGAAGTGCAGTATAGGGTTTTGATACGTTAGGTGTCGTAGGGCAAAAGACCCTTTTGAGTTCGTCGAATTTATAATATTTTAGGGGCCGACTTAAAAAATAAAATACTGCTTTGAGGACGCTACTTAAAAGCTTATAAAATGATGATTAGCAAGTTAGCCTCTCAGTCATGTTGACAGCAAGGGCTGTGATATTATTTAGAGGAATATCCTCCGAATATTTCAAATAATCTTAACTAATGACAATCGTAATCTCAGATTGTCTTGTCTTACTAGGTAATCTAGACATTGAGAGAACAACACAAAGTATATAATTGGATGGCAAACGAGCAAGCAGGTTACCTGATGGTTAGTGATTACCGTTGTCTATGAATAACAGCAATACCAGGGGCGTGACAAGAGCGTTGAGCCGATAAGAGCCGGCCTTTTATTTCTACCTCTCAGAGGGGAGAGGGGATGGATTAAATTCGGGCGTAAAAGTCCAATCCTTCAGACTTTCTACACGACAAATACTTTGTTACTTTTAAATAAGATTCTTAATGGTATTTTCATAGTTTATGGTGCTCTTACGCAAAAATTATTTACAATATTGCGCACATTCAAAACCCCACCTCGACACCCATCTCAATGAGAGGTTTCAGAATGTATTTTTCCTCCAGGTGGAGAGGTGCTTTAGACACGAGCTGTCAAAATCCACCAATCATAAAATTTATGATTAAACATGATTGGTAGATTTTGACAGCCGCTGTCAAGAATACCACTCGACACAGTGTCGACTTCTGGAGGAAAAATCGATTTTGAAAACCTACATTGCAATAGTGCATTGCAATAGTGTAAACAACAAACAAGTTGCAATCTTCTTCTTCTTAAGATAGCTCTCAAACTAGTGAAGCTCATCAGCTTGGTAAAGTCCTTTCTGTTCTTGGCTCGCCGGAACAGCTCAGCTGCCCTAGCAATTCCGATGTTCAAGTTGCAATAGATTTATGTAATATGGCGAATTGTTTTTAACTCACCCGCATGGCCGATCTCCGCGCACGTCGAGCGTCGTCCAATAGCGCTCGCACACGCTCGCTGTGCGGCGTGTCAAGCGCGGGTAACTCGCAGACCTGCGTGTCGATCTGCTGCGGGGAGCCCACGCCGAACACGTCGCGCACCAGCTCCGCCGGCGCTTGAGACCCCACCCACACTAACATGTGCACGCCGTTCTCTGCGACCAAAACAACATATAGTCAGAAACGGATATGATAGAGAGAGAAGACCAGGAAAAAGAGCCTTAAGTCTGCTGTACAACTGTGTAACATCACAATGCGTGCGTGACCAAACAGTGATTTTACTTAACCTGTGGAGGTTAAAAGTATACTATGTTCGACAACTTTTATCAATAAATTTAAGAATCTATTATTGGACAAATGATGTTATTCGTTAGATAATTTTTGGTGAGTCTTTAATTAACAATGTATTCAGAGTAGGTAGTTCAATTTAGGTTAAGTAGTGAATAAGGACTTTTAATATTCAAACACAAAAATTGTTTGTTACTGAATAAATAAATACAAATACAAATATAGAATGAAAATATGATTAATTAATAACGATCGCCAGACGGGTTGGAGAAGTCTGTTTGACGTTTATAAACTTTGTTTAGCTTGTGTTTCCTAAGTCACCTTCTACGACATCCACGTAAAGGCTTGGAGTAGCCCTATTCTATTCTGCCGAGAATCACACAGCTGTTAGTTATTTGACGTATACTTTTCGAATATTGTATTCAACAGTTGTAATCTGGATAAAAAGGAATGGACGAAAATATGTAAAATTACCAGAACTGTAAAAGATATTTTCCAAGTTTTTTGTAAAACTTGGCAAATTATTTTTAATTAAATTATTTTTTTGGGGCTAGCTCAATCTGTGTGATTTAAAAAAAAAAAAAAAAAAAAAAAAAAAAAAATACATTTGCAATATGGACATCTTCTTTTTGTGAAGTTGTTTCAATTTTTTTCCTAATCAGCATAAGAAGTTTAAATAATAATAAAACCACCGAATATACATGCTGTCATGTGTTCTCATGACGTCACCGAAAGTCAACTAAACGCTAGTAGTTTTTCGATTTGCATATTTTAATTTTTAATTAAAAAGAATAAGAAAGTAAAAAATATGACGTTCAAAAAGAGATACAATTATCCAATTTTGAATATAAATCTTTGACTTTGACTTTGACCTGCGTGAAAACTTGTTGTAGCTGTCAAATCAAACATCAATTAATATTACTTCTTACAAGCAGGTGACGCCACTTTTGTTTGAGCCTATCCCGTGTGTCAACAAAGTTAAGGAAAATCAAGGGAGTTGTGTTGTATAGGAAGCATGTTGCAAAAGACAGATTAACAATAATTACCGAGTAAATACACTCCTCTCTCGCTCATCTTGTCCACGGACGCCCGTAACTGCGCCGTCTGTTCGGTGTGCAGCGGTATGAGGCGCGGGTAGGTGTACACGACGGACGTGCTGACGTCGGCCGTCAGCGCGCGGTACATGGCGCACGACCGGTCGTCGCACGTCAGGTCGGGGCCTGCCGACACAAACGTGTTTAATATTAAACTCAATACCAATACAAATGTTTTAAAATGTACTTACACATTAAGGCATTTGACCGGATTCACCATTACTTTGTAGTCTCTGTGACAACTTGTATAGTTATTTTAGGTATTAATTTTGTCGAGAAGTCACCATGTACCTAATTATTGATCTCTGAATAGTTTCATCGGATTTTTGTAGTCCGGATGTCATACAGGAAAATTCAAAGAGATCAATAGGGTTTAAGAAAGTTGTTTTCTACACATCGATTTTACTTAGCAATTTTTTTATATCAGTAGTTTACATGGAAGCGTTTTTTGGGCAACATATAAAGTAAGTGAACTAATTTTGTGTAGAAATAACGGAGCCATGTCATTGGCCCTAAAATGCAATGCCTATTAATTCGCAAATATTACTATTACAATAGGAATACAAGAAATGCTCGCCTACCTCCGGCGATGGCGTCAGATCTGAGCAGGCAGTTGGTGTAGAGCGGCAGCAGCTTCATGGACTCGGGCAGCACCAGCTGGCCGGCGGAGGAGGGCGAGGCGCAGTGGCGGCGGTAGCAGGCCAGCGAGCGCGCACAGCGCCCCGACAGCCCCTCGCGCACGGCCCGGGGCGCCGCCTCGCGCAGCGCCCACACCGCTGGGGACGAAACCAGAGGTTTAGAAACATGGCCATATTGACAAATATTTTTTCAGTGTTGCTATGTAAAGACCTGCCGAAAATAAACACAAACAAGTAAGTAGACGTGAAAACGCACTGCTGAAATGCCTACATATTTGTGACGTCACAAGTTTGTATTTTGCATGAGTGGCGTGAGAATTTTGTTTGGTAGCTATACGAAATATTACGATTGTGGTAATGGTTTCATAATAAAAGTTGCTTCTTTTTTATGATGATGATGATACCTTGCTTGATGAGGAAGTTGATGCAGGTGTCCAGCTCCACACTGCGGTACACGTCCGCGAGTTGGTGCGCGACGTTCAGAGCCAAATTGAGCACGCGCAGTCGACGCTGGCCCGACCGGTGCGTGTAGAGTAAGGCCGCTTGGAGGTAAACGCCGTCTTCGTTTGTTAGCTTGTCGTCGTGTTTGATTTCAATGCCGATGGCTTTGTCGGAGTCTGGAACAAAAATCTTTGTGATTACACCATCAATAATTATTAAAAATATCTACATTTTCTATATGACGCCTGTATGAAATGACTGAATTGACTGAAATTAAGCAATTTTCCTGCGACTGTGTTTACGTGAATTATATTTATATCATCGTCACATAAATTAGCTTTCTATAGGTAAAAGGATTTTGAAAATCAGCCCATTAGTTTCGGAGCCTATTTAATGCAAACAAACTATTAACATACATAGATAATGCCTAAGTTGGAAGGACCGGTAAATGAGCCTCAAAGAAGAACAAGGTTTTCTTTCAGATTATATGGAAAGAGCGGCAAAAAAGAGCTAAAGAGAGGGATGCGAGGGCTGAGCCCCCGGTACAAAAAGATAATTCAATCACTCTATCGTTTATTCAGAGAAGTACAGGCTTCATGTAGATAATTTGAGACAAGTGACAAAACAGATTTCGAAAGAACGACGATTTTCTGTGAGAGTGTGGTACATCCCCAAACGTGCCAGCCCATTTATACTACTAGCTACAGTGAATTTCACCGCTAACGTAGCTCTACCACAAATCATTAAACTATCATTAGTTGAAAGCGGTCTTACCAATAGCAGCCAGCTCAACATCAGTAGTGTTGCTCATGAAGAAGTGTCCGAAGAAGTCCGTGGCCCTGACGCCGGTGGAGCTCCTGACGCGCATGACGGCGTCGTGCGCCGTGCGCCGGCTCAGCACGCGCGACACGTCGGACATGAGGCGAGGGCCGTCGATGTCGGCCTGAAACATGACGGACATCATTGCTATATTCTTTTACTTAAATTTCGTTCTTCAAACACAGCCCGCAGCAAGACCACGATGAATGTTACTCCATAGAAACGTCAGCGGAAATAAATAAATTAAAGGTTCTTCTTCTTATCGAGTCGAAATGGTTGCATACTATTATATTAAATATCTTTTGACCAGTATTTGGCAACTCTAATTGCCCTATCGTTGGCCTCATTACTGAGATGGTAATTAAAACTGGATTAACTGAATTAAAGGTTAATATTAATAATTAAATATCATTGATTTCACATAACTTGTAAATCCTAGAAGCTAGAAGAGATCGAACATACGGTACCCTATGATTATTCCATGTCATGTCATTGCATTGGTTGATCAACATATCCGACCGTTCGGGTATTTGCCAAGACTTTTACTAAATCAATGGCGAAGATCAATTTTATGTGTACTACGTGTTAAGTTTTAGATTAAATAATCTCCACCTTAAGAGAACTGAAATTATTATTAATGACAAAATATTGGTAACTGAGTTTGAAAAGAAGAAGAAAAACTGGCAGTAAAGTAGGTGTTCTTGCTGCTGTCCGCCAGTGAAACGTCATTCTTTCTTTCCTCGTCCCCTACGTCCGTCCTACCTTTTCGGCCATTCTCTTCCAGATGTCCAGCATCTCCCTCTCTAGATACCCAGCATCTCCCTCTCTAGATGCCCAGCATCTCTTCACTCTAAATGTCTACAGCATAGTAAGCTGTACTGACCGTGAAGTGACCGGTGAGTCTTACTTGGTTTTTCACGTACCCTACATTCGTCCTACTCTTGAGCCATTCTTTTCCAGTCGTCCAGCATCTCCTCTCTTTTTCTATTATCACAGCATAGCAAGCAGTACTGACCGTGAAGTAGGTGTACTTGTGCAGCTGGCCGCCCGTCAGCCTGGGCAGCTGGCCGACGGTCGCGGCGTCGACGTAGGCGTTGTTGCAGACGAACAGCTCCACGCCCACGCCGGCCGCCGAGCACGACTGGCCCAGCTCGTTGTAGGCTGTCGTCTGCGGCGCTGCGAACAGAAGAACATTATTAGAACAACTGTATCATACGGAGACAGGTTAAAAAAGACCGCAAGAACTCCACTGCCGGACATAGGCATCGATTTCCAATACGACCAGTTGGGAAGAGCTTGGATGCAAGCTCTTTCCAATTGGTCGTACTGGAAACGCTTTCCTGCGACCTTGGTCAGGTCGTCTTCTTACGACCTTGGTCGGGTCATCCCGACGCTGCGCTTGCCGGCACGTAATCGCCATTCAAATACCTTTCGGCCTCATCGGCCACCGGTTCTTCGCGCTATACACCCCGCCCACTGGTGATTCATAGAGTTATTCCACAGAGCTACGTCAGTGACCTCTGTTCTGCTATGGATCTTCTCATTTCTGATTTAATCTCGCAGAGAAACACCGAGTATAGCTCTCGGGTGCATGTTTCGGATCCATAAGTCATAACTGCTACAGTCTGAAACAAACTTAATGGCGGTTCGCAACATCGCGCGAGTCGATGAGCAGAACACAATATTAGGTCTGCGCGGGGCGCGCGGGGAGGCGGGGCGCGTTCTGCGCAGTGAGCAGCTAATATGCGAGCCGCCATGAAGTTTGATTCAGACTGTAACAGACATAGATCGAAACTTTAGGTACTAAGATATTTATTAAAGTTACAGAAAATGACTCACCAAGAATCTGCTTCTCCTTGTCAGTGCCAAGCAACTTCCTCTCCTCTCTATTGATCAGTTTGCCGGGCGCGTTGTACGTGGGTAGTGTTGTGTGGAAGACCAACAGCTGACCTGCTGTATCGGCCGCTTTTAATGCTTCTAGACCAGCCTGGAAGAAATATTAAAAAAATCTCATGAAGTAGGTGTGATCAAGCGGTCTAAGGCGTAAAACTAACACATTAGACATAGAAGAATGTTTATTTGTTTTTCGTGTTTGTAAGTGGCCAAACACTGGTGTCAGATTTTTCAAGCTGCCTTAGGGCATCTGACTTAGCTTAACGACGGAAGATGACAACCGAGACTAATGTCAACGTGCGCTCCGAAGCACGGAGCTCGAAATATTTTTATGCGCCTAGCGGCCACCCATCCAAGTGTCATCAAAGCCATCCATCGGGCAACTCGAAGATAGAAGACTGTGATAAGATTTTAAGGTATATTGTCATAAATAAAACCGGCCAAGTGCGTGTCGGGCCACGCGCAGTGTAGGGTTCCGTAGTTGCGAATGACAACTTTGAGTTCACACTGTTTACACTCACACCTCACAGTCTAACGACCAAAAACATCTAACAATGAAGATTTTTTTTTTTTTTTTTTTTTTTTTATGTCATAGGACGGCAAACGAGCAAGTGGGTCACCTGATGGGAAGTGATCACCGCTGCCCATGGACAACTGCAACACCATAGGTGTCACAGGAGCGTTGCCGGCCTTTTATTTTTCTCTCCCCAGAGGGGAGAGGGAGATGGGCCTCCGGCTCTCTCACTCACCGAACGAAGCATAGTAGCGGTAAAGCTACTACTCAAACGTCGATTTTCTGTGAGAGTGTGGTACTTCCCCGGACGAGCCGGCCCATTCATGCTACTAGCAAAAGTGATTTTCGCCGGTAGCGAGGCTTTACATTTTGCAGTACATTTTATAAGTTGGTTGCCTATAACTTTTTAGTTTGCACTTAGTACCCAGCTCTGATAGTTTTCCTTTCAACTTCAGTATATATACTATTGCTGTAATTTTTTTCACGTATCCATATATAACCGTTTAGCAGATAGAGGGGGGGGACACGTACCTCTAACAAAATTTTGCACTTTAAAACCAAATATTTCGAAAACGGATCCCTAAATCGAAAAATGGTGTTCTTAACCTCACAATATTTTTGAAAGACCTTTTTAACGATACCCCACACGATGGGTAAATAGAGAAAAAAAAATTACTCCCCCACTTTACTTGTATGGGAGCTACCCAAAAAAAAATATTTTTTCAAGGTTTTTTTCTACGACTTTTTTGCCATGATTAATATACACACTCATACCAAATTACAGTTTTCTAGTACTTATAGTCTCTGAGTAAAACCGCGGACGGACAGACAGACAGACAGACAGACAGACAGACAGACAGACAGACAGACAGACAGACAGACAGACAGACAGACATGGCGAAACTATAAGGGTTCCTAGTTTACTACGGAACCCTAAAAAACGACCAGTATCGCAAAAAACACTACCGCAAATTGCCACGTGCGGACAGAGGAGGCGTCAATTTTTTCTTACGATATTGGTCATGATATATATTATATATTTAATAAACAAGGTAAAATAGCATTGTGAATGCAAAATAAATCCCATATAAACTATGACATATAAGGCCTAAAATACTACCATGGTGTACTAAGCTTACACAGTATCTGCGCCGTGCCTTTCGCCGTACGCCTTTTCTGTGTGTTTTATACCTAAATGAGATCATTATTTATAATCTATTTGTTGTGAATTCAAATTGGCGGGGGCCCCGCCCACTGCCACTTCAAAGAGCTAATCCAACCGCGTTGAAACTTCAAAGAAAACCAACCATGATAAGTTAGAATACCTGTACAGCCGGCAACAAGACAGTCTCAGTTTCCTTGTTCCCCTGGAACATGGCGGGCAGCTGCTGCAGCAGCGACGTCAGCACGGCGCCACTCTCCTCCGGCAGGGAGAGGAACCCTTCTAACAGCGGCACGAACATGTCCGACACGTCGCCTACTGACAGCATCTGGGGCTGCGCTAGGGAACCCTGGAAATCAAAATTAAATCAAAACGTGTATTCAGATAATAAGCCTTTACAAGCACTTTTTCACGGCATATCATATTTAAAATTATCTTATTAGATAACGTTAGGGAACCGACTAAATATCCCTTATCCTAATCCACGCCATCTCTTGGCTCTGTGTCAAACTAAACGCTTCAGGTTCGCCACCTAGCGGACAACGCAGACATTCTGAGTAGAAGCTTAGTGACCGCGCGCGCAACAGGCAAAAATCAAAAATAAATTATATATTATTTCCCCTATCCTGTTTCCTTTCAAACACTATTGTGTATCAAGTTTGTGCGTGTCTCCGTGTGTCAATACATTCGCATGCAGCAATCCAGAACAGTGCCCCGGGGACAGAAGACCAAATCATCCAGAAGCGTGAAGAGTACCTTCCCCCTCTTTTAGTCGGCTTTATTTTCTGGGATTATATAATTTTATTCAACAAACCTTGTTTACGCAACAGATTATATGTATTTAATTAATTATTAAAATAATTGTTGATATTTTAGTTGGGATTCTATTTGTTTTTCGTATGTGTAAGTGGCCAACACTGGTGTCAGATTTTTCAAGCTGCCTTAAGGCATCTGACATAGCTTAACGACTGCCATCAACGATGACAGCCGGGACCAACGGCTTAACGTGCCTTCCGAAGCACGGAGGAGCTCGAGATATTTTTATGCCACTTGCGGTCACCCATCCAAGTGGGGACTGCGCCCGGAGTTAACATGCGTAAGCGCTAACTAATGCTTACCTTGATGTTGTAGAAGTGCACAGTGGAGCTGTAGGTGATGAACCCGACTCGCGTCCAACTCTTGCCGGTCTGCTCGTCCTTGGGCATGGCCTGCAACGAACAAATATTACATTTTATCACAGTACTGCCTCCGTGGTCCAGTGGTTAAGGCGTTTGCCTTGTTGACCCGGGGGTCGTGGGTTCGATTCCCACGGGAAGCATACTTTGTTAAGTTGTTTCCATTTTGGTTAGGACATTGCAGGCATGAATCACCTGATTGTCTGATAAGAAAGATGATTCCGTGCTTCGGAAGGCACGTTTAAGCCGTTGGTCCCGGCTGCCATCTGGTAAACGTTAAAGGAACCACGTCAAAGGCCGAGAGGCGGTTCCGAAGAACTCTGACACCAGGGTGTGCATGGTCGACTGACCGTGTCACCTACACGAAATGATGATGATGATCACAGTAAACTAGGGACTCCTTGAATGGTTTTGAAAAAGAGATGAAGTTAAAAAAGGGATGTAGGGGTCCAAAGATTCGGAAGGCAATACATAAAAACCCGTGAAAAAACTGCGTCAGTTAAAAATTACTGTAACTGGATTTGCTTTTGATGGAGTTTACTGGGCATAAATAACAGATTGATAATATTACACTGTGCGTTAGTTACTTAAATAGTCTGTAAATATCGATGTACCTAAGGTTTCGGTATATTGTTTATTTGTTTGTTACGCTTTCACGCCGTATCTACTGAACCGATCATCATGAAATTTTGCATGCACATAGGTTAGGGTACCGAGAAGGACATAGGCTATATATTACGTGGGCGAAGCCGCGGGTAACAGCTAGTCATCTATATATTAAGCGTCTTTTCCTGTGTTACCCTTATAGAAATGTTAAAATTTTTGATATACGATATTTACCCTTATTGTTTTTAAAATATAGAGCATAATTCTGTACAACGTTTTATGGTTGACCGTGGGACGGATATACTACAGGTTAGTGTCCCGCTCGCACTGCAGTTTTATATCATATACACGTAAATACATACACGAAAATGTAGCCTAAATTCAAATGGGCCTGTAGTATTTCCGTCTTATTCTATGCCAAAAGATACCGTGGGTACTCAGTCCTTCTACCAATATTTAAGGTTCTTGTGTTCTTCCATGCTGATTTGGGAGAAAATAAAAAAAATAGAATATACCAACTGCTTTTCTTCCCGCGCAGGCCGCAAAAGCCGGTCGAGGGTTTGGGCGAAAATCTAAGGAATCACATTGATAGGCGATGCGGCAAGCAACCCATCACTATTTTGATTCCGCTGTCCACCTTTACGCCCACTACGATGCTAAACGTGGCCTGTAGGTTTTATGACCTTGGGCTCTGTCTACCCCGCAAGGGATAAAGACGTGATAGTATGTATGTATGTGTTCAATATTTCCACTGACTTATTTTTTATATTTTACTTTTCCTTTACTACAAAATGAAAAATGGCTGAATAATAGATAAACGTACCTCTATAATGCTCATGATGTTCTCACAAACGCATTCGAGTAGACCGCTTTTGATGGAGTTGTAGGACACGTCGATGACGAACACCACCGCTGGGGGGTTAGGCAGGGTGTTATTCTGAAAAAAAAAAATGATGACAAGTCATTAAATGATGCCGTGTGGTTCCCGGCAGAGTATAATAGGACCACTCCAAGTCTTCCCTTGGATGTTGTAGACGTAGAAGATATGTGTATACTTAATACTGTTATGTATTATGCCCTTCAGGCACGTAGGAACCAATACTGAACTGAGTTTCTTTGGCGAATTCTTCTCAGCAGTGGTCTTTCCGAAACGCTAGTAGTAGAAAAAGGTAGCCCGCCTCCTTTCATTTAAAATCGAGTACTTTTTTTCTAATAAAAACCTGTTTGACATTTGATGTTTGTATTTTCGCTGCTAAAAAACTAAAGAACGCCACCAGGGTAGGAATGGATTTTCATACAACATTCCTGCCCTCAGGGTAGAAATGAAATTCCATGTAACTTTTCCCGCCGCATATTTATTAGGGAGAAATCGCGAACTTTCTAACCCGTTTATTGAACGAACAATGAGACACTTTCTAAGTAGGTGTAGTATAAAAATATATATTCAACTCTAGCTCATATGTAGCTGTGGTAGTACAGAGGGTCGTGCTCCTGCAGTGGAGACTAACAAAGGCCTGATGATGATGATGAACGAGTACATACCCTGCAGTACTCCTTGGTGGCCACAATCTCGTACGCGCCGAGCGCCATCTCAGCGGGCACGCGGCCGTACTGCTGCATGCCGTTTATGTACTGCGTGTACTCCATAGGCACTGGAATGAAATGCACCATTTAAAAATAATCATGTAAACTCGAAAAAAAATTTGACATTCCTATACAAATTGCCCGGGCGGCTGAACACTTTTGTATGAAAATGTCGAAATAAAATTTGAGTTTCCAGCATTGGTCCCATAGGAAAAATGGTTCATATCGACGGGCTAAATCACCCCTTTAAGGGTCCAAAACGATCAAAATTTCGCCATGTATACTAGTGATCTGTACTAATATTATAGATCTGAAGAGTTTGTTCGGTTGATTGGTTGAACGCGCTAATCTCAGAAACTATTGAACCGATTTCAAAAATTCTTTAATACGTTACGACACAAGCTAAACAGTTATAAACATCAAAGAGACCTCTCCAACCCGCATGGCCAGCGTGGAGAGTGTAGGCCAAATCTATTGACTGCTCTGGCTGAAGCCAGAGCAGTCAATGGATTGATATGAGCACGAGGTGAATCTCGTGTTCATATATGGCTCTACTCAAGAACCTTTCCGCCCCATCGGCCATCTGTTCTTCGCGCTATTTGCCCCGCCCACTGCCACTTCAAAGAGCTAATCCACTGGGCTATGACCATGACCTTTGTTCTTCTACGAATTTCCTCGTTTCTGATTTGATCTCGCAGAGAAAAATGTCCTTATTCAAACTAAATAAAGAGTCTCTCACCCTCAGTGGTAGCTTTGCAGAAAGCGCACTTGAAGTGCCGTCCCGCATCGATGAACTTCATATTAGGACACATATACGCCTTGCAGCGGCTGCAGCGCACGGGGCCCATGGCGGGCGAGTTGGTCAGCGCCGCGAAGTCTAGGAGGGGGGGCTCCAGTTCCGCCCCCACTGTCTCCGCCATGGGGGATATCTGGGGGGAGAGATTTCAATCAATAATTTCATTTCTTTTGCTTTAATTAGGGTTCACAGGACCCTATTTAAAGTACAAGGACAGGCGTAAAGATGGAGCTGGAAAACACTTAGTATTGGGAAGAGAAGGTACTTGAGCAAAAGATATAGGTATGTCAGTGGTGAATTGAGACATTTGCCGCCCGCCACCTATCACCAATCTTCTTTTTAAAGTTATTTATTTCATATTTAAACAGTACATTCATTAATTATACAATCTACTTAACTGCAAGACAGTTTTTCGGCAGCAGCTCCCACGGATAACACAGTTCATGTACTTACATAGTAACAAGTTATAACAAAATAATAAGTTAGGAGTAACAGGTGTTTTGACGTGCGACGTTGTGCGCTAGCCCATCTAAACTGTAATTATGAACAGAATTCATTATTTATTGTTTGCATTGAATTGGCTCTGACTACTGGATCTTTTCTATCATTGCAAACAATAAACAATGAAATATACTTTGACTATATGCTCTCTAGACATCGTCATGCCTTTATTTCAATAATAAAAAACTGATCAATTTTTAAATGCTTGTGTGCTGACAGCTTTGTGTTATCACACGCGTCCTGTCAATTTATGCCCTCAAAATCCGTCAAATTGGTAGCTGTGTGTGTGCGCGACCGACTATGGGTTGGACACTAGTTTTTTGAAACCATTTCGTACCATTTTACCATTGCACCGTACAGGACCTTAATGAGGCCAACGATAGGGCAATTAGCGTTGCCAAATACTGGTCAAAAAATATTTAATATAATAGTATGCAACCATTTCGACTCGATAAGAAGAAGAACAAATTTTTTCTACGCTTTTAGGCTTTAGTCTATCTAGGCTTTATATAATCTAAGAAAATATAATGGTATAGCATACTTACAACGACACAGAACGGTATTGAGGTCTGCTTGAGCAAGTCGGCCGTGACGGGCACGCTGTACATTGAACTGCGGATGTAGCGAGGACCTGGAACAACATACAAGATTAAACTTTATTATAATAGAAACAAAAATCACATGGAGAACTTCTAACAATCATCAATTGCCTGGTGTTACTCTTTGGGTACGAAACTCGTAAAAACCGGTAGGGTCTCCCTTTATTTTTCAATTTTGTTAATTATATCTTGTTTTAGTTATTTTTTTATTTGTATCGTGCCAATAAAGAAATGAATCCACAATAGCGAACTGTATTTATGCTTACAGAGCAGACAGTCAGCAAAAAAAATTTAGAAAGTATGCTTATATTTAATTTACAGAGAAAGTTCGACTTAGTAGTAGTAGATATCTATGATATCGATCCAGATTTTTGCGACGCTATTATTTTTTTCTACTCCTGTACTGTAATCTGTCATTTATATGGTCAAGAACACAAACATAAGAACATCCATAATAAGTCTATACTCTATTCTTCATAACAGTACGGCACAGCCGTACTATAATGTAGCTATAAGGATACGGCTAGCAGCCACAGACTATTAAGATTCAAGATTCAATCGTTTATTTAATATAGGTTTCTTTGAACACTTATTAAATGTCATATTTGTGTTTACAATTTTTACAACAAAAAAATTTTGTTTAATTTATTATTAAACCTAGATGTCGTGATTGCAAAAGAAGTGTTTTTGAACTGAATGCATTGCTGCCAACTTATTTCATAGTTCTTTGAAGAGTCTAGCGAACATTAATTTAAAAAAGAAAAGGTAACCATAGACACAAAATTTTGTCATGTTTACATTATCCGCGAGTTAGTTGTCAAACTAAAAATTTATGTTATACCTAGTTTTGCATTTTTTTGAAAGTCGTAGAAGAAATATTGTATGCAACGGTTTATAATTAGGTCTTAAAAGGCGAGTGGCGCGGGCGAATATTGCTAATAGAGGCGCCACGAGCCACACGCCCCTATTATAAAACCGTTGAATAAAATACTATAAACAAGTTCGTTAAAAAAAGGACATGTCGAAAAGTGCGTGGTTTGAACCCGGAACCTCTGAACTCCTATCGCAACCCATTGGATATAGAAGCCTAACGCCTGTAGCACACAGCCGCGAATGCGGAACGGAAGCGTTTCGGAACGAAACACTGTCGCAACCGCGAAACGCTGTTGTATGAATCCGTTTCGGTTCCGTTTCGCTTGCGGTGTGAGACGCACCAAACAAAATCATACAAGACAGCGTTTCACGGTTTCGGAACGCTTCCGTTCTGCATTCTTTACAGGCGTAAAGAGCCTAACTTTTTTTTTACCAATTTTTACTTACTGGCGTTTCCTTTGTCGTCTACAACAAAGTCTGTAGTGACTAGAGGAGGTACTTGTCCCTTCTCGTTGGTGACGAACACCCCACCACGGTTGGCTTGGTCATCCGCCATCACTTGGATCTGTAAGAACATTACAATTTGTTAAAGAAAACATTATAGGGGTCTATTAGTCTACATATAATATTTCGTTGTAATAAAGTTAGAGATTGCACCATGAAGAAAGATAAAATAAGTAATTGGTAGACAACAAACTAGTAATTGCTGCTTCTGCAGCAGTTGGTACTGCTGGCCGGGCAAGCTGGGCTGATGAACCGGGAACGGGTACTGTTGTGGAGGATAGCCTGAATATGGATGCTGGTAGCATGGTTGCGGAAGGACATGGGACTCTTACCGGACTAGGCATATGATCAGGGTCCAGCTGCTTCTGCGGCGGTTGGTACTGCCGGCCAGGGTAGCTGGACTGAAGAGCCGGGAACGGGGACTGTTGCGGAGGTTAGCCTGAACATGGATGCTGGTAGTACGGTTGCGGTTGGACATTAGGCTCTTACTAAACTAGGCATATGATCAGGGTCCAGCTGCTTCTGCGGCGGTTGGTACTGCTGGCCAGGGTAGCTGGATTGTTGAGCCGAGAACGGGGGGTGGTGGGAGGAGTAGACTTAACTTGGCTGCTGGTACGGTTGCGGTTGGGTATTAGACTCTTACCGGACTAGGAAAAGGAGAAGGGGAGGCTGATCGGGACCCAGCTGCTTCTGCGCAGGTTGGTACTGCTGGCTCGGACAGCTTGGCTGCTGAGCCGGAAACGGGACTAGTGGGTAGGATAGCCTGAACTGGGCTGCTGGTAGCATGGTATCTGTTAAGCATTGGGCTCTTACCGGACTAGGCATATGATCGGGATCCAGCTGCTTCTGCGGCGGTTGGTACTGCTGGCCAGGGTAGCTGGGCTGTTGAGCCGGGAACGGGGGTTGGTGAGGAGGATAGCCTGAACTGGGCTGCTGGTAGCCTGGCTGTGGTTGCTGCTGGTTCGGCATTGGTTGCATTCCTGTCAGAAAATATCTATTAATGAAATTCCCTTAATTTTTTATTCATATTGATTTCATTCATATTCGTCATGCCTTGAGGGGTTTAGATGTAAAACACGAATCAACAAATGTTTTTCATATGTAGTTTTGGAGCAAATGTTGTATTGTTTTCTACGCTTGTCTCACTATTATGGGAAGGTTTTTTTTGCCATTGCCCCTTTACCCGTAAACAGGTAGAAGAACAATATTAACAACTTAAACCTTACCCATAAGTATAAACTTGTGGGAAAGGTGGAGAATGGTCACTGAAATATAGAAAAGAGAAGAAATGAAGCGATAAAAACCGAATCAAAATTAATTTTATTAAACTGTGTTACAATCGCGAACACATTAGATACGGCAGTTTTACAGCGCCGTATCGAAAATAATATAGTATTCTTGAAACTTATTTTCTTGCGTGGCAAAAGAATATCGATATGACTAGAAAATTGCCATGCCGATACAAATTATTCATCTTTATGATACGTGCACGTTTTTGGGTCACAGTCTAGTTTATTGTGCTAATTTTTATGTCATTTATACCATGTTGTGATTGTGATCAGCAGGCTTATTTGCTAACTTTTGACAGCTACGGTGTACATCATTTTCATGGTAATTTCAATATTCATTACGGCTTCGGTATGGTTGACTATTTTTATTTAACAATGAAAACCGTAGTGGATGCTAAAGTGACAATCAAATCGTTGTACGTTGACGAGTTAGCAAATAGGTCTGCTGTTGTGTAAAACGTAATAAATAAATAGATTTCAAACTCACCATATCCAGGTTGCTGTCCATACCCCGGCTGCTGGCCGGCGGGCGGCATGCCCGGGTACTGTCGCTGCTGCGACGCGGGCGGCGGCATGTGGGGCAGCCCCGGCATCTGGTACTGCTGCCCCGCCGGGGGGCCGGGCTGCGGGGGCAGGCCCGGCTGGCTGAAGCCTTGGCTTTGCCCGTACTGTTGCGGGGGAAGCCCACCTTGACCGGGCTGCGGTGGTAAGCCAGGCTGGCCGGATTGAGGAGGTAACCCTGGTTGAGGTGGAAGGCCTGGCTGCGATAAACCTTGAGGCGGTAAGCCTTGACCGGGTTGAGGCGGTAAGCCTTGTTGGCCAGGTTGTGGGGGCAAACCAGGTCTACTTAAACCAGGTTGCGGTTGAGGAGGTAGTCCCCCTTGAGGTTGAGGAGGCATACCACTTTGCGGTTGAGGAGGCAACCCTTGCGGTTGAGAGGGCAAGCCTTGCTGAAGCTGAGGAGGTAGACCTGGTTGAGGAAGCCCTGATTGCTGGCCAGGTTGCGGGGGCATACCCGGCTGTTGGTACCCTGGCTGAGGTTGAGGCGGCATGCCTGGTTTCTGCCCTGCTGGATGCGGCGGTAGGCCCGGCTGGCGAGGCTGCGGTGGAAGCCCGGGTTGCTGAGGCGGCATTTGGCCTGGTCCTTGAGGCCCTGGCCTATGACCAGGCGGACCAGGAGGCTGCTGCCCCATTGGCGGCCCAGAAGGCTGCTGACTAGGTTGCGAGCTCATAGACATTGGAGGTTGTTGCATAGGCGGCCCCTGCGCGAAATTCTGCTGACTTGTCGGTGGCCCTTGATTGTAACTTTGAGCGTAAGAGGTGGGGACTGCACCAGGGGTCGATGATGGAGGTGGCATTTGTGGCTTCTGGCCCATAGGCGGCTGCATCTGCGGCGGCGCCCCGCTTACAGGCGGACGACCAGGGGGGAAGGACCCAGGAGGTCTCTGACCAGGAGGAGCTTGACTTTGAAAACCAGGTTGCTGAAAGTTGCCTCCTGGTGGAAACTGACCAGGGGGTAATTGGGAAGTGGGTGGTGGTCCAAATCCTTGAGGCCCATTAATGTTCATGGTTTGCATTTTCTGGGACATATCATTCTGGTCGAAAGGCTTAGGCTGCATCGGTGGGCCGTTTGTGGGCATCTGGCCATATATGTTGGCGTTTTGTACGCCATTGTGGTCTTGCGAAGTTGGAGGGTAACCTAGAGGGTTGCTTGGTGCATTATTATTTTGCCCTGGAGGCAGATACATTGGATTCATCATCTTTATGAAGCCGTTTCACCTGGAATAAAAATTATTATTATCCTTCAGTGACAAATCCTTTTTCATTAAAGAACAATATTTGGTAAATAACTAATACAAAAAATCCGGCCAAGTGTGAGTTAAACTCGCGCGATGAGGGTTCCGTACAATACGCTTCGTGAACTCACTTTTCCGTCAGCGGGAGTACTTCCAGCATAATAATAGTTTTTGATTCCATCTATGTGAATATGTAAAAATGTAGATAGCGCTATCTAGTGGTGTTTTGGTGAACTATTTCAATAGGTTAACTTATTATAGTGGGTTTATCACTTTATTTTCAACTGGTAGAATTCTTATTATTTTTCCTGTAATCTTCAAGCAATGAACTAAATATTGCAATTTTTTCAAAATTTTAGGCCCAGTAGTTACGGAGATCATGGGAGGGGAATGGTCACTTTTCGCCTTCTTTCGTGAATAAAAGCAAAAGTATTGATGTTACCCAAACAAAAAAATATTTTTGAAATCCTCATAACGAGCCCTTTCATTTGATATATGACACAGTAAGGACTGTAAAACTTTTTTTTTAATTTTCTTATTGGGCCCCCGAAAATGACCCGAAAATGAAAAAATATATTTATTTACTTTGCACATTCGTGTTTGGGTCATAGGATTACACAATCTTACCAAATTTTACCTAAATTTGTCCAGTAGATTCGGAGAAAATCGGCTGTGACAGACGGACGGACAGACAGACGCATGAGTGATTATACTATACACTATAAGGGTTCAGTTTTTTTCATTTTTGTACGGAACCCTAAAAATTGGCCAAGTGCGAGTCGGACTCGCACATGTAGGATTCCGTAGTAGCAATCCACTTAATAATTACCTACACCTAGCCAAAATACCACTATATTATTTTATTATTAGTTGATTTATTTATTGTGACTAAAATAATTAACACCATTTACAATCATTTCATCACACATGGAAGACAAGTAATAATGGCAGCACCCCAAAAAATTTACAACTTCTGTTCACTCACACACAATGGGCATGGTAGACAAGTTCACACACTAAGTATGGAAAAAGCCCACGGAAGCAGTAAGTGGCTAATGATCTTACATACTATATGAATCTTTAATCATCATCATCATATAATAATAATTCCAAAATATTTAATTCTTGATGATGGATTTAAGACATTAAGGGTACGCTAGTCAGGTGTTTCACCATACAAATTCTGTAGGGTGATGACTCCGTTGTTTGGTATTGTCTGTTTAAAGTTTTTAATTCTATCGATTTGACTTGTCGTTATCTATGCTTGTATGGAATCATAATTGTAAAATTATAAGTACTTTAAAAGTTATGAGTCTCAAAACATTCCGTTTCAACCCGTAATTTTAACGCAACTTTGGGGACAATTAAATACCAGAAGGAGTATAAAATCTCTAAAACAAAATTCATACAAGCATAGTTTGGTTATTAAAAAATTTAAATAACTTTACTTTTAATTAAAACATTCAGCTGTTTTATGACAAGAACATTTCTCCCAAACGCATACTCGCGAATTTTTAGACGACGATGATTTAGATTTTCAACAATATTTGTGTTTGCACACACTAGACTGTAGTTTCGATGTGCTTATACATCGGTGTAAATAGTTTCACACTGTTCATAACAAAGTCTATCCCTTTCTCAGCGAAATATCACGCAAAATTATCGTGCGCCGACGAGTTTGAGTTCCGGACTAGCGCATCCTTAACTCTTGACTTGCGGAAAAGCGGCGAAAATTTCGAATTTGCGGGAAATTCGAAATTTGAAATGTTATACCTTATTTTAAATATTTTAAAGGAAAACTTGTAAGATACACCTGCCTGGCAATTAGACCATTTGCATTGAGCTCTTATCAGTGCTTAAGCAACCAAGGGGTAAACATCAATATCAACATCTCTCTCGGTGAGTAATTGTGGCATTTTTAGAATTCTGAGCCACTTCAAACTTTTTCAACATCAGTGTGACTGTTTATATGTAGATAGAGCTTCTCTGTCCAAACAGTTGGTTCCAAAATTTCTAAAATTATGTTTGAAAGATTATTGTACCACTGTTTTTAATATTGCATGATTTCTAGTCCATCAAAGAGATGAAGACATAAGAATTTGTCTATTCTCGAATCAAAGGTCTATGGGATTCACATTACTCTACCAAAAGGCATTGTATCATCAACAAGCTGTTATTCAAGACGGCCCTCCTGTTTTTCCATTCACATCTCTCAACATTACCTAGACTTCACTTAAGTGTGTGTATTATGTGCTTGGATATTTATACAAATATAAATCTGTCACATATATTTCCCTTACATTTGCCCATTCCCTCAATTGGCTTTTACAATATGCGTGGGAAAAAAGCAACCAGACCAGCGTGGAAGATAAATAAATATATAGGGACAGATCACACAGATTTAGCTGGCCCCATCGTAAGTTGTAAAGAACTTGTGTCCTAGGATAATAGGAGATCTCTACAATACTAATTTTATAATAGAAAGATACTTATATACCTAGAAAGATAGACATCAAGACCCAGGCCAATCTGGAAAAGATTGTTTACCATCATGAACATGCACCTTTGTGAACGGAACAGGCCCCCTTGCATCATTGTTTCGATAACTTGCATGTAGTAAAGATGTTGTACTCCGCATTTTTTAGAAGCAAACTAGAAACGAGTTCACAAGTTTGGAATCCGCATGAGGCAAAATATACTCTACATTCTTTATAAAAAAAGTTATGGGTATTACCCATATTTATACCCAACTAAATTTTTTTTGTGTACTTTGGGTTACAATTATTTCAGTACGCAACGTAATTGGCAGCTCATGCAATTTGTCAGTCGTTGCCTTCGCGGTGACTCTGACTGTATCGAACTAGTCTCTCAACTAAGTAAACTTTTTGTTCCCAATAATTATTTGCGTAGTCGGCGTCATAAGTTGCTTGCGGTACCAGAGGCGCGAACCAAATCTCACAAACAGTCGCCCCTTTTACGCGGACTGGCAGAACTCAATGCTTTTGTGGCATCAGAGCGTGGCAGTGACTGTGATCGGTTTGCTGATGGGTTTGCACGATTGAAGAATGAATTTTTATTGTTTTGTGACAGGGAGGTATGAATTTGTTGTCCATATTTTAAGTTGTCTAGCACATTAGTGTAAACTGTAATGCTAAACAATGTAAATAATAATAAATAAATAAATAAATGATACAAGGGGGCCTGGGTTTGTTCCCTTATACACAAGCTGGTTGGCATGTTAACCACTGAGCCCCGAAAGATGTTATCAGTTATGTATTTGTATTATAAAATATAGCATTGTTTAGTTACTTTCCAAGAACAAAAGACTCAAACTTACTTTGCGGCTAGCTCAATCAATGTATTGTCTATATATATTTAATTTCACTATGCATTAAGTAATTCCTATTGTAATATTTATGCATGTAGGGCTAGCTCAATCTGTGTGATTTGTCCGTATATATTTATTTATTTATTATTTATATAATAAATCAAATTAATAGAAGTTCTCTCAGCTCAATACAGAAAAGTTTAGCTAGTTAAACTTGTCTGTAAAGTCGTTTATCTTCGTTGAGTAGAAATCGTGTCAAACATCTGATAAGAGGTTAGATGATTTACAGGAATTTATGACATACGAACAAACAAACACACATACACTCAAACTGACACTTTTGTACACATATGTAGCACGTTATGAAGTAGATATAATTACTTGGCACTTCTTAATTATGACAAAAACTGGATTCCAATTGAGTAGAAATCAACTTGACATACCAAACCATTTTCTTCGTATAACACCACTATTTTCACTATACCACATATAAAATCACTCCCAAATAGATGTTTACTCAATATATTACGCAGATCAAAGAAAACAACAACAAAATTACAGCAAAATCCGATTAAATTTCATACAATCTTGTTAGTAGAACGGAGTACTGCCATGTCAACTTTACTGGTTATTTACACACAGGTTTACACACATTTCGGGGACGCAGTTTATTAAATACGTAGTTTATACACTAAACTTAAGATACTTACGGCTTCAGGGAGCGTAATAAACGGAATATTGCAGTAAAAAATATAAACAAGAGCCAAGAATCACGTAAACCTTCGGGCCACGTATTCTGGCAGGCTGTCAGTGTTGTCATTAGAGCACCGCCTATGTGGAAGTTTTGAAGTTTCGCATTTCTGCTCTTCAAACGGAACGTTTTCTGTTGAAAACTTTATTTATTATTGGTATGAAACTACATATACGTATATTAGTTGAATTTGTTTTGATGCATTACAATAATAATAAACATTCGTATTTTATAAAAACATAGATGTAATTATATAATCATACTTCAATGTGATGGGTTTTTTAAAAACGGAGCGTATCATTCTAAATATGGCAAGCCGAATAATGAAATGTCATTGGGCATTCAAGATTATATGGTTTTAGACCTAAATACCAAATCATTAAGTTTAAAATTGCTTGCAATTTATGATTGTAAAAATTAAATACAGTTTCTTGAAAGGAAATTCGTAGTCGTAGCCCCCTACGACTACGAATTTCCTTTCAAGAAACTGTATTTAATTTTTACAATGGAGATGACCAAGATTTGGACATTTTTAGGCCATTGTCAACGTTCATAATCCTTTACGGAACAAGGGATACGTATTTAGCATTATTCATTGTTCCGTGAAGGGGCACACCGCACGTCACATTGTTGTAAAAGTAGTTATGATGACTTATTGTCTACAATATGTGATCCATTTTCCAGCTTTTGAGCATGTTTCTTAAAGTATATTTGGCTATTCTATATCGTTATAAAAATCTGCTGGTGGAACTTACAGCATGACATGGAAAGCGCCTGGTTGGCACCAAGCGCCAGGGAGAATGAGGACGCCGTCCAGTCCAGATACACCCGCGCCCTGAGCTACGCATGCGTGCACAGGGTTGGATAGTGCTGCTCCTCCTTATTTATAAATCTATCGAACAAATTGGTATTTAGTTTCAATAAAAAAATATCCTGTAAGTACATATATATCGCAAAATTCATTCAAATGAGAGGTTCGTTTTATAGCTGTGCGGGCAGCACACGAAACACCATAAGGTATAGGTGTCATCGTCAGGACTCAAGCAAGACATTTGTAACATCAGTGTTGTCGACAGAGTGCTACCAAAGCGGAATTTACCCGTCTTTTTATGGAACCCAGGCAGAATTCCAGGACCCAGGTCATCTTTGTCAGTGATAACAACGGTATGAAGATGGCCTATACATAGCTACTGGTATCAAAACAAAATATAAGACAATCCCTCACCTTTTTTTTAATTTAAATGTTTAACAAGTTTTTGTCGAAATATAATGTTGGCTAAAGACATATATTGCAGTGGTATTAGCTGTCTTCTGCTACATGGCTATTTCGGCTATTTGGTAAGACCGCCAGCATATTCTATTTAGTCGATAATGCCCAAGGACATCCCTAGTCCTATCCTAACCCTCCGTATATCGATCAGCACCTACAAAGCCTTATTTTGCTTGTTTGCTCACTGTATCACTTCAAAAAGCTGTAAGTGCTTCAACAGAATTCTTTTCAATTTATACCGTGACTCCTTTGTAATAGAGTACAATTTGCAAAATCATAAGTCTCTATTTACGAACTTTCGTATTACAGCGACAATATTACGGCTGTCGCCGAGATTTTGAATACTAGACCGTATCTGTATGACAATAAAGTTGAAATTACTTATTTTGATGGAGAAAGGTAGTATTTTTGGGCTTCAGGCGAGCTGAAAAGGTGGTTTCAGCAGGAACATGTTTCAGCCGTGATACGCCTGGTTTCAAGCAGGTGTGGTTGTAGAAATAGCTTCTATGGCGTTAATAAATGAACAAATAGGTGGTTTTTGTGGTTTTGTGTCGGAAATGTGATGTGTTTGTGATCTTATTGGTGGATTTGCATAGCTCCTGAAATAGCACATGGTTTTGACTCGTCAATACTTAGGTGAGTACGAGGCAGATGTGGATGAATATAGCTGATACAAGCTTTATTTTTTTATTTCATTTAAATTTCAGCCAACTGTTTTATACTTTTCATCGAATTGAAGTGAATAAGGGATCTTTCAAAGGCCTGATAACAGTAAGAAGAAAAGGTCGAAAAAGGTGGTTGATTTGTATAGGCCATCATCATCATCATCAGGTCTTTTTTTGTAGTTTCCACTGCAGGAGCATGACCCTCTCGGTACTACCAGAGACCAGAGCCATATGTTAGCCAGAGCAGTCAGAGGATTTGGCCTACACTTTCCACGCTGGCCAGGCGGGTTGGAGAGGTCTCTTTGATGGATAAGCTTTTTTGGCTAGTGTTTGTATAGGCCATGAAGCTATGAATTTGTTTCGCAGCGCGGGTTATTTTTACCTACTTAGGTGGGGCGGGTTAAATACTTTTAGGAACCTACCTAGGACGACCTCTGTGGCTCAGAGGCACCTCATTTGCTTTTGGCTTTTGAATCGCACGGTTTTGGTCCCCGGTCAGGTCAATGTAGAAAACGATGTTTTCCAGATTGGCCTGGGTTTTTGGATGTTTATCTATACAGGGTGTTTCAGAACAATCTAGTAAGATTTTGTTGACGAAATCGGAATCCCAAATAAGATAAAAGTACGTTAACAAAACAAGTGCGAGTTAGAGTCACCCATGAATGGTTCCCGCCATGAAGGGTTGCCTTGTGGCTCCCGGCAGAGTAGAATAGGACCACTCCAAGTCTTCCCATGGATGTCGTAGGTCACTTAGGAAACAAAAGCTAAATAAAGTTTTTAAACCTCACAGAGACCTCTTCAACACGTCTGGCCAGCGTGGAGAGTGAAGGCCAAATTTTCTGACTGCTCTGACCGTATATGGCTCTGGTAGTACAGATAAGGTTGTGCTCCTGCAGTAGAGACTAAAAAAGACATGATGATGATGATGAAGGGTCTGTAGTAGCAAGCATAGATTAGCCAAAATAAGTAACAAACATTTATCGCTAGCGAAAAGTCTATTGCTTTTCGTAGTGCTTATACTTAATAACAAAGTTTTATTTGCAGTTGATGCAAATGAGCTGACATCAAAATATAGCCAGATTATTCAGAATCGCCTTAATCATAAAGCACGTGTGGTGTAACATAACCGCAAGACCACGAGTACGCGCGTTGCGCGGCGGCGACGGTTTAATGTATTTTTGCTTCCAGCCTCCACAATGCTGCCGATCCTGCTCCTCACGCTGGCCGGCCTCAGCCAGGGAGTGCCGCAGAAGCCTAACCTGGACGCCATCCTCAACAGGCGGACCGACGTCTACATCGCCGGGTTCTTCCCCTTCGGCAAGGGCGTTGAGAACTCCAATACTGGTATCTATTTTGAGTTGAACATCATCAAATATATCTACAATCTGGCTCTGATGTAAAACAGATGACAGATGCCAGGAAAACCGAGTCAGGTGGGGATTTTCTAAGTGCAGCTGTGCCGCTCAGTCAATGAACCACCTATTGATGTGTCCTGAATGTCCATCTTCCTGTACTAAAAAAAACCGGCCAAGTGCGTGTCGGGCCACGCGCAGTGTAGGGTTCCGTAGTTGCAAATGACAACTTTGAGTTCACACTGTTCACACTCGCACCCCACAGTTTAACGACAAAAAACATCTTGTATGAAATTTTACATTTTCGAGTACATTTTATAAGTTGGTTGCCTATAACTTTTTAGTTTATACTTAGTACTCAGCTCTGATAGTTTTCCTTTCAACTTCAGTATATATACTACTGCTGTAATTTTTTTCACGTGTCTATATATAACCGTTTAGCAGATAGAGGGGGGGGACACGTACGTCTAACAAAAATTTGCACTTTAAAACCAAATATTTCGGAAACGGATCCCTAAATCGAAAAGTGGTGTTCTCAACCTCACAATATTTTTTAAAGACCTATTTAACGATACCCCACACGATGGGTAAGTAGGGAAAAAAAATTACTCCCCCACATTACTTGTATGGGAGCTACCCTAAAAAAAATTTTTTTTCAAGATTTTATTCTACCACTTTTTTGCCAGGATTAATATACATACCCATACCAAATTACAGCTTTCTAGTACTGATAGTCTCTGCGTAAAACCGCGGACGGATAGACAGACAGACAGACAGACAGACAGACAGACAGACATGGCGAAACTATAAGGGTTCCTTGTTTACTACGGAACCCTAAAAAGACACTCTTATCGTGGCAAATGACCAGTCGCAAACTACGAATAAAAACGAATACAGTATAAAACGAGCCATCTAGGTACGACTCGAAAGCGGAGAATAAGAACCTGATTATTTAAATGAGAGTTTGTATGAGAACAATTTCAGTCCATTTAGTCTTTTTTTAAATTAGAAAGTAATTGGTTATGATTCCCGTAACACTCCTGGATGAAGGTTCCTAAGACCTTCCATGCTGGTCTGGGAGAAAAGAAAAAACGTAGAATGTACCAGCTGCTTCTCTTCCCGCGCAGATCGTAAAAGCCGATCGAGGGAATGGGCATCAGGAATCATGTCTATAGGCAATGCGGCTAGCAACCCATCACTATTTTGATTCCGTTCTCACCTACAAGCCCACCAACATGCTAAACGTGGCCTCAAGGTTTTACAGACCTGGGCTCTGTCTACCCCGCCAGGGAAAAAGACGTGATAGTATGTATGTATGTAAGACTCTGCTCTCTATACTCTGAGCGTATGGCAGCATTGTCAATTTTGTTTCTTTGGACCCTAGGGTCCACTGTTATGATACATGTTAGATTCTTCTACTCATGTTGTAACTGACACTTGCCAAATTCTCACTTGCAATGGAGTGCCTTATTAATTCGAATAGCAATGATACAAAAAACAAATTGCTTAGTGATTCTTTATCAATCTAAGCAAGGTACTAGGCCCACTTAACATACATACTATCACGTCTTTATCCCTTGCGGGGTACACAGAACCCAAGGGCACATTTAGCATTGTAGTGGGCGTGGGGTGGAAAGCAGAATCAAAATAGTGATGGATTGCTAGCCCGCTTAGGAGGCAAACAAATAAGGTTTGCCTCTTAAGCGGGCCTAGGCGGGCCACAGAATTGCCATTTAGATGCCACCCTTTACAGTAGAACATATCGGACTTTGTTTCCCTTCGGCAACGGCGTCGAAAACTCCCACGCTGGAACTATTTTGAGTTAAATCGAGACAGAATACTTTTCGGACAATTTTACGCCGATCTTGGTATTTTTTCTACAAAACTCATATTCAAGATTTTCAGGGTTCTACCTATTATCCCATTCAGCGCTTGCACAGATAGTGCAGGGAAAAGCCTCGATTATCGTCCTTAATATATATATGTGATATGTCCCTATATATTTATATTTATTTATTTATTTATTATTTATTAATTTGACGAAAAATTTATTCACCAGCAAGAAGCGCCGTGTGGTTTTAATTTGCGAAAGCTTAATAAAGTCTCTCAAAGGAGGAAAGTATGATAAAGTTGGGATATAAATCACAACATATTACGTTACGAAACTAATTAGGTTTGCGCGCGAACTTCTAAACAAAATCCTTTGAAATATTGATTAGCGGAGCAGAAGTTAGGTATACCGTGTTATAATATTAAACATGACTGAGTTGATGTTGTTTGTTATACGATCTTATATGACAGATACCTAAGACGCGATTAGAATCCGAGTGTTCATTAGGTGTTTATATTATATTACCAAAACTTCATCTGTGGCAAGTGGCAACATGATTTAAATATTTTTCTCTTAAAAGATAAAAGTCACTCTTGTGGTTAAAAAAATACTGGTGATTTCTTTACACATGGTACGAAGAAAACCACATGAACCACATCAGCACGACTCCGTTCTTCAAAACCAACTGCTGTACATTTGGGCGACTAATACTGTGGATGATTTGATTGATAGTTTATATCGTACTTGCAACTCGGTACCAAAGGCTTGTGAACACTGCTGTAGGTCGAGGGGTGATGCCGAGCGTCAAGCTGGCGCTGGACCACGTCAATGAGCACGATTCCGTACTTCGGAACTACCAGCTGCATATGTGGTGGATTTTTACGGTGCTATATGGATGATTTAATAAATACCTACGACAACTTCTTACTATTCTATACTAACTGTCCCCGCAACTCAGGCTCTAGACTAGGTATCTGTATATCAAATTTTATTTAAATCGGTTCAATAGTTTTGGCGTGAAAGCGAGACGGACAGACGAGAGTTACTCCCGCATTTATAATATTAGTACGGATTAATACTTGCAACTCGGTACCAAAGGCTTGTGAACACTGCTGTAGGTCGAGGGGTGATGCCGAGCGTCAAGCTGGCGCTGGATCACGTCAACGAGCACGACTCCGTACTTCGGAACTACCGGCTACACATGTGGTGGAACGATACTGAGGTAAGAATATCGTCTATATAAAAGTTTTTAATTTTTACACAGACTTTTAACTTGGAATAATGGGTATGGGATAACGATACCAGTATATATTTAAATATATGTAAAATATTTATTATATAAATATTTTCCTTGGGACAAGGTTATTGAATACAATGGGTTTTCAGTACAATGAATATGATTAAATCGATTCTATATTTTGCAGTGCAATGCAGCCGTTGGGGTGAAGTCCTTCTTCGACATGATGCACAGCGGCCCTCACAAGCTGATGCTGTTTGGAGCCGCGTGCACCCACGTCACGGACCCCATCGCCAAGGCTTCGAAGCACTGGCACCTGACACAGGTATCATTTTTCTTTATGAGGCTGAAACATATGACTCACTGCGGCCTCAAAGTAGTTAAAGTCTAAAATTTTATTCATCTAAAGATATTTTAAATATCATTTGGTGAACGTCAATTTACATTTACAATTGGTTTACCGTATTATGTTATTATTGTGCCGTGTGGTTCCCGGGTGCCGTGTGGTTCCCGGGGGCCGTGTGGTTCCCGAGTGTCGTGTGGTTCCCGGTAGAGTAGAATAGGACCACTCCAAGACTTCCCGTGGATGTCGTAGAAGGCGACTTAGGAAACACAAGCTAAACAAAGCTTATAATCATCAAAGAGACCTCTTCAACCAGTCTGGATATTCAGTATCTAAGACTCCCTTCGACCTCTTTTCTTTTGTTCCCAGCTTTCATACGCCGACACCCATCCGATGTTCACGAAGGAAGCGTTCCCGAACTTCTTCCGCATCGTGCCGTCGGAGAACGCCTTCAACGTGCCCAGGATCAGGTTGCTTCAACACTTCAACTGGACGAGGGTCGGCACGATCTATCAGAACGAACCTAGATACGCTTTGGTAAGAATTATTGACATCTTTGGTATTTCAACCGCAAGAACAAATACTGCTGAACATCGCCATTGCTTTTGGATCCATTAATGATTTATTATATTTTCTACTGTTTTTGTATGTTTGCCTCTTTGGATATACTTAATCAACAATTATCTTCAACATTAGGCCCACAACCGTCTCCTGGCTGATCTGGACTCTAACGGGTTCCTCATCGAAGAGACGCAGAGCTTCGCCACGGAAGTGCGCACCGCTCTCTCCAAACTGAAGGAGAAGGACGTCAGGATCATCCTGGGAAACTTCAATGAGACCTGGGCCGTGAAGATTTTCTGCGAGGCTTATAAGTATATGATTACTCACCTATTTAAAATCATCTTTGAAATTATAAGTAGTTACCGCTAGATAAAATAGGGAACAATAAGATGTTATTTAATTAAACAAATGTAACGCAGATCAAAGTAGCTCGAAGAAACACCAAGCTCAGGAAGTCCAGCACTGGTTCTTCCAGGTCTATATTTGAGGCAATATCAAGTTGTCGCCTACTCCTTTACTTAAATCCTCGAGTATAATTAAATTTCCATATGAAAATGGAGACGGATGATTTATGAATATATCTTCTTCACATGCATATTTGTTGACACGAATACATATTTACCTCACTTAAGCTAGAAGATTTCTAGAGAAGTGAGGACCAAGTGTATTTACATATCTTTGTTTTCTGTAGACTGGAGATGTACGGCAGAGCCTACACCTGGCTGCTCCTGGGAACTTACAGCAACAAATGGTGGATGCGGCGCGCCCCATGCTCAAAACGGGATCTCACCACAGCGTTGGACACCACTATACTGACTGACTTGTTGCCTCTGTCTACCACTGGAGAGACCACCGTCTCTGGCATTGTAAGTATTCATAAACGTGTCACTACAGAGGTCACCAGAATCAAAAGTCGAAAGACCAAGTTATCCTAGATATAATAATGGTAACTCGCTACCTCCAGCATTTCTAAGTTATGTATCGTTTTCGGCAGCATATTCAATATGTTTTGCATTATTTTCAGTCCGCCAAAGACTATCAAGTTGAATATGATCGTCGAAGAGGGACGGAATACTCAAGATTTCATGGATACACGTATGATGGTAAGCAATCTAAAAACCCTATCTAATTCCCTTAAAGGGGTGACTCAGACCGTCAATATAAACAACTTTTCTTAAGGGACCAATGCGTGGAACTCGAATCTTTTTTGACTTTCCCTCTCTAATTTCCCGGGCAGCTGAACATTTGTCAATCGAATGTCGAGAGTCATGTTACGAGGTGTATGCTAGGGTGGTTAACACTTGGCATGATCCGTCAAGAATTTCTAAGGGGCTGAAACACTGTCTTGTTTGTGATTTCAAAACCGAATTCACTGTTCTATTCAGAATACGACAAGAATCACTGACGTGAATCCAAAACTTTGTTAAAAAATCACAGGCCATACATACAAACTGCTATTGGAAACCCACTTTGTAGTTATGCAGAATTTCATGTTTCCCAGAGAAATAACGATGGTTTTATTTACCAACAAAGGTATTTGGGCGATGGCATTGGCTATCCAAACGGTGGCGCAGAGAGTGAAGCTGAAGCACAAGGAGAAGACGGTGCAGGACTTCCGGTACAGGGACAAGGAGTGGGAGCAGCTGTTTTTAGATGCGCTGAGCAACGTTACTTTTGAAGGAGTCACGGTGAGCAGTTACACTGATACTCAGAAGAGTGTGCATTAAATGCGTAGTTAGTAACGATATATGCACAATATGACATCAATCTAAGGTCCTAGATATACAGCGAGTTGATATCAATATTCACAGAGATAGATTAACTAATGATAGACGAGCTCCGTGGCGCAGCGGTCAACACGCTAGCCTGCGACACGGGGGTCCCGGGTTCGATCCCCGGTCAGGTCAGGATGGAAAAAGATCTTTTTCATATTGACCTGGGTCTTGGATGTTTATCTATATAAGTATATCTGGACATGAAAGGCATAAGGTCGTATCTAGAAATTCTCAAGTTTTCAGGAGAGCAGAAATAAAATTGACTAATCATTTTGCCAATATTTTATTAACTATAAGTATTTGTCCAATTTTTTTTACAATATCTAAAAGAAAATAGTTTTACTTACCCGTTTTGAATAATAAAATTAAAAAATACGTTAATATCAATTTATAATGAATTATTTTTTATTTTATTGTTCATATCCGACTTTATGCTTTTAATAATAAACTTTTAGATTCATAGTGCTTGCATCATGTTGAAATCCGACTTTTTGCCAGCAATAATTGTAACAAAACTGTAATTTTATCTTGAAATATAACAAAGCATGTTAGCATGCATCGATAGTAATTAATACATTATTTCAGACATAAAGGCGGATGTGAAGCCAATATAAGAAAAAAAAATTAAACGAAATAACTTAATAAGGTTTTAATCGCGTTTATACCGTTATTTTAGACGTTTATTATAATTCATATTAAAGTTCTTTATACTCAAAATACCAATTTCATCTTACTCTTAGTGAACATGAATTTGAAACGTATAGGTAAAGACCGTACCTATTAAGTTATTTAATTCCAAATATATAGGTAACAATTGCGAAAAATAAGAAATCATTATAGCAAAAGAAAACATTAGAAATGATCAAAAACATGACATCATGAATCAGCAGCTTCTGCTATCATAGTCATCATCATTGGGTTCATAATTCACAGAACCGTCGCTATCGTAGTCATTAATTTGTGAAATATCTGTAGATATTCAAATAGTGTCAAAAATAATCTTATTACTTGTAGATATTAGAAAAGTCTTTACACCCAGCTAGAAAATATGAATATTTTACATATAAAATAAATGTAAAATTAGAAACTTGTGTAAATATATGAAGAGTACTTAATTAGAAACAAAATCAGAATAACAATCCTTATCTCTATTCATATTATAAAATAAAATGCGACACTTACTCATTATAATACATTGTCACACCTAAACCTCTAAATTGATTTTGACGATATTTGGTACATACAGAGATAGATCATAGTTTATTTCTGTAGGTAGATGCCAAATAATTCCCAAGCTGAGATGCGTCGGAGTCAGGGGGTAAGGTAAATCTGAAATCCATGCAAATTCAGTCGCATAAAATAGCTACTGTAGGTAGGTACATAAGTAGTAAAAGCAGAGAAATTTAAATTCACTCTTTTTAATTTTCCTTTTTTATAATTTTAACTTCTTTTCTTCAGTGTTTGAAATCAAAACATTGGAAACACATTGTGTCCTTCCCATATGACTCAGATTTTCTAGAAATATACCAAAACATTTCTTCTATGCTGATCTGAGATAAAAGAATAACGTAGAATATACCGGCTGCTTCTCATCCACCGCAAACTGTATAAGCGTGGCGAGGGAATGGGCGAAAGCTAAGGAAACAATTTCAATAGGCGATGCAACTTTTATAAAAAACTTGTTAATTGATTAACACCACTATTATATGACTAAAGTACTTACCGGGAAACCATCCTCCTTATTTAATGAGTAATTTCCACGGGTGAGCTTTAGAAGAGCTAGCAGGTATTTGTAATTTCTGAGAATTGGCCCTAAGCTGGGGACGCTCGCTCGCTTCGCTCGCTTTGCTTTGGCCGCAAGGAAACCTAACGAACTTGACCTACTTTCTGTGACCAACTTGTTTTTGTTTTGGTCATTTTATA
Organism: Rhodophaea formosa; assembly: GCA_963082605.1. Lineage (NCBI taxonomy): Eukaryota > Metazoa > Arthropoda > Insecta > Lepidoptera > Pyralidae > Rhodophaea > Rhodophaea formosa. Next base: position 13,142,968 of record OY720228.1, on the reverse strand, counting down.
TGGCCAAAGTACCTATGAAAGTAAAAGCTTATAATTTAAAAACAGCGCAACTCCGCGAATGGTTTCTTAATAAAGGGGAACGTGAGTTCTGTAAATTCCAATCCGCAGAATATCTAAGTTTGTGCTTATCTATTCTAAAGCCCACCCATTTATACAATTAATATGACACAATAGGGAATAAATTTCTCAAATTCAACGTGACCCGTGCAAAAGAACGAAAAAGGTGAAGTTTGTTTTGACCTGCCGCCGCCGCCGTGGCGCCAGTGAGTCTCACTTATTGCTCTGAGGTCTCACTATAACGCACCAGTCAGTCCTATCTCACTTTGACACGCCTAACTGCAATAGTGAGAGAGCGAAACAAATCATGCTGACGTCCACCGCTCCCAGATATGCCCACGTGACATACGCACGAACGACGATCTAATCCGGAAATATCCGAACTATCTTTAAAACCGACCCATGCCATATAGATATTTTTATAAAAATTTTGAGGCATAATGGTTTATCATTTGATAGATACGCTATTCTGAACATAAAGTTGATATTATTAGAGCAAGAATGCATTATGATAACATGGAACTTTATACACTGCCAAAAATAGCAGCCTTTTTTACAAGCATAATGGTGTATGTGATGTCCCATACATGAAGTCCTTAGTGGCATAAGGGCGTATCTGTTTATACACCCAACATGAAATTCCGAAATGAGGAGAATTCTTCAAATGCATAAGGATGCATCTTTAGATACCGGACCCGAAAATTTTGATAATTCACGGAATAAAGGTTTTATTAGAAATAAGGCTATATGCCTCTTACATGATTGAGAAAGTTGTCAGATCTGACTTTATGCACGAATTTATCTCGAGAATGAAGAGAGATAGAAATACAAGAGTTAGTTTGCTAGAAAGAGAAAGAAAAGTTTAGTATAGTGATGTTAAAAAGTCATTTTCGGCGGATCTGCACATCCGACCTAATGCTTTTCAGGTCCAGATATATAACTGCATATATATAATAAAAATAAAATAAAAAAACCTCTACAAACAGTATTATATATATTATAAAATATAGTTTCGTTGAGTTAGTATCCTGCGACACAAGTTCACAACTTACTGTGGGGCTAGCTCAATTTGCGTGATATGTCCATATATATATTTATTTATTTTTTTATTTATTTATTTAATGATACTGATCAACTTTTTACAGAGTTTGTAAGTAGCCAAAACTGTTGTCAGATTTTTCAAGCTGCATAAAAGTATCTGACCTAGCTTAAAGCCTGTCATTAATGATGACAGCTGGGACCAACGGCTTAATGTGCCTTCCGAAGCTCAAGATATTTTTAACATAAAGTGGAATGAAAAAATCATATCTCATATAGAAAAACTGATCGATTAAATTGTATAGAATGATGTTATAAGGTAAAAGTATAAATTATAAGGTCAGGGGTGTCATACTCAACTGCCTGTCCGGTGGTTGCACGCATGGCATCGGGTACGCGCACCCGGCCTCCCCGAGCTGCTACTTTCTTATCCCAATCCTTCCGAGCAAGTAGCATCCCATATACCCCATCCCGCTCCCCCAGTCCAAAAAACTCCTACCCTTTCCCCGCTTAAAATGGTTTCAATGGGCAGCAGCATCGGAACCGAGATAAGCCAAACAAACTGCGCTCACCAACCCGTCTGCCAAGCGTGGTGAGTATGGCAAAAATCCCCTCATGATAAATCCTTGGGGGAGGCCTATGTCCAGCAGTGGACTTCCTGTGGCTGAGATGATGATGATGATGATAAATTATAAGTATTACGTTGTCAGATTGTAATGAAAAATTATTCAGTGCCTTCATATATATATCTCTCTCTCTCTCTCTCTCTCTCTGGTGTACTGAGATGTTAAGCCAATGAAAATAATAAGTCTCATCTTTTTCCAGGGCCCAGTGCGGTTCTACGACAACGAACGGAAAGCCTCGATCTTGTTGAAGCAGTTCCAAGGAGACGAGGTTGGGGAGGTGAAGGTTGGGGAGTATTGTGCGGAGCGAGACCATCTAGACCTGATTAGCTGGGAACCCTTTAAGTGGATTGGGAAGTAAGTTTGTAAGACTCATCATTATTATGGATGGATTCAGAGTTCTTTGAAGTTGATAGGAAACGTATGGTCCGATGAGCTGCTGTCATAGGATAATATTTGATAAGCACTAGAGTCCAGATCAGAACCTGATTTCTACCGTCGTTTATCACAGAAATCTTTCATTGATGCCACGATGTTTTACTCCGTAGTTAAAAACGTTGTAACCGCTCGACAATCGGAAAGCAGAACATAAATCATCATCATCATCATCAGGTCTTTCTAGTCTCCACTGCAGGAGCACGACCCTTTCTCTACTACCAGAGCCATATACTAGCCTGAGTAGAACATAAATATAAACAAAATTTTTTAAAGCATATAGTGCCTTAAATTTTGAAATACAATGTACCATACAGCTACATACTACATATTAGCACTGCAAACCACTCTTTGCCCCTGTTTGTCCTAGTTAATTTCAATAACTAGTACTAAACCAATCACGAACCAACTGAATGAAGATGGCATTATGTCTTATTTAAATTCTGTGACTATGTGTGCCGTATTTTAAACATAGATATATTAAGCATTTAAAATAGTTTATAGCCAAGCTGAAGCTTTTTCAAATAAGCAAGTACATCTTTTACATTCTAAAAATCGATTCCATAATCTGCAGGAACCCTCCGAAGGATCGCACACTGCGTCTCATCGAGCACACACAAGTTAACATCACGATCTACTTCGTGCTGGTCTCCTGCTCCGTTCTCGGTATCCTGTTGGCTACCGGTTTCTTGGCTATGAACATTCATTACAGGAACCAAAGGTGAGAATCCATCTTCAGTTATGTTCAAAAATGAGAAGAGTCATCATTTAATAGAATAACAAAAATGTAGATTTCAAATTAAATCTATTTGCGAATTTAGCCAACTCCTTCAATCTTTCAATCAATCAAAATCCCTGATAACTTGACCGTTTCATTTCAGTGAATTCGTAGATTTTATTATTATTTAGTTTTCTACCTTATAAAATAGCTTTGTGAATGCAATACACATAAATTTATTTAAGTTTTCTACTTCAAAGTTATTGACTAAAAATCATTTTCAAGGTACATAAAAATGTCGTCACCGCATTTGAATAACCTGATCATCGTGGGCTGTATGCTCACGTACTTGAGCGTCATCTTCCTTGGCCTGGACTCCAGTCTTAGCAGCATAGGTATGTACTCCACTGTCCTCTCTATCAGCATCCTCTCTGTGTCGATCCTTTACCGCATTGTCATCAATAACTTTATGTTCTCTCTATCTTGTTACGGATCAAAGGTAACATCATCTCAGATCATCAGCATTTCCAATCACGGCCGATAATTTTTCATCTTTAAACTCGCGACTAAATAATGACTTAAACTAAAATTAAAGGACATTTTTAGCACATCAATTGGCATGTCGCTAGCACTTCATCCGTCACGCTGTATCGTCATTTGATCTCATCACATTCATTGATTCTTAGGTCTTTCTCAGGACACGCCACACGGAGGTAAACGAGCTTGATCCCACCCCCAAAGCTTGAGCTTGACCCTGGGCAATGTGGATCCCATCAACCAAATTTGGGAACTTTAATCCATGTCTCTTAGTATAGATGTTTGATTCTGAGAAAGACCTAGGTCATTTTCTAGGTCACAGGAGTCGACAGCATGTTTCCAAGTTTTGGTTTGTTTTCCTTTAGCTTCTACTGCGAAGCTTTTGTCGGTTGGTGGTATGTGACGATTTGGTATTATTATATCTATGGTAAGTGGTCGGATACTGAAAAGTGTAAATATTCACCAAAACATTATCATGGAGCGGATAATACCATCAATTAAAGTATAGTAAATATTATATCGTAGGTATTATTCGTTCTGGATATTCATGGCCTGAAATAGAATTTACATATTCCGATCACTTATTACGACAGCTATATCATATAACAGAGCTTTTAAATCTTGTGCTTTCTTCTTTCATCTTCATTTGCATCATTCATATAATTCTTGTGTCTAATTTTCGGCTTGCGTTCGTCAAATTTATTTTGCATTATTTTATTGCATCAGCGTTTGTTAATAAAAATTTGCTAATGTGATTTTAAGCATGGTTCTAAATACATTTTTAAAATATATAGAACCTAAATTGGAATCTAAAATTTGAATTTAATTAAAGCAATGAAAACTTATGAATGTTTACAAAAAATCTGTATAATACACAACTGTGTCATTCTTACATCATCTTTTCCTTTTTTCTACAAAGTGTTTTCATCTCCACAGCTGCCTTCCCCTACATTTGTACCGCCAGGGCTTGGTTGCTGATGGCTGGTTTCAGTCTAGCATTTGGAGCCATGTTCTCGAAAACTTGGCGGGTCCACTCCATCTTCACCGATGTGAAACTGAATAAGAAGGTAAATATTTCTTTAAATTCAGATAAATGTATGTTGGACAAAAAAGGTAAAGATATATGTAATTCTACAAGCCAGGTGCTAACCCATCGCCTTTATAAAGAAATCTAAATGGTCAATACATTAATATTCTTGGTTTTATTCTATGACTTGCGAATTAGGATCTATAACAGGCACATTTTTTCTTCATCGCTACCTTCAGTTTTTTTAGTTCTTACACCATAGCCGTTTTTTACGTTCCTAACATATAATCAAATTCATTCAGTCATCTTTTGTTGCCTTCTAGGTGATCAAGGACTACCAGCTCTTCATGGTGGTGGGCGTCTTGTTGTGCGTTGACTTGGCAATCATGACTACATGGCAGATATCTGACCCGTTCTACCGGGCAACTAAACAAATGGAACCTTACGTAAGTCTATAACTCATCATATATTTGTGTTCGTTACTGAAATATTTTCATGGTGACAGTGATCAACACAAAAAATTATAGTGCCACGCCGATTGTTCAGGACTCGTCTACACATGGGCATGGGCCTTTTTTGTATAATATATGCTATCCAATCACTACCTGGGCATTATGTTCATTAAGAAACAACCTTCCGTTGGGCTTTCAATTCCTTGGCGATATTGAGTGGACATTGAATTAAACTAAATGGGATATTATATATATTACAGCCGCATCCCACAAGCGAAGACATAGTGATCGTGCAAGAAAATGAGTATTGCCAGTCGGAAAGGATGACCATCTTCATCGGCGTCATTTACGCATACAAAGGCCTACTTTTGGTTAGTATCTTTAGCATGTAGTTCCTCTCATTATGCTCTAAACATTCTTAAGATATTTTATTTATTAATTATCATTAATTCGTAAAATGTCAATCATAAAATTGCTCACTATTATATCGTCTATGTAATTTTTTGCAGGTTTTCGGAGCTTTTCTTGCGTGGGAGACAAGACACGTCTCCATACCTGCCCTGAATGATTCCAAACACATCGGCCTATCAGTATACAACGTCCTCATAATGTGCATCATGGGCGCTGCCATCGCACTGGTATTTAACCATCAACTTGAGTAACATCTATGAAATTATAGTAATCGACCATCGTCATTAGATTATTTAGGCAGATTTACATATCCAATTTTGATGATTGATTTTCTTTGTTTTCAGGTTCTTTCTGATCACAAAGATGCCCTGTTTGTCCTGATCGCCATCTTCATCATATTCTGCACTACAGCTACATTGTGTCTCGTGTTTGTACCCAAGGTAATTTATGTTATCAAAACTTTGTTTTAATTGATCAGTGACTTTTATAAGAGTTCATGATTCAACAAAATTTAATGAAAATAACAAATTTTAATGAAAATTGACGTTCACTAAATGATATTGAAATATCTAAATATGAATTAAAATGATTGACTATTGACTCATCAACAAACCAAGGACTTCAGCTACATATTATAAAATAGTCACCATTGCGTCACCAATCATTTGGCCCAGAGTTTATTTTTTTAGGGTTCCGTACAAAAGTTGAAAAACGGAACCCTTATAGGATCACTCGAGCGTCTGTCTGTCCGTCCGTCCGTCTGTCACAGCCGATTTTCTCCGAATCTACTGAACCAAATTAGATGAAATTTGGTAAGATAGTGTAATCCTATGACCCAAACACGGATGTGCAAAGTAAATAAAGATTTTTTTGAAATAAGGGTCATTTTGAGGGGCCCAATTACAAAATTAAAAAAAAAAGTTTTGCAAACCTTACTGTGTCATATATCAAATGAAAGGGCTCATTATGAGGATCTCAAAAATATTTTTTTTTGTTCGGGTAAAATCAATACTTTTGATTTTATTCACGAAAGAAAGCAAAAATTGACCATTCCCCCCCCCTGATCTCCGAAACTACTGGGCCGAAAATTTTGAAAAAATTACAAAATATAGTTCATTCCTTGAAGATTACTGGAAAAATAATAAGAATTCTATCACTTGAAAATTAAGTGGTAAACTCACAATAATAAGTTCATCTAGGGAAATAGTTCACTAAAACACCACTAGATGGCGCTAGTCAATTGAATAAAACATTTTTTGCACATTGTGTGTGTGTTCACGAAGCATATTGTACGGAACCCTCATTGCGCGAGTTTGACTCACACTTGGCCGGTTTTTTTTATATTTGCAGTAGTTCCCAAATATATTCATATGAGAACACAGCTTGTAATTCATAATTTAATTTACTGTACGTATAGGGTCGTGCTCCTGTAGTAAGAGACTTAAGACTTGATGAAGAAGAAGAGGAAGTATATGTACCCATACGTATTTTTTAAACTCACTTCAATGTTCAATTCACTTCCAGCTCCTAGAACTGAAGCGCAACGGCCAACCAGGTACGGCTCCCACTCGGATCCGCGCAACCCTCCGACCAGCTTCGACACACGAGTGCCGTTCGCCAGGCCCTGAACTAGAAAGGAGACTGAAAGAACTGCGGCAGTACAACACCAGATACCGGCGGACTTTGCAGGCTAAAGAAAACGAGCTGCAGGTAAAAATTGCTGAATGTCTGCATTTGTGGCATGTTTACAGAATGCATGTAATCCGAATGAGATCTATTTCGAAATTTATGTAGAGTGGTTCATACCGTTGAGTTAGCAAACTTTTCTACTACTTACTTGTATTTTTTTACAGTTTATGTGTAAAAACTGGCCACGGCAATTACTATTATATTTCAATCATTACCTAAAGTTTAAATTAATAGTACTCGTAAGTATCAATAATTTCCCTTTTTCCAATTTCAGATGCTACTGAGCAAGTTAGGGAGTGACGCAGGTTCAGAATCCTCAACACGAGACTCCAAGTCTCCAGCCATGCAACGGACTAGACTACCGGTGCCCAAGGAGAATATCAGTCATCCAGGTACATACATATGCAAAATAATAATTACCTTAGCTTTTCGGTTCCAAGCTGAACATAAAACAGCTGATGAGATTGTTACCGAAATATATAAAGCTAATTATAAGTTCTTTGTGAGTTTTATGCTTCAATTATATATGGATTTCAAAAGTCTCGTAAGTTTAAAAATAGAACCAGAAGTGGCTGAACTACAATCCAAATAAAAATTTCTCATGCCAAAGATAACAATCGGTTTTCATTATTTTCAGAAACCAGCGATATAACATCAGTGTGCAGCCTGAGCGCATCGGCTGGCGCTGAAGCAGAGTACATTAACCTTCAAAACCAGCAGGCTAGTGAATCGTAAGTAGCACAACGAAATTACAAATATAAAGGTCTCGTAATTTTCAAGACGCTCAGAGGTATCCAACATAACCATATCAGAACCGAATGACACCTGGAGTTACTTGACATGAGTAAGCATCGCTAGTAAATTAAGCTCTTCTTAAAATTGGTGTTGAATGTCGGTAAGAAGAAATTTCATCCTAATTTTCCAGAATAAAACCTTCAGCACCACCAGAGCCAATCAAAGAAGTTTTGGCCAAAGAGCCCAAAAAGGAGCAGACTAAGAACGTCTCCTTTAAAAACCACCTGGACTACACCAGCCCGCCTTCATCTAAAGCCGTACCTGAGAAGGACCAACTAGCCAAACTTCCTTACGGCTGGTCTGCAGAGGTAATATTCCAAACTTAGTATAAAGTATAGTAAAATAAACATAATACCTACTACAATCTGGGCATCGCCATTTCTTCCACGTTGTGAGTGCTCATTGCTCATATTTCATATAAGGAGAGCAAAAAGTGGAGATTGTTTATGGCTCATGGTAGCTTCATACGAATAATTTATTTCTGTAACCCCCGTGCTCTTTGGCGTATTATGTAGTCTAAAAGTTTTTCTTTGAATGAATGAACAACAAGTCAAGAGTCTAGTGAGGGGCAAACACTTATTCTTAGAGCTGTTGGTATGGCTACAAATATGAAAATTTTTAAATGGCCACATAGATTCAGAAAAAATTACACAAATTCATACGAGTGAGTTGACGATGTAGCATTTGAAGATAGTCTGGTTTAACCTTTAAAAAAATATGTAACAGGAGCCGGAACCTGCAATAAAGCCAGCAACGAAAGCACCCGAGCCAGCCAAAGCCGAGGCGAAGACTATCCCGGCGCTGAAGCCGAGCGACACCCCCACGGCCAAGTCCATACCAGCTAAGATCCAGGAGCCAATGTACACGAAGGCTGCTACGCCTAAAGTTATTAAGGTACAATACCTTAATCCATACCTATTAACTTGAGCTACCTATATAGCTCAAGTCGCCTCGCCATCTAGATCATTATCAATCGACATCAAAATATAAGAGCTACTTTTTCTGATGATGCCGCTCTGGTCATCTTTATTGATACTGAGATGGACCGAGCTGTGTCAACTGATTTTATGACATTTTGGTTCATCACTGCTCACTCTTTTTCTAGGTAAATGATATGTATTTCTAAAAAAATACTGTACATTTCCAACTTCAGACGCCAGAACTTCAAAAGAAGATCGTGAAATCCCAAGAGTCTATCTCAACGAAGACCACGCCATCCAGGGAACATAAAGAACACAAACCAGGGCCTAGGGGACATCGACGGATGTCCAGCGTGAGTCAGGGCGCTCTGCTGACGGACCTGATGCACGTGTCCGTAGATCAGGATGACCTGGAGCCCCCACCTGGCATGGAGAGGAAAGTCATAGGTAAGCTCTTTATTTCCATCTTCAACATAGCAATAGTTCAAGTTAGAGACAAGAGGCCACTGACGGGTATCAAACATGATCAAGTCAAACATGATCAGCATGATGTAGAAAGTCATAGATAAGTCAGGAAAATGCTTAGATATGAGTGAGAAAGAGAGGGAGAGAGATCCGTCTGTCTCTTTCCCTCTCTTTCTCACTCATATCTAGAGAGGGAGGGAGAGAGCTAGACGTGAAGTGAAACTTAGAATAAACTTTGGTCGGAAGGAATAAAAGTTCAAGTTTTATTCATTGAGTTCAGTTACAATTAAACATCATACCATGTTTTGTTTTATTAGGTCAAGAAAGGGATCCACCGCCTCTACCTTCTAAGCCAAAGCAAGAAATCGAGGATATTTTAGACATCGATCATGATTATTCATCGATGGAAAGGAGGAAGTCTTGTAAGTAGTGGAGCCAATACTTCATAATTACTATTATGCAGTTGTTGGCCAATGCTTTTTCCATTTCAATACTATTATATAATAATATATATTCGTAGTAAATATGTGCTAGGTTTTTTCCGATGATTTTTATTACCCTTGTAATGCTCAATGAAAATGTAAACCCACGGGGTTTATAGCCACGTTAAGTCACTCATCTATAGTACGTTTAGACAATTCAAAGAGATGGAGTTACCAGCGGTTGAAGACTTTTATCATTATTTTATCCACTTTTATTTTTGTTTTATTCTCTTTCAGGTCAAAGAAGAGACTCAGAGAAGCGGAAGAAAGAGTTCATAGTAGTACAGAGTGACCTCTGGGATACAAACACGTTCCAGTACACTTGCCAGAAATCTCCTCCAGGTATCAACATCGCCTACTTTTGTGTCCATGTAATGAATATACTACTTAGAGAAGAATATTACCTCCATTCAACCTTTTGCGTACGGCCTTCCCTAATGCCCATGTGTATCCCGCTCCAAGATCATACTAAAGATGGGCCCATGACACATTTTTGCCTTCCCTTGTGGCATTTTTTGTTCTCCTCGTAGATTTCATTTATATCGACCCTGAGCAAAGCCAGCACTCTAATATCATCATCACCTTCCTAGTCTCTTAAATATTCCACGCTTACATAATGTTTTCTTATCTTTTCGCGATTGTTACACATTTAAATAAAATTATTTTAATACGGTTTTTATCGCGTTTATTACATTCTTGATGAATTGATCACATCAATTTAATCAAATCTCAATCGTCTCCACACCATCACAGGTATGTCATGGACGTGCATATAGAACTACTGTGATGTGAGCCTTTGTGACCCAATAGCACCAATCACATCAATTTAATCAAATCTCAAGCTAAGCAGAAGACTGCAAGACCTTCAGACACCGTGAGCCAATACTGCGTACATCCGGAACGTTATCAATAAATATTTTAGGCGGTAGATTTTGCAGTTCTTATAAAATACTAGACAAATGTCAACTTAGTCTACCTGCGACCACGAACACTGTAAAGTGCTCGAAACGTTAGGTGTATAAATAATGTATTAAGCTTATGAACCGTTATTTGAAACCTAATTAAACAACAATTGAGAGTAGCGAGCTTGACTTCCGGTAGCAGGTCGGCTATTTTATCGATTTTCCCTTACGACGTTGGCTAACTTCCGGTGGCCAGGAGGGGGGGCACGTGGCGCCGCGCCACTGCTCTGAGCCTCATTGGCGTCTTGACTATCGTAGCAGTCGGTTGTATTGGTAAGTGCACGCACTTACATTTTTATTACTTATATTTTCGCTTTTCAGCTTTTTATTTTTCAGATTACTGATTTTCCCTGAAACATGTTATTATTTGAATTCAAAAATTCAATATAATAACGGATTTTTTAAAGGATTTTAACGATGCAAATCGTTCGTTACTTATATATTGGTTATTTAACAGTCCATCTGATTAACAAACAGTACTATTTAAATGTTGAATTCTTAAGTTGTTATATTCCTATATAATTTAAAGTGACTGTGTCAGTGAATAAATTGAGAAACTATCCAGACCAAGCAATGTAGTGTTGCTATGCAGAGCATGTAAGTGATATTCAAGATTATATTAACACGTTGGCGTTGCTTATTAAGCCTTTTTGAAGTTAAGGCCGTTGCCTTTATAAAGATTAACTATATGTCAAGAAAATGTGCAGCCATAGACTGCGTAATATTTTACGTTAATAAGCGATTGACAAGATTAACAATAAAACTTAATATAGATATGAATGATTTTCATTTATATCACTTCATGAAACTGGTTCTTTGCTGCATAGTGAATAATATAACTAGCTATTTAGCTACTCAATAAAACATTTAAGGATTAACGGAAAATCCTTTTCGATTGCGAAGATTTTTTGTTTTGTTTTCATATCACTTACCCTCAAGGAGATGAGGATATGGAGATCAATTCCGTATATTAATTTTGTTTCTAGAGGTAACTAAACATTTCATTAAGTATATTAAAAGATAGTATTCATTAAAAAGTTGAAGTGTGAACTTATCATTGAATTGCTAGTTTATTCAATTGTCGATTACGGTGGACAATTTAGTTTATTTCTTTTTACTAATTTCTTTGTAGGAACAAAATCTTTGTATGGAATAGAGAATTGATGCATAAGTGAATTTTATATAATAGGGTGATACCTTGACCACCTTATCGAAATAATGCTGTTAGCTTAGCTATGCTTAACGTGCAGACTCGGGTCAAGCCCAGTCATGCTGGAACATTGGATTATTTAAAAAGCTGCTGCGCAAGCTCAGCTGAACGTGCAGGCTCGGGTCAAGCCCAGTCATGCCAGAACATCGTATTGTTGATAGTGCAAATAAATAAAGCTGCTGTGCAAACTTAGCTGAGCGTGCAGGCTCGGGTCATGCCCAGTCATGCTGAAACACTGTATTATTCATAGTGCGAATAAATAAAGCTGCCGCACAAGCACAGCTGAACGTGCAGGCTCAGGCTCAAGCCTAGTCATGCTGCCTATTGCGTCTATTTTAATTATAGACATGCAATACATGAAGTAAAATAAAATACATTTTGGTTCTTAATATTAACTTTTATTTTGCTGAAACAAAGCTGCTACGTAAGCACACCTGAACGCTTGAGCTCAGGCCAAGCCAAGCCATGTCGCAATTTCGGATTATTTTATGAATGACGTAAATAGAACTATTTCATGATGAGTAAAACTGCAGCAAAAGCTCAAATAAACTCGCCAATCGCGATGAATCAAGAGGAGTTACATTCTGGTTGTATAACAATTTTATTTAAGTGCAATTGATTAGCTGTTGCGTATGCTCAGCTTAATGCGCAGGCTCAGGGCAAGCCTAGTCATGCCATAACATTAAATATTTTTTTTTTTTTTTTTTTTTTTATAATAAGTGGAGCGACATTTTGCGTCGCGAATAATGATCTCTTTAAATATATTCATGAAGTTATTAAAGTAACTACATTTTTCATGTTTATTTACTTGGGCTTTTTTTTTATCATAAAACTAATGTGAAAGCTCAGTTTAATTCATGGGCTCGGGTCAAGCAGTATTTCCAATGCTGAAAACATTATCAATTATGAATTTTAGAGTCGTTTGGGCTTGAAGCCAAATGTGTATGATCTAGATTTGGCTCCTTATGAATAATGCTAACGTTAAATTGAACACACAGGCTCAGATCAGACCTGTTGCGGTATTAGCTAGATATTAACTTTCACAGTAAATTGAACTGTATCCCAAGAAATTATAAAATTAATGTTTAAGTTAGCCACTTGGTCATCAGTTACGAACTTAAATAAAAGCTACATCTCAAACTTTGCCGAAGAGGCGCAGTCTCTGGTTAACACATTCACTGCCGCAGTTTCACAATAAAGTGTTCTACGAAAGTACTCGTAGTTTGCACCGAACTTGTTTTTAGTTATCCTTCACCATCTCATTGATAATGAAATATTTTTATATTAATATCGTATAAAAATAATTGTCTTGATCTAAGAAAGACTTTTACCAACTTTCATTGCAAAGTCGAGCCGGCCAGGCGAGTTTTTCTGATTACACTATAATGGAATGTCGCAGATATTTTTCATGTTCAAACTATGACACTAGCTATGAAAATTGACTATCGATTTTTTTTTATGGTCACTTTACCGTAATGTATGAATAAGTGGAATGCACGGTATGTGCTACACTAGTGTTTAATGCAAACGTATAACACATAATCATCATCAGCTTTCTACGACCACTGCATACTATAAGCCTCCTTTCTATCTTTAGAATCTAGCATTTCCTAGCATTTTGCCTAATTTCATAATGTGCAACAATAGTAAAAAGATTAGAATATACTTCAAGTCGACAAAGAGAGTTCGTCTTTTGACCTTGCTTATTTTATTTACAGACCTCAGGCGGTGATTATAACAGTTCGTCAAATTATTTTTAATATTTTAAAGAAAACTTTAGCAACTTTTCGTCGTAGATTAGCCTCCTCGTCATATCAAAAGGCTATTTTTGGGCTTGACAGGTTAAAGATGCGCTCTAATTTCACAAGGCAAAGTCGGTTTTATGTTGTAATATTTCTTACAAAAATGTTTGGTATCAGTTTATTGAAAAATATATTTAAAAAATTCAGTTTACCATATTTTTGAAAGTTGAATAAAATTTAAACGACATGCATGTTAAGCAATAATTCTCGGTGTTTTCTTTAGCTACTAGCTTCTTAACATCTCATCCAGGCCCTTCGCTGAGTGATGGATGATCGGTTTGTCCTGTATCATTTGCCCGACTCCTCTCTCATGTGAGCGTTTTTCCGGTTGCATTCTCAGCTGGAGTGCTTTGGACACCCATGGCCCGGGGCCTGCAGACATACATATCTTCGATTTTCTTTTAGTCTAAATCTGTTTCAGTTTTGACAATTTATCACGGTTTAAGGCTTACAACAGCATTTGACATTTTGTAATTTATTAATTTTTTTTTTTAATTAGTTTATTTATTGGACAACATAAAATATTTTATTGGACCACATATATTTGAGCAGTGAATGCAAATCTGATTGCAATCTCAGTATTTGGAGTTTATTGAATTATTTAATGTACGTAAAGAAACTACAATAAATAAAAAATTTCGTATAACAATCTTATTAAACTTGCTTTCTTTTGCTTCTTTAATTGAAACGGTTCTACTAATCTTCACTGAATAATTTATAAAGGAACTCTTAGCTGGCCTTAGTCTTACCAAAAATGGTATTAAAAGGTGTGTTTGACACTATTTATCACTTAAAATGATAATATCGCACTAACTTTTATTTTTGTTTAAACATAGGAACAATCCGAATTAGATTTTCAAATCCGAACTTTAATCCTATACTAGGATGGAAATCCAGATCATATTGCTTTAACAAGGTATATTGTTTATGTGATATTTTTTGCCTGTTTCAAAATTCGAAGTATTTGAAATACCAGGTTTGATTGTTTTTAATATCAATAATGATAAGACTATTTATTCATCTTACTAATGAACGGTCTCCCGTTTGTGCCTCTGTAAAGTTGACTAGTACTATTCCAGCCTAGCAACAGAAAAGCAAGATATTTGTAGTCAAAATTCAATTTATTACTTTCTTAGTTTACTTACTACTTGAGGTTTAGTTTTACTTTTTCTTGTGTAAAAATAAAATGTTTGTCATTCCTCTGCATTTTATCATCTCAAAGACAATACAGTTGCGAGAGCTGTTTGTATCTACCATATAGCCTTTGTATTACAAATCTTCTGGGTATATTTTAGCCAGAAAGAAGTTGTTTTGTCCTAATTACGGCTATCATCTTGCTGAGTGCGGTGCACAAGCATATTTTACTTCATAAAGATTAAAACGATCAAAGTTCATCTCAATTTTCCTTACTTTAAAATTACCTTTTTGGCTTTATTCTACCCAATGTACATATGTCATATATTTTGAAAATGGAACAGAATTACTCATGGCTAATTTTAACAAATTATTCTATTTGTTTCCATATCTACGTAATAGGACTTGAACATGCAATTCAAATGGTTTTATACCATGGATACTGAAACTTATTGCACGTGACAACAAGACTGTATGATAAAAAGGTTATAGAAAAATAAATATTTTCCGCAAGGTAAACCTTGCAATTTGTTAAGTGAGTTTTTGAAGTTCTTTCCTCCAGGTGATTTCTTTTGTTTTTTACTATTGAAAGTAGTCCGGTTATTATTGATCTTCGATGAAAAAAGGAAAAGTACCTACGTCATTGATGGTTATTTGATGTTCTGATGCAAATCCTGTTTTACAATATTTTTATTATAAAAATAATAATGGTTCTGAATGTAATTTATACTCAATTTCGTCATTTATTTTTGGCCAGGTATAGTAAGAGTTATTCGTACTCATTACCATTTATATAATTGTAAATTTGATATTTAAGCTTTACCTATACCATCTGTGTTGTTAATGAATTTGACACTTAAACAAGTGTTTATTAATTCAGTCTTTGTTTACTTTATTATCATTCAAATAATTTTTATTTTTTATATGATAATTTTTTTGTTTATAAAGTCCGATCTATCCTTTGGTAGAATAACGTTTTTTATTATTCTTTCTTGTAACTCAGTCTTGTCATGCATTTTATTTTCACATCTGATTTATTTAACTATTCAGTTTCACATGATATCATATCCATCATGTTATTGGCTATAACCGGTACACCAGGCGATAACAGACAATCTCTCAATTGTTGTTTAATTAGGTTTCAAATAACGGTTCATAAGCTTAATAGCAGCGTTTTACCTACCAATAAAACGCTTATTAAGCGATAACCTTATTTGAAACCTAATACACAATCACTGCCAGGTGTTTCTTATGCGAATCAATTTCGAGATCCAATGAGGCTCAGAGCAGTGGCGCGGCGCCACGTGCCCCCCCTCCTGGCCACCGGAAGTTAGCCAACGTCGTAAGGGAAAATCGATAAAATAGCCGACCTGCTACCGGAAGTCAAGCTCGCTACTCTCAATTGTTGTTTAATTAGGTTTCAAATAAGGTTATCGCTTAATAAGCGTTTTATTGGTAGGTAAAACGCTGCTAATAAACGCGATAAAAACCGTATTAAAATAATTTTATTTAAATATTCCACGCTTGCTCACCTTATCGTCTTTGTACGTTATCCCTTGTTCCAGCTACTACCAAACATGCCAGCAGTCCACATGATGGTGAGTTCACTCCTTTAACCTATCCGCACTCACTGCTGTACAGACAGCGTCTGCTTTCGAGATTTTCGATAAGTGTTAGATAATTATAAACTAAAAAGTAAAAATGTATTTATTTTTTTCTTCAATCAATCTACGACATAAATTTGCGAGAAGACTATCTTTAATGTGACAAACACAGATTGGAGGAGACTGGAGTCTGATGTAGGCAGGGCCTGTATTACAGTAAACAAGTGCTCTCACAGGATGTTCGTGAACAATATATGTATGTACTTGTTGGGTGAAATAAACTAACTATAACTCTTTTCATAAAATGTTTGAATTTTTTAGGACATCATCATTCTCCGATGCAGAGGAGTGTGTCGGAGAAGAGTAGACAGCAATCGTCTCCACACCATCACAGGTATGTCATGGACGTGCATGTAGAACTACTGTGATGTGAGCCTGTGTGACCCAATAGCACCTTCAATGATAGAAAAACCAGTTACTGTTTTTGATAAATTGATACTGTTTCATACAATATTCTTGATTATTGTTGAAAAAATATTATTTCTCTAGTACATACCAAAATAAAAAATAGGTTGTGAATTTTCAGGGAATCGGATACGAAGAGTTTAGAAAGGAGAGCATCGAATGCCTCCATAAACTTTGGTAAGTATTTTTTTAATACATTATTCTCCTTACATACTCAACCGAAACACCACAGTCGAAGTATAGAAATTGTTTAATGCATTATTCTCCTTACATACTCAACCGAAATACCACAGTCGAAGTATAGAAATTGTTTAATACATTATTCTCCTTACATACTCAACCGAAATACCACAGTCGAAGTATAGAAATTGTTTAATACATTATTCTCCTTACATACTCAACCGAAATACCACAGTCGAAGTATAGAAATTGTTTAATACATTATTCTCCTTACATACTCAACCGAAATACCACAGTCGAAGTATAGAAATTGTTTAATACATTATTCTCCTTACATACTCAACCGAAATACCACAGTCGAAGTATAGAAATTGTTTAATACATTATTCTCCTTACATACTCAACCGAAATACCACAGTCGAAGTATAGAAATTGTTTAATACATTATTCTCCTTACATACTCAACCGAAATACCACAGTCGAAGTATAGAAATTGTTTAATACATTATTCTCCTTACATACTCAACCGAAATAACACAGTCGAAGTATAGAAATTGTTTAATACATTATTCTCCTTACATACTCAACCGAAATACCACAGTCGAAGTATAGAAATAGTTGTATGGTGATAAAGAGCAAGATTGGTACTTCGTACTTCTTGTTCATACTTAGCCCTACAATTACCATAAATATTGCGGAGATGTTTAAAATTCAAAATACAAGACATAAACTCTTGTGCTAAAGCTTATTATAGAGACTAAAAGATAATTGTATTCATTTATCTATTATACCAGTATTTGTCTATTTAAGCTGATTTGACATTATATCTTTTTCTTTTAATGTTTCAGCGGGCACAACTCGGGGCAGTACTCCAGAAGGTTATCGGGAAGCAGAGACTCTCAGAATGACGGATCGATTAGCGAAGGTGAAACAAATCTATTTTTTTATGAGAAATCGAAAGTCCACAGCATAGATAATATCTGTGCACTAATTTATGGGTATATTGGAATATTTGTCGAATCCGACTCGGCTGGGCAGCGTTCGGGAAGCTCTTCTTCTCGTCCAAAATACCTCAGTGCCTAATGTCGAAAGTCTTCGACCAATGTGTGTTACCAGTGATGACTTACGGGTCCGAAACGTGGTCCCTTACTATGGGCCTCATAAGAAAGCTCAAGGTCGCTCAATTCGCTTTGGAGAGGGCTATGCTTAGTGTTTCTCTGCGAGATCGAATCAGAAACGAGGAGATCTGTAGAAGAACCAAGGTCACCGACATAGCCCAGCGGATTAGCTCTTTGAAGTGGCAGTGGGAGGGGCACATAGTGCGAAGAACCGATGGCCGATGGGGAATTGAATGGCGACCACGTACCAGCAAGCGCAGCGTTGGACACCCACCGACCAGGTGGTCGGACGACCTAATAAAGGTCGCAGGAAGACTCTGGATGCAGGCCGCTTCCAACCGGTCATATTGGAAATCCTTGGGGGAGGCCTATGTCCAGCAGTGGACTTCTTGCGGCTGAAATGATGATGGAATATTTGTATAAATCATAAATGACATCTGACTAGATGTGCATGCTAATGACCGGACGACCAAGGTTGCTGCAAACCATGCAAAGGGTAGAAGGAAATGTAGGGAAATCGAATGGATTCGAAGCATCAAAGGCAAGACCCTCCATTTCCCTGTAACATGCTCTGATGAAAGAAACTTTTAGATCATTTCCCTGCCATACCTAGATGATTTCGTTATCAGCACTTCGCACTTATATCGTTACTCTCTTAGAATTTGTGAACTCTTTTTTCTTCATTGTAGCGTCGAGGGTCAGAGTTCCCGCAGCCAGTGAGCACACCACCACATCAGTCTCAAGCTAAGAGAAGACAGTCTTCTGCTCAAGTGAGTCCGTAACGACGTTTATTTAATGTTTGGGACGGCTTTATCTTACAACACAGTAAGGAGAGACAACTTCTTCTCCCTAGCTACGCTTTAATCATACTGTAGTTGCATATTCATGCCATTTCCATAATGGCAATGAAAAATCAAGACACGTTGCTAACGATGGATTGTGCAATTTAGAAGTACCTATCCTTAGTTAACGGATATCATTATCAGTTCGAAATTACAAAATAATAAAATAGCTGGTACATCTTGAACACAATACACGGTATAAAATAATGAATCCTCATATCCAATTTAGGTAAAATCTTACCAAGAAGAGAAATCTGAAAAGTTAGAAGCTAAACCGCGAAGGCACGACGACATACCACGGAAGACTCAAGAAACCCCACAGGAGCCGGACTGGCGGCCTGACCCTGACACCATCAGGGTGTCGAAAGGCCAGGAGTCGCCCGCCAAGCGGCTGCGGCAGGAGGCCGAGCCGCTGAAGAGGGCGAAGGGCGTGGGAGACTCACCAAGACTGACGCAAGCTCATCAGACGACGCCCAGGCCGGACCATCATAAGAGCAGTCCCAATGTAGCCTCCAGGCATAAGTCAGGTAAGATCTTCTTCTTTTCGTGTCGGTGGCAAACCAATTATTTTTAATTTATATTTTTATATTTTTTGCTCCCAAAATGCAGCCACTTGGATGGCGTTAGTGTTAGCTATCATCAGATCGTCCAATGTACAGGAGCAGGAGCACAAAGAGCAAGACAACAAGTGGGACATTGTTTGGGGGAGTCCACATTCGCACAACTCATCAAAGTTGTTAGTAAACCCCCATCTAGACAGGTTTTCCTTACACCGGCCGACCTGAGTCCGAAGTCTGTTTAAGGACTTCCAGGTCTGCCATGGCAATTCATGTCCAGGTGGGAGCTCTTCAACAAGTGGTACAAATGGGGAAGGAACATTCCACTTGCTGCGCCAAAGAGCGCACCTCTCCTGTTGGACATTGGACGACATTGGTTCAACACACTTTTTAAAACTTCTTCGACTCCTAAGTCTCCTTGGAGCATCAGAGTAGTTGTGCAAGGGGTGGCGAGCGTCGTTAAGCAAAATTAAGTCAGGTAAGATTAAATCAATCATCATCAGGTCTTTGTTAGTCTCCACTGCAGGAGCACGATCCTCTCTGTACTACAAGAGCCAAATATTAGCCAGAGCAGTTAGAGGATTTGGCCTAAAATGTCCACGCTGGCCAGATGGATTGGAGAGGTATATTTGATGTTTGTAAGCTTTGTTTAGCTTGTGTTTCCTTAGTCGCCTTTTACGACATCCATGGGAAGACTAAGAGTAGTCCTATTCTACTCTGCCGGGTCACAGCGTTCTCTCCATACGTTTAATAAATTGATCGTGTCCTATAAGGTGACCAAACGTCCTTAGCTTATTTCCGTATATAATGTTCTGATAAAATTGACTCCAGGGTCACCAAACAAGCGTGAGGATCGCAAGTCAGCGACATACAGCCGCAGCGACCCCAAGCGCCAGGAGTCAGGGGACCAGCGCAAGATGTACACGGCTAGCTCCGAGTCCGAGCTCTTTGAGTGCGCCATCCTGCCCATCTTTCACAAGCTGCTCACGGAGAGGCACAAGAGCCAGCCCCACGGCCTTAACCTCAGCTATGGCGTCAGCTGCCCCAATATATCGATCAAGTGCGATATTGTTGAGTATTTGTAGGTAAAGAAAAGTAGATAGGTTAGGAAAAGGTATTTTGACTATTGAATGACGTAGGTTACTTTACGATGCATCTGACGGAGAATTTGGAGATATTGATTTTATAATCCACAAAGGCGCTTTGTTTGTGCTTAATGCGCAATGGATAATTGCGAATGGTTAGTTTTTACAAATAACGTTGGTACCAACTTGCTTACTTCGTCGTGGTTTTTTAACTTACAATTATCTAGTACTTGCTACTTAGTTACTGATTATGTGTGTTATGTGTGTTGGCGCCGAATCTCAAAATTAAAATTGCATTGCAGGAGATCAAAATATTGTAAAATACTTTATTGCTATGAACAACTCAAGTTTTATTTAATAAAGCAATATTTTGTTGAATGGAATCTCCTGAATTTGTAGCCCTCAGAAAAGGTTTAGCCCTTACTTTCTCAAAAATATACACAGATTATCAAAATACTCACATAACAAGGGCGCCGTGGCGCAGCGGTCAACACGCTAGCCTGCGACACGGGGGTCCCGGGTTCGATCCCCGGTCAGGTCAGGATGGAAAAAGATCTTTTTCATATTGACCTGGGTCTTGGATGTTTATCTATATAAGTATTTACATTATAAAATATAGTATCGTTGAGTTAGTATCCTGCGACACAAGTTCACAACTTACTGTGGGGCTAGCTCAATTTGTGTGATATGTCCCTATATATTTATTTATTTATTTATTTATCCCCAGCCTGCTTTGATAACTTCAGGGTAACCATAGTTTGAACCAATATTATCATTCACACAAATAATTTATTAACTTTTAAAAAAACTTTGTACGAAATACTTATGTACTATTCTATGTGAAAATTATAGCAATTAGGAATGATTAATTAAGAAAAAAATCTCAACGACAAGTTCGCTCACGGGTTTTAATATTATATGTAAAAAAAATATTAATGTTTCCTATGTCAGATCTGTTTAAAACATCGAATAAGGATAGGTAGATGTAATGAAGAGTATTCTCAAGTGCACAAGAACCTGTAAAATGACGCACATTCTTGCGGTTGTTAAGTTTTAACCATGTGCAATATATTTTATGTTAGGTAAGAAAAAACTTAAATTAGTCCATGTCTACGTTAAACGAAATTTAATCTTATGTTGTGGACATGTATGCCCTACTAACTAGTCATCACAGCAGAACAGTATTAGATTTTTTCCGCAAGCATCTCTATGTTTCTTAAGGGGGAACAGTAGGCACAGTAGCGACGCCAATCATTTTATTCCTAATACTTTACAAATAGAAAGAAATTCAAGAATATAAACAATAAAAGTCCTAGTAAATAACTTGAAGTATTTTTGGAATCATGTTTTGATATTATGAGAATCAGTCATTGAGAGAAAAAGTGATAACCGCCAAAAACGGCCGTTTTTGGCGGTAATCAGATTCTCATCATTCTCACTGATTCCGATAGTAATAAACATGATTCAAAAAATACCTCAGGTTATTTACTAAGGCTTGTATTGTTTATATTCTTGAATTCCTTTCTATTGGTAAAGTATTAGGAATAAAATGATTGGCGTCGCTACTGTGCCTACTGTTCCCCCTTAAAACGTAAAAGTAACGTTCAAGGTTGGATTTTAACAAATTAAGGTATCTTCCATGCTGGTGAGGGAGAAATGAAAAAACGTAGAATGTACTAGCTGCTTCCCTTCCCGCGCAGGCCATGCAAACTGGTTAAAGGAATGGGCGCAAATCTAAGCAATTATAATTAACAATTAATCTATATATAAGGAATATAGACATGATACTATTATGTATGTAAGGTACAAATATGTTTAAGTCCAACCTTAAACGTTTGTGATATTCCTAGTCAACGTTAACTTATTTAAATGGTAGTTAGTTTTAAAAGTGTTCAATATTTTATTGTTTTACATTTTATATAACGTTGTCATGTAACGTTGTGAGTAGTGCATATGAATTTTAGTGAATTAGGTATCTACCTACCTTAATAATTGCGACTCTACTCTCAATTATTCGCCAGTTTAAGAATATTTATTTGTCTATTGCACGTAATTTAAAGACTTGAAAGTTATTAAGACTAAATATAGATATTATGTAATAAAGAAATTTATATGAATATACATGTTATTTTATTTTTTACATTGTTAACTATACGTTAAAAATATTCCCGAATTTATGCGACACTGCTTTCGTTCTTGCAACACTGCTGACGAAATGTCAATGTCATGTCATTTTTTCCATAGGGAAGGGACATGCATGCATGATACTACATACTAATACTATCGAGCAAAAAGCAGTAAAAAATCACATTTGTAACGTTTGTTGTATGAGAGCCCCCTTAAATATTTTTTTTCTGTTCTTGGCAAATTTTGTTATAGCAAGGCAAGGTAACAGAAATACAAATACATCATCTGTAAAAATTTCAACTGTCTAGCTGTCACGGTTTATGAGATACAGCCTGGTGACAGACGGACAGACATCAAAGTCTTAGTAATAGGGTTCCGTTTTAACCCTTTGGGTAAAGAACCCTAAAAAATGAAAAATCGGAGATATTCTGAAATTGAAAAACAAAAAATAAACTAATCAGAATATCTAAAAAATACATAGAGCTAAAGAAATAGGCATGAAAAAGGAAAATCACAAAAAACGAACGAAATTCACAAGAAACGAAAGAAAATCGTACGAAACCAACACGAAGCAAAAGAAAATCACAATCAAATCATAAATCGGTGAATAACAGGTACGTCGTGTACGTACGTGTATGTCACGTCAACAGTGATGGTACCCCATACTACGTACCACATCACTAGCTACTCACTCGTTTTTTTTATTTTTTCTTTAGTATTTTTCTGTCTCTCTTGCAGTTTGGTTGTGTTATTTATTTTGTTTTGTGTGCGAACACTTGTTATTTTGTGTTGATTATCTCATGATAAAGGTGCCTGTGTAACAGCAAAATGCCGGTGTTTCATACGAAGATCATCGAGAGTATTTTGGAGCCTGTGGCTCAACAGGTCAGTAACTGTTTGCCAATGTTATTTCGCCAGCATTATTTTTAGATTAACGCTCTGGTTTCACGTGTAGGTGTCAAAGTTTAGATTATTGTTTACTGTGTTATAGTTTATTGAGGGATTATGTCATCGGGTGGTAGGTGTGCTAAAATGCCTATATTTGGCGCTCCGGTGGCGGCCTGTTGAGCTGACTATGACGATACTAGGCAAACTTCTGTAGACTTTTGCCTTGATAGAAGTTTTAGTCGCGCATTATTGGAATCTTATTGGAATACTAATAATTAATGCGAGTGTTTGGTTAACTTTATAATGATGTCATCTGGGAGTTGCAACATATCAACGTCTCAAGGTTAGTAGTGGTAGTGTTGTTGCCTTGCAATGCTTTGCAAGTGCATATTCATTAGGTTTGAAAATTTTCTCTCTTGTTTACAAACCACACTTTAGTTGGTGGCTATGTGAAAAGAAACAGGTTCAATACTAGAGAACATTCAAAATATTTTGTCAATTGTGATTATAGATGATAACGAGTAAGTAAGTACTAGAATTATTTTAAAAACTTAAAAACCTAACCATCTTCCCTTATTTAAACACTTATCTTTAAAAACTTGGGTGTTTGAGAATTTGGAAGATACAAGGTAAAAATAAGGTACCTAACAGACTTTCAAGATATGTGCTGTATACAATACAACCCTTCTTGGAAGTTGGGTAAAAAAGGTATAAATCCATCCTAAAAAAAAGGAACAATGAAATATATTTATTGGGCACATAAAATTAAGAAATATACAAGAACTAAAATAAACTAAAATTATTTAAACATAAAGTGGTTAGGGTATATGAAAGGGTGCGCAGGACTTAAAAAATTTTGGTTGATTTTTTGATGTCCTATTAAGACCCATTTTTTATGACGCCACGGCTTCGAAGTCATCATCAGCAGCACTTTAGGTCATATAAACATTTTTCATGTCTGAAGATCAGGAATATGGTATCGCACCCTTTCGTATAATTGGGCTTATAAAGTACCTACCTATCCAGTTCAAATTCAAGGTAATTATTGGTTCCATTCTCAACTATGACTCTTATCCTGCAATGAAATGCCAGGATCGAGATGGTTTCGAAGAACTCTGACACCAGGGTGTGCATGGTCGACTGACCTTGTCACCTACACAATATGATGATGATGATAAAAAGCAATAAATTCACATGTCATTTGTCAGTCGTCAAAATCAAATGCTCAAATCACTGAACTAAGAACTGAGATGTGTGATTTTACACCGACTAGTTTCATTTTGCCCTAAGACTGCAGTATGGGTATGTGGAACTTTTTTGTCCTATCCCGTAGATATTCTGTCCCACTGCTGGGCAAAGGCTTCATCTGCTCTCTTTTCTGTCCTTTGCTATATCTGGCCATTCATGTTTAAACATATCATCCCACCATCTCCTTCTTGGTCTGCCTCTCCCACGGCAGCCATCCGGTACCCAGAAACTGACAAGGTTTGCCAACATTTTGTTTTTCAATTTAAAGATTGAGAATTAATATAAAATAAAAAAAATAAATATACACGGACAAATCACACAGATTGAGCTAGCTTCAAAGTAAGTTCGAGACTTGTGTCATGGGATACTAACTCAACGATACAATATTTTATAATAGATACTTATATAGATAAACATCCAATACCCAGGTCAATCTGAAAAAGATCATTTTCCATCTTGACCTGATCGGGGATCGAACCCGAGACCATCCGTGTCGCAGGCAGGCGTGTTGACCGCTGCGCCACGGAGCACGGAGAAAATAGTAGGTATTTTAGCATAAATGGCCTACTAACCATGAATGGTTTTAATTTGTTTAAAATAACAACATTTGTAATAAAATAGGTTAAAATATTACCTAGTGTAACAGAAGGGACAAGACAGGGTCGCTGATGATGTGGCTTTTGTAATTAAACACAGAACTTGCGCGTAACAACGAGTATTTTAATCCATTATGGACACTCAGATTAACACTCAGCATAACAATATAGTGGCTAGGCTTATGTTGTGCGGTCGGCAGCTCGGCAAAAAGTGACGCGTTCGCTCGGCGGAGCGCGCCGCGGTGAATACAACGGCGATATGGCGGGCAGTGGGGCGAGCTATGACGTCACGCCGTATCGCAATTCATTCGTTGCGTTACAATCGGCCATCCTGCAACAATTGCTCCCGCAATGAGAGCAATGCACCAGATTACTCAAAATTGTCAAAATCCGACTATTTTTTAAGGAATACTCTAATAGACAGAAATAAGATCAAGACTAGGACTCATGGGGACATAACATGGATTGAACGCCTGGCTTAATGGCTTGGGCCATAGGCTTTTCTTAGGCGACACACTTGACTGTGATCCATGACTTGGGTTGGATCCCCGACTTGGCTTGGATCCCTGACTTGGCTTGGCATGGATCCTTGGCTTGGCTTGGCATAGACCCATGGCTTGGATCATTGGCTTGGCTTGGCATCGACCCTTGGCTTGGATCATTGGCTTGGCTTGGCATGGAACCTTGGCTTGGATCCTTGGCTTGGCATGGATCCTTGGCTAGGCTTGAGCCCTGGCTTGGCTTGAGCCCTGGCTTGGCTTGAGCCCTGGCTTGGCTTGAGCCCTGGCTTGGCTTGAGCCCTGGCTTGGCTTGAGCCCTGGCTTGGCTTGAGCCCTGGCTTGGCTTGAGCCCTGGCTTGGCTTGAGCCCTGGCTTGGCTTGAGCCCTGGCTTGGCTTGAGCCCTGGCTTGGCTTGAGCCCTGGCTTGGCTTGAGCCCTGGCTTGGCTTGAGCCCTGGCTTGGCCTGAGTTCTAGCTTCGCTTGAGCTCTAGCTTCGCTTGAGCTCTTGCTTCGCTTGAGCTCTGGCTTCGCTTAGGCCCTAGCTTCGCTTAGGCTCTGGCTTCACTTGGACTCTGGCTTCACTTGGGCACTGGCTTCACTTGGGCTCTGGCTTCACTTAGGCTATAGCTTCGCTTGGGCCCTGGCTTCACTTGGGCTTTGCATAGGCACTGGCTTAGCTTAGATCCTGGTTTCACTTGGGCCCTACTTTCGCTTTGGCTCTGGTTTCGCATGGGCCCTGGCTTTGCTTGGGACATGGCAAAGCCTTGGTCCTGGCTTCACTCGAGTCCTGGCTTAGCTTGAGTCCTTACTTGAGCCATAGGCTTAGTATAGCCTACTGGCTTGGCTCAGACCCTGGCTTTACTTGAACTACTAGCTTGACTTGGACCTTGGCTTTACTTAGACCACTAGCTTGGCTTGGACCCTTGCTTTACTTAGACCACTAGCTTAGCTTGAACCCTGGCGTAACTTGGATCACTAGCGTGCCTTTGGCCACTAGCTTGGATTGGACCATTGTCTTGCTTTATGACTAGGTGCCTATACATATACTGAACGCCTCTTAATTACTTTTTTTTTTGCAATAATACTCATCAGGCTGGTAAATAACAAATAGCTAGGAATATAGTCATTAATTTAACGACTAATCTGGCTAGGAATTAGTAACAAAATTGGCTGACCTGATAATTTAATTGGTTGTTCCTGACTCTGCTCTCCTCGAATGCCGTCTTTTCACTGTTCACGCTGTGAAGCTCTTGCAATCCTCGCAGCGTCGCGGTGGGAAACAGCCGCGTAGTGAAGCTCGTGCAACCCTCGCAGCCTCGCGTTGGGATGCAGCCGTTGGACGACAGCTGGATAGTCCATGTTGCTCGAACATTCCGATGCCAGAAGCGTGTTCATGAAAAGAAACAAATAGTTTATTCTCCGAAAGCAAAAACTAGCAGCACATAGGTTTATCTTTTACTGAATATAAAGCACACAAAACGTGTTCTTTTTAGGGTCAGTTCTTGAAATGCTAAGCAACTTTACGACTGACCTTTTTGCCGGAAATTTTTAAACGATTTTAGATGGAAATTGTGAAAAGGAAAACTTTTATTGAGACTACGGAAAATGAGGGTACAATACAATTGACTAATTGAATCAACGTTAACGGAAAAATGTAAATAAATTAATAGCATCTCGGCGGCAATACTTAACCTGTGGTGAAAAATCCATCGGCGTGGTGATGAAAGACGATCTTTTTCATCGTATCCCACTTCTGATTGTAACAGAAGGGACAAGACAGGGTCGCTGATGATGTGGCTTTTGTAATTAAACACAGAACTTGCGCGTAACAACGAGTATTTTAATCCATTATGGACACTCAGATTAACACTCAGCATAACAATATAGTGGCTAGGCTTATGTTGTGCGGTCGGCAGCTCGGCAAAAAGTGACGCGTTCGCTCGGCGGAGCGCGCCGCGGTGAATACAACGGCGATATGGCGGGCAGTGGGGCGAGCTATGACGTCACGCCGTATCGCAATTCATTCGTTGCGTTACACTAGTGTAGTTGAAATTACGCATAAAATATTATGTATGAGTCTGAGTCATATTTATTTCTCACTAATTAATCCCAAGAAACATTTGACTATGAATCAGCACTTAATAGTTAACTACTGAGGAGGGATAACAACATTCATTAAAATGTCACTTGTGGTTACCCATCCAACAATCCAACATTCATTTAAACATTAAAATGATTTAATGTTTTAGACCACATCATATGTATTATATTTTTAGACAGCTGCAGCTTGACTCTTGTTATGAACTGTTGTTGTTCATTTAAATAAAATTTATTTAATACGGTTTTTATCGCGTTAAATAATGATATAAAAACATATTATTTTTTCGTGCAATAAATGTAAATAAGAATCCAATTATCTAATTTTGTTAATACAAAGATTAGGTATAAGAATTTTTGGAAAAGGAATATTTTGAGGAAGGGACATTTTGAGGAAGGAACATTTTGGAGAAGAGACATTTTGAAGAAGGGACATTTTGAGGAAGGGACATTTTGGGAAAGGGGCTTTTCGAGGAAGGGACATTTCGTAGAAGGGACATTTTGGGAAAGGGACAGTTCGGGAAAGGAACATTTTGAAACCAGGGGACATTTTGGGAAAGGGACATTATGGACCTCAACGGTAAAAAACGGTTGTTTTTCGAGTGTGTAAGTGGCCAACACTGTTGTCAGATTTTTCATACTATGACAGATGCCTTTGAATCTACCATAGCTTAGCTTAAACTATGATAGCTTACTGACTGCTTCCATGATGACAGCTAGAAACAACGGCTTAACATACCTTCTGAGGCATGGAGGAGGTTGAGTCTGTATTTTATGTCACTTGTGGTTACCCATCCAAGTGGGGACCGCACCTAGGGTTGCTTTACATGCGTAAGCGTCACCTTACATTAAACACTATAAAGTTTAATGTAATGACAACCGGCGCGGTCGTCAAGGTGACGCAGTCCTAGATGACAGTGGGAGGGGTGCAAGACTTTGACAGGGGTCCCCTGAATGAGCATCATCATTGTGTCACTCTAGTACTAGATTGACGCCCTGGTACGTACTATTTTTGTGCGGGTCACCTGGGTCAGACCACCCCTGCTCTCTTGATAATGTGATGTATATGGAAAAATTAATTATGACTACAGTAGTAGAATAGAAAAATCTTCATTAGTGATTTGCAAATGGAACAACAGCGATAAACTTAGTAGTTACCTAACAATTTTATTATCAATATTCTAATTTAAAAAAAATATTCTAATAAGTTTTCTAGGAGTTCTAACAGTCAATTGGAAATTCTAACAGTCAAACAGTTATTATTTTCCCACATTACTTACTTTATGACATTCTAAGTCTTTTCTCATGATATTGTTTGCCAAGAATGCACTTATTATTGTGTTGCTACTGTAATTAATTTAATTACCTTGTTACTTTTCTCACATGTGATTTTCGCTCAGGTGACTGAATTAGGTATTAATAACTTGCAAACCACAATAATTATGGTAAACATCAAAAGTATTTTATATTGATAACTCTACATTTGTTTCAGTACCATTGTAATACAGAATTTATTTCTTTCTGCCTTAAAGTTTGAATTGTTCTGAAGGTAAAATATCAATGCATATTTTTTTAACTATTTTCTGTTGTTGGCTTGGGTTGGCCAATACCTAACACATTTAGATAACTCTGATGACAAACCTCACCAAATTTTACTCACAAATAAAGTGTTGTCAAAAAATAATTAATATTCCATAATAAATCTGATTTTAAAAAAGTGTTTGAAATAAAAGGCTTTTATTTCAGTATTTGAATATGTATACAACGTTAATTAGTGATTCTCAGTTGGTTTTTTGTATTCTTACATCACTAACATATTATAAAACAAAGTCCTCCGCCGCGTCTGTCTGTCTGTTCGCGATAAACTCAGAAACTTCTCCACGGATTTTTATACGGATTTCACCAATAGATAGAGTGATTCACGAGGAAGGTTTTAAGGTATAATACATGCCCGGGCGCAGCCGGGTAGGGCTGCTAGTTAACACTAAACTGTGAAAGGAGAGACCTATTGTAAGCTTACAAACTGTCCTTATAATACCTAGTCATTGTCTAAGATTAAAATACCTGTCAACATGTCATACCAGCCAACGAACTTCACGGTCTAGCGGCTGTCACGGATCAGTGCAGGTGTGCACACAACACATCACTCCATTCGAATTCTGTTGATGAAGACATTTAGTGGTTCTGCTTGAATGGAAAAATGAATGAAAAAAAAAACGAAAGCTCACAGTACCAGTACCTATTATATTGAGTGCTAGACTCAATACAATGCTGTGAGTTTTCGTTCTAAACGTTAGTATTTGATAATAGTACCGTTCAGAATGGAAACTCCCCCCTTTATTCTCCGCATTATGGCGTTCCCGCACCTCTCCCCGTCTAAGGGGTTCTTATGGTTTTGAAAAAGAGTTGCTACGGTTGTGACGTTGCGCTTCTCTTTTACGTTAGTTGGTTTATTCAGCTGTGACAATAAATTTTCAAAAATTAACGTTTATTTAAAAGAAATATGTAAAAAACTTTTATATCAGTACATTAAATAAATAATATTTATAAATGATTCTCAGTAATTGTTGGATTCTCACAACGGAAGCCGTGTTGCTCGAAGCTCACAGCAAACAACTCTAAAATCAGAAAAGAGAAACTAAAACTAAGTGATTATGTACTGTTTGAGAAACCTCTCTTGTACCTAAAAACTGTGTCAATACCTAGTTATTGTCTAAGATTAAAATACCTGTCAACTTGTCATACAAGCCAATGAACTTCACGGTCTAGCGGCTGTCACGGATCAGTGCAGGTGTGCGAGATACAAAACACATCACTCCATTTGAATTTTGCTGATGAAGACATTTAGTGGTTCTGCTTGAATGGAAAAATGAATGAAAAAAAAAACGAAAACTCACAGTAGTTACCAGTACCTATTATATTGAGTGCTAGACTCAATATAATGCTGTGAGTTTTCCTCTAACTCCCCCCTTTATTTCCCGCATTATGGCGTTCCCGCGCCTCTCCCCGTCTAAGGAGATCTTATGGTTTTGAAAAATAGTTGCTACTGTTGTGACGTTGCGCTTCTCTTTTACAAGTTGGTTTATTCTGCAATGACAATAAATTTTCAAAAATTAACGTTTATTTAAAAGAAATATGTAAAAAACTTTTATTTCAGTAGGTACATTAAATAAATGATATTTATAAATGATTCTCAGTAATTTTTGGATTCTCACAACGGAAGCCGTGTTGCTCGAAGCTCACAGCAAACAACTCTAAAATCAGAAAAGAGAAACTAAAACTAAGTGATTATGTACTGTTTGAGAAACCTCTCTTGTACCTAAAAACTGTGTCAATACCTAGTTATTGTCTAAGATTAAAATACCTGTCAAAATGTCATACAAGCCAATGAACTTCACGGTCTAGCGGCTGTCACGGATCAGTGCAGGTGTGCGAGACACACAACACATCACTCCATTCGAATTCTGCTGATGAAGACATTTAGTGGTTTTGCTTGAATGGTTACACAGAATTAATAGGTAATATGCACTAAGTACTTACTGAGGTTCTGAGCGGAAATTCGCAGCGTCCCTCATTATAGCGTTCGCACCTCTCCCCCGTTCTAAGGAGATTTTATGGTTTTGAAAAGTTGTTCTTTTAAGTTCGTTCTTTCCGTTCTAAGGAGTTTTTATGGTTTTGAAAAATTGTTGCATTGTTAGTCGCATTATTACGCCTATTTTCTGCTTAAAGGTTCGGATTTAATTTTTTAAGATATGAACGCGCTGTCTCTTATACCTACGTTAGTTAGTATTTGAAATTACATATACTGCGGTGGCGACCCTGATTGTTTACTCACACATTGACACGGCACGAAACCCTAGTTAGGTAGTAGGTAGTTCGCCCGACGTACATACTCAGGGATAACGCACCTATTTAATGGTGAAAGAATTTTTGAAATACGCGTAGGTCCTGTAGCTCCTGGGATTAGGGTGTTCTAGTCGGGTGTGCTAGTAGTCTGTAGCTTTTGAACAATAATTAGTAAATGCATAATACTTAATAAGATAATTTTAAGTATAATAGTGCCTGCAAGGGCCTTTTCTTTCTGAATAAACGTTTCGAATCTTGAATCAACCAACCAAACAAACAGAGAAACTCTTCAGCTTTTTAATATTGCATAGATAATATTCACGTTCGTCAGGTTAATATTCTTAACTCGTCCAGTCGATTATCCGCTGGTGTAATTAGGGCAGGTAGCCTCGCCCGCTTCCGTCGTGGCCGTCGCTAAATATACACCGGCCCTTGATGGCGCAATCCCATGCTTCTGGAAGGTCACATAGGTGTAGTTGCTGCCCATAGACTAATGCAACACTCGGGGTGTTACAAGAGCATTGCCGGCCTTTTATATTTCCCTCCCTGAGGGGATAGGAGCGGCTCCGGTTTTCTCACGCACCGAACGAAGCATAGCAGCGGTAAAGCTACTCTCATACGCGATTTTCATTAACATCATAGGGTCTATTTTAGTCTCCACTGCAGGTGCACAAACCTCTTTGTACTACCAGAGCAGTTAGAGCACTTCACTATTTGATGTTTATAAGCTTTATACCCCGTATGTAATGTACTTAAATCAAAAAGATACGGCAAAGGAAACACAGCTAAACAAAGCATTTGTTTAGCTTGTGTTTTCTGAGTCACCTTCTACGACATCCACGGGAAGACTTGGAGTGGTCCTATTCTACTCTGCCGGGAACCACACTGCAATAGCTATTTTCTGTGTTTCCACTTATTTCTCATAATAAATTAATAAATAATCATTGGCTGCGCCAATATGGCGCCAATGGGAAAGTAAATAAACGAAATATAAAAGGGCAGTCCCAGAATAAGTGGCGGCCCAGACGTCGGCCTTATATTTATAGTGGCTGGAAGTTATCAAATGCAGTGCTGTTGGATTGATTGGGAGACGGCTTCAGCAAGGAACGTCTTTTTCAACACATGACCGGATTAAGGTATTTCCAAGTAGCTTTCATCTGCGACTCCGCTCGCATTAATGTCGATCTCTCGGCAATAGTTCTTTTCCCCTAGATGAAAGGCAGGCTATGCCTTCTCCGTTCTCCAGACAACGTGTATGCAAATTTCATGATTATCGGTTTGATAGGGCGTGAAAGTGTGAGAAACTCACTTTCGCATTTATAATATTAGTTTCGTAGGGATGTGTTCCACGGGCGAAGGCCGGGAGTTCGCCGTGGTAAGTCGGCGGGTCTAGCGCCCTCTTCCTGTCTTTAGCGGCGCACCCCTTGCACCCCCAATTTAGATTGTCTGACCCCAGTAAGACTTAACCCGTTCACAGTCCATAAATGAGACAATCGTAAAACAATTAAAACAAACCACAATGGTCTGGAGGACTGTGAGCCAGTTAGTGACTGAATGAAGCGCCTTCGTTTCAACCTGGGTAAAAAATAATTCGTTACTATGTCGTCTGGTCGCATGGCTCCTTCATTTCTCAACCGACGTTCGTGACATTTCGTTTACAATGCCGAAATAGCGGCAAAAGACTTACGAGGTCTAGTTACCAGTTATTTCCACCATGTTTAAAAATTACGCATTTAGCACAAAAACATGTACAATAGACTAGATTACAAATATTTCTCTAGTTATGCTAATCGAACATGAAGTAATCCCGACTGCACGCTTGCCAATAACTCAGCCGGCTGCATTTTGTAAGGAAAGCAAACAGCTGCTAACATTGCACGATTGTTTACAAGATGGTGGAGATTTTCGTATCTAAAAATGAACGCTCCAAAAGTTATTGTTGTTTGATTAATGCACAAGTTGGTCAACATACCAGGCGTACGGGAAATTTACAGGTATTTTTTAATTAAAACCAATAGAAAAAATTCTACAGTACAAGTGTCGGAAGAAATGTCTACAAAAAATACCTTTAACCTATCTAGGCATGCAAATATTAAAGACAGTTTAATTATTACTTTTACAATTTGTCCCAAAAGTATTCTTCTATTGTGTAATAACAAGTAGTAGGTAGAAGGGGAAAGCCACAGAAATGTTGGCTTGATGTTGATGGGTGCCAATGGTCTCATAGGATCTCCTAAGGATGCCGAAAACCTTTCGAAGTGAAGAAAGAAAACAGAAGAAAGCAGGACCCGGGCTCTGAGGAACTGATGCAACCAAGAACATGCTTAGATGAGAGAGATACCCAGTAAGGAATTTAAAAACGAATACTGTACCTATCTATGTATGTCAAGTTCGACGAACGCGTTGTTAAAAACGCTTTTATTGGCTTTTAAAGGTGTTTTCTGTAAAAGCTCGTAAAGCTTGTGGGGCTAATTATCTTCGCCTGCTACTATTAACAGCTGTAATTATCTTCATAGATTAATCTTGAACAGAGATTTCTATTTCGCTTTCCCGTACTCTCCCTTACATATGTTATTATTGCATACAGTCCTAGGAGTGTTGCTATTCTTGAATATAAAATCTACGAGATAGTTTCCATTAAACGCTAAAGCTCTTGTCATAATAGCGTCCTTGTGGGTGACCCTCCCAATGCTAAAACCGAACTCATTTACTGTAAACCACGCAACATTAACATCACGTAAATAATTTACTACCTACTGAACTGAAGCCGGCAACGACAATCGTTACAGTTCGTTTACAAAACACCAATGTTGCCAGGTGAAAGATTCAAAATAAATCCTATTTTTAAACTGTGACTCAGTAGCCCTGGCCAGTTGTAATCGCTAGTTTTCGCGCCTTCTATTGGCGCCCGAATTTAAAATTGGAATGGTTTCGTAATGTTTTCGCGCGTTTTTTGTGGTACTCTAGTACCAGAATGATCAGAACAATATCACAACACATGGATGGACCTAGGAATAATATGGACCAGGCGCGGGGAAGTCACAAGTGACGCCAACTTTTTACTTTATTATACGTGTGCAGCATAAGTAGGAACTAGGAACTAATTTAAACATTTGGAAGAATTCGATTTTTGTACGAAAAAAAAAATGAAAACTTGTCTCAATTTGCATGCTTCACTGTTACGTTCGTTGGGGCCTATCCTAATTATTGTAAGATCCATGATCAAAACATTGAAATTTTAATAGAACATTTGAAAAAATGACCCACTTATGCACTTACATCCTATTTTTGGTTTCAAATTTATCAGGAACCCATTTCAAGACTCTACCCCACTCTACTTTCCCGGTACGCGTACGTAAAATATGAGAGACAATAGCAGGTTTAGATCTTCCGAGTAGAAAGGGTCGAACCAAAGTTGAAACAATTTTGGGCATTAATCACTACAGTGATCTAATACAATCTGGTTAGTATCCCAATCGGTTATGGTCACGTACCATTGGAATATTCAAATACACCATAAGACGCCCACGGCCGGCCTTGGCGATGGTGAAAATATTTGATGTGTCGTTAAAATGTTGTCGTTATTATTATGAAACTGTTCGCGTGATCTGGGAGTCGAAGGCCGTTTCGACAATAGGGTTTTACGTTTCACCATCATATTTCTTTTTTAATTGTTGGAGATTTACTACAGTCTTTGTATTGTCTAGTTTTTAAAAAAATAAGGGTGTTATAATATAATTGTCAAAAATAATATAACTTACACTTGAAACATTATAAGCTGCCTCTCTTCGAATGTTTGTCGGTTGCATCCTTAGCCGTGGTGTTTCGGGGCCGGGGTCCGCTATAAGGGCAGCACGTATTTGTAACTATATGTACACTATTCATGTTTAAAAACCGCCCAAGTGTGAGTCAAACTCGCGCAATGAGGGTTCCGTACAATATGCTTCGTGTACACACACACAATATGCAAAAATGTTTTATCCAATTGACTAGCGCTATCTAGTGGTGTTTTAGTGAACTATTTCCCTAGATGAACTTATTATAATGAGTTTACCACTTTATTTACAAAGTGATAGAATTCTTATTATTTTTCCTGTAATCTTCAGGGAATGAACTACATTTTGTAATTTTTTCAAAATTTTCGGCCCAGTAGTTTCGGAGATCGGGGGGGGGGGGGGGGGGGAATGGTCAATTTTTGCCTTCTTTCGTGAATAAAATCAAAAGTATTGATTTTATCCGAAAAAAAATATTTTTGAGATCCTCATAATGAGCCCTTTCATTTGATATATGGCACAGTAAGGTTTGCAAAACTTTTTTTTTAAATTTTGTAATTGGGCCCCTGAAAATGACCCTTATTTTAAAAAAATCTTTATTTACTTTGCACATCCGTGTTTGGGTCATAGGGTTACACCATCTTACCAAATTTCACCTAATTTGGTTCAGTAGATTCGGAGAAAATCGGCTGTGACAGACGGATGGACGGACAGACAGACGCACGAGTGATCCTATAAGGGTTCCGTTTTTCAATTTTTGTACGGAACCCTAAAAATGATTAGGCAATGTTATTTCGGCCGGCTGGCTGTCATAACATAAACCATTTTAGGGAATGTTGAGACATATTTAGACTTCCGTTGCAATTTTCATTAAGTAACAACATCAAGAGCTCATCGATTCACAAGTACAAAAATAGGTTAAACTCAAAGTATGTAACTTTGACTTAACAAAGCAACGCCTGAATCAATTCAATAACTTAGCTTGTTAAGAACACATTTACATTCACATAGCAGTAGCACTTCGGTCGGTAATTTATCAATCGTACATTCAGATGATGCTTTACGAATGACTCAGAGCACTTTCGATGTATTGCGTCCTGACTGCGACCGTCTCCCCTTTCAAGTTCATTTTAATTTTACGAACCGTTTCGAAGCACATTTACGAGTACGTAGGAATGAATCATGTATATATTCGTTCAAAAACTAAGCAGATTTTTGTAATTACTTAGCTAAAATTTGTCTGCAGCATGGCCTGGTGGTTTTGTGTACGCTATATCTATACTAGTAATATAGCGTACATAAGACCACCTGATTGTTTGTCTGCATTTAATAGACTCTGAAGTATTGCACCAATTTTGATCTGCAAAAATCTTTCACATATGGAAACTATGGAAGGAATAC
The DNA here is from genome assembly GCA_963082605.1 of Rhodophaea formosa. NCBI lineage: Eukaryota > Metazoa > Arthropoda > Insecta > Lepidoptera > Pyralidae > Rhodophaea > Rhodophaea formosa. Next base: position 13,105,884 of record OY720228.1, on the reverse strand, counting down.
AATTTAATTTACACAGACAAAAGAAAATTGCTAGTATTATTAGGTATAAAACAATATGAACAAATAAGAATGTAAAAGAAATAACTATGATTATTTTCAATACTATACATGGGGCTAGAATTAATTAATTAATCACTACATATTATAAAACAAAGTCCCCCGCCGCGTCTGTCTGTCTGTCTGTCCGTCTGTTTGCGATAAACTCCAAAATTACCGAACCGATTTTAATACGGTTTTCTCCAGTGGAAAGCGTGGTTCTCGAGGAAGGTTTTAGTATATAGTTTGTTCAGTTTTTGTATACATTTTTGTATATACCAACGATATTTGTTAGAGGTGTCGTAAAAAAATGAGCCGTTTGGGAGCTTTCAACGAAAACGCTGTCTAAACCCTTTGAGATATAACAAAACAATGTATGGTAGAATTGTGTATCTTATTTAGGTCTTCAGAAAAGTCCGCGATGGCATATGTCTATATATTAAGGATAACATACTATATTTATTTTAATACTTTAAAAAACCGGCCAAGTGCGTGTCGGGCCACGCGCAGTGTAGGGTTCCGTAGTTGCGAATGACAACTTTGAGTTCACACTATTCACACTCGCACCTTACAGTTTAACGACCAAAAACATCTAACAATGAAAATAGTATGAAATTTTACAGTTTATAAGTTGGTTGCCTATGACTTTTTAGTTTGTACTTACTACTCAGCTCTGATAGTTTTCCTTTCAACTTCAGTATATATGCTACTGCTGTAATTTTTTTCACGTATCTATATATAACCGTTTAGCAGATAGAGGGGGGGGACACTTACCTCTAACAAAAATTCGCACTTTAAAACCAAATATTTCGGAAACGGAGCCCTTAATCAAAAAATGGTGTTCTCAACCTCACAATATTTTTGAAAGACCTATTTAACGATACCCCACACAATAGGTAAATAGAGAAAAAAAAATTACTCCCTCACTTTACTTGTATGGGAGCTACCCTAAAAAAATTTTTTTTTCAAGATTTTATTCTACCACTTTTTTGCCATGATTAATATACATACCCATACCAAATTACAGCTTTCTAGTACTTATAGTCTCTGCGTAAAACCGCGGACGGACAGACAGACAGACAGACAGACATGGCGAAACTATAAGGGTTCCTTGTTTACTACGGAACCCTAAAAATTGGCAATTATCAAAGATCACGCGCAGGCCAAACCCTTAGAGCTAGAAATTTGAAATTTTGCTCACGTATTCCTCTTATGACGTAAGCATCCACTATGGAAGGATTTTTCAAAAGTCATCCCCTAAGGGGGTGAAATAGAGGATTAAAGTTTATATGAAACTTTTTATTCCTTGGACATATTTGTATGAAATTTCGTGTGAATTGAGAACGGCAAAAATAATGAGTAACATTTTTAATAGTTATTCCGAAATTAAACCTCTAAGGGGGTAAATCGGGGTATATGTTTAGTTTACCGCTTTGTAGCGTCATATTTTATAATCCCTGTATTCCAAACCTGAAGTCACCGCAGACTAAGTCGCGGGTAACTGCTAGTTACCTAATAAAGGAAACATTGCTTGGACTATAAATGGCACAAAATACAATATAGGCACAGACCTGTAAATAGAGACTAGGCTCCTAGTGGGCTGAAGTGTGATAAATAAGCTACCAGTGATGTGTAAGAACATAAACACTCATAAAACAATCGAGAGTCGAGGTCACTCCAACAACGTGTGGCTTTAGCAGCTGTTACATTACGGTTATAAACTGCACTGATTGATTCTTATGAGAATTCTTCGATAGTTCGCGTATACACAAATGTGATTCCATTCATTGGTAGAAATCAGTCAGCTTTGGACTGGGTGTCCTTCAAGGATCAAATCTGGGCCCTTGAGGCCCCGGTATTTTCCCTTATATGAGTACTGGTCGAACTTATTGTATGTCTCTCGACACTTATTGTGTGTATTATGGTGAAAAATTCGATTGGAGAGCTTTATTTAGATTTATCACCCTGCGAAAAAAAAATCCTATACATATGACATGGTTTTGAAAGGTTTTCCAAAGTCCAACTAATTGTCCATATGCCAAGTAAAACCTAAAAAAGAGGCCTAGTAAATAAAATAAATAAATAAAAAAGAGCAACCATTACTGACTGATCTATCATTGCGCTGAAATTTGGCACACAGATAGTTATTATGACGTAGACATCCGTTAAAAAAGGAATTTATAAAATTTGTATTACCGCGATCGAAGCCGCAGAAAAATAAGTCAGGTCGATTATAATTTGGCACCGGATCCTTTCGGATAGGTTCTGTAATGCGTTTCATTGACAAACAATTCTGCTAGCCGTTTGTTTCAGCCTTCGAGGCGAGGGTGCGGAAAGGGATTTATTCGACGCTCATAGAATTCTGAATTTGGCCAAAGAGTTTTTTTTTTAATATTTGTAATTAAGTATTGTAATTAGAAATTAAATTAAATGAATAATTATTATAATAAATCGAATACATATTGTAAAAATTTGCATGCTATAAAGAATGGCTAAGTAGGTTAAGCTACACTTTTACATGTAACATCTTCCTGTACCCTATTTAATGCAAATAAATCTTATCTTATCCTTTTCTAAATTTTTAAGCATTTATCTCGATTATAAGATGTTGAGGTAAAGTTATATCTGTCCGTTTTTTTTCTGTTGCACATGCTAGTTGGTAAAAATATCTAGTTGTAAGTACTAGGTATTAGATCTTTAAAGATATTATAAGTTTCTGGTGAAGTGGATGAAAATATGAATTCTTTCAGATTGTAATACTAAATTAGGAATATTATAGGTCGGTTCTGGAAAGATTTCACTCCGGAAACTTTTGATTATGGCTTCTTTAATACTAGTTAAGCAAGATAAAAAAGTATTAGCCAGGGTGACACGGCAAGCCGTTTGTTTCAGCCTGCAAGGCGAGGGCGCGGAAAGGGCGCGGCATTCAGCGCGACGGCTGGCCCACAGACATTTAGCTGATGAGCTGACATAAAGCAAGGAGCCACAGTTTAAAAATAGTAAAAGAACACGCTCGGTCTTTTACAGACTACTATAAAAGCTGCCAAGTTCCTAAAGCATAATCGGAGGAAAAGTTAGGGCACTATATTACAATTGACGCTATTAAGTCAAAGTCAAAGATTTTTATTCAAAATTGGATAATTGTATCTCTTTTTGAGCGTCATATTTTTAACTTTCTTATTATTTTTAATTTTTAATATGCAATATAGATATATCTACCAACTATCAACCGTACTCTGGGTCCCTCAGGGATCAATTCTAGGACCTCCACTAAATAAAATTGTATTTTTCTCTCAAGTTTCATTGTCAGGATTGTACAAGAGTCAGATAACAATACAATATCACAACTATGTCGAATGATGAGCTAGTTTTGATTCCGAAAACTTAAAGTTATGGATTTCGAGCATGATAACCAATGAACAATTAGTCAGGTCAGGGTCAGATGAACTTTTAGATAGGGAATAGGGTAACTAATGAAAGCTTGTAAACACCTAAATAAAAGCTTATTAACATCAAAGAGATCTCCCCAACCCGTCTGGCCAGCGTGGACAGTGTAAGCCAAATCCTCTGACTGCTCCGGCTAATGTGTGGCTCTAGTAGTACAGAGATGGTCGTGCTCCTGACCTGATGATGTGATGATGAAAAGCTAAGGGATCGCCTCTATGACCGAGAAAATTGCGACGAGTCCGCGCTCCTATCTTATATTGATTATTAAATATTCTATTCAGTAGGCGCTGCGATTGACATTCACTCGCACTCTGCCACTCGTCCCATCGCGGCGATAGCATCACCGTGTGTGGACACATGCTGAGGAAATGTATGGAAATAGGTGGCACGACGATAAAATCGTTGCGATTCTCTCGCTCGTGGAGGCGATGCCCAAGTTTGCAGTAAACAACCGACTGCACTATGAATAGGTGCTGTATGTATGGGTATTGGGCGCAATCTCGTCGCAGCGGCCCTGACCTAGAAGAGCTTAAAAAGCGCGCGGCTTACATGTTTACTGGTGACTTTGCTCGGCCGGACTTTAATCTAACTTACCTAATATTATAAAGAGGAAGGGTTTGTATGTTTGTTTGTAATTAATAAAGTAAAAAAATATATGAACTGATTAAAAAAAATCTTTTACCAATATAAAGCTAGATTACAATCGCGAAGGTAATTGTTATACATCCGTATTCAAAAGGTTAAAACGGGATCCTATTACTAAGCCTCTGCTGTTCGCCTGTCACAGGGCTGTGTCCTAAACCGTGATTGATAGATTCAACATTTTCGCAATTTTTTTAATATTATATGTATCAATTGAGTGCTTTTGCCTCAATTGATACATTAATATGGTAAGGAAAAGAACTTCATCAGTCAGTCAGTCATATTTAGTAACTTAACACCTGATACTACGCCCACACATACTGACATGACGACGCACAAAAACTGTTGAATGAGCTCTATCACAAAGTCCATATTGGGACACGTGCGATCCTTTTATGGCGCGGCGCTTGGACGCCCGGTGCTTGTCTGCAGTGATAATGTGTGTATGAGCAAAGAATTTCTTTTCAATTGACAAAAAAACCGGAGTAAAGGAGATTCAGAGATTCAGAGAGAGAAAAGTATGAGTGATATTTAAATGAGTGATTTTTTGATTTTCTGTTTATTTCGGCATTAAATTTGTTAAACTTTTATAATAATAGTTATACCATCTCCAACTAGCACATTCCTCTTACAGCAGTTAGTCGGCGCTAAGGCAATCTGTCTTGAAATGTTGGGAACGCAAAGCTAATTGTAGATGTCACTGCATACGATTTTTCCTAATAAAATATACATATAAATAATAGTCTAAAATATCTTTAACTAGCTGTTACCCGCGGCTTCGCCCGCGTGAAATATAGCCTATGTCCTTCTCAGTACCCTAAACTATGTGTGCTCATGATGATCTGTTCAGTAGATACGGCGTGAAAGCGTAACAAACAAACAAACAAACAAACAAACTCATTTTCGCATTTATAATATTAGTTAGGATTGGGATTTTAGACTATCCTAACTAATATTATAAATGCGAAAGTGAGTTTGTTTGTTTGTTACGCTTTAATCTAAATTTCTTTTCGTCTAAATTTTGTATACACATAAGTTAGGGTACTTAGATGGACATAGGCTATATACCACGCGGGCGAAGCTGCGGGTAACAGCTACTTATATATATATAATATATGTATACTTGTGTTGCGAATTGCTTGAATGTATTAGGATTTTAAATAGCAGCTTGAAAGGCCGAGCGCACGTACCCGATGCCATACCTGCAACCACCGGACAGGCAGTTGAAGATGGCAGCCCGTCTTGTCTTTATAACCCACTATGTCGGTTCCTGCTAATTTGAATATATTTACATTACCTTATACTTGGCGATAATCTTATCTTAAGTACGATAACGACTGCCTTGAATAATAGTCGTGAGAATGCAACTTATTGTGCAAGAGATAACGCATCGTGCGTCCGCTATGCATGAGTAACAAGTGCATTTGTAAGACAAGTACGCATACAGCAGCTCCTATTACCTATTTGGAGCTCGATGTACCAGTGGGCGTACGCAAAATCAGCGTAATTATGCCTTATTCGTTGGTTTACGCAAGTTAAGCAGCCCGCTTGCGGTACGGTGGGTGATTGCAAGTGATAAAAAATACTCTCGATCCCAAACCGAACCCTTCATCATTAATGGTAGTTAACACTTGCACACACGATAAGTAAAAAATAGAAAGGCCTACTTATTAAGTAAATGGTTATGTCATAGATTTTACTTACTTAAATACTTGCTGGGACCACCCCCTGGTCAACAGGCGTTTGCCTGTTGACCCGGGGGTGGTGGGTTCGATTCCCACGGGAAGCATACTAACTTTGTTAAGTTTGTTTCCAGTTTGGTTAGTACATTGCAGGCATGAATCACCTGATTGTCTGATAATAAAGATGATTCCGTGCTTCGGAAGGCACGTTAAGCCGTTGGTCCCGGCTGCCATCCTGGTAGTTGTTAAAGAACCAGGTCAGAAGGGTTCACTATCCATACAAATCCATATTTTCCATACAAATTCTATGCGTAACATACCTTTATGTGAAATATTTTTATGCGAAACAACTTTTATACTTACCAAAAAAAGTTATGCGTTTGGATACTTTGGATAGTGAACCCGTCAGAGGCCGAGAGGCGATTTCGAAGAACTCTGACACCAGGGTGTGCATGTTCGACTGACCGTGTCACCTACACGAAATGATGATAATGATGAATACTTGCTTAAATTTTGATATTTTTTTCCGCGTGTGTAAGTCGCCAACACACATGTTAGATTTTTTAAGCTACCTACAGAAAGGCATTTGAGTATTATCACTGATATCTATGAGTATTATGAATATCTCCCTCCACTGAGCCATTGAAATTGGAGGTTTGGTTGGATCAAAGTTATGTGGCCCATCTGATTGAAAGGTTACCGTAGCCGGAACATTAGGGTTACCATTCGCGCGTAATATCATAAGAATATACGCAGAAACATGTAAATAGGTCCACACGTTGGGGGTAAAAATTAAGGACAATGCAAGTGTCACCTTTCTCATGAATAAATGACAAATCATACAGAATCCAATTGAGCTGTTCTTGTCTTTCGTGGAATTCATTAAATTCCAGCGGGCTATTTTCCTCAAAGGCTTGTCGCGGATTAGAAATTTAAAGTGAGGCTTAAATTAAATGTGACCTCTTACATAAACAGATGACGTCAAAGAGTTGCGTCCAGTTGCTCTGCAATGAAGGCAAGCTCGTCATACTCAAGCAAGGAGAATACAACTATTCTCCTACTCGAGACTCCTACTCTGATTACCATTGCTAAACCTGATACATTAGTTTGAAAAGATAAATGTCTGTAGTTTTGTTTGTTTTTCGCGTGTGTAAGTGGCTAACACTGGTGTCAGATTTTATAAGCTGCCTAGACGCATCTGACATAACTTAACGACTGCCACCAATGGTCACCATTGGTACCAACGGCTTAACGTCTGTAGTTCGAAATAAGAGAAATGTAGTTAGCTTGCTTTGGGCTGGAAGGCTGCTATATATATATATATATATATTTATATTATTTATCGAGGTCCTGTAGAGTTTTAGGTAAAGTCTAGTAAAAACCTAAACATAGTCTCTCTCCTAAAAGCATTTAAGAATGAGAATTGATTACCATTGCTTTAACTGGTACTTATATTGATTTGAAAACATAAATGTGTGTGGATTCGAAATAAGGTTATCAATGAAAATATAGGAAGCTTTCTTTGGGCTGAAAAGCTAAGCTTAATCAAAAACAGCTGTGTTTGGGTCGCGGCCTTGCCAAAACGTAACCTTTGGCGGGCGGCCACATTCATTATTTTGGGTATTGACTATCGAGGACCGGTAGAGGTCTAAGGATAAGTTAGATGGGAACCAAGTCTCCTAAGAATTGATTACCATTCCTATGCTACTTATTATATATTTATCTATAGTCTGAAAATGAGATAATCAATTAAAATATAGACAGCTTTCTTTGGGCTTAATTGGGAAACAGCTGTGAGTCTGGGTCGTGGCCTTGCCAAAACGTAACCTTTGGCGGGCGGCCACATTCATTATTTAGGGTATCGACTATCGACGCCCGGCAGAGGTGTTAGGTAATATCAGTAATCTGCTGAAAGGGTCGTGAGTTATTTGATTCCCATAAGCCTTTTAGAAGGTAGTCATTTTACGTCGTTAGGAAATTTGCCTTGCGAATTTTTATTAGTGGTAAACCATTATACCTGCTTGTTAAAAATCTTCGTGGATTTCTGTCCACAAAGATGTCGGAGACTTTGAAAAACAAATGTTTATCAGCGGGCTGGCAACTTATTGATAGCATCTCTTTATGTATAACTAGCTGTTACCCGCGGCTTTGCCCGCGTGATATATAGCCTATGTCCTTCTCAGTACCCTATGCAAATATTCATGATGATCGGGTTAGTAGATACGGCGTGAAAGCGTAACAAACAAACAAACAACTCACTTTCGCATTTATAATATTAGGATTTTGTATATAATCTCGCTGCGGCCACGATGAATGTAACTCCATTGTATAAGCGGAAATAAATAAATTAAAAGTTCGTGCTAAGTCCTGTCGATATACATAATTATATTATATCGTTAATTATGTGTTAAAGAAATACATTTTCACGCATAGGCTTGTAGTATGCATCGACATGCCTAGTAAGTTGGTATTCCACCCATAAAAGTGCAACCACCTTTGACTATATAGCAACCACATACAAGTGGGATATTCTATAATAGATGTAGGTAACCTAGTTGTTGTATTTTTTCTTGGTGGTGATAGTTTTCAAAGCAGGTGTAGAGGTTGGGATTAGCACCAAAAATCTATTGCTGAAAACTGCGGACAGTTGACGGAAATTCACTAATCTGAAATAAACTATGATAGAAAGCATTCTATATCTCATTGCAATGTGCTTAAATTATTTTTATTTTAAAAATATGTTTCAATAACGATTTCAGTGTGCTCTGATCAGTGCTCCCGCACCTAAGGTATACATACCGTATTTTTATTTCGCTATAAATACATACTATCTGGTATTGCTCCCTTGCGGGGTAGACACAGCCCAGGTCTACACAAACAAAAGCCGAGAGAGCGGAATCAAAATAGTGATTGGTTGCTAGCCGCATCGCCTATTGACATACTTTCTCATGCCCATTCCCTCGATCGGCATTTACGATCTGCGCGGGAAGAGAAGCAGCTGGTACATTCTACGTATTTTCTCTTCTCCTACACCAGCGTGGAAGCCATGTTGATTTTATTTTTCTATCACTATACATTCATTAATGTCCCTGTTCTTGTTTCCAGGTCTCTCGGCTGGTGATACTCCACGAGGAAGCAGAAGATGGCAACGCCATGCCAGACCTGGCGCGGCCCGTCCAGGCCGTGTCGCTTGCCGTCAACAATCTCGTCAAGGTATGTACCGCACTTTATGATGAGGATTGGCATGACAGCCAAAAACCACCAGCTCCAGCATCTAGTAGTACGAAACTTAACAGTTAAACCAGTAAAACCATAAAAAAATCCTAGTGACCTGCATGGCATTCTAGAATGCCAAATGGAACTTAAGAGGTTTATTTATTGATGACATCCAAAGAATATAGATTTCCAGCACTTCCACATTGCGAAATGGACGTGGGAAAAATCTTCTTGGGAAAAAATGAAAAAAACAGTCAATTGTTACCGTATACCATTTTAAAAGCCGTTGATGCAAACCAATTTCATTTTGATAGAATAAGTATACATAAAGTTATCTATACTAATCTTACAATACAAAGAGGAATTGTTTGTTTGTATTGAATAGGCTCTGAAAGTAATGGACTGATTTTCAAAATTCTTTCACCTGTACTGGTAATGTACGCTATAATTTCGCGGACGATGTCGCAGGAAAATTGCTAGTATTAAATAAGTACTACCATATTGATATTAAATTTACTTACCAATGGGCATGTTGACTATTGTGACGTCACAAGCTTGTATTTTGTATGGGTGGCGTGAGAACTTTTGGTAGCTATACGAAATATTTCGTTTATGGTAATGGTTTCATAATAAAAGTTGCTACAAATTTTGCAGACTAAAATACAGTATAATTGTAATGAAAGATTTGCATACTTAAAAAAATGGTCCCAATCACCTAAATTTAAAGAAGCTTTAAGATCACTTAACGAATCGATATCAAATTAAAAGTGTTCTTTATAATGTTTTTAGATAGAAATTAGTCTTATTAGAAACAAATTTTATATAATCTTAAAATTAGGCAACTACCGTATTGTGTTAATTATTTGAAAATGAACAATACAATCTTTCATAACTTCCAGGTTGGGCACGAGACCATCGAGTCTTCAGACGATGCCATCCTCAGACAGGACATGCCTGGTGCCTTGCACAGGGTGGAGACCGCCGCTACGCTGCTGCAGCAAGCGTCAGACATGCTGCGGGCAGACCCTTATTCGGGACCAGCCAGGTATCATCAGGTTCCTCCCAGTCTCCAACGCAGGAGCACAACCCTCTCTGTACTACCAGAGCCATATATTAGCCAGAGTAGTCAGAGGTTCTGTGACCAGCCAGGTATAACATTCAAAACCGGCCAAGTGCGAGTTGAACTCGTGTTATCATCAGGTCTTTGTTAGTCTTCACTGCAGGAGCACGACCCTCTCCGACCACCAGAGCCATACTTTTCCCAAAGTAGTCTCAGGTCCTCTGACCAGCCAAGTAAAACATCCAAAACCGGCCAAGTGCGAGTTGAACTCACGTCACCATCACTATTTTTAGTCTCCACTGCAGAAGCACGACCGTCTCTGTACTACCAGAGCCATATTTTAACCAGAGCAGTCAGAGGATTTGGCCTACACTCTTCACGCTGACCAGACGGTTAGGAATGGTCTCTTTGATATTTATAAGCTTTGTTTAGCTTGTGTTCCCTAAGTCGCTTTCTATGACATCCACGGGAAGACTTGGAGTGGCCTATTCTACTCTGCTGGGAACCACACCGCACACGCAAACGATATTATTAAATTATTAAAAAAAATTGCGTGGTCAATAAATAAATAATAAATAAATAAATAAATATATACGGACAAATCACACAGATTGAGCTAGCCCCAAAGTAAGTTCTTATGAAAGACTTGTGTTATGGGATACTAACTCAACGATACTATATTTTTATAACAAATACATATGTAGATAAACATCCAAGACCCAGGTCAATCTGAAAAAGATAATTTTTCATCTTGACCTGACCGGGGATCGAACCCGGGACCATCCGTGTCACAGGCCGGCGTGTTGACCGCTGCGCCACGGAGCTCGTCAATGGGACTTATCTGTTAGTATGGGACTTACGAGCTTATAAGTGATAGTCTTACATAAGAACTTACTTTGGGGCTAGCTCAATCTGTGTGATTTGTCCGTATATATTTATTTATTTATATTTATTTATTATAACGCCAGCGCCACATCATCACACCTTGACCACGACAGAGCTTTGCAGGAATTTTCTAAGGACCAATTTTCTCTGCAGGAAAAAGCTGATCGAGGGATCTCGTGGAATTCTCCAAGGCACATCGGCTTTGCTGCTCTGCTTCGACGAGTCGGAAGTCAGGAAGATCGTCAAGGAATGCAAGAAGGTAAATCCGAAATAAAATGAAATATTCATTGTAATTTGTGACTCAGAGCCAGATTTCATGATTCTTGGTCAACGGTTAATATCCTGCAAGTTTTGATTCCCTTGCGAGTTTAAAATGTGCAACATAATTTTTTTAAAAAGGGTTTCCGAAATCGATTTTTCCTCATGTGGCTGCACTGTGGCAAGAGAAAATCCACTAAGCATAAAAATTATAATTAAACAACCTTATACTTATTGCACTAACTTCAAGGTTTGAATTTAGCTTTTTTTATTTAAGAAATTTAAAACGAATTATGTAGTGTGAATTTTAATTTGATACCTCCACGCGTTTTTGAGAAAAGGATATCAAATACGGAACCTAAGGCTAGTTATAGTATTAGATTTCTAGATCTACATTTTTGTGGCTAGCCGCATTTTGAATGCCACTTCAAGAGACTGAAATAATGGCTTCTATTGGAGTAGGCTAGATAATCACGGCGTGCTGTTGTAGGTGCTAGACTACCTGGGCGTCGCGGAGGTCATCGACACCATGGAGGACTTGGTGCAGTTCCTGCGGGACATCTCGCCCGCGCTGTCCCGGGCCGCCAGGGAGGTGAGTGCGCTTGTGTGATATAGTCCCATAGTCAATAGTTAACCATTTTATTTATCGTAAGATATTTCAATATCATTTAGTGAACGTCAATTTTCATTACAATTTGTGAACAAATTTATGTTATTGTTGATGTTGACGTCAATAATTTACTTACGGCTAAGTTTAGACCACTTTTAAGGCGGAGTGCAGAAGAAGCGGCAACAAACTGCACAGCACATTTTCTCCAAATGACGTCAACTTACAATCTACGACATACCTACTTGAAATTCCTTAAGTAGACTCGAGCTTACATTGTCATGTCATGAATTAAAATTGTAATTAAATTAGTAATAAATGTCAAATCATAATTATTGAGTAAATGAATCATTGATTAAATGTTAATTTAATATCAAGTCAAAAAATGATAGTACAAAATGTACCAAAACAGGACATTACATATACTTACAACACATTATGAGAGAACGGCGCCAAGCTCTGGTCAGATATTTTTGTCATTTAGGAAATCATCAGTTCGTAATATGCCTTGTTACAAAGTACCTGCTTAACATACGCTTTGGATTTTTTTATCAGGCATATGGCAAGGACTGATTCTGGCAACTTATTATAATAGAGTTCCCCAAAAACGAATCTCTAACCCTACTAAGTCGATGCCGTGGAAAAAACGATTCGTTTTTATTACGTGATGGCCTATCAGTCAAATCACATTTGCTTTTTAAAAAGTGAATTATTTTCCTTACATGCAATATATTTTTAAATATATACTGAAAAGATACTATCATAATCAAAATATTTACTTCTTTGAATAATTCTCTGAGAGACTCTCGGACCTAGGCCGTAAATAGCACGGATTGCTCTTTTTTTGCAATTTAAATATAGTATTTATATCGGCGGCTTTTCCCCACAGAAGTATGCCATAAGCTATTAAACTATGCAAAGTATACAAGCCTAGCAGTTGCCACGTCAGTCAGCTGTCTGATCCTCCTAACAGCGTAAGCCGCAGAGCTAAGTCTATTAGATAGTTTAGATATATGGGCGCCCCATTGCAATTTAGAAATCCTAAAAACGGAGTGTTCTCCACGTTATCTAATTTTTGCTTATCTATCAGTATGTCAACGCAAGCTTGCTTCACATTGGGAAGAGTAAACCTAATGCATTGGGTCTTTTTGGCATTCAATACAAGATTATTGGTTGAAAACCAATTTGAAATTGCAGACAAAGTAATGTTCGCCGCCCTAGTATCATCGCTATGGCGGTTCATTTTGAATATCAAAGATGTGTCTAAATCACTATAAGGCAATACAGGCCTCTTTCTCAACCATATAACTCGAGTCGAGATACAGGTTTATTCCTAGTTCGATGGTGGGCAGCTAATTATGGTTGAACTTTGGTTTGTTCAAAACTAAATGGTAGTACGTATTAGTAAGCAAGTCTTAGGTACTATTACTGTAAACATAATGTAGAAACCGACAATAAACGTATTTTTATTTATTGAATATAAGGCAAGTCATAGACATACACCGAAAAAGAACCTAGAATTTAGCCTTGCGATGCCTATGTTCATCAGTGAAATTCGTACGCCTGAGATGATGATGATGATTATGTGTCGATGATGATTATGTGTCAGGTGGCGGCGCGAGCATCCGAGCTGACGCACCCTCCGCACGCCGACACGCTGACGCGCTGCCTCGACAGCGTCAAGCAGCTGGCGCCCGTGCTCATCTGCGCCATGAAGATCTACATCCACATCCTGACGGAAGGTATGACTACACCTGCTAGCGTTTGAGCTGACACTCGCCGCACGCCGACACTGCCTCGACAGCGTCAAAGTTGCGTCATAAGTTTACTACAAAAATATTATTAAACGAGGTTTATAATTATTTTAAAAAAAGCGGTTTATAATGTCAAATTTCGAATAAACTTGTGAAATTAAGGTTTCCAGAAATCCAGATGGCGACACTGTATGGAAAGGCAATTTTGTCAGCTGTTGTCAAAATCCACCAATCATGTTTAATCATCAATTTTACGATTGGTGGATTATGACAGCTCCACCTCTCGACACAGTGCCGCCACCTGGGGGAAAAATCTATTCTGGAAAAAATTCTGAAAGCAAATTTCCACCCTCATGCCGCGCCAGAAGATTGTCATTGGCATGGAGATCGGCTTGTATTTTTTTTTTATTCATTACTTCCTACATACAATTCTATCGATGAAAACAGAAGTTTTGCTGCATATTAGGTAAAAATCCATATTTTTAATCTAAAACTAACTTATATTTGGAAACTTATAATCTCATATATATTTTTGTAGGTGGCAAAGGAATAGAAGAGGCAGCAGAAAACAGAAACTATCTGGCTCAGAGAATGGCGGATGAAATACACGAAATTATTCGGTAATTATTGGACCTTATTTCTTGTTTATCTATATTTCTCTACTAATCAAATAACGATAATTAATAAAGAATAATAGAAAGCTTATACTTAGTAGAATAGTGACTAGAATACCGCTAGTGTTCCGTTCCGCATTCGCGGCTGTGAGCTTCAGTGGTTAATGTCGATATTGTATAATGGCAGCGTGCTGCAGCTGACGTCGTACGTGGAGGACGGGGGCGAGAAGGACAACATCGCGGTGCTGCGGGCGCTGCAGGCGCAGATACACTCCAAGATGGCCGCCGCGCACGACTTCCTCAATGTAAATCAAACTAAATTCGATCTTATATGCAGGAAACACATTTTATATTGTTTTGCTTTACCGTAACTGTGAGTTTATGTGTCGCAGGACCCCGAAGCACTCCGCAACTCTTCCGGAGAGCGCGCCTTACGTTCCGTGCTGACGTCAGCACAGCGCGCCGCCGAGCACCTGCAGCCCGCGCACGCAGACCGCATCCGACACAGCGCCAGGTGAGACTATGTCAGCGTGCGTGTGACGTCACACATCACTCATTCATTTCAAGTAGGTTACTCGGTCAGTCGACCATGCACACCCTGGTGTCAGAGTTCTTCGGAACCGCCTCTCGGCCTTTGACGTGGTTCCTTTAACGACTACCAGATGGCAGCCGGGACCACCGGCTTAACGTGCCTTCCGAAGCACGGAATCATCTTTCTTATCAGACAATTAGGTGATGCATGCCTGCAATGTCCTAACCTAACTGGAAACAACTTAACAAAGTATGCTTCCCGTGGGAATCGAACCCACGACCCCCGGGTCAACAAGGCAAACGAGCTCCGTGGCGCAGCGGTCAACACACCGGCCTGTAACACGGAAGGTCCCGGGTTCGATCCTCGGTCAGGTCAAGATGAAAAATGATCTTTTTAAGATTGTCCTGTATCTTGGATGTTTATCTATATATTATGTATTTGTTATAAAATATAGTATCGTTGAGTTAGTATCCCATAACACAAGTCTTACTTAAGAACTTACTTTGGGGCTAACTCAAACTGTGTGATTTGTCCGTATATATTTATTTATTATTTATATTTATTATTTAACCACTGGACCACGGAGGTAGTGTGACTGTGACGTCACACAGCGCGCCACCGAGCACCTGCAGCCCGCGCACGCAGGCCGCATCCCATGAGAGAGAAAGGGTTGGACTTTTAACCTACCGCGCTTGTCCAATGCGGGTTAGTAGGCAAGCAGTGAACAATCTAACTAGGCCTATGGGTAACCTCGCCGCTGTTGACGCATTTGCGTCCATCCGCCGACTCGATATCCTGCTCTGATACCGACTGTTCCATTCGAGCCTATTATTAAGCCCCGAAACGGCTTGAGTTTTGTTTTCGTCCTTTTTATTTATACATGCATATTATTACGCCTTTATATCTTGCGGGGTAGACAGAGCCCAAGGTGTTTAAACACCACAGGCCACGTTTACCATGTTAGTGGCCGTTAAGGTGGCAACCGTAATCAAAATAGTATTGGGTTGCTGAGATAACGTGATTGTTTAGATTTTCGTCCAATCCCTTTTACGGTTATATATTTATTTATACAGATTAATAAAAAAGTAAGTTCGAGACTTGTGTTATGGTATACTAACTCAACGATACTATATTTTATAATAGATACTTATATAGATAAACATCCAAGACCCAGGTCAATCTGAAAAAGATCATTTTCCATCTTGACCTGATCGGGGATCGAACTCTGGACCATCCGTGTCGCAAGCAGGCGTGTTGACCGCTGCGCCACGGAGCTCGCCATCTATCCGATCCATATTATTCCTAGATCCATGATCATGAGTAACGATGTTGTCCTCTTATTCCAGATCTGGAGGCCTCAACGCTGACCAGCTATGTGACGAGCGCCAGTACGGCCGAGGCAGAGAATCCAAGGTAAGGATCATCATCAGCTCTTTTTTTAGTCTCCACTGCAGGAGCACGACCCTCTTTGTCTACCAGAGCTATATATCAGCGAGAGCATTTAGAGAATTTGGCCTACAGTCTCCACGCTGGTCCTCCATTTGTAGTCTCTACAGTCCGAATCATGAGCCCGATGGTCCAGTGGGTGTGAGCTCTATGAGCGCTGACGTATGTTAAGCAACCACTGGTGCAGTCCCTACTTGGATGGGTGACCGCAAGTGGCATAAAAATATCTCGAACTCCTCCGTGCTTCGGAAGGCACGTTAAGCCGTTGGTCCCGGCTGTCATTGTTGATGGCAGTCGTTAAGCTATGTCAGATGCCTTAAGGCAGCTTGAAAAATCTGACACCAGTGTTGGCCACTTACACATACGAAAAAAAAAAAAAAAGTCCGAATCAAACTTTATGGCAGCTTGGATATAAGCTGCTCACTGTGCAGTACGCCCCCGCCTCCCCGCGCGCGCCCCAAGCTGACCCTAATATTGTGTACTGCGCATTGACTCGCGCGATGTTCCGAACCGCTATAAAGTTTGATTCGGACTGTACTAATATTACAAACAGGAAATAATTTATCGTTTGCTTGTTTGCAATGAATAGGCTATAAAACTACTAAAACGATTTTCAAAATTCTTTCTACTAGTGGGTACTTATTTATCTGCGTGTGACATAGACTAGAATTTACGCGGATGAAAACGCGGGAAAATTGCTAGTTTACAGGGTTCCGTACCCAAAGGGTAAAAACTGGACCCTATTTACGAGTCTTCGATGTCCGTCTGTCTGTCACCGGGCTGTATCTCATAAACCGAGATGGCTAGATAGTTGAAATTTTCCCAGATTATGTAGTTCTGTTGCCGTTATAACAACAAATACTAGAAACAGAATAAAATAAATATCTAAGGTCCCATACATACAACAAACGTGACTTTTTTGCTGTTTTTAGCTCGATTATAATAATGATAAAAGGTAGACTTGAAATTTTCATGGAATATTTATATTTAGGTACCTACTTTGAAATAAATAATATTTTTATTATTTATTTCAAAATAGGTACCTATTCAAAGTAGGTATCTTTCAGGAGGGCTCTTTTGAAGGTTTTGGTCGATAGAATATGTGGTATTGAAACCTACATAAATAAATAATAACGAGACCGACTCGCTCTTGGCCGATTTTTTTATAAATAGTGCTATTTGTTATATTATTCATGTTGTCCACAGGCACTGAACCTAGCGGCGGACCTTCGAAAGCAGCTTAATGAGGTGGACTCCGTGGTCAACGACGGTGTGAAGGCGGCCGAGAAGCAGGGCGGCAAGACCATGCAGGCCAGGTTAGTCAGAACCTCTGGATTACTCCACGGAAACAACAATTTATAAATAACCATTTTGTGTATAGTAAGCTTGTTCAACGTACCGTGATGGAACTGTTTTACTTTTTGATATACGATATACATTTACCCTTATTTTAAATTCAATACACGCACTTCAAGTGGTGACTCAGCCCATCAAAATGAACAACTTTAGATATGGGACCACTGCTGGAAACTAAAAAAACCCATACAAGTGTCCAGCTGATCGGACCAAATGTATGGAAAAGGTAAATATAATATTCAATTTTCAACCTTGGTCCCTTAACAAAAGTTGTTCATGTTGATGGGCTGAGTCGCATCTTAAAGTTTTTGTATGAATTTAAAATAAGGGAGTATAACCAAATAAGGTGGACTATGTGGATGACGGTGTGAAGGCGGCCGAGAAGCAAGGCCAAGAAGACCATACAGGCCAGGTTAGTCAGGATCTCTTGATATGAATCAATGACGACATCATCAGGTCTTTTTTAGTCTCCACTGCAGGAGCACGACCCTCTCTGTACTATCAGAGCCATGGCCTACATTCTCCACTCAAGCAGCTCAACGATGTGGACTCCGTGGTTAATGAGGGCGTGAAGGCAGCTGAGAAACAGGGCGGGAAGACGATGCAGGCCAGGTGAGTTGCAGGAGCACGACCCTCTCTGTACTACCAGATCACTGGTTCACCTCACCCGCGAACGATCCCGATTAGAATAATACGCGCGTAAGGTCAATGTTTCGAAGGACCAAAATGTACGGGACCCTGCTTAGGCTCCGTACAATTATAAGATGTCAAAGGATGCAATGTCACAATGTCAGACAAACCCGGGTCGCGAAGACTGTCAATAAAAACGACGATCGAATTTGCCGAGTGCGTTTAATTACTCTAAAATTAAAATGCTCTGTTATAAATGTGGTATAAAATGTAGGTCGCGCGTAGCGCTGTGTATGTAAAAATTGTATACTATGAAAATGTTCGGCTTTGCCTGAACACTTATTAATTCTTCTAATGAGACATCCTTTAATTTTACCCTTATGATTTTATTTAACCTTATTCCTTATTTATCTAGACTAAAATTTTGAAAAAGAAATGATTTGATTGTTTGTTTTGAACATCAGGTCTTTTTAGTCTCTACTGCAGGAGCACGACAAATCAGAGAATTTGGCCTTCTCTACGCTGGCCAGATGGGTTGGAGTGGTCTCTTTGATGTTAATAAGCTTTGTGTAGCTTATTTCCTAAGTCGCCTTATACGAAATCTACGGGAGGACTTGGAGTGGTCCTATTCTACTCTGCTGGGAACCACACGGCGCACATCTTGATAACTCCACCGAAACAAGAACGTTCCAACGAACACTTCCATACAAAAGTGTACAGCCGCCCGGGCGATGTGTATGGGAACGTCGATTTTTTTTTTGTTTTTTCATCGTTATTTAAATTTTATTATAGTAAAGTGATCTAGTATTGCCCGTGGTTCGATATATTACGGGTATGTCCCTTCCACTTTGTTTAGTCAAAGATCGAGGGTCATCTTACACTCTGTATATATTAGTAAACTAGCTGTTACCCGCGGCTTCGCCCTCGTAATTTATAGCCTATGTCCTTCTTGGTACCCTAACCTATGTGTATGCAAAATTTCATGATGATCGGTACAGTAGATACGGCGTGAATGCGTAACAAACAAACAAACTCACTTTCGCATTTATAATATTAGTTAGGATTAGGACAAGAAAAACATGTATACCTCAGCAACTGAATCTTTCACTTTCAGGTTAGAGACCGCTCACAAATGGCTGCTACATCCAAACGCAGACCCTGTGACTCGAGTTGAGGGCCAGAAGGCCATCAACAGCATCGTCTCTCAAGGGCAAAGGGTGAGCTTGATATATCAGTTTTACTGGCTTCTGAAAAAGTTACAACTGGCTTTGATATTCATTATGTATGCAGGCTAAATCATTGGAAATAAGTGTTGTACATAATATGTAATTTTGCGTCGACATTAAACGTGAAAAAGTGCCTGCAAGGGCCTATTTTCTGAATAAACGTTTTGAATCTTTTTGAACTAAATGATTAATTAGCGGGGTAATGTTGCCAGGCTTCTGGGAACCTATCCTCGCAGCGACGTGCTGGAATCTCTTTTTACTTTTAATGTGTTAAATAAAATCGATATAGTAACTGCCTGTTTTGCATAAATTTAGCTGAGCGGCTAATTTGATACCGTTAAAATGAATTTATTTTTCCGGCGCTTTTGTAATTCCGCCCTGGTTTAATTTTAGGATTTATACCTAAAGTAATGTTCTCTATCAAAAGTGTGTTTCCAGATTGTCGAAGGTATTGTGACGTCAGCAAAACTTCAATATAATATGGCGGTCCTAAATTGACAAAAAGGACAATCGGGTTTAAATAATGCTACCAACATGGAAAAGTTAAGTTGATTGTTAAATTGTTCCCGACAGATAGCCGACGGCCTGCAGGGCAGGGAGAAGGCGGAAGTGCTCCAACTGTGCTCGGACGTGCAGCGGCTGTCCGACAAGCTGGCCGACTTGTGCGTCAGCGGCCGGGGGGACTCCGAGGAGGCGAGGGCTATAACCAGGTAAGTCATCATCATCAGGTCTTTTTTAGTCTCCAATGCAGGAGCAAAACTCTCTCTGTACTACCAGAGCCATTTATTAGCCAGGGCAGTCAGAGGATTAAGGCTACACTCTCCACGCTAGCCAGACGAATTGGTGAGCTTTCTAATTATAAGCAGTGATCGGATAATAGGGTGCTAATGTACCTGAATTACAATTTTATTCCTACGAAAGAATAATACGGACATGCTTACCAAATGTTACCTACATACAAAATATAATTTGATCTCATTGTGAAAATAATTTATTTTTATTGAATAATGCTAACATACCCGCTCGTATTACTAAGTTATCCCGGGAATCCGACATTACTTAGTTATTCAGGAAGGAATACTACATTATTGTTATGTGGAAAGAAACTTAGGTATATAAGCACTCGATTATCCGATCATTGATTATAAGAGATAGTATTTAAGTTATCACTTCTGCCGGCACTCCCGGAGTGCAACCCGTTGTCTCTTTGTTATATCTTCTGAATATCCGATATTTTTGTGTGTCAGAGAGCTGACGGACAAGCTGCACGCGCTGAAGCGCGCGTTGGAGCGCGCTGTGGTCAACCGCGTGGTGGAGGATTTCATCGACGTGGCCGCGCCGCTCAGGCACTTCGCCGACGCTGTCAACGCGCCCGAAGGTCGGTACGCTAAACTAGTAATACCATTAGAAACTATAATTCTTCTTTTTATGTCATAGGACGGCTAACGACCAACGGGTCACCTGATGGTAAGTGATCACCGCTGCCCATGGACAACTGCAACGCCAGGAGTGTGATAGAACGTTGCCAGCCTTTAATTTTTCCCCTCCAGAGGATAAGTCTCCGGCTCTCTCACTCCCCAAACGAAGCATAGTAATGGTAAAGTTACTACTCAAATGAAGGTTTTCTATGAGAGTATATTATTTTCCCGGATGACTTAGCCCATGGTTACGCGCGGGGAATGTATTAGAAAATTACACCGTTAGCGTGGTTCTAGCACACATATTCTTCAAAAATAGATATCTTATCCGGAGGCATGCGCTCTGGAAAGCTCAGTTTTATAACCTATCGTTAGGAGGCAGTAGGTCCACTATTATTTAAATAATAGTACATTACTGCAGAGGCCGGGAAGTAAGGGATTGCCGGACGAGTATAGTTTTCAAGGCCGAGCGTGAGCGAGGCCTTGACAATAGTTACGAGTCCGGCAATCCCTTTCCCGCCGAGGAAAGTATAGAGATTTTCTCAATAAATGTGAGGAAATTTAACTTAAAGTTACACATAAACTTACATGCCTTAAATATTTCCCCTTACTAGGTATTTGCCGGTAGTAATTTTTCCACTTTCAAGTTTCAAATTAGGCGAAGTAGGTACTTAAAATCCATTGCAGTGTTGCTTTCATCACTAAAACTCATTTTGAACCGTTTCATTTCGAATAAATAACCAACTTTGCACATATTTACCGAAAACAATCAATGTCAATCAATTACTGCAAAGCGTTAATCACAAACTACGAAGAAGATACTATTACTAGTATCAGACGACCGACTGCCATATGTTTTCTCTAGGCAATAAGGATCATAGACAAATAATGGAGTGAGGGTGAAAATGAAAAAAATGCCATACAATTCCTTTTGAGTTTCTATGGGGGGCCATAAATTCAAAGTCAATTGACGTGTGTTCTATGCCCTAAAATCCGTAAAGGCAGTTTTTCGGCAGTGGCGTTAATCACTACGGGTATAGTGAAAATAACAGATCTCCCGAGTTTTTAATTTTTTTATTTTCAGTTGTCAATTTCAGCAAAGGAAACAATGCCCATAGAGCCCAGTCATATTTTTCACAAAAAATTTAATAGATCATAGATTATTGTTTTCTTCTCTCGCAACGAAAATTAAGCATATTTTCGTATGATCACATATCGATATTTTAATGAAATTGTAGTTATATTCACGTATTATATGCATTTTTTAAAAATGCAGTGGTAGTAAACTGGCTGTATGACAAGTGACATAATTTACGTTACATAGATTAATTAAAAAGTTTTGAGCAGCGGCCGGGAAGTAATTTTCATACTTATTTCCTGGCCTAGGCCGGCAATGCGATGAATGAGCCAAGAATTACAAACTTCCGGTCTTCTTTTTACTACAGTAATGCCTACATTTCCGAGCATGTTTGAGAAAAATTAATTTTAATACAGTTCCATCGCGTTCATTACATAATTTATACATCTAACGTTAAGAACACTTTACAATGTTCGTACTCGCAGACAGACTAAGTTGACATTTGTCTAGTTTATAAGAACTGTTCAAAAACTACCGCCTAAAATATTTATTGATAACGTTCCGGATGTACGCGATATTGGCTCACGGTGTCTGAAGGTCTTGCAGTCGTATTAGGCTTTCGTTTGTAGTCCTATAACATAAATAAGTGGGTACAATCTTTGAGAGGCCGATGTGGGAACGCTAATTGATTGCAGGCACTCCAAACCGAGAGGCCAACTTCCACGACAAGGCGGCTGCGCTGGCGGCCTTCAGCGCGCGCGCCGCTGCTGCCGCGCACGTGGTGGCGGCCGCCACCGGCAGCAACAAGCGCCTGGCCGACCAGCTGGCGCACCAGGCCCGCCAGGTGACACTGCAGAAACAACTACAACCTTGTCACAATTACTACTTCAAAATAATTAAACTTTTTAAGCAAAATTAATAAGCCCCGTTTATCTGCCATCACATTTTTAAAAAAATTTGAAATATACCTCTTCCGATAAAAAAAAATAACAAATTCAGACTACTCCGTAAAAAATTATAGGTGGTCTTACATAAATATACACTATGACTTCATCAAGTCATAGTGTATATTTATGTAAGACTACCTACCTATAATTTTCAGCAATAATGTATCAAACGAAAAAAAATGTATGTACACATCCATGTCTGCTAAAAATAATATTTAAACTACGGATCACTCACGTATGAAGTCAGGTAATTGCCGACATGTTTTAACCTCATCCGGAGGTCTTCCTCAGCATGAATGTGAACCGAGAAGCGCGCACGAAGCCATCCCAGTCCGCACTGACGGTCTGGGATGACTTGACGCACTGACGGACCGAATGAGGTCAAAACATGTCGGCCTGTAGCTGACTTCATACGTGAAAGACCCGTATTTTACATGTTAATAAAATTTATGACCTCATTTTTTTTCTTTTGTTTTATCCGCTGGACGTGAAATGCTCCTATATTTTAGGTCAGAAAAAAAGGATTTCGTATATTGTATGTGAAAAAATTGTAATAAAATAATATGCATTGTTTTTGCGCCTCCAGGTTGAGAAATTATCTCCACAACTCATCGCGGCTGGCAAAATTCGCCTTCTCTATCCGGATAGTAAGGTAAGATTGAAACATACACGTAGATGTTTTTTTTTTTTTTTTGAAACGAAGTTCCTTATCGGGCGTTGCGAAAGGGGGCTAGACGGAAAAAATTAAGACCAAAATTTGTAACGACTCTTTTTGCTATAGTTGCTTCTATAGGAATTTTATTACAGTATGAGTCGTCAGCCGGTGTCTGTTTAAAATGGTGGCGATCGAGGAATTCACATTTCTCACCTTTCCTTCAATTATAACTTGAGCCGGGGTCAGGTTAATCTGGTTGGAATCGAGAATTTAGTACAATTTTTTGGTCTGTCTAGTGTAACTAGAGCTCTTACTTTTTTAAAAGGCGGTGTGAATTTAGATGCTGTAATCAATCGAAAGGAACTTCGTTCCATCCGGGTATCCCTTGACACCACTCAAGTGTTTTTTGTAAATTCGTTAATAAAGAACATTGCTCAATTTTAATGTGAACCTTCATATTCTACAGATAGGCGTAAAACTTACAGATAGGCGTACGGCGCTGGCGTGGCGAAGATACGGCAATAAAAACTTGTCTCAATCTCTGGCCGCTCGCGGCATCTTGCGGCAGCTAGCAATACTGGTCGTTTTGACTTAAAAACCTATTATAGTGTCCCACGCCTGCGTCGTATGCTTTCTCTGTTAAGAGTCAATTTATACTAGCGCAGAGTCAAAGCGAAGCGAAACGATGTTAATATGGCAAACACACCTTTAACTCACGATCTTAATGCTCATTTTCCTTTGAAATTCAGACGCGCGTAATTTACGCGCAGACTTGCGTGTTCACCCGTAATTTTTTTCGGTCTCAGAAAGAATATGAGCGTTACGTTGTTAAGTTAAAGGCGAATTTGCTATGTTAACATCGTTTCAGTGTTACGCCTCAGACAATTAGATATTTGAAAATGGGTCAGGTGGCGGAGGAGCACTTCAGCAACCTGAAGGGGCAGTACAGCGAGGCCGTGCTGCGCGCGCGCGACCTCTGCGACCAGGCCGTCGACCCGCTCGACTTCGTGCGCACCGCCGGTACCTACGCGTTTTTTAAAGACTTTTTGTTACTTCACCAGACTTTTGAGGTGAGAGCAGAGTGCTCTCAACCTGTAAGGCAAACATCACCAAAGGGTCCCCAGGAGGGACGAACCTCGGCTTTGGGCGTTGCCTGGGTGCACAGAGCTTGGAGAAACAGCAAACTCTCATATGCCTGATGGGCCGCGATTTGCATGCATAACCTGAAGGATCGAACTGAGAAACAATAATACGGACACTCTCAAACACTTGTATTGTATATAAACTGAAACTGACGTGCCCTACTACAACAAACAGACATTCAAAAGCAATCGCCTCACATGACTTTGCATTTGACTCGACTTCGTGCGCTCCACCGGTACGTACACTAAGGAATGTTCCTCACTGCCAGACCGCTTTCGCACTGCGTCCAATTTGAATAGTTAAGGTCGTAGCCCACTTATACAACTCCGCTCTTCTTCTTCTTCCTTTACCTTATCCCACTTTTTTATGTGGGGTCGGCACAGTATGTCAGCTCTCTCCACCTTGATCTATCATCTACCATAGCCTTTGTCACTCCCCTCTTGTCATACTCTCCTTGACACCATCGATTCTTAGGTCTTCCTCTGTTCCGCGTACCATCTATTTTCAAATCTAATGCCTTTCTTGTGATATGAGTTTCTTCTCTCCTCATCACATGTCTATACCAACTCAGTCTATGACTATGGAGCTTTCATACTTCCTCTTATATACTCATTCCGTATTTTATCCATTCGTGTCCCTCCACACATCCATCTCAACATTCGCATCTCTGTTACATGCAATTTTCTTTCTTCCATCCCTTTTGTGGCCCAACATTCCGATCCAAACAATATTACAGGTCTGATTTCAGTTTGTAAATCTTTCCTTTAAGTTTAAGGGGCATACTTATAGAACTCCGCTCCTACCCGATAAATTGAACATCATTCAAATATGTGCTTCAGATCGTGGCCGTAAGTTATATTTTAAATTGGCAACATAAATGAGCAGCATTTTCGCTGTCAGCGAGCTTACCGCTATCAGATTGCTCGGTAGTTGACACCTCGATGGCCACGTACTGGACAAGCGGTCTGCGCGGTGTCCGCACGCTGACTGCTAGCAGTCGCCGCGGAACACCGGGGTAGGCCATTTACGAATTATCTACCAAGCAGCTGGGCACCTGCCAGCTGTCGGTGCGTGGACCGCGAGCAATCGAATTAGTTTAGAGCCGTGGATGGCTGCGGATGGATGGGAGCGGTGTTAGAGCAAAGTCGAGTACGTGGGCTATGACCTTAAACATACGGAGCTACAAAACTTGGACTGAATTGGAAGTGGCACGCACTACATCCGATATGACTCCGTTACCAAGGATTTGAAAGACTGAGTGAATACATCATCACGTCTCTTTTAGTCTCCACTGCAGGAGCACGACCCTCTCTGCACTACCAGAGCCAGAGTAGTCAGAGGATTTGGCCTCTCTCCACACTGGCCAGACGGGTTGGAGAGATCTTTTCGATTTTTATAAGTTTTTATTAGCTTGTGTTTCCTAAGTCGCTTCTGCGTCATCCACGGGAAGACTTGGACTGGTTCTATTGTACTCTGCCGGGAACCACACGGCATGTTGATGGCGTATTTGTTTCTAATACAATGCATAAATATTTATGTAAACACGACAGCGCGAACCTTATATAATACAATGTCTGTAATTGGTTTCAGGCGAGCTGATGCAGAAGCACACGTACCTGTGCGAAGATGCCATCCGCAACAATGATTCGCAGAAGATGGTCGACAACACTTCCGCCATTGCTAGGTAATGTGTCTTTGTTTGTTACTTCTTATCTTTTAGAGGTAATGTAAATAATGACGGTAACAATGAGGGAATGAAATTTTTGACAATCTCTTGGATATTTGATATGTATAATTCTTAAGAATAAAACAAAACCCGAAAAACAAAATGTCTTTTTCATTCTAGTCTTGAGCCGGCTTTGTTCACTCGCGACTCGCTTACGTGGATGTCGGTTATCATCCATAACCTGTTTTTATCCTCATTATTTAAAGTATCTTCATGCCAAATTTTAGTCCAGTTGCTTTAGCTTGAAAAGGTTACAAATAGACATCATTGCAAGTTAGCTTTATATTTATTTGTACGTCCTCAGGCTAGCGAACCGCGTGTTGCTAGTAGGCGGTGCAGAACGCGACAACACAGAGGACGCAGAGTTCGCACGAGCGCTGGCCACGGCCCAGCAACGTCTGCAGGCCGCCATCCCGCCCGCCGTGCACCGCGCCAAGGCCGTGGCGCTCGGCGACTGCCAGCCTGGCGCCGTGTCCGCCTGGCGCGCCGCCAACGCTGAGGTAACACAGCACCGCGCCAAGGCCGTGGCGCTCGGCGACTGCCAGCCTGGCGCCGTGTCCGCCTGGCGCGCCGCCAACGCTGAGGTAACACAGCACCGCGCCAAGGCCGTGGCGCTCGGCGACTGCCAGCCTGGCGCCGTGTCCGCCTGGCGCGCCGCCAACGCTGAGGTAACACAGCACCGCGCCAAGGCCGTGGCGCTCGGCGACTGCCAGCCTGGCGCCGTGTCCGCCTGGCGCGCCGCCAACGCTGAGGTAACACAGCACCGCGCCAAGGCCGTGGCGCTCGGCGACTGCCAGCCTGGCGCCGTGTCCGCCTGGCGCGCCGCCAACGCTGAGGTAACACAGCACCGCGCCAAGGCCGTGGCGCTCGGCGACTGCCAGCCTGGCGCCGTGTCCGCCTGGCGCGCCGCCAACGCTGAGGTAACACAGCACCGCGCCAAGGCCGTGGCGCTCGGCGACTGCCAGCCTGGCGCCGTGGCCGCCTGGCGCGCCGCCAACGCTGAGGTAACACAGCACCGCGCCAAGGCCGTGGCGCTCGGCGACTGCCAGCCTGGCGCCGTGTCCGCCTGGCGCGCCGCCAACGCTGAGGTAACACAGCACCGCGCCAAGGCCGTGGCGCTCGGCGACTGCCAGCCTGGCGCCGTGTCCGCCTGGCGCGCCGCCAACGCTGAGGTAACACAGCACCGCGCCAAGGCCGTGGCGCTCGGCGACTGCCAGCCTGGCGCCGTGTCCGCCTGGCGCGCCGCCAACGCTGAGGTAACACAGCACCGCGCCAAGGCCGTGGCGCTCGGCGACTGCCAGCCTGGCGCCGTGTCCGCCTGGCGCGCCGCCAACGCTGAGGTAACACAGCACCGCGCCAAGGCCGTGGCGCTCGGCGACTGCCAGCCTGGCGCCGTGTCCGCCTGGCGCGCCGCCAACGCTGAGGTAACACAGCACCGCGCCAAGGCCGTGGCGCTCGGCGACTGCCAGCCTGGCGCCGTGTCCGCCTGGCGCGCCGCCAACGCTGAGGTAACACAGCACCGCGCCAAGGCCGTGGCGCTCGGCGACTGCCAGCCTGGCGCCGTGTCCGCCTGGCGCGCCGCCAACGCTGAGGTAACACAGCACCGCGCCAAGGCCGTGGCGCTCGGCGACTGCCAGCCTGGCGCCGTGTCCGCCTGGCGCGCCGCCAACGCTGAGGTAACACAGCACCGCGCCAAGGCCGTGGCGCTCGGCGACTGCCAGCCTGGCGCCGTGTCCGCCTGGCGCGCCGCCAACGCTGAGGTAACACAGCACCGCGCCAAGGCCGTGGCGCTCGGCGACTGCCAGCCTGGCGCCGTGGCCGCCTGGCGCGCCGCCAACGCTGAGGTAACACAGCACCGCGCCAAGGCCGTGGCGCTCGGCGACTGCCAGCCTGGCGCCGTGTCCGCCTGGCGCGCCGCCAACGCTGAGGTAACACAGCACCGCGCCAAGGCCGTGGCGCTCGGCGACTGCCAGCCTGGCGCCGTGTCCGCCTGGCGCGCCGCCAACGCTGAGGTAACACAGCACCGCGCCAAGGCCGTGGCGCTCGGCGACTGCCAGCCTGGCGCCGTGTCCGCCTGGCGCGCCGCCAACGCTGAGGTAACACAGCACCGCGCCAAGGCCGTGGCGCTCGGCGACTGCCAGCCTGGCGCCGTGTCCGCCTGGCGCGCCGCCAACGCTGAGGTAACACAGCACCGCGCCAAGGCCGTGGCGCTCGGCGACTGCCAGCCTGGCGCCGTGTCCGCCTGGCGCGCCGCCAACGCTGAGGTAACACAGCACCGCGCCAAGGCCGTGGCGCTCGGCGACTGCCAGCCTGGCGCCGTGTCCGCCTGGCGCGCCGCCAACGCTGAGGTAACACAGCACCGCGCCAAGGCCGTGGCGCTCGGCGACTGCCAGCCTGGCGCCGTGTCCGCCTGGCGCGCCGCCAACGCTGAGGTAACACAGCACCGCGCCAAGGCCGTGGCGCTCGGCGACTGCCAGCCTGGCGCCGTGGCCGCCTGGCGCGCCGCCAACGCTGAGGTAACACAGCACCGCGCCAAGGCCGTGGCGCTCGGCGACTGCCAGCCTGGCGCCGTGGCCGCCTGGCGCGCCGCCAACGCTGAGGTAACACAGCCTGCCTGCTTCAGTGAGTAATATCTTTGAAGTGGCATTGGGCGAGGTATGTAGCACTATGATGGCTGATGAGGCAGAAAGGTTCTCTAATGGTGACTACGAACTAGTAAGTGTAGCGTCGGACACCCACTGATTAGATGGTTGAATGACTTGACTAAGGTCACAGGGAACCGCTTTATTCTACGAGTAGCTGCTTCTAACTGGTCTTATTTTGGCAAATCCTTGATAGTCCTACGTCCAGCAGTAGACAGCATTTTCTTACTCTAACTCTTACCACATATTGTTGACACATCCCAATCCCAACTAATATTAAAAATGCGAAAGTGAGTTTTTTTGTTTGTTTGTTTGTTACGCTTTCACGCCGTATCTATTGAACCGATCATCATGAAATTTTGCGTATACATAGGTTAGGGTACCGAAAAGGACATAGGCTATATATTACGCGGGCGAAGCCGCGGATAACAGCTAATAATTCATAAATAAAAGCTTATTTAAACTAACTTTCTTTTGCAGATAATCAAAGCTGCGGGTGCAGTGGAGTCCGCCCTGGCCGGGCAATACGCGCCGCCCCCACCTCCCCCCGCTCTGCCCGAGGCTCTCAGCGCCCTACACCTGTCGCAGAGCACGGCCCCGCCGCGCCCCCCGCCCCCGCAGGCCGGACAGGCCCCCCCGCGGCCCCCGCCGCCGGCTGATACTGATGATGAAGGCGAGGACATCTTCAGGAGGCAGCCGCACCCCAGCCAGCCCATCTTGGTATGTTTTCCTCAGTCGTTGAACACGATAATTAGAACTCCAGAAGCAAATTTACCTAAACAATAATGGGATTCGGCTCGAAGGATCATAAAAATACTTAGTTGATTAATTTTGATAAAAAAATATTTTGCTCCTGAAAACTATGCGAAACTTTGAACTGAACAATATGTTCGAAAAAAAAAAGTTTTTTTAAGTAGCAAAAAAGTAAACCCAAGCGCAAGAGTATGTCGGTGTGTATGTAGTTAAGGAGAGTTTTGAACATAATTCGTTTTGCTTATAGTCATGTGAAATAATTTACCACTAGAATGTCTTCTACATTTCTTCGGATACTTACTACGGAGTAACCATTGACTCACTGTTACTTTGGTAGGAAATATTTGAGATATGACGTCTCTTCATGCATTAGCACCAGCCTGTATAAACAAATGATCCATGGTTCCTTGAAGTTTAGGGATAAATTTATTGATACATTCGTTCAACTTATCATACATACCCGCAATAAGAGCAGGGAAGAAAAGGAGCTGGAATATTCTTTTCTTCGTATTCTCCCAAACCAGCATGAAAGAGACTTATCATTGTTTGATTTTCGTATGTGTAAGTGGCCAACACTGGTGTCAGATTTTTTAAGCTGCCTAAAGGCAGACATAGCTTAAGGGCCCTAGGCACACTAGCGACGCTTTACAAATAGAATGAAATTGAAGAATAATCTGAAGTATTTTTGGAATCATGTTTTAATATTATTAGAATTAGTCATGAGGAGAACTACTGATTTAGGATTTATTTTAATCAGTACTATTAATGCTTATATGACTGACATTCTTGAATTTCATTCTATTTGTAAAGTATTAGGAATAAAATTATTGGCGTCGCTAGTGTGCCTAGTGTGCCCCGTAACGACTGCCATCAATGATGACTTATCATTAACTTATCGTTTTTGAAAGAATACTAGGTATTTATTCCCTTTGCCGTGAACCAGCATTTACATGTCGATCTATTCCCCAGGTGGCCGCCCACAACCTGCACAAGGCGGTGCGCGAGTGGTCGTCGAAGGACAACGAGATCATCGCGGCCGCCAAGCGCATGGCCATCCTCATGGCGCGCCTGTCCGAGCTCGTGCGCTCAGACTCTAAAGGTACGCTCACTGTAGACGCTCTGACTGTGAGGGCAAACTCACTGTACAGTGTACACGCCCTGACTCTACAGGTAAACTCACTGTTCACGCTAGGTACACTCACTGTTCATGCTTGGTACACTCATTGCACGCTCCGACTCTTAACGCCTGTAGCACACAGCCGCGAATGCGGAACGGGAGCGTTCCAGAACGAAACATTAGCGAAATCGCGAAATGCTGTCTAGTATGATTTTGTTTGATGCGTCTCACATGCACGCGAAACGAAAACGAAACGGAATCATACTACATCGTTTCGCGGTTTCGCCAATGTTACGTTTCGGAATGCTTCCGTTTCGCATTCGCGGCTGTGTGCTACAGGCGTACAGGTACGCTCACTGTTACGCTCTGACTCTAAATATAAACTCACTATACACGCTCTGACTCTAAATGTAAACTCACTGTACACGCTCTGACTCTAAATGTAAACTCAGTGTACACGCTCTGACTCTAAATGTTAACTCACTGCACACTCTCTGACTCTAAATGTTAACTCACTGCACACTCTCTGACTCTATATGTAAACTCACTGTACACGCTCTGACTATATGTAAACTCACTGTACACGCTCTGACTCTAAATGTAAACTCACTGTACTCGCTCTGACTCTATATGTAAACTCACTGTACACGCTCTGACTCTAAATGTAAACTCACTATACACGCTCTGACTCTAAATGTAAACTCACTGTACACGCTCTGACTATATGTAAACTCACTGTACACGCTCTGACTCTAAATGTAAACTCAGTGTACACGCTCTGACTCTAAATGTTAACTCACTGCACACTCTCTGACTCTAAATGTTAACTCACTGCACACTCTCTGACTCTATATGTAAACTCACTGTACACGCTCTGACTATATGTAAACTCACTGTACACGCTCTGACTCTAAATGTAAACTCACTGTACACGCTCTGACTATATGTAAACTCACTGTACACGCTCTGACTATATGTAAACTCACTGTACACGCTCTGACTTTAAATGTAAACTCAGTGTACACGCTCTGACTCTAAATGTTAACTCACTGCACACTCTCTGACTCTAAATGTTAACTCACTGCACACTCTCTGACTCTATATGTAAACTCACTGTACACGCTCTGACTATATGTAAACTCACTGTACACGCTCTGACTCTAAATGTAAACTCAGTGTACACGCTCTGACTCTAAATGTTAACTCACTGCACACTCTCTGACTCTAAATGTTAACTCACTGCACACTCTCTGACTCTATATGTAAACTCACTGTACACGCTCTGACTATATGTAAACTCACTGTACACGCTCTGACTCTAAATGTAAACTCACTGTACACGCTCTGACTCTAAATGTAAACTCACTGTACACGCTCTGATACTAACGGTACGCTCACTGTACTCGCTGTGACTTTAACGGTAAACTCACTGTACATACTCTGACTCTAGAGGTAATACAAGCTCTAAATAAAAAAAAATATTTTATTTATATGACTCTAGAGGTAAACTCACTGTTACGCTCACTGTACACGCTATGATACTAAAGATAAATAATTATTTATAAACTTGTGTTTAACTCGCTGATAATGTGTATTTGATTGCTGAAAGGTTTTTTAATAATCGGTCCAGTTTTATTTGAGTTTATTTATTAAAAATAAACACATATTTTCTGTTTATAATATTAATAATATTGTTTCTTTATTTGAAACAGCTGGTTAGATTTCAGTAAAATAGTTAAATACTATTGTACATATGCTTACTCTATTAATAATAAAAAAACATATCATATGCTATTACCAACACATTTCATCATTGCACTTTATTTCAATCATTCTGCCACGAAAACTACGATAACATGACTCGCCCCGCCTATTTGAATAGTCGTCAAAATATCTGTCCTACATAAATATTGTTATGTAGTCCAACCTTGTACCAGGTGTAATAAATAAGTAAGGACAAATCACACAGATTGAGTTAGCTCAATAGCAAATTAAAAACTTGTGTCGTGAATACTAACTCAACGATACTATATTTTATAACAGATACATATAAGATAAACATCCACGACCCAGGCTAATTTAAAAAAGATCGTTTTCCATCTTGAATGACCGGAGATCGAACCCAAGACACTACGATTTTTATACTTACGGGTCGTCAAAAAAGGTGTAGAAATGAAACAAGTCATCTTATTTTTGTTTATATATTTATCATAATCATTTGTAATATATACTCATTCGATGTGGTGTATTCATTGTGTATTTGTACGCTGCTTTCTCCGGAATTTAGAAGTGGCTATGAACTTAAGCGGTAAGTAGCTTGTATGTATATATGCTATGCTAAATGTATACTTTAAAAAAATTGAGTTCGACCAAAGTGGGTGCCTGATTACGACAAGAACATAGAGTTTCCGTATTTTTTTTCGGTTTTGGAATAACGTAGTCTGAACTTTCGTCCTTACGGAAACTCACGTGATTCGAATGTTAAGCAACCCCGGGCGCAGTCCCCACTTGTATGGGTGACTGCAAGTGGCATAAAAATATCTCGAGCTCTTCCATACTTCGGAAGGCGCGTTAAGACGTTGGTCCCAGCTGTCATCACTGATGGCAGTCGTTTAGCTATGTCAGATGCTTTTAGGCAGCTTGAAAACCAAAAAAGACACCAGTGTTGGCCGCACACAAGAAAAACAAAAACAGTTACTTCAGATGAAGGTAACATTAGAATTTTGTTTATTAACCGTTTTACTGTAATTATGATACCAAATCACAGCCCATTGGGGCATTTTAGGTGTTTTGAGCACGAACTGACGGGCCGCGTATGCGATTTACGCCTACTAGCCGGGACGGACATTATTACTTTCGTCACAAGGAGGACGCGAGCGACGCATGTGGTCAAACTGGTTATTAAGATAATACATAAAATTTGCCGTGTGGTTCCCGGCTGGGTAGAATAGGATTAACATTTATGAGGACACACCAACCTAGTTCCTGATTTTATCTTTATTTAGGACTTTGCCTATTATTTATTGATTAATATATAGAATAGGATTACTCCAAGTCTTTCCGTGTTTGTTGTGAGAAGGCGACTTAGGAAACAAAAGCTAAACGAAGCTTATAAACATCAAAAAATCCTCTCCAACCCGACTGGCCAGCGAGTTGAGTGTAAGCCAATTCCTCTGACTGCTCTGGCTAATGTATTGGTCTGGTAGTACAGAGAGGGTCGTGCTTCGACAGTGGAGACTAAAAAGACCTGATGATTATGATGATGTTTACAATATTAACTTAGGTGTTCAGGTAGCAAGCGTGAGCTGATCGCGACTGCGAAGCGTCAGAAGAGGTGACACGATGTGGTTCCCGGCAGAGTAGAATAGGACCGCTCCAAGTCTTTCCGTGGATGTCGTAAAAGGCGACTTAGGAAACACAAGCAAAGCTTGTAAACATCAAAGAGACGTTTCCAAACCGAGTGGCCAGCTTTTTTAAACTAGGCCCCTCCAGCATGATCGTAGACTGTATTTTCAAGTTAAAAGGTGTCTTCCAGCTATTTGTAAAAAAAACTAAATTGCAAAGAAAAAAAATATTTTGCCTAACCAAAAATCAACCCGTCTGGCCAGCGTGTAGAATGTAAGTCAAATCTTCTGACTGCTTTGGCTCTGGTAGTACAGAGAGGGTTGTGCTCATGCAGTAAAGACTAAAAAGACCTGATGATGTTTTCAATGTTAACTTTCGTGTCCAGGCAGCAAACGTGAGCTGATCGCAACTGCGAAGGCTATAGCCGAAGCGTCGGAGGAGGTGACGCGGCTCGCCAAGAAACTGGCTCTGGAGTGCACGGACAAGAGAATCAGGACGGTAAGATAGCTGTGTCTAGTGGTTATCTAAAGGTTTTCAATATATTAGTTTTCTAAAAAAAATATTAAGATTGTCCAATATTTTTTTATTATCTAACTGACGGAATAATTTAAGTATTTTAACCCAGGAAACTAGTTTATTTATTCAGGCGTTGCGGAAGTTACATGCACTTTGAGTTAAATTAATTAGTCTGCTTCCGCCACAAATAGGTTGCATGAACTGACTGGCGGTGAAAGCACACAAATTAACTCAAAGTTGACCGATTCTTAATAGTGTTATTGAACTTTTTCTTTTATTCGTTTTCTTCTTCATTCAAGCATTTGTACCATCGTCTGCTATGGTAAGGTATATGAAATAAAATAATGTGGTTGTTTCCAGAACTTGCTACAAGTGTGCGAGAGGATCCCCACTATAGGCACGCAGCTCAAGATCCTGTCTACCGTGAAGGCCACTATGCTGGGCGCTCAAGGTACCGCTTATTTCTTCTTCATTGTATTGAAATATCTTCTTGCTTCTTTATAAACTATTTTATACATGTAATTCTACTACTAAGTTACTTTTGACTTTGGTAATAAATAAAATTATGGCTAACGTTATAAACACTGGTGTGAACGTGCAGAGTATTTACCAACTTTTAAAAATCTTTGATTGTCCTTGAAGTTTAGTAACTACCCCGCTCGTTCTGATCGCTTATTATTAATTATTAATAATGTTACTTCTGAGATATACATGGCGAAATTTTGATCATTTCGGACCCCTAAATGGGTGATTCCGCACGTCAATATGAACATCTTTTACTATGGGACTATACAAATACAAAAAGTCTTAATAAACTCCACAAGTTGTACACTACGATATAAATGAGCAGGATTTACAATAAAATATGAAACTTGTGGCAGCTCTGGAGATACCAAACTAGGCCGGAGCTTGTATCTTGGGTTCCTTTTGATGTAAATTGAAACGTTTTTTTTATGGTATGGAAATGTCATTTTTTAACCAGTATTTTTCCCATCATCATTTCATTCATCATCAGGTCTTTCTTGTCTCCACTACAGGAGCACGACCCTCTCTGTACTACCAGAGCCATATACTAGCCTGAGTAGTCAGAAGATTTGGCCTACACTCTCCAAGCGGGTCAGACGGGTTGGAGAGGTCTCTTTGATGTTAAAAGCTCTGTTTAGGAAAAGTTATTCATCTGACGGGCTGGATCACCCACGATAAATTGTTAATCATGTATGCTATTCTTTTATTTCTAAGTCTATGCTTTCTGCCAATAATAATGCTGCTTGTTGCTCCTAACAGTTGGCATGCCGGACTACAAAGGTACTAAGACAAGCTTATAATATTGTGTTGTCGGCACCATACAAATATACGTATTGTGCGTTACACATATATCACTTTACACGATCTGTGCTTTCGCTCAAATCATATTTAGCGCCTACCTTGTTTAATATTTATTCAAATGACCAGCCTGCTATCCCAGAAACGCGCCGTTTTATATATGCCGATGATCTGGCTTTAACAGCTCAAGCACGAAACTTTGAAATTGTTGAGACTCGCCTAACTTCAGCCATATCCCAGCTTACGGGCTACTATAAAAATAATTCTCTGAGACCAAACCCTTCAAAGACTGAGTCGTGTGTGTTTCACTTGCGGAATCGAGAGGCTAGTAGACAGTTAAAAATCTCTTGGGACGGCGTAGATGTTAAACACAATGAAACACCAAAATATCTCGGTGTCACTTTGGACCGTTCCCTGACATTCAGAGCTAACTGTCGGAACCTGAAATCCAAAGTGAATTCTCGTAACAACATTCTGCGCCGTCTCACCAATACCGGGTGGGGAGCATCGCCTCATGTGCTTCGCACTAGCTGTCTCGCTCTGTGCTACTCAGCTGGCGAGTATGCATGCCCAGTCTGGGCACGTTCCACTCATGCAAAAGAAGTAGACGTGGCGCTTAACGCCTCCTGTCGTATTGTGACTGGCAACTTAAAACCAACACCCTTGTCCCATCTGTATACCTTATCTGGAATAGCACCACCAAGCGTACGACGTAGGATCATGGCTGCAGTGGAAAAATATAAACAAACGCATGATACGCGACACTTGCTATATGGTCAAGCCCCTCCACCCTCGAGACTCAAGAGTCGTATTAGTTTTTTGAGAGAACCCAACATCAACCCAACAAAAGCCCCTAAAGCCCGAATGGAGCAGTGGATAAGTAAATATCCACCATTACCGTCCCAGATTCCACCTGCTGAAAAACTACCACCGGGAGGCAATCTGCCCTGGCCAGTTTGGAGGTCTTTAAATAGACTTCGCGCTGGTGTCGGCAGATGCCAGGAAAACCGAGTCAGGTGGGGTTTTTCCAGCAATAGCAATTGCAACTGTGGCGCTGCCCAGTCAATGGACCACCTATTGGTGTGCCCTGAATGTCCAGCTTCCTGCACTCAAATAGACCTTAATGAGGCAAATGACCGAGCAGTCGCAGTTGCAAGTTATTGGTCAAGGCAAATATAAAACTAGCCATCTACGACTCGAAAGAAGAAGATCATATTTATTAAAACCTAATTTAAATATGAAAATCCAACATTACGTTCCAAAAGGAAGAAAATAAGTGTAAGGCGTAAAAATTAACAGATAGGCGGGCGGAGTAGATACGGCGCAAATATGAAACACTGATAAGATTTTACCTTATTGTCATAATCAAAACGACCAGCATCGCTAGAAAAAAAACGCTGCTGCCACGTGCGGGCAGAGGAGGCGTCAATTTTTTTTTTGTGATTTTAGTCCTTTTCAGAAGGACATTAAGTCTTAAAATCCTATTAATGTGCCATCACTGCCGCCCTGCACGCCTGTACCGTATCTGTACCGTGCCTCGCCGTATGTGTCTTTTCTGTGTGTTTTATGCCTATGGTATTGGATCAGACGTTGTATAAAAAAAAACTGGCCACGTTTGAATATTATTTCATAGCAGGCCACACGATAGGCTTTCAAAATGTTACTGCAAGTCCTGTTTGTGTGCAGCCGGTGACGAGTCGATAGCCTTTACTCTGAGCGAATCAACCACACCTACTTCGTTGTATTCTTATCCTTACATAAAATAAAGTAATTTCCACTGTTTATTCGCTTTGATTTTTTAAACTTCTCAATGGATTTTAAGAGGGTATACTAGCAGTGCGTTTTCCATACAAATGTATTTCTCTATTTTCTCACTGAAAACTGCTTCTAGAGGCACAATTCTTTTTACATACAATCTATTACTAAAATAGGTATGCCCTTATGTTTTATTTTTTTCTAAAAACCTGTTTAAAAAAAAAAAGATTGAACAAAAACAGTTTTTTTGGAAAAAATAAAAAATAGGGGCATTCCTATTTTAGTACTAGAATTTATGAAAAAAGAATTGTGGCTCTAGAATCAGTTTTCAGCGAGAAAATAGAGAAATACATTTGTATGTAAACCATATTGAAAAAATACTGCTAGTATACGCTCTTAATCCACTTTTTAGTTATAGATAGAGTCATTAGGAAGGTTCATAAGTATGATACATTCTCGGGCGCAGCCGGAGAGGGCTAGTACTAAAACATTAAATAACGAAAAAACAAGATATGTAACATTGAGACCGAACTACCTACGCCGGTATTGTTGTAACAATCAGTTGCTGCCTACTGTATATTGATTTACATATTTGTTTTTGCACTTATTTTTTCATCAGGCATGTTTACGTCCATAAATATAGATAAGCCATTACATTATAATATGAAACCTTAAGAGTCTTACATCAGCCAACTAGTGCCCACCTTTATTTTTTTTCCTTTTAATCATAAGAGTCTTACATCAGCGAAACTAGCGCCTCCAGTTATTTTGTTCTTGTACTCCTAAATAGGATCTAATCGAAAAAAGTCGACAACTAATATTATAAATGCGAAAGTGACTTTGTTTGTTTGTTACGCTTTCACTCTCTATCTACTGAACGATCATGAAGAAATTTGGCATACATATAGGTTAGGGTACTGAGAAGGACATAAGCTATATATCACGCGGGCGAAGCCGAAGGTAACAGCTAGTTCATGTATAAATACTAACGAACGCGAACTCACACAATAATAGTCGCAGTCACGTATTCCATTTGAAACCTTATCACACTTACTTAAGAACCGAAGTCTTTATATGATAATGCTCGTGACTGTACTCATATAACTTGAAATGCTGTCAAAGAGCGTTTTGTGATAAAATGTTGTGGTTTTGTTAATAGGAAGCGAAGAGGACCAGGAAGCGACTGAGATGTTGGTCGGCAACGCGCAGAACTTGATGCAGAGCGTGAGTATTATTCATCATCATCATGATCAGGTCTATTTTTCGTCTCCACTGCAGGAGCACGACTCTAGAGCTGTACTATCAGACCCATAAGCGAAGATTTGACCTACACCATGCTTGACAGACCGTTGGAGAGGACTTTTTGGTGTTTATAAGCTTTGTTTAGTTTGCGTTCATTAAAACTTGGAGTGGTCCTATTCTACTCTTCGGGGAACCACACGGCGATTATTGATCAATTCTCACTAACTTAAACGGGATGGAAACATTTTTTAATTTATCATATCAAATTAATCAAGTGTGGAAATGATTTCATGGTACTACCACTCGGTTGGGGTTGACATTGAGGGTCGTATCTTTCAAAAACGCAGACCTAATGTTATCGGAAACTGAACATAAACTTTTTTTAACACATACAAGTACTACTGCCAGGTTAGGTCATTAATGATTTTAACCTCAAAGCATAGTCATCATCATCATCAACAGAGATATGTGCCTAATTTCGGATCATCAAACAATCACTCCTATATAACCACTTATTACTTGTCGAGCTCCGTGGCGCAGCGGTCAACACGCCAGCCTGCGACACCGGGGTCATGGGTTCGATCCCCGGTCAGGTCAAGATGGAAAACGATCTTTTTCAAATTGACCTGGGTCTTAGATGTTTATCTATATAAGTATATATTATAAAATATAGTATCGTTGAGTTAGTATCCTGCGACACAAGTTCACAACTTACTGTGGGGCTGGCTCAATTTGTGTGATATGTCCCTATATATTTATTTATTTAATTCTCCAGGTGAAAGAGACGGTGAAGGCGGCTGAGGGAGCCTCCATCAAGATTCGCACAGAGCAAGGCGGGTACAGGCTGAGATGGGTGCGCCGCTCGCCCTGGTACCAGATCTAAGGAAGAAGAATCTACGGAGTTTGGTATGTGTGTGGTAGTTTGTAAAGTCCGTAGTTTAATACGCGGTAGAATATGATTAATATGTAAAATACGGGTCACTCGCGGATGAAGTCAGATACCGGCCGACATATTTCGACCTTATCCGGAAGTCTTCCTCAAGGCGAAGGTTAGTTGTGGTAAACCCACGCTACCGGCGAAATTCACTTTTGCTAGAAGCATAAATGGACTGTCCGGGGAAGTACTACGAACAGAAAATCAACGTTTAAGTAGTAGCTTAAACGCTGCTATGCTTCGTTCATTCGGTGAGCGAGAGAGCCGGAGGCCGATCCTCTTTCCCCTCTGGGAGGGAAAAATAAAAGCCCGGCTACGCTCACATGTCACATCCCTGGTGTTGCAGTTGTCCATGGGCAGCGCTGATCACTTACCATCAGATAACCAACTTGCTCGTTTGCCGTACTATGAAATAAAAAATAATTTGACCCGGACGCGTGCACGAAGTCGTCCCAATTCTTACTCTGTAGCTGACTTCATACGTGAGTGACCCGTATTTTACATTTTAATTATGATAATATCTCATGTTAGTTTTAATAAAATAAAGTAGTAAGTAGTTGAGTCGCCCCATTCAGGATCGGACAGTGTTTTGTTAAAATTGAATAACGTTAATGTGTCACGATAAAAATAATAATTAATCAATAATAAGATTCAAAATAAATAAAGAAAAAATAATTAATTGCTTGTTAGGCGTATTGTTTTATACGGTAATATTAAATTTAAGCTCAATTGAAATAAATAAATAAGTAAATGTTTTCAGATTTTGCAAACCGCCACTGCCACACCCGCCGACAACGCCATCTGCCGGAAACTAACACTTCATATACAAAAACACTTTGTATATGGTTACAATTTAATGCAAACGAAAATAATACAAACAATAAATCTTATAACTTAAAATAGTTGGATAACATTTGAATATAATGAAAAGAAGATCTATACATAGTATACACAGCTATTACGTCTTTATCCCTTACGGGGTAGACATACAGCTTTATGACAGTAGGCCTTAAAGCTCGAATCGATAGGTATGTTTAAGAATAAACGTTCGAACGAGCAGAGGGCAGCAAAGGGTGTGAACGGGCCCTTAATAAAGCACCATTTTAAATTTTCAACCGACTTCAAAAAAAGGAAGTTATCAATTCGACCCGTCAGATTTACACATTTGTGTGTTTGTCCGCACATATCTTAAAAAGTATAAGTCGGATTGCAAATTTTACTGGCATAGTCTAACTTATGGAACAGTGCAAGTTTCATCAAAATCGGTGCAGAAGTTTTTGAGATCGAGAAGTGTGTGTATGTCACAGTCACTAGGAAAAAATCGGTAGTCCTAATTTTTCTTATTTACATAAGATGCTACGGGCCTCGTTATTATTTTTTCTTATATTTCAGTAATTTTACGTTACTATTGTATGTAAATGTAACATTTTGTAATCTATATGTCAATATTTATCGCTTAGTAACATATAAACTCATAATAAGTATAATTATTTTAGTAATTACTAGCAGCCTTACCCGGCTGCGCCCGGGCATGTATTATACCTTAAAACCTTCCTCGTGAATCACTCTATCTATTGGTGAAAACCGTATGAAAATCCGTGGAGTAGTTTTTGAGTTTATCGCGAACAGACAGACAGACAGACGCGGCGGAGGACTTTGTTTTATAATATGTAGTGATGTACGTCCTAATTTTAACCTTTACATTATGACAATGAGGATTTTTATAAAATCCGTAGATAGATATTTTCTGTAACACAAACAATAGTTTATCGGAACCGGCGCTACTAAACGACTATTTGTGAAGATGGGGTGACGTCATTCAAATGTACGACATATGCTTAAAATTTTTAGGGTCCAGTGTCGCACTCATTTGAAATAAAAATTTCAAAAGAAAACGGGTATACCATTTAAAAACATTTGTGGCCATTTTTGACAAAATTCTTAAGAAAAGCCAATGTGCTCACAGTCTCACAGTAGTCCATCTATCCTCACAATTCAAAGTTCTTTCTTTAAAAATTATTTATTTCAAATGGGGGCAGGATTGGACATTGAAAAAAAATGGCTCGTTTAGTAAAATCGCCCGTTCAAAAATATTATTCTACTACTGCAATCTGATTTTTAGTACTTCAAAAATTATTTAATCTTTTAAAATATTACTCTATTTTAACACGGTTATTACTATGATAGTAAGCCTAAGGGGCTATGCAAACTGGGTTTTTTAGACGCTCAGAAAACGCTGACGGTTAAAAAAACGCGTCTTGTTCGTAGTCCCTTTATAGCTATTTATTTACAACGACGTCTTTTAGTCGAATGTGAAGAGTGTGATTAAGAATGTAAGTGCCATGAGTTAGTGCTTTATTTAGTTCTAGTGTAGTTAGTCGTAATTCTTAACATATCTTGTGACGTCATAACATAAGTGGGTCAGTTGACTACAGTGGCAATCAATGCAGTTCAACATAAATAAGCTTCTACGATATAAAATAGGTCTGCTAGTAAATAGTTACAATATACCTCATTGAAATGGCAATGGGTGGGACACATAGCACGTATGACTGACGGCCGATAGGTCAGAGCACCTATTGAATCCATATTTATATAAAAATAAGTAGTTGTGCAGTAGGTAAAGGTAGCAAAAAGAAAATATTTAGGTACCTACGTATTAATAGACAAAAATAAATATGAGCTTATTTTTATCAATAACCAAAGTTGTGACGT
The DNA here is from genome assembly GCA_963082605.1 of Rhodophaea formosa. Classification (NCBI taxonomy): domain Eukaryota; kingdom Metazoa; phylum Arthropoda; class Insecta; order Lepidoptera; family Pyralidae; genus Rhodophaea; species Rhodophaea formosa. The sequence goes on along the minus strand of OY720228.1, from coordinate 13,063,184 downwards.
CAAAAGACCCTTGTGATGATGTAGATATTTTGAAAATCAATTTATATATATCTCTATATCCTAAATGTATTAGGGCAAAAGCAATAATGGTTTGTGCCAATACAGAAATTCATACTTGTGTTTAAATATATTTGTCTATGGAAGTCTTCCCATATGGTAAAATGACTTACGTTTTAATGTTTAAGGTTATATTTCCATTGAAGCCTATAATACTTACCAGATAGCATGTCCATAGAGGTCATCGTCCCATATCTACTGTTTTCTTTCAGTGCCGGACATTTCTATCGCTATATCACGGTTACGTAAATAAATTAAGTGATTGGAATTATGTACATGAAAGGTATGCGACTGTCGAAGGTCAATAGCCTTAATTGACATACTACCTGGCATCTATTATAGTCGATCTATCCTTAGTGATTGTTCTTATATATAAGGTCCATTTGAAGGTCGATTTTTCTTAATTTGCTATTTAAAGATTTCTCTGATGAGTTGGTGCCACCCCTTTTAATATTTGCGCTTACTTCAAACGGACCTTAGATATTTGCAATATCTTCATTATGTTTTTACGTGTAATAAAATATTTATATAAATCAATCTCTATTTTTTAAGCAACGGAACGGACAAATATTATACACACATCATATTTATATCTATTTTTATACCTCGTAGAAATCATATAGACAGACAACTATTGTAATAATCCTAAAATAATACTTTCCTTGTATAAGTATGTATCTTAAAATAGGCCTTATTGCTACGTGAACGAGTGCTATGTATTGTGCTGATAATATAGAGTAAAGCTTAGATAAGTAGTTTGAAGCTTGAAATTTTGTGCCTGGGATCTTTTAGGGTAAGTATTCACTAGGGTACTAAGGGTGCGCCATAGAACGGTTTTCGAAAATGGATAGGAGACGTCATACTCGATACTCGTTGTGGTTCTTAAAATGTTGAAAGTGGATTTTGCAAGCGCCACCTGATACACGATAACAACTCGAAAATGTGACGTCACAAGTGCTTTTTATTGATTTTTAGGGTTCCGTAGTAAACAAGGAACCCTTATAGTTTCGCCATGTCTGTCTGTCTGTCTGTCTGTCTGTCTGTCTGTCTGTCTGTCCGTCCGCGGTTTTACGCAGAGACTATAAGTACTAGAAAGCTGTAATTTGGTATAGGTATGTATATTAATTATGGCAAAAAAGTGGTAGAATAAAAACTTGAAAAAAAATTTTTTTTAGGGTAGCTCCCATACAAGTAAAGTGGGGGAGTAATTTTTTTTTCTCTATTTACCCATCGTGTGGGATATCGTTAAATAGGTCTTTCAAAAATATTGTGAGGTTGAGAACACTATTTTTCGATTTAGGGATCCGTTTCCGAAATATTTGGTTTTAAAGTGCGAATTTTTGTTAGAGGTAAGTGTCCCCCCCCCTCTATCTGCTAAACGGTTATATATAGATACGTGAAAAAAATTACAGCTGTAGTATATATACTGAAGTTTAAAGGAAAACTATCAGAGCTGAGTACTAAGTGCAAACTAAAAAGTTATAGGCAACCAACTTATAAACTGTAAAATTTCATACTATTTTCATTGTTAGATGTTTTTGGTCGTTAAACTGTAAGGTGCGAGTGTGAATAGTGTGAACTCAAAGTTGTCATTCGCAACTACGGAACCCTACACTGCGCGTGGCACGACACGCACTTGGCCGGTTTTTTTTATTAATAGTTCCCTCTAATAACACTAGATGGCGTGGCGCTCTGCACAAACAGTCTTTATTACATGGGCGATGTGTAGCCCTTTTTTTCTAGTGAACATGTACCCTTTGGTCCCATTATTCGACTATTTTGTAATGCAACTAATATTTTGATATTTATAAGTAAAATAAAATTGTAAAAAATTAATTAACTATCTACTCAATAATGGAATTTTTAAATCAATTTTAGATTAAAACAATCTTATCGTTTTTGTACATCGAAATAAGTACACGTATCGTTGTTTTTATTTATTAAATTTTACACTTTTTTTACTTAGTGCTATGATTGTTTTTATTTGGCATCTACATATATTTTTCACTGTCAGCTGTTTAAAAATAAGTAAGTCTAATTACAGTTAGCATAATGATAGCCGGTACCATAGTTATCAAAAGCCTGCCTTCCATACCGACTTGTGTGATATAAAATTTACCGTACATTTAAGTGGATTTACTCAATATATATTTAGATTATATGCGTATTTAGATATAGCCATCCCTCTCGGTTAAAATACAAGTAGGTTTCGAGCTGTCATGAGTAATTAAATGGTTTTTAAATAGCATTACAATGCTCGGTTTATATACATACTTTTAATTGTCATGAGTTGTTTTAACATTGTAATACATGGGTCACATATGATGGGCACGTTCCCGTCATCATCATCTGGTCTTTTTTAGGCTCCACTGCAGGAGCGTGACCCTCTCTGTACTACCAGAGCCATATATTAGCCAGAGCAGTCAGAGGATTTCGCCTACACTCTCCATGCCGGCCAGACTGGAGAGGTCTCTTTGATGTTAATTACTTTGTTTGGCTTGTGTTCCCTTATGCCTATCCCTACTATAATATTATAAATGCGAAAGTGAGTTTGTTTGTTTGTTACGCTTTCACGCCGTATCTACTGAACCGATCATCATGAAATTTTGCATACACATAGGTTAGGGTACCGAGAAGAACATAGGCTATAAATTACGCGGGCGAAGCCGCGGGTAACAGCTAGTTAGCAATAAAGTAATTAACTGTAATTAATTTAAAGGGTGAGGTTTAAATTCGTTTTCTCAGACTTATTGTTTTTTATTTGCTCTCAGAAATGACCTGGGTAAAAGCTTAACTTCTAAACTCTATCGAGTGTATTCCCAGTCCGGTTATCTTCTTAACTAAAAGTGTAACCAACATAGTATTAAGTAGATATTTTTCCTCTTTAACCACATTTACTATGTGTCATGAACAAAACTGATCCTAAAAATAGTTTCAGTTTACTTTATTATATTTTAGAGTACATATACATATATTTTTGTATGAATCTGTATGTATGAGGAACTGTGCGGTAGTTAGTTTGTATTTAACAGCGTTGCGTATTTTTATAACAATTAGAATAATATTAACTAGCCGTCTCGAAATTATCACAAATCGTGTGCTTATTATAATTATTATTTGATAATTCTTGTATTTTTGTTGTATTGATTTAAGTTTTATTTATTCTAATAAAAGATTTTTATGAATTTCGTTTTTATTTATTTATGCTTTGCCTTTTAGAGTTAGGTAGTCTATGTTAATAAGATTCTAATAACTTACAAAGAGCAAGTTTCCACTTGGCCTAAATATTTAGATTTACTGTCAAAAATCTTCTAAACTATCAACTCTTATAATTAAGAAATCATTGAACTTTCGGTAGTATTGAGCCACCTATTTCTAGTGAAGGACACTAGAGCTTATTCAGAGGATGTTTTGTCAAATAATTCTACCAAGGGTCCCCATAATTATCCTGTGTATTTTATATCTACTCAAGAGTAACCTTACAGGAAGATTTTGGAGTTTTGTCGAGTAATCTGTCTTTTTCAGCTAACTACTCATATGTCCAAGAACATTTAAAAACACCTTCTTATGCAAGTTCCCCACTGTGTGTGTCATTTAGGTCGGATGATGCAAATGCAAGATGCAATGCAATGATGATTACATAGAGCTGATCTAAAAATTGCAATTTAGTCGCGTTTTCAGAGTTGTTCTAAGTGAAATTAGTTTACTTTAATATCCTGTTTGATGATCTTCATCAGGTCTTCTATAGTCTCCACTGCAGGAGCATGACCCTCTCTGTGCTATCGGAGTTATTTATAAGTATTAGCCTGTGCAGTCAGAGGATTTGGCCTACACTCTACACGCTGGCCAGACGGGTTGGAGAGGTCTCTTTGATGTTTATAAGTTTTTATTAGCTTGTATTTCCTAAGTCGCTTCTACGACATCCACGGGAAGACTTGGAGTGGTCCTATTCTACTCTGCCGGGAACCACACGGCATGCCTTGAAAATATTATTTCCAACAAGTCTCACTGAATAATGTAGTTAGGTATGTAGAAAAAAAAAAACAACTTTTACAATTTGGTCATTCATTAGCCTTAACAGAACGCTAATCCGTCGTCCACTCACTCGAGGCATTTTGCAACACCCCGACGCTGGTCTTCCGGAGACACCGGCCAATCGGGAAATATCAATGCTGCAACGCACGCCAAACCGTGCGTACTAAGGGTAGTTATGATTTTTTAGGGGCCAGCGCTGCCACAATTATTTTTTATAATTTTTTTAAAGAATACTAAGTTTCCATTTAAAATTTTGTTCTGCGAGGCGCTAGGTAACCCTTCAAACTATTTAATGAACTAATGATTGCCCCTAAAACTTTTAACGTGAAGCTTTTCCAAAAGTGGTCGATATAATGGTAAAAAAACTTCACGTTCTCATTTTAAATTGTAAACAGTAGTTCAAACAATAGTTTCAAAAAATTATCTAGGGCCTCGCAAGACAAAATTTAATATGATCTCTTCGTTTTCCTTCAGTAAATTTATTTGAATTGGTACCAGCACTGGACCCCATGAAATTCATCTATGCGTTAACATAACTCCCGACAATTACTATAAAAGACACACAAAGCATAAGTAGTTCTGATTCGTAACGATACTACCTTTCGATAGTGCCATTATGACCTCCATATTAGACCTAGTTAATGTATATACGAAATATTCTCCCTACCTATGTAGTGTAGGATAGAAATAAAATTATACATAGCTTAAAATAAGTAATATATTTTTATTTAGATGAATAAACTTATATTCTTATATGTTGGCGTTTTATTATATCCTAATCAAGAATACAAGTGAGTAAACTAAACGACGGCTTCTGCGGCGCAGTGGTTATGACGCCAACCTGCGACCCGAGTAGTCCCGGGTTCGATCCCCGGTCAGATCAAAATGGAAAACGATATCTTTCAGATTGGCTTTGGATTTTTATCTAAAGAAGTATTTAGTTTATATGGGATTTATTTTGCATTCACAATGCTTATTATATTTTCTTTATTTAGTAAATAAAGCAGTATTTATTAATAATTACGGAGGAGCTCGAGATATTTTATGCCACTTGCGGTCACTCATCCAAGTAGGAACTGCGCTCGGGGTTGCATAATATGCGTGAGTGCTAATAATGCTCACTTCCACTGGGCCATAACAGGTACGCAATTATGACATGAATCTATCTATCTATCAGCCAGGGACGTCCACTGCTGGACATAGGCCTCCCCCATAAATCGCCACAAATTGCGGTCTTGTGCATATTGTCATCATGAATACTGTAAATATTATTTGGAAAGGTTTTTACGGGCGCCTGTTTGCCTGACGCCAACGCTCCTAGTGTAGCTCCAGAACAGCAGACCAATAAGTGTGAAAATGAAGTACAAGTATTTGCCTGCAAAATAAATATACACGGACAAATCACACAGATTGAGCTAGCCCCGAAGTATGTTCTTGTGTTATGGGATACCTACTAAATCAACGATACTATATCTTATAACAAATACATATATAGATAAACATCCAAGACCCAGGTCAATCTGAAAAGATCATTTTCCATCTTGACCTGACCGGGGATCGAACCGGGTACCATCCGTGTTCAATTCCTCAGTTTGTATATACTTACACAGAAAAGAAACAAAATTAATAATGATTAGAACACGGTAGTATCGTGCGTGGCTAATCTCGACAACAAAGTCACGTAATGAAAACAATTCAGAAAAATCGAGTGTGTCGGGTGACGGATATAGCCGCGTTGTTTTCTGTTAATCCCTGTACAGAAGGGTCACATTAACGTTTAATTTTTGTTAGCCTCATAACGCGCAAAGGTTATCTATCTACGAATATTATAAAGAGGAAAGTTTTCAGTGGTTGTTTGTTTGCATTGAATAGGGTCTGAAATTACTGGACTGATTTTCGAAATTCTTTCACCTATAAAAAGCAAATTTATGTGCGGGTAACATAGGCTATAACTTACGCTGAACAAGTCGTGGGAAAAATGCTAGTTGTCTATAAATGATTCTTCTTCGTTATCCGTCATCCGATTATGTTCCTTCTCGCTTGCTTGCTCCATCTTCGCTGTGATAGATGTGTGTGATATGATTTGTTTAGAGTTTTTGCGGCCAGTTGCCTGCCTGACGCCAATAAAAATAAATGATTGAGTAATATCAATTAAAACTTCACAAAAAAAATTTAAATCGCTGAAAAAAAACAAAAAAAAAACAACCATTTATCCTACCTTTCGGGTTGAAATTTTTGTTTCCAAATGTCGATAGAATTCTTCTTCACACATACCTACATTCTCTTATCCCCGAGAACATAGAAAAAAATACCTCCCGAGTGACATAGGCTACATTTTTTGCCATGTTAGGTGTATAAATAATGTAATAATCGCGATAAAAACCGTATTAAAATAATTTTATTTAAATGTGTAACAACCGCGAAAACATAAGAAAACATTATGTCGGGCTTGTTTGTTATGCAAAAATGCAACTTGTATTTCGAGTTACCAGCAAAGGTCTCATAGGATTTTTTTTCATATTGTCAGAATGAGTCACCCCTTCAAGGAAACGTCAGTGGTTATTTTTATACGCTGTATATAATTAGGTAGGTTTATCCCTAACTAACACTTTGCCGTGTGGTTCCCGGCAGAGTAGAATAGGAACACTCCAAGTCTTTCCGTGGATGTCGTAGAAGTCGACTAAGGAAACAAAAGCTAAACAAGCTATTAACATCAAAAAGACCTCTCCAACCCGTCTGGCCAGCGTGGAGAGTGTAGGCCAAACTCTCTGACTGCCCTGGCTAATACATGGCTCTGGTAGTACAGAAAGGGTGGAGACTAACAAGGACATGAAATGATCCCTAAATAATATTATAAATGCGAAAGTGAGTTTGTATATTTGTTTGTTACCTCTTCACGCTTTATCTATCTATCAGCCAGGGACGTCCACTGCTGGACATAGGCCTCCCCCATAAATCGCCACAAATTGCGATCTTGTGCATATTGAGTCCACCGACTCCCGGCTCCGCGCTTTATCTACTAAAACAATATTAAAATTTGGCATACACATAGGTTAGAGTACTGAGAAGGAGATAGGGTACCTTTATTTCGGAAAAACGTACTGTTTCCGTGGGATTTGCGATAAACGACGCGAGTGAAGTTGCGGGTTAAAGCTAGTTGTTAAATATCAGTATTCAATTTCGCCTTGAATTATTTTTTAATATAATTCATCATCAGCAGGCCGATTTGATAACTCGGTGTACAACGATTTGATTGTCACTTTAATATCCATTACGGTTTTCATATCTTAGATAAAAATAGTCATTCATACCGAAGCCGTAATGAATATTGAAGTTACCATGAAAATGATGTACACCGTAGCTGTCAAAAGTGAGCAAATAGGCCCGCAGGTCTTTTTAGTCTCCTCTGCAGGAGCATGAGTCTGTATTACCAGTGCAGTGCCATATATTAGCCAGAGCAGTCAGAGGAATTGGCCTACATTCTCCATGCTGGCCAGACGGATTGGAGAGGTCTCTTTGATGTAGATAAGCCTTGTTTAGCTTGAGTTCCCCAAGTAGGCTTCCACGACTTTCACGGAAAGATTTGGAGTGGTCCTATTTTACTCTTCCGGGAACCACACGACATTGCATATAAACTATGTAGGTAGTTGTAGGTATATGTATTGTTATATCAGTATTAAAGGCTCAAATCATTTTTAGGGTTCCGTTGTAAACTAAGAACCCTTATAGTTTCGCCATGTCTGTCTGTCTGTCTGTCCGTCCGCGGTTTTACTCAGAGACCATAAGTACTAGAAAGCTGTTATTTGGTATGGGTATGTATATTAATCATGGCAAAAAAGTGGTAGAAAAAAATCTTGAAAGAATTTTTTTTTAGGGTAGCTCCCATACAAGTAAAGTGGGGGAGTCATTTTTTATTCTCTACTTACCCATCGTGTGGGGTATCGTTAAAAAGGTCTTTGAAAAATATTGTGAGGTTGAGAACACCATTTTTCGATTTAGGTATCCGTTTCCGGAATATTTGGTTTTAAAGTGCAAATTTTTGTTAGAGGTAAGTGTCCCCCCCTCTATCTGCTAAACGGTTATATATGGATACGTGAAAAAAATTACAGCAGTTGCAGTAGTATATATACTGAAGTTGGAAGGAAAACTATCAGAGCTGAGTTCTAAGTGCAAACTAAAAAGTTATAGGCAACCAACTTATAAAATGTACTGAAAATTGTAAAATTTCATACAATTTTCATTGTTAGATGTTTTTGGTCGTTAAACTGTGTGGTGCGAGTGTAAACAGTGTGAACTCAAAGTTGTCATTCGCAACTACGGAACCCTACACAGCGCGTGGCCCGACACGCACTTGGCCGGTTTTTTTCATTAAATGTTTACATACTAATTGAGTTTTCGATTACACTATGCCCCTTCGAGCAACACGGCTTTTCCTCGAAGCTATGCCCAGACGAGATTGTTATTATACCTACACATACATACACTACATACATACTATCACGTCTTTTTCCCTTGCGGGGTAGACAGACAAGTATTATACCTAGTCCTTCGTTAGTCATGGCCGTGTGGTTCCCGGCAGAGTAGAATAAGGACGACCAGTCCTGTAGATGTCGTAGAAAGCGACTAAGGAACACAAGCAAAACATTCTATTAAGTCTACCTGCGACCACGAACACTGTAAAGTGCTCGAAACGTTAGGTGTATAAATAATGTAATAAACGCGATAAAAACCACAACCGTATTAAAATAATTTTATTTAAATGTGTAGCAATCGCGAAAACATTAAGGAAGTGCTTCTTTTTCTCTTGTGGGGTAGACAGAGCCCAGGTCTGTTAAACCTTATGGACACGTTTAGCATATTGGTGGGCATGTAGGTGAGAACGGAATCAAAATAGTGATGAGTTGCTAGCCGCATCGCCTATTGACGTGATTCCTGACGCCTATTCCCTCGATCGGTTTTTACGATCTGCGCGGGAAGAGAAACAGCTGGTACATTCTATTTTTTTTCTTTTCTCCCGGACCAGCATGGAAGATGATGATGGCAAAGCTTATAAACATCAAAGAGACCTCTCCAACCCGACTGGCCAGCGTGGAGAGTGTAGGCCAAATCCTCTGACTGCTCTGACTAATGTTGTTGTTGTTTTTCGTGTGTGTAAGTGGCCAAAACTAGAGTCAGATTTTTCAAGCTGCTTAAAGGCATCTGATATAGCTTAACGACTGCCATCAGCAATGACAGCCGGGGCCAACGGCTTAACGTGCCTTCCGAAGCACGGAGGAGCTCGAGATATTTTTATGCCACTTGCGGTCACCCATCCAAGTGGAGACTGCGTCCGGGGTTGCTTTACATGCGGAAGCGCTTATAAAGCTTACACCCACTAGGCCATCGGGCTCGGGTAGTACAGATGATGATGTTGACTAATTATCCTTTCGATAACACTATACTATACCCAAACGAGATTGATATTATACCTAGTCCTTCGTTAGTCATACATTATGTGTCATACAATTCTAAGTTTACAATAACTCAGGCAGTATCCGCTTGCCGGCGAGCGGCTCTGTCAGTTTGTTCGTCAGTTATTAGTAGTGATCAGTGATTTGAGAGTTGTTTGTGAGTTGTTCATTTTCCTATTGTGTTTGGTACTGTGTAAGTGTAAAAGTTGAACCATTTGAAGCTAAGGATACAGGAAAATAGGTACGTCAGTAATTGTATTAATATAATATGTATATAGTATGTCAAACTAAAATCAATACTTAAGTATATATTTCTACATACATAATATCAGGTGGTCGGACGACCTGATAAAGGTCGCAGGAAGGCGCTGGCTGGATGCAGGCCACTTCCAACCGGTCGTATTAGAAATCCTTGGGGAAGGCCTATGTCCAGCAGTGGACTTCTTGTCAGCCACATCGTCTAATGATGATGATGACATACCATCACGTCTTTTTCCCTTGCGGGGTAGACAGAGCCCAGGTGTGTAAAACCTTAAGGCCACGATTAGCATGTAGGTGGGCTTGTAGGTGAGAGAACGAAACTAAAATAGTGATGGTTTGCTAGCCGCATCGCCTATTGACATGATTCCTGATGCCCAGTATTTGATATATTTATTTATGTTTCTTATCTTTTTGGAAGTGTAGCAGGTATGGGAGATTTAATATTTTCACTGACACTTATGTAAGTTAATTTATACAGCTGCTATATCCTAACTATCCTAATTTATAAAGCGAAAGTGAGTTTGTTTGTTTGTATATTTGTTACGCTTTCACGCCGTATCTACTGAACCGATCATCATGATATTTTGCATACACATAGGTTAGGGTACTAAGAAGGACATAGGCTATATATCACGCGAGCGGAGCCGCGGGTAACGTCTAGTTATCTATATAATCCGTATCCATACTAATATCAGTATTTAACAGGCAATACAATATAGGACGCATACTTTGTGAAAGCTGTTTCCATTATTGATGATATTGCAGGCTTAAACCACCTGATTATCCGAAAAGGAAGACGATTTCGTGCTTCGGAAGGCACGTTAAGCCGTTGGTCCCGGCCGACGAGCTCCGTGGCCCAGCGGTCAACACGCCTGCCTGCGACACCGATGGTCCCGGGTTCGATCCCCGGTCAGGTCAAGATGGAAAATGATCTTTTCAGATTGACCTGGGTCTTGGATGTTTATCTATATAAGTATCTATTATAATAAAATATAGTATCGTTGAGTTAGTATCCCATAACACAAGTCTCGAACTTACTTTGGGGCTAGCTCAATCTGTGTGATTTGTCCGTATATATTTATTTATTATTATTATTTGTCATCTGAAAAATCTGACACCAGTGTTGGGAACATAAAAACACGAATAAGAAAAAACCTATCTTAGGGTTGGTTCTGGTCTACGTGTATTCGTACATTTAGGCAAGTACCTTTTGGGTTGCAGACTTCGAGCAACACGCCTTCCGTACCGGAACAGAAGCCGTGTTGCTCGAAGGTTGCAGAGTTCAGACGGCAGTCGCTCTGTGTAAAAAAAACCAGTAACCTCGTCAAATCACCTAGTGAAGGTAGCGGACCCCGGCGTGAAGCGTTACCGCTGAGGTTGCTATCGGGAATACGCTCGAATGATGTTTGGTTTTTCGTATGTGTAAGTGGCCAACACTGGTGTCAGATTTTTTAATCTGCCTTAAGGCATCTGACATAGCTTAACGACTGCCATCAATGATGACAGCCGGGACTAACGGCTTAACGTGCCTTCCGAAGCACGGAGGAACTCGAGATATTTTTATGCCACTTGCGGTCACCCATCCAAGTAGGGACTGCACCAGGGGTTGCTTAACATACGTAAGCGCTCATAGAGCTCACACCCACTGGACCATCGGGCTCCTCTATATATCCTCCGATCTTTAAAAAAAAATCAATAACTCTCAACGGGGAGCGATATTCTTTGACGAGCTCGGTGGCGCAGCGGTCAACACACCTGCCTGCGACACGGATGGTCCCGGGTTCGATCCCCGGTCAGGTCAAGATGGAAAATGATCTTTTTCAGATTGACCTGGGTCTTGGATGTTTATCTATTATAAAATATAGTATCGTTGAGTTAGTATCCCATAACACAAGTCTCGAACTTACTTTGGGGCTAGCTCAATCTGTGTGATTTGTCCGTATATATTTATTATTTATTTATTTATTTATTCTACGTACTAAATGGTTTTATTTATAATTGTAAAAGATAATAATACTGACCATCATATTTATTTTCCTCTCTCGTTTAAAACCGTAAACCGATGGAATTTCGAACCGTTTTCCTGGCGATACGGGAACACAGGAAAACATCGACCACAATGAAGTAATCTATTATTATAGCTTAGTGTAGTTAGTTGGGTGGAAGTGTTTACGTACGGATTTGAATTTTTGTCTAATAACGGTAAGTGCTTAAAAGTTTTTTTTACGTCATATGATGAGTTGAAGAGAAATAAGCGTAAGTACTAGCCAACAGTCTATCAATCAGTCAATCAATCTATAATTGCAACTCCAGTAACGTTTATGCCAATAACAATAAATACAAAAAATAAAATTGTTACATACTTACACATACTTCATCTTGTTTTCTTATGTTTTCGCGATTCTTTATCTTGTTGTAGAGTTGGTCACTAACGCGTGAAAAATAAGCAGTTAAGGGATGCGATAAAAAGGAACATATTAAAAAAACCTTACCTTACGAACTAATTATTTTTCCAACTGAAAGGAATGCAAGGGAGAGTTGTAGCCTGTCATAAAATAATATATCAAGGCACAATTCCCAATGAAATGTGTCCGTCCGGTGGCGGAGAGCCCTGGAGTACTGTATGCAGGCCCTGCCTTCTACAGACTCCAGTCTCCTCCAATCTGTATTTTAAGCACATATTATTAAAAACTTTGTAACTTGTTATGCATGTATCAGATTTGTTGGAGATAATAATAAACTACTTTTTACAATATCCCAACTTCCCAACTTAATATTATAAATGCGAAAGTGAGTTTGTTTGTTTGTTATGCTTTCAAGTTCTATCTACAAATCCGATTATCATTAAATTTTGAACAAACGTTGTCTGGAGTCACGGAGAACGACATAGGCTACATTTCATCCCGGAGAAAAGTACTGTTCCTGAGGAATCGACACTAACGCGAGAGGAGCTGCGGGCGAATGTAGTATTTCTTATTCCTTGTGGAGTAATGTAGATACCGAAATTTATGTAACCATACCTATGCATTGCAGATACGGATTTGCAGAGCAGGTTTTTCTTAAAATGAAATAAAAACCCGACTGCCATTTTTGATCGTTTACGTCCGCCATATTGATTTTTGATTCCGTCACATTGGTAGCCTATGACACAAATCAGTTGGTTACATCTCAGAATAATGGTTCTGTGGGTTTCATTTAAAGTTGCTAAATTGCCGGATACTTGGGTAAAATCTTGTACACTTTTCCGCAGATAAACAAAGATGGCGCCGCTGTCGCTCAAGGTGGTCCAGGACAACGGGGCAGTCACCCGCACCGTAAAGGTCGAGTCCAAGGAGTGTGTGGAGAATGCTCTCCAGACTGTCTTGGAGAAGTTCATGATCCCCGATGACGGAAAAGGTAGGTACAGTTCGCGAGGCCTAAGCTGAGCTTTGCATTTGTGTGAGTGCACATAGTGTAGGTGTGACATCGGCTTACAGCGCGGCGCATCTCCGCCGCGCACCTGTCACACTTCACCCTTGTACTGGTAGCAGTGTGACGTATTTAATTCTTAATATTTTGTTCTTGTGTCCGATTTATTAGTGAAATGGCTACAAACGAAAGTAAACGAAGAATACGAAACCCTTTAAATAGCCATGTAATAGAAATATTTTGTAATTTAAATAGTTAAAACGAAAAGATAAAGATCAAATTTATTTTTAAGAGTTTTTGGTCTGACTCTACTTTTGGTGATTACTCACACAAATGCAGAGCTCAGCTTACGCCTTCCGGACTGTACCATATATCGAGTGATCCCAACCTCTAGCTACGATTGGTTCTGACTGTGGCAGATAGATGGCGTTACTGTTTGCGAGATATAGAACGTGTAACTTGAACATCGACATTCCCTTACGGCGCTTAAATCAAATCAAAATCAAAAATCAAAACGTTTATTCAGAAAATAAGCCTTTGCAGGCACTTTTTCACGTCATATCATATTTAAAATTATCTTATTAGATAATATGTATTTATTAATGGTTCAAAAGCTACAGACTACTAGTGTTTCGGAACCGACCACTGCAGAGAAGAAACGCCGAAAGAAACTCTTATCAACAGTTTTGGTCGCCTACTCGCCTGAAGGGCTTTATACGATTACGAATATTTATTCCTAATTGTCTTTTTCTTTCTTCTTTCTTTTTTCTGTTTTCATGTTACAATTTCAATATACATAGATTTATTATTTTTGGAACATGTTTATGTTAACGATCGAGTGTGCAAAGATAATAAACAACATATGATACTTAAAGTAGTCTCAAAGAGGCCGAGCAGACCAGTCCCCCCTGACAGCACCCGTTCACGAGTTGACGTGTGGATCAGCCATCGCTGAACTCAACCATATTAGAGGGAACTCAACGACCCGACACACAACGCCGCCACCAGGTTGAACATTTTTAGTGAGCATGACTAACTCTAACTCTTAAGACATTGTCAGTGTCAGTGACTTAGACCAGCCAACTAGCGCCATCACTCATTTTATTTCTTTTACTACTAAATAGGATCAAATTAAAAAAAAAACTACGTAAGTACTTCATTAGTAAATGATTTGTAGTATTTTTGGTATTACTTTTCATTATTTTGCATTTGGTAAATCAAGACTACTCATTACCGCCGAAAGTGGCCACTTTTGGCGGTAATGAGTAGATCAAATGATGATATTGATGAAAAGTTATACTAAAAATACTATACGTAATTTACTAGTGAAGTACTTACGTAGATTTTTATTTGTTGTTATTTCGGAGTACAAAAACGAAATAACTGGTGTCGCTAAAAAAAAAGTTCCTTTCATAAGAAGCTATATTATGTAAACAAATGTTCAGGGGTTCGCAACATTTGGATGAAATAATAAATAATATTGTTGTTTTTTGTATAAAAAAATAAACCAAAGAAGAGATGGTTAGAAATATTTTTCCAGAAAGAATGGAGGGAGTTTGCAGGTGAAGTAATTATTTGCCAACGTAAAAAATATTTTGCCCTGCATTGAGACTCAATACCTAATAAAAAAAAAACAATTTATAGCAAAAACAATTACAGAAACTTTATTATAAATCAGTAAGACTCAATAGCTAATAAAAAAAAACAACTTATAGCAAAAACTGCTACAGAAACTTTATTATATCTCAGAAATGCGCCGGAGGAACTCACGGAGTCGGACTCGTTCCTGTACCAAAAAAACATTGAGCGATAGCGTTTTGAATCGTTAAAATATAACCCGACTAATTAGAATTGGTCTTTAGTTTCATATTACCCGTATAGTAATTTAAGTCAATTGTATTTGGTTACCTCATAATATTGTCGCTAGGTAACTCCAACTCAGTAGAAGTTTATTGATGTACTTAATTTATAGCTTCTCGTGGCGGGAAGTTTAGTTTCGCTAATGTAAGGAGCCCGTCGATATGAACAACTTTCGTAATAGTACTAATCCTGGGAACTAAAAAAGAAAAACTACGTCCCATACAAATTGACCTGGCAGCTGAATATTTCTATATGGAAATGTAATTTTTTTTAGTTTCCAGTAGTCCTAGTAGTTTTACGTGGACGAAGTTGCGGAAAAAAAATCGCTAATGCTTCTATCATTTATCATCAGCCTATACTCGTCCACTGCTGGACATAGGCCTCCCCAACTGCACGCCATCGTCTGTCTTCGGCTGCTCGCATCCAGCTCCTGCCAGCCAGCTAATGCCTTCATAAGAATTAATCCACGCTGGTCTGGAAGAATAAAAAAATGGTAGAATGTGCCAGCTGCTTCTCTTCCCGCGCAGATCGTAAAAGCCGATCGAGGGCGTCAGGAATCATGCCAATAGGCGATGCGGCTAGCAACACTACTTTGATTCCGTTCTCCACCCACAAGCCCACCAAAATGCTTAGCGTGGCCTTTAGGTTCAGACCTAGGCTCAGACCTAGGCTCTGTCTACCCCGCAAGGGAAAAATACGTGACGAAAATGTAAGAATTGATACTAGAGATGGAAGGCACGAAAGGGATATAGAAAGAAGAGTGGCTGTAATAAGGTAATCGAGTGAATGGAGCATTGCATTCCTTTATGAACAGTAGGAAGGTGTCCATTAAAGCACGTCTTGCTGTTCATCGGGGATTGTTGCCCACCCTAGGAAGTGAAAGTTGGGTATGGCAGAAAAAGCATGAAAGTAGAAGAAATGCGATAGAAATGCGTGCGCTTAGGAGTATGTGTGGTGTAAATTTGAGAGATTGAGTGAGAAACGATGTAGTGCGGGAGCAATGTGGAGTGAAAGAGGATGTAGTGACAAAGAATGTAGAAAGGAAGAATGAAAGAAGACTCGCAAAGAAAATCTATAAGGCAGATGTGACCGGAAGAGTAAGTCAGGGCTGGCCTAGACACACATACCGTGACCAGATTGCGGACATTCTTGCCAAGGGGCAAGTCAGGAGTACCCGAAACCGGCGTGCATGTATGAAAAGAGTGATGGATGTAGATGAAGCGAGAGAGTTTTGTATGGATCGTAGCAAGTGGCGGTCCTTGGTCTCTGCCTACCCCCATGGGAAGGAGGCGTAAAAGTATGTATATATGTATGTATGATACCATTGGCAAGCTCCAAGATGCTCCAAGATGGCACACAATGCGCTGTAAACGCAATCAGGTGCCGTAAGTTTAAGGCGCTGTTGTGTCAGACACCTTTAATCCTAAGTCATAAATCAAGTTTAAAAAATCTAATAGCTGAATGCCCAGTAAATGACTTGTAGTATTCTTTTTATTACTTTTCATAGATATAATAATTTAAGTTTAAGAGAATTACTCAGGCAGCAATACTGCCAAAAGTGGCCGCTTTTGGCGGTAATGAGTAATTCTTCCAATTGAAAATTGTGAAATCTACCAAGAATACTACAAGTAATTTACTAGGGCACTCAATTATATTAGATTTTTTAAATTTGATATTATATATGACTAAAAGAATTAATTGCTGGGTGGCGCTAGTGTCTGATACTACAGCGCCTTAAGGCGCTCCTATAGTAACACTAGCGCCACTCAGCAATTAAATTATTTCAATCCTAAATTATATCGCAATTAAAAAAATCTAACAAGTACAAAATTAGTTAATTAATTGTAGTATTTTTTATTTATTATAAGTAATTTACTAGTGCCATATTTATAGAGAAAAATCGGTTAACGCCAAAAGTGGCCACTTTTGGCGTTAACCTGTTTTTCTCTTAATTTATAAAACCAATATTAGTGAGAACGAATACCAAAATACTACAAGTTATTTACTTGTTAGATTTTTAAAATTCTATATAATTTAGGATTAAAAGAATTAATTGCTGGGTGGCGCTAGTGTTACTATAACAGCGCCTTAATTAGTTCCTTTTGTTTACAGCATATGGGCTATTCCTGACTTCCGCTGACAACGACCGTTCTGGTGTTTGGCTGGAGAGTTTCCGCAATGTGGAGTACTACATGCTAAGGGATGGAGACACGTTGCTGCTGCTGTGTAAAACCCGGAACCTGAGGCTGCGAATGTTGGATGGTAAGGCCTTACAGATATCGTTTAAGTCCGCCTTTACACTGTATTGTGTATAAAGTTAAATAAATAAATTAATAAAAAAATAAATCGTGGATCGAACAGTGACTCTGTGATTCAAAGAACATTGCGGTACCACGACGGTCATAATTAACAATATTTTTTTATTGCGACCTCTATGGCCGTATATACTTCCGATTTTGCAGACATCCGTAGTGCAACGGGTTACACGCCAGCCTACGAGTGGTTCTGGGTTCAATCCCCGGTCAGGCTATAATTGGAAAACGATCTTTTTTTGATTGGCCTGGGTCTTTGATGTCTAATATTATAAATGCGAAAGTGAGTTTGTTTATTTGTTTGTTTGTAACGCTTTCACGCCCTATCTACTGAACTGATCATCATAAAATTTGCAAGCTAGCAAGCTTTATTTACAAGGGTACTGAGAAGGACATAGGCTATAGGTATATCACGCGGTTAAAGCCGCAGGTAACAGCTAGTCTATTATAAAATGTACTATTTATTATAAGTTAGTATCTTACGACACAAGTTCACAACCTACTGTGGGGCTAGCTCAATCAGTGTGATTTGTAACTAAATTTTTACTAATTATTTATCCAAAATTCATATCAGGCCTATGCGTAGAGACACTTATCTTAATTTTGGAATGATATCTTTTGAATTTTTTTGCAAAAAAGTTGAATAACGGACCCTGAGTTCCAAAGCATTCCAGCTGAGAGAGATCCGATTCATCTTTACATTTTTCCAACAGGCTCGGTGAAGACTTTACAAGTGGACGAATCCCAGCCCATCTCCCAGATGATGATAGGCATTTGCGCCAGGATCGGCATCACTAATCATGACGAGTATGGTCTGGTAAGTTCTGGTTTTCTTCGTTCTTTCGATCCTCGCACCCTCCCTTGTTTCCTAGGACTAGTTTTTGCACACTCATCATCAGGTCTTTTTTAGACTCCACTGCAGGAACACGACCCTCCCTGTACTACCCAAGCCATATATTAGCCAGAGCAGTCAGGGGTACACCTACACCTACCTACCTACACTCTCCACGCTGGCCAGACGGGTTCGAGAGGTCTTTGTGATGTTTAAAAGCTTTGTTTAGCTTGTGTTTCCTAAGTCGCCTCTACGACATCCACAGGAAGACTTGGAGTGGTGTTATTCTACTCCGCCGGGAATCACACGGCGTTTCTCCTACTGCTACGTTAGTACAGCCCGAATCAAACTTTTTGGCGACTCGGATAATAGCTGCGAGCTACGCAGTACGTGCCCCGCTTCCCCGCGCGCACCCCGCGCTGTCATCATCATCAGATCTTTCTAAGTCTCCACTGCAGGAGCACGACCCTCTCTGTACTACCAGAGCCATATACTAGCCTGAGT
Source organism: Rhodophaea formosa (assembly GCA_963082605.1). Taxonomy (NCBI): domain Eukaryota; kingdom Metazoa; phylum Arthropoda; class Insecta; order Lepidoptera; family Pyralidae; genus Rhodophaea; species Rhodophaea formosa. The sequence continues at coordinate 13,044,465 of OY720228.1, read as the reverse complement.
AGTCAGAGGATTTGGCCTACACTCTCCACGCTGGCCAGACGGGTTGGAGAGGTGGCGCGGAGAGGAGGCGCACCCCGCGCTGTCCTAATATTTTATACTGCGCATCTTCTCGCGTGATATTCCGACCCGTCATGTATGACGTTGGAGAGTATTTTAACATATGCAATCCTAATCTTAACTATGTAATATATATATAAATGCGAAAGTTAGTTTGTTTGTTACACTTTCACGCCATATCTACTGAACCGATCATCATTAAGTTTTGAATACACATAGGAAGGGGTACTGAGAAGGACATCCCATCCCAACTAATATTATAAATGCGAAAGTGAGTTTGTTTGTTTATTTGTTTGTTACGCTTTCACGCTGTATCTACTGAACCGATCATCATGAAATATTGCATAAACATAGGTTAGGGTACCGAGAAGGACATAGGCTATATATTACGCGGGCGAAGCCGCGGGTAACAGCTAGTAGACTATATATCACGCAGGTGAAGCCGCGGGTAACAGCTAGTATTGTATATTTCTGGAGCACCGAAGTAAACTATTTTGTATGTATCTGTCTCTTTCATTATGTTTTACTAGCTGTTACCCGCGGTTCCGCCCGCGTGATATATATATAACCTATATCCTTCTCAGTACCCTTACCTATGTGTATGCAAAATTTCATGATGATCGATTCAGAAGAAACAGCGTGAAAGCGTTACAAACAAAGAAACATACTCACTTCCGCATTTATAATATTAGTTAGGAAGTTAGGATTAGGATTTCTTGAGCACGGAAGTAATCATTTAGTATGTATCTATTTCTTTCATTATGTCGTATACATATATCTTCATATTTTTGTTTAGTGTTATGACCACGACGAAGAGGATTCAGAGGCTAAAGTGCCGAACACCGGCACCCTCACCCTGAAGCGGGCACCTCAGCAGAGGGAAAAAGATGCGAAGCTGGAGCACATGAGCAAGAAGCTCAAAACTGATGACAACGGTGAGTGTTACATTATATAATCATAATCATTTATTTGCCAACTAAGTGTATACAAAAAGGTCTTATATCTAGTATTGCACTTTACAACTTAGTACCTTCTACAGGTATTGCAAATAGGCGGCGCCTGATATACTTAATTTATATTAAAATATTTATATATATTTTTAATCTTTTAATCGTCATATTAATATATATTTACTTGTTAAATGCAAGTTTATGTATTTGTTTATTTATTTTGTATTATTTTTCATATATTCATCTATTGAGTAAAAGCACATATCGGTTAGGAAGTCTTAATTTTTTACTAAATATAGATTCTTTTTTCTCACTAATAATATCTTTAGGTAAATTGGCTACTTGACTAAAAAATTTTTCGTGTCGCTATGTAAAGACCTGCCAAAAATAAACACAATAGTAACAGAAATTCATTTCTAAACAAAAAACTTTTTGAGATATAGAAGTTTTAAAGACACATATTTTTAGACGTTAGTTTTTAGACGTGAAAACGCACTGCTGAAATGCCTACATATTTGTGACGTCACAACTTTGTATTTTGTATGGGCGGCGTGAGAACTTTGTTTGGTAGCTATACGAAATATTACGTTTGTGGTAATGGTTTCATAATAAAAGTTGCTTTAAATTTAGCGGACTACAATACAGTATAATTGTAATTTAAGATTTTCATACTTTAAAAAATGGTCCTATTCACCCAACTTTAAAGAAGCTTTAAGAACACTTAACGAATCGATATCAAATTAAAAGTGTTCTTTATAGTGTTTTTAGATAGAAATTAGTCCCATTAGAAACAAATTTTATATAATCTTAACATTAGGCAAATACCGAATTGTTATATAGTTTTATAGCCATATTATGTGGACTATTTTGTAGCATTTTTATTCTGGATGGTGGTAAGTATAATTTATCTTTATTTCGAGTATTTATATTATGAGTCTCATGTATTTTTGTAAATGTATGTAAATTTTTATGGACAAAGGAACATAAATCATATATGTATATAGATGGTAATGTTAATAATTTATATTTTATCAAAAATGGCTTGCAACTTTGTATATTTTTAATTTGGGCTATTATTCGTATGCATTTTTTTTGAAGTATAAAAAGTTTTTGAATATTTACGCTATTTCCCCACAACATAATGCCATATTTAAACCAAGAAAAAAAGAAACTAAGATAGCCTAGATAAACATAATGCCATATTTAAACCAAGAAAAAAAGAAACCAAGAAAGCCTAGATAGATTCTATTAGCCGAAAAGCGTAGAAAATACTAGTGTCCAACCCATAGTCGGCCGCGCACACACACAGCTATCAATTTGACCGATTTTGAGGGGACGCGTGTGAAAGATAACACAAAGCTGTCACGCACACAAGCATTGAAAAATTGGCCTGTTTTTTAATCATTGAAATAAAGGCACGACGGTGTCTAAAGAGTACATAGTCAAAGCGGTGAGTAAAATAATCATTATCTGGTCTTTTTAGTCTCCACTACGGGAGCAGACCCTGTACTACCAGAGCCATATATGAGCCAAAGCAGCCAAATGATACTCACTTAATGATATCCCATCCATCCATCAGGTCTTTTTTAGTCTCCACTGCAGGAGCACGAGCCTCTCTGTACTACCACAGCAATGTATTAGCCAGAGTAGTCAGAGGATTTGGCCTACACTCTCCACGCTGGCCAGGCGGGTGTAGAGAGTTCTCTTTGTTGTTTATAAGCTTTTTTAAACTTGTGTGTTCCTAAGTCGCCTTCTACGACATCCACGGGAAGACTTGCAGTGGTCCTATTCTACTCTGCCGGGAACCACACGGCGGTATTCATATACAGTGTGTAAATTAATTATCGACATTTACTGGGGTTATTAAGAGTCGCCTGGAAGCGCATGTCTCCATACAAACGGAAAAAGGGAATTGTGGCAATATTTGATAACTTTGGAGTAAAATTAATCAATTAATCTCATTATAATCTACGTACGTTCCTATACAGCTTGGTTAAAATACCAATGGTTTGAGAATTACAAGCCTTTTCAAATTTGTATGGAAATCTTGAGAGGCGTATAATTCTCAAACATTTGATAATTTAACCAAACTGTATAGGAACGTACGTAGATTATAATGAGTTTAATTGATTGGATGCTTAATTTTGCCCTAAAATTATAGCAATATCAAATATTGCCACAATTCCCTTTTTCCGTTTGTATGGAGGCATGCGCTTCCAGGCGACTCATAAGCTCAAAGGAAAAATTTATAAAACCGTGGTAAGACCGGTTGTTTTGTATGGTTCGGAGTGTTGGGCCACCAAGGTAACGGATGAAAGACGATTGCATGCAGCGGAGATGAGAATATTAAGGTGGATGAGTGGGGTTACTAGAAGGGATAGGATAAGGAATGAGTATGTGTGTGAGAGGTAACACAAAAGAAGCCCCAATAATAGAAAAGCTTAAAAGTAATAAATAGATTGGGAAGATACGGCCATGTTATGCGGAGGGAAGAGAACCATATTACTAGAAAAGTACTGAATATGAAAGTTACTGGAAACCAGAACAGAGGCAGGCTAAAGAAAATATGGATGGAGTTTGTGAAGGAGGACATGGGGAAAAAGAAGGTGACGAAGGAGATGGCTCGAGATAGAGCAAAATGGAAGACACTTACATGCTGTACCGACTCCACATAAAGTGGGATAAGGTGAGAAGAAATGTGAGGTGAGTTGAAGGTAGACCCTTCAAGGGAATGTCGATAATTAATTCTCAGGCTCATAATAATTAATTCTCAAACTCAGACCGTCAACACGAACAACTTTTTCTATGGGGCCGATGCTGGGAGCTCAAATAAAAATAAATTTCGACATTCCCATACAAATTGCCCAAGTGGCTGAACTTTTTGAAATTGTCCATATCTTTGAGAGAGATCCCAGCATTTTCCACGTAGGAAAGGTTGTTCATATTGATGGTCTGAGTCGCACCTTCAAGGAAGTGTCGAGGGTCAGTTAACACGCTGTATAATATTTTATTATTACAACTACGAGAAGGAACTAATACGGTTAGTTTAATTTCGTGGTTGGTATAGTCTGTCCGGGCAAATGGTTTGCAGTACACCCACAAGAGATCATGGAAAGTAAATAATTATTATAAAAATATTTAATTTGCAAAATATTTTTATCAATTCAAAACGTAACTACCAGTATAATACATATAAATCCCTACATATAAAAAAAATCAGACAGTAATCAGCACTCTCGAGCTGACAATAAAGTTTTTAAAATTTCCTTATTGCTTGACAGTGCAATGGCTCGACATGCACCGGACGCTGCGCGAGATGGAAGTGGGTCTGACAGACACCCTGCTGCTGAAGCGCAGGCTGTTCTACACGGACAGGAACGTGGACGCGCGGGACCCCGTGCAGCTCAACCTGCTGTACGTGCAGGCCAGGGACGCCATCTTGTGCGGCCGGCATCCGGTCACTGTTGATCAAGGTATGTTTATTTCACCTCAACATGCGTTGGAGGCTGATATAAGTGGGTCTGGGAGACCCCCTCCTGCTAAAGCTATTCTTGTGACCGTTGATCAAATTATGTGGTGGGCAAGACTGGCCTGGTAATATGCGCGGACACCCTCCCTGTAGTGGACATTCTGATTATAGGTAGGTACTATCACGTCTTTATCCCTTGCGGGGTAGACGAGCCCAAGGTCATAAAACCTACAGGCCACGTTTAGCATCGTAGTAGGCGAGGTGGGAAGCGGATCAAAATAGTGAAGGATTCTTGCCGCATTGCCTATCAGTGTGATTCCTTAGATTTTCGCCCAATCCCTTGACCAGCTTTTACGGACTGCGCGGGAAGAAAAGCATCTTATGTTTTTTCTCCCAAACCAGCATTGAAGAGCTCAAATTTGAATAATTATATATTATATCCCATTAACTCCATTGCGACATTAACACGCAGTTGTGTTATTTGAGAATCTGTTCCAACTTTAACATAAGTAGGTATATTGATGGCCTGATAAATTAACTTCCATCTGCTCCGGTGGTCCCTCCTGCCCCGATGACGGGACGGTTGGGAAAAATTTATTCTTCGGCCCCGTCGACCAACGGGACAGATGGCACAGAACAAGTATCATCTACCACGTTGTGTGTTTTTAACGGAATGTGAATAGGAAGAGTTAATTAAAAAGGGAATTTAAAGTAGGTACAATCAGTTTTTATTGTTGTTACACTGGATACACTGTGCTATCCGCTCCGTTAAAAACGATCGATATCGCAACTACCGCAAGTAAGAATTCAAGTAAAGGCATACGTCTTACTTGTATTCATTCATTCTGCGGTGTCGTCCCTTCATATAGAGATGGGTAGTGGGTAAAAACCCATTTCAATCCACTCGGGGGGAACTATTAACACTTATAAATACTGTTGGTTCCCCCGAAACTACACAACATTGTATGTCTGATTCACAAAATATATCTTACTAGCTGTTACCCGCGGCTTCGCCCGCGTGGTATATAGCCTATGTCCTTCTCAGTACCCTGACCTATGTGTATGCAAAATTTCATAATGATCAGTTCAGTAGATTTGGCGTGAAAGCGTAACAAACAAACTCACTTTCGCATTTATAATATTAGTTGGGATTAAAAATCAAAACAATATTTTAGGCATAATATTTTAAAGTGACACCGTATTTATTTAGTAAGCTAAGCTGATTGATTCTGACTGATTCTTTTCTTCGTCAGTTGAAGATTGAAGGGTGGTAGATGCTTCTAGTTTCCCAAACGCGTTGTTTAACTACGAAAATCGTTTGTTACACACACATAGAGTAATGACTAACGATAGAGTCTGATGATTAATGAAAACTAGTTTCATTAATCACTTGGTCATTTAAGGAAAATTCTATGAAAAATTAGCTACTGAAATGGATCATATAATACCCATGATACGACTATTTGGATCAAAGTTCTCACTTGTAGCACAGAATTAATAATAGTACTAACTTGTAGCAATGCAATACGATATGATTTTTAATCCCAATTTGATAAAATACAATGCGATTTAAAAAAAAAAATTACAACTAGCTGTTACCCGTGGCTTCGCTCGCGTGATATATAGCCTATGTCCTTCTCTACTGAGAACCCCTAACCTATGTGTATACAAAATTTCATGATGATCGGTTCAGTAGATAGGGCGTGAAAGCGTAACAGACAAACTCACTTCCGCATTTATTACTTAGGATTAGGATTCAACTTGTAGTACCTACCTACATATTATTTGACAGGTTTATGCCGGATTCAAAATTTCGATATTTCTTCACCCTTTTTATCTCCCATTGCTTTTTCCATAAAGGTGGTAACTATAATGGACCAAAGTGAGGTCCTTGCGGCGCACATGTTGGTGTTTTGCAGAACCGGGGACATGACTGGTGGATTTTATTTTATTTATTAAGGTAGACCAACAGTGATTACATGGGACATTCATAATAACAATTCAATCTTAGTTCTAATGTAAGCACCAATTACAGGTATACACAACATTCTCTAACAAAATCATACTAACAGTCTATTGTTACTTACTATCCCATAACAAATTTCAGCACTTTATTTTTATAAGAGTGGGGACTATCTATAGCCGTGTGGTTCCCCGCAGAGAAGAATAGGACCCCTCCAAATCTTCCCGTGGATGTCGTAAAAGACGACTTAAGAAACTCAAGCTAAAAAAGCTTATAAACATCAAAGAGACCTCTCCAACCCGTTTCGCCAGCGTGGAGAGTGTAGGCCAAATCCTCTGACTGCTCTGGCAGTACAGAGAGGGTCGTGCTACTGCAGTGGAGACTAACAAAGACCTGAAGATGATGGGGACTATCTGAAAATATGTCCAAGTCTGGCATGTCACGGTTAAGAAGATTGTATGTATTACACATCCTGCTCACAGGAGCATGACATCCTAAGTTGGTTCTTAATGAATTTTAAAGATCCTATTTATAACTCGTCGTCGAGAGAACTCCTTTAACAGAAAGGAAAATAAAACACGATATTGTTGTAAAAATATGTATTTAACTTAATTACTCCTTATACCATTGTCGATGTGGGGCGCAAAGCTGCAAGGCTGAAGTGGGATTGGGCGGGCCACGTTTGTCGTATGCACCCGGATCGTTGGGCCCATGTGACCACGAAGTGGTGTCCAGAAGGAGGGCGGCGTAACAGGGGTAGACCACGAATACGATGGAGTGACGATTTGCGCAAATTTAATGAGGAATGGTCACAATTGGCTCTAGACAGGGAGTCCTGGAAGGAAATGGGGGAGACCTTTGCCCAGCAGTGGGATAATAAAGGTTAAATAAAAAAACTCCTTATACCTAGCTTAGACTATTCCTATCCCTAGCTTAACACTATCTATTAGCATCGCTTCCTCCCGGCCTCTCATCACTATCTACTATCTGCTGTAACTCATAATCTTGAACCACTTGAAATATCTTGCTTTTGGCCTGGTTCAAGTAATATGGAGTAAATTTCCTCAAAGTAGTACCAATAGTTATTAAAAACACGTCTATAGGATCCGTTGGGTTTAGTTCTTGACACAAAGCTTCGTAACTACTGGTATTATTTGAATAAGAACTAGTACTTGGTTCATTTGATTTATTTTTAATCGATATCAACCTTTCTTTGTTATCTTCTTCGTAGCTATCTACAAATACTTCGTTAGGTACTTCGATTTCCGACTCCTCTTCTACGTACTCTGAGTACTCTTCGCCGGCTGTCAAGGGGATGTCTTTGAAGTAGGGCAGCATGAAGGCTAGCTCTTCTTCGTACTTGTAGTGGTGTCGCCGCAAGTTCTGTGGGTTTTGTATCCGGTCTTTTAGTTTCTTCCGCATCATGTCTCGCATGTTTATCCATCGGGATTTGCACATTAGTCCTGCAAAGAAATAACAGATTTTGAATTGCGGCTCATAGATGAGAGGATGGATGCAGACGTATCTATACATGGCGAAATTTTGATCGTTCCGGACCATTAAACGAGTGATTCAGCCTGTCAATATAAACAACTTTTACTATGGGACAAATTCTGTAAACTCGAAAAAAATTTCGACATTCCTTTACAAATTGCCCGGGCGGCTGAACACATTTGTATGAAATGTCGAAATAAAATTTGAGTTTCCAGCATTGGTCCCATAGGAAAAATGGTTCATATCGAACTGGCTGAATCACCCCTTTAAGGGTCCAGAACGATCAAAATTTCGCCATGTATAAACCCCGAATATTCAAGATATACTTAATTAATGACATTCTTACAAATTTTTGATGTTCGATTGCTTATTAGTGTTTTGTTTTATTATGATATATTTTTCTAAATTAGCATGGTATCCACGGAAACCAGCGTCGTGGCCCACACCACGGCATATGCTGAGTGGAGACCATTTTGGTACAAAATTGTTGTGTGCATATCTATTACTAGCTGATGCCCGTGTTACGTTTTCACGCCGTATCTACTGAACCGATCATCATGAAATTTTGTATGCACACTAGCTGATGCCCGCGACTTGGTCCGCGTGGACTTTATGACTCCGGCATATTAATAAACTTTAATACGAACTAAACATACATAAGAAAATACTTGTTGCAGTCTTATAAAATTATATGACATTGCATTGGCTGTTGCTAAATACTGGAGGGACAAAATATAGCATTCTTTTAGACTTTTTGGCCCACCGACACGATTAGAAGAAAACTATACTTATCGTGTCGGTGGGTGGGTGAAATTAACCTTCATTTATAGGTGCTCTTTGATTAGATCTTTATGTTATGTCTTATGTCACTTTATTTATAACATATTTGATTTATGTGATAGTAGTTAGCAGCCCCAACATATTTTGTCACTCCGTGAATAACGCTGTGGGCAACATTACTGATATATTGTTAAGTGTATACAATGTTTATTATCTATTATTTTGTAATGTAGCTGTTTGTTATTCTTAATAAATAAAATAAAAAATAAAAAAATATATATAGCTAGCTCCAAGTGAGCTTGCGCTACTTCACCAGACTTTGAAGTATGTGCAGGGTGCCCTCAACCTATCGCACATCTCCAAAGGGCCTTCGCGAGGGATTAACCTCGGCTTTAGGTGTTGCCTGTGTGTTCAAGGCTTGGCAAGACAGCAAATTCTCATATTTTGCCGTATGGGCTGAAACTACGTTACCAAAAGGGGCAGGTCACCAGTAATATGAGCTAATCGTACTCTACGCACTCTATCCCAGTGGAGAGTGTGACTCTGTAAAATTGTCGATATAAAATTTGTCATGGTTATGTATCAGATGTTCTAAATCTTAGATTTTTTATACCTCAACAAAAAAAACTAATCAGGCTGAACAACTTTTGCTACAGCGTCTTTTTTATATTTCCTATAGTTTACCTGGACCATTATGGTTCTGCGTCAGGTGTTCCAATTCTTCAAAATACTAATACTTCAACAAAAAATGCTCATCAGGTTGAATAACTTTTGCCAAGGCGTCATTTATATATTTCTTATAGTTTACCTGGACCATTATGGTTCGGCATGAAGTGTTCCAAATCTCAGATATTTTATAGGTACCTCAACAAAAATGCTCATCAGGCTGAACAACTTTTGCTAAGCCTCCACTTTTATATTTCTTATAGTTCAGCTAGGACCAGTATGATGCTGCATCAGGAGTTCCATTTTCCGAAATCATATCTACCCTATATGTTGCCCCGGTTTAATAGCTATAAAGCAAAAAAAGTTTCATTCAAATCCGTCCAATATTTCCGGAGATAGACGTGATCATACATACAGACAGCGAACAGACAGACGGACAGCGGAGTTTTTTAATAGGGTTCCATTTTGCTCTTCGGGTACGAAATCCTAAAAAATGCGATGTTAGCTAGCAGCGATCGGTTATATAAAGGATCATTTTCCTTGATTGAGGTCTTCGCGAATCACACCGTTCCGGGCGAAAATACGAAATGTAGGTATGTATAATATGTACCAGCTGCTTCTCTTACCGCACAGACCGTAAAAGCCGATCGAGGGAATGCGCGAATATCTGAAGAATCATGTCAATAGGCGATGCGGCTAGCTACACCATCACTATTATGATTCCGTGTTCCACTTAAAGCCCACGCCCATGCTATAGGTGGCTTTTAGGTTTTATAACCCTGAGCTGTCTACCCCGCAAGGGAAAAATACGTGACAAAACATTCATATATGTATAGTTATAATAATAAATATATAGGGACATATCTTGTGTCGTGGGATACTAACTCAACGATACTATATTTTATAACATATACTTATAAAGATAAACATCCAAGACCCAGGCCAATTTGAAAAAGATCGTTTTCCATCTTGACCTGGCCGGGGATCAAACCCGGGACCTCCGTGTCGCAGGCTGGCGTGTTGACCACTGCGCCACGGAGCTCGACATTACATTAATTACTCTTCGATTTAGGCTAGGAAAGAAGTAACTAGCTAGGTACTTTACCGGATTCAAAACAAATATAAAACTCCTTACAAAATTATGTAGGCAAAGGTCACGTGAAGAAAGAACACATTTCAAACATAAGTGATATAAATAATAATATTCCATCCTTGACCCCAATGACGTAATGGTTGACTCGCCAAGCTGCGGCACGAAGTGTACCGGGTTCGATTGCCGACGCGGTCAAAACACTTGTACTCCATTTCACAGGGGATGGTATGTTAAAGTCCAAAAATTTTGAATTTTACGTACGCTAAGTATTTTTAAGTCAAAATATCAAAGTTACCATATTCTAAACAAAAACTTACCAGGCCTCCCTAACACGTCGCCAATCTTCTGCCAGATCACTTCCCTCGAGTCAAAATCCATGTACTTCGGATGCTTCACATTGTACAGGATAGGGTTCTCCTTCACCAGCTTCAGCAGCTTCACGTCGAGCGCCCGGTTGAACGGCAGCGGCATCGTGTCGGAAACGTTGCGTTGCGACTGAGCTGAGCTCGTTGCTCTGAACGTGGCCCGTTGGCACGAAACGGCAACGCCGCGTTGTCGTGTCACGAGCTCGTTGCTCTGACTGTGGCCCGTGGGCACAAAGCGGCAACGCTGCGCTCTTGTGTCACACCACACACGAGCTCGTTGCTCCGACCGTGGCCCGTAGGCACGAGGCGGCAACGCCGCGTTGCCGTATCGCGTACTCGGCCTCGCCTCGACCGTCTCGCAATCACTCGTTGCTTGGGTAGTGGTCCGCATGAGTAAATACAGCCGTGGATGGTACATTCATAAATTCAAGTCAAGCATCCCTCGGATCTCGAGTTTCGATTCATCTCACAAAGATTAAGTACGGCAACTATTCATACAAAGTTTCATCCCGTATTTTACCCATCTTTTAGAAAAGAGGCATACGTTAAATTTTTAACATTTACTGTACATACTACAGTTTAAATTTATTAAATCGTTTTTATATTATGACATGAAAGTAGAAAACTTTCAAGAAAATTAAAAAGTAGCATTAGGTATAACTTTCGACACTTATTTATGACTATTTGACACTTATTTACTTTCTATTTATTACATAAACTATATCCATTTACAATATATTTAACTATTGATTTTATAGCCCCCACTACACCCTAGTAAAAGCCTAGTAAAAACCAAGGTATGAAGCTGATAAGACCTGATTTTTTAATAAAACTATCATGATATTCTAAATAAAAACATTTTCTCTTCTATATACAATTTAATCATTAACATAAAATTACCGACAAATTTAAGCCTCCAAGACACATAGCGTATTCCAAACCGCGAAAAACTAAAATCCAATATCTGAACTGTACTCTGCACGGGTCTAAGCTGTATACTCACTCATGCAGCAAAAGCACGTCGCCGTGACGTGAGCATTTGTTTCGCATGCCATGCGGTGGAAGGAGAACGAGGATCGCTATCAAATAGTGTGCGGGACGGAACGAGGGAAGGGGCGGGCGGGACGCGCGGACGGGGCGACGCCGCTTCCGTCCGGTCGGCGTGGGGCGCACGAAGCGGCAACGTCGCGTGGTGTCTGGCGTCAAGCTCACGACGACCGACGCCTAGTTTAACTGCTGGCTAACTTATCATTTTTAATATGCATACCTAGGAATATTATAAAACAATACTCAAAGGTTGTACTTTACACGCCTTGGTCATGTAGCCATAGCGTGCCACCGTTCGTCACCGTGACCGTATGTTTTGGTGATAGAAAACAAGAAGGTACCTTACCTATCGTTCGTTATTCTTAAGCGCAAAGATTATAATACAATAGGTACACAGTGTTTTACACGGCTGAACATGTAGCCATAGCGTGCCACCGTATGTCACTGTGACTGTATGTTTTGCTGAAAGAAAATGAGTATCGTTCGTTATCCCATGTTATCAAGTCAAGCGCGCGGGATGGGGTGACCGGGGACGCGGCGACACCGCTTCCGTGAGGTTGGCGGAGAATGCACGAAGCGGCAACGTCGAGACGCGTGTATAATACTAGCCTGCCTGTGAAAATTGCGATATCGTACTTATGTGTTTATTGCTGAACAAAGTTGTTATGAATTGTTATAGCGTAGGACCGTTACGTTTATCAATGTAATGTTGGTTGGTTGGTGTTGGTAGGTACCTACCTAGTCGAATGAACGTTGTCCAAACACCGGTTGTTTCTATTTAAAATAGTAGTAAAGGTATATATTATATCCAGAGAGAATACAATACCTACAACTCCACTCTGCTGCCGTCTTTTTACCCGATTGCACCAAAAAGAGGATCGCGTTTTAATAATTTATGTATGTATTTATATATAAGTAGGTACCTACCTGCTTCTTTGTCAAAGTCTGTAGTATAAACGAGTCGTTTAGTTGTGTTTTTGTTAGAGTGACACAAATTATTTTATTTAATATCTTTTTAAATCACAATAGAATAAAGTTACATAAGTAATGTTACTTGATAAAACTGAAATCGAAGCAAAGAATAATCTTGTTGAACGCTATAAATAAACATTTATTCAAAAGTGACGCGCGGCGCATATCGATCCGCTGTACTAATGGAACTCGAACGTTGCTCGAAAAAACAACTGTGATCAAAAATATGAGTCTAGTCTATGTGTTAATAGAGTTTCCGAGGGATCTACTTTCATGTGAGTTGATGCACGGGCTAGTTTATATAATATTTTTTACTAATAAACAATAAACTTTACATGAAAAAAAAAACATTGACAAGAAATAACAATGATTAATGCATATAGCCGTTATCTTTGGAGGTTTACTTATTTTTGCTGCTGCCATTCAAAACCAAGTTTCTGAGATCCTTAAAAATAAAATATTAAATAACAAATCATGACGACGACATTACATGATGACGATGATGAAAAAGGACTGTTATTTATATATGTGATGGTATACAGAGTTTTTTAAGTATTTGTAATGATGACAACAAGACTAATCAGCCTAAATATGTTTCGCTTAAAATTTGAATTGTCGTGTAGAGACTTTTGTCTTTAAATGGGTGAAGTTAAATGGAATTAACATTGTTCATATATTTAAATTAGGATACTTGAAACATATAATTAAAGATAATTTCGTTGTAGAAGAATGCAATCATTAATCATATCGGAATAAAACAACAAAAAAACATTTTATCTATCTATAACGTGAAATTAAGAATGTTTATTGTTACGAAAGATACAAAGTTTCAGGTTGCTTAACACTAACATCATTAGATTTTTGTACAATTTGTTGCAAATCGTGTTCTTGTACAACCGAAAATATTTTACTCTTAGCTAAGTTTAAATGATAAGGCGAAAAAGTTTTCAAAGTAGCTCCAATACTTATTAAAAACGCGTCTACTGGGTCTGTAGGGTCAAATCCTTCTTGCGTGCTTGTTTCAGTCATGCTTGAGGCTATTGGCAACTCATCTTCATCCTCTTCTTCTTCTTCGTAAGTCTTTCTTTTCCTTTTTTTAGTTGACTTTTTTGGAGACTTTGGTTCTTTTTTCACGGGTTTCTCCATTTCATCACTGTCGTTTTGCACATCATCGTGCATTTCAGCGTCGTCTTGTCCGTCATCATCATTCCAGTTATGTTCGCTTTTGTCATCGGATTCGAATTCACAGCCTTGTATGTTAACGTCTCTGTAAAACGGCCTCATAAAAGCTAACTCATTTTCATATTTGTATAGTCTGCCGCGACTGTTAGGCGTAATCAGTTTTTTTCTCAATATTCTTCTGTTCACATCTCGGATATTTATCCAACGTAGTTTACAATCGGCAGCTGAAAAATAATATAAAATATTAAAGTTGATATTTAGTAGAAGAAAATAAACGATTATTTTTATCAGAAAAAAACATGAAAGCCTTGTCAAGTTAGTGTTTTTTCAGTATGCTTTGGAAAGACCTCCCAAAAAGTAGATACCGGTGAAAAAAAATACACTATAGTCCTTGTGATATCACTGCGAATTCATATTTTTTGGGCAAGTCTATTAACATTACAACCGTCCGGTAACGTCACACACACTTGTCGCTTTTGTACGGATAATATGAGAAATTTGTTGGGCAGCTATGTTAGATTTTGTGTTTATGGGATCATTCCCATAAACACAAAATCTAATCCCTTATAATAAAAGATGCAAAAAAATTAACATATATCTTTAGGTAATATAATTTTTTTGCCCTTCATATTTTTAAAATTGACTTTCGCAACCACCATGTAAACAAATGTAACGTACACATATAAAAACTAAATGTTTGCTTTACTTTATTTTTAGGTTGACGCTTACATAATCAATCAGAAATGCTTTCCAATATCTCACATCAGTTAAACAAAATTAGACGCGAGAACCGATCGAGTTCACGAACACATAGTAATCACCAGTGACTCACCGGGTCGTTTCAACTCGTCTCCGATCATCTGCCATGCCACTTCCCTCGCATTAAAATCCATGTACTTCGGATTGTTGAAGTCGTACAGCACTTCGTTCTCCTTCACACACTGTATTAGCTCCAAGTCTAGTTTCTCGTGGAACATTCTCTTGCGGTCGGTGTCGCGGCGGGGACGCGGCATCGTGTCGGCGTCGACGCGACCGGTCGTGAGCCGGTCGGGGTCGGCACTGCTCGTCGGTTCCGAGTCGACGATCGATTCCGGCTAGATTGGGACGCGTTCACAGCAACTCAATAATGTCTTGAATTTTTACGGGGTCATTTCTTTATTATTATTACACAGCTGCCTCTTTTTCTGGCAGTTGTAAATTGTTTTTAGAGATCATATATGAGAGTTTCTATTACTTTTATTCTACACTGATTTGGACGTTTGGAGTAGCATCGATTCTTTACACCCAAAGAGCATAGAAATAGAAATAATCACTATTTTTTATTTACACATGGAGATATATGTACTAATACTTCCGTGTATTTACACCTTCCCGAGTGACATTAATTATTATAAATTGCGAGATGCCATTGTTGAGTGACAACGTCAACCATAGCGCGGCCGTGGCTCGGCCAATCCACAGAACTATAACGGCCAATCGACCAAGCGGACCAAAGAGAATTCAAACTTCAATTTGAATACCTGCTCCTTGCAAAACCCAAAAAATTTTTTATGTCTGTGGCAACCATGGAGATATATGTACTACGTGTGGCAACTAAGAAGAAATAAAACGAAAAAAATATTAGTTCTTCTTTTCGTGTCGATATGGTTATATTTGTTTAAAAATCATATTGATTTTAACCAGTAGGTGGCCACGGCAATACCTTTGTCATTTGCTTCATTTATAAAAATATTAGTAAAACACAGACATAAAAAAAAATTTTTTTTGTTTATACAATATCTTCTATCTATTCTATTATCTGTTACTATCTTCTAATATCTGTGGAGTAAAATAATCATGAGATAACCTAATAAAAATAGTAGTATAGTATTAATGGTGAACAGTCTCTTAGAAATACAGTAATAGCGGCGAGAGCGGCGCGGCGGCGGTCACTGGTCGAATCGACTCACGATTCACGATTATTGCCTACGTTGTTGTTCGAAAGTCGGATTTTTCAAGGTGCCTTGCATTAGCCTATGACTATATACTCTCTAGACACCGTCATGTCTTTACGTCCGGTACGGAGGCCGTGTTGCTCGAAGTTTCAATGATGAAAACACTTCAATGCTTGTGCGCGTGCCAGCTTTGTGTTAGCACACGCGTCCTGTCAATTAATGCCATCAAAATCCGTCAAATTGCTAGCTATGTGTGTGTGTGTGATAGACTATGGGATGGACACAATTTTTTTCTACGCTTTTAGGCTAATAGAGCCTATCTAGGCTTTGTATACATACATACATACATATTATCACGCCTTTTTCCCATAGGGGTAGGCAGAGACTATAGTCGAGCTCCGTCCCGGGTTCGATCCCCAGTCAGGTCAAGATGGAAAATGATCTTTTTCAGATTGACCTGGGTCTTGGATGTTTATCTATATAAGTATCTATTATAAAATATAGTAAGTATCGTTTGAGTTAGTATCCCATAACAAAAGTCTCGAACTTACTTTGAGACTAGCTCAATCTGTGTGATTTGTCCGTATATATTTATTTATTTATTTATCTCCACTTGCTGCGATCCTGTCCTGACAAATCCCTCTAGCTTCATCTAAACTCATCACTCTCCCCATGCATGCTCTTCGGTTTCGGGTACTTCTTACATCTCCTTTCTTAAGAACGTCAGCAATCTGATCGCAGTACGTTCGACGAGGTCGACCCTGGCCAACTATCCCATTCACACTGGCGTTATAAATATTCTTTGTTACTTTTCTTTAATCCATCCTTTCAACGTGGCCAAACCACCTCAACATTCCTTTCTCAATCTTAGTCACTACATCATCTTCACCTGATTCACCTGGGTCTTGGATGTTTATCTATATAAGTATATATTATAAAATATAGTATCGTTGAGTTAGTATCCTGCGACACAAGTTCACAACTTACTGTGGGGCTAGCTCAATTTGTGTGATATGTCCCTATATATTTATTTATTTATCTTTCACTCCACATCGCTCCCGCACTACGTCATTCCTTACCCGATCTCTCAAAGTTAGGCTTTGTCTAATCCTTTGATTATACAAAGCCTAGATGCCTTTGCATTGCCATGCATTTTGCAAACGCATCTGACATAGCATAACGACTGCCAATGATGACAGTAGTTAACAGTAGTTAGTTAAATAAATATATACGGACAAATCACACAGATTGAGCTAGCCCCAAAGTAAGTTCGAGACTTGTGTTATGGGATACTAACTCAACAATACTATATTTTATAATAGATACTTAAATAGATAAACATCCAAGACCCAGGTCAATCTCAAAAAGATCATTTTCCATCTTGACCTGACCGGGAATCGAACCCTAAAGCTAAACGTGCCGTCCGAAGCACGGAGGAGCTCGAGATATTAGCCACTTGTGGTCACCCATCCAAGGGGGAACCGCTGGGGTTGCTTTTTATGCGTAAACGCCAGTGCTAACGCCCACTGGGCCATCAAACTCCTCATTGACGAGCTCCGTGGCGCAGCGGTCAACACGCCTGCCTGCGACACAGATGGTCCCGGCAAAGACAATATAATACTAACGTATAGACTGCCCACCCCATACAAAAATATTGGACCGACCTAAGGTGGCGAAATCGGTAGTCGACTGACGTTTTAGTGATTTCACAGAGATGGCAGCACTGTGTGCCTTTGATATCTTTGAATGTTTATTTAAATCGTCACTAGATGGCGTTTCTTAATTATTGTCCCGGGTTCGATCCCGGTCAGGTCAAGATGGAAAATGATCTTTTTTAGATTGACCTGGGTCTTGGATGTTTATCTATATAAGTATCTATTATAAAATATAGTTTCGTTGAGTTAGTATCCCATAACACAAGTCTCGAACTGACTTTGGGGCTAGCTCAATCTGTGTGATTTGTCCGTATGTATTTATTTATTTATTTATTTATTGTAGTTACCCCTAAGTATGTAGAGAACGCGACTATAAATGCCGTTCATATCGAGAGTCCGAATCAGATGCGATCTGCAGCTGATCTCCTCTCAAAGGAATGGGTACCAACTGATTCTGGACCCCTTTGCAGTATTTTGGTCAGGATCTTAAAAATCGGGCAAGTGCGAGTCGGACTCGTGCACGAAGGGTTCCGTACCATTATACCATAGTACCATATACAACATTATACTATGACGAGCTCCGTAGCGTAGCGGTCAACACGCCGGCCTGTGACACGGATGGTCCTGGGTTCGATCCCCGGTCAGGTCAAGATGAAAAATTATCTTTTTCAGATTGACCTGGGTCTTGGATGTTTATCTTTATATGTATTTGTTATAAAATATAGTATCGTTGAGTTAGTATCCCATAACACAAGTCTTACTTAAGAACTTACTTTGGGGCTAGATCAATCTGTGTGATTTGTCCGTATATATAAACTATTGAGCAAAAACTGCAAAAATAACACATACCTATTTGTTGTATGGGAGCTCTCCTTAAATATTTATCTTATTTTGATTTCATTATTTATTTTCAAAGTAAATATACAACTAAATATGTGAATATTCCAAGCGTCAACCCATTGCCGTTATTAATATCGAGCAAAAAACGGCAAATTAATCACGTTTGTTGTATGGGGTCCCCTATTCTATTTTTAGTAGGTATTTGTTGTTATATAAAGACAACGAAAATACATTATTTGTAAAAAATTCAACTATCTAGCCGGTTTATGAGATACAAGTTACAACATGGTGACAGACAGACAGACGCACATCGAAGTCTCGTGAATAGGGTCCCGTTTTTACCCTTTGGGTACAGAACCCTATAAAAACATACACGGTAAAATATTGACCGTTTTTTCTAGGGTGCGTGCCGATATGAACAACTTTTCTTTTAGGACCAATGTTGGATACTCGAAAAATTTTTGACTTTCCCATACAAATTGATTGGAGGGCTGGCTTACATTTTGGCCAAAAGATTAGTATTGCCATACAGCGTGGCAATGCTGCCAGCCTTCTGGGCACGCTACCACGGGGCAACGACCTGCCAGGCCTGTTTTATTTGTAAATATGTAGTAGTTTTAGTTAACCCTATATTTTTTACATTCTAAACTTGTTATTCAATTTCATAGAAATAAATCCTTGTAATTGATTGGGCTGTTGGGCTGCTAAATATTTTTGAATTGAAAAGTTAATGCAAATTTGTTGCATGGAATTAATCGCATTTAGAGATAGAAACCGCCTATCCATGCCGCCTATGATAAACGATGTACGTAAATAGCAGCGTTTTACCTACCAATAAAACGCTTATTAAGCGATAACCTTATTTGAAACCTAATTAAACAACAATTGAGAGTAGCGAGCTTGACTTCCGGTAGCAGGTCGGCTATTTTACCGATTTTCCCTTACGACGTCGGCTAACATCCGGTCACCAGGAGGGGGGGCACGTGGCGCCGCGCCACTGCTCTGAGCCTCATTGGATCTCGAAATTGATTCGCATAAGAAACACCTGGCAGTGATTGTGTATTAGGTTTCAAATAAGGTTATCGCTTAATAAGCGTTTTATTGGTAGGTAAAACGCTGCTATTAAGCTTATGAACCGTTATTTGAAACCTAATTAAACAACAATTGAGAGATTGTCTGTTATCGCCTGGTGTACCGGTCATAGCCAATAACATGATGGATATGATATCATGTGAAACTGAATAGTTAAATAAATCAGATGTGAAAATAAAATGCATGACAAGACTGAGTTACAAGAAAGAATAGTAAAAAATATTGAATAGGAAAAACGTTATTTTACCAAAGGTTAGATCGGACTTTATAAACAAAAAAATTATCATATAGAAAATAAAAATTATTTGAATGATAATAAAGTTAACAAAGACTGAATTAATAAACACTTGTTAAAGTGTCAAATTCATTTACAACACAGATGGTATAGGTAAAGCTTAAATATCAAATTTACAATAATATAAATGATAATGAGTACGAATAACTCGTACTATACCTGGCCAAAAATAAATGACGACATTGAATATAAATTACATTCAGAACAATTATTATTTTTATAATAAAAATATTGTAAAACAGGATTTGCATCAGAACATCATATGACGTAGGTACTTTTCCTTATTTCATCGAAGATCAATAATAACCGGAATATTTCAATAAAAAAAAAAAAGAAATCACCTGGAGGAAAGAACTTCAAAAACTCACTTAACAAATTGCAAGGTTTACCTTGCGGAAAATATTTATTTTTCTATAACCTTTTTATCATACAGCCTTGTTGTCACGTGCAATAAGTTTCAGTATCCATGGTATAAAACCATTTAAATTGCATGTTCAAGTCCTATTACGTAGATATGGAAACAAATAGAATAATTTGTTAAAATTAGCCATTAGTAATTCTGTTCCATTTTCAAAATATATGACTTATATGTACATTGTAAAGCCAAAAAGGTAATTTTAAAGTAAGGAAAATTGAGATGAACTTTGACCGTTTTAATCTTTATAAAGTAAAATATGCTGGTGCACCGCACTTAGCAAGATGATAGCCGTAATTAGGACAAAACAACTTCTTTCTGGCTAAAATATACCTAGAAGATTTGTAATACAAAGGCTATATGGTAGATACAAACAGCTCTCGCAACTGTATTGTCTTTGAGATGATAAAATGCAGAGGAATGACAAATATTTTACTTTTACACAAGAAAAAGTAAAACTTAACTTAAAGTAGTAAGTAAACTTTAAAAGAAAGTAATAAATTGAATTTTGACTAAAAATATCTTGCTTTTCAGTTGCTAGGCTGGAATAGTACTAGTCAACTTTACAGAAGCACAAACGGGAGACCGTTCATTAGTAAGATGAATAAATAGTCTTATTATTATTGATATTAAAAACCGGCCAAGTGCGTGTCGGGCCACGCGCAGTGTAGGGTTCCGTAGTTGCGAATGACAACTTTGAGTTCACACTATTCACACTCGCACCTTACAGTTTAACGACCAAAAACATCTAACAATGAAAATAGTATGAAATTTTACAGTCAATATACCTTGTTAAAGCAATATGATCTGGATTTCCATCCTAGTATAGGATTAAAGTTCGAATTTGAAAATCTAATTCGGATTGTTCCAATATTTAAACAAAAATAAAAGTTAGTGCGATATTATCATTTTAAGTGATACTCGTAAATAGCGTCAAACACACCTTTTAATACCATTTTTGGTAAGACTAAAGCTAAGAGTTCCTTTATAAATTATTCAGTGAAGATTAGTAGAACCATTTCAATTAAAGAAGCAAAAGAAAGCAAGTTTAATAAGATTGTTATACGAACTTTTTATTTATTGTAGTTTCTTTACGTACATTAAATAATTCAATAAACTCCAAATACTGAGATTGCAATCAGATTTGCATTCACTGCTCAAATATATGTGGTCCAATAAAATATTTTATGTTGTCCAATAAATAAACTAATTAAAAAAAATTAACAAGTTACAAAATGTCAAATGCTGTTGTAAGCCTTAAACCGTGATAAAGCCTCAAAACTCAAACAGATTTAGACTAAAAGAAAATCGAAGATATGTATGTCTGCAGGCCCCGGGCCATGGGTGTCCAAAGCACTCCAGCCGAGTATGCAACCGGAAAACGCTCAGATGAGAGAGGAGTCGGGCAAACGATACAGGACAAACCAATCATCACTCAGCGAAGGGCCTGGATGAGATGTTAAGTAGCTAGTAGCTAAAGAAAACACCGAGAATTATTGCTTAACATGCCCGTCTTTTAAATTTTATTCAACTTTTAAAAATATGGTTAACTGAAATAATCATAAAAATGTCTATGAATTTTTTAAGTACATTATTCAATAAACTGATGCCAAACATTTTTGTAAGAAATATTACAACATAAAACCGACTTTGCCTTGTGAAATTAGAGCGCATCTTTAACCTGCCAAGCCCAAAAATAGCCTCTTGTTATGACAAGGAGGCTAATCTACGACGAAAAGCTATAGCCTCTTGATATGACGAGGAGGCTAATCTACGACGAAAAGCTGCTGTTTAAAATGTTCAAAATAATTTGACTAGCCGTTATCATCACCGCCTGAGGTCGGTGAATAAAATAAGCAAGGTCAAAAGACGAACACTCTTTGTCGACTTGAAGTATATTCTAATCTTTTTACTATTGTTGCACATTATGAAATTAGGCAAAATGCTAGGAAATGCTAGATTCTAAAGATAGAAAGGAGGCTTATAGTATGCAGTTGGCATAGAAAGCTGATGATGATTATGTGTTATACGTTTGCATTAAAAACTAGTGTAGCACATACCGTGCATTCCACTTATTTATACATTACGGTAAAGTGACCATAAAAAAAAAATCGGTAGTCAATTTTCATAGCTAGTGTCATAGTTTGAACATGAAAAATATCTGCGACATTACATTATAGTGTAATCAGAAAAAACTCGCCTGGCCGGTTCGACTTTGCAATGAAAGTTGGTAAAAGTCTTTCTTAGATCAAGACAATTATTTTTATACGATATTAATATAAAAATATTTCATTATCAATGAGATGGTGAAGGATAACTAAAAACAAGTTCGGTGCAAACTACGAGTACTTTCGTAGAACACTTTATTGTGAAACTCCGGCAGTGAATGTGTTAACCAGAGACTGCGTCTCTTGGGCAAAGTTTGCGATGTAGCTTTTATTTAAGTTCGTAATTGATTCAAGTGGCTAACTTAAACATTAATTTTATAATTTCTTGGGATACAGTTCAATTTACTGTGAAAGTTAATAACTAGCTAATACCGCAACAGGTCTGATCTGAGCCTGTGTGTTCAATTTAACGTTAGCATTATTCATAAGGAGCCAAATCTAGATCATACACATTTGGCTTCAAGTATAGTCCAAACAACTCTAAAATTCATAATCGGCAACATTTTCAGCATTGGAAATACTGCTTGACTCGAGCCCATGAATTAAACTGAGCTTTCACATTAGTTTTATGATAAAAAAGCCCAAGTAAATAAACATGAAAAATGTAGTTACTTTAATAACTTCATGAATATATTTAAAGAGATCATTATTCGCGACGCAAAATGTCGCTCCACTTATTATAAAAAATATTTAATGTTATGGCATGACTAGGCTTGCCCTGAGCCTGCGCATTAAGCTGAGCATAAGCGACAGCAATTGCACTTAAATAAAATTGTTATACAACCAGAACGTAACTCCTCTTGATTCATCGTGATTGGCGAGTTTATTAGAGCTTTTGCTGCAGTTTTACTCATCATGAAATAGTTCTATTTACGTCATTCATAAAATAATCCGAAATTGCGACATGGGTAGGCTTGGCCTGAGCTCAAGCGTTCAGGTGTGCTTACGTAGCAGCTTTGTTTCAGCAAAATAAAAGTTTATATTAAGAACCAAAATGTATTTTATTGTACTTCATGTATTGCATGTCTATAATTAAAATAGACGCAATAGGCAGCATGACTAGGCTTGGGCCTGAGCCTGCACGTTCAGCTGAGCTTGCGCAACAGCTTTATTTATTCGCACTATGAATAAAACAATGTTTTAGCATGACTGGGCATGACCCGAGCCTGCACGTTCAGCTGAGCTTGTACAGCAGCTTTATTTATTTGCACTATGAACAATACGATGTTCTGGCATGACTGGGCTTGACCCGAGCCTGCACGTTCAGCTGAGCTTGCGCAGCAGCTTTATAAATAATCCAATGTTCCAGCATGACTGGGCTTGACCCGAGTCTGCACGTTAAGCATAGCTAAGCTAACAGCATTATTTCGATAAGGTGGTCAAGGTATCACCCTATTATATAAAATTCACTTATGTATCAATTCTCTATTCCATACAAAGATTTTGTTCCTACAAAGAAATTAGTAAAAAGAAATAAACAAAATTGTCCACCGTAATCGACAATTGAATAAACTAGCAATTCAATGATAAGTTCACACTTCAACTTTTTAATGAATACTATCTTTTAATATACTTAATGAAATGTTTAGTTACCTCAAGGAACAAAATTAATGTACGGAATTGATCTCCATATCCTCATCTCCTTGAGGGTAAGTGATATGAAAACAAAACAAAAGATCTTCGTAATCGAAAAGGATTTTCCGTTAATCCTTAAATGTTTAATTGAGTAGCTAAATAGCTAGTTATATTATTCATTATGCAGCAAAGCACCAGTTTCATGAAGTGATATAAATGAAAATCATTCATATCTATATTAAGTTTTATTGTTAATCTTGTCAATCGCTTATTAACGTAAAATATTACGCAGTCTATGGCTGCACATTTTCTTGACATATAGTTAATCTTCATAAAGGCAACGGCCTTAACTTCAAAAAGGCTTAATAAGCAACGCCAACGTGTTAATATAATCTTGAATATCACTTACATGCTCTGCATAGCAACACTACATTCCTTGGTCTGGATAGTTTCTCAATTTATTCACTGACACAGTCACTTTAAATTATATAGAAATATAACAACTTAAGAATTCAACATTTAAATAGTACTGTTTGATAATCAGATGGACTGTTAAATAACCAATATATAAGTAACGAACGATTTGCATCGTTAAAATCCTTTAAAAAATCCGTTATTATATTGAATTTAAATAATAACATGTTTCAGGGAAAATCAGTAAACTGAAAAATAAAAAGCTGAAAAGCGAAAATAAGTAATAAAAATGTAAGTACGTGCACTTACCAATACAACCGACTGCTACGATAGTCAAGACGCCAATGAGGCTCAGAGCAGTGGCGCGGCGCCACGTGCCCCCCCTCCTGGTGACCGGATGTTAGCCGACGTCGTAAGGGAAAATCGGTAAAATAGCCGACCTGCTACCGGAAGTCAAGCTCGCTACTCTCAATTGTTGTTTAATTAGGTTTCAAATAACGGTTCATAAGCTTAATGATGTAATAAAGAATTAAATAAATAATAGAAACAATTGTTTTTCTACACAGCATGCGAGTTCGCCGGCATCCAGTGCCAGATACAGTATGGCGATTACCAGGAGGATAAGCACAAGGGAGGATTTTTCGAGCTGTGAGTACATCTCAACTTATTGCCGCATTTGCTGCAGCGCCGGCCGTACAGATTTTAGATTAGGTCGGCCGCCTGGGGCAGTAATGAGCAGTTCTTTTGACTTACTAAATGCCAAATAATGAAAAGTAATATCAAAAATACCAAGTTATAAGTATATACACTAATGAAGTCTTCGAGCAACACGGCTTTTGAAGTACTTACGTACTTTTAACTTTGATCCTATTTAGTAATTAAATAAATAAAATGAGGGGTGGCGCTAGTTGGCTATCGCTGGCCTATGCGCCTAAATTTTGGCTTGCAAATGCGGTAAAACGGTAGTCATCCTTATCTATATATAGGTATTTATTCAAAATGTTTATTAAGCCCTATCCGATCCTTAAAAGGGCGACTCAGAACGTAAATACGAACAATTTTTCCCTTGAAAATTCGATAATTTTTTTTATACAAATTGCCCGACCAGCTGATTGTTCATACATTCCCATGAATGACATTTTTACTTAGAGCATTATTTTTATTTTCAATTTCAAGCATTATTCCCAAAGGAAAAAATGTTCATTTTGACGGGCTGAGTCGCCCCTCTAAGGATCGGAAAGGGGTTTTTATTAATACATTGTATGTTGACGTCATTTCCAATACTTTTTTCAATCCCTAGGAAGGAGCTACTTCCCGACACCGTGTCAAACAAAAGCGGTTTGGAGAAGAAGATCATCAAGGAATACAAGAAGCACCAGGGTCTGAGCAACGTGGAAGCCAAGCATCTGTACACCAAAACTGCCCGCGACATGCCCACTTATGGAGTCACCTTCTTCGTCGTCAAGGTATGCCTCCTTTACACAATCGCCGATGATCGGTTGTCATCGCGACGGTTGTACATTGCTGCGTTGGAAAGAAAGCTCTAAAGAGCTTAAGTGAGTAAAACAGCAATGTACCGTGAATCGTCGCCCATGATAGCCATATATAAACGATTGCGAAGAAGAGGTAATACAATCTACATACAAGTACACGTTCAACCGTCATTCATTCCTCTTTACCCGACGGCCAAAAAGGGGGTGTACTGTTTTGCGAGTTTGTAAAAGCTTGCGTAAACATTGGTTTTTGCGAAATATTGCTTATGTCATCACCACGTCAATAACTTTGATTCATCCTATAGATTGAGGAGCCCGATTGTCCAGTGGGTGTGAGCTCTATGAGCGCTTATGTATGTTAAGCAACCCCTGGTGCAGTCCCTACTTGGATGGGTGACCGCAAGTGGCATAAAAATATCTCGAGCTCCTCCGTGCTTCGGAAGGCACGTTAAGCCGTTGGTCCCGGCTGTCATTGTTGATGGCAGTCGTTAAGCTATGTCAGATGCCTTAAGGCAGCTTGAAAAATCTGACACCAGTGTTGGCCACTTACACATACGAAAAACAAACAAACATCCTATAGATTTATATTGTTTAATATTGATAACAGGAGAAACAACCTAAAGGCAAGAAGAAGCTCGTGCCTCGTTTGCTAGGAATCAGCGCCAACGCCATCTTGCGGCTAGACGAGGAGACCAAGGAGATCCTGCAAGCGTGGCCACTGACACAGGTCATGTCCTACCAAGTGGGCAAGTCGCACACGTTTACCCTCAACTTTGGCGACTACAGGTATTTATTTGCTTTTTATTTAGTGTTTCTAACTATTTAAAGTACTTTCGAAGACTATCGGATAACGGATATTGATAGGGAAAATGATGAGTACATTAAAGTCAAAGTCAATCATTTTATTCATCATAAGATATTTCAATATCATTTAGTGAACGTCAATTTTTTTCATAATTACAATTAGTTTACAAAAATATATTATTGTTGACGTCAACAATTTACTTACGGCTAAGTTTACACCGCTTCCAAGGCGGAGTACAGAAGAAGCGGCAACAAACTGTAGGCATGTTTCCTAAAAAATCTTTTTAAAATAATACTTTGTCCATCTTCTAGGTTATCGAAAAATATTCGATACGTTTTTTTTGCAATCTAACAAAAGATCATCGTAAAGATAAGGCTCAAGACATAATAGGCCGGTAAAAAGTGTATCGGTCAGTGACGTCACGCGGCAATTTACGGGCTATATCTTTTTAAATTTTATTTGATTAACAAAAGAAAAAATACGTGTCCAATCTTAATTTCTTAACTAATTTTACAAATGCGAAAGTGAGTTTGTTTGTTACGCTTTCACGCCGTATCTACTGAACCGAACATCATGAAATTTTTCATATACATAGGTTAGGGTACTGAGATGGACATAGGGTATATATCACGCAGGCGTAGCTGCGGGTAACACCTAGTTTTTCAATAATCCTCCAAACGGACTTATAAATAAAACACTATAAAAAAACCGGCCAAGTGCGTGTCGGGCCACGCGCAGTATAGGGTTCCGTAGTTGCGAATGACAACTTTGAGTACACACTGTTTACACTCGCACCTCACAGTTTAACGACCAAAAACATCTAACAATAAAGATTGTATGAAATTTTACATTTTCCAGTACATTTTATAAGTTGGTTGCCTATAACTTTTTAGTTTGTACTTAGTACTTAGCTCTGATAGTTTTCCTTTCAACTTCAGTATATATACTACTGCTGTAATTTTTTTCACGTATCTATATATAACCGTTTAGGAGATAGAGGGGGGGACACGTACCTCTAACATATATTTCGGAAACGGATCCCTAAATCGAAAAATGGTGTTCTCAACCTCACAATATTTTTCAAAGACCTTTTTAACGATACCCCACAAGATGGGTAAGTAGAGAAAAAAAAATGACTCCCCCACTTTACTTGTATGGGAGCTACCCAAAAAAAAATTTTTTTTCAAGATTTTCTTCTACGACTTTTTTGCCATGATTAATATACATACTCATACAGCTTTCTAGTACTTATGGTCTCTGAGTAAAACCGCGGACGGACAGACAGACAGACAGACAGACAGACAGACATGGCGAAACTATAAGGGTTCCTAGTTTACTACGGAACCCTAAAAACAAGCTTGTTCCCCTTTTTTTAGTGATAAAGAATACAGCGTGAAAACCAACGATGCTATCCGCATTCGCGACATCCTGCAGGGCTACATCGACATCATTGCCAAGCGCATGGCGGGCGCGCACAACTCCAGCATGAACGACGGCGCTGCAGTCATGGAGGATAATGTGCAGATGTCGAAGTAAGATCATCATGATCATCATTAGGTCTTTG
Source organism: Rhodophaea formosa (assembly GCA_963082605.1). Classification (NCBI taxonomy): domain Eukaryota; kingdom Metazoa; phylum Arthropoda; class Insecta; order Lepidoptera; family Pyralidae; genus Rhodophaea; species Rhodophaea formosa. The sequence goes on along the minus strand of OY720228.1, from coordinate 13,016,177 downwards.
TTAGTTTCCTGCTGCAGGAGCACGGCCCTCTCTGTACTACCAGAGCCATATAATAGCCAAAACAGTCAGAGGATTTGGCCTACATTCTCCACGCTAGCCAGACGGGTTGGGGAGGTAAAGTAAGATATTTTTATGCTATTGACATAGCTTAACGATTGCCGTCAATGATGACAGCCGGGACCAACGGCTTAATGTGCCTTCCAAAGCACGGAGGAGCTCGAGATATTTTTAATGCCACTTGCAGTCAACCACCCAAGTGGGGACTGGGCCCGGGGTTGCCTAACATGCGGAAGCTCTAATAATGCTCACGCCCACTAGGACTTCGGGCTCCTATCATGTCTTACATTTAATAGAGCATTTAAATACAATTTTATAATGCGAATATTTTTCCTAAGTTGCTTATTATTTAATTTTTTATCAGAGGCACAACAATGCAGTTCGTCAAGAATAACCCCAACAAAATCGTGGAAGAGTCATTCGTGGGCCCGACGAAGATCATATCTTATGAACCAGGTATACACCGCCGACTGACTTTAGAAAATGAGGAGTAGATTAATTCGGCTGTATGTATTTTTAACGTTTGTTACCTCATGACTCTTTTCTTTATGAACCGTTCCAAATAAATGCTTTTGACTTTTTGAAAACTGGATTCAACGAAAGAACCGAACTGATTTTGATGAAATGAGACCAACACAAAGAATTTTTTTTTTTTATCATAAAGCCATGACCAGAGTTATACTTTATGAGGTAACAAATATTTAAATATGCAACCGAAAAGAGAGTGGGCAGTGGAAATCACTTACCATCAGGTGACCCGCTTGCTCGTTTGCCGTCCTATTCCATAAAAATAAGAGAACATCCTTCTGTTTTAAAGGCAATTCATATAATAAGAGAATAGCCATCGTCCTCTTTAAAAACGAAATAGGTTGTAGGTGCATTTTTCATCAGAAAATACACGAGAAATATGTATAAATGAAGATTCAAGATTCAATTGTTTATTTAATATAGGTTTCTTTGAACACTTATTAATTGTCATATTTGTGTTAACAATTTTTACAACAAAAAAATTTTTCTTCCAACTACGCTGCAATTCTATCATAACTGCACTACATATCCAGCACAAAGCGGAACTTTGCTGTACTAGAAGTAAAAAAAAAACTAAACAGTGCAGTAAAGGATTTCCATACATTTTTGCTGCTCTAGTGCAGCAAAAATGAATTGTAGTTGTCAAAGAAGGTTGGCCAACCTAACGGCCGTATGGAGTTAACAAAGGGACGTGTGTATTGCCTTGCCTAAAAAAAATACTGGCCATAAAGAAAAAAAGCGGGAATGTGAACAACAAATTTTTAACTATTGTAATTTGTCTTCAGTTTTATTTTTTAACTACTTTTATTGCAGTAGTTAAAAGAAAAGCAGATTATGCACCTCGCATTAAGTAAGTTAAATTGCACTCGTGCTTTTTAGAGCCCTCGCTAGCGCTCGGGCTCCAAATAAACACTCATGCAGCAATAACTTACTTTCTGCTCAGTGCAACAATCTACTATTGTTGACGTCAATAATTACTTATGGCTAAGTTTAGGCCGCTTCCAAAGCGGAGTGCAGAAGAAGCGGCAACAAACTGCACAGCGCATTTTCTCCAAGCGACGTCAACTCACAATTCTAGTTAGACCTTATAAACTACTTATATATATGTGGACTGAGTGTGCATTGTTTTAATTAAATGTCATGATAAAAATTGAATTGGAAAAAATTATGTCATCATTGAAATGTTAAATTAATGTCAAAGAAGTAAAACGTTTATATGTATGTCCAGGTCAGACGGTGAGCCAAGGCACACAAGTACTGACAGCGCAGCAACTCATCATCACCAGCCAGGCCAACAAGCAGCAATACCAAACGGTGTGTACTTATTTAGAGGTAGTACGAGTCAATAGTCTGTGGCGACTTCAACATACGCCATAAGAACTAACACAGACACTCAACTGAGAATATGGCAAATAACTTACTAGACTTCCCACAAGATGGCGCTGAGCGATTGTACGATGCAGGCAATGGTGTTAGCCATACATCATACATGACGAGATGTTGACTGTAGGTTGTGGATGTTGGTGTGGAGACACAAGATCACGTCACGTAGAAAGTTGTTTATTTCTCTTGATATTACATGTTTGTAGCTGGGCGTGACGGATCCCTTCTCGATGGCAGCACAGCAGCACTTGACCACCGTTTGATCGTATTTCGGCTGCTGCTCGATAGCGTCTCGGCTGCCGTTCAAGAGTGTCTCAATTTGTTACTTAATTTGGTTGTAATTATAGTGTTAAAACAGCTGACTCGCGCCCTACATGATGCAGGGCACGGGTCGGCCAAATGTGCGTGCTATGCTCGAACATACTCCCAACGCCAAAGGGATGAAAGGCCAATCGAGAAAGGGAACGCCACAAACGTCTATACAAGATAAAAATGTAAAATGTAAATGTGTAAAAAAAAGGTAAATATAAAATTGTAAACAGGAAATAACAAAACACTAGTAAATTATTCTTTAACATGATGATCGATTCTTCGGGGCTACGTGAGGTCATCGAGGCGCTGTGCTGGCGTAATCTGCAGTAGCAGAGCTTCCTCCCGACGACTCGATCCACTGGAGCAGTCCACTCGAAATTGCAGTAGAATCACGATGTTGAAGCAGATGATATGATGCAGAGGATGCGTGCATAATCTCAGCATGCGATGTTGGATGTTGCTTGATTGTACGCCGCGAAGAAGATGTTTAAATAATTAATTGACCTACATCGCAATAGGCATGCACTTGTCATGGCGCCGAGCGGTTTTTACAAGCTTGCAGTATGTTCCGCGCGGCCTTGTTGCCATTGTCCATGTCGTTGACCTGCCGATGTGCGTCAAAACATGTGATCCACTGTTGTAGCGTATGCACTTCTTGCATATATCGTACGATCTTACGTAATATTTGTGTTTCCGATAGATTTGTTGAGATTAATTACATTCTTAGGATATTAAAATATTCTTGTCGCGAATAATTTTATCTTTTTAATATTTGTTGTATGTACTCCTTCTGAGTATTCTGTCCTTAGGCAACGGAAGTCCTTTCCAGTCATCTCAAATTGACAGGAAAACTCTTGACGTAGATAATTTTCCAAAGATGATGTTTTCCAGTTGGACTCGAGGACTCCCCGGCTGTTTGCGGCGAAGCTCTTGTGTTTGTTTTTATGACGCCCGGCTGGACTTGGAAACTCCCCGGCTGTTGCCGGCAGCAAAGCTCCAATGTTTGTTGTGTCCAGCTCAACGTGAAGACTCCACCACTGTGTGTAGCGAAGCTCCCATGTTTGTGTTGTCCAGCCAGACGTAAAGACTCCACCAATGTGTGTAGCGAAGCTCCTTTGTTTGTGTTGTCCAGCCAGACGTGAAGACTCCACCACTGTGTGTAGCAAAGCTCCCATGTTTGTGTTGTCCAGCTAGACGTGAAGACTCCACCACTGTGTGCGGCGAAGCTCCAATGTATGTGTTGTCCAGCCAGACGTGGAGACTCCACCACTGTGTGTGGCGAAGCTCCAATGTATGTGGTGTCCAGCTAGACGTGGAGACTCCACCACTGTGTGCAGCGAAGCTCCAATGTATGTTGTGTCCAGCTAGACACGGAGATTGCACCACTTGTGTAGTGGCGTCCAATGTTGAGTTGTTGTGATGACTGGTCGGAACCCTTCTGATAGTTAGATGAAGTGAAATATATTGTAGAGCGGCTTTCCATGTTTCCAGTTCGCCGCTGATTCTGTACTCAGTGTGCTCACGCCCTTGTGATATATGCGCCTTCTCAATTCACCGATGAGACCCGCTTGTGGGAGGCCGGTAAACCGATTCGCTATCGCAAAAGGGACATGTGAATGAACACCACAGATCCTGTGCAGGATCCGGCTCGAAGGACCAAAACTATGTACGATGCACAATGGTGTTAGCCATACATCATACATGACGAGATGTTGACTGTAGGTTGTGGATGTTGGTGTGGAGACACAAGATCACGTCACGTAGAAAGTTGTTTATTTCTCTTGATATTACATGTTTGTAGCTGAGCGTGACGGATCCCTTCTCGATGGCAGCACAGCAGCACTTGACCGCCGCTTGATTGTATTTCGGCTGCTGCTCGATAGCGTCTCGGCTGCCGTTCAAGAGTGTCTCAATTTGTTACTTAATTTGGTTGTAATTATAGTGTTAAAACAGCTGACTCGCGCCCTACATGATGCAGGGCACGGGTCGGCCAAATGTGCGTGCTATGCTCGAACAGCGATCTTAAAACGCGCAAACAAAGTTTCTTCAAATCTGGCCATAAATAAACGAGAACCGACAGAACTCAGTTGGAGCCGTACGGTTCCCTGGGCGTGGGCGACACCTTGCGAAAAAAAATGTACAGTAACTAGCTGTTACCCGCGACTCCGCCCGCGTGATATACAGCCTATGTCCTTCTAAGTACCCTAACCTATGTGTATGCCAAATTTCACGATGATCGATTCAGTAGATACAGCGTGAAAGCGTAACAAACAAACAAACTCACTTTCGCATGTATAATATTAGTTGGGATGCTGTTTGGTTTACACTAATTTACATTTTATTCATGTGCTTTCTAAAACAAATTGATAGGGTTGAAGTCGGTTATTGTTTTTTGTTAAAAATATTTAAAATTATCTGAATAATCGTTTCGATTTTGATTCAGTTTTAGTTGACCTTAGAAACTACTAAGATATGTGGCCTATTGTTCTGATTAAATGTCATAATTAAAAAGTTTTGTACGTGTTGCAGACTGGTGAAGTCCCGCTGCGCAAGGAAATGTCTCTGGAGTTCGTGAGGAAGCTGAACAGAATGAACTCCAACTCGGTGAAGGTCGTCAACCTCATCACCAGTGATGATGGTGAGAAATTAATAATTATTGTATAAAAATACGACGTTCATTGTTTTTCATAAGCTTTTTTTATTACAAGCTTTTTACCTGACCCAAATGGAGGGTTATGTTTTCCTTCTTGTATGCATGTACCTATCTAGATTTATATGTATGTCTATTTTTACGTTTTTATTTGACCCAATCTTGCCTGATGTGAGTAACGAAATGAAAAAGGAAACGATGACTTTATTTTATGTTTTTTACCGTTCTATCTCCCTTATTTCAATTTGTAATTAATAAATCGCCATACCCAAACTGGGTACATGTCAAACTGCAAATTATATTTTGTTATCTTTATGCTGTACATGTGAGCGAATAAATGAATATGAGATCTAAAGCGTTATACGTAGACTCAAATGATGGATATTCATTTTTGCCTTGAAAATCCCTAAACTGTACGGTTCGGGTAATGGAACGTCATCATTACGTCATTTTAATATCCACTGCAGGAGTACGACCTTCTCTGTACTACCAGAGCCATATAATAGCCAGAGCAGTCAGAGAATTTGGCCTACACTCTCCTTGACGTTTTGATGCATTGTTTAGCTTATGTTTCCTAAGTCGCCTTTTACGACATCCAGGACATTGAGGAGCCCGATGGTCCAGTGGGTGTGAGCTCTAAGAGCGCTTACATATGTTAAGCAACCCCTGGTGCAGTCCCTACTTGGATGGGTGACCGCAAGTGGTATTAAAATATCTCGAGCTCCTCCGTGCTTCGGAATGCACGTTAAGCCGTTGGTCCCGGCTGTCATCGTTAATGGCAGTCGTTAAGCTATGTCAGATGCCTTAAGGCAGCTTGAAAAATCTGACACCAGTGTTGGCCACTTACACATACGAAAAACAAAACAAACGACATCCAGAAGACTTGGAGTGGTCGTATTCTACTGAGCCGAAACCACATTGTACAAATACATGAATCAGGATTGCGGGGAGGGAATTCCATTCGTATAATGTAGGAAGAGGTGATCTAAAGGTGCGATAAGCTGGAATATAGACCACATATACTTAGATGACTAGCTGTTACTCGCGGCTTCGCCCGCGTGATATATAGCCTTAGTTCTTCTCGGTCGGTACCCTAACCTATGTGTATGCAAAATTTCATGATGATTGATTCAGTAGATATGGCGTGAAAGCGTAACAAAAAAAAACTCACTTTCGCATTTATAATATTAGTAAGGAAGTTAGGATATCTCTGTCCGCGTCCTCCGATAGGGAAATGGGGCAGATTTGATCATCTCCAATTAAAAATCCAGGGGAAATTAATCATAAGATTCCCTTTCTTCCAGGGCCACACAACGCTGAGCTGAAGAGCATCGTTAACACAATGGAGAACGACATGCCTCTGATAGAGTCAGGTAACTATGACTTTCTTATTAACATGTAAAATACGGGTCACTCACGTATGAAGTCAGCTACAGGCCGACATGTTTCAACCTCATCCGGAGGTCTTCCTCAGGGCGAATGTGAACCGAGACGCGCGCACGAAGTCGTCCCAGTCCGCACTGACGTTAGCGCGCGGCATCTTCGGCGGCGCGGGCGGTGCGGGCTTTCTTCTTGATTATATATTTATCTGTAAACTGTCTTAAGCAAAGATCAGGGATGAAATCTTCAACCACCAGTCCGTTGGTTGCAGGTATGACATAGTATCAGAAAACCAAGATAAGCCAAACAAATTGCGCTTACCAACCCGTCTGCCAAGAGTGGTGAGTATGGCAAAACCCGCCCATGATGGAAATCCTTGGGGTAGGCTTTTGACTAGCAATGGATTTCTTACGACTAAGATATGAAATCAAATTAAATTTTACTCAAATTTGGATATCATGTATCGCTTTTTGGTGGATATATTTGTCTTTTTATTTGCAAAATCTAGTTGTTTTTCGATTTTGCAAATTTAAAAAAGGACGTTTCGAAAAGACTACTGCTGAGAAGAATACGCCGAAAGAAACTCAGTCCAGTTTTTGGATAATTATGGTGATGATGAACTCATCATAGGGTAACTACCCTTATAATATTTTTTTTTATTAATAATTTGTGTATTTTAAGTAAAACTGCAGACAAAGGACTAGATCTGAAATTAAATAATAAATAATAAAATAAAATAAATTGTATTTGTTTTCAGGCGTGAACGAGATCCTAAAGAAGGATATGGACGCCGACACCAAGAAGAGGCTGCAGGACGAGCTGCGGGAGTTGAACGAATACCTGAAGATGCTGTCCAATAACGTCTACGGCCCGGACCCGGTAACTATGTTGTTATGTGGTTGTTTCAATGGGGTGAAACGCTAAAGTCTTCCAGAATCCTAACTGGTCTTCAAATATATCGAATATCCATAACGTAACATAAAGATTTTTTTTAAATAAAAATTCTTTCTTTGTTCTCCACAATCTTAACACTAAACCTACGCACTAAACTTAATTTAAACATGGCACAACTATTTGTTATATGTTTTAAGATTGTGAGAGACTGGTGTCTGAACTAAGCAGAGCTTGTATCTCAGTACACCAGCCTCTTGAAGAATGCTCCGTAATACGTAACGCTAAGAAGAAGCATATCGATGGCAAAAAAGGTGACATGGTCTGGTGTGGTGAATATTATAACACTTCATTGAGAGGGTCCCTCGAAGATTACGTTACGAGAACTCGAGGTCAACTGATTTACGACCAATATATAATATATATATAAAAATATACGGACAAATCACACAGATTGAGCCCCAAAGTAAGTTCGAGACTTGGGTTATGGGATACTAACTCAACGATACTATATTTTATAATACTCGGTCCTCTTCTCTTCAATATCTTGGTCAACGATATCCAAAAATGTCTACATTCATCTCAATTACTTTGTTTCGCGGACGATATGAAGATATTCTGTACTGTATCTTCTCAAAATGATGCATCTGCACTGCAGGCCGACATCTCCCGTCTTGAGCATTATTGTTTTTGTAATGGGCTTGAACTCAACCCCTCTAAGTGTTGTGTAGTTACCTTTACAAGAAAACTGAACATAATACCTACAAGTTACATGCTCAAGCGACAGCCTCTACAGCGTTCCACAAGTGTGCGTGATCTGGGAGTACATCACGACTCTAAATTGTTATTCGACATTCACATAGATAAAATAGTCTCGAAAGCATATAAATCACTTGGTTTCGTTCTTCGATGTGCAGCGTCGTTTAAAGACCTCAAAACTATAAAAATATTGTTTTGTACTTATGTACGTCCTCACCTGGAGTATGCTTCACAAGCTTGGAATCCCATGTACAAAGAATATATAGATCGCATCGAAAACATTCAAAAGAAGTTTGTTAAATACCTCTGCTTCCGTCAAAAAATCTATTACAATTCTAATAACCATTTAGATCTTTGCAAAAGGCATCATCTGGTTCCATTGAAGGTTCGACGAGATGTTGCCGACTTAGTTTTCTTACTGAAGATAGCTTCTGGTGCAGTTGACTCCCCTGAACTTTTGGCAAAACTGCAGTTATATGCCCCTCCAAAAACACTTAGATGTAACCCCCCTTATATTTCTTCCCGGTACTTCAACGAATTACCGTAAAAACTCGTTTTTCATGCGTGTGGGTAGTAATTTCAATAATATTTCTAAAACCGTTGACATTGACTTATTCACCACAAGCATAGCGGCCGCTAAGCGTTTACTGTATGAATATTTGCTCCAGTATAGTAGTGTAGTACCATAGATTTCTTTTTTGTTTTCTATAATTATAAAGGAAGTGACTTTTTGGTATGTTTATAATTCCTATATTTGTCATTACACTTTTTTTTTTTTGACATCTTACTTAGGCTTATATAACACATTGAAAAAGATTTACTCTTAATACATTAGTAGATGTTAGCAACTACTGATTTTCCCAATATTGTCTTCAGTTAAAATTCTATTTAATCTAAAAGTAGCGTGTACGTATTTTATGTTCAACCTTATTGTTAACTTACTCAGTTTCTATATGTGAGGACCTGTAATTGGCTTCTTGGTTTATAAGATTATTACCTATTTTGTAATAAAAAGCTGTTGGTCTTCTTAAATAAATAAAATAAAAATAAAATAAAATAAAATAAAATAATAGATACTTATATAGATAAACATCTAAAAACATTGAATTTTGTTTTAAAAGTTAAAAAAGTGTTAAAGTTTTTTATATACGGGCTGAGTTTACATATAGGTAGTTTAGTTGATGTGAAAGTTTTCATTTAATTTCGACTTTTTAAAGTTTTTGTATTATTACGTCTTTCCATTACATAACAAAAAAATACATATACATGTTTTCCATTGTCTGAAGTGCTACTACTTACTTGTGTACTACTACTTATTACTGTACTTGTGGAGCTACATCAGCTATTGATGATAAGAGATAGAGAGAGACTTCTAAGATAATAAAACTTATGCTTGCTAATATTTCAGGGCTCCGACGAATCTCCAGAAGACATATTTATAGCTAATGCGAGATAGTTATCATTAATGGACAAAATATTACTTAAGTTTGCTTATGTTTCAGGGTTCCGACGAATCTCTAGAAGCGGCCAGCAGGATTGCGGACGTCTCGACCCAGATGTATCTTGGCTTGGACCCGCTGACTAAGCGGCGTAGCAACTTAGTGAGGGTAAGTTTGATTTTTAGTACTAGTCGAATATTTCTATTTTAGAATCTCGTGAGATCTCGAGTAGTTTATCTTCTTAAGTTTAGCAGTACCTATGGCCACCTTTCGTCTCCATCATTAGATCGAGTCTATGGTATCATAATATTGCATTGTCATTACACAGCACAATTGGTTAAGGATAAGTGCTTCAACATTGAGCGGCGAAATTTTTATTTTCACAGACAAAAAAAGCTGGGGGCTGGGTGGTGGAGGGGCTTACAAAGTGACTTACTCAAGTGATGATGCATGATGCAAGTTAAATCAGGCCCTAGTCGGCCCTTGTTAAAAAAATTATGTCCTTATAAAATTTTATTGTCCATGATATTGACACTTGCCTTTTTACCAACGCCATGTACCGAACGTAAACTTTTTGATTTTTATTTAATACTTTTTGATTAAATGTCCATCATCAATGAAAACCCATCATTAAATGTATTATAAACGTTGATTTGCAGCTGTCACGTCAGAGCTTCATCGAGGACGAGAAGGTGCAGGCCAACCTACACCGGGCGTCCTTCGTGGCGGCGGCCGCGGGCGCCGCCGGCGCCGTCGACTCCGCCAGCCTGCTCATCAACCAGGTCGGTGCCCCAAAGCAGCGGAATGAGAGATTTCAGAAATTATATTTCCCCCAGGAGGCGGCACCGTATCGAAAGGTCGCGCTGTCAAACTCCACCAATCATAAAATTGATGATTAGACATGATTGGTGGATTTCGACAGCGCGACCAAGGGATAAAGACGGGGTTATCTGTATGTACTATCTAAACCTATAAAAGGTTAGCATCGACGTATAAAAAACGTAAAGGGCCCAGAATCCAGCCCTGAGGAACACCTATGTCAAATAAAAGTAAATTATTTTATTGTTATTTAAAATAGCTTAATAGCTGCTAATTATATAACAACAAACAAAATGTACAATGATACATCTATCACATTGCATTTTGTAGACCAAAAAGTATTTTAAATAAGAATAACTTCATAGACTACACAATCAAAAGCATAATAGAACTCGACTTTCTTATTTCGTACAGGAATACACGGGTCCAGCGCTGTCCGCGTCGCAAGTGGAGGAGTTGGAACGCGACGCTCGCGACAAGATGCGCAAGCTCAACGGGGCTGTGGCGCTGTTCCTCGCCGCGCACGCCGGTGCGGACTATTACTTTTTATTTCAGTTTTTGCCAAAACCTAAAAATTAATACCAATGAAAAGATGCAGACAAAAGCTTCTTTACTACTATGCCCGATGGTTCAGTGGGTGTGAGCTCTATGAGCGCTTACGTAAGTTAAGCAACCCCTGGTGCAGTCCCTACTTGGATTGGTGACCGCAAGTGGCATAAAAATATCTCGAGCTCCTCCGTGCTTCGGAAGGCACGTTAAGCCGTTGGTCCCGGCTGTCATCGTTGATGGCAGTCGTTAAGCTATGTCAGATGCCTTAAGGCAGCTTGAAAAATCTGACACCAGTGTTGGCCACTTACACATACGAAAAACAAACAAACAAAAACAACTATATTTTAGATATCACAGATGCGCCTTATTAATATTTAAAAAAAATATTTGCCTGTTTCTGTGAACGTTTTAATTTATTTTTGCAGATTCGGAAAACATCGATTACTCTGCAGCCGTGACGTCGATGAACACCATCAACGAGTTAATGTTAGAACTAGCTAAAGGTACGTCTTGTTTTTAATGGCCTTTTTTTTAAGTTGGTTGTTTTTTGTAATCGAATAAATTATAATATTTCATATCATATGTTTATTTTGCTGAATTGCATATTATGAATGCATGTTTGAATGAAATAATATAGAAACTTAATTAAGTGCCATTTAAAAAGTGCTTGCTAAATTGGATATTGTCTGATTGTAACAAGATTGATTATTAATAAGGTCCAATATAAAAGGTGCCGTGTGGTTCCCGGCAGAGTAGAATAGGACCACTCCAAGTCATCCCGTGGATGTCGTAGAAGGCGACTTAGGAAACACAAGCTAAACAAAGCTTATAAACATCAAAGAAACCTCTCCAACCCGTCTGGCCAGCGTGGAGAGTGTGGGCCGAGTCCTCTGACTGCTCTGCCTAATATATGGCTCTGGTAGTACAGAGAGGGTCGTGCTCCTGCAGTGGAGACTAGAAATGACCTGATGATGATGATGATGAATATAAAAGTGCTCGAGTATTTTTCTCCCCTGATCTGAAAGAATATTGATTACATACCTAATGTTATAAATTTCAAAGATGGCCAAGCGCTCGCCAGCTGTAAGGACGGAGCCTCAAAGCAGGAGCTGATCGACGACATCAACAAGCTGTGCGACGCCACCCGGCTCGTGTGCTCGCTCACTAACACTGCCGACCATCAGGTGAGGCCATTTCTTAGAAATTAGCTTACAATTTTTATAATAAACTAGCAGCCCTACCCGGCTGCGCCCGGGCATGTATTATACCTTAAAACCTTCCTCGTGAATCACTCTATCTATTGGTGAAAACCGTATGAAAATCCGTGGAGTAGTTTTTGAGTTTATCGCGAACAGACAGACAGACAGACAGACGCGGCGGAGGACTTTGTTTTATAATATGTAGTGACTAACTGACCTGATAGATGTCCTCTCTTTATTATGAATGTGGCAAATGCAGAAGGCGGAAGGGGAAAACTGAAGAAGTGATGGCTTCACCTTTTGAAGGATAATATGCGTGCTAACAGTCTCACGAATAAGAATGCCGAAATTCCAAAGATGGCCAAGCGCTCGCCAGCTGTAAGGCACTGCCGACCACCAGGTATAAGCTTTGTTTAACTTGTGTTTCTGAAGTCACCTTCTGCGACATCCACGTGAAGACTTGAAGTGGTCCTATTCTACTCTGCCGGGAACCATACTGCATTGATGCCGTTTGGTTGGAGAATGATGTGCAATAAACAGTTTCTATTCTTCGTATGTGTTTGTGTTTCCAGAAAATGCAAGACGTGACGAGTGTGTATGGACCTGTTGCTGACAAGTTAATCTTCACGTTTGGTCGCGGCCGCAGAGACGACAACGACAACAGAGTGAGTTTTTGCATTTTTATAGACAATATAATACTAACGTAATAGACTGCCAACCTCATACAAAAATATTGGACCAAATTAGGGTGGCGAAAAGCAGGCGAATGTATGGCGCAGGGGAGTTGCTTTCCACTCGATACTAGATGGCGGTAATCTGCGTTAGCCTAACTTACTTAAACTAGGGTGTAATTTTAAAATATTATGCCAAAAATATTGTTTAATTTTTTATTAAGACATATTTTGTGAATGATGCTTTTATATTCTTATAATGCGAAAGATACAATGTTGTGTAGCATCGAGTAGCGTCATCTATGTGAGCCTGTAAGAACATATCGTACGATTGAGGGGTTGGAACCACATGGCATTTTGTTTCCTTCACTAAGCGACACTCGCCGAATAATTATTACCGGCCTATTACCGAAACAGGACGAGAATTAGGGATGACGACACGACGAATTCGCTTCCCTCAAAGCACAAAAGTCATGTCGCCACGCAAATAAGCGTCCTGATGATGGTCTTTGTCGTAGACAGAGAAAATAGACTGCTTGCATCAATTCGTTTCACTCGCACAAGAAGAGATAGTCTTGTGGGCACTTCGTGAAAAATAAAGGGATAGAATTAATAATTTTTTGTTCTTTAGCATTATCCTAGTACTACCAAGGTCTTCGTATTCCTCCATTGTCTCTCGGATATTTAAAAACTGAAGTCGAGCGTCATTTTGTGAAAATATTGACTGTAAATTTTGAGTTCCCAATATAGGTGTCTTACGAAAAAATTTTCATTCTGATGGAATGAGTCCCGCTTTAAGGGTGTTCCTATTTAATTTACACGATGAATAGTAATTAAAAGACATTGAAATGAAAACTTCTTTAGGTGCGTTGAACTCTTTTTGGGTGAGCAACAAGTTACTAAGTTTTCACTTCTATCGACAGTCCCCGAAGACTGCTAATATTTTTTATATCTCAAAATTGTCTTGTCGTAGATCATAAACTTGGCGAAGAACGTGGGCGAGAAGACGTCCCTGTTGCTTGTGAAAGCAACGGAGGTGACGGGCCTAGTGCCCTCGTCAGCCGCGGCGCAGGAGCTGGACGACGCGGGCGTGACGTGCGCGGGGGCGGCCAGTGACCTACTGGCAGCTGCCATGGTAAGTGAAGCACTAGCTGGATTATTAACGGATTCACCATTATTTACTCTTAGACATAATTTAGTTTATCTACTCAGATCATAGAGTGTCTATAACGATATCACAAACCGGCCATAATAACTATCTTCTATAAGATTAGTAATAAGGTAATAACAATTGTCTCTGGCCGTAAGTCGCGTTGAGCACTTTTTGGGTGGACAAACATCATGGAACTCGCTCGTCACATTGGGGATACTTATATTAGGTGTACTTAGTTTTCACTTCTATCAATAGGCTGTAAGTAATATTTGACCTGCTGGCTGCTATCATGGTGAGTGAACTCCTAGCTAGATTATACTCTACGGATACATCATGATTCATACACTTAATTACATATTCCCCAATCCCCAATCCATCCGAGCAAGTAGCCCAAGTATTGTCCCTGCGTAATTCGCTGCTGGATGATACAGGCCTCACCCAACATAAACCATCGTTGAGGGGTTGTGCCACACACACCGCGCTTGGCAGACGGGTTGGTGAGCACAGTTTTTTCGGCTTATCTTGGTTGCGAAGCTACTTCCCATCAAACCGTTTTTTTTAGCGAGCGAAGAGTAAAACTTTTTGGGCTGGGAGACGGATAAAAGTATTTAGAATGGGTATTTAGGATGGTACTTGTTCGATGAATTAGGGAAAAGTAAATTTGTGGGTTTTTTGGTGAACATCGTAGTAAAAGGATTGGTCAGCCTAGACACTACGTTCTTCTTCTTCTTATTTTAGAGCTTTATAGCTCTTGTCGATGGAGTATGCGCCAAACTTCTCTATTTTCTGCTTTAGACTTTAGTTCTTGATACGACATGACACCAGCCTTCTTCTTTAGTTGGTCAACAAAACTTTTCCTTGGTCTCCCTGGACCTTTCTTTCCTTTTACCTTACCCTCCAGTATGTTTTTAGGGTTCCGTACAAAAGTTAAAAAACGGAACCCTTATAGGATCACTCGAGCGTCTGTCTGTCCGTCCGTCCGTCTGTCACAGCCGATTTTCTCCGAATCTACTGAACCAAATTAGATGAAATTTGGTAAGATAGTGTAATCCTATGACCCAAACACGGATGTGCAAAGTAAATAAAGATTTTTTTGAAATAAGGGTCATTTTGAGGGGCCCAATTAAATTTTAAAAGAAAGTTTTGCAAACCTTACTGTGTCATATATCAAACGAAAGGGCTCATTATGAGGATCTCAAAAATATTTTTTTTTGTTCGGGTAAAATCAATACTTTTGATTTTATTCACGAAAGAAGGCAAAAATTGACCATCCCCCCCCCCTCCTGATCTCCGAAACTACTGGGCCGAAAATTTTGAAAAAATTACAAAATACAGTTCATTCTTTGAAGATTACAGGAAAAATAATAAGAATTCTATCACTTGAAAATTAAGTGGTAAACTCACAATAATAAGTTCATCTAGGGAAATAGTTCACTAAAACACCACTAGATGGCGCTAGTCAATTGAATAAAACATTTTTTGCACATTGTGTGTGTGTTCACGAAGCATATTGTACGGAACCCTCATTGCGCGAGTTTGACTCACACATGGCCGGTTTTTTTTATTTACAGTTACAGACACTACGTTACCCTATGTGAATTAAGTAGCAGGTCGGAAGGACGGGCATTCGTAGTCTGGGCTGAATAAACCTGATTTTTGCACAAACAAATCGTAAATTGTAAGGGGGTCAGGTGTATCTGCCCCTGACTATCATCGGGTACGCACCCCGGCATCCCGATGTATTCCGAAAAGGCAGCAGGATTGCATCCATGAAGGAGAGATTCGCGACCATTTTATTGTCGTGCCACCTATTTCCATACATTCTCTTAGCATGTGTTTACACACGGCGATATTATTGCCGTGATGCGACGAGTATCAGAGCGCGAGACGAAAGTCAATCGTCTCCCATTTAGAAAAGGATTTATATTAGTATAAGATAGAAAGGCGGACTCGACGCGATTCTCTCGCTCGTGGAAGCAGTCCCTAACGATATTTTCAAACACACATAGTCAGCCCTTAATATTAGGAGTACCTTCTAGTATTAAGGGCTTAGGCGAGAGTAGGCCGAGTGGTTCCCGGCAGAGTAGAATAGGACCACTCCAAGTCTTCCCGTGGATGTCGTAGAAGGTGACTAAGGAAACTTAAGCTAAACAAAGCTATAACCATCAACGAGACCTCTCCAATCCGTCTGGCCAGTGTGGAGAGTGTAGGCCAAATTCTCTGACTGCCCTGGCTAATACATGGCTCTGGTAGTACAGGGAGGGTCGTGCTCCTGCAGTGGAGACTAACAAAGACCTGATGATTGATGATTGATTGCGAGAGTAGCTTCAATGACACGGGTGACTTAAACCATTTCGTTCTCAGCTCACGTCCCCCTGCATCCACGAGCCTCACTGCCAGAGCGCGCTGACAGCATCAGCAGAAACGCTATCCACTGCGGCACAGAAACTGCTGGTCGCCGCCAAGCCGCTAGTGGACCAGCCGTCGATGAAGCATCATGGAGACGACTTGAAGGAGAGGAGTTTGGAGCTGGCACGGGCGCTGGATGCTTTGAAGAATGCTTATGGTATCTTACTTCTATTCTCTTCTAAGATGGTCGTGGCTCAGTGGTTAAGAGGGTGCTGAGCTTAGACAATGCGCAGTATCATGTCTTATCGTAGGAGTTCTTGGCGGGAATTTTAGCGGACTACACGGGTGTCTGTTTTGGATTGTTTCGCAAATTGATTCTAGTGGACTTTATAATGTGAAATTGGTGTTATTTGGTGTTTTAAATGCCCATATTTAAGAACAATGTGTAGAATAACTAAAGTAGACTGTCATTGTGTGGCTGTAGTGAGATTTACATAGCGGGCTGTTGGCTGTTGGTTGTCCGCCTTGCTGCGTCGTCAATGATGAAACCAGTGGATTCGCGAAGAGTTGTCGAGTTGCTCCGTGAAAACAACGAAATGTATTATACTATCATTTCGTTGACAACAATCAAGAATAACTCGCCAACTGGCGAAATAAATGAAGAAAGGCTCTAAAGGACTTGTATCCAGGGCCGTAAAACAAAACTAAAAAGAAAATGTCTTATCGTATTTCTTAACTACTAGACAAAATTTCCGAAAATCCCGACGAACAATCTGTTGTCTTCTTCTTGTCGTGTCGACTGCTCACACTATATTTGGTCCTTCCAGTATGTCGCCACGTTGAGACCCCTTGCTGAGTGAGAAGACTTATAACAATCTGTTGTTACTGCAGGCTTTGAATTTGCCAATGTATTTTTTCATTATAATATTTATTCCACGTAATTATTATTAACTAGCTGTTACCCGCGGCTTCGCTCGCGTAATTTAGCCTATGTCCTTCTCAGTCTAACCTATGTGTATGCAAAATTTCATGATCATCGGTTCAGTAGATACGGCGTGAAAGCGTAACAAACAAACAAACTCACTTTCGCATTTTTAATATTAGTTAGGATTTAACCTCCATAAGTGGCCCTTTTGGCGGTGAAGTGGATAATAACTTAAGAGTCCCACGTAAAGTTGAAATCCCATACAAACGTAGTTTGGTTTTAGTTTTACAACAGATAAGCCAATCTCAACCAAATTTCACAAAACCGAAACATCAATATGCCTTATCCGGTCGTATGTACGTAATTTGGTTGAGATTGGCTTAACTGTTGTAAAACTAAAATCAAACTACGTTTGTATGGGATTTCGGCTTTACGTGGGACTCTTAAATCTTAGTCTTATTGTTGAGTATTATAATAAAATAGCCTGAAAAGCGATCAAAATGTATCCATGCATTGACAAAATTATCTCATTATCTTAGGCAATGAAGAGCAAATGGAAGTGGATGAGAGTGCGGCGAAGGAGCGCCAGCGACTGCAGTTCGTGAGGAGGCTGGCCGACACCAACAGAGGGCTGGACGACGCCGTCAACGAACTCAATAAGGTAAATAAAGAATATTTGTTAATACTATTAAAGTTAACGCGAGATAAATTCATTATATAACTAGCTGTTACCTGCGGCTTCGCCCGCGTGATATAAAGCCGATGTTCTTCTCAGTACCCTAACCTATGTGTATGCCAAATTTCATGATGATCGGTTCTGTAGATACGGCGTTAAAGCGTAACAAACAAACAAATAAACAAACTCACTTTCGCATTTATAATATTAGTTAGGATGTGTTTGGTATTGAGCTAACGATAATTTAAATTCAAGTTCAAATCTCAAGCTAAGCAGAAGACTGCAAGACCTTCAGACACCGTGAGCCAATACTGCGTACATCCGGAACGTTATCAATAAATATTTTAGGCGGTAGATTTTGCAGTTCTTATAAAATACTAGACAAATGTCAACTTAGTCTACCTGCGACCACGAACACTGTAAAATGCTCGAAACGTTAGGTGTATAAATAATGCAATAAACGCGATAAAAACCGTATTAAAATAATTTTATTTAAATGTGTAACAATCGCGAAAACATAAGAAAACTTCAAGTTCTCAACATGATAACGAAAAACTTGTTGTTTGTGTTTTGTTGTATGAACGAGCCTGAAATCAGCTGCTCCAAATATTTTGAAGTATTCAACGTACTATGGAAAAACCCATTCATATTTCTCGATTTCATAGTTGTCGCAGAATAAAAGTTGTTCGTTATCATGTTAAGAACGTGAATTTAAATTAATGCGAAATGAGTTCACACACTAGTGCCACCCAGCAATTAATTCATTTACTCCTAAATCAAATCAAATTTAAAAAATCTAATAGTCGATTGCCCTAGTAAATTACTTGTAGTATTGTTTTTGTTACTTTTCATAGATATTACAATCTTAGTTTAAGAGAACGAATTATTACTGCCAAAAGTCTCTACTTTTGGCGGTAATAATTCGTTCTCTTAATTCATCAAATTAAAAATAGTGAAAACTTGTACCAATAATACTACAAGTAATTTACTAAGGCATTCAGCTATAAGATTTTTTAAATTTGATATGATTTAGGACTTATACAATTAATTGCTGGGTGGCGCTAGTGTGTGAACTCACCTCGCCAAACTCTCGTCTCGTTGCAAACTTATTGTAGAATCACGGTTTTTACTATGTTATCGCTGACTTGTTTCGTCACCTCTAACACTCGCCCTGATTATGGTTTTCGTAACCGACCGAAACTAGTCGGCGATATACATTGAAAATGCTTTAGTAGTAATAATATGCTTTAGTAGCCGTGTAGTTACCGAGTAACAGAGTAGAATAGGACCACTCCAAGTCATCTCGTGGACGTCGTAAAAGGCGACTTAGGAAACACAAGCTAAACAAAGCTTATTAACATCAAAGATACCTCTCCAACCCGTCTGGCCAGCGTGGGGAGTGTAGGCCAAATCCTCTGACTACTCAGGCTAGTATATGGCTCTGGTAGTACAGAGAGGGTTGTGCTCCTGCAGTGGAGACTAGAAAGACCTGATGATGATGATGATGCTTTATTAAAAGCCGTTATTCTACACTTAAGTCTTGTGTGACAACAACTGGGATCGTCAGCTTAATGTACCCTCCATGGCACGAATGGGCTAAAGATAAAATATCTCATGTGCCATCTCATCCCATACGCCACATCCGGTCACCCATCCCAGTGGGGACAGTTTCAGTGAGTCAAATATGAGCTTTGTATAAATATTCGTCCTCCGAGCTGTTGTTAATATGATGTGTGTTTCCAGCCCCCAATAGCGGCAAGACAAGACCATTCGCCGGTCGTCGTGGCCATGCTCGAGAAGAATTTGGCGCAGAGAATGGCTGAGTTCAACTCTGCCGTCGCTGCCTTACTAGTCGCCACATCCGGTAAGTGATACATACATATTATCACGTCTGTTTCCCTTACGGGGTAGACAGAGCTCAAGGTCATAAGACCCAAAGGCCACATTTAGCCTGTTAATGGGCAAGTAGGCGAAAAACGGAATCTAAATTCTGATCTGGTAAGTGATCACTATATTATCTACTCTATTAGTGACTGTACAATATCATTCTTTTGTCGTTATAACCATGCTGTAGAAGAATTTGGCGCAGAGAATGGCAGAGTACAACTCAGCTGTCGCTGCCTTACTAGTCGCCACCACTAGTAAGTTGGCGCGTAGGTTAGGGACACTCTGAATTCCTAGGTTACTAGCGGTATTCTTGCCACACCATCGGCTACAATTATTTTTTCTTCCAACTACGCTGCAATTCTATCATAACTGTACTACATATCCAGCACAAAGCGGAACTTTGCTGCACTGCATTTCCATACATTTTTGCTGCACTAGAGCAGCAAAAATGTATAGAAATCCTTTACAGCACTGTTTAATTTTTTTAAATCGTGGACAATAGTTGTCACCTGTCATAAAGAAGGTTGGCCAACCTAACGGCCGTATGGAGTTAACAAAGGGACGTGTGTATTGCCTTGCCTAAAAAAAAAATACTGGCCATAAAGAAAAAAAGCGGGAATGTGAACAACAAATTTTTAACTATTGTAATTTGTCTTCAGTTTTATTTTTCAACTACTTTTATTGCAGTAGTTGAAAAAAAAGCAGATTATGCACCTCGCATTAAGTAAGTTAAATTGCACTCGTGCTTTTTTAATTTTCGCGGATTACTTTTGAAGATATTAGCTTTTATTTGTTTTCTTGTGCTTTTTGCAAATTAAACAGTCTATGGTAATTACGGGTGATCTACGGCGACGTTGCCGCTTCGCGTGCGACTGGCCGACTGCATGATAGAGAAATACGAAAACAAGGTCGTTCCAACGTACATCCGAATCCGCCCAACCCCATTAAATCCAGCATGGTGTTTCAGATCGCGACAATCCGGATTACGAGGCCGCTGAAACTGCTTTGAACACTATCAACGAGTTGATGCCTGGAATTGTAAAAGGTAAGGCCAAATGACTTAAATACTTCATGGTATTTTTTACACTAAACATGTCCACAGATCTCGAACCGTCCTTAATAAGGAATAATATCTGCTGTTACATATTGGCAAGTATACATGTCGGAATTTTTTGTATAATCTTCATAATGTTGGGATTTTGTATAATCTTTAAAGTATTGGTATTTTGTATAATCTTCAAAATATCTTGTAAAAAAAATTCAAATAATGACCGAGATTAATTTTTCATTTTTTTTTTCTCATTTTAAAGTGCGTTTGTGACATAGTAAGGCTAAAATTGCTAATTTTTCTCGAAATTAAATTATGAAATGAAATGAAATTATATTTGCGTTAAATGTAGTCAAGTGTCCGTATTACTTGTACTATTCTATAAGAGGCTTTTTAACATCGGTTTTAGTCATAAAAAATGATAAATATTTTTATAATTTTATACAATAATATTACTTTAGACTAGAGTAATTAGATTATTGAGCCACGTTTCCCACGCAGCGTGCACTACGCACGTATCTCCTTAGTTTTCCAATATTTTGCGTCCGCAGACACGAAAACGCTGGCGGTAACCAAGGACAAAGCTACGAGAGAGGCCATGCTGGAAGATCTCAAGAGGCTATGCGAGGGAACCCGCAGTATCTGTGCTAGTGCGGGCTCGGGCAATGTTGACGTGAGTATGACTAAGTGTAGATATTGTTTGGTAAATTTTAGTCCGTTTTAACGTAATAAACAATGGTAGCAAACAAGGACGAAGCCACAAGGGAAGCCATACTCGAAGACCTCAAGAGGCTATGTGACGAAACCCGCAGTACCTGCGCTAATGCAGGCTCGGGCAATGTTGACGTGAGTATGATTAAGTGTAGATATAGTTTCGTCTGTTTTAGTCTGTTTGTGAGTAATATTAAACACTGGTAGCAAGCAAGGGCAAAGCAAGCCATGCTGGATGACCTCAAGAGGCTGTGTAAAGGGACCCGCAGTATCTGTGCTAGCGCGGGCTCGGGCAATGTTGGCGTGAGTATGACTATTTAAGTCTGTTTCAGTGTACTTATAAACACTGGGAGCAAGCAAGGAGCAAGCCACATGGGAAGCTATTCTGACAGATATTAAAAAGATGTGTCAGACCCGCATTATTTGCACTAGCGATATGTTCTACTAAGCTTCTAATTAAATTTCAAAACAAATTAAAATCGGGTGAACTTAGTAGTAGATTTCAATTAATTGTAATTTTCTTTACTAACGTAACCTTTATTTTTGACCGTCTATATAAACTACTAATGATTATAATGTTACATGATTTTTGTTACTGGCCGTCACCTTTCAAATTACATAATAATTTAAGTATACGATCATAGATCACTCACATATTTGTATCTATTATCACATTATAATAGGTACAAATTTATGTGTCGATACAGAAGCAAAGAGGAAGAAATACTATGAAGTCAAAAGTGGAGTCAGAACTCTTCACACAATTAGTATAGAAAGGTCTGACTACATTTTTGACGCTTGACTGCACAAGACTGTGGATATTATGAGTCACCATAATAGATCTCTCATACACAGATTTGGTAAAATGCTGATGATTCCAGGATCTGAACGAAGCGGCGGGCAACCTCGCCAACACATCCAACAAGCTGTACTTCACGTTCAACCCATCCGCTCCCGCCGACAAAGAACAACAGGTTGGTAAAATTAATAAATATATTCCTATATATTTATTGACTTTTGAAAAAGATCATCCTATCCGCTCCCACCGACAGAAAACAACATGTACATTGTATGTTATGTTGATAGATGAATGGCACCAATCACACTGATTGTAAGCAGTAAGGCATCGTCTCCACAAGCGAGGTAATCGCGATCCTATGTATTTCCATTCATTCCCTTAGCATGTGTCCCCACACGGCGATGTTATGCGCTGCGACGAGTGGCAGAGTGCGAACGAATGTCAATCGTAACGCCCACTGAATAGAATATATAATAATATATGATAGGAGGGCGCACTCGTCGCGATTCTCTCGCTCGTGGAGGTGATCCCTAAGTTGTGATCTTGTGTTGTAGGATACAAACGCCGTTATATTAAAATGTTGTTCAATTAATGGCTGAATTAGTCCATAGAAAGTGAAAAATCATCATCATCATCATCATCAGGTCTTTCTAGTCTCCACTGCAGGAGCACGACCCTCTCTGTACTACCAGAGCCATATATTAGCTTGAGTAGTCAGAGGATTTGGCCTACCTCTCCAACCCGTCTGGCCAGAAAGTGAAAAAACCATTAATATTTTACCGGGTATTTATTTATAATCTCTGGATAAAGATTGACATCGATTTAATATTCAGCATCCTTTTTTTTACCATTTTCTCATTTTTTTAACCAATCCAGATTCTAAACATAGCGACAGCAGCGTGCACCAAAGCATCCGAAATGCTCACCAACGTGTACCAACTGGCGGAGCAGACTGAAGGCTCTGTCGGCGAACAACTGGACGCTGGCGGCGCTAGAACTGCCGACGGAGCCAAAGCACTATTGACATGTGCACAGGTATGTAATACAGAATTAAGGAGACTGCATCAACGGGTCTAAAATTATTGCTATCGTGTTCAAACTGACGGAGCAGACTGGAGGCACTGTCGGCGAGCAGCTGGACGCTGGCGGCACTAGAACTGCCGACGCAGCCAAGGCACTATTGACATGTGCACAAGTATGTTGAATCTACGAATAAGTTATAAAAAAGAATTTATCTGTAGCTAGTGCGAGATGGTATGCTCGACTACCACAAAGGGAATATCTTCTCGCTGAACAAGGTGTGTGCCCAAGGAATCGTACGGCTCTGACTTAATTCCGCTAGAGGTTCTATTTACATGCTAGAATCGAAGAAAATATTCTTGCGCATTTCAGAATCGTTCCTCGCCATCTTGTGAGAAGTCTTGCAGTTACTTCTTATGTTGCCATTTTTACATTAAGTTTTCGAATTGATTCTTGTGGCGAATGTTGATGTCGCCACAAATCAAAGCGTCTCAACGTGTAAGCTTGCCAACGTGAACTGTGTGAACAGACTGGAGGCTCAGTTGGAGTTAAATTGGATACCAGCGGAGCAAGAACTGAAGAAAGCGCCAAGGCCTTGCTCAAGGTTAAAAATATGGTAAAAATGCACGAATTGCCATACACAATTACAAAACATTACTTAGCAAAAATATATTTGCGACCCATCCATCAATGTATAAATTCCCGAGAAAAAATACTCCTTGACTGTTTGAAAGCTTTAGTACTCTGCTCTTACTACTTCGATCTTCTCTCCAGCTAACCGCGGCCTGCATTGACAACCCATGCTGCCAGGCCAGCCTCATACAAGCTGCCGATGCCCTTTCAGCATCGTCCTCAGACGTCATCAAGACTTGCTCCGACGTGCAGAGCCCTCTAGTGGCCAAACTTTGCACAGAACAAAATTTTTTTGGATACAAACGAAAAAATATTAACGACTCATCTATAAATGTAGAAATTTCCGGAAAAAATATCCTTGACTGTTTGAAACCTTTAGTACTCTGCTCTAACGACTTCGATATTCTCTCCAGCTCACCGCGGCCTGCATCGACAACCCATCCTGCCAGGCCAGCCTCATACAAGCTGCCGATGCCCTCTCAACATCATCTACAGACGTCGTCAAGGCTTGCTCCGACATGCAGAGCCCTCTGGTGGCCAAACTTTGTACTGAACAAAAGGAGTTGGAGGCGGAATTGGAGAAATTGCGAAGGGCTTGCCGTAGCTGTAAAGGTAAGATATCATGTGATTCTGAAGTCCGTGGCAATATTTTTATGTTGGAATCAAAATCCTTGATAGAACTGAAACAAAAAATTAAAAATGGATTTTTCCACACAAAGTCACCGACCTGCTGGATAAATCTCCGTTACTGACACTCTATCCAACAAACAACTCAGACCATTTAAAAGTTTGCGCTGAAATTTGGCGCGCACATATTTATCGTGCCTTGTGGTTCCCGGCAGAGTAGAATAGGACCACTCCAAGTCATCCCGTGGATGTCGTAAAAGGCGACTAAGGAAACACAAGCTAAAAAAAGCTTATTAAGATCAAAGAGGCCTTTCCAACCCGTCTGGCCAGCGTGGAGAGTGTAGGCCAAATCCTCTGACTACTCAGGCTAATATATGGCTCTGGTAGTACAGAGAGGGTTGTGCTCCTGCAGTGGAGACTAGAAAGACCTGATGATGATGATGATGATGATATTTATTATGACTTGCATGCGCTAAGAAAGGATTTTCCAAAATTGACCCCAACCAAGGGGGTGAAACAGGGGTCCAAAGTTCATATTTTACGTAAGCGAGACCGCGTGCAATATCTAGTTACCTTTATACTACGGTCAATTTCTTTTGTTCCATTGTATAGCTGATTTAGGTTTTACACTGGATCACTTTCGATAAAATTAGATTTAAACTAAACAGGTGATGGAGTTGGCGATGGTACCTCGAAATTCAAGGAGATGCAGCGGCTGAAGTTCGTCAAGTCCATGTCGGCTGCCAAGGCCGGCTTGGTGGACATCCAGGATGAACTTGCCAAGGTCGGTAATTCTTTTCTTACCTTTAGGTGAGTGGGAGAGCCGGAGGAATAAAAGGCCGGCAATGCTCTTGGCAAACTCCTAGTGTTGCAGTTGTCCATGACCAGCGGCGATCACTTACCATCAGGTGATTCGCTGGCTCGTTTGCCGACCTATGACATATAAAAGGTAAAATAGCGACCAGAACTTGTTTTTGTTGTTTATCGTGTGTGTAAGTGGTTAACACAGGTGTCAATTTTTTTAAGCTGCCTAAAGGCGTCTGACATAGCTTAACGACTGCCATTAAAGATGTTAGCCGGGACCAACGGCTTAACGTGCCTTCCAAAGCACGGAGGAGCTTGAGATGTTTTTTAATGCCACTTGCGGTCACTCATCCAAGTGGGGACTGCACCTGGGGTTGCTTAAGGCCCCACACTAGGCACACTTGCGACGCCAATCGTTTTATTACTAATACTTTACAAATAGAAATAAATTCAAGAATGTTAATCATATAAGCCTTAGTAAATATTCTGAAGTATTTATAGAATCATATTTTAATATTATGAGAATCAGTCATTAAGAGAAAAAGTGATTACCGCTTAATCACTTTTTCTCATAATTCTCACTGATTCTGATAATATTCAACATGGTTCCAAAAATACTTCAGGTCATTTACTAAGGCTTATATGATTTACATTCTTGAATTTATTTCTATTTGTAAAGTATTAGGAATAAAATTATTGGCGTCGCTAGTGTGCCTAGTGTGGGGCCTTAACACACGAAAGCGCTAACAATGTTCACGCGCAATATGCCATCGGGCTTCTCGAAGCCAGAACTAGCCAGTAGCAGGGGCGTAGACAGGGGGAGATAGGGGTCTCGAGTTGGACTTGGTTGAGTTGGGTTTCGTTAAGTAGCTTTCTTTTTTATTTGTTTAAATTTTTGCATACTGTTTTTAACAGTTATATAGGTTTGTTCTAAATATTTCATTACCATCTGTATCTTACCCTATTATAGCAAATAAACGTATTTGTATTTGACAATGTTGGGTGACTTTTCGTTTGATTCGTGGCGAACTGCGATCGGCTCGTCCCGACGGCTTTCAAACGTCTCCTTTTTTACCGCAATTCAAATTACTGTTTCATCGTATAGGGACATGTGGAAGAAAATCGCGAAGGCTTTTGCCCAGCAATGGGACAGAATACATTAAAAGTAGATTGTTATACAAGGGTTGTAAGTGATCATTTACACTCGAGTTGAACACTCTACATCATGAATGCGAGAAAAATATATGCAATTTTTAACAAGCAATAAAACAAGAAATTGCGCGCCAATCCGTTTTTTTATACGGCGTTGCACTCTTGACGCATTCAGTCATTTGTAGTGGCCAGTGCGCTTGTTAAAAAAAAATATTGAGTATAATAGGAGCCAATGCGTGGCGCGTAGCCGCCTTCGATTTTCAAATTTACTTACCTCCCTCAGGATGTAAATCGAACTTACAACCCGGATTTTGATTTAAATACAACTTTCTTTCAGAGCTTGAATGATGTAAAATAACTTGTTTATATTTTCTAGCCTTACGACGGAGCCCTGCCGAAGGGCGAGGCGGCCATGAAGCGACAACACCATCTGTCGGAGTCGCTGGCCAGACTCAACGCGGCATTGGCTGCTCTCACTGCCGCCACTGCTGGTAAGTATTTCAATATTTTTTGAAAAGGCTAAGGCAGATGTACAGGGTTTTAGTAAGGACAATCTTATCCTTCTAACCATCAAACCAGTCCATCAAAACGAATAACTTTCCTAAAGAAACCACCCCGGAAACTCGAAAAAACAAACGACATTTTCATACAAAAGTGTTCGGCAATTTGTATGAAAATTTCGAATTTATTTAGGCTTTTACGGTCTGCGCAAGAAAAGCTGGTATATTGTTTTTTTCTTTTCCCCATACCAGCATGGAAGACAAATAAATATTTTAATCATGTGTGATATCATCTCCTCTAGATCCCGACAACCCAGACTACGAGGCCGCCAACGCTGCACTTGCAACAATCAACGAGACTATGCCGTTAGTGGTCAGAGGCAAGTATGAGTTTGGCTATAACTTTCTATATGAAATGAAATGAAATATTATTTATTGTAGTACACAAACAAACTCACAAAAAAAAAATAACACTAAACCACGCACCAGCCCCACACCTTATTTTGTGATGGTCTTATGGATGACTGGTAAAGAATTCCTTATGGCATTAAGTCCGCCAATTTTTGAAAACTTTAATTTACTGTGCAATAAAGTTTACATAAATAAATAAATATAACCTCGAGGAAATGTAATTTTTCAATACATTTGCTGTTAAACCGGACCCTATGACATCGACTTGGATGCTTATCTTGTATTATTTGGTTAAAATATTAATGGTTTCAGAAATATAAGCCTCTTAACATTATGAATTAATGAATAGAAAAATAGAATGCTTAAATTTATACCAAAATGATCAAATATTGTCACAATTCCCTTTTTCTGTTTATATGGAGAGATGCATTTTCCTAAAAAAAAGTTTTGACAGACAGACGGATAGGCGGAAATAAAATTAAATAAATAAATATATACGGACAAATCACACAGATTGAGCTAGCCCCAAAGTAAGTTCGAGACTTGTGTTATGGGATACTAACTCAACGATACTATATTTTATATAGATACATATACAGATAAACATCCAAGACCAAGACATATAAAGATAAAATTGATTATTTACTTTTGTTTGTTTACAAACCCCAAACAATACTATCAATATTAATATGAAATACTAAAAATAACACATAATTTGACCAGTTATATTGTGGGTTTTCCATTTTCTATAATTAATTATTATTAAATACTAACTTTCATCCGCGGCTCCGCTCGTGTGAATTTAGATCCCTCGAAAAAGTACCTTTTTTCGTGATAAAAAAAAGGTCATCATTTCGTGTAGGTGACACGGTCAGTCGACCATGCACTCCCTGGTGTCAGAGTTCTTCGGAACCGCCTCTCGGCCTCTGACGTGGTTCCTTTAACGACTACCAGATGGCAGCCGGGACCAACGGCTTAACGTGCCTTCCGAAGCACGGAATCATCTTTCTTATCAGACAATCAGGTGATTCATGCCTGCATTGTCCTAACCAAACTGGAAACAACTTAACAAAGTATGCTTCCCGTGGGAATTGAACCCACGACCCCCGGGTCAGTAAAGCAAACGCCTTAACCATTGGACCACAGAGGCTGTCATGAAAAATAAAAAAAAGGCACCCTATGGGTTTAAACTGCCTCCAAATTAAAACTTCATTAAAATCAAAATTTAGACGGTCATCGCTCTTGTCACTTGTCACACCCCTGGTGTTGCAGTTGTCCATGGGCAGCGGTGATCACTTACCATCAGGTGACCCGCTTGCTCGTTTGCCGTCCACAATCTTAAAAAAAAATGAAAAAAGGCGATTTTGTTAGTACATGCAACATTAAAGAGTAACAGACAGTAATTTTCAAATTAATAATATTATTAGTTGATATTACATTAGTATTGGGCTAGCTCAATCGGTGTGATTTTCCCTTATATATTTATCGATATGTGTACCATGTGTATTGGTAAGGACATTGCAGGCATGAATCACCTGATTGTCTGATAAGAAAGATGATTCCGTGCTTCGGAAGGCACGTTAAGCCGGTGGTCCCGGCTGCCATCTGGTAGTCGTTAAAGGAACCACGTCAGAGGCCAAGAGGTGGTTCCGCAGAACTCTGACACCAGGGTGTGCATGGTCCACTGACCGTGTCACCTACACGAAATGATGATGATGATTCTTGACCCGACCGGGGATCGAACCTGGGACCTCCGTGTCCCAGGCAGACGTGTTGACCGCTGCTGTGCCGGATACCTACCTCCGTTTTCTTTCAATATTTTTTTACAAAAGGGAGCAGCATTGGAACCTGAAAGAATTCACGCTCGCTCTTATCACTTTGGACGCAATTTATATTTAAACTAATTTCTCTAGAAACAAAAGCCATGGCGTCTATGAGAGACGAAGACGAGAAGAAAGCTATGTTGGAAGAGCTTCAGAAGCTCTGCGACGCCACGCAGGGAGTTTGCGAGACTGTGCACCAGGATCCTGACGTGAGTACTGCTGCTAATAACAAGAGGATTTGAAGCTGCAGCTGCAGAGCTTTACTTCCCTAACTGTCCTAGCCTATACAACTTAGGAAATGGGAAATAAAGGATAAATACATACAAACATACTATGACGTTTTATCCCAAGCGGGGTAGACAGTGTCAGTCAATGTCATAAAACCAGGCCACGTTTAGCATGTTAGTGGGTGTTAAGGTGGGAAGCGGAATCAAAGTAATGGGTTGCTAGCCGCATCGTCTATAACGTGATTCTGCGCGGGAAGAAAAGTAGCCGGTATACCTATTCTATGTTTTCCCTTGTTTCTCAACTCAGTATCTATTCTTGAATAATTTTAATTTTTATGGTTGTAACATTTCCTGATTGAACGTTTAAAAAACAGCTTCCTAAATTGCTGATTTCTAACTTTTATACAATTAATGAATTTTTTAATTTCATGACATGAAGTGCCCTCAAAAATTTCTTTGACATATATTTTTTTCACAATTTACTTCTTTTTTATTTTTTATATAAAATAATTAATCATACTGACATAAGTTAATATCTTGAATTTAACAATTGGACTGTGTTTTAGTTTATAAACATTTGCAAGCCAATTGTTGGCGCAACACGTCAACAATTGGCTCAATCTATTAGACAAAACCATTGTCCCAACATGTATTTGTACCGTGTTTGCCTGCAAATAAATTTATTTTATTTCATTTCAAACAATAAATGTATTATAGAAGCTGCGCGAGTTCGCCAAGGAGCTGAGCGCGGCGTCTGGGAAACTGGTGTTCGTGCTCAACCCGCGCGCCCAGCCCGCTGCTGCCAACCAGGTCAGTACACAGGCTACAAACCTTTTTCAGCCTTTTTTATGATATGACACAGGACGGCAAACGAGCAAGCGGGTCACCTGATGGTAAGTGATCACCGCTGCCCATGGACAACTGCAACACCAGGGGCGTGACAAGAGCATTGCCGGCCTTTTATTTTTCCCTCCCCAGAGGAGAGGATGGACTACCAGCTCTTTCACTCCACAAAAAATTCCACGCGCGCAGGTTTTGAACGGCAGTCTTTACTCTCTGTACGAGTAACGCTTTACCAATTGGACCACCGCGTTTCATACCCTACACGTCGAATTTCTCCACCTTATCCCATTGCTCTTATACGCGTTATTGCTTGCGTCACCTAACATAACTACCTCACTATTACAAGCGTGGTACTGCCTGAATCAAACTTAATGATAAATAAATAAATATAAATAAATATATACGGACAAATCACACAGATTGAGCTAGCCCCAAAGTAAGTTCGAGACTTGTGTTATGGGATACTAACTCAACGATACTATATTTTATAATAGATACATATATAGATAAACATCCAAGACCCAGGTCAATCTGAAAAAGATCATTTTCCATCTTGACCTGACCGGGGATCGAACCCGGGACCATCCGTGTCGCAGGCAGGCGTGTTGACCGCTGCGCCACGGAGCTCGTCATATGATGGCTCGCAACATCGCGCGAGTCTTAGCGCAGTACACAATATTAGATCTGCGCGGGGCGCGCGGGGAGGCGGGGCGCGTACAAGCAGTGAGCAGCTAATATGCGAGCCGCCATGAAGTTTGATTCAGACTGTATCTGATTGAATCCATTTTACAATGATGTTTTTTTTTCATATCTTATTTCTTTATTTTAATAAGAATATAATCATCATCATTTCGTGTAGATGACACTTTCAGAAAATAATAAAAATAGCATTATGGATGCATAAAAACACTTATAAACTAAAGCATGCTTATTTATGTTACTCTGTACCAAATTTCAAGGTCGTGCTCCTGCAGTGGAGACTAGAAAGACCTGATGATGATGATGATGATGTACCAAATAAGTTTCTAGGTACAGTAATTTCGGCTGTGTCAGTGAGTCAGTCAGGTTTGCCTTTTACAAATTTCACACAAGATTCCACAATGGGCATGTTGACTAAAATTTTTTTCATGTTGCTATGTAAAGACCTGCCAAAAATAAACACAATAGTGACAGAAATACATTTCTAAACAAAAAACTCTTTCAGTTATAAAAGTTTTAAAGACACATGTTTTTAGACGTAAATTTTTAGACGTGAAAACGCGCCGCTGAAATGCCAACATATTTGTGACGTCACAAGCTTGTATTTTGTATGGGTGGCGTGAGAACTTTGTTTGGTAGCTATACGACATATTTCGTTTATGGTAATGGTTTCATAATAAAAGTTGCTATAAATTTTGCAGACTAAAATACAGTATAATCGTAATTAAAGATTTTCATACTTTAAAAAATGGTCCTATTCACCCAACTTTAAAGAAGCTTTAAGATCACTTAACGAATCGATATCAAATTAAAAGTGTTCTTTATAGTGTTTTTAGATAGAAATTAGTCTCATTAGAAACAAATTTTATATAATCTTAACATTAGGCAACTACCGTATTGAAGTCTACCTACATTGTCGTTTGTCACACAGGTTATGAAGCAAGCATACGACGCGTGCACCACTGCCGACCAAATCGTCAAAGATGCAAACAAATTGGCTGACCAACTGCCTGTCTCTGACGTCACCGCCGAGAGACTGCACTCACATGCTGACAAGACCAGGACGGCTGCCGACTCACTGATGACTTCAGCTCAGGTAATACTATTACTAACCTATTAATATACGTAGGTAATAATATTTACGTAAACAAACGAGCCCCAACATGCCGTGTGGTTCGCGGCAGAGTAGAATAGGACCACTCCAAGTCTTCCCGTGGATGTCGTAGAGGCGCCTTAGGAAAACACAAGCTAAACAAAGCTAAGGTAGAGGAGATTTTAGGCCAAATCGTCTGACTGCTCTGGCTAATATATGGGCTCTAGAAGTACAGAGAGGGTCGTGCTCTTGTGGTGGAGACTAAAAAAGACCAGATAAATTACCTGAGGAATTGTCAGAAGACTTGGAGTGGTCCTATTCTACTCTGCCGGGAACCTCACAGCATACACAGCACAAGTAATATTATCATATTAAAAAACCGGCCAAGTGCGTGTCGGGCCACGCGCAGTGTAGGGTTCCGTAGTTGCGAATCACAACTTTGATTTCACACCGTTCACACTCGCAACTCACAGTTTAACGACCAAAAACATGTAACAATGAAAATGTTTTTTCACATTTTCGAGTACATTTTATAAGTTGGTTGCCTATAACTTTTTAGTTTGTACTTAGTACTCAGCTCTGATAGTTTTCCTTTCAACTTCAGTATATATACTACTGCTGTAATTTTTTTCACGTATCCATATATAACCGTTTAGAGGGGGGGGGGGGGGACGACACTTGCGTCTAACAAAAATTTTCACTTGGTGGTCTCAACCTCACAATATTTTTTCTATCTAACAATACCCAACACGATCCGTCTTATTATAAAACGAGGACTAACTTTAGTACCTGGTTTAAACCATTATCCAACCAAACTAAGTCAACAGATATCTCTTTGACGTTTCCACAACTGTCATTGTCAATTCGTTTTGGGTAAATAATAGTTTAAACCAGGTACTAAAGTTAGTCCTCGTTTTATAATAAGACGAGATGGGTTTATATTAAAAAAAAAAATTACCCCCACTTTACTTGAATGGGAGCTACCCTAAAAAAATATTTTTTTCAAGATTTTCTTCTACCACTTTTTTGCCATGACAAATATACATACCCATACCAAATTTCAGCTTTCTAGTACTAATAGTCTCTGAGTAAAACCACGGACGGACAGACAGACAGACATGGCGAAACTATAAGGATTCCTAGTTTACTACGGAACCCTAAAAAAACAAGCATATGGTCCACTTAAATTGGCTGACCAACTGCCTCTGACGTCACCGCCGACAGACTGCACTCACATGCTGATAAGGCCAGGACGGCTACCGACTCACTTATGGCTTCAGCTCAGGTATCATCATCATCATTATCATCAGGTCTTTTTAGGGTTCCGTAGTAAACAAGGAACCCTTATAGTTTCACCATGTCTGTCTGTCTGTCTGTCCGTAGTTTTACTTAGAGATTATAAGTACTAGAAAGCTGTAATTTGCTATGGGTATGTGTATTAATCATGGCAAAAAAGTGGTAGAAAAAAAATTTTTTTTAGTGTATCTCCCATACAAGTAAAGTGGGGGAGTAATTTTTTTTTCTCTATTTACCCATCGTGTGGGGTATCGTTAAATAGGTCTTTAAACAATATTGTGAGGTTTAGAACACCACTTTTCGATTTAGGGATCCGTTTCCAAAATATTTTGTTTTAAAGTGCAAATTTTTGTTAGAGGTACGTGTCCCCCCCTCTATCTGCAAAACGGTTAGATATGGATACGTGAAAAAAATTACAGCAGTAGTATAATATTATATACTGAAGTTGAAAGGAAAACTATCAGAGCTGAGTACTAAGTGCAAACTAAAAAGTTATAGGCAACCAACTTGTAAAATGTAAAATGTTATTCAATTTTCATTGTTAGATGTTTTTGGTCGTTAAACTGTGAGGTGCGAGTGTAAACAGTGTGAACTCAAAGTTGTCATTCGCAACTACGAAACCCTACACTGCGCGTGGCCCGACACGCACTTGGCCGGTTTTTAGTCTTAACTGCAGGAGCACGACCCTCTCTGTACTACCAGCGGCATATATTAGCCAGAGCAGTCAGTGTATTTGGCCTACTCTCTCCACGCAAGCCAGACAGGTTGGAGAGTTCTTCTTGATGATTATAAGCTTTGTTTAGCTTATGTGTCCTAAGTCGCCTTCTATGACATCCACGGGAAGACTTTGAGTGGTCCTATTCTACTTTATGTAAACAATCAAATAATCCTTCCATGCTGGTCTGGGAGAAAAGAAAAAACGTAGAATGTACCAGCTGTTTCTCTTCCCGCGCAGATCGTAAAAGCCGACTGAGGGAATGGGCATCAGGAATCATGTCTATAGGCGATGCGGCTAGCAACCCATCACTATTTTGATTCCGTTCTCACCTACAAGCCCACC
The DNA here is from genome assembly GCA_963082605.1 of Rhodophaea formosa. Classification (NCBI taxonomy): domain Eukaryota; kingdom Metazoa; phylum Arthropoda; class Insecta; order Lepidoptera; family Pyralidae; genus Rhodophaea; species Rhodophaea formosa. The sequence continues at coordinate 12,981,804 of OY720228.1, read as the reverse complement.
AACATGCTAAACGTGGCCTCAAGGTTTTACAGACCTGGGCTCTGTCTACCCCGCCAGGGAAAAAGACGTGATAGTATGTATGTATCAAATAATCAAATTTGTCCTCTTTATAATATTAATATAGATTTATACCTGCTAATAAATGAATGTGTTCGCTCAGCTGACCGCCGCGACCATGGACGACCCGCACTGCCAGTCAGCGCTTCTATCATCAGTGGACGTGCTGTCGTCGTCAGCGCACCAGCTCTCCCAGCAGTGGTCCCAGCAGCCACACGCCGCAGACGAGCTGCTGGTCAAAACGCTGGACAAGGAACACAAGAGCCTGCAGCAGCAGTTGGATGTCATGAGAAGAGAGTATAGCAAAAGTATGTATAGTTTAGTTCGTTTAACTAATTCGGTAGTCTGCATTAATAATTTAGTTAACACAACCATCCTTATTTTATTATGAAATGTCAATAATAAATATATAGGGACAGATCACACAGATTGAGCCCCAAAGTAAGTTAGAAACTTGTGTTATAGGATACTAACTCAACGGTACTACATTTTATAACAAATACATATATATTTACACATTCAAAACCCAGGTCAATCTGCAAAAGATAATTTTTCATCTTGACCTGACCGGGGATCGAACCCAACCCAACCGTGTGGGGGGCGTGTTGACCGCTGCGCCACCGAGCTCGTCAAATCAATAACAATGTATGGTGCTTAAAGATGTTAATAATAGTTGTAACAATCTTGTTTGTGGCACCTGCATTAGTCCAGAAACTGTCTGTCAGATGCCATTTCATGTATGAAGAATAGGAAAGAAAGATATGACGTTCAAAAAGAGATATATCCCATTTCGAATCAGCTTAGAGTCGTCAAGTGTGGGGTGTCATTATATTTGTATTCATCCCTGGAGTGACTTATGCTTTGTAACGTCAACATAATGATGTAAAAATAATATGATATGATAGAATAATCTGTCAAAAAGGGAGTAATTTTTTAATTTTTGAAATAATCCATCTGTTTGTTTGTTTAGAGCCGGGGCAAGGCAAGAGGTCTGTGGAGGAAGCTCAGCAGCAACAGCTGGCGCAGGCCGCTGCAGCCGCTAAAGCCAGCCTGGCCGACATCGACAAAGACGGCATATTTAGCAAGGTAACTTAGTTTTGTACGGAGAGTGTTTATAATATATACGGACAAATCACACAGATTGAGCTAGCCCCAAAGTAAGTTTTTAAGTAAGACTTGTGTTATGGGATACTAACTTAACGTTACTATATTTTATAACAAATACATGTATAGACAAACATCGAAGACCCAGGTCAATCTAGAAAAGATCATTTTCCATCTTGACCTGATCGGGGATCGAACCCGGGACCATCCGTGTTGCAGGCTGGCGTTTCGAATATAAGTGTTTATTAATGAATGAATGAATTATTTATTTATAGTAATACTTATTATTAGGTTAGTTATAAATTAAAATATATCAAATAAATCATTTATAAAATTAATATTCATAAAGACCATTCCTGCAACTTCCCCCCGGCTATGGCACAGCAATGGTTTACGTAGAGGCTGTCCAGTCTTTGCGCGATCATGTTTAGGATGCTGTTGCTGTTTTTATGCATTCAATTACCCGTGTGGATCCCGGCAGAGTAGAACACCCTTCTGGCTAGCGTAGAGTGTAGGCCAAATCTTATGACTCTAATATATGGCTTTGGTAGTACAGAGAGGGTCATGCTCTTGCAGTGGAAGTCAAAGTCAAAGTCAAAGATTTTTATTTAAAATTGGATAATTTAATTGTGTCTCTTTTTGAACGTCATATTTTTTACTTTCTTATTATTTTTAATTTTTAATATGCAAAATCGAAAAACTACTAGCGTTTCGTAATGACCTCTGGTGAGAAGAATACGCCGAAAGAAACTCAATCCAGACTTGGTCCCTACGTGCCTGAAGGGCTTCGATTACAATATTTTACAAGTATTTATTTATTTCTAATGTTATTTATATTAATTACAATAAATTACAATCAATTAAATTACTGCCACGCATTTTTATCATTTAAATAATCATTAATACAATAATATGCCTTTTTTACTAACTGGATTTTAACAGCAGTTTTAAACTTATGTAAAGGTAGACCCGATATTTCTGCGGGAATTTTATTATAGAAGCATGCTCCGAGATCCATAAATGAACGCTTAGTTTTCTGCAATCGCAAAGCTGGTGTAGCCAACTTATTTTTATTTCGTGTGTTTCGGTCATGAATGTCACTATTTTTCTCATATAAATGTGAAAAATAGTGACATTCATGACCGAAACACACGAAATAAAAATAAGATGGAGACTAAAAAGATCTGATGATGATGACGATGATGTATATTACGTTGCACTTCCAGCCGTACAACGAAGCCGTGCCCAAAGGCGAAGCGGCGCTGATCCGGCAACACCACCTGTCGCAGGCGCTGGCCAGGCTCAACGCCGCGCTGGCCGCGCTCGCCGCCGCCACTGCCGGTAACTTGCCCTGTCCTAACTATTCATTTATAGTACATTATGATAAAAGTACGGTAAGGTGGATATTATAGTCGAGGTGTGTATAGGCACGAGGCGAAGCCGAGTGCTTATAATAAACCGACGACTATAATAGACAGCTTACCGTACGAGTATCATACGACGTTTTTCAATACATTTGCGATTACATTAATCTAAAACAAGATTGAAATTCAGCAAATAAGGAATTTATAAAAGTTAGGAACTAACGCAGTTTGTAAAAATACATTTATAGTAATCAGGTAATATTACTTAGGTTTATTTTCTCCAAAAAGTACATTGATAACCTTCTCCTTCTCGAATTCGGTAAAAAAATCACATCTCACAAATCAGAAAAAAGTTTTCATGCTGAACTTGAAACTCTTTGCTGGTTTTTTGTGCTATTGAGCGGTTGTGATTGGTGTAAAGTAAAAGCACTAGTGTTGTAAAATACATCATTACGGTTCTTATGACATCGAAATCTGTATATTTCGATGTCATAAGAACCGTATTATTAGCAAATGTATTGAAAAATACGTTTACCAAAGAAAATGGGACGAGATGGATAAGTCGTCTCTAAATGTATCTACATATATTGTTACTATCTTTTTCCCGTAACTTTTTACTGTAACGTGACCAGTTTGATGGTAGAACTTAGCCTTTAACTAAATATTAATAAGTTTTAAAAATATTATTGTTTTCAGATCCGGATAACACAGATTATGCGACTGCGAATGAAGCAATGGCTACCATTAGCGAGACGATGCCACTGGTGGTCAAAGGTAAATATTCTCATCACAGGAATTTGCCGTGTGCTTCCCGGCAGTAGAGTAGGACCACTCCAAGTCTTCCTGTGGATGTCGTAGAAGGCGACTTAGGAAACAAGCTAAACAAAGATTATAAACATCAAAGAGATCTCTCCAACCCGTCTGGCCAGCGTTGGGAATGTAGGCCAAATCCTGTGACTTCTCTGGCTGTGACATATATGGCTCTGGTAGTGCAGAGAGGGTCGTGCTCCTGCAGTGGAGACTAAAAAATAACCTGATGATGATGATGTGTAATTTGACAGCCTCCATGGCGCACTGCCACACGCCAGTCTGCGTCACTGGTGGACCCGGGTTCGATCCCCGGCCTGGTCATGATGAAAAACGGTATTTTTCAGATAAATCTGGGTCTTAGATGTTCGTCTGTATAAGTACCTAGCCATTATAAAATATAGTATTTTTGAGCTAGTAGTCCACGAAAAAAGTTCACGATTTACTGTAGAGTCACTTTCTGTAGTCTCAATTCGTGTGATCCTTCCATATATACAATACATAAACAGGTGTAAATTGTTCAACATTTCTTTGCAAGGATGATTCAAACCATCAATATGGACATCTTTTCCTATGGGATCAAAGCTGTGAACTTGTCTGAAACTGAAAATGTCGAAATTTCGTTTTAGTTCCCTTCATTGATCCCTTAGCAAAAGTTGTTCATATAATATGTTAGAGTATACATTCTGAGGGAGCCAGGAAATGAAGGACGTAACTTAGCCGCAACGTGGTCAGGGAATCCTCCAGCGCTGGTCGACCTCGCTCAATCACTGTGGTTTTTTTGGAGTTCGGCACTGACACTATCACAACCGAAAAGAGTTTACACTTGTAGTTATCGTTCTTCCCTATATTTTTGATTTTCTTTGAACGAGTGCGCGCGTGGAATTTTTTGTTAGGCAGCCATCTTCATTATGACTGGGGTGGGGTGCGAAAGGGAAGGATAGATTGTGTGTGTGAGAGAGAGAGTGTATGGTTTTGGTGGGATTTGAATATACTATTTATGTAATAATGTTAATTTGGCGTAGACACATTCTGAGTAACACCTTCAAGGGTATGTTGAGCGTCAATTAATACGCTGTATATTTATTTGTCATCATCATCATCTCAGCCACAGGAAGTCCACTGCTGGACAAAGGCTTCCCCCAAGGATTTCCAATACGACCGGTTGGAAGCTGCCTGCATCCAGCGCCTTCCTGCAACCTTTATCAAGTCGTCCGGTCACCTGGTCGGTGGGTGAGATATTTATATTTGTATAAAAATAAATTAATGATTACAGAAACGAAGGTCATGGCGTCGATGAAAACTGCAAGCGAGGGGGACGTTATGTTGGAGGAGCTTCAGAAGCTCTGCGACGCCACGCGCGGCGTGTGCGACACTGCACACCAAGATCCTGATGTAAGGAAATAATAATAATAATAATTAATATATACGGACAAATCACACAGATTGAGCTAGCCCAAAAGTAATTTCGAGACTTGTGTTATGGGATACTAACTCAACGATACTATATTTGACCGCTCTCTGTGTGTCTGTCTGAGTAAATTATTTTTAGTATTTTGGTATTACTTTTCATTAATATTCATTTGATTCATAAATTAAGAGAATCACCGACAAACGCTTAAAGTGACCACTTTTGGCGTTAGCCAGTGTTTCTCTTTAAATAATGCACTAGTAAATTGTAGTAACTTGTAGTAATACCAAAATACTACAAGTAATTTATTTGATATGTACAAAATAGTTATTTTTAAGGCCCCACACTAGGCACACTTAGCGATGCCAATAATTTTATTCCTAATTCTTTACAAATAGAAAGAAATTCAAGAATGTAAATTATATATGTATATAATATTTGCATTCTTCAATTTCTTTCTATTTCTAAAGTATTAGGAATAAAATTATTGGCGTTGCTAGTGTGCCTAGGGTGGGCCCTTAATGTGATATGATTTAGTATTAAAATAATTATTTGCTGGGTGGCGCTAGTGTCTCGCTATCGTCCACAGCTCCTTATGATGCATCTGAGATGCTTTGTGAGTATTCTGGCGTCAGTCGGGTAAAAATCTACTTGAAATGTAATGTTTTCTGTATTTTCAGAGATTGCGGGACTTCGCCAAAGAGTTTGGCAAGGCTTCCGGGAAACTTGTGTTCGTGCTCAACGCGCGTAAACGGCCAACCGAAGCAATGCAGGTAATTGTTTATCTTTACTAATTATCTATACTGTGTGAGACGGAATATAATATTTTGTTTAAATGAGGGTTTTCACAAAACCAGGTGGCGACACTGTGTCGAGGGTATTTTGTTTACATAAATAGCTGTCAAGCTATTGTCAAAATCCAGCAATCACGCTTAATCGTCAATTTTATGATTGCAGGATATTGACAGCTCGATCTCTCGACACAGTGCCGCCACCTGGGGGAAAAATCTATTCTGAAACCCCTCATTGTAATAGCGCATTATCTCCACTAAGGTGACAGCTGAAAATCAATGGTTGCTCTCCTAAGTTACAACTCGCTCACTTATAGCCCTTTTGTGCTTTTATGGCACTGTTAGGGGGCTCCGCGAAAAAAACTATAACTGAAATTTTTAATTTTTATTTAGAGAATAGAAAACGAATTTAGGATTTTGAGCAGTTGTCTGCCGATAGAAGGTTGGATCGAGACTGAGGGCTCTGCCAACTTTTTTTTAGGGTAGCTCCCATACAAGTAAAGTGGGGGAGTATTTTTTTTTCTCTACTTACCCATTGTGTGGGGTATCGTTAAATAGGTCTTCAAAAAATATTGTGAGGTTGGAAATACCACTTTTCGATAGAGGGGTCCATTTCCGAAATATTTGGTTTTAATGTGCAAATTTTTGTTAGAGGTAAGTGTCCGTCCGTCCGTTCCCCCCGTCTATCTGCTAAACGGTTATATATGGAAACGTGAAAAAAATTACAGCAGTAGTATATATACTGAAGTTGAAAGGAAAACTATCAGAGCTGAGTACTAAGTACAAACTAAAAAGTTATAGCATTTTTTCATAAACCACAAAAATAACTTTGTCATTCATACAAACACTATGAAAAACAAAGTTATCTTTGCTGGCAAAAACTTATAGCGGTTGTTGGCTAATCTAACCTTGCTTCTACGGAACCCTTAATGGGGAGCCTGACTCGCATTTGGCCAATTTTTGTAAAAAATAGATGTCAATATTTAAGAATTTATCTTCTCCGATTCGGCCATAGACATGGCCTTGTGTCATTGCTGTGGTTTGTCATGTGAATTTATTATTTAAATACTATTAAATTTCCTTACCGATATTTCTCTACGTATTTCTTTCATCACCACACACCATCCTTTATTACAGTCCGCTGCTCACTAACACCACTTTTAGCATGTTGGTGGGCTTGAAGGTGAGAACTGAATCGAAATAGTGATGGGTTGCTGGCCGCATCGCCTATTGACATGATTCCTCACGTATTCGCCCATTCGCACCTTGATCGGCTTTTATGAATGTCATCATCATCCTCCTTACCTTATCCCATTATCTGGGGTCAGCGCAGTACGTGTTATCCTTTCATGTTTCTCTATTTAATAATAATAGTAATAACCTTAACCTTGTAGCCAGGATCATCCACCAGCAACTTGCTCTTCGATATGGTCTTGTGGAATCTGAGGTGCCGTACTATAAGTACACACCAACGCCCGTTCTCGAAAATGGTCGTGCCACGCTGTATTGGGATCGATCTGTCATTACGGACAGGACTATTGTTGCCAATAAGCCTGACATCGTTCTGACAGATCGATCGACACGCCAGACAGTGCTCGTTGATATCACCATTCCACATGACGAAAACCTCGTGAAGGCCGAGAAGGACAAGCTCAGCAAGTACCTTGACTTGGCCCACGAGGTAACCGCCATGTGGGATGTGGATTCAACGATCATTGTCCCGATAGTCGTATCTGCGAACGGTAGGGTGTCCCGAAAAAAATATTTTTTTGTTTTTCGCTACTCAAGACCATTCAAAAGTTGCGTTATTTGTTGTAGATTACCGTAAAAATAATAAAAAAAATATAAAAATATATCTTGAGGGCTCTACCAGCAATTTTATTTAAAAAAAAAATCACTTAAGTAGCCTTCCAGTTCATATCGTCTTGTCTTATTTATTTACATTTTTCCCACTTTATTTCTTTATTTTATTTATAGCAGCACCCTAAGTTATCATTTGCAGGCAACAATAGAATGTTTTTAGTCAGTAATTGGATTTGATCGCACTTGCAAAATTCATGTTTTGACATAATTTTGTTACATTTTCTACTTCTACGGTGAGGCAGTTCGTCACAATTCTATAAAGGGATTTTTTTATTTTTTTTTTATTTATTTCTAATCAATGTAATCTCCTTCAAGCAAATTAAACTTTAGTGCTGTAAACACACTGCGAGAGTTGCTCTTTTCTGTTTCTATGGCCTTTAATATTTTGCGAAATGCAAGTTGTCGTACATGGTCGCTATTGTTAAATTATATTTAACTGATATATTATTTTTGTACAGTTGCATCAATACATCTGCTGGTATGTTTTTTATTTATTTTTTCGTGTCAGTAACAAAACAATAATCTTTGAAAGAGACCAATTCTACGTACCGCCAATAAGCGACCGCTGCCGCAGATCGCGTTGATCACAGCGTTGGAAGATCATATCGATCACATTACACACATTAGCTGCTATTGGCTGCGCTGAAGTGTTGCAATTCAATGAAATGGCTATGAAAATCATTTATAAGCTTGCTTGTCACTATTCGAAGAAAGCTTTGCGGTAGGCGACTGCGGTCGAGGCAACAACTCGCGCACTGGTACAAGATTGGTTTCTTTGATAACATGTGAGCTCTATCCACGATTTTTTTTTGTCTTTGATCTGTCTTTGAAATTCTTGTCATTTTTTGTATCTATATCACTTCTTGCCAATTTCCTATCACTTTCTTTGTTTAGTAAAACGACTGTTTCAGAATAGGAATTTCTTAGGTTTTATGCAGCGACAAATATAAAATGAAGTGCACTTACAGGAACCAAATATTTAAAAGCTTGTTTGTTTGAGGATTCCAAAAAGCACTTTGCTTTCGTAGTCGTATTTTTTTTTATTTCGTGTCAATTATAATATATAAACAGGTATGTCGAAATAATATGATTTCAGCTACTGGGTAACTTGTAGATAAACAATGGAAATCGCAGCTTTGGGCCAAATCGTGTCAAGTTATCTAGAAATGGTAGAAAAAAACATCTGTGTTGGAAGGAAATTTGCCATTCTTCTGTAGTTTTAATTTATTTTCATCAAAATGATTTTGATAAAGTCTCTTTAAAATCTGGTAAATAGCGATCGCTAATTTTTTTAACATGATCCCAGCACAAGTAACTCCTTTTTTCTTGAATCCATTATTGAATGTTGCCTACTTAGTTGTATAAAAATTAAAAATTTAACAATCACTTATTTTATTACAAGGAAGTGCATAGTGACATCATATAGCAAATAAAACCATAATAGAAGTGAGACAAACTGCCTTACCGTAGATAAGAAAATGTAACAAAAATATGACGAAACATGAATTTTGCAAGTTCGATCAAATCCAATTACTGACTGAAAACATTCTATTATTGCCTGCAAATTATAGCTTAGGGTGCTGCTATCAATAAAATAAAGAAATAAAGTGGGAATAATGTAAAAAAAATTGTCAAGACGACATAAAGTGGAAGGCCACTTAACGGATTTTTAAAAAAATAAAATTGCTGGTAGAGCCCTCAAGATATATTTTTATATTTTTTTTATTATTTTTACGGTAATCTACAACAAATAACGCAACTTTTGAATGGTCTTGAGTAGCGAAAAACAAAAAAATATTTTTTTCGGGACACCCTAGCGAACGGTCTTATAGCGAAGAGTCTTGACCAACATCTAAAGAGGCTTTCGCTAGATGGCTGGATCAAGGGACAGATACAGAAGGCAGTACTCTTGGATACGGCACGTATCGTCAGAAGGTTTCTTTCTCTGGTGCCCTGACCGCTGGTAGCTTGAGCCTTGCTCCGCTGCTGGCGGATAGCTATAAAAACCTAAATCTAAGATTTAAGAAATAAATAAAGAGAATAAATAGTAATAATAATATTTATTTATAAAAATGAATGAAAATAAATCATGTACCTCTAGTTCCTACACTAGGCAGTGCCTGTATTGTAGGAATACTCACTTCCACTCCCGCCACCCTCATGTCCTGCCTTACACATTCTATCCACCGCTTTTTTGGGCTCCCCCTTCCTCGGTTTCCACTTACTTCCATGCTCAGTGCTTTTCTTGTTATATGCCGATCTCCTCTCCTCATACATGACCATTTATGAATGTGCGGGAAGAAAAGTAGCTAGTACTTTTAGATTTTTTCTTTTCTCCCAGATGAGCGTGGAAGATATGTATTTTAATAATAATGTATTTATTTCCAAAATATAATTTTTAATAAAATTTTATTAGGTTACGGATCTAGCACACGAAGCGTACACAGCGGCTGATAAGCTAGTGCTTGAGGCGTCTGCACTCTCCACCACGCTGCCGGCCGCAGGCCTCATGGAGGAGGCGGAGGCCCTTAAACGAGGCGCTGAGAAGACCGCCCAGGCCACGGATGCCTTGGTCACGTCTGTACAGGTAATTTGACTGTAGTCTTTTTGTTTTTCGGGTTGTTTTTATTCAGGCCTCGTGGAAGAGCGGAGGCCCTCAAACGAGGCGCGAAGAAGACCACCCAGGCCACGTATGCCATGGTCACGTCCGTACAGGTAATAATTTCATTAGTCAGTACTTGTCTATTTGTTTGTCGGGTTGTTTTTATTTAGGCCTCTTGTAGGAGGCCGAGGCCTTCAAACGAGGCGCGGAGAAAACCGCCCAGGCCACGGATGCCTTGGTTACATCCGTACAGGTAATAGAATTTCATTATTTGTTTGTAATTATTATAGTTACATGAGAACAGAAAAAGCAAATAAAGAATAAGACAAGAAATAAATAAATAAGCCTAATCATACAAAGCCCTTCTGGCGAGTATGCGATCAAAACTATTGAAAAGAGTTACTTTCGGCATTTCTTCTATGCAGTGGTTGTTTCCGAAACGCTAGTAGTCTGTAGATTTCGAACAACAATTATTTAAATACATATTATGTGATAATTTAAAATGTGATTTTACGTGCAAACGATTTTTTTTGTTGAGTTACGAACACCCTATTTTTTATTTGTTTCGCAAACTGATTTTTACAATTGTGTTGTGAAAAGCAAATCTTACATAAACTATATTATGGTAAAACAACCTTCTATGGGCGAACACAACATGCAAATATATGTTTATTGTTTAGCTTACGTCCGCAAGCATAGAAGACCCTCACTGCCAATCAGCACTGTCATCATCAGTGGACGCGCTGTCATCATCGGCTCATCACCTCGCCCAGCAGTGGGCCCCGCTACACGGCAAGGTGGATGGAGCGGTGATGGAGAAATTGGACGCAACACATCAGGGTCTGCAGCAAAAACTAGATGCTATGAAAAAAGAGTACTGCAAAAGTACGTATTGTTCTTCTTGCTTTTCTATCTTATACGTATTTCTATTTCAGCCTATAATAAACTTCGAAATTTAGCTTTTCTATCTTATACGTATTTCTATTTTCAGCCTATAACATACTTCGAAATCGAAGGTGATTGACTCGTGGTCCCACCCATTTTGTCCCACTGTTACTTGTGGTCCCACTAATTTTAAACCCTAGGGTTCGTAGGTATAGTCATAGGTATGTCATATAGCCCTACAGCAGGAGCGGAGGGCAAAGTTTCGGGTATCTTTTTGTTTAATGTATATTTTATTTTTGGCGTAGTGACCAACATACACACATAAATATCTATTTATGTTTAGTAATATATATACTATCCATATGCAACCATCTGGTTGCATATGGATAGTATTTATCTACCGAAGCAACTTTTATATTTCGTTAACCGCAGAAAAAAATATGTTTCGTAATAAAATTTGAATAATTGGGGTGTGACTCACACAATCAACTTTTCCTATATATCCTATCCTATATCCTTACGCTGTAAACTCGTTTTTTTTTACTTTTAGCGGCTGAACATTTTCGTATGAAAATTTTGAAAAAAGAGATTGATTCCCAGCATTGATCCCATAGTAAAAGTTGACTGTCAGAGTCACACCAAATTATTAAAATTTTATTACTAACCATATTTTTTTCCTTGCGGTTAACGAAATATAAAAGTCGCTTCAGTTAGATAAATACTAGTCATATGCAACTATCTATGAATATTAAACAGTTAGATAGATACTATATATTAGATATTGACAGGTCAAGTGACACGCTGTATTTAAATTATTCAAAATTTACATATTACACCAAACATATTTTGTAACTAGCGGCAGAGTACAATAGGACCACTCTAACTCTTCCCGTGGATATCGTAGAAGGCGACTTAGGATGCACAAGCTAAGCAAGTTTATAAGCATCAAAGAGACCTTCTAACCTGTCTGGCCAGCGTGTAAAGTGTAGGTCAAATCCTCTGACTGCTCTGGCTAATGCCTTGTTGACCCGGGGGTCGTGGGTTCGATTCCCACGGAAAGCATACTTTGTTAAGTTGTTTCCAGTTTGGCTAAGACATTGCAGGCATGAATCACCTGATTGTCTGATAAGAAAGATGATTCCGTGCTTCGGAAGGCACGTTAAGCCGGTGGTCCCGGCTGCCATCTGGTAGTCGTTAAAGGATCCACGTCAGAGGCCGAGAGGCGGTTCCGAAGAACTCTGACACCAGGGTGTGCATGGTCGACTGACCGTGTCACCTACACGAAATGATGATGACTTAGGAAACAAGCTAAACAAAGATTATTAACATCAAAGAGATCTCTCCAACCCGTCTGGCCAGCGTTGGGAATGTAGGCCAAATCCTGTGACTTCTCTGGCTAATATATGGCTCTGGTAGTACAGAGAGGGTCGTGCTCCTGCAGTGGAGACTAAAGAAGGCCTGATGATGATATTGTGTTTCACCAGAACCAAATCGAGTGTTAAGAACGGCAGAAGAAGAGTGCCAACGGCAGCAGTTCCTCAAGTCTGCTGTGGCCGCCAAGAAATGCTTGACTGACATCGAGGAGGAGCTAAGCAAGGTAAATATTTGCGTACATAAAATATTATATAACAAATCCCATATCATAACTATCTCAACTAATCCTAAATATCCTACAAATAAAACACGCCTTCTCCTCTCGATTTTTCCTGTTCCTCGGCCCACTCCTCTACAATAGACTCAATAAAAAACTAGGCTTTTATCCCTTCACTTATAGAGCAACTAAAAAAATTCTTCAGGAAGCTCTACTAAATATGTCCTATGAAGAAACAGAGGAATTACTTATAGTTTTAAAATGATATGTTATTTATTTATTTTCTAAGTATATTTTAATACCAAGTGTAATTGTTATTTTATTTATAGCTAATAGTAAGTAAGACCTGTAAAGCCTGAAATACAGGATGTTTTTCATCCTAGCTCAGGCACCGTTTGTCTATTTTCCCATATATACTTTTATAATACATTGTAAAAGGTGTAGCTTATAATTATTTGAATAAAGATTTTATTTATTTTTATTTTATTTTTATCCTAACTAATATTTCAAATGCGAAAGTGAGTTTGTTTGTTTGTTACGCTTTCACGTTCTATCTACTAAACCGATCATCATGAAATTTTGCATACATACAGGTTAGGTTGCTGAGAAGGACATAAGTCAAATTTCGCCCCGGGGAAAACTACTGATCCCGAGGGATCGACACCAACGCGAACGGAGCCACAGGCGAAAGCCAGTAAATATTATGAATGCGCAAATGAGTTTGTTTGTAACATTTTGACGCCTGAAATAGTAAATTGACATAACTTTGCTTCTGCGCCAAGCTCAGTCCAAATACTCCTGTTTTTAGTTAACTTTAGTCCTACATTAAGCTTTTATATGTAAAAAAGCAAGGCACATTTTCTAGCAGGCATATCGACGACCGACTTTGGCCGTATAGCGTTCACATGTACAGTCGGCGGCAGTCAAGCATGACCCCCCCCCCCCCCCCCGAGAAGGTTTTAAATTCTAGGTCACGTCTATCTGCCCCCTTCTGTACATTACAGGTATCTTATATGGCGTCTAATATCTGTGTACAAATTGTATGATTTCCAGCCTTATTCCGGCTGCCTGCCTAAGAGCGAGCTAGCGTTATGCCAGCACCAACTTAGCGACGCCATGGCCAGACTCAACGCGGCCATGGCGGCGCTGGTCACGGCCACGTCAGGTAACACCTCAAATGATTACCAATAATACACCGTTATTCCGTCACCTCTCTGGCTACTTGCCTTAGAGCGAGCTAGCACTCTGCCCGCACCAACTCAGCGACGCCATGGCCAGGCTCAACGCGGCCATTGCGGCGCTGGTCGCGGCCACGTCAGGTAACACCGCAACTAACTAACTCCACAACATTCGAAAACCGTATCGAGAGCATAAGATTTGATTTCATTTATTTCTTCAAATTTTGTACCCCTTCTTAGGAATATACATACACCGCCTCTACTTTTAGCTACACGTCTGCAATAAGTAGCTACTAGATGGTAGCCAGCAATAGTCAGAGAACACTCACTACCTCTATTTATAAATGTTTCAGTAAGACATATGATATCTGGTTTCTCTCCTCTGCTATATAATTCTGATATAGTTACTTCCAAAAGAGCACGTTTAGAATTAAATCCTTGTATGTTTTGATGAAACAATTTCATACAGTCTGAGTTCGATTTACGCACGAAAAAAATTATAGACTTGATCACATTGTTGCATTTGAGAACTATTTGGTTGGGAACAATCTAAGTTACTAGCTAAATGTAAATGGTTATATTCATCTAGTTCAATAATCAAGTTATTCAAATCTGAAATTAGTGTTTTAAACCCATAAGTCTTTAAAAATCCAGTCTTTCCATCAAACATATTAATAGAATATTTTAAATTTTGATTACTGTCTAAAATATAAGCATTCTTATGAACTAAATTATCTGAATACAATAAACCATTGAACGTTTCAATTCTCCTATTAAACAAGTTTGCATAAATATTACATTTATTTATTTATTAAGCATAATATTATGTTGGTGTGTTGAAATTTCAATAAAGTATCTCTAATAGTTTTTACAATTTGAAAATAATTTTTTGTTTGATAAAAATCTATGTCACCAATAAAAAATACACAATAGTCATTCATATTAAAATTGATCAATTTTAAAATACCAGCTGTTTTTCCTTTTCTCCCAAACAAGCATGGAACAGACCATCGGGCTGGTGATGAATGGTAATTTTCTTATTAAATTATTTGTCGTATACATGGCGAAATTTTGATCGTTCTGGACCCTTAAAGGGGTGATTCAGCCCGTTGATATGAACCATTTTTACTATGGGACCAATGCTGGAAACTCAAATTTTATTTCGACATTTTCATACAAAAGTGTTCAGCCACCCGGGCAATTTGTATAGGAATGTCGAAATTTTTTTCGAGTTTACAGCATTTGTCCCATAGGAAAAGATGTTTATATTGACAGGCTGAATCACCCCTTTAATGGTCCGGAACGATCAAAATTTCACCATGTATAGTCAAAGGTGCTAGTTCAAATCCTGCCATCGTGGATTTCAAAATTCTAATGTTTATTTATCATAGGTTGCTCACACTGCTCAGAAAACTTATTAATTGCCATACATATTTATTTACAACTGAAAACTTTTTGACGTCAGTAATTTACTAATAGCTAAGTTTAACGCCGCTTCCGTTTTTTTTCCAAATCTTATACATGCATACTATTTCCCTCGCGGGGTAGATAGAGCTCTATGAAACCTAAAGGCCACGTTTAGCAAGTTGGTGGGCTTGTAGGTGGAGAACGGAAACAAAACAGTGATGGGTTGCTAGCCGCATCGCCTATTAACATAATTCCATTCCCTCGGTCGGCTTTTACGATCTGCGCGGGAAGAAAAGCAGCTGGCACATTCTAGTTTTTTCTTTTGTCCCAGACCAGTGTGGAAGATTTAAAGAGAATATAACAAAAAGTAACATTGTGACCTCTGACTACTCAGGCTAGTATGTGGCTCTGGTAGTACAGAGAGGGTCGTGCTCCTGCAGTGGAGACTAGAAAGACCTGATGATGAACATTGTGAATGCATAAAAACACCTATGACAAATCCTCTGACTGCTCTGGTTAATATATGGCTCTGGTAGTACAGAGAGGGTCGTGCTCCTGCAGTGGAGACTAGAAAGACCTGATGATGAACATTGTGAATGCATAAAAACACCTATGACAAATCCTCTGACTGCTCTGGTTAATATATGGCTCTGGTAGTACAGAGAGGGTCGTGCTCCTGCAGTGGAGACTAGAAAGACCTGATGATGAACATTGTGAATGCATAAAAACACCTATGACAAATCCTCTGACTGCTCTGGTTAATATATGGCTCTGGTAGTACAGAGAGGGTCGTGCTCCTGCTGTGGAGACTAGAAAGACCTGATGATGAACATTGTAAATGCATAAAAACACCTATGACAAATCCTCTGACTGCTCTGGTTAATATATGGCTCTGGTAGTACAGAGAGGGTCGTGCTCCTGCTGTGGAGACTAGAAAGACCTGATGATGAACATTGTGAATGCATAAAAACACCTATGACAAATCCTCTGACTGCTCTGGTTAATATATGGCTCTGGTAGTACAGAGAGGGTCGTGCTCCTGCTGTGGAGACTAGAAAGACCTGATGATGAACATTGTGAATGCATAAAAACACCTATGACAAATCCTCTGACTGCTCTGGTTAATATATGGCTCTGGTAGTACAGAGAGGGTCGTGCTCCTGCTGTGGAGACTAGAAAGACCTGATGATGAACATTGTGAATGCATAAAAACACCTATGACAAATCCTCTGACTGCTCTGGTTAATATATGGCTCTGGTAGTACAGAGAGGGTCGTGCTCCTGCTGTGGAGACTAGAAAGACCTGATGATGAACATTGTGAATGCATAAAAACACCTATGACAAATCCTCTGACTGCTCTGGTTAATATATGGCTCTGGTAGTACAGAGAGGGTCGTGCTCCTGCTGTGGAGACTAGAAAGACCTGATGATGAACATTGTGAATGCATAAAAACACCTATGACAAATCCTCTGACTGCTCTGGTTAATATATGGCTCTGGTAGTACAGAGAGGGTCGTGCTCCTGCTGTGGAGACTAGAAAGACCTGATGATGAACATTGTGAATGCATAAAAACACCTATGACAAATCCTCTGACTGCTCTGGTTAATATATGGCTCTGGTAATACAGAGAGGGTCGTGCTCCTGCTGTGGAGACTACCAAAAGACATTATGATGATTATGATAAAATATAGTATCGTTTTGTAGAGTTAGTACCCTACAACACAAGCCCAAACCTATCTGTATATATTATTTATTTATTACTAGCAGCCCTACCCGGCTGCGCCCGGGCATGTATTATACCTTAAAACCTTCCTCGTGAATCACTCTATCTATTGGTGAAAAACGTATGTCCGTGGAGTAGTTTTTGAGTTTATCGCGAATAGACAGACAGACAGACGCGGCGGAGGACTTTGTTTTATAATATGTAGTGATTTATATTTATTCTATGTATATGACTAACTGTGATTTTCTGTGTGTTTGTAGACACGGAGAATCCAGACTACGTGGCAGCGGATGAAGCTATGGCCACTATTACAGAGCTGATGCCACTGGTGGTCAAGGGTAAGTTTCTTTCATATTCTTCTCCCTTCCTATGTAGCGCAGAGAATCTGCTTGAAAGTAACAATGATTATCATTGATCGACAGTTAATTTTTGGGTCAATAGATTCCTGTTTTCACCCTTTGGGTACGGACCAAAAGGGTGCAAACAGGACCTTATTCACGGGACTTCACTGTCTGTCCATCTGTCACCAGGCTGTATCTCGTGAACTGTGATAGCCAGACTGTTGAAATTTATACAGATGATGATGTATTTCTGTTGCTGCTATAACAATAAATACTTATCAACTATCGCCATCTCAGTTTCCGTAATATTAAAGAGCGAGATGTCGATAGTTTATCGCGCGATATATACGGCGTCGCGGGCGCAATACTACGGGTGCAAGTGTTCTAGTATAAAGCAAAGTCACTTCCTGATGTCTGTCTATCCCTAAGTATGCTTAGATCTTTAAAACTACACTACGGATTTTATGCGGGCTTTTTTTATTATATAGATTGTTTCAAAAGAAATGCTTATATGTATAATACATGCCCGGGCGAAGCCGGGGAGGGCTGCTAGTAAGTTCTAAACGGATGTAGACTGATTTTGAACCCCCGACTATATTTTAATATCGGAATTAGAATCCCAAATGTAAAGAGAATTGCAAGAAAAAATGTAAAATACCTTATTTATAAAAACCTTATATTATAAAGCCTAGATGCGTGTAAGAGGAATGGGATATGGTAGAGAAATTCGGCGCCGGGGCTTGAAGCGCGGTGGCGTAATTGGCAACGCATAGATCGTACTGAGATCTAGACGCAGGTTCAAGTCCTGCCCGCGTGGAATTTTTTTTTCTCCATTTCTTATTTTCTTTATTTAATAAATAAGGTAAAATAGCATTGTGAATGCAAAATAAAATCCCATATAAAGTATTGTATGGCTTCCTTCACATTAGTTGATTTCCAAATTCATTGCAAAATGAGTTGAAATCAAATACCGCACTTGTAAAAGTGGGGTAGTTGTGTTGGGTGACGCAAGCCTAGATGCGTGTAAGAGGAATGGGATATGGTGGAGAAATTCGGCGCCGGGGCTTGAAGCGCGGTGGCGTAATTGGCAACGCATAGATCATACTGAGATCTAGACACAGGTTCAAGTCCTGCCCGCGTGGAATTTTTTTTTCTCCGTTTCTTATTTTCTTTATTTAATAAATAAGGTAAAATAGCATTGTAAATGCAAAATAAAATCCCATATAAAGTAATGTAAAATACGTTAAAAAAACTAGATTTCCCATGATCTAAGCTGATCGAAGACTGTATGATTAATATTTTTTCGATTATGAACATTTTTAAATTGTGTCTTTAATTTGGCATTCAGATTCCGAGACTAAAATATAATCAGGGGGTTCAAAATCAGTCAGTTTGTCAGATTTATTGTTACTCTTCAGACACGAAGGCCATGGCGTCCACAAAAGGCGACAGCACGCGCCACGTGATGACTTCAGACCTGCGTGCGCTGTGTGAGGCCACGCGGGACGTCTGCGCCGCGCAACTAGACCCGTGGGTAAGATGGACCATGCCATGTTTATTGATACTGTTCAGACACGAAGGCTATGGCGTCCACGAAGGGAGACGGCACGCGGCACGTGATGTCGTCAGACTTGCGAGCGCTGTGCGAGGCCACGCGGGACGTCTGCGCCGTTTGTAATAGACCCATATGGGTAAGACCATATATACAGAGTGTAACATGACCCATGCTTAAAGGGGTGACTCGGTCAATATCTTCTTTCTCACCTTATCCCACCTATGTGCGGTCGGGACAGCATGTAAGCCTTTTCCATTTCGCTCTATCACGAGCCATCTCCTTCGTCACCTTCTTTTTCTCCATATCCTCTTTCACACACTCCATCCATCTTTTCTTTGGCCTTCGTCTATTCTGGTTTCCAGTCGTCAATATCATCAACTTTAAACTCAAAAAATTTGTTGACTTTCCCATATATTTTGATTGGTTGGCTGAACACTGTATCCTTTGTATTTAAATGCGGGATATCTGCGCCGGGCAACTAGACCCGTGGGTAAGACGGACCATGCCATGGTTTATTGATATTCTTCTGACACGAAGGCCTCCACGAAGGGAAACAGCACGCGCCACGTGATGACGTCAAACTTGTGCGCCGCGCAACTAGACCCGTGGGTAAGACCATCTTTACAGAGTGTAACATGACCCATCCTTAAAGGGATGACTCGGCCCGTCAATATCATCAACTTTAAACTCGAATAATTTGTTGACTTTCCCATATATTTTGACCGGGCGGCTGAACACTATTGTATAAAATGTCAAAGTTTTTTTCGAGTTTCCAACATTGATCCCATAGCAAAAGTTGTTCATATTTGCGGGCTGAGTCACCCCTTTAATGGTGGGTCGAGGGTCATGTTACACTCTGTATAGTAAGCGTCATCTCAAATTTTAATTAAACTTAATTTTAAAGACTGCAGTAGAAACGCGGGAAAAAATTGATTTATAATATTTCACTACGGTCATGATTTTTTTTTCAGTGGTTATAATCTCATTAAATTTGTGCTTTTGGACATCCTCCGTGGCGCAGTGGTTAATACTCTAGCCTGCGAAACGTGGGGCCCGGGTTCGATTCCCGGCCAGTTCATAATGAGAAATTATATTTTTCGGATTGGTCTGTGTCAAGCGTGCTTATCAATAAAGTATCAATTTAAAATATATTCTCGTTGAGTTAGTATCCTCTCCAACCCGTCTGGCCAGCGTGGAGAGTGTAGGCCAAATCCTCTGGCTGCCCTGGCTAAGATATGGCTCTGGTAGTACAGAGAGGGACGTGCTCCTGCAGTGGAGACTAAAATAGACCTGGTGATGATGATGAGTTAGTATACGACGACACAAGTTCACAAGTTATTGTGGGGCTAGCTCAATTTGTGTTTTCTTTTAAATGCAGCAACTGCGGGAGGCGGCCAAGCAGTTCGGCACGGCATCCTTCAAGCTGGCGTTCGTGATCAACCCCCGCGTGGCACCGGCTCGCGTCGACCTGGTAGTCTACCTTAACTTATATTTTAACATTCTACTTCGAATGCTACTTCTTCTCGATTTTAGACTTGGTCATAGAACAAAAGTTGTTCGATTCCATGTTGAGACCGTGAATTTAAGGGTCCTCCTTGGCTATTTCGGCTATGTTTAACCTCTATAAAAATGGTCAAACATAAAGCACAATACCCAAAAAAAACCATAAATTGTAGAATGGTTTTAGGGTTCCGTAGTAAACAAGGAACCCTTATAGTTTCGCCATGTCTGTCTGTCTGTCTGTCTGTCCGTCTGTCCGTCTGTCTGTCCGTCCGCGGTTTTACTCAGAGACTATAAGTACTAGAAAGCTGTAATTTGGTATGGGTAAAAATTGGTAGAAAAAATCTGCAAAAAAATTTTTTTTTTAGCTTAGCTCCCATACAAGAAAAGAGGGAGTAAATTTTTTTTCTATACAAACCCATCTTGTTGAGTATTGTTAAATACGACTTTAAAAATATTGTGAGGTTGATAACACCATTTTTCGCTTTAGGGATCCGTTTCCGGAATATTTAGTTTTAAAGTGCAAATTTTTGTTAGAGGTAAGTGTCCCACCCCTCTATCTGCTAAACGGTTATATATGGATACGTGAAAAAAATTACAGCAGTAGTATATATACTGAAGTTGAAAGGAAAACAATCACAGCTGACTACTAAGTACAAACTAAAAAGTTATAGGCAACCAACTTATAAACTGTACTAAAAATGTAAAATTTCACACAATTTTCAGTGTTGGATGTTTTTGGTCGTTAAACTGTGAGGTGCGAGTGTGAACAGTGTGAACTCAAAGTTGTCACTCGCAACTACGGAACCCTACACCCTACACTGCGCGTGGCCCGACACGCACTTGGCCGGTTTTTTTAAGGGTATGTCGTGTGTGATTTAACACTATGTACGTATATTCATCAGGTCATAAGCCAAGCAGACTACGCTTGCGACACAGCCACACTACTAGCGAGCGACGCGCGCAAACTCGCACAGCAACTGCCGTCGGAGGCAGGGCAGCAGATGCGGGTAGCGGCCAGGAACACTATGGAGGCAGCAAACGCTATGTTTAATGCTGCGCAGGTAATATAAATGAAAAATATTTTTTCTCAAACATGCTCGGAAATGTAGGCATTACTGTAGTAAAAAGAAGACCGGAAGTTTGTAATTCTTGGCTCATTCATCGCATTGCCGGCCTAGGCCAGGAAATAAGTATGAAAATTACTTCCCGGCCGCTGCTCAAAACTTTTTAATTAATCTATGTAACGTAAATTATGTCACTTGTCATACAGCCAGTTTACTACCACTGCATTTTTAAAAAATGCATATAATACGTGAATATAACTACAATTTCATTAAAATATCGATATGTGATCATACGAAAATATGCTTAATTTTCGTTGCGAGAGAAGAAAACAATAATCTATGATCTATTAAATTTTTTGTGAAAAATATGACTGGGCTCTATGGGCATTGTTTCCTTTGCTGGAATTGACAACTGAAAATAAAAAAATTAAAAACTCGGGAGATCTGTTATTTTCACTATACCCGTAGTGATTAACGCCACTGCCGAAAAACTGCCTTTACGGATTTTAGGGCATAGAACACACGTCAATTGACTTTGAATTTATGGCCCCCCATAGAAACTCAAAAGGAATTGTATGGCATTTTTTTCATTTTTACCCTCACTCCATTATTTGTCTATGATCCTTATTGCCTAGAGAAAACATATGGCAGTCGGTCGTCTGATACTAGTAATAGTATCTTCTTCGTAGTTTGTGATTAACGCTTTGCAGTAATTGATTGACATTGATTGTTTTCGGTAAATATGTGCAAAGTTGGTTATTTATTCGAAATGAAACGGTTCAAAATGAGTTTTAGTGATGAAAGCAACACTGCAATGGATTTTAAGTACCTACTTCGCCTAATTTGAAACTTGAAAGTGGAAAAATTACTACCGGCAAATACCTAGTAAGGGGAAATATTTAAGGCATGTAAGTTTATGTGTAACTTTAAGTTAAATTTCCTCACATTTATTGAGAAAATCTCTATACTTTCCTCGGCGGGAAAGGGATTGCCGGACTCGTAACTATTGTCAAGGCCTCGCTGACGCTCGGCCTTGAAAACTATACTCGTCCGGCAATCCCTTACTTCCCGGCCTCTGCAGTAATGTACTATTTTTTATCGCGTTTTTCATTATTTAGGACACCCTCCGTGGAGTTTTTGATATCGGTCCAGTAGTTGCTGAGATAAGCGCGCTAATCAAACACTTCAGCTTTACGACGACCTCCGTGGCGCAGCGGTCAACACGCCGGCCTGCTACACGGATGTTCCCGGGTTCGATCCCCGGTCAGGTCAAGATGGAAAATGATCTTTTTCAGATTGACCTGGGTCTTGGATGTTTATCTATATATGTCGTCATCATCATTTCAGCCGCAAGAAGTCCACTGCTGGACATAGGCCTCCCCCAAGGATTTCCAATATGACCGGTTGGAAGCGGCCTGCATCCAGCGCCTTCCTATACATGTATTTGTAATAAAATATAGTATCGTTGAGTTAGTATCCCATAACACAAGTCTCGAACTTACCCAAAGTAAGTTCTAGCTCAATCTGTGTGATTGTATATATTTATTTATTATTTATAATATCAGTATAAATTTAGCACAGCCTCCGTGGCGCAGTGCAGCACACGCTATGTTCCGATACGAGGGATCCCTGGTTCGATCCCCGGCCAGGTCACGGGGGAAAACGAACTTTTTCCGATTGTACTAGGTCGTGGATATCCCAATCCCAACTTCCCAACTAATATTATAAATGCGAAAGTGAGTTTGTTTGTTTGTTTGTTACGCTTTCACGCCGTATCTACTGAACCGATCATAATGAAATTTTGCATACACATAGGTTAGGGTACCGAGAAGGACATAGGCTATATATTACGCGGGCGAAGCCGCGGGTAACAGCTAGTTTATCTATATTATTGTCTACTATAAAATATAGTATCGTTGAGTTAGTAAACTAGTTCACAACGTACTGTGGGGCTAGCTCAATTTGTGGGATTTGCCTCTATATATTTAATTATTGATACACATTTGGATTTATTAATTAATTTTTATTTCATTCTTTAGTTATTTCGATTGTTTTTTAATATGCGTAATATAATAATTACCATTCTCCCGTAAAATGTCAAAGTAATGTCCGGAAATAGTTGTCGCGATTTAGTTTTTGAACCTTTACTTGAACTAGCTGTGCCCGCGACTTCGTCCGCCTGGAATGTGAGTGGAATGAGTTTGTGTAGCCTTTTCTCAGGCTATCTGTGTACCTACCTAATTTAATTTAAATCAGTTCAGTAGTTTTGGCTCGAAAACGAATCAAACAGACAGAATTACTTTCGCATTTATTATATTAGTATGGAAGTAGGTAGTTATGGTATGGATTTATTCAATGTCCTGTGTATTTAGTTAACAGCATCAAGTCTAGAAGACCCTCGCTGCCAGTCAATCCTGCTGGCGTCAGTAGACGGGCTATCAGCGTCAGCCCAGCAGCTGTCCCAGCAGTGGGCGGCCCACGGACCGGTGAAGAAGCTGGATGAGGTCCACGGGCAGTTGCAGACGCAATTGGAGAATATCAGGGAGATTTGCCAGGGAGATGGTAATTTATTAACGTATAACTTCTAAGGTTAACAATAGATTATTGCCAATTCGTAAAGCGCAGGGCGCTTGCGCGAATATGTGTGTGTGTACGCACATCCATGGATGGTGACGCTGTTAGGAAATATATTAAATTATAACTATTAAGTTTTCACTTCTGCCAGCACTCCCGGAGTGCAACCCGTTGTTTTTATTTTTATTTTTGTAGCAGTTAAGATTCGATTTCTAACTCACAGATAAAGAATTAAGACCTGCGGCTCAGGGGCGAGTTGGGTTCGGTGACTCCGTGGCGGCTGCCAAGAAAGAGTTGGTCACAATTAAAGAAGATCTGGACAAGGTACAGAGTTTTTTTTCAAACTTTTTCGTAGTTTTAACAAATCTTGCCTTTTATGATAGTTGTATGTAAGTTTATGTTAAGAGTATGTAAATTTTAATCTCTACGTGCCTGAAAAGCTATGCTTAAGAATAGGTATGAATGAGCCGTATCCGGGCGGAGTAGAATAAGACCACTTCAAGTCTCCCCGTGGATTTCGTAGAAGTCGACTAAGGAAACACAAGCTAAACAAAGCTATAAACATCAAAGAGAACTTTCCAAACCGTCAGGCCAGCGTGGAGAGTGTAGGCCAAATCCTCTGACTGCCCTGGCTCTGGTAGTACAGAGAAGGTTGTGCTCCTGCAGTGGAGACTAACAAATACCTGTTGATGATGACGAATTCTCGGTTTATCTAACAATCCGTCCTTTTGCAGCCTTTCACGGGAACACTGCCTAAAGGAGAGGCCAAGGCGTTCAGGCAGCTGAACCTGTCCAACAGCTTGGCCAGGCTCAACGCGGCTTTGGCGGCGCTGGCTGCGGCCACTGCAGGCGAGTTTTTTTGTTTTTAGCTTCATCATCATCATTTTAGCTCTAAGAAGTCCACAGCTGGATCGTTCGATGCGCGCTCGGAAACGGACGCGCTCCGCAATAAGAACGAAATATAATTTTCGCGTTCGCGTGGCTTTGGCTGCTGCCGCCTTGCTGTCATCATGAGTTCCAAAAAACTCGTGGTGAACGAGTTGCTAGCGTTCCTGCAACACAAGCTGGATTCCATCGATGAAGTCAGTGCTATTCAGATTTGCACTTCGTCTTTTTCGGAGGCCGAGATTAGCAGTGCTAAGTCGCTGCTCTACACGTCGCTCAACATGATCGAACGGATGCCTTCACGAAGAAGAGACGAAAAGGGTGCACGAAGCCTTCAAGACATCATTAGTCTTATGAAGGTTACCGATCCTGATGACATGCCGTCATTCGTAGCTCTGGATCTCAAGAAGGTCCCTCCAGTTAGCTGGGATCACGTGGACGTAACCGGGCTGCTCAAGGAGATAAGCTCTCTAAAAGCAAGCCTGGCTGCAGTGCAGTTGAAGATGGAGGCTTCTGAAACCACCGTCAATGAGCTGCGTACCGAAGTCGTGGCTTTACGTTCCACGATTTCGATAAGTGGGTCACAAGAGGCCGCCAACGTGAACACGCGTAATATGGGCCTGCGTTGCCCGATACAAATAAGTAAATAAATAAAAAAATAGGGCCTCCTCCAAGGATTTCCAATACGATCGGTTAAAAGCGGCCTGCATCCAGCGCCTTTCTGCGACCCTTATCAGGTCGTCCGACCATCTGATCGGTGGGTGTCCAACGCTGCGCTTGCCGATGCGTGGTCGCCATTCAAGAACCTTTCTGCCCCATCGGCCATCGGTTGTTTGCGCTATGTGTCCCGCCCACTGCCACTTCAAAGAGCTAAACTGATGGGCTATGATGGTGACCTTTGTTCTTCTACGGATCACCTCGTTTCTGATTCGATCTCGCTGGGAATCACTGAGCATAGCCTACTCCATAGCTTTATTATTTTGTTTTAATAATACACAACTCTTACATTACATAACTCTTTTTAAAACAATTGTTTGTTTTTAGATCTAGAAAATGCAGACTACGCCGCTGCTGATGAAGCTATGAAAACCATACAAGAAACGCTACCAATAGTCGTAAAAGGTATTGTTTTGTGTTTTTTTTTTTCGTGTGTGTGAATGGCCAACACCGATGTCAGATTTTTCAAGCTGCCTAATAGCATCTGGCTTAGCTTAACGACTACCGTCAATGATGACAGCGGGACCACTGGCTTAACGTGCTTTCCGAAGCACGGAGGAGCTCGAGATATTTTTATTATGCCACTTGCGGTCACCTATCCAAGTGGGGACTGCGACCAAGGTTGCTTAACATGCGTGAGCGCTAATAAAGCTCACAATCGCTGGGCCATCCGTAAAAGGTATTTATAAAATCCTATACAATGGAACTACATCTTATCCTAACTAATATTATAAATGCGAAAGTGAGGTATAATTTGCTTGTTACGTCTTCACGCTTCATTTACTGAACCAATCTTTTTGAAATTTGGCGTAATCGCTGCTACAAGGACATAGGCTATAAATCACACGAGTGAAGCCGCGGGTAACAGCTAAAAATATCATAATTGTAAGAGTAGACAAATTCCTCTGACTGCTCTGGCATATCTCTATATATGGCTCGGGTCGAGAGTAGTAATAGTACAGAGAGGGTCGTGCTCCTGCAGTGGAGACTAACGAAGACCTGCTGATGAAGAGTAAGTTTGTTTGTAATGCTTTCATGCATTGCATTGTTTTGATTAAAACTACGTTATAATTGTTTTGCACGAAACAGATACAAAAGCCATGGCGGCGCTGCAAGACGACGTGACCCGAGAAGCAATGCTGGCCAACGCGCGGGCGCTGTGTTCGGCCACGCAAGATATCTGCGAGGCGGCGGAACTAAATCCTGTTGTGAGTCATTTTTGGAAATTCCCTGTTGTAAATCTGTAAGTGCCGTGTGGTTCCCGGCAGAGTAGAATAGGACCACTCCAAGTCATCCCATGGATGTCGTAAAAGGTGACTAAGGAAACACAAGCTAAACAAAGTTTATTAAATTTAAATAAAATTATTTTAATACGGTTTTTATCGCGTTTATTACATTATTTATACACCTAACGTTTCGAGCACTTTACAGTGTTCGTGGTCGCAGGTAAACTACCTGCGACCACGAACACTGTAAAGTGCTGTATTTAAATGTGTAACAATCGCGAAAATATAAGAAAACATTAAAGTTTATTAAAATCAAAGAGACCTTTCCAACCCGTCTGGCCAGCGTGGTGAGTGTAGGCCAAATCCTCAGACTACTCAGGCTAGTATATGACTCTGGTAGTACAGAGAGAAAGACCTGATGATGATGATGAAATCTGTAAGACAGGATATGGTTAGTAACTGAAATTTTTCATCGACTTGTTTACATGATCAGACTTTGATTGCGAAGAAGAAAAATACATGATATAAGTGCACCATCCCTTAAACGGTTTCACCGTTAACTTTTTACAAAAATATTGTTTACACATATTTTTAAAAAACTTAAAAAAACTTTTTTATCTTTCGGCAGGCTGTACGAGAATTCGCGAAGAATTTCGCCGCCGCGTCAGGAAAACTCGTGTATGTGGTCAACGCTCGGGCCAAGCCGACCATTGCAAATCAGGTAAGTTTAATCACATTTTTTTTTCAAAGAAACCAATCTTTGTATTAAAAATAACGATAAACGCCTTATATTCAAAAATGGTAGTGGCAGTGGGCTGGCCATATTAGCCGCAGAACCGATAACCGTTGGGGCAAACGAGTTCTTAAGTGGAGACCACGTCTCGGCAAACGTAGTGTAGGACGTCCTCAGGCACGGTGGAGTGATGATTTGCGCAAGATGGCTGGTAGAAGCTGGATGCGAGCAGCCGAAAATAGATCTCGATGGCGTGCAATTGGGGAGGCCTATGTCCAGCAGTGGACGAGTATAGGCTGATGATGATGATGATTCAAAAATGGTAGACTGACATGCTATTTAGATGAGCTATGTGGCTCAGTGGCGCAAGTGCCTTTTTATCGCAGGGTCTTGGGTTCGAACACTGGCCGTGTCAAGATGGAAAACAATATTTTTCAGATGGTCTTGGGTCATGTTTATCTATTTACCTAATTATCATAAAATATGGTATCGTTGAATAAGTCAACTAAGTACAACTAACGGTGGGGCCATCTCAAAAATGTGATGTCTATTTGTCTCTATAATCAGAATAGTTGATATAATTCAAAATGACAACGTGACGCTTTTCTTTGCGATTTGTCAAAAACGGCTACTTTTTACCCACGACTGAACGGAGCAATATGCGTTTAGGGCGAGAGATGTTTGTTTGTGTGTGCGTTTGTGCAAAGTTATGTTCCCACCTATCTTCTAAACTAATGATCCGATTTTGATGCGGTTTTCAATAACGGGTTTGTGTTTGATGATTTCATGTTCTTAGACAGGTGCCATGGCTGTAACTCACTAGGGGGCGCCACAATATTAGTGCAAAACAATGATGTGTCGTGGGTTCCTTTCAAAATTTTTAATTTTGCTTAATTATTGCGAAAACTATAGTTATCAATTATCATCATCATCATTTCGTGTAGGTGACACGGTCCGTGTACCATGCACACCCTGGTGTCAGAGTTCTTTGGAACCGCCTCTCGGCCTCTGACGTGGTTCCTTTAACGACTACCAGATGGCAGCCGGGACCAACGGCTTAACATGCCTTCCAAAGCACGGAATCATCTTTCTTATCAGACAACCTCCAGTGTTTTCCAAAATTTTTGAAAACGCAATGAAAATACGTCTGTCAAATTTTTGCACAACGTACAATATCATTAAAAATGAACAGTTTGGTTTTCAGAGCAATAAGTCCACTTCATTGGCAATTTTTCACCTTGTGTGTGATGTAGTAGAAAATATTAATAATAAAATACCTACAACTGTAGTATTTTTTGACATGAAGTGTGCTTTTGATTTTGTATTTCACGATATATTGCTACAAAAATTAGATAACTTTGGAATACGTGGTTTAGCTTATAACTGGATTCAGTCTTACCTTGAGAATAGAAAACAAGCGGTTGAAATAAAGCATATAGATAGCGATTGCAACATAATAATAGCACATAAATCTCAGTATAGAAAAAACGCATCTGGAGTTCCTCAAGGCAGTGTTTTGGGGCCTCTTTTATTTTCGCTGTACATAAACGACCTTCCTGATATTTTGAAATACAAATGCATTATGTTCGCAGACGATATATCGGTGATTATACCAAATATTAATAATGACATTAATAATTATGAATTTGAAATTGACACTACGACTAATTCTATAATTGATTGGCTAAAAATAAACAATTTGACTGTAAATATAAATAAAACAAAATATATACAATTTGAAACATGTAGACAAAATAAATTTAATCTAAATATAAGGTATAATGACGAACGAATAGAAGAAGTTGAGGATACAAAATTTCTAGGTGTAATAATTGATGTCAATTGCGATTGGAACAACACATAAACACTTTATGCGATAAACTTAATCGATATGTATACGTTTTAAGAAAGTTAAGAAACTCATCTGCTTTGTCAACTATTTTAGCCGCATATCATGGCTATGTTGCATCTAACTTAAATTATGGACTTTTTATTTGGGGAAATTCGGTCGATGCTAATAAAATATTTATTGTCCAAAAGAAATGTGTTCGTGCAATGTGTGGTAAATCACCGCGAGAATCTTGCAAGCCTTTATTTAAACATTTGGGTATTTTACCATTTCCTTGTATGTATATTTTAGATATAGCTTGCTTTGTAAAGTACAATATCAATCTCTTTAAGAAGGCTTCAGAAATAAATCCACGATTAAGAAGAGAACCAAATAGACTAATATGTCACATACATCCCAAATTGACATTGTATTTAAAACAAAGCAACTATATGAGCATAAAAATTTTTAATGCCCTACCACGTGACGTGAAAATGCTACCGAATCAATTATTTAAAAGGCGACTGACGAAATGGCTGAAAGAAAAAAACTTTTATTCCGTTAATAAATTATTTAATGACAATTTTACTAAATGACATGCATTTAATCCAATTTGAGTTTGTTCTTTAATCTTTTTTTTTTACTGTATTGTTTTTTTTATTTAATTTAATTTTGATTTGTGTTATGATAATTTTAGTTCCATCTAGACTTTAATTTCAAATTGACACTTATATTTGCATGCCAGTATTGGTAAAATATGCAGGACTGTATTTATTTATTTCAACACCATTTTATGTACCATATTTTACGCAAATAAATATTCTGATTCTGAATCAGATGATTCATGCCTGCAATGTCCTAACCAAACTGGAAACAACTTGACAAAGTATGCTTCCCGTGTGAATCGAACCCACGACCCCTAAAAATTCAAATTTTACTTCACCCCTAAAAATGTAAAAAGTAGTACATAAAATAGTTTGAACGGTTGTTGTTGGGCGTGTTGGGCGTACGAGATCAAAATTTTAAATGATGTCTATGTTTTATTACAAATTATTTATTTGAAATAGGGACAGCACTGGATACCGAAGAATTCATGTACTGCCATGTACAGATTTTTATAAATTTTGACCAGTTTCTAAAAGAATCAATATATTCTGTACAGGTGATGGAAGCCACACAAGCGGCCTGCAAGACGACACACCAGCTAGTCAAGAACTCGTCCCGACTGGCCGACCAACTGGGCTCTCAGGACGACAACGGCCTCAAGCTAAGGAACACTGGCGGCAAGACCCTGGATGCTGCTGATACTCTGATGACTGCTGCCCAGGTATGAACCTCTGTTCAAACGTGAAAGCGAGTTACCTGATGGTAAGTTATCATCGCTGCCCAGGGGTGTGACAAGAGCATTGTCGGCCTTTTCTTTTTCCCTCCCGGAGGGGATAAGGGATGGGCCTCCGGCTCTCTCACTCACCGAACGAAGCATGGCAGCGGTAAAGCTACTACTCAAACGTCGGTTTTCTGTGAGAGTGTGGTACTTCCCCGGACGAGCTCGCCCATTCGTGCTACCAGCTAAAGTGAATTTTACCGGTAGCGTAGTTCTACGAGTAACACACCTAAAAACCTATTTTACTTGATGTTTTCTTATATTTTCGCGATTGTTACACATTTAAATAAAATTACTTTACATCATTCAAGCTCTGAAAGGAGGTTGTATTTAATTCATAAACCGGTTTGTAAGTTCGATTTACATTCTTAGGGTGGTAAGTAAATTTAAAAAACCGAAGAGGCTACGCGCCACGCATCGGCGCCAATAATACTCAATATTTTTTTAAACAAGCGCACTGGCCACCTCAAATGGCTGAATGCATCAAGAGCGCAACGCCATATAAAAAAAACCGTTTGGCACGCGTTATTTTGTTTGTTGCAAATTGCATATATTTTTCCTTGCATTCACGATGTAAAGTAGAGTGTTCAAGTCGAGTGTAAATGATCAATAACACCCTCGAACCATAAGCGCCCTCGCTCGCTTCGCTCGCTCGTGTGCCTAAATATCTCGGGTGTAATTGATCACTTACAACCCTTGTATAACAATCTACTATTTAATACGGTTTTATCGCGTTTATTACATTATTTATACATCTACTTGCGACCAAGAATACTTTTTTCTTTTATATTATGGCTTCCACCGAGATTTCAGTGATTCTGCCAATGTCCAGTTTAATGAGATAGTAAGTATCTTTATTGTACGGTATAGTTTTTAATAAGTGGCATCAAAGATGGCGTATAGCCTCGTGGGAGCTTCTGTGACATCTATACGAGTCCATATAACAGTCTACTTTAAATATTTTACAAATTGTTCTCGAGCACGAGCATTTATAACACCAAACTACATGAATTTCATATTATAAAGTCCATTAAACTCAATTTGCAATGGCAAATGGCAATCAATTCGTCTAAGGCATGCTATATAATTTGCTAATATTGGTTAATTAATTAATGTTGAAATCTCTTATAGGATAATTATGTACTTCCATTATTTTTCTCTCCCCACAGCTGACAGCGCCATGCATCAGCGACCCTCAATGCCGGTCCACTCTGGCCTCCTCCATCGCTACCCTCTCGTCCTCCGCCGAAGAGTTGAGCAGACACTGGTCTCCTCTCCTACAGGAGCCGCTGCTGGCCCCTATGACCAGGGAGCTGGAGAAGGAACATAAGAAACTGGCGATTGAACTGGATCATTTGAGGAGTTTCTGCCAAGATTCTACGAAAGGTAGATCATATTTATATGTTGTTTTCGTCTTTTTGACTTAGGGATACCACAATACTCCATGGCATTACAGCGAACTAAGTTGTTCTTATTAGTAGTATTTGCCGTTTGGTTCCCGGCAGAATAGAAGTAAGGATATAGTGAAATGTCACGCCGTGTAGTTCCCGGCAGAGTACACTCTCCACGCTGGCCAGACGGGTTGGAGAGGTCTCTTTGATGTTTAGCTTTGTTTAGTTTTAGTTTCCTAAGTCGCCTTTTACGACATCCACGGGAAGATTTGGAGTGGTCCTATTCTTCTCTGCCGGGAACCACACGGCATCGTGTTCCTGCAGTGAAGACCAAAAGGGCCTGACGATGATGATGAATCTTAGTATTTTATACTTATTTTGTGATGTGGTTATTTTTTGACACTATTTTTTTCTTGGCATCGCTTGAATTTACAACGGACTAGTGACGTCACTTGTTTAGCATTGTGAGGACCTTGTTCAGCAGCTATGTTATATTGTGCTTATAAAAATTTCATTATAGAAGTTAGGTTATTGAGATTTTATACTTTTTGAAAGGACTTACCAATCAGTTATGAACTAACTTAATGGAACGATATCAAATTGAGTGTCCTTAACATTTTTTTCAGCTATATGCTTACATGCGGTAAGTTCGGACACCGCTAAGTACGCGCCCACTTGCCAAGCCGTTACATTACTCAACGCCTTGATTGCTCATATGCCAATTGACATTTTCTATGATAATTTAAAGATTTTTGTTAATATGTGTATTTCTTATTTGTGTAAGTAGTTAGATGATACTAGTGTACCTGGCTCAGGTGCACGTGTTGGGAAACTGTAAGTGCACTGAGTAATTATAAACAATAAAGAATAAAGAATAACCAGAAACATTTTTCAACATCTACTCTTAAGCAAGTTCCCATGTAATTTTACTTACATTTTAATAGTTATTAATACAGTAAATGTCATCGTTACACATATTATTAAAAAAAGCTGTACTGTGGTATTTTATTAGTTTCAACTTCTACAACTATTTTTGACAGGGGTTGATGGTGACAAGGAAGACGAACAGAGGATAAAGGAAAGACAAAAGAGTCAGTACATCGCAAAAGCAGCGGCCGCTAAGGACGCCATGCTGGCTGCCGAGAAGGAGCTTGACAAGGTACCTCAACACATACACCTGACAACACATACACACCTAACAATACTCACACCTCACATCACACACACCACACTTCACTACACACAAACCCAACAACACATACACACACAAAAGAAATAAAGAGCTGGATTTTAAAGTAGAGGCTATAATATCGAGCTTTATTAAATGTGATTTGACGTGAAAAAGTGCTTGTAAAGGCATATTATTTTTATTTTGATTGATTTTGAACCTGTTAATATTAAAGTATAGCTAGTGCCATGAGCTAGTGTTAGAGTCGGATTCACAGACAAACTTAGGGTTAGCTCAATTTATGTGATATAAATCCCTCTATATGTTTATCACATTTATGTGTAATTTAAACGCAATCGGGCTTTTGGAAAATTTAATCTGAGGCTTATAGATGTGGGATGGATGCCGACATATATAAGGCTTAGAGACTCCGACAATAAACCGTTGTTACAAAAATGTTATTGAACACCCAATATGGGCTACTTGTCTGAATTCAATGTTTTTTTAAAATCTGAATTCAAAACCAAATAAAAAGCAAAGGTTCATATATCCGTTTTCTTTCAGCCCGTGCCTGGCGCGCCAGCCAAGGGCGAGGCGGCGGCGGCGCAGCAGCTGCAGCTGTCGCAGCGGCTCGCCAAACTTCATGCTGCACTGCTTGCGCTCTCTATCGCTACTTCTGGTAATTCGTTTATTTATACCGTAATTATAAAGAAAAGGGCAATCTTAATATTAACTGTTTTAATTAGAAAATTGGAATAGGAATAGGCGTGGAAATGGAAACGGGAACTGATACGGTAACGGGAACCGGAACTAGAGCTGGAACGGGAACCGGAACCGAAACCGACACGGAAACCGGAACTGAGACCGGAACAGGAATGCGGAATGGAAATGGAATTGTAATTTTATTTTTATTTGTAATTGGAATGAAAAATAAGGAAAATAGCATTTTTGGCAATAGTGGCCGTTTTTGGGGATATTGCTACGAACAACCGCCAAGAAAGATTGTTTTTCGCGCGTAACATGATCCTTGTAAATATTTTCTTTTTGCCTCGCGCCTTCGCGCTTGAATGGTTTTTGACAGTTTTGTATAGGTATTATTAGGTTCGTTTTAAAAGAATGCGATTGTCATTAAATAAGTGTTTGAAAATAGAGCATACTACTTTTTCTTTATTTCATCTCAATTATCTTGGAATATGTTTTTCTACTTTCAGATAATAATAATCCTGATTACGTCACAGCCGAGAAGTCGATTGATACCGTTAGGGAGCTGATGCCTCACGTCGTAAAGAGTAAGTTTTTCAGGTCTTATCTTTATTGGGGCCGATTATAAATCGGAAGCACGTCTAACCATTTGGTTTTTTTATACTTACCCCATACCTTACTCACCCAAACGGTGATTCCTGAAGAAGGACTGCATGAGCTTCAGAATATCACCTGGTGCGTAGTGCCCGTAGTCCTCCAGATCAGGATAAGCCGATCCGAAGAGGTTCAAACGCTTAGCAGCCAACGAGTCTCCTCCGACTTCCTCACATACCCTACATAGTGGGCTTTCGACAATCACACTTCACAAGGAGTTACCTAGGCATAGGCTGTTTTATTCTTACCAATGTGTGCTACCATTCATGACTTGCGGATCCGAAACGTGGTCGCTTATTATGGGCCTTATAAGAAAGCTCAAGGTCGCTATAAGAGCCATGGATCTGGCTATGCTTGGTGTTACTCTACGAGACCGAATGAAAAATGAGATCGGTAGGAGAACAAAAGCCATCGACTTTGTTTAGAAGATTAGCTTCTTAAAGTGGTGCTATAGAAAACCCTATGGCTAAAAGTTAATTTCTTGCGGCTAGGATTATAATAATAGTTTACAGCTAAAACCTTACATATTAGTAGGACTGAGTAGTCATAGTAACTTTTGGCATAGACAGGAAAGACAAACTTTCTATCGAGTTCTTGGCGGGAATTTTAGCGGACTACACGGGTGTCTGTTTTGGGTTGTTTCGCAAATTGATTCTAGTGGACTTTATAATGTGAAATTGGTGTTATTTGGTGTTATAAATGCCCATATTTAAGAACAATGTGTAGAATAACTAAAGTAGACTGTCATTGTGCGGCTGTAGTGAGATTTACATAGCGGGCTGTTGGTTGTCCGCCTTGCTGCGTCGTCAATGATGAAACCAGTGGATTCGCGAAGAGTTGTCGCCAGGGGCTCCGTGAAAACAATGAAATGAATTACACCATCATTTCGTTGACAACAAACAAGAATAACTCGCCAACTGCCGAAATAAATGAAGAAAGGCTCTAAAGGACTTGTATCCAGGGCCGTAAAACAATATTTAAAAAAAACAAACTTTTTATCTCACTCTAATCTAGGGTGACTAACTATGATTATAGATTTTTTACAATTATATTTGTTTGAGCGGCACACGGCGGTTTTTACACGGAATTATGCTCTCTATTATAAACTTCATAAGAGTTAATACCGTATATCAAATTTAAACAGTCCTATCAGGGTACTGAGAAGAAAATGTTTACTATATAAATGGTTTACAGATACAAACTCGCTCCTAGCTGGCAAGGACAGTGCTACTCACACAGCAACAGTGGCTGAGCTGCGAGGGTTGTGTCACGACGCCAGGGACGTGTGCGACAGCGCTCAGCACCAAGACTCGGCTGTAAGTCCTTCTACACTTTTATCAGGCTAGTCAGTCAGTCAGTCACAAGTAAGGACAGTGCTACTCACGCAGCGACAGTGGCTGAGCCGCGAGGGTTATTTCTCAATACCAGGGACGTGTGCGATAGCGCTCAGTAGAAAGAATCGGCTGTAAGTCCTTTTACACCATTATTAGACTAGTCATTCAGTGTGACACAAGTAACGACAGTGCTACTCACGCAGTGACAGTGGCTGAGCTGTGAGGGTAAAATCGCGGCGTCATGGGTGTGCGATAGCGCTCAGCGCCAAGACTCGGCTGTAAGACCTTTTACACTGTTATCAGACTAGGCAGTCAATGTGACTCAAGTAAGGACAGTGCTACTTACGCAGCGACAGTGGCTCAGCTGCGAGAGCTATGTCACGGCATTATTCGGTTCCGAAGAACTCTGACACCAGGGTGTGCATGGTCGTCTGACCATGTCACCTACACGAAATGATGATTGGTATTATTCACGTACCAAACTGGCAATGAAACTTTATAGATGCATTTATTTTGTTACAGAAACTCAACGACCAGTTGACAAAGAACGTGATACCAAGGCTGGGTAAACTATACTACGTGGTGCATCCCAATGCTGGTACGACTAAATTGTCTAAGGTAAGCTTTGCAAGGTTCCACTGCAAATCCTTATTCACCACTTATTTCCACTGTTTTGAGTGAAAATCCATGGATTCACTTAATTAACGTGACTGAACTTAACGTGAGTTTTCAAATACTGGTCAGTGTTTCTAGCCAGAAACAGCGCCAAGACTCTTTGAGAGACCAAGAGAACTTGCAATTCGCAATTCGAAACGTAACTGTTCAGCCGAACAGTTACGTTTCGAATTGCGAATAAAATTGAACTTCGTCAATACCTTATTTCATAATTATTCAACAGACTTCAAAAAATTGAGTTTATCAATTCGACCCGTATGTATGTAATTGACAGAATTACATGAGTTTTATATATGTTACTCTTTATCAGCTTCTTAACATATGTGCCAAATTTCATAAGTGTATGTATGTATGTTTTTATATTTGTCTC
This sequence comes from Rhodophaea formosa, assembly GCA_963082605.1. NCBI lineage: Eukaryota > Metazoa > Arthropoda > Insecta > Lepidoptera > Pyralidae > Rhodophaea > Rhodophaea formosa. The sequence continues at coordinate 12,944,914 of OY720228.1, read as the reverse complement.
ATATCGCGATTTTCTGAGATATCTCAGAAATTATAAGTCAAATACACATATAGAGAGTAAGGTGTGTATTGGCCACTTGGAAAAATTGAAGACAATAATTATTTTTTAATTTTATTAATTTAGCAAATTTTAAAAATGCCCGCCTGACAATGAGTGTCTGGAAAATACACCTCAAAGTCCCCTAATGGTTAAAATTACAATTTAACATTAGTGCATTCTGACAGCTGCTGGCAATAATAACTCTAGACACAGTGCCGCCATCTGGGGGAATTCTCGATTCCGAACACACTCATTAGGCAATTTGATAGCATTTCCGTGTTAAAGGGGGCTTTTTAAAAGTGTATGCCAATAATCCGAAGATTTTTAAAGTTAATGTTGATACCAGGTGGAAGCATGCGCCAAGTCGTCGGGCAGCAAAGCATCACAGCTGCTGACGAACGTGTTCCAACTGGCTGAAGCCGCTGACGGAGAAGTAGGCGCGCAGTTGGACAGCAAGGGGGCAGCCACTGCCGATGCTGCCAAGGCTTTGTTGACTGCTGTTCAGGTATTATCATCATCAGCCTATACTCGTCCACTGCTGGACATAGACCTCCCCAATTGCACGCCATCGAGATCTATCTTCGATAAATCAATGTTTTATAGACATTTCTATCCAAAAAATATTCAGTTTCCAGGTCATTTTTTTTAAATTATTTTTACGGCCCTGGATACAAGTTCTTTGGAGAGTTTCCCGGTCAATTTGTATAGAAATGTCAAATGAAAGTGAGGTCCTAAGGGAAAAAATGTTCAAATTGATGGGCTAAATCACCCCTTATAAGGTTCAAAATGATCAATATTTCACCGTCTACATTAAATTATCATAAACTTCTTTAACACTACCTGTTCGTTTTTTTTATCCAACAGCTAACAGGCCCATACATCCACGAACCCGAAGCCCAATCAACACTGATCTCCGTGGCCGATGCCTTATCATCATCAGCCAAAGACATTGCTGCAGCATGGCAGCCCATCATACAAGATCCGAAGCACAAGGCTGCTGGAGAAAACCTAGCGAAGGACTTAGAAGAGTTGGACGTTGAACTGGAGAAATTCAAGAAAGCCTGTAAGGAACCTGAACGTGAGTATTTCTGGTGGTTCCCGGCAGAGTAGAATCAGACCACTCCAAGTCTTTCTTTGGATGTCGTTGAAGGTGACTTTGGAAACACAAGCTAAACAAAGCTTAAAAACACCAAAGAGACCTCTCCAACTCGTCTGGCCAGCTTGGACAGTGTAGGCTAAATCCTCTGACTGCTCTGGGTATGGTAGTACAAAAAGGCCACGCTCCTGTAGTGTAAACTAACAAAGACCTGATGATGATGATGATGTGATCAGTTTCTTGTTACTTTTAGTGTTTCTTCTTTGAATTTTGGTCTTTATTCTCGCGTGGTTAGGTTTCATTTAGCATGAAGCTGGAGAAATGTATGCCTGGACCGAATGAGAGAATGTTGTAACATTTTTTTTTTAATTTAAAATCGCTTAGCGCTGATTTTAATTCACCCCATTTGACCCAGTGCTCTGGGCGGTAGTCTAACGCCGCTACTGATTCTCACTAATCCAAAGGCAAAAGAATGGCAATAACCGTATTTGAAATACAAAGAGTCGGTAAAATTTGTGGGATCGCGCGACATTTGAACCCAGCACCTTTCTGTTACAAGTCGTGCTTCTTCTTGACAGTCATCATTTTTTTAAATACTTAAGGATCAAAATAAAGGTAACTAACTTCTCTACAGTCGAAACGATCGTCCACAAGACGACCACCAAGCCCCAGCCGTTGCCTCCGCCGAGGAAGACTGACGATGAGGAAATGAAGAAGAAGCAGTTCACCGCGGCTTTGGAGAAGGTCACTTACGGTCTGCAAGCTGCTAAAGAAGATATTAAGAAGGTAATATTTTTGGTGGTAGTGAGAAGTTTTCATAGTTTTTGTTTTAATTTGAAATGGTAATTTACTACCGAAACAATGACGTAATTTTTTTGAATTAAATTTTATTTAGAAGTACAAGAATAAAATTCCGGGTGGCGTTAGTTTCGCTGATGTAAGGCCCTTAAGGAAACCATATTTCATTGAGTAAAGTTAAGGTAGAGGTAAAGTTGAGGTAAGTTTCATTGAGTATGACGAGCTCCGTGGTGCAGCGGTCAACACGCCGGTCTGTGACACGGATGGTCCCGGGTTCGATCCCCGGTCAGGTCAAGATGAAAAATTATCTTTTTCAGATTGACCTGGGTCTTGGATGTTTATCTATATATGTATTTGTTAAAATATAGTATCGTTGAGTTAGTATTCCATAACACAAGTAGTACTTACTTTGAGGCTAGCTCACTCGTGTGATTTGTCCGTATATAAAAAAAATATGACTAGTTGAAAGAGGCCTACATGCGACCTTGGTCGGGTCGTCCGACCACTTAGTCGGTGGGTGTCCAACACTGCGGCTTCCGGTACGTGGTCACCATTCAAAAACCGTTATGTCCTATTATCCACCAGGTTGTTCTCGCTATGTGCCCCGCTCACTACCACTTCAAAGAGCTTATTCGCTGAGATTATGCGTCTGTTAACTTTGTTCTATTACTGTTTTCTTCGTTATATATGTGTAAAATTTATTTTCAGATATACAACGCTAAGCTGGACGCGCCACAGATGCACAAAGACCAAGTACGAGGCGTCCAGAAAGCGTTGGAGAGGAAAATAGCTCTTAGCAACGTTGCTACAAGCGCGCTTCTCGCCTGCAATGGTTAGTACATACAACTTGACTTCTTGGGGCCTCCATTTGTTTTTTTCTTAACCTAGCGACTACTGGTTGCATTCTATTAATTTTCTTTTCTTGACGACCTCCGTGGTTCAGTGGTACTGCTATTGCCTTTGAATCGTAGAGTTTTGGGTTCGATTTCCGGTCAGATCGAGTTGGAGAACGATCTTTTTCAAATTGACTTTGGTTTGGAATATTTATTTATATATGAATTTCTCGTAAAATATAGTATCGTTAAGTTTGTATTTTATATTTATAAGCTTCTTCAGTTATGTATCTGTTATGAAATCTTTAACCAACCAATGTGAAAAGGACCGTCCTCTATCATGACCTGGGCTGGGATCGAACCCAGACCCCCGTGTCGCAGGCTGGCGTGTTATCCACTGTGACACCACGGAGAGGCTGCTTTATATCGCACTAGCTGTTACCCGCGGCTTTTCCCGCGTGATATATAGCCTATGTCCTTCTCAGTACAGTAGATACGGCGTGAAAGCGTAACAAACAAATAAACAAAGTCACTTTCGCATTTATAATATTAGTTAGGATGTTAGTATTTCATGCTGTATATGATTTGACAAAGTTTGTAAAGCCGGCTGGATAAAATGATGATCCAATTGGCCATCGAGTTATTGGCATAATAGCCGCGCATTGTGTATGGAACGAACTGGGTAGTGTCAACCATATTTTGTTATTTGCTATCCAAGTTTCAAAGTGTGCAGTGTCAATAAGTTACTTATAGGCATTTGGACATATAAGCAATTTAAAAAAAAATACACATGTTGTGATTACTAAAAATCGAAAGAAGACTTAAATTCGTCTGCCAGAGAAGGTTCTATCCATTATTTAAATAGAGTGTGTTTTTCGTAACTTCTAATAACTATATTCCTATGATAATATAACTTCAAAATTTCTCAACGGACATTATTTGTTTCCTGTTTGGTTTGTTTAGTTGTTTACAAAAAAGTTTTATAATCCAAACGACATAGTCGTTTTTTGGTAAAAAACGTGTTTTTTTTCTTTGAACATTTTGCTGACGACTACTCTACACATAAATGAAACCGTAAAGCATGCGCGTATGAAGTCGCGGGTACAGCTAGTATATAATAATGTATTTTAGGATGCGGTAGATTTTGCAGTTCTTATAAAATACTAGACAAATGTCAACTTAGTCTACCTGCGACCACGAACACTGTAAAGTGCTCGAAACGTTAGGTGTATAAATAATGCAATAAATGCGATAAAAACCGTATTAAAATAATTTTATTTAAAAATGTATTTTATTTTTGTATTAACAGCCTCTGAATCCATGGACTACGCTACTGCTGCGAAACATTCGTCTGAGCTGGCCAACCTGGTTCCCAAGATTGCTCAAGGTGAGACTTTACAATATTTACGTAATCAGAAAAGTTTCATGTATTTTTTAACGTCCGATTACTTAAAGGCAATGTAACTTCTGATTTTTATAAGGACTATGCTGCTTAAGCTTTGCTTGGTGATTGGAAAACACTTGATATTTACATTTTTATAATTTAAGATATTTTTAACAAAAAAACGAAAACCGACTTCAACCCTATAAATTTTTTTTAATAAGCATAAGAAAAAATGGAAATAAGTGTAATCCGAACGGCATACCTGTAAACATTTTTTTGGTTTTTGTGTATTTTTTTTCAAAAAGCGCTTGACATTAATGGGACCATCTGTAAAGTATTACCTATCGAACAAAAAAGAATTTCGGACAACGGTCCAGGCGTCTTCTAGAAATCGGGGAACATACATAAAAAAAAAATATTACGACGAATTGAAAACTCCTCCTTTTTTGAAGTCGGTTAAAAGTACATTCTAATAAGGTAAGCGTCTTTCCAAAAAGATACCTTGATTCCTATACAATCACGTTTTTGAAAAGAACTCACTATTACTTCTTGATCCCCAAAATTGGAGGACAGGACCATTATAATTCTTCCTGTGGCGGTTGTAAACGGCGACTTAGGAAATACAAGCTAAACAAAGAAATAAACATTAAAGAAACCTCTCCAACCCGTCTATCCAGGGTGGAGAGTGTAGGCCATCCTCCAACTGCTCTGGCTAGATGGCTCTGGTATTACAGGGAGGTCATTCTTCTGTAGTGGAGACAAAAAAACCTGATGATTATGATACAATGTTATTCTTGTTGACTCTTCCGTAGGAGAAAAATAGGTAAATAAGATATTTTCACATTAAGGGTACGCTAGTCAGGTGTTTCGCCATACAAATTCTGTAGGGGGATGACTCCGTTGCTCGGTATTGTCTGTTTAAAGTTTTTAATTCTTTCGATTTCAATTGTTGTTATCTATGCTTGTATGGAATCATAATTGTAAAATCATAAGTACTTTAAAAGTTATGAGTCTCAAAACATTCCGTTTCAACACGTAATTTTAACGCAACTTTGGGCACAATTAAATACTGGAAGGAGTATAAAATCTCAACAAAATTCATACAAGCATAGTTCAGTTATTAAACAATTTAAGTAACTTTACTTTTAACTAAAACATTCAGCTGTTTTATCACAAGAACACTACTCCCAAACGCATACACGCGAATTTTTAGACGACGAAGATTTAGATTTTCAACAATATTTGTGTTTGCACACACTAGACTGTAGTTCCGATGTGCTTATACATCGGTGTAAATAGTTCCGCACTGTTCATAACCGAGTCTATCCCTTTCTCAGCGAAATAGCACGCAAATTAGCCACGTGCGCCGACGAGTTCGAGGTCCGGACTAGGCCACTATTTTGGTCGTGTTTAGTATTATACTTCTGAAAATCTAGCGTTAACTTTGGGACAACCTATATAATGAATTTACCTCGCGTGAGTTTTAAAAGTATTTATATTAATGTATCTACAATTTTTTTTTCTTATTTCTAGATGCCAAAGTCTTCAGTAACATGCTATCGGAGACAGAAAAGAAGGCCTTCCTGGACGACATCCTGGCCATGTTTGATTCCACCAGGAAGGTGGTGGAGGCGGCGCAGAATGACAGGAAGGTAAAAATATTTCCTATGGTTGCACGGTAATAGGAGATAATACTGCAATGTTCTCCCGCCAGAGTGCAGCATAAGCGTTAGCGCAGACAGTTAACAAATGTTTGACATTGACAAGTCATTGACATTGTCAAAGTCGCGAGAAATTCTCTTTATTTTTGCACCCAAATACGCAACACAGATGCAATTTTGTATTATAATATACTTATGAGTATTTTAAAATCAAATTAATAATTAATTAATATATTATTTTACAAATTCACTGTGACTTTGACATTGACAAGTACATACTTGTCAATATCAAACCTTTGTACTGCCTGTGCTAGTGGGGCACTCTGGCGGTACAGCTTTCAGTAATATGTCCTAGGCTATTGCTTCAGCTGTTTAGGAGCAACGGTGCGCCAGACACGTCGAAACTCACAACTCCAGTATAGGTACAAAATCGTTAATTCAATTTTCTTAGTTTAATCAATCAATCGTTCATTTACTGAATTTGCTTCGCTTAGGGTTGTATATCCGATTTGTATATACATACATGCATACATAGTATCACGTCTTTTTCCGTTGCGGGGTAGATAGAGCTCAGGTCTATAAAACCTAAAGGCCACGTTTAGCATGTTGGTGGGCTTGTAGGAGGAGAATTTGTATATCCCATTGTATATCCGAAACTGCCCGACCCCTTCAGTAATGAAATTAATGAATAGTTTTTATTCAAATTTTGGATCTCATGTATCACTTACTTCATTTACTTATCTTTATATTTTTTTTTCTATGCATAATCGAAATACTACTTCTTTTCTTTTTTTCGCTTTTCGGAAAGACCATCTGCTGAGAAGAATACTCCGAAAGAAACTCAGTTAATTAATATACAGGGTTATTTTTATAATTACAGGGTTATAAAAACATCAATAACCTCTTAGTTTCAGAATCAGAACCCCTAACAGAATATAGTCTCGCAAGAAAAAAAAGGTGAAAATCGGAGAGAACTAATTTTGACTCCCACAGAAACTCGACCAGCTGATCGGTGAATTTGTATGGGAGGTTTAGTTTTTTTTTCTCCGATATTCGTCTTTTTTCTTATGGATCTAAATTATGTTAGGGATTCCGATATTAAGAGTCGCCTGGACGCGCATGTCTCCATACAAACGGAAAAAGGGAATTGTGGCAATATTTGATAATTTTAGGGCAAAATTAAGCATCCAATCAATTAATCTTATTATAATCTACGTACGTTCCTATACAGTTTGGTTAAATTATCAAATGTTTGAGAATTATACGACTCTCAAGATTTCCATACAAATTTGAAAAGGCTTGTAATTCTCAATCCATTGGTATTTTAACCAAGCTGTGTAAGAACGTACGTAGATTATAATGAGATTAATTGATTAAATGCTTAATTTTACTCCAAAATTATCAATAATTGCCACAATTCCCTTTTTCCGTTAGTATGGAGACATGCTCTTCCAGGCGACCCTTAAGGCGCTGTGGCATCAGAGGATACGCGAAACTAGCGCCACCCAGCAGTTAATTCTTTTACTCCTGCATCGAATTAAATTTAAAAAATCTAATAGCTGATTGCCCTAGTAAATTACTTGTAGTATTCTTTTTATTACTTTTCATAGACATTATAATCTAAGTTTAAGAGAACGAATTATTACCGCCAAAAGTGGCCACTTTTAGGCGGTAATAATTCGTTCTCTTAATTCATTAAATTAAAAATAGTGAAAACTTGTACCAATAATACTACAAGTAAATTACTAGGGCATTCAACTATTAGATTTTTAAATTTGATATGATTCAATTGCTGAGTGGCGCTAGTGTGTCGTATCGTCTGAACCCACTTCGCCTTAAGAGCTTATTGAAATAACCCTGTACTTTTAAGTGAAAGCTATTGCGACTTTAGGAATACGTGTATATTCTTACGTGATGTACGTGTCTTGCTAAGTTAACAATATTTAAACACTTCCTGCAGGTACATCACGTTCTTATTCCTAAGGTATTGCGACTTCCTCCTATTGCGACCTTAGGAATACGAACGTGATGTACCTGCAGGAAGTGTTTAAATATTGTTAACTTAGCAAGAAACGTACATCACGTAAGAATATACACGTATTCCTAAAGTCGCAATAAAAGCCACAATAATTTATGTTGTTCTAGAGCCTGAACGGACTGGCGGTGGAGTACGGCAACAAATCTGGCGCGCTATTGTACACTGTGTGCACGGACTTCGATCCCAGCCACGAGAAAGAAGTAAGTCCTTTCTATCCTAACTAATATTATAAATGCGAAAGTGAGTTTTTTTGTTTGTAAATGTGATTTGACGAGAAAAATTGTCTGTGCAAAGGCCTATTTTCTCAATAAACGTTTTAATTTTTTTTAATTGTTTTCGTTTTTTGACAGATGATTTGATATTTGATATATCTTATCTTTTTAGGTCATATCCAGAGCCAAAGACATCGGTGAGAACGTGTCCAAGCTGACGCTCTGCAGCGCTCAGCTGATGTCCGACGCGAGCGCCGACATAACTAATGAACTTTGTGCGGCCGGGAAAGCCTGCGCCACCGCCGCCGGTAACCTCGTCTATACGGCCAAGGTGAGTTTTCTTCATGATTATCAGCCTATACTCGTCCACTGCTGGACATAGGCCTCTCCAATTGCACGCCATCGAGATCTATCTTCGGCTGCTCGCATCCAGCTCCTGCCAGCCATCGTACGCAAATCATCACTCCACCGTGCCTGAGGACGTCCTACACTACGTTTGCCGAGACGCGGTCTCCACTCAAGAACTCGTTTGCCCCAACGGTCATCGGTTTTACGGCTAATATGGCCAGCCCACTGCCACTTCACCTTGCTAATCCTCTGCCGTAGCACCTCATTTCTGATTTGATCTCGCAGTGAGTTCTTCATGGACCTTATATACCTACTAGCTGTTAAGGACATTGGTGACAGCGTGTTCAAGCTGACGCTGTGCAGCGCTCAGCTGATGTCCGACGCGATCGCGACACAACTAATGAACTCTGTGCGGCCGGGAAAGCCTGCGCCACCGCCGCTGGTAACCACGTCTACACTGCTAAGGTGAGTTTTATTTTTTTGTTGAATGGACTATGTAGCTAGCTCCAAGTCAGCTTTCGCTACTTCACCGGACTTTTTGAGGTGAGAGCAGAGTGCCCTCAACCTGTAAGGCTAACATTACCAAAGGGCCTCTAATAGGGACGCACTTCGGCTTTGGGCGTTGCCTGTGTGGCTACATTATCAACATTTCTTTGTTATATATATAGTCTTCTAACATGTTCATATATTGTAGCTGTTTGTTATTCCTAATAAACAAATAAACAAATTTTGCGCCCATTTCCTCGGCCAGTTTCTACGGTCAAAAAGATTCAAAAGATTCAAAACGTTTATTCAGAAAAATAGGTCCTTGCAGGCACTTTTTCACGTCGAATCACATTTAAAATTATCTTATTAAGTTTTATGCATTTACTAAAACTTTACTACTTTACTTTGTTCGAAAGCTACAGAATATAACAGAACATTCGGAACCGACCACTGCAAAGAAGAAGGTCAGCTGGTAAATTCTATATTTTTCCTTTTCCCCCAAAACAACATGGAAGAGTATGGATAGTATCGTTGAGTTAGTATCCTGCGACAGGAGTTCACAACCTGGGGCGAGCTCAATTTATGTGATATGTCCCTATATATTAATTTATTTAAATTATTATAACGATCTGTTGCAGCTTGTGGCGCCCTCGATTCAAGTGGCAGAATGCCAGGAGGTCCTCAGGAGCGCGTCCGAGACTCTGTCCACCAAGATCAAGTCGTTCTCTTCAGCTTGGCAGCCCTTGGCTGACGACCCGGAGAAGAAAGCCTGCATCGAGGAGCTAAGCATACAGACGGCGAAGGCAGAAGGTACTCAAATCCTGTCATCATCAGGTCTTTTTTTAGTATCCACTCCACTGCAGGAGCTCGACCCTCTCTGTACTACTAGAGCCATATATTAGCCAGAGCAGACAGAGGAATTGGCCTACGTTCTTCACGCTCATCATCATCATCATTTCGTGTAGGTGACATGGGCAGTCGACCATGCACACCCTGGTGTCAGAGTTCTTCGGAACCGCCTCTCGGCCTCTGACGTGGTTTCTTTAACGATTACCAGATGGCAGCCGGGACCACCGGCTTAACGTGCCTTCCGAAGCACGGAATCATCTTTCTTATCAGACAATCAGGTGATTCATGCCTGCAAAGTCCTAACCAAACTGGAAACAACTTAACAAAGTATGCTTCCCGTGGGAATCGAACCCACGACCCCCAGGTCAACAAGGCAAACGCCTTAACCACTGGACCATGGAGGCAGTTTTTCAAGCAGCTCTTCACGCTGGCCAGATGAGTTATAAAGGTCTCTATGATGTTTATAAGCTTTGTTTAGCTTTATTCCCTAAGTCGCCCAACACGGAATTCTTGGTGTGGTCCTATTCTATTCTGCCGGTCAATTTGTCGGTCAGTCTGTTCTATTGTATAAAATCTTCTTTTTTTCCTCATAACTAAGAGGTTTTTTAATTTTCATGGTTCAGAAATGGAGGCTCTACCGAACAATAGCGTCGCTCTTAAGTTTTGATGATGCTGACTGAATTTATGATTTATTTGTGTACTAGCTTTCGGCCGCGTCTCCGCTCGCCTTAGTGTCGTTCCCTCGGGAACAGTTCTTTTCTCCGGGATGAAAGGTAGCCTATGTCTTTCTCCATACAATGTGTAAGCAAAATTTCATGATGATCGGTTCAGTAGATAGGGTGTGAAAGCTTAACAAACCAATCAACTCACTTTTGCATTTATAATAGTAGTCGGGATTTTTCATCAAGGTTTACTGGAAGAGCTGCGCAAAGACCTGGAGTCTGGCAAACTGGTGAAGATGCGGCCGCTGGAACAACTGGAGGTGGAAGACACGCCGCTTCGGAAACTGACCGCGGCTCTCATTGAAAATGCTATGGTAAGATCTAAGATTATATAAAGCCTACATAGGCTTCGTCTTCCTTTACCTAACCCACTTTTTTATGTGGGGTCGGCACAGTATGTCAGGTCTCTCCACCTTGATCTGTCATCCACAATAGCCTTTGTCACTCCCTTCCTGTTCATACTCTCCTTGACACAATCGATCCATCGTTTCTTGGTCTCCCTCTGTTCCGCGTTCCATCTACTTTCAAATGTAATGCCAATAATCTAAAGCCTAGATAGACTTAGTCTAAAAACGTAGAAAAAAAATTGTGTACAACCATCTGCCAAAAAATTTGAAAGCCCTTCAAGGAAATCAATTTCAGAACGAATGGAAAAAAATTCTAATAGAAAAAAGTTATTATACTTACTTTAAAAAAATTTTGGAACGACATGTCGTGTTGTATTTTAAGTATAATTCTTTCTTCTGACATTCAGTTAACTTTTCTGTCATTTTTACGAATCTGATTCCCATTTTATATTTTTTTTAACGGATAATTTTAATTGGTAATTTAAAAATTCACGATGCCCGAAGAGGTATATTTATAAATAGCTTTTAAGACCTTACCTACATATTTTAATAATGTACTGTAAAATATTTATAAATAAATGAATATGAATATAATCCATACTTTGTCATGCAAATACAAAGCTACCAATTTGGCGGATTCTGATGGCATTAATTGACAAAACGCTTGTCCTTACACAAAGCTGTCACGCACACAAGCATTGAAAATTGGCCAGTTTTATAATCATCGAAATAAGGGCATGACGGTGTATAGAGAGTACCTATATAGTCAAAGGGTAAGATAGATTGAACCATGGTCAGGTGTGTCATCATCAACTGTCTGTCCGGTGGTTACAAGTATGGTATCGGGAACGCGCGCCCGGCCGCTCGAGCTGCTACAAACTCATCCTCAATCCACCCAAGCAAGAAGCATCCTAAATACCTTTGTCCTGTTTCCCCAGTTCAACAAACTCCTATTTTGCTGGCTTATAGTCTTACTGCTTGTTTCGATGTGCAGCAGCGATGGAACCGATATAAGCCAAACAAACTGCGCTTAACAACCTGTCTATCAAGCAAGAGTTAGTAGGGAAAAATCCCCCTTGAAATCAATTCTTGGTGGAGACCTATGTCCAGCTGTGGCCTTCTGGAGTTCAGATGATGAAGATATTTGATGACTAGGGAAACCTATAAAGTTTGCGAAGCGCTTCTCAACGAAGGTGTCTAAAGTCATCATGATTATGGTACCTAATTTCAGCCGCAATAAGTCCACTGCTGGACATAGGCCTCTCCTAAGGATTTCCAATATGGCCGGTTAGAAGCTGCCTGCATCCAGCGTTTCCGTCCGACAACCGGGTCGGTCGGTGTCAAAGAGAATAAATAAATAAATCGGCTCTGAGCGCTATATGCCCCGCCCACTGCCCCTATAAGGAGCTAATCCCCTAAATCTAAGTTAAGGCGATGGCTTTTGTTCTCATACGGAACTCCTCATTTTTGATTCGATTAGGTAGAAAAACATCGAGCATATCCCTCTCTGGAGAAGCTAGCGGTTTGAAGAATCTGACCACACTTGATCAAATCTATTATTGGACAGGGGGGCTCTGGAATTCGGCAACTCAACGGACTCAATAATCGCTTACCTCGCGACTCGTGGGCTACTCGTTTCTTGGAGGTGATCACCGAAGGTCCTCCTGGGGTGCAGCGGCTGCAGCTCTTGCAATCAGCTGCGATGTAAGAACACGCGGTTTTCGCGATGAGCTCGATTTTGGCGCGCGTGCGGCTTTTCTGTCAGCGCTAGGAACGCGCGCGATCGCAATGATCACAAATTCGAGACTAAACTTGCCGGAGAGTCATATAATTCTCCCCACCCCCTGGCCGCGGTATTTTTCCCATCCTGCTCTAGCCCTTCGTCGCTGAACGAGACAGCGATATCAAGCCGTCTCGTTGCCTCACCAGAGAAATGACAGGGATGGAATATCAGAGGCATTTATGGCCTCAACACTCTCCATAGCTCTTTGAGCGACCTTAAGCTTTCTTATGAGGCTCATAGTAACGGGTACGTTTCGGACCCGCAAGTCATCACATCAAAGTCTCAAAATTTGCCACAATCTTTAATTTTTAGTTATTCCATTATGCCATTTATTTGAGCGAGCCTTTATCCATGCATTTTTTCAGAAAAAATCATCCCGCCCGTCCGTACCTCCGGAACAGAAACGCGCGTTAGTGGAGTACGCTCGCGCTTTGACCGACGCGTCAGACCAACTCGACCGCGCCAACGCTGTTTGCAAGAAGGAGCCGCATGTAAGTAGTACAATTAATGCAATTCTGGCTGTTAGAAACATCTTTAAAGCAGACACGCGCGTTTGTACAGGACGCTCGTGCTTTGACCGACGCGTCAGTCAGACCATCTCAACCGCACCAATGATGTCTGCAAGAAGGAGCCGTATCTAGGAAGTACATTCGAAGACATTAATTTTTCGGGGCCCAATGTTGCTCTCATTTCAAATAAATTGTTTGAAAGGTCACGGTGAGATTATTCATAATTTTGCCTAGCGAGGCCCGGGATAGCCCTTTCAACTATTTATGAATAACTGATATTTGCTTTGTTTGTTTACAATACTAACTGATATAATTTTATGTAAGAACGTGAGGCTTTTCTTAACGTTTTTGACAAAAACGGCTACTTTTGAGCAAAATGTTAAGTTTCACGTTCATATTGTAAACTGAAACAGTAGTTTATTGAATAGAATATGGGTTATCAAGTCCTCACAGTAAAAAAATTATGATATATTTGTATTTTTTCAAATGAGAGAGAGAGTATAAGAAAAGTGTGGATATACATGACACATATTTATTTTACCATGACATTCCAGAACTTGGAAAAGAGTCGCGAGCTGGAAGACGCCGTGCAGAATCTGCAAGTCCTGGCGCTGCAGAGCCGGCCCTCTGCCGGCAGCCAGCAGCAACAGTACATCGTCGATTTGACGGTAAGTAACTAGTCACTTTATTTTTATTTCTAGCCTTTTTTTAGGTAGGTACGCGTAGAAAATCCCTTCGGATACCGACCCAGCCACGATAAGCCAGCTCGGTTATGTGGTGTAGCCACTAAAAACTCCGCGGTGTCACCTGGTTCACCTGCTTCACCTGGTTCCGCTCCGCGGTGTCAATCTGAGCCGCTTTCTGCCGGAGGGGTGTGCTTTTCTCGCTCCACAGCCCCGGCACGGCGACCTCTGCAGTGGTTCGTTCACGGCACGCTCACAGATCACCTCTCCAGTGAGAGGGTCGGAGAGGCCTGCGGGATGGCCCGACGGGGTTCAATTTACCCGCTTGGGTAAAGGTGCGTGTGACACCGGCACGCCTTTCAACCCGGGCCGTTAAGCCGGATGACGGATTCCCGTATCCGCCGCCCGACTGGCCCTCATTATGGGGGCACCAGTTGGTGCAGGCCATATGCCCGCCTTCTGCGCCCTGTGCGCCGGCGGCGGATGGCGAGGTCAGTGTTAGCCTCGCGCTCTCTTTTCGCCGCCTCTTTGCGGAGCATGATGCACTCCGCAAAGGCCTGCACCGTTCGATTTCCAGCCTATACCATCCCACTGTAGGTTACGAATGCCCTGGAGGCGCATACAAAATGTACAAGTAATATCAACATCATCATTTGGTCTTTTTTAGCCTCCACCAGAGCAATATATTAGCCAGAGCAGTCGGAGGATTTGGCCTTTGCACTTTCCACGCTGGCCAGACGGGTCGGAGAGATCTCTCTGATGTTTGTAAGCTTGTATTTCCTAAGTCGCCTTCTACGACATCCACGAGATGACTTGGAGTGTTCCCATTCTTCACTGCCGGGGACCACAATAGCTAGTCATTTTATTTCCAGCTCATACTATTGTTACGTTGGTAGTCTTCGGAGGAAGTTTATTCACTACGAAATCTCAACACTTGACTGTAAAGCAAAAGGTACTCTGGTTCGTCCTTGGGATCGTAGAAAATAACCTCACTTGTCACTCAAAGTATCGCTATAAGTTCACGAAAGCTCGATCTATTTTATGCGTTTAATTAATGTATTATTTTGTGTACAGGAATACGTGAAGGACCTATCCCAAGAGGCTAATGAGATGGTCAACGCGATAGATTCTTGCTCTGTCAAACATAAGGTAATTCGTCAAACGCTGGCCGCCTGTCTGTTTGTCTGTCACCAGGCTGTATCTCATAAACCGTGATTGACACGAATTTTTTACAGATGATGTAGTTCTGTTGCCGCCATAACAACAAATACTAAAAACATAATTAATTAAATATTTGAATGGGTCTCCGATACAAACTTGTTTTTGCTCGATATTAATAACGGCAAGTAGACTCTATAAATACTCACAGTATATTGAGTAGCATATTTATTTTTTGAAAACTAAATTAAATCGAAATTAAAATTATTTTCAAAATAATTATTACTATACAAAGAACGTGATTTCTTGCCGTTTTTGCTCGATAGTCCAATGTTGTATAAATAACGGTACGGAAATCTTTGTGTGCGATTCCGAATCGCACTTCGCCGATTTTTAGATTAGACAAGTGCGTAGGTACTTGTATAAGTTTAATTTTATTTTAAAATGGTAAAACTATATGTTTCCGTTACAGGAAATAAAAACGACCTGTCAAAAAATCACTGCTGAAGCGGACCGCATCATACATCCTTCGCACGGCCACAACCTGGGAGATGGCACCACGGTCGACGATATTTACGAAGTGGATCGATTTGGCAGGGTTTGTCTATAATATATTTGTATTATATATGATTTTAAGCTTTCGCGGTCACAATCACTATTATGTTCACTACGGGACTTACCGCGATTATTTTTGAGTTCTGTCTGATATTTCGACAACATTGCAGCTGCCATTTTCACAGACTAACTCTGGCATGGCAGCTGCAATGTTGTCAAAATATCAGACAAATGCAAAATTTCATGACGATCGGTTCAATAGATACGGCGTGAAAGCATAACAAACAAACAAACAAATAAACAAACTGAATCACTTTCGCATTTATAATATGAGTTAGGATTAGGATAGTTAGGATAGGATTATTATTATTGTTTGTATTTTTACCTCCTTATATAACTTGCATGGAGAGTGGATTTTAAGAGATATAACTGATTATGTAAACAGGTTAAAAAAAAACTACTAAGGACAGTTTAAGTCTGATATCGATATATTAAGATTTTACCCGTTTGTACCCCTCAGTTACAGAACCCTAAAACCCAATAGTATGTCATTGTGAAATTTACCAAACCAACCATATTTCACGAGAATCCATATACATATATTTATGTATACAACTGTATTGCATTTTGGACTTTACCTCATAACTTACTGACTTAAGAAGAGTCAGTTACATATTAACGCTTGGCTATACATATATATAGTGTGTAAAATATTTATTTCTATTTGTTTGAGGCAGATTACCGATGAACGTGTGAAAAAGATCGCATCACAGATCCATGTGCTGCCCGACTGCAAAGATAAGACGGTTCTCAACACACAGTCAGTGAATTTGGAAGACAGCTGCAATATATTGAGGTTTGTATAATGTCACGATCATTAAGATTACTTTGGGAAGCGATAATTGAAAAATTGTCTGACTCAAAAGTAGTAATGATAGTTTTTGTGTAGTGTTAGCCATCTGGTTTATGTATTTTTTGGGGGCGTAATTGAAACAAGCGTTGAATTTTCAAAGTGAAAAAATAACTGGTTGGGCGCCAATATTTATTTTTTGGCGCCCGTGGTACGTGCGGTAACGTGGTATCTGAACGATAACAACTCAACTCAATCGTTTTTTAATATAGGTTTCTTTGAACACTTATTAATTGTCTTATTTGTGTTTACAATTTTTACAACAAAAAATTTGTTGTTGACGTCAATAATTACTTATGGCTAAGTTTAGGCCGCATCCAAAGCGGAGTGCAGAAGAAGCGGCAACAAACTGCACAGCGCATTTTCTCCAAGCGACGTCAACTCACAATTCTAGTTAGACCTTATAAACTACTTATATGTATGTGGACTGAGTGTGCATTGTTTTAATTAAATGTCATGATAAAAATTAAGATAACTATTTAAGGCCATCATTTTGACTAGCAGTCTTTTGTTTCTGCTCTTTTGTCTGACTATCTGTTTTTGCGTATGCGATGAACGCTTGTAACTTAGATTTGAGCTTCATCATAGATGACAATTATCAGTAATCTAATCTGGTAATTATTAAAGGATACATTGCTCTGTTACAAAATATTCTATACTAATTTGCCGCAATACCAATTTGAAAAAATAAATTTTTAGATTCGCAACTCAAAGCGCTGTAGCCACGACTCAGAGTGCCTCCTTGGACGAAACCTTGCATGACCTGATTGAGTTGGAGAAGAAGATGGATAGCATGCTGCAGAGTGGGGAGAAGCCTGGCCGATATGTCGATGAGGTATATTTCACTTAATTAATAATTACTTTGCCGCGCATTTATATAATACGAATGACTTTTCTTTCTTTCGATTTATGGACACATACGTAAGCCTTTATTAAAATAAATTATGGACTGATTACACAGGTTGAGAAGGCCCCAAAGTAAAATGTTGTGTTATGGGTTACTAACTCTTCTTTTTTTTTCATAGCCTTATACCGTTATTTGGGGTCAGCTCTCCTCGTTTTCATGCGCCGGGACTGCCTGTCCTGGGTTGTCGTTGTAGATATTTGGGCTTGCTCCAAATCCTTGGACACCGTGGATCGTGTTTCTGTGTACATTAATAAACAAATTAAGTAGCTGGCCAGACAAAATTTACGGGCAGGTCGAAGAAATTTTGAAGAGTTCTCATCTGCGGACCTATATGAAAAGTGGTTGTTTATGACAACTTCTTCTTTTCGTGTCGATGGCTTAAGGCAATTAGATTTTGTCACTCCAGTATGTGGCAACTCTAATTCCACTTTTATGACAACTAACAGCTATTTAGTCCTGCGAGGTTACTGGTGTTTTACAAGTAACCCTGTAATGGGTTTACACAAATGTTAGCGAGGTAAAGGTTCGCTACGAATGAGGGTGTTTTGAAATAAGCAGCGGAAGGACTGAGGCTTTGGGTTTGGTAAACTTTGATTTGGGCTACAATGTGTCAGTTATTGCTGCTTGTCAAATATTATCCAATGACAGCGGCTTATCAGGTTCAACGCCTCAGTGCTGCCATCTGGAGGTGAGCATTTCAGAAATCCCTCATTACTAGTTCTTAGCTATTTGTGTTTTTCCAGCCCATCCCGTGGTCAGTGCGGTCGAGTTTGTTGCAAGCTACGCGTGGCATAGCGTCGCAGCCGCAGCTGTGTGCGGCCCTTACGCAGTACGTGAGCGAGCAGCGAGCGCGCAGCGATGCCACGGACCCCGAGGCTAGCCACAGGTAAGTCTCTTACACTCTATCTCTTGTTGTTTGCTCTTTCTGTATTTCTCTTGCCCTTGGTTGATGCAGCGAGCGCGCACTTACTACCATAGGTAAGACTCTTTCTTTCCTTTTCCTTCTCTTTCCTTCTCCCTCTTTCCTTATATAGTTCTAGGATTTTTTAAGGCTCCGTACGCAAAGAATACAAACGGGACTTTTTAAGACATAGGACGGCAAACGAGTAAGAGGGTCACCTGATGGTAAGTGATCACCGCTGCCCATGGACAACTGCAACACCGGGTGTGACAAGAGAGTTTCCGACTCTTATTTTTCCTCCCCAGAGGGGAAGGGGGTATGGGCCTCCGGCTCTCTCACTCACCGAACGAAGCATTAAAGCTATTACTAAGCCTTCGACATCCGTCAGTCTATAACATTATTAGTTATGTTGCCATCTTGTGTTAGATCTTGTTTTCGAATGTACGGTCACCTGCAAAAGTAGATATAGAATTTTCTTAAAAACCGCTTGTAGATTCGGAGATTTTATAAAAAAATGTAGCAATGTAAACCTTATGTATGATGCATAAGGTTCATGATATTGCTAAATATTTATGTCTTGTATGGACTTTTGCAGGTGACCGTACGAGTATTGTTGACATTATTTTCGTCTTCCAGACTAAAAGAGCACTTAAGGAAGCTGACGTACCTCCTGCGTGTGTTGTTGGTGGAGACCAGTAGGCGAGTGGCCACGTGGCAGGAGCTGGATGGACCAGAGGTGGCCAGCGTCATGGAACAAGTGCTTAAAGTAAGTTGACACAGAAACAACCAAGCCTATAATAATAAATGATTTTATTTATATTTGCGAACAAAGAAAAAATACTAGCCTCTGTGGGTGTAGCTTTATTGTAAAACTAGCTGTTACCCGCGGCTTCGCCCGCGTAATTTATAGCCTATGTCCTTCTCGATACCCTAACCTATGTGTATGCAAAATTTCATGATGATCGGTTCAGTGGATACGGCGTGAAAGCGTAACAAACAAACAAGCAAACTCACTTTCGCATTTATAATATTAGTTGGGATACATACAATGTGTCTCGACAGCTGTGGCGGATACTTAAAAGGGGCGACTCAGTCCGTCAATGTGAAAGTTCCGTACCCAAAGAGAAAAAACGGGACCCTATTCACGAGACTTCGATCCTGTCTGTCTGTCACCAGGCTGTATATCATAAACCTTGATAGCTAGACAGTGAATTTTTTTACAGATGTATTTCTGTTGGCGCTATAACAAATTTGTAATTCAGTTGACTTTAAAAATATTCATAGAATAATTAGTTGTCTTTAAATATAAATAATTAAGTAAAAAAGATATATTTTAGGGGGTTGGAAACTGGGGGCATACATACCACAAACATGATTTTTATGCTGTTTTTGCTCGATAGCCTAATGTGGCATAGCTAATGGTATAAAACCCTTCATGCGCGAATCCGCACTGGGGCGATTTTTTATTTGGTGTTGATGGCTTTCATTATTCTCTGCAGGAAATAGACGTGGGCTGCAACTTCAACCAGCCCAAGAAGCAAGAGAGGTCCGTGCTGCAGAACATCGACTTGAACCGGCTGCTGCTCTCCACTGACGTCATCAAGATCGAGGGAGACAGGCCGTGAGTTTTCTTTGTCTCTTTCTTTATTGAAATACTTACTTACTCCGCTGGCTCAGTGACCCGAAGTGGATCTTCGCCTCCGAAACGAGGAAAAGCCACAACTTTTGTTGTCTTTTCGGTTTCGTAACGTTATTTTTAGTACATTTGCTAATCATGCGGTTCTTACGACATCGAAATTTGTATCGTAATAATGTATTTACGGCACTAGTGCTTTTTACTTTACACCAATCACAACAGCTCAATAGCCCAATGCCACGGATGCAAAATTTAAATTTTTTCAAAGAATCCGAGCAAAGAGTTTCATGTTCAGCATGAAAACTTTTTTCTGATCGTGAGATGTGATTTTTTACCGACTTCGAAAAGGAGAAGGTTATCAATGTACTTTTTTGGAGAAAATAAACCTGAGTAAATGTACCTGATTATTATAAATGTATTTTTACAAACTGCTTTAGTTTCTAACTTTTATAAATTCCTTATTTGCCGAACCGTAATCTTGTTTTATTTATGGTAATCCCAAATGTATTGAAAAATATCGTATGATACTCGTACGGTAAGCTAGATATTATAGTCGTGATGTTTAAAGGCACGAGGCGTAGCCGAGTGCTTATAATTAACCGACGACTATAATATTCAGCTTACCGTACTTATATCGTAATGTACAATTTTTCCGTGGGCGAGGTGTATGCCCTCCGCACAACCCCCGAAATGCTGGAGGACCACACCCGTCGTTGGTCAGTGAGTCCATCCGACTTAGCCAATAGTCAATAGTCAAAAATTTTATTCATCTTAAGATATTTTCAATATCATTTGGTGAACGTCAATTTACATTTACCAATGGTTTACAATGTTATGTTATTGTTGACGTCAATAATTTACTTAAAGCTAAGTTTACACCGCTTCCAAGGCGGAGGGCAGAAGAAGCGGCAACAGCACAGCGCCGGAAGAGTAGCTAGGCTGTACTACCAACGTTCCCCTATCCGCCACCTTGGGGACGCTCCCCATACGCCAGATGGGACAGCGCGGGGTTTCCTTATTGAAATACTTAGTAAAATTGCTGGAATAGATCTACTTCATATCAACACTAATTCCAGAGTTTTGTTATCTTTATTTTAATTGCAAATAATCTATACCACATCTATACAATTGTTACACAATAATTGTAAGTTTAAGTTTGTTAATTTAAATCTAAAGTTAAATTAAGTATTATCTGCTAAGCTATTTTGGAAGAGTGGGTTCTAAAACACAAGTAAATACTTGTGTTTGGAGAACCCACTAATAAATAAATGGAGTATGTAAATACACATTTAAGAGATTCCAATCATAATGAGATACTGTAAAAAAGGGTAAAACTGTAAAAAAGTAATAAATAAAAATATTATTATTATACAATATGTTAATAAAATCTAGTGTGACCTTTAAATGGGTGATTCAGCCCGTCTGTATGAACAACATTTCGCGTGGGACTAATGCTGGAAATTCGAAAAATTTCAACATTTTCAAACAAAGTGCCCTACCGGCTATGCTAGGTATATAATATAAAAAAACCGGCCAAGTGCGTGTCGGGCCACGCGCAGTGTAGGGTTCCGTAGTTGCGAATGAAAACTTTGAGTTCACACTCGCACCTCACAGTTTAACGACCAAAAACATCTAACAATGAAGCTTGTATGAAATTTTACATTTTCCAGTACATTTTATAAGTTGGTTGCCTATAACTTTTTAGTTTGCACTTAGTACCTAGCTCTGATAGTTTTCCTTTCAACTTCAGTATATATACTACTGCTGTAATTTTTTTCACGTATCCATATATAACCGTTTAGCAGATAGAGGGGGGGGACACGTACCTCTAACATAATTTTGCACTTTAAAACCAAATATTTCGGAAACGGATCCCTAAATCGAAAAATGGTGTTCTCAACCTCACAATATTTTTCAAAGACCTTTTTAACGATACCCCACACGATGGGTAAATAGAGAAAAAAAAAATACTCCTCCACTTTACTTGTATGGGAGCTACCCAAAAAAAAATGTTTTTTCAAGATTTTATTCTACGACTTTTTTGCCATGATTAATATACACACTCATACCAAATTACAGCTTTCTAGTACTTATAGTCTCTGAGTAAAACCGCGGACGGACAGACAGACAGACAGACAGACAGACAGACAGACATGGCGAAACTATAAGGGTTCCTAGTTTACTACGGAACCCTAAAAAACGACGAGAGGGAATGACGAGACTCCGTGGCGCAGAAGTTAACACGCCAGCCTGCGGCACGGGGGGTCCCGGGTTCGATCCTCGGTCAGGTCATGATGGGAAATGATCTTTTTCAGATTGGCCTTGGTCTTGGATGTTTATCTACCTATATAAGTATTTATTATAAAATAAAGTATCGTTGTTAAGTTAGTATCCCACGAGTTTACAACTACGAGGAACTGTTGGGCTAGCTCAATTGGTGTGATATGTCTTTATAAAAAAAACTGGTTTTGCTAGTGCTAGTATGCATCCCTAGCATAACCGGACGAAGGAAATTTTTAGATTAACCTCATTTCACAATAACCCTCATTTAACTTTATCTATAAAATGTAAAATTTGGCAATCCGTTCCACAGACACATAGAAGACAAGATGCAGCAAACGGCCACGAAGCTCACATCCATGCTGTCCACAGTGATGACCAGCTCTGCCAAGCCAGAGTCCATGGTTCGGAGTCTGACCGTCACAGCGGACACGGCGGGAGAGTTGGCAGCATTGGCTCGAGCTTTGAAGAAACCTGATGTGAGTGCACACAAACAGACACTTTCATCTTCTTCTCTTCTTCAGCTTTTATCAATCCACTGTTGAGTATAGGTCTCTTTATTGATATGCCATTACTTCCTGTCTTCTTGTTCTTATTCTATAAGTCTTTCGTTAGGCTCCACTGCAGGAGCACGACCCTCTCTGCACCACCAGAGCTATACATTAGCCACAGTAGTCAGTAGTTCCTGTCTCAGAACCTTATCCAGTTTCTACTGCGTTCTTTGTCTATATCGTCAGCTGGTAGACGACTATCGCTTCTATGCCCAATCCTTGACCCTCACTCTTACACCTTCTTCCGGGAGTTGGCGGCTTTTCCAGTTTTTACCGCTGTTTTTGGCTATATTGTCAGCCCATTTTTTGGTCACCAAAACTTGGACGCCCAATCCATCGGATCTTCGGCTAACGTGTCCTGCCTACCTCCATTTCCTTTTTGCAATAACACTAGCTATGTTGGATTAATAATATTAAAACTTACCACCCCTTTCACTCGCCCCGATGATGGTCTTCGTAACAGACCGAAACTAGTCGGCGGATCCGACGTAATAAAACGTGAGTAAAGCCGTGTTTTTATATGTTGGAACCCTTCTTCAGCTCTTACCAACCCACTGTTGGGTATAGGCCTTCTCATTGACATGCTATTCCTTCCTGTCATGGGCTCTTATCCAGTTTCTACCGCATTTTTTGGCTATATTATCAGCCCATCTCGCTGGTAGACGACCAACACTTCTACGCCCAAACCTCGGCCTCCACTCTTATACCCTTCGATTCCAACTTCCATAAGATCTTTGGCTAACGTGACCTGCCTATTTGTATTTCCTTTTCGCAATCACACAAGCTATGTCGGATAATTTTGCCAAGATGGAGTCTATGGTTGGAAGCGTAACAGTCACGAGAAAGTTGGCGGCACTGATAAAACATGTTCAAAAATCAACGAGTGATTCTTCAATATTTGTAAACGAGGAGCGAGATAGGTTGCTAATACGAGGATCATTCTGAGCAGTGGACGTTAGATAAGAACTTTGATGTTAGGCACTGCCATTCTTACTCGGCAAGGGATGAAGACGTAAAAGTATGTATGTAACATACTTTCACGTCTTTATTTCTAGCCGGGTAGACAGATCTCAAGTTCAAAGGACCCTAAAGCCACATTTAGCATGGTAGTGGGCGTTACGGTAGTAAGCAGAATCAAAATAGTGATGGGTAGCTGGCTGCATCGCCTATTGATGTGATTCCTGAGATTTTCGCCCAATCCCTTAACTGGCTTTTACAGTCTGCGTAAGAAGAAAAGCTGCTGGTATATTCTATGTTTTTTTCACCCAAACCAGCATGTAAGAGTACTTTACCAACTACCAAATCATAAAAAAATATCCACAGGATCCTGTGTACAACGCGAAGATTGAAGAGGCAGTGCGGGAAGCCACATTCCAAACATACAACGTTCTGAAGGCATCGGAGCTCGTCAGCCAAGTAAGTGCTAGATTTTTGTTAAAGTTTGTGCAATGAGGGTTTTAATGCTCACCGCCAGATGGCAGCACTGAGTCGTCGACATTGCTAAGCCGCTCATCATTATTTCGTGTACGTGACACGGTCAGTCGACCACGAACAACCTGGTGTCAGAGTTCTGCGGAACCGCCTCTCGGCCTCTGACGTGGTCGTCATCCTTTAACGACTACCAGATGACAGCGGCTTAACGTGCCTTCCGAAGCACGGAATCATCTTTCTTATCAGACAATCAGGTGATTCATGCCTGCAGTGTCCTAACCAAACTGGAAGCAACTTAACACAGTATGCTTCTCGTGGGAATCGAACCCGCGACCCCCGGGTCAACAAGGCATACGCCTTAACCACTGGACCACGGAGGTTTTTATTAGATCAGCTTACCGGACCCGACGCAAGCGCTAGTAAAATCAAAATATCGTAAGTAATGTGCCGGTCGCCGTGTGGTTCCCGGCAGAGTAGAATAGGACCACTCCAAGTCATCCCGTGGATGTCGTAAAAGGCGACTAAGGAAATACAAGCTAAACAAAGCTTATTAACATCAACGAGACCTCTCCAACCCGTCTGGCCAGCGTGGAGAGTGTAGGCCAAATCCTCTGACTACTCAGGCTAGTAATGGCTCTGGTAGTACAGAGAGGGTCGTGCTCCTGCAGTGGATACTAGAAAGGCCTGATGATGATGATGATGATGATAAGTAATGTGATAACTCAAACATTTTCAAAGCTATGAAGCGTGTGAATAGTAAGTTTTTCATATGATTTTTCTGTGTGTCATCCTCAAGTTCTACTGTTAAAATATTTAAGCAATTATTGATGTTGATATTATTTCCGACAGGAGCCCAACAACCCAGCTTACAGAAGACGGCTCCTTGATGCCTGTCGCATGTTGAACGATGCCCTCAACAACCTGGTAAGATTCTTGTTAGATTTATACCAAACTAGCTGTTACTCGTTAGCGGCTTCGCCCGCGTGATATATAGCCTATGTCCTTCTTAGTACCCTATCATATGTCTATGCAAAATCTCATGATAATCGGTTCAGAAGGTTGGGTGAAAGCGTAACAAACAAACATACTCACTGTCACATTTATAATATAATATAAGTTAGGATTGGCCAAAAGGAGGTTATAAATATAAATAATAAATAAATATATACGATCAAATCACACAGATTGAGCTAGCCCCAAAGTGAGTTCTTAAGAAAGACTTGTGTTATGGGATACTAACTCAACGATACTATATTTTATAACAAATACATATATAGATAAACATCCAAGACCCAGGTCAATCTGAAAAAGATCGTTTTCCATCATGTCCTGACCGGGGATCGAACCCGGAACCCCCGTGTCGCAGGCTGGCGTGGTAACCGCTGCGCCACGGTGTTCAATTTAAATTACGTGTATTTCATTTATTTTATTTCTTCGGAAATCTTACAGCTATAAGTTACATTTTAAAATATTTATAGTAAACTAGCAGCCCTACCCGGCTGCGACCGGGCATGTATTATACCTTAAAATCTTCCTCGTGAATCACTATCTATTGGTGAAAACCGTATGAAAATCCGTGGGGTAGTTTTTGAGTTTATCGCGAACAGACGACAGACAGACAGACAGACGCGGCGGAGGACTTTGTTTTATAATATGTAGTGATATCTATAAGCCATTAACAAGTTTTCACAGATAGTTAAAAAACACATTTTTTTTTACATGGATAACTCTGGTATGGAAAGGCTATTGGTATGGAAGTAACAAAATGTAGTTATAATCTTAAGAGGGTATACTAGCAGTGCGTTTTCCATACAAATGTATTTCGCTATTTTCTCGCTGAAAACTGCTTCTAGAGGCACATTTCTTTTTACATACAATCTATTACTAAAATAGGTATGTCCCTATGTTTTATTTTTTTTCTAAAAACCTGTTTAAAAGAAAAAAAATGTACAAAATCAGTTTTTTTTTGGAAAAAATAAAAAAATAGTGGCATTCTTATTTCAGTACTAGATTTTATGAAAAAAGAATTGTGGCTCTGGAATCAGTTTACAGCGAGAAAATAGAGAAATACATTTGTATGGAAACCATATTGAAAAAATACTGCTAGTATACGCTCTTAAGAAACTAAAAAGAAACCAAAATACAACCATTACTTAAACGAAGAACGAGTTGATTAGTAACCGTCTTATTGTTGGGGGCTTACTATTAAAAATGTCGATATGTGGATCGCAACTTACCAACTTGGTGAACTGTGTAATGTATAATTCATGTTCCTTATTTCTTCACTTTCGTTATCTTTACTTATTTTATTGACAGGCAATGGTTAACAAGCCAACTTGAGATACGAGGGGTTCGATCCCCGGCCAGGTCATGATGGAAAACGATCTTTTTCAGATTGGCCTGGGTTTTGATTTTTTTTTGTTTCTTTATTTAGGAACGCTCTCCTGTTGGTTATGACGACTGTCTCATCAGAAGTCCAAACTACAAGCTCGCCTTGCTCGGTTCTTGGTGCATTTGTTGCAACTCCGTCGATGTAGACGCGAAAAGGCATAGATGACATATCTGTTCTTGTAGAATTATATAAATAAATAAATATATACGGACAAATCACACAATTTGAGCTAGCCCCAAAGTAAGTTCGAGACTTGTGTTATAGGATACTAACTCAACGATACTATATTTTATAACAAATACTTATATAGATAAACATTCAAGACCTAAGTCAATCTGAAAAAGATCATTTTTCATCTTGACCTGACCGGGGATCGAACCCGGGACCATTTGTGTTGCAGACAGGCGTGTTGACCGCTGCGTCACGGAGCGATCTTTATAGTTTTGTGATGGGTGTAAAGTACTTTAAATTTACGTTGGATTTATAAACTAACACTATGGACAAATGTCTGAAAATAAAGTATTATTATTATTATAAATAGTTCATATGTGGCAGAGTCACTGTATATATATATATATATCGGTTAAATTCACTTTTGCTAGTAGCTTGAATGTGCTTCTTCTGGAGAAGTACGACGGTCTTACAGAAAATCGACGTTTGAGTAGTAGCTAAACCGCTGCTATGCTTTGTTCGGTGAGTGAGAGAGGAGGCCCATCCCCTCTCTCCTCTGGGGAGGCAAAAAATAAAGGTCGGCAACGTTCTTGTCCATGGGCAGCGGTGATCACTTACCATCAGGTTACCTGCTTGCTCGTATGCCGTCCTACATCATAAACAAAAAATACAGGTTTTTTAATTCATTGGCATCCTTTTAAATAAAGACTATACCCATGATTGAAAGTAATTTAAGACTACTTTCGAATAAATTAAAATTATCCATTTTTTAAATTTAAGAAAAATTCAATAACTACCTCAAACGCTTTGAAAGAGGCTATTACTTAAGATAAAAACTAAAAATTAAAACAGGACTGAATTTCCTAAAACATCGAAAAATTAATTCATTTAAACAGTATTAAATCAATCGGTCGGTGAAATTTACGAAAAACAAGTGACTTTAGACCGATACACAACCAGCTATTTAATGTTGATGCAAGAAATGTTTTTACGTGTAATTTTTTTGCGTATACTAACGAATTCGATTCCACCCTGTATGGTACTGATACTTATGTAAAGTACTACACCTTCATGTCAGATCTACGGAAATACGATTGTAGTAGCGAGTGAAGGCTAGTTTCTGATTTATTAAATTTGTTCACCAGGGTCGCACCACGTCGCCCTCGAGCCGCAAGCTCCAGCGCGAGTGCGGCGAGCTGGCGCGCGGCCTGTCGCTGCAGCACACGCTGCTGCACGCCGAGCAGCCCAGCTGTGCGCTGCCTTATGCCGACTGCTTGGATGCGCTACACAGCCAGCAGGAGGTCATACGTGAGTTACAAGTGTTCATCTTCACCATCATCATTTCAGCCGTAACACGTCCACTGCTGGACATAGGAATCCCCCTAGGATTTACATCATCAGGCCTTTTATCTATTCACACACTATAAAATGTCTATAACGCTATCAAAAATTGTCTTTTAATGACTATCATTACGTCAATCACATTTATAACAATTGGCCGTAGATAATATTGTACGTATTTTCATTACGAGATCGTTTTTCGGTTAAGTAATGACTTTAAAATTTCAAATACCTTCATTTGAAAAGGAATCTTGGTAAATTTTTTGAAAATAGCGCCGTTGCGAAATAGATAAATTTGGAATAAAAAGTGTATGATAGTGAATTGATGCTATGTATGCAGCTATGTACACTACCTAATATTTCTCTACAGGGCAGCAAACATAATCAGCAATTTGTTGCCAGATAAGTCAAGAATGAAGTATAAAAAGTTTCAAGAACAGTTTCTGAAACATTACAGACTCTTTATAGTGTACTAGCTGTTACCCGCGGCTTCGCCCGCGTAATATATAGCCTATGTACTTCTCGGTACCCTAACCTCACATAGGTTAGGGTACCGAGAACACACTACACTAGCACACTATACAGCTAGTACACTATAAAGAGTCTATAATGTTTCAGAAACTGTTCTTGAAACTTTTTATGCAAAATTTCATGATAATCGGTTCAGTAGACTCGGCGTGAAAGCGTAACAAACAAACAAACAAACAAACTCACTTTCGCATTTATAATATTAGTTGGAATTGGGATGGGATTTGTAGATAAAGTATTGTATGCAACTGTTCGTAATAAGTCCTTAAAAAACTCATGTGATCTTATCATGAAACTCGCCTGCGTATTTTAAGGACCCTTATTACTGAACAGTCACATATAAAGTACTATTTTAATCTCCACTGTTGGAGTATGACCCTATCTGTACTACCAAAGCCATATATTAGCCAGAGCAGTTAGAGGAGTTAGCCTAGAATGCCTACGTAACTTATGTCTTTTTACAGAGAAACTGAACAGCGATCAACCAATGTCACGAGCTGAGTTCTGCCGCACGCTGAGCTACGTCAGCTCGGCGGTGTGCAATAGTGCGGAGCTGGCCGCGCAGTGCGGCTACTTGGTAAGTCTAAGGCCCTTCTCACACGAAGCTATTCTAAAGTGATGGGACTAATCAGTAATGGGCATGTTGACTAAAATTTTTTCATGTTGCTAATGTAAAGACCTTCCAAAAATAAACACAATAGTGACAGAAATACATTTCTAAACAAAAAACTCTTTCAGTTATAAAAGTTTTAAAGACACATGTTTTTAGACGTACATTTTTAGACGTGAAAACGCGCCTCTGAAATGCCTACATATTTGTGACGTCACAAGCTTGTATTTTGTATGGGTGGCGTGAGAATTTTGTTTGGTAGCTATACGAAATATTTCGTTTACGGTAATGGTTTCATAATAAAAGTTGCTATAAATTTTGCAGACTAAAATACAGTATAATTGTAATTAAAGATTTTCATACTTTAAAAAATGGTCCTATTCACC
Source organism: Rhodophaea formosa (assembly GCA_963082605.1). Classification (NCBI taxonomy): domain Eukaryota; kingdom Metazoa; phylum Arthropoda; class Insecta; order Lepidoptera; family Pyralidae; genus Rhodophaea; species Rhodophaea formosa. Next base: position 12,915,369 of record OY720228.1, on the reverse strand, counting down.
CAACTTTAAAGAAGCTTTAAGATCACTTAACGAATCGATATCAAATTAAAAGTGTTCTTTATAGTGTTTTTAGATAGAAATTAGTCTCATTAGAAACAAATTTTATATAATCTTAACATTAGGCAACTACCGTATTACAATTACAAACCAGTTAAACTGCACCCCTTACACGACGCTACTCAGATTTCAAGGTTTCCATCACTTTTATCATTACCGGGCACAAAAGCACACGGACATGTTTAATATGGAGTTATCATGTTAAATGTGTGAGGGTGTGTGCAGAAGAAAGAATTTTAATAATGACTAACAATTTTCCCGCGACTTCTTTCGCGTAAACTTTAGCCTATGTCAACCACAAATAAATAAGCTTTTTATAGATGAAAGAATTTCGAAAATCGGTCGTCGTTTCGGAGCCTTTTCAATGCAGACAAAGTAAATATGCACTTACTATCTGTTGCTCGTGACTTTGTCCGCGTGATATATAACTTACTAGCTGTTGCCCGAGACTTCGCCTGCGTGATATAAAGTCTATGCCATTTCCCGAGACTCGAACTATTTCCTTGAAAAAATAATGTAAATCGGTTAAGAGTTTGAAGTGGAAAGACTTAACAAACAAGACCAAGAGCATTTCTTTTGAATTAATAATATTTATAATGAGTAAAATATTAGTATGAGAGAGTAGATGATGATGGCATATTTTGTTTAGTTTAGTTTTAGTTTCTTTCGGCGTTTCTTCTCTGCAGTGGTCGGTTCCGAAACGCTAGTAGTCTGTAGCTTTTGAACAATTAATAAATACATATTACCTAATAAGATAATTTTAAATATGATATGACGTGAAAAAGTGCCTGCAAAGGCATATTTTCTGGATAAACGTTTTGATTTTTTTGATTTGGATTGGATTTGATTTTGATTTCTAATTGATTTGATTTGTCGTTTAAGATGTCGCTATCCGAGCGCGATCATGAAGCAACGAAGACCGGCGTGGTGGATGTCCCGCAGCTGAAGAAGGTCACAGAAGCTGCCCAGGCCACCTGCTACAGAATGCTGCAGTTTGACGCCGAACAGGTAAAGTTTGTTTTTATTTATGGTAAGCTGTGCCCGCGATTTCGCCCGCATGAACTATTGCCTATGACCTTCTCACATTACACATTACATTGAAATTTGGCATACACTTGTTACGTTGTTATTAACCCTTTACAAGGCAGTAGATATATTCAAAAGTCATTTTGGACCTTATATCCGCGGCATAAGGTTCAATCTTTGGTGGCTTTATATTTACCACTGCCTTGAAAAGGTTTCAAAACTTGTTTCGTTTGAACGTAGGCTAAGGAAGAGGCACTCCACCTCACCAAGCAGACGCAAGAGTTGTGTGAGGCGCTGCGGGACGCCGAGAACAAGTCACAGCATCTGAAGGAAGAACTCGGCTCTGCAGCCACCACACTGGACCAGTGTACGAAGGAACTGAATAGTACTCTAGCGGCATCCAGTGATAAAGTAAGTTGGATCAAATTGATGATGATTGTTGACATGCATGATGATTTTGTTCATGATTAGTCACAACATCTCACTTATGAACTAGAAACAACTGCAACGAACCTTGACCAGTGTACGAAGGAACCGAATAGTACTAAGGCGGTTTATTTATACTTTTAAATCGATCTCTCACATAAAATTTATCTACAAATTTATCTTTGTTTTTCTCAGGCTAAGATAACAACAGCCACTACACAGCTCTTAGAAAGCATAAAGACAGTGACTGTCCTAACTGAGCATCCATCCTTAGTGCCGGTCGCTGGCAACGTCTCTGCTGAGGCTCGTGAACGCGCTGACCATGTGCTGACTGCTGCCAGGTAACTAAGTCACTTCCCAGCCAAGATAGTAGTCTCCACACAACTGATAGACAGCATAAAAACAGTGACTGTCCTGACAAAGCATCCATCCTTAGTGCCGGTCGCTGGCAACGTCTCTGCTGAGGCCCGTGAACGCGCTGACCATGTGCTGACTGCTGCCAGGTAACTAAGTCACTTCCCAGCCTAATACAACAGTCATCACACAAATAATAGACAGCATAAAGACAGCGACTGTCCTAACAACATCCATCCTTAGTGCCGGTCGCTGGCAACGTGTCTGCTGAGGCCCGTGAACGCGCTGACCATGTGCTGACTGCTGCCAGGTAACTAAATCACTTCTCAGCCCTCACAACAGAGAGACAGCATAAAGACAGTAACTGTCTTGACAGAGCATCCATCATTCCTTAGTGCCGGTGACTGGCAACGTGTCTGCTGATGCCCGTGAATGAGCTGACCATGTGCTGACTGCTGCCAGGTAACTACGTCACTTCCCAGTCCACACAACAGATAGACAGCATAAAGACAGCGACTGTCCTAACAACATCCATCCTTAGTGCCGGTCGCTGGCAACGTGTCTGCTGAGGCCCGTGAACGCGCTGACCATGTGCTGACTGCTGCCAGGTAACTAAATCACTTCTCAGCCCTCACAACAGAGAGACAGCATAAAGACAGTAACTGTCTTGACAGAGCATCCATCATTCCTTAGTGCCGGTGACTGGCAACGTGTCTGCTGATGCCCGTGAATGAGCTGACCATGTGCTGACTGCTGCCAGGTAACTACGTCACTTCCCAGTCCACACAACAGATAGACAGCATAAAGACAGTGACTGATATAACACAGCATCCGTCCTTAGTGCCGGTCGCTGGCAACGTGTCTGCTGAGGCCCGTGAACGCGCTAACCATGTGCTGACTGCTGCCAGGTAACTAAGTCACTTCCCAGCCTAATACAACAGTCATCACACAAATAATAGACAGCATAAAGACAGCGACTGTCCTAACAACATCCATCTTTAGTGCCGGTCGCTGGCAACGTGTCTGCTGAGGCCCGTGCACGCGCTGACCATGTGCTGACTGTTGCCAGGTAACTAAGTCATTTCTCAGCGTATAACAGTCACAACACTGCAGATATACAGCATAAAGACAGTGACTGTCCTAACAGAGCATCCATCTTTACTGCCTGCTTACAGGTTGAAGGGATAGGCAACGAACAAACGGTAGTTAGAGGACAGTACTGTTATGTAGGACGCGAGTGATAGACTCAAGTGTTGCGTTAAGACTCCTTTATTCAATCATTCTACAAACTCTACTTATTTAATTTTTATTATGTTTTATTAAAGTTAATACACTTAAAGTTAAACTTACATTAAAGTACAAACAGTATCCCTAGTGTTGCAACTGCAACACCAGGATCACAGGATTCACGGGCGAAGGACGAGGGACATCTTTTATTTTCATCATTAATTCAAACCAATGCGTCTCGATTTGAATTTTATCAATAGTTGTAGGAAATTAAGATTCAAGATTCAATCGTTTATTTAATATAGGTTTCTTTGAACACTTATTAATTGTCATATTTGTGTTTACAATTTTTACAACAAAAAATTTTTGTTGACGTCAATAATTACTTATGACTAAGTTTAGAAATGATGATATACATAGAACAGCAAACGAGCAAGCGGGTCATCTGTGGTGATTGATCACCGCTGCCCATTGAATACTGCCGTTTATTATTGAGCAAAAGAAGATTTCTTGTGTTTGCGACGACGACCTCCGTGGCGCAGCGGTCAACACGCCTGCCTGCGACACGTATGGTCCCGGGTTCGATCCCCGGTCAGGTCAAGATGGAAAATGATCTTTTTCAGATAGACCTGGGTCTTGGATGTTTATCTATATAAGTGTCTATAATAAAATATAGTATCGTTGAGTTAGTATCCCATAACACAAGTCTCGAACTTACTTTGGGGCTAGCTCAATCTGTGTGATTTGTCAGTATATATTTATTTTCAGTTTGTATATTGAACTTTCATTTGCATTAAGTATAAAATAATGCTTCATTTCCAGGGACCTGACCAACAAGACAGCGTCTCTAGTGCGCGATGTAAAGACTCGGGCCGCCTACGGCAGTGATGATGATGACGAGCCCATGACCTGGGTCACTTTCAACCTGAAGAGGAAGGACGTCATCAAGGCGTTTGAGGCTTTGCTAGCTAGTGTCAGGTAAATTTCACCCTGACAAAACTTGTAACAAATAAATAATGTATGTAATGTATAAGCATGAATAGAATAGAAATATTTTAGAATATAAATATTTTATTTGTCTTTGAATAGGGTGTACAAAGTTGGTAAAGTGTCGATTAAGCGCTTACTTAGCCATTGTCAATAGCATGCAAATACAATTTTACAAATTTTTATATGAGTCAAAATAAAATTATTTTACATGTCACAACATAGGAATACCTAACAATAACTTTGCCCATACAAACATACTGTCTTTTTTACATATATTCAATTATTTTTAAAACTCAAAAGTCTTGGACTGTATAGAAGCAGTGTTCATGTTTTATTTTTGCTTTAAATCATAGTTTGAAAAACTAAAAAACACGCTTTAAGCACGCTAGTCATGTATTGTCATCAGAACTCAGAGCGTGTGCAAAATTTCATCCTAATCGAAGACCGGGAAGTGGGTCAAATTAAGATTCCAATATTTTCTTACATACATAGTTAATTACAAGTGAAGCTAATAAATCATCATCAGCCTATACTCGTCCACTGCTGGACATAGGCCTCCCCAATTGCACGCCATTGAGATCTATCTTCGGCTGCTCAAGTTAATTACAAGTGAAGCTAATAAAAGCGTGTGAAATATGAAATACATTTTTGTTTTCAGAGAAAATGGTCAACGCGCTGGTATACTAGAAGTGGAACAGCAACAGGTTGAGGTATCAATACTAATCTAAAAACGATACATAAACATCGCTCAGTATTTTTATTTTATGAATAACTGGCAGTCTACCCCGGCTTCGCCCGTGGTACATACATAGCCTATGGCACTCGGGGATAACGTACCTATTCAACGGTGAAAGAATTTTAGAAATCGGTCCAGTAGTTCCTGAGATTAGCGCATTCAACCAAACAAACTCTTCAGCTTTATAATATTAGTACAGTACTACCACTTTAATAAGTTACATCGGCATTGTTACATGGCGCAGAATAGCGCAACCTACCGCCGACTCAAGCCGACTGAAAACATCAATCAAATAAAGATCTTATTGCTACAAAATAAGATTTGAAATCCAAAAACAACAGGACTCGTGCTATCTCGCTCGCAATACTCGTACAACTGCTGTGAGTGGTCGAGACGCCGTATGGCGCGTACACATCAGCCAATAGCGGACGGGTATTTTCGCGCCATGCAAAAATTTGACTTTTGCGCAGGTAAATCGGTGTAACTTATAAAAGTGGTAATACTGTATAGAAGTATAGATTTGAGTGTGTTTACCTCTATCTTGCCCGATGAGAAGCAACGATGAGATCTAGGCAGTATCATTATCATCATCATTATCAGGTCTTTCTTAGTCTCCACTTCAGGACCACGACCTTCTCTGCACTACCAGAACCATATATTAGCCAGAGCAGTCAGAGGATTTGGCCTACACTCTCCACGCTGGCCAGATGGGTTAGAGAGGACTCTTTGATGTTTATACACTTTGTTTAGCTGGTGTTTCCTAAGTCGCCTTCTACGACGTCCACGGGAAGACTTGGAGTGGTCCTATTCTACTCTGCCGGGAACCACACGGCAAACAAATACACTACACTAGGGTGGTATAAGCAAACTCAAATGATGCCTATTCACTCTTGCCTTGAAAATCCCTAACATTGAACCTACGAATAAGTAATAAGTCTAAACTTATTACTTATTCGGAGCATTGAACAAATCGGGAAACAGCTACGCGAATGAAGAAGAAGCTATGAAGAAGGCGAGTACTAACGTAGATAAAAGATAAAAATATATTTATTTTTTTCTCTATCAATCTAAGTTACAAAGTGGAAAAACAAAAACAAATATTTTTTATGTTGAGACGTCGTCTCAGATTAATTCAGAGTTATTTGCGTAAGATCAAAACTAAAAGGACACTTTTGATTTTTACAGGAAGAAGCGCCAAAGAGCTTCGTTCAAATACAGTAAGTTTCATTTTGAATATCATGTTGTAATGAATATTTTTTTCTTTTTCACCTACTTGGCTTAAATGAAGATCAATCTTCTTCACATTACAAAAAAAAAATACTCTATTTACAAAATTGTGTTTTTATAACATTTTAAATACAATTTTAATAATTACGTCTTTATACCTTACGGGATAGATATACTAAGCTCCGTGGCGCAGCGGTCAACACGCCAGCCTGCGACACGGGGGTCCCGGGTTCGATCCCCGGTCAGGTCATGATGGAAAACGATCTTTTTCAGTATGACCTGGGTCTTGGATGTTTATCTATATAAGTATATATTATAAAATATAGTATCGTTGAGTTAGTATCCTGCGACATAAGTTCAATTTGTGTGGGGCTGGCCCAATTTGTGTGATATGTAAAAAAAAATACCTATATGATTTAAAGGCCTCGTTTAGCATTTTGGTGAGCATATAGGTGGGCAACAGAATCCAAATAGTAAAGGATTATTAGCTGCATAGCCTATTGTCATGATTCCTTAGATTTTCGCCCATTTTCTTGGGGACAGAACTAAACTCCCCGCCACGAGAAGCTATAAATTAAGTACATCAATAAACTTCTACTGAGTTAGAGTTACCTAGCGACAATATTATGAGTTAACCAAATACAATTGACTTAAATTACTATACGGGTAATACGAAACTAAAGACCAATTCTAATTAGTCGGGTTATATTTTAACGATACAAAACGCTGTCGCTCAATGTTTTTTGGTACAGGAACGAGTCCGACTCCGCGAATGTAAACATTTGGCATATTTCTTTTGGCAAGTTTCTGTAGCAGTTTTTGCTATAAGTTTTTTTTATTAGCTATTGAGTATTACTGATTTATAATAAAGTTTCTGTAACAGTTTTTGCTGTAAATTGTTTTTTTTTTATTAGCTATTGAGTCTCAATGCAGGGCAAAAGATTTTTTACGTTGCCAAATAATCACTTCACCTGCAAACGCCCTCCATTATTTGTGGAAAAATATTTCTAACCATCTCTTCTTTGGTTTATTTTTTTACACAAAAATCAACAATATAATTTTTTATTTCATCCAAATGTTGCGAACCCCTGAACATTTGTTTACATAATTTATAGCTTCTTATGAAAGGGACTTTAGACGGTATATTCTTATTATTTTCTTTTCTTTTAGACAGCATGGGAAAGCTCATATTGTTGAATCCCTTTACTTATATTTTACTTTTTTATAAATATTTTTATTTTACTTTTAGAGTGGAACTGGCTAACAAATGGTTGAAGCGGCCGAACTGCAAGCCAGAAGTCAAGACGTCCGGTGAAGCCGCCGCTAGAAAAGTTATCGATATTGCAGAGAAGGTAATTTAGGCCAGATATAGAATCACGACTTTAAATCAGAGGCGCTTTTGGCAGATTGAGATTGTCCTCGGAAGTAAATATATACCTATTGTTTTAAAATATTGATTTGTTACAAAATATAGTATCGTAGAGTATCATGGGTTATGCTCATGTCTTATCCAACTTTGGGGTTAGATCAAGGTTAAAAAAGTTTTAAACCTAAATGTTTTTAGGGTTCCGTACAAAAGTTGAAAAACGGAACCCTTATAGGATCACTCGAGCGTCTGTCTGTCCGTCCGTCCGTCTGTCACAGCCGATTTTCTCCGAATCTACTGAACCAAATTAGATGAAATTTGGTAAGATAGTGTAATCCTATGACCCAAACACGGATGTGCAAAGTAAATAAAGATTTTTTTGAAATAAGGGTCATTTTTGGGGGCCCAATTACAACATTTTAAAAGAAAGTTTTGCAAACCTTACTGTGTCATATATCAAATGAAAGGGCTCATTATAAGGATCTCAAAAATATTTTTTTTTGTTCGGGTAAAGTCAATACTTTTGATTTTATTCACGAAAGAAGGCAAAAATTGACCATTCCCCCCCCCCTGATCTCCGAAACTACTGGGCCGAAAATTTTGAAAAAATTACAAATATAGTTCATTCCCTGAAGATTACAGGAAAAATAATAAGAATTCTATCACTTGAAAATTAAGTGGTAAACTCACAATAATAAGTTCATCTAGGGAAATAGTTCACTAAAACACCACTAGATGGCGCTAGTCAATTGAATAAAACATTTTTTGCACATTGTGTGTGTCGAAGCATATTGTACGGAACCCTCATTGCGCGAGTTTGACTCACACTTGGCCGGTTTTTTATAATAACTTTATTATAAAATACTATTTTACGTGCGGAGTTTACTTACCGACTACTGCCTTCTTCCACTTAAAATAAATTATTTTTCCGTCTTAAGATCCAAATAGTTTTTATCCTACCGACTGCGCCAATTTTCTACCCGCAGATATTTTGAATTTTCAGTATGAAATGTTTATTTTTAGATGGTGGTTGACATGAAGAATAATGAAAAAGAAGACATGAATGCCCTTATAAATGAAACTAAAGAACTGCTCAGTGAATGCTCGAAGAAATGTACGCCAGACAAAGCCAGGTTCGTAAGCTAGGTGTGTTATCATCATCAGGCCTTTTTAGTCTCCACTGCAGGAGCACGACCCTCTCTGTACTACCAGAGCCATATATTAGCCAGAGCAGTCAGAGGATTTGGTCTACAATCTCCGCACAGGCCAGACGGGTTGAAGAGGTCTCTTTGATGTTCATAAGCTTTGTTTAGCTTGTGTTTCCTTCCTGCAATGAGATCACAGCCAAGACCTTCCGGAGGATGGAGTAACATGAGTAGAGTAGACCGTTGTCGCAACGTGATTTTCTGGTTTGTAAGATAGTGTTTGACGACTATAATATACATGAATAGGCACTTTAGTAGTAAACATAAATATCAAATTTTTTACTTCCAAATAGGAAGCGTATAAAGATGTTCAAAAATCGCCTTCTACGACATCCACGGGAAGACTTGGAGTGATCCTATTCTACTCTGCCGGGAAACACCACAAGCAAACTTATTGATGAGCTAACCTTTTGCTGTCATTGTGGCATACATACACACTAACTGTTTGTTTACCGTTAAACTTTTATGTAAATGTATGTGTGTATTTTCGGTAACAATAAAACTGTTATCTACCTACCTAATATTATTGTTCTAGTCTACTAGTTGAAAGATTGAAAGCATTGAAGAAAGCAATCGAGCGGGGTGTTATTACCATGGTGGTCGAGGATCTCATAGAGGGAGAGGAACCCTTGCAAGACTTGGAGATCCTTGTGGATAGTGAGAGTGGTAAGTTAACATGATAAATCTATGAATTGAAAGAAATTTTTAGGATTTCCATGCTCAAATGTTACTAATTGGATCGTAATGCTACGGCGTCTGTTCGTTCTTTACAAGCCTTGTTTGGGGTATACCTGTATCATTTATGTATTGTAGCCTTGTTTGGGGTGTGCCTGTATCATTTATGTATTGTGTAGCAAATTAAAGAAATAATATGATGGGACACTTGTTGCGACACGACCATTTTATGAAAGTAAGTCCCGGTCAGGTCAATATGGAAAATGATTTTTTTTTTCAGATTGACCTGGGTCTTGGATGTTTATATAAGTATCTATTATAAAAAAATAGTATCGTTGAGTTTACGGTTAGGGTTATACGATGAGTTACAAAGGAGTTAGTAATTTATAGCTTTGAGTTTTTTGGCTGGCACGAGCTCCGTGGCCCAGCGGTCGAAACGCCAGGCTGCGACACGGATGGTCCCGGGTTCGATCCCCGGTCAGGTCAAGATGAAAAACGATCTTTTTCAGATTGACCTGGGTCTTGGATGTTTATCTTTATCTATATATGTATTTGTTATAAAATATGGTATCGTTGAGTTAGTATCCCATAACACAAGTCTCGAACTTACTCTGGGGCTAACTCAATCTGAGTGATTTGTCCGTATATATTTATTTATTTTATTTATTAAACGCGTCCTCAGACGAATCGAAGCGCAAGTTCCTGCTGGAGCGCAAGATCGCAGAGCTGTTAGCGCAGTTGGCGCGCGTCAGCCGCACGGCGCGCGCCGTGGCCAGCGCGGGCGCGGCCGGCCAGAAGACACATGTGGAAATCACCAAGTGCACGGAACAGGTACTTTAGCAAAGAAGATAATATACACTACGCGAAAAGAAACGACACTTAAGCATGTGTGCACGTTAAATCGCTTGCGGGTATGTGTGGGTATGTGATGTGTGCGGGGGCGGTGAGAGGCGCGCGGGGACGGCTCGCCACGGAACCGGCTTGGTCGAGGGCTGTGTTGTGTTTGCGTCTCTCGCACGTCTCGCACCGCAGGCACGAAGTGACGATTGAGTACCTACGCGTTGTCAACCCTACCGTCTCAAGGTCACCAGTGCTCGAACTCTCACGTATAGGAAGTGTCTCGACATTGTGACTATTGTTAATTTGTTTATGTACTTTAAAAATGTAAACAAACTTGATACGTTTTTTATTGAAATATATTACTTTTTAAATCAAAATCTTTACACTTTACCAATTAAATGTAGAATTAAATGTAATTTCATAAATTTGAAGTAAAATTTAAATATTTTGATTTATAAAAGGGTATATTCAAATAAAAAAACGAGAAAATAAGAAGATTGTTGTCATTTTTTAAGTACTTAAACAAATGGACTATAGTGGCTTTTAAAGAACAATTGATGGAATACATATTATTTATTGAAATCATTGTAATTAAGTGTGACGTAAAAAATTGTCTGCAAAGGCCTATTTTTTGGATAAATGTTTGAGATTTTAACTATTTTCATGCACAAGACCGCAATATGTGGCGATCTATGGGGGAGGCATATGTCCAACAGTGGACGTCACTGGCTGTTAGATAGATGGATAGAACTAATTTTTTTGCTGTGGAGGATTCTGTAGTCGAGGGGTAAAAGCGGGATTTCGATGTCTGTCTAACATAGAGCTGTATCGTAAAAGTATAACGATGAACGTGAAAGTACAAGTATTGATGGTATATAAACAAATACAAAAAAAGGGATCCCACCGAAGAAACGTACTTACATCTTTCTAGATTTTGACAATTGTGCAGCTAACTTATTGCTGACATGTCGAATAATTTACATTTGTTTTTTTTTTCACAGGCAAACCTCTTAGCTCCTCTACTAGTCAAGGCTGCACAAGAGCGTATCAGCACACCGGATAATAAGGTAACTTGTTTAGTTATATTCAGTACTGTAATCCGCTGGACATAGCAAGTGCTAGTCCCTCAAGTGGTATTTCTTCCCCTGCAAATAAAGCATAAGAATTGTGAGAACAGTGCATTTCCATATAAGATCAATAAATGAATAATAATAATTAAAACTACTTAAAATTAATTAAAATATTTACAAATTATATAGTCCCTGCAAACCATCACCTCGCGGTAACGTTCCCAAAAGCCTGGCAGCATTGCCACGTTGGATGGCAATGCTTATCCTTTGTGCCAAGTAATTGCCAGCCCTTTGGTCACGTGATACCTCGATAAGCCTCTTTGACAAAAAGTCAATATTTATAATATTTATATATTTAATTGAATTGTTATATTTTTATAAGACAACATTTAACGGTCTACAAATTGTAGGTTCGATGAAAACAAATATTAATGAATTTACGAAACTCACCCAGACAGAACTAAAAAGTGCTTACGTAAATGAGAATTTAATACAAGAGCCCGTTGGTTAGCTGTTTAAATGGTTAACAAAACATTTCATAAACCATGAAATTATTCTTTAGTAGCATTATCAATTTACCACAGTACCACCTCCGTGGTCCAGTGGTTAAGGCGTTTGCCTTGTTGACCCGGGGGTCGTGGGTTCGATTCCCACGGAAAACATACTTTGTTAAGTTGTTTCCAGTTTGGTTAGGACATTGCAGGCATGAATCACCTGATTGTCTGATAAGAAAGATGATTCTGTGCTTCGGAAGGCACGTTAAGCCGTTGGCCCCGGCTGCCATCTGGTAGTCGTTAAAGGAACCACGTCAGAGGCCGAGAGGCGGTTCCGAAAAACTCTGACACCAGGGTGTGCATGGTTGACTAACCGTGTCACCTACTCGAAATGATGATGATGACCACCAAAGAGAAATTAAAATTTCATTCCTGCTACTAAGATAACTGGCAGTCAACCACCGTACGTTTTAAAAGAAATTTCCTGCCACGTACGACCGAACTGTGGAATAAACTTTTCCTAATCGATACGACATTGGAACCTTCATAAAACGAGTTGATGTTTTTTTGAAAGGCCGGCAACAAACTTGTCACAGCGTCACTTACTATCAGGTGACCCACTTGCTCGATTGCCGTCCTATGACATAAAAAATCAATAGTGACATAAGTTTATCCAATGTGGAACTGCTGTTACAGGCTGCCATAGACAACTACAAGGCCCTGCTGGCTCAGTACGCGGAGTCCTTGTCCAAGGTTCGCGATCTGTGTGACCAGTCTGTGGACCCTATGGAGTTCGTGCAAACAGCGGGTGAGTGTTTACAGATTTCTTGTTGTGTTTTTTGAAAAAAATATATTGTCCTATACATACATACATATCATCACGCCTCTCTCCCATAGGGGTAGGCAAAGACATTTTTAATATATTGTCCTATATCTATGAATAGGACCAAGCGATCGGTGAATTTGTATGGGAGTTAGTGGGAGTCCAGTTTTTATATATTCACCTTTTCTTTCTTCTGATTTTGTATTTTATTAGGAACCCGATTCCTATATAAAAATAGTACCATGATTTGACAAATTAACATATTCTTAGAAGCGTCTTTGTCTGTTAATAAGCAGTGGACTAAGATGGTTCTTAAAGTAAGTGACATGACTGTTAATTTAATACCTACGGGGCGTCGCTAGGGAGTGGTAAGTCCTGAATATTGATTATAATATAGATATGATTTTTTTTCTTACAGGTGAGACGATGCAAAGAATGAGAGAAGAATCGAGCCACGATAACGACCCTCAGAAGTGTGTCTTCACGTCTACAGCTATTACCAAGTGAGTTACATATTTTTATTTTATTGAAAAAGTTCGTAAATAGATTATAAACAGAGTTAGAGAGCTTACAATACATTACAATAAGATAAATCTATTACAAAGTACATCATCTGGAAAAAGAAATGTTTCTGAGGAATTAACAATAGATTATTTTCATGTTGAAAACTTCTGATTTAAAGACTCATTTGATGTTCACCGAAACAAATTGTTATCCAATTTTAAAATCTCCCAGACTCGCCAATCGCGTTATCCAAGTAAGCATGTCGTCCAATAACGCGAAAGAAGATCCCGAGCTACGCAAAGCGTTGTCCGAGGCACAGCAACGCCTACAAGCGGCCGTGCCAGGCCCGCAGACGAGAAAGAGCACGATGCCTGACTGGAAGGATACTACTGCTGAGGTAAAAATATATATTTCTGTAACTACTAAGACTTGATGGAAACCTTAAACAAAATCTATATCACCAAGATTTCGTCATTGAAGTATGTCGTCTAGATATGAAAGAGCAACGTGAGAAATACCTACTCAAATCGTTGATGTACACATAATAAAAAGGTACAGGAAGCCATGCCAAATCCTGTCACATAAAAAGTATGGTAGTCAGACCGGAAGTACTACTGCAGAGGTGAACAAAAAAAACATATTTCCTTAGTTAATCGGATTGATTGAAACCTTAAGCAAAGTTTAATCACTAGGTTTTTGTCGAAGTATTTTGTTTAGACGTTTTTATGTATCTAGATTTGTCAATACTCTGAAAATATTATATGCTCAAATATTGGGATGAAAGTCTGTTCTAATTATTTTTCGGGCTTAACAAGTGTTTTGTAGCAGAATGAATGCAATCACGTTATAATACCTTGAACTGAACAGAACTGTATCAATGTTTAACGCTGATATTAAAAATATAATGAATAAATATGGCTTTCAAGAATATTGTAATGGAAGAAATAATTTTCTTATGTTTTAGATTCTACGCACAACCGGAGAGGTGGAGGCTGTCATGGGCGGCGAGATGATATTCCAAAACCAGCCGCAGTCTGACCAACCTATATTCGTAAGTAAATAGTATCATATTGCACTGAGTATGCATTGTTGTAAAAGTCATATTACTTTTAATTTATTAAAAAAATATTAAAAAATGATGTCAAATAATTGAATTAACATCAAGTGGGACAAGGATCATTTGGCACTTAGATGACATTGAAATGGGGTGCTATGTGTAATTACAACTGTAATTATTAGAGCTATCTATCTATCTCTATCTATCAGCCAGGGACGTCCACTGCTGGACATAGGTCTCACCCATAGATCGCCACAAATGGCGGTCTTGTGCATGCTGAGTCCACCAAATCCCGGCGACCTTGATGAGGGCGTCCGTGCACCTGGTCGGGGGTCGTCCCACGCTGCGCTTGCCTGTTCGTGGCCGCCACTCTAAGACTTTAGTTAGGGCTACCAGCTAACAAAATATTGTTAGTTTTATGAATAGAATTAAAAGCACGAAATATCCGCAACAAACATCATTTCGAGCTATCTTCCAAAAGTGACGCTTTTACAAGATGACGGCAATGGCAGCGTTTAGTTCCGATTATGGCCACGTGTCAAAAGATCCTTGTAGCACTGTACATACTTAATCTATGACAGTATATTGCTGATTTGCAGTATTGACAAAATTATACTCCCTCGTTTTTTTTACATTCTCTAAGTGGCTCAAACTAACAGTACATAAAAACATTCGTACTTGAAGGGACAATTATGCCCCTGTGATAGTTTTTACATCTTCATCACTACTGGCACAAGTACGATACGATTTTCGTACTTAAAAGTAAGCTCCAACTACTATCTATTGCAACTGTGCTGCTTACCGAAATAACATTTTGTTTTCTTATTTTATTACACACGGTATAATCAAAATGTGTTCCTTTTTAATAGGCAGCGGCGCGAGATCTACACACCGCGGTGCGCGAGTGGTCGGCCCGGGACAATGAGATTGTGGCCGTGGCCAAGCGCATGGCCGTGCTCATGGCCAAACTGTCTGCCTACATGAACACTAGTAAGTTAAGCTTTTCTCTTCACATTTGCGTTAGTGGCCAATTTCTTTTTTTATGTCATAGGACGGCAAACAAGCAAGCGGGTCGCCTGATGGTAAGTGATCACCGCTGCCTATGGCCCAACCAGGGGTGTGATAAGAGCGTTGCCGGATTTTTATTTTTCTCTCCAGAGGGGATCAGGATTGGCCTTCGGCTCTCTCACTCACCGAACGAAGCATATAATGGGTAAAGCTACTACTCGAAACGTCAATTTTCTGTGAGAGTGTGGTATTTCCCCGAACGAGCCGGCCCATTCATGCTACTAGCTAAAATTAATTTCGCCGGTAGCGTGGCTTCTTACTTAGCGATTTAATGAATATAGATAAAAGTATATATAGTAGTAGTATAAGTATATAGATAATAGTTTGTGAACTAAGCTCATCCAACAAGGAGTTATTAACAAGCACCATAGTCGTTGATGCAAATAGTAACACAGTCGAATAATGACGAGCTCCGTTGCGTGGCGGTCAAAACGCCTGCCTGCGACAAGGTTGGTCCCGGGTTCAATCGAATGAGGGATTTCAGGACTGATTTTTCCCCCAGGTAGTGACACTGCTGTCAAAATCCACCAATCATGTTTAATCACCAGTGCCGCTATCTGGTTTTCTGAAAATTCTCATTGGAGTAATATTTGAAAACTTCAAGTTAATATCAATTTAGACTTTATTAGACATGGTGACCACCGCCAACACCCCAGTCAAGCAATACTAATCGCAAATGTTGGCAAAAAAGCATCCTGCAGAGCTTAAAGTGTTTCCGGGCCGGATTAACCACAGCGAAAATACTGAATCCAGTGTTGCCACAAAGAATTTCGTAAATTCCTCATGGTTTTTATGTTTTATATTACGGTATGTAAATGTTTGCGATCGACAATTTTAGATCAGGGTTATATTTCTGTTTTGACAATGTCTTAGAGGCTGTGTAGACATGCTCACTAAAATGTTCAAACTGGTGGTGGCGTTATGTGTCGGATCGTTGAGTTCCCTCTAAGCACGTAGGGGCCAATACTGAACTGAGTTTCTTTTGGCGTATTCTTCTCAGCAGTGGTCTTTCCGAAACGCTAGTAGTTTTTGCAAAAAAAAAATAACAAGATAAATGACGTTCAAAAAGTGATACATGAGATCCAAAATTTGAATAAAAACTAGGTATTCATTTCATTTAATATGGTTGCCAGTGGGGACTGATCTGCTCGGCCTCTTTGAGACTACTTCATGTTCTGTTGTTTTTGTAATTTGCTCACTCGATCGTAAACATAAACAAGTTCCAAAAATAATGAATGTATAATGATATTGTAAAATGAAAACAGATGGAAAAAAAAGAAAAGTAAAAAAGAAAGAAGTATAATATAATCATACAAAGCCCTTCGGGCGAGTAGGCGACCTATACCGTTGAAAAGAGTTTCTTTCGGCATTTCTTCTCTGCAGTGGTCGGTTCCGAAATGCTAGTTGTCTGCAGCTTTTGAACAATAATTAGTAGATGCATAATACTTAATAAGGTACTTTTCTAATGTACAGACAAGAAGCATGAGCTGATCGTGACGTCGAAGGCCATCGTGAGCAACTCGCACGAGGTGGCCGAGCTCGCGCGCAAGCTGGCGCACGAGTGCACCGACATGAGGATCAAAACCGTGAGTATTAGCGAGTATATTTAACCGACTTCAAAAAAAGGAGAAGGTTAACAATGCGTCATAATGTTTTTTTTATGTATGTTCCCCGATTTCTCGAAGATGCCTGGAGTGCTATTTTTGAAAGCGTGACTCACTAAACGAGTGATTGACGCGAGTGTTTCCAAAAGGCCGCAATTTTGAATCGTTAGTCGACGAGTGATTGCAACGAGCGGTTGAGACCGCTCGTTTCCGCAGGCGACGAACGCTTTTATGTCAAAGTCACTTCCTGTCATTTGAAGTTCATCTGTCATCATTTTACGTTCCGTTTGACGCTACACTTCTTAAAAATTTTAAAATTCCTTAAAAACGTTAAAAAATTAAAAAAAAAATTCTGCGTGAAATAAGAAGAAATGAAATATTTTTAGTTGAAGGTTGGCAGCACTACAGTTCAAGCGATGGTTTCAAAAATATGGCGAAATGGTATCTCGTGACTTGGAAGACGAGTGTGACTTGTAGTCGTGCACGACTTGCGCTTTAGTGAGTCACGCGTTCAAAAATAGCACTCCTGGACAGATTAAAGAAATTATTTTTTTTTGTTCGATAGGTAATACTTTACAGATGGTCCCATTTAATTTTTATCGAAATGTGTCGAACGCTTTATGAAAAAATACACAAAAACCAAAAAAATGTTAACAGGTATGCCGTTCGGATTACACTTGTTTTAATTTTTTTCTTATGCTTGTTAAAAAAAACTTTTTTGTAAAAAATATTTTAAATTATAGTAGTTAGCCGTGTCTTGCACACTAATATTTTACTCTTAATAAAAAGATATAGGAAAAATGTAAGCGGGCAGGGTTTGAACTAGCAGTCTGTAGGCTATGTACGTCTAAAGCCTTACGAATTAGGCCACCGCGCTTCACATCATACACGTCGAATTTCTCCACCATATCCCATTCCTCTTATACACATTATTGCATGCGTCTCCTAACATAACTACCCCACTTCTACAAGTGTGGTATTTAACTCATTTTACAACTAAGTTGATTTTGATTGAGTTTTTCAAAACCGATTTTTCCTTCAGGTGGCGCTACTGTGTCAAAAGGTATTTTTGACAGTTGCTGTTAAAATCCACCAATCATGTTTAATCATCAATTTTGTGATTGGTGGGTTTTGACAGCTCCTGCCAAATTACATTAAATTCCTAAAACCCTCATTAATATGCAGGAGGCATTGTGATTATACTTACTTATGTCGATTATTATCTCAGCTCAGAGGTATGTATGAGTCGAGTCGTGTAGGTTTGAACTTGGAACCATTAAGTTGCAAGTCCGCCTCGTTGGTTTTCTTCTTCGCGAGTCGTACTGTCTGCTTTTTCATTTATTAATGGTGATAATCCTTGGTTTTAATGTATATATATCTCTTACAGAATCTTCTGCAAGTGTGCGACCGGATCCCCACCATCAGCGGCCAGCTGAAGATGTTGACTACTGTCAAAGGATCAACTCTGAGTCGCCAAGGTATACTACTTTTATAGTCATCACGTTATCAACTGAGTTGTGGGGCCATAAACGCCAATCGGGATAGGCATGTGCAACTGAGTCGTAGAGCCATAAACGCCAATCGGGATAGGCATGTGCAATGCACCCGAACGTGTTATCGATACCTGTGTCGATACTAAGCTACCTGCGAACATGCAATCGATGAATCACTAATAAAAGTAATGATATCATTATATCAGTATTATACATATTGCAGGAATTTATTTTAAATAAAAGTACAAATTAATCTTAATTAAAGCTTTTGCAAATTACATTGTTTATTAATGTTGAATAGGTTTCCTTACCCAAAGGGTGAAAACGGGACCCTATTACTCTGACTGCGATGTCTGTCTGTCACCAGGCTGCAGCTCGTAAACCGTGATAGCTAGACAGTTGAAATTTTCACAGATGATGTATTTCTGTTGCCGATAATATAACAACAAATACTAAAAACAGAAAAAGTATTTTTGGGGGCTTGCATACAACAATTGTGATTTTTTTTTGCCGTTTTTTGCTCTATATTATAATAGAAACATATAAACTCTTGAAATATTGACAGATTTAATTTAAAAGAATTTAATGGGAGCTCCCATTCAACAAACATTTTGTATAGATAATGTTACGGAACCCTTCATGCGCGAGACCGACTCGCACTTGGCCGATTTTTTTAAATAGGCACATTTGCTATTAATACGGTCCTTATGACATCGAAACTTGGATCGTAATGTTGTATTTACGGGACTAGGCCTTTTTACTTTACACCAATCACAACTGCTCAATAGTCCAATGGCACAGATGCACAATTGAACCATTTTCATAGAGTTCAAGAAAAAAGATTTTTAGTTTAGTAGTTTTAGTTCAGCATCAACGCTTTCTTCTGATTCGTATTTTAGATCCTATTTTCGGGCAACCATTCTTAGTTTATATTCTTATATGAGATGAAAAATATCTTTTTTAACCGACTTTAAAAAAAGGAGGAGGTTCTCAATTCGTTGGAATCTTTTTTTTATGTATGTTCCCCAATTTCTCAAAGACGCCTGGACCGAAATTCTTAATTTCGAAATTCTTTTTTATTCGATAGGTAATACTTTACAGATGGTCCCATTAAATTTTCATCGAATAATGTTGAGCGCTTTTTGAAAATATACTATGGAGGGTTGATGGACGGGGTGTTGATATAAGTGAAACTCACTAGTTGCAGGTTCGAAGATAAACTATTGACTGCTCCTTTATTATTGAATTAACATAGCTTTTATACAGATCTTAACTAGGACATAACTAGTCATTATCTTGTCTATTGAGGTTACACGTATACATACATACTTGTGCTAAATAATATTTTCTAATAATTCTATTTAACAAGGTTCAAGGGTAAATTCTTAGATAGTTATCTTGCACGTGGAATAATAATGATGTCGTGTGTCGTCACACCACACCTCCTTCCCTTTTTTTGAGACAAAAATTAACAATAATTTTTGGCTAATAAAATGTTCACAATTAATTTAAATATTACAGTTACGCCTATCTTCTTTTTTTTTAAACAAACATTTTCAAATATATTTTTACTTTCTGATTTAAAAAAAAAGCTATACAAATCTAAGTAGATACAAAAATTAGTTAAGGTTATTCAAGTACATAGTAGTTAAAGAAGAACCAGTTCATTTTCTTTCTAGGTTACATAATTAAGCGTTAGCACAAGCATAAGCATACATAAGCCATGTCGTACCTCTGTATAATTTTTATTTTAATAATAATGAATATATATCTTAAAAATATAAGTAGCTAGTACCTCATAGAGTAAAATGGATTACAATGTTTTAATTACTTCTAAATGTAGTGATTTTTAAAAATATATTATCTACTCCAATATAAAGATTATCGGCTTATATTAAGATACTACAAATAGCCATCAGATGGATGTTGAGTATAATGACAAAAATGTATACGTCAGGTCTTCCTATTTCAACTTGCCGCAATAAGTAATATGATAGTACATATATCTCCATGGAAGATCTCCTGTATTAATATTGGTATTAGTATTAGCATGACGTGTGTGTGCATCACTGTGTTATCTAGATCATTAAATTCTGTGGAAAAAGTAAATAATAACAGCAATTTCGTTTTAATGCTGCTTAGTAATAATTAATCATAAATTCGTCAGTTATATCTTATGTGAATTAGTGACTTAGTGACATGTGAAAGTTCATAGGTATAGTGTAAATAATAAAGATCATCACATTATAACATTAACAAGGTACATATCACACACAGGATACAAGGTAATTATTATGAATACACATTATTCATTTATTAGGACATATTTTGTGTCTCTAAAAGGCTCCTTATCTGGGCCTAGCCGAAAACGGCACTTTTGCTCGTTTGGCATTTTATTCATTATTCATTTCTTAGAACATTTGTGTTTCTAAAAGGCTCCTTTACTGGGCCAAGCCGAAAACGGCATTTTCGCTCGTTTGGCATTTTTACAGGCAAATTTCTAAATATCAACCTCACGAATGGTAGCTCGACCTAGACATGATCGGATTAGATAGAATAGATTTTAGCCTGCTCTTGTATCCTTATGACCTTGACATTTTCATATGATCCCTTTCAGCAGTGCAGCTCGTGCAACCTACTGATCATGTTTTACAAAACTTATTACACATTCATATATTTGTAGATGTACCTAATTATCTTTGCTACGTTATTTAATTTTTCTGTCGTTGAATAATACGATGCACAAAATCGTCACAATCAATATGAAACATGAGATAGACAGCATACGCTGCATTCCAATCTTAGTCGCTAACATCAACACGTCATACACGAAGCGTAAGATACGTAACTTCGTAACTTTTCATCGTTCTATTTTGAACAAAAATATCCACTAATCATAAAATACCATTGAATAAATGTTTTATCCCGTTAACAAGATTAAGTAATTATAATTAAAAAGAATGAATATATTTTTGCAATTTACATCTTGGTGAAAAACTTACTTCTTATTTTCGCGTATTCAATATTTTATAATTTTTCAATTACTCTTATAGTAATCGTTATTTATTATCGACGATACACTTCACATACCTGTTCGAGATTAAGGTCAATGTTACGTTTTGTAAAAGGATATGTTTCCTTGTCTTGTCCGGAGTGAAATACTGGTACCGTTGCTGGTTGCCGTTGCTGGCTGCCGCTGCTGGCTGCCGCTGCTATGTGCTGCTGCTGTAAGCTGCTGCGTACTGCATACGCTGGGTGGGCCGGGCTATACCCTGGACTCCGTGGGCCGGGATAACCCTGGACAGCGCCCGAACAACAAAATCTTCTTTTTTCAAAATCTCAGAATAAATTCTTGAAAAATTATATTATTTCTTCATAAGTACTCTTCATAGTTATGATGTCACTATTTATTTTTTTCTTTCTTCACAATTTATATCTTCATAAACATTTTTTTTTTCATATTTAACCATCTTGAACTTCTTATTTCCGTCCGTTTCTCCGTAGTTTGTTTGTTGCACACAAGTCTTTTCTTGTTTTAATTTTTCTTCAATGTGCGCCGAATTTCTTTTCTTCTTGTAGGGAAGCACTTATTTATTTAATTTGTGCGGTAAACGCGAACTGACATCCGTGCCCCAGTACCGACGAGGCACGGCACTGGCTAGGGTCGCCATATGGAGGGTTGATGGACGGGGTGTTGATATAAGTGAAACTCACTAGTTGCAGGTTCGAAGATAAACTATTGACTGCTCCTTTATTATTGAATTAACATAGCTTTTATACAGATCTTAACTAGGACATAACTAGTCATTATCTTGTCTATTGAGGTTACACGTATACATACATACTTGTGCTAAATAATATTTTCTAATAATTCTATTTAACAAGGTTCAAGGGTAAATTCTTAGATAGTTATCTTGCACGTGGAATAATAATGATGTCGTGTGTCGTCACACCACAATACACAAAATCCAAAAAAAATTTACATGAATGCCGTTTGGTTTAAACTTATTTCCATTTTATTCCTATGTTTATTCAAACAAATTGATAGGGTTGAAGTCGGTTTTTGTATTTTGTTAAAAATATCTTAAATTATTGAAAATACTTTTTGTTTTTTTTTTTAGGTAACAAGGAGGATCAAGAGAGTCTCAACATGTTGGTGGACAACGCGCAGAATCTCATGTTAAGTGTAAGTCAAGATTTTTTTTAATATATGAAAAGTACTTTTTAGTTTTTTAGTCTATGGGTGATATTAAAAAAAAAAACATGTATTTATTTATTATCTCTTAATATACTTGGTTTGTGTTTCCTAAGTCGCCTTCTACGACATCAACGGGAAGACTTAGAGTGACCCTATTCTACTCTGCCGGGACCTATACATGGCGAAATTTCGATCGTTCCGGACCATTAAAGGGGGGATTCAGCCTGTCAATATAAACAACTTTTCCTATGGGACAAATGCTGTAAACTCGAAAAAAATTTCGACATTCCTATACAAATTGCCCGGGCGGCTGAACACTTTTGTATGAAAATGTCGAAATAAAATTTGAGTTTCCAGCATTGGATCCATCCCATAGGAAAAATGGTTCATATCGACGGGCTGAATCACCCCTTTAAGGGTTCAGAACGATCAAAATTTCGCCATGTACAGCATTTTCTATTATTGATTGTAAAAAAATATTGTCTCCGCAGATCCAGGAGGTAGTTAAAGTGGCAGCGGGCGCGTCCGTGAAGATCGCCTCGCAACGTGGTGGCGTGCGCGTGCGCTGGGTGCGTAAAGCGTACTACTACTGAACACTACACCATAGTGCTATTTAGGCTTTGTGCAGATTAGGCGTGCGAACAGCTCCCCATTCTTTGTTTGATTAACGCCGGCTACTGTATGTAATTTCTAGCGACGGAATTAAACTATATAAACTGAGGCAGACGTGCCCTATACCCAGAAACAGACATATAAAAGCAATCGTGTCACGTGACGTAGACGGCGTCCTCACGGTACAGAGTGTAGGTGTGAGCGCTACGGTGTTAATTAGCTCCCTTTGAACGCTTCAAGATTTAGCACGTACAGCTCGTCTCTCTCAGTTTATATAGACGATAGAAGTCTTTGCGGAATTACATATTGGGCGTAAAACACACTGAGAAGGCATAAGGTGCAGATACGGCAAATGCATGGAACACTGTGATAGGATTATTGTTATATTGAAAATAACTAAACTCGCGAGAAAAAACTAAGTCGCGTTATTGATCGTTTTGTATTTGAAAATAGAGCTTATAATCCCATCATAGTGTCCCACGTCTGCGCCGTGCCTTCGTCGTTCGCCTTTTCAGTGTGTTTTACGCCTCACGCACGTAAGAGCCTAACCAGATCTGTATGGCACGGCGACACGTGTACCCAAACCTATTCGGTTGGGCCGCTCCACTTCAAAGTCAATCCGAAACATCCCAAATGAAAGCAACGTAGTAAAGGCAAGCAGTCAGACGCTCACAGCCTAATCTGTACTAAGCCTTATTGTGTACGATTATTATTGTAACTCCGAAACCACTAGGGTTTGCATTCAAAGCTCGCACTTGCCATTTGACAAGATATATTGTGTCCTATGTACGTAAAAGTATTTATTTTTAAAGTAATTTTTCGAGGTATCAAACTCTGTTGTTACTTTTTTACTGAGATTTAGATTGTAAGAGAAAGTGTCATATTTTTTGAGAAATATATTTTATATGCTTTTTACTTTTGAGATTTCATTTCATCCCTTGTCATTTATAACTTATCTTATACCTATATAATATGTGTCTTAAAGGGGCGACTCAGCCCGTTAATATGAACAACTTTACCTATGGGCCTTATGTTGGAATTCGAAAAAAAATTACATTCCTGGACATTCAGTCGGCTGTGCAATTTGTATGAAAATGCTTTTTATCCAAGTTTCAACCATTTGTCTCTGCTAATGCTGCCCTCTAGCGGGAGAACATTGCAGTATTATCTTCTATTGAGTCCTTTATAAGTTAGGATGGAACAAATTAATTTTACTTTTTACATAATCATAAATTCCAAAATGTGTCTTTGTACAAACACAACATTTTGGGCAGTCGCCCAAAATGTAAAGTATCAAAACTATTTTTTAACCGACTGATCAACCCAGAAGGACGGTAATGTTTTTCGAGCGTATGTATGTATGTATGTAAATATGTCTGTTTCATTGATGCATCCTGTAGTCCAAACGGCTGGACCGATTTTGAATTGTGAGGTATTATTAGATTTGTATTCTTCCCCGGAGTGTCATAGGCTATGTGACGTCAGAAAAACAAATATACAGCAGACGTTAAATGGCAAGAACTGGTAAAAATTTGTCCCTTTCTGTAGCCATTATTTCAGGTATAAATGCAACAATTTTGCAGGAGTAAATACTAAGTTCTGCTACGCGAGCTAGATGGCGCTGGATCAATTTTAAAACGCGCTATTGTAAAAACATCTGGCTCTGACGGAGTCTCAAAAGGAATGTTTAAACGCCTTCCACTGACCCTCTTCCTTCGTCCCAGCCTCCTGGAAGGAAGCACTCGTGATTGACGCCCACAAACCAGGCAAAGACCTGAAAAATCCCACATCATATCAAACTTTTGGCTTTTAAGTTCTTTGGGGTGAGCGGATCCTCCTCAAAAGACTCAAGGACTACGTAAAGTCCAAAAGTCTCATCACCGACGAGCATTTTGGATTTCGGGTTAAACATGCGTATCACTATCGCCTCATGTAGCATATCCTCAGATTCCGAACCAGGGATCGCTCCCTCCTTCAATATAACAATTTTTTGACAAAGTCTGACATTCTAGCTTAATTTCCAAACTGAAAACTTGGTCTTTTCCGAGCATATCATTCGAGACTTCTTGTCGAATAGGATATGTCTTTCGCTACTGAGTTGAAGGCTGTCTTCGAGACCCCGTCACATTTGAACCCACGTTCTACAAAACGCTCGCCCCCTTTCACCCCTCCTGTATTCGTTTTATACATGCAATATCCCTAAAACCTCTAACGTGGAGTTGGCTCTATTCGCTGACGATACGGCTCCCTATATGTTTCACTACATTAAATCAGTAGTTGTGAAACGTCTCCAATCTGCCTTCGACTCACTAGGCTTGTGGTTTAAGAGGTAGCACATCAAGGTTATTGTGATATTAGTCAAACCTTCACTAGGATCAGTCTTCCCGTACGGAAAGTCCATCCCTGGGTTAAAAAGGCTAAATACCTTGGTTTTGTACTCGATTCTTACATGACTTTTGGTCCCCAAAACTCGAAAGTCTGTAACCATGCCGCCTTCATAACAGGCCGTCTCAATCCCATGATAGGCAATGCTAGAATGTCACTAAGGAATAAGTTGACACTCTATAAGGTTTGCGTCGGCCCGAACATGACCTAAGTTGGCGTAGGGTTCTCATCTTGTCGCGATGGGGGGGCTCTAGTAGCCGCGGTCTCGCCACCCGCGGTGAAGCTAAGAGGAACCGGGCGGAAGGCGCTCGAGGAGGGTCTGGGCAACCCACCTCGCGCCTGACGTAGAGGAAGACAACCTCTTTAAAAAATTACCGGAGGAGGCCCTCACATTGAGTGGCCTGGCTGTGGGTGAAGGGGGTACTCTCCCTACACCTACAGTCGTAGTTGGGGTCGCGGGGGAAGAGGAGTGCCGGTATTCCGTTGCGCCGCTCTCCCTGTCCTCCGCGACCAAGCGTGGCCGTGGCGCTTGACGCGGCATCGGTGGGGCCGCAGGGAAGAGGAGTGTTGGTATGGCGATGCGCCGCTCTCCCTATCCTCTGCGGCCGATTTGGAGATGGCCTTGATCAGTCTCTGCTGCGCCGTGATCTGTGTTCCGAGGCGGCGGAGACTGATCAAGGCCAAAGTGAGGGCCAGTTGGGTGGCGGAGGCGGGACTTCGTCACTTGACAGATTCGAGTTGGAGGAGCGTGCTCGGGTGTCAGGCACGACCTTCGGGGGCGGGTTGTCGCGGCCAGGGGCCTATGAGCCCTTGACCGCGATAGCCCGCCCGGTGTAGGTGGCCGCTCCGATCCCGCTCTGCTGTCACTTTGTGACTGAGAGGGAGTCGTGAGCGTGCCTTGGAGGGGTCGCTAAGCGCGACCGCCGCGCCGGGGCTGTGGAGCGAGAGTAGCACACGCCCCCGGCACATGGCGGCTCAGTAGTGACACCGTGGAGTTTAGTGGCCACACCACATAACCGCGCGTGGCTTCCCGTAGCCCGTGCGGTATCCGAAGGGATTCTCCACGTTAAAAAAAAAAAGGTTTCTCCCATTCGCTTCATTGTTTCATTTAGCACGCCACCGGTAACCACAAGTACTTACGAATGATATAACTACTAGCAACAGCTAGTGGTTATATGATTCGTAAGTAACCGCGCAAAGCGCAAGTAAATAACGTCGCGGGTAACAACCCACGGCTTCACCCGCGTGATATATAGCCTATGTCCTTCTCAGTACCCTAACCTATGTGTATGCAAAATTTCATTTCACGCAATGATCGGTTCAGTAGATAGCGCGTGAAAGCGTAACAAACAAACAAATAAACAAACTCACTTTCGCATTTATAATATTAGGTAGGAAGTTAGGATTAGGATAGGATTTCGTTACTTAAAACTCTCCGGCTCCGAATAGCCAGAGGAATCCTTCTTTCCGACAATGCAAATTGCGGCCCATCAGGCATAAGAGAGTTTGCTTCTCTCCAAGCTTTGCGTGTACAAGCTATGCCCAAAGCCGAAGTCCGTCGCTCCTGGAGCCCTTTAGTGATGTTCGTCTGCTCTGCTCTCACCTCAAAAGTTCGGTGAAGTTTTCAAAATAAAATAAAAAAAAAGCGCTAAACGTTGACATTTTTGGCGTAAGCCGGTGCTTCTTTCAATAAATCAAACGAATATAATTAAAAGTAATACCAAATTCATGATATATTTCTTTATAGATTTAGGATTAAAAGAATAATAACTGGTGTATTGGCTGGTGCTAGTGACGCATACCACAGCGGCTTAAGAATTCTAAGCGTAACAACAGAATACATAATAGTACAAGGCGCAATAAACATGCTAAGTGGAGGCATAGAAACAACAAAGTACTTACTTAGCGTGACAAAAGGGATAACAAGTTGGTTCCGAAATTAAAAAATATTGTCAATTTTTCAGATATTTAAGATACGTCGGTTCAAAAGGCTATAGTTCCCCATATCACATCTACAGAACAACAAACATCACATCCATACGCTGCGGCAGGTTATACAGAAGACAAAAGAGTATAACCGGCCACTATACTTAGCGTTTGTGAACTATGAGGAAGTCTTCGATTCGATTGAATCGTGGGCCTTGCTTCGGTCTTTCCAGAAATGCCATATTGACCATTGCTATATCAAAGTGCTGAGGTGCTTATATACAGCAACAGCGATTCCACTGCAGATGGGGGTTCGAAGGGTAGACGTTATTTCTCTGAAACAGGCGGGGTCGCTTAAGGACCATGCTCAATGACCTCAACGAAGTTTTCCAATAAGTGGGCTCTAAAATTAACACGGACAAGACGAAAATTACGTCGAATGTTCATGTTGCGCCTTCACCAGTGATTGTTGGAAACTTACTCCTTAAACTTGCAGAGCAGTACATTTACTTGGGTCATTTGATCCAGGTAGGAAGTTCCAGTTTCAAGTACGAGATTTTTCAGTGAATCCGACTTGGCTGGGCAGCGTTCGAGAAGCTCCACGGTGTCTTTTCCTCCAAAATACCTCAGTGCCCAGTCAAAAGTCTTCAGCCAATATGTGTTACAAGTGATGATTGACGGGTACGAATCGTGGTCCCATAAAAAAGCTCTTGGTCGCTCAATCAAAGAGGGGTAGGTATGCTCGAAGTTTCGATATTGAATCAGAAACTGAGAGATCCGTAGAAGAACAAAGGTAATTGACATAGTTCAGCGGACTAGCTCTTTAAAGTGCGCGAGTGGGTGGAGGTCACATTGCGAAAAATCGATGGCTGATAGAGCATAAGTCTTTCCAACACTCAATTCTTCTGGCAACATCCATAGCCCGTTTACCTACTCATAAGGATCCAGGCACATTGCTGGTTATGTTAAGAATTACACCTATTAGCAAATATGTAGATTTTTTGGCAAAATAGCTCGGTTTGTTACAGAAACTTTTGAAGCCTTTTTATATCAGCAAATTCACCATCTTATGAATTATCCAAATTGAGAGCCGAATCTCCAGTCCAGTATTTTAACATGTTTAACCGTAAAATGTCAGACGTAAATATTGCTAATGGTTAGTCGGGTTCTTTAGATTTTTTAAATTAAATTACTTGTCACATTTTAATGCTCACCTCACAGAATATCAAATGTAATTGTACAGATCATGCAACTCGTGGAGTCCCTAGCGGGACTAACGTGTTGTATTTTATTTCTTCTTTTTTTTGGTAGGAACTTAGGAATTAGTAGCTAGCTCCTTGTGAGCTTTTGCTACTTCATTAGACTGATGAGGCGAGGGCTCGACCACACGATGGAATCAAAACCTATATGGTATACTTCCTGTTGACTCATCATCATGAAATTTTGCAGAGCCAAGTCGTATAGTATAGTATATAGTAATGTATTAGTACTAATACAGGAAAAAATCTGATAACTGCAAAATTTATCGTAAGTAATTAATTAAAAAGAATCATTTTTATATAATATTGGGAATGGCCAAAACAAATTAATTGAAGAAGATTTCAAGAGAAAGAAGCATATCTAGCTGGGTTTTACTTTTATTGCACCTTGTTTTCTCCGTATAAATAGACATACACAACATCTCTAAGGCACCTGGAGAAGATTTTAATTGAGGTATTCCTTGTAGCGCAACTATTTTGAAGCGCACATAATGAAGCTTAACCAAATTATTCCTCGGAGCGCATATGGTTATACTCTCATTTTGTAGTTGTTTTCTATTTCGAAATTTGTATCTTTGGAGATGTTTCTCCATGATAGCCGCCAACTGCGAAAAGCTTTTTGCTTTCGGCTTTTCCGGAATGCATAAATTGACAAACAATTCGTATGCTTCTGCCCCCATGACGGCGATAAGTGCCGAGACTTGCAGCTCCGCCGCTATCTTATTAACCTCAAAGTATTGTTCCAGTCGGTCTGCATATAGCCTCCAATCGTCCGTTCCCACATTGAATGGCCCAATTTTTCCGATAGCCATATTTCCTGCTACAGCACTTGCGATTGCCGACGTCGCACGTTCCTTTGATCCGTTCTCGTCGCCAATGAAGAATACAGCGCTCCAGGTTGCAGGATTTATCGAATATCTTGGAATAAGACGACAGTGTTGCTTCAACCATTTATTTTGCCGGGAAGAGAGAACAAGTGACAATCGTGACATTGACAGGGAAAAACGCTTTGACAATGATCAGAGTTTGTGGTGGGAGGTCAAGGGGTGCAGTTGGGGACAACCTTGGACGATTTTGCAAATTGATTTTGGTGGACTTTTTGTTAGACCTTTCCACTATTAACACTGGCTGTTTATGGAAAGTTATCATACTTTTTATGTTTTTAGAGTAACATCTGTCTGTCAATACAAAATACAAGTCTTTCTATCCTCTGCGACTTTTTATTATTATTATTCTTAGTTTATAATTCTTGATATTTTACTAAGAATAATAGGTTATGAGCCCTTGCCATGTCTTCAACTGAAGGAAAAAATGGAGCAGTCACGACAAGCGCTACGGGAAACCCTGGTCCATCAGGAAGCTTAGTCCCTAGCGGAGTCCCACCAATCCCTAAACTAGAAGGACGAAGTAATTTTGCAACATGGAGTTTTGGCATGAAGATGTTCCTAACAGACTGCGGTCTATGGAAATGCGTCGAAAACCCATCGCAAGTGGCAGTGGAAAGGTCAGATTATTTAAGACTAGATGAACAAACTCGGGCAAAAATTTGTCTAGCCATCTCACCACGATTTTACCCAACGGTAAAATCGTGTAAAACGGCTAAAGAGACATGGGATAAGCTAATGGAGCAGTACGCAGATAAAGGTTTAGACAGAAGGCTGAATTTATTAAGACAGCTTTTCAATGTAAGACTAACAGGAGATATGGAAGCCTACGTAAACAACATTAGGGATATACAAGAGAAACTGATAGAGATAAATGCAGAACTTGACGATGAATTTATCGGGGTCATCATGCTCGCTGGGTTACCAGATACTTTCAAGCCCTTGATTATGGCCTTAGAACATTCTGGAGCTCGCATAACATCGGATTCTGTGGCTACGATGCTGCTTAAAGAAGATAGAAAGCATCCACAAGAAATTGAACCGACTACGAGTGCCCTGACATCGTCTACACCTAAGCAGTGCAAGTTTTGTAAGAAATTTGGTCACGTTATAAATCAGTGTCGAAAACGTAAACAAAATAAAACAAACAATATTGTAAATTCAAAATCTAATATTACATCTGATATAACACTTTCATCTTCTTTATCACTTCTCACACATCCCACAGGTTCCTATTTCAAGGATTATTGGTTATTGGATTCTGGAGCAACTTCACACATGTGTCACAACAAGAACTGTTTCCTGGACTTCACACCGATGTCCAAACCAATCTATGTTGCCAATAATGAACGCATTCCTTGTGAAGGCACAGGTACTGTTAGCTTTCCTTTATCTAGCCTGAATACAGTTTCAGATGTACTATACGTTCCGGACATAGCGTCAAACTTGCTATCGGTTAGAAGTCTAGTAAATAGTGGTTTTGTCACAGTATTCTCTCAACGCGGTGCAACTATACTTCGCAGGCAAGACTGTAAAGTATCTGGTCATGTTGTAGCAACAGCATCAAATTACAACAATTTATATAAGCTTGATGTTCCTAGCCAAGCAAATTTTACAAATATTTGTAAACAAACAGCGTTGCTATGGCATAGACGGCTTGGACATTTGAATGACAAATCACTCAAAATCCTGAAAAATAAAAAAGTAGGCATAGAGTTTTCTGACAGGTTGCATGAAACCTGCATACCGTGCTTACAAGGGAAATTAGCAAAGAGGCCATTTCAGAACTCTATAAGTAAGACAAAGGAGGTACTACACCTAGTCCATTCGGATTTATGTGGACCTATGAGTACACATTCATGGGGTGGAGCCTTATATTTACTTACTTTTACAGATGACTTTAGTCGCAAAACTTTTGGATATCTTTTGAAATCTAAAACTGAAGTTTTCATGAAGTTTGTTGAGTTCAAGCATTTGGTTGAGAACCAAACGGGCCACAAAATAAAAATTCTTCGCACAGATAATGGCACAGAGTATGTCAATCATGCGATGACTACTTTTTTGAAGGAATGTGGTATTCTGCATCAGACCACAATACCTTTCACGCCTCAACAGAACGCTGTTTCTGAAAGAGCGAACAGGACTATTATAGAGAAAGCTCGCTCAATGCTTGAAGATGCAAAGCTACCTAAAGCTTACTGGGGTGAAGCTGTCAATACGGCAATTTATCTTAAAAACCGTTCTCCTACGCAAGCCTTGAACAACAGGATTCCTGAAGAGATTTGGACCGGAACCAAAGTAAACCTTTCTCATTTGAGAGTCTTCGGTTGCTTGGCCCATACACTCATTCCCAAAGAGAAACGGACGAAGCTGGAATCTAAAACTCAAGCATGCATTTTCGTAGGATATGCAACTGAAAGCAAAGGTTACAGACTCATTAACCCCAATAACCCAAGAAAAGTCATCATTTCCAGAGATGTCATCTTCATTGAAGATAAGACCTTTCAATACTCTGATGAAAATGTAGTTCCTTCAACTCCTCAAGAGCCACAAGTTTTTGTACCTATTTTCCATCCAGTTCCACCTACCCAGCCCGTTGCAGAACCATCAAATTCAGTGTCTGAACAACCTGAATCTGAACCTTGTAGTTCTGCACAGCCTCCAGCCGATAACAGATCATCGTCAAATCCAGAACTATACATAGAACAATTTTATGATTCGGAAGCAACGGAACCTGAACCGATAGTAGAAGAGTCATCTGAGAGGCGATATCCCATAAGAGAAAGACGTCCTCCACAGAGATTTGAAGACCTCTATCTTACTTCAGATTCGGAACCCGAAAGTTACAAGGAAGTTCTAGATGATCTACACAAAGAAAAATGGCTCGAAGCAATGAAGGCTGAATATGACTCGTTGTCTAAACATGGTACATGGATCCTAGTTGATCGACCTACAAATAGGAAGACAACTAAATGTAAATGGGTATTTAAAATAAAAAAGGACACAAGTGGCCAAATTATAAAGTACAAAGCTAGACTAGTAGCAAAAGGATTTACACAGGTCGCAGGAGTAGACTATGGTGAAACATTTGCACCTGTTGCTAGGTTGTCTACTGTACGTCTACTACTCGCATATGCTGTACAACATGGTATTCACGTTGATCACCTAGATGTAGAAACAGCTTTCTTAAATGGAGACTTAGAAGAGGAAATATATATGGAACAACCGGATGGCTTCTCAAAAGACTCAAAAAATAAAGTATGTTTATTAAAAAAGTCTCTATACGGACTTAAACAAGCTCCACGACAGTGGAACTTAAAAGTGTGTGAGGCTATGCGTAAACTCTCCCTACAAAATGTAACAAATGAGCACTGTCTTTATTACAGGCGAGAAAATAGTGATTTACTCATTGTTGCTGTGTTTGTTGATGATTTTTTTGTTGTCTGTACAAATGATATAATGAAAAATCAATTCAAACAAGAAATGAATTCAAAATCAAGGATCTTGGTCTTCTTAAGGATTGCTTAGGTATGAGAGTGGAGCAAACCTCTGATACTATTGCAATTGACCAAACAAAGTATATTGAAAAATTACTAGAGAAATTCAATATGAATGATGCTTTGACGGTTACTACACCTCTGGAACTTGGCCTGAAACTCACACATCCCGAAGCGGGAGATGTGAATATAGAAGTGCCATACCAAGAACTCATTGGCTCATTAATGTACATTGCTATCGGTACTAGACCTGACATTGCTCATACGGTCTCTTACTTATCTCAATTCAATGCACATTACGGGGGAGTGCACTGGAAAGCAGCCAAACGAGTTCTGAGATATCTCAAAGGCACCAAGGACTTAAAAATTAAATATAAGAAAAATGGCCAAATGTATCCCATTGGTTTTGTAGATGCCGATTATGGGAATAACATCTTGGATCGACGATCGTATACGGGATTCACTTTTATGATGAGCGGAGCACCCATTTCATGGGAATCACGCAAGCAGCGTACTGTCGCACTTTCAACTACAGAAGCCGAATACATGGCTCTGGCGGATGCTTGCAAGGAGGCTATCTACCTCCAGACCCTCATCTTACAGGTTTTTGCCATCACTCATCCCATAATCATTCATACTGACAATCAAAGTTCTATAAAACTGGCACATAACAACACCTTTCACGCACGAACCAAACACATCGACATCAGACATCACTTTATTCGCGACTCACTTGCACAGCATCATCTCTATATTCAATACATTCCAACCGCAGACATGATCGCAGATATACTTACCAAACCACTAGCTAAATTAAAGCATAACAAATGTTTAAGATTGCTAGGTTTTGGTTAAATGTTGGATTACGAGGAGTGTGTAGGTATAGTGTGAGTTTAGCAATTATTGTGAATGTATATTATGTTAGTGTTAGGATTTGTTAAGTTGTTTAGTGTACAGTGTAAGATTTGATATGCATTTATTTGTAACGGGTGTTAATATTGCGGGGGAGTGTTAGACCTTTCCACTATTAACACTGGCTGTTTATGGAAAGTTATCATACTTTTTATGTTTTTAGAGTAACATCTGTCTGTCAATACAAAATACAAGTCTTTCTATCCTCTGCGACTTTTTATTATTATTATTCTTAGTTTATAATTCTTGATATTTTACTAAGAATAATACTTTTTAATATAAAATTGCTGTAGTTTGGTGTTATAAATGCTCGTGCTCATGGAACAATTTGTGAAATAGTTAAAGTGGACTGTTATATGGACTCGTATAGACTTGTCAATATAAGCTCCCGACCACGAGGCATCAAAGAACATACGCCATCTTTGATGCTACTTGTTACAACTTTACCGTACAACACCGATACTTAGTTTCTCAATTTACTGGACATTGGCAGAATCACTGAAATCTCGGTGGAAGCCATATTATAAAACAGAAGAAGAAGACAATGATCAGGCCTTGACTGTTGCCTACATACATTACACTTTTAGTTGCGCTTACGATAGCAATTTCAAATATGTGTTAAAATTTAATTCCGCGAAGCGCACCTATCTTTTACTTTTGAATAGAGCTGGGAACTAACTGAAGACATTGACAACAGAAGTGCACCTTCTTTTTTTTTTGAAAGTGGGTGCGCTTCGTGGAATAAAATTTTAATATTTTAAGTTGCTATGCGCTACCAAGAATACCTTTTTTAATTAGCTTAACATGGGAACCGGAGGGCACCGAATATTAAGACACGGGAACCAGCGGGCAGCGGTTGGTGAGAAACAGAAATCGGAAGTCACCTCCTCTCAATTCATTTCAGGTTCCGAATCCTAGCTTTCTTCTTTACTTCGCACGATATCAGCCATCTTTGATTGTGAGATCATTAACACACAATCATTCTTAACAATGAGGAGCCCGATGGTCCAGTGGGTGTGAGCTCTATGAGCGCTTACGTATGTTAAGCAACCGCTGGTGCAGTCCCTACTTGGATGGGTGACCGCAAGTGGCATAAAAATATCTCGAGCTCCTCCGTGATTCGGAAGGCACGTTAAGCCGTTGGTCCCGGCTGTCATTGTTGATGGCAGTCGTTAAGCTATGTCAGATGCCTTAAGGCAGCTTGAAAAATCTGACACCAGTGTTGGCCACTTACACATACGAAAAACAAACAAACAAAATCACGCCAGAATTTCTTGAGCTTTCTTCTTCTGCTGGCGGCAGCTATGTGGCAGTGAACACAAGACTACACGACGAGCTCTGGTGACTTACAATTCTTCCACCGCGAATGATTTGCTGTGTGGTTCCCTGGAGAGTAGAATAGGACCACTCCAAGCTATATTTCATTGTTCACGACTGTAATCCACCTGAGAATCCGTCCAATTGCGAATCTGTCCACTTGCTACGTAAGTCCGTGGATGTCGTAGAAGGCGACTTAGGAAACACAAGCTAAAAAAGCTTATAAACATCAAAGAAACCTCTCCAACTCGTCTGGCTAGCGTGGAGAGTGTAGGCCAAATCCTCTGACTGCTTTGGCTAAAATATGGCTTTGGTAGTACAGAGAGGGTCGTGCTCCTGCAGTGAAAACTAAAAAAGACCTGATGATGATGATGAATGATTTGCAGTCAGCTCCAGTCTTTTCAGTTTATTTAGAAATTATGACCAAGTGTATGTCGTGGATTACGAGTAAAAACCATGATTGAGTTAGGAATGTTTTTGATTCACGATCAAAGAGTATTATGTGCCGTTACACCGCAGAAATCGATTGCCATTGTAGGTACTTAATTCTTCGAAAAACAACTCTGTCTACGACGTTAATATATTAAATCTTCGGTTGTTCAGTCTTTAAGAAAGTATGCCGATTTGTTGACCATTTGCCCTGCAACAAGAAAAAAAATGTTGAATACCTACAAAAAGTTTTTGAAAACAGTTTCCTTGCGCATAAGTTCTTTTATGAGTCTCACCATCATCATCTTCGGGTCTTTTTTAGTCTCCACTGCAGGCGCATAACCCTGTCTGTACTCCCAAGGCCATATATTAGCTAGAGCAGTCAGAAGATTTGGCCTAAACTCTCCACGCTGGACAGACGAGCTGGAGAGGTCTCTTTAATGTTAAAAAGCTTTGTTTAGCTTGGGTTTCCTAAGTCGCCTTCTCTGACATCCATGGGAAGACTTGGAGTGGTTCTATTCTACGCTGCCGGTAACAAAAATTGCAACACTTACAAACGTTTGCGTGCGTCGATTTTACTTTGAATTCGGATTAGTCGTCAATCTAAAATTTCAAATAATCGAGCCATCAATCTACGTATCGACAAGTATGGAGGGTACTGGCAACTAGGACCGCAACCATCTTGGATTAAAAAATGACATCGAGTTTGTGGTGGGAAGTCAAGGGGTACAGTTGAAGTTTGCCTTAGACAATTTTGCAAATTGATTTTAGTGGACTATATCATATGAAATTGGTGTAGTTTGGTGTTATAAATGCTCGTGCTCATGAACAATTTGTGAAATAGTTAAAGTGGACTGATAAATGGACTCGTATAGATTTGCCGCCCCAAGCTCCCACGAGGCGTCAAAGAACATACGCCATCTTTGATGCTACTTGGAAAAACTTTACCGAACAACACCGATACTTAGTATCTCATTATACTGGACATTGGCAGAATCACTGAAATTTCGGTGGAAGCCATAATATGAAACAGAACAACAGAAAAAAATGACATCCATTTCGTTATTACATAAAAGTCACGTTTGCCATCTCCTATAGTTCTGTGGTCATCTCGGATTTTATATCTGACGTTAGTTTTGACAACAACTTCCCAAAAAATCCATAAAACTTCACGCATGTCGATTTTTCATGAAAGGTTGCGTCCGGCATAATGAATTCCAAAAATGTCGTTGAGTTTTTCGATGTTTATCCCAAAAGCTACCAAAAATATTAATATAATATTCAAATTCAGTTTGTTCTAGAAATAATACATACTTTTTATGGGAGCGGGAAATACACCGAAGGGGCATTAAATTTCGGATAAGACTATTCCTACTAAATCAACTTCAATTTTAATACTGCACAGCTCATTACCTGACATCACCAAGTAGTCCCTCAAAAGCACAGACCAAGTCTCTCCTCTTCAGCTCGAAGGCCGACCATCTTATGGTTTCGTCTTCTTCTACGTAGTCGGACCGATTTTTCACGTCTTGGACTAGTGATAAGGTACTGTTGGTGAGGTATCTAAAAAGAAATTAAAATTTTAACCCTAAGTCACACTCAAAACAACCAATATATATTTTTAATGAAATTTCCTTTTATAATATTCATCATCATCATTATCTCAGCCACAAGAAGTCGACTGCTTGACATAGGCCTCCCCCAAGGATTCAAATAAATAAATATAAATATATACGGACAAACTACACAGATTGAGCTAGCCCCAAAGTAAGTTCTTAAGTAAGACTTGTGTTATGGGATTCTAACTCAACGATACTATATTTTACAACAAATACATATATAGATATATATCCAAGACCCAGGTCAATCTGAAAAAGATCATTTTTCATCTTGACCTGACCGGGGATCGAACCCGGGACCATCCGTGTCACAGGCTGGCATGTTGACCGCTGCGCCACGGAGCTCGTACGACTAGGTACGATCCAACGTACGTTCCAATACGACTGGTTGGAAGCGGCCTGCATCTAGCGCCTTCCTGCAACCTTAATGAGGTTGTCCGACCACCTGGTCGGTGGGTGTCCAACGCTGCGCTTGCCGGATTAAGTATATTAATATTTTGTATATAAAATATCGTGCGAAGGCGAGTGGTCACACGTTCAAAAGTACCCCTGGTCGTTTTAAATAAGGTTTAAATCCTATCATAATACGCCTGTACCATATGCCTACTCCGTTTGTTTTACGCGTAGGTACTTTATTTGAAAGTGTCATCATCAGGTCCTTTCTAGTCTCTACTGCAGGAGCACGACCCTCTCTGTACTATCAGAGCCAATACATTAGAGCCAATACATTCAAAAGATTTGCTACACTCCCCACTCTGTCCAGACGGTATAGAGAGGTCTCTTTGATGTTTATAAGCTTTGTTCAGTTTGTGTTTCCTAAGTCGCCTTCTACGACATCCACGGGAAGACTTGAAGTGGTCCTATTTTACTCTGCTGAGAACCACACGGCACAGATAAGACACATCTGAATAAAATTACATATAAAGCTTGTAAAAAGAGTCCAACTCACTTTGCAGCCCTTAGCACCTGGTCACAGCGATTTCGTGCGTCATCCGACACGGTTCCGGCAGCCGGGACAACCGGGGTCAGGCCCGGATGTTCTGTTAGCTCGCTCACTGCCTTTAATCGGTTCAGCATCTGCATGGTGGCATTCGAAACCCTCTCCTGATAGTTTGGACAATCATCTCCCTCCTCTTCCTGTGAAACGATAAACCGTCTCACCAAACAAATTAATCATCATCATCAGGTCTTTCTAGTCTCCACTGCAGAAGCACGACCCTCTCTGTACTACCAGAGCCATATACTAGCCTGAGTAGTCAGAGGATTTGGCCTACACTCTCCACGCTGGCCAGACGGGTTGGAGAGGTCTCTTTGATGTTCATAAGCTTTGTTTAGCTTGTGTTTCCTTAGTCGCCTTTTACGACATCCACGGTATGACTTGGAGTGGTCCTATTCTACTCTGCCGGGAACCACACGGCGAGAAAATAAACAAACAAATTAATTATAATACAATTTTTGTATAATTACTATAATCCAGATTAATATATTCGTGTTACTCGCTGACAATTGCTATGACTTTTAAAAATAAGCTAAGATTTTAAAAACTAATTAACACACATAATTGATCTAGATTTTTTCTCTTTATAAAAGTTACTACTTAAGACTTTATTCAATTAAAATACGCAAAGTATTAGACTGAACTATCGCTCACATATCTGCTTTTTTGGATCACTGTTCTATGTTGAAATATTTTCCTTTGTGTTTGTTGTCGCTTAACCTTGTACGATTTAATACTTGAAACTACCCTCCAATTTTCTTTTAATTTAGTGTATATCTCTTATTTAAGTAAACTGTACTTTTTTAATGACTTAAATAAACACTCTATAAACTCAAATGGCAATCCAGAGCGGTGTGGACGGCCAACTAAGGTGAACCAAAGCTGAGATTCCTGCGAGTTCTCTTGGGTTTCACCTCAACTGATGAAGACACGTCGGAGGCGAGGGCTCTGACTGACTCTCTGGAGTACTCGGGTTTGTGGTGTCGGTACTCACCAACAGCTCGCCGCAGGTTGCCCTGCGGCTTTATTTTTATTTTCTTTATTTATTTTTACGCATATTTATTACATTTTTAAAAATTTAATTTAAAAAAAGCTTTAAAATATATTAAAAACTGGCTGTAACCCGCGGCTTCGCTCGCGTGTTATATAGCCTATTGTCCTTCTCAGTAGTTCTCAGTTTGTCCTAAATTTCATAATGATCGGTTCAGTGGATAGGGCGTGTAAGCGTAACAAACAAACAAA
Source organism: Rhodophaea formosa (assembly GCA_963082605.1). Taxonomy (NCBI): domain Eukaryota; kingdom Metazoa; phylum Arthropoda; class Insecta; order Lepidoptera; family Pyralidae; genus Rhodophaea; species Rhodophaea formosa. The sequence continues at coordinate 12,875,850 of OY720228.1, read as the reverse complement.
TAAACAAACAAACTCACTTTCGCATTTTTAATATTATTTGGTAAGATGGGATAGTAGTCCACCGGTATCAGGAACAGGGTCCAAGTTACCGGTGGTCAGGGCTCCAGGGTAAGGAACCTCCTAACAATACGGGCCATGTCTATGAGAACCGCTTTCTGAATCAAGCTCTCCAGCTGCCTCACGAGAGCCTCTTTAGGAGCCAAACTGCCAAGAGCCTCGATCAGATCGAGGCTCTTGGCAGTTAAGCCATGGGTTACTGCTAACTGCTACTGTGGGCTATTTTCCACACTTAGGCCGCCTATTTGGGCCCATTATGTGTGAACAGAAGGTGTTGATAGGAGATCCCAGATCTCCTTCCTTTACGGGTTGCTTCCGTTGTTTTACCCGGGCCAACCCAGCTAAATAATGGGTTAATATCCTAATCTTAACTATAATATCCCATCCCGTCCCGTCCCGTACCGTCCTTTCCCGTCCCATCCCATCCCGTACCAACCCATCCCAACCCATCCCATCCCATCCCATATATCCCATATATCCCATATATCCCATATATCCCATATATTCTCTCTCGTTTTCGTTCGTTCGTTTCGATCGTCATTCGTTCTCGATCTTCCTCACAAAGTGACCTCCGTAATCTGACGGAAGATGGCAACCAATTCATTCTACTGAGAAAACGGAAGGATAGAGATGACACTGCTGATCAGAATCTCCGTGATGAAATCCTACTATTACTAAACAACATGAAAAAAGACCAAAATCAACGGCACGATTCATTAAAAGAATCTCTGAATGAAATAATTCAACAAAATAAAGGCATTATAAAAGCACAGCAGAAAATAGAAGAGAAACTTGAATCCATAGCAGCTAAGTGTGAAAATCTTCAGATACAAGCTGATGTCACAAAAAAGGAGCAGGAAACAATGAAAGTAAAAATTGGAGAACTAGAAGATTCTATTGAAGAAATAAACTGCAGGCAGAATGCCGCTTCCATTGAAATAAGAAACTTGCCGGATATAGAGAAAGAAAATTTAGAAAAAGTAGTAGAAAAGATTCATTTTTCCTTGGGGTTCAATGCGGAAAGCACCAAAGTCAAAGAAATAAGGCAAAAAAAGACCAGAGATATCAAACATCTAGTAGTAGAATATCAGTCTGAGGGCATACGTGATGAAGTACTCAGTGCTGTCAAGAAATACAATAAGAAAAACGAGAAAAATAAGCTCAACTCTACAACGCTTGGACTTGACAGGGAAAGTAAAGCTATATACTTCTCAGAAGTCCTCAGTTACAATGCCAAGCTCCTACACTGGCATGCCAGAGATCTTGTAAAGAATTTTGACTACAAATTCTGCTGGATAAAGCGTGGTAAAATTTATGTGAGAAAATCGGATGGTTCGCCAGCTCTACGCATCAAAACCCTCGACCAAATTGAAAAACTGAAGACCGGTTATCCAGCAATGACATGACTATATGGTGGAAAGTTCTACAGGGTATACCTTTCCTTCAGTTTATTTTTTCTACTTAAGTCAGTCATTTTCTCCTTGTTTAGTATTGTAAGTAAGAAGCCATCTACTTCTGTTGATAGTCGTCTAAAATTATGTATATATATAAATATTCCTCAAATTCTTACTATATGTCCTATGTATTTATCATATTATTACACACTGTCTCTTTGCCCTATTATTTGCGCGCTCTCTCACAGCTATGGTATATTCAAAAAAACATTTGAAATAATGACTTTTACTTTCTGTTACTTCTCCGGTCTTACCACAGCATCGCTAAACATAATCTTCCTACATCGATATGATATCGATAACTTTCTATTTATAACAAAAATTACATATTACACAATTAAATGAATAAGTTAGACAACATTTTGTCAGACATTGACTCCAGTGTTAATGTCGGAAAAGCGGTGTCTGTGGAAGATCCGGAGCTGTGCAGTGCCATTATTTCTAGTCCAAACAAGTCTTTAAATATTATTACACAAAATATAAGGAGTATAAATCGTAACTTTGATGACTTAACTATACTAATGGACCAAACAAAGATTGAACAAGATGTCATTGTATTAACTGAATGTCGATTAAATGAAAATATTGTTCTACCCATTCTAAATAATTATAACTCTTTCAAAACTTCTAAATATATAAACCAGAATGACGGAACAGTTGTTTATGTTAAAAAAAATTATACCGTTACAGTAAAAGAACCAGATTATTTCAGAGATGCAAATTGTCTTGTTGTAACTTTCCAGAATAGCTTTGCAGTAATCTGTATCTATAGGCCTCCGTGTTTTTATAATATAAAAAATTTTTTAGAATCCCTTGATAAACTTCTTATTGAACTAAAAATGTACAACAACATAATAATGGTAGGCGACATAAATATAGACATTAAACATAATAATACAGATAGACGGTCGCCGGAGTATTTGGATCTCCTAACATTTCATGGATTACTGCCAACTCATACACTTATAACCCGTGACAAAAAATGTATAGATCACTATTTTGCAAAAACAAAACATTCTACAACTACTATAGTATGTCAAACAACAATAACTGATCATTACTGTGTGCTATTGTCGCTTCCAAAAAAACCAAAATTTAGAAAAAATATAAAGAAATACACTAAAAAGATAAACTATGCGAAGGCTATAGAAGAGTTGCAATTGGTAGATTGGCATAAAATGATTCCTACAAACGATCCTAATAACGCGACTGACACGCTTATCTCTGTAATTAAAACGGTTCTTACAAAACATACAGTAATAAAGAAGCTGTCATGCAGAAAAAGAAACACAAAGCCATGGGTGACCCCTGGCCTAGTGAGATGTATACGGAATAGAAATAAACTTCAACAAAATCTAAAAAAAGATCCAAATAACAATGTTCTTCGTTTAACCTACACACGATACAGGAATACTTGTAATAATCTTTTAAAAAAGCTAAAAAGGACATACTACAGAAGAGAATTAAATAAATATAATAGTAACCTAAAACAACAGTGGTCCATAGTAAAAAATATATGTTATCTAGACAAAAACAATAATAGTTCAGATGATCTTCTTACCCTTAAACATAACCCATTAGAGTCAGTTAACTGTATAAATGAATATTTTTCTAACGTTGGCAATAACCTAGCGAGTAATATTTTACAAAAACTCAATACTAACGAAAATAATTTAAAAAGTAAAGCTCGAAAAATCCTACCATCTAGTTCAAATTCCTTTGTACTTTTACCAACTGATGTATCGGAAGTAACAACTATTATTAAAACTCTTAAATCTACTCCATCTACAGGACATGACGGAATCTCGACTTTTTTCTTGAAACAAGCATGTCACGTACTTGCAGAACCTATCTCAATTATCGTCAATCAATGTTTCTCTAATGGTGTCTTTCCAAGTGCACTTAAAAAATCGCTAATTATTCCGATTTATAAATCAGGAGACAAAAAGAGTATTTGCAATTATCGACCTATCTCGTTATTACCTAGTATTGCTAAAATCATTGAAAAAATAATTAACAGTAGACTTAAAACTTATCTAGAAAAGCTAAACCTTCTTTCTCCTAATCAATACGGATTTCGATCACAAAAATCTACGGTTGACGCGATCAAGCAAGTAATTTCAATAATTTCGTCGAGTTTAGATTCACAAATGAAATGCCTAGGAATATTTCTAGACCTAAATAAGGCTTTTGATAGTGTTTCTATTCCACTATTATTAAACAAGCTTGAAAAGAAAGGTATAAGAGGATTAGAACTACGCCTTTTAGAAAGCTACTTAAGTGATAGGAATCAGATAGTCAAAGTTGACGACTACATCAGTGAAGAGAAAAGCGTTAATTTTGGTATTCCTCAAGGTAGCGTCTTAGGACCTACCTTGTTTTTAATCTATATTGATGATTTATGCCGATTGGAGTTACCTGATGCAGAGATCATAACATTTGCTGATGATACAGTGGTACTATTTAAAGGCAAGGAATGGGAAGATATAGCCAAACAAGCTGATAGCAGTTTTAAAAAAATTACCAGTTGGCTTGATAATAATATCCTTACCCTTAATCAAACAAAAACAAAGTATATGACCTTTAGTATCCAAGCTAACACGCAGCCAAACAAAGATTTATTCAAAATAAAATATCATCAGTGCACAAATTCAATGAACTGTAACTGTTATGAAATAAATACCACTAAAACTATTAAATACTTAGGTGTTATTCTTAATCAACACTTATCTTGGAAAGAACATATTATGAACTTGACTAATCGCGTTAGAAAATTAATATATATATTCAAAAACCTTAGACATATATGCAACGATAAACTATTAAAAATATTATACACCTGTCTTTGCGAATCTATCCTAAGTTATTGTATTTTAATCTGGGGTGGATGTTTTAAAACCACAATGACTTCATTAGAAAGAGCCCAAAAGGCTGTACTAAAAACGATGACCTTTAAACCTATGAGATACCCATCAAATCAATTATTTAGCGAATTAAACATATTATCAGTACGTAAACTTTATATTAAAACTTTAATATTGTATCAACATAGGATACCTCGTGATACATTGCCTACGAGAAGACGAAAGGATAAAATATACTTTGTACCCAGCACTAGAACGCGGTTTGCACAAAATTTCCTTAACTTCTTAGGACCTTATACATACAATAAGTTATCGTCTAAAATTAATATATACAATCTTACATTATACTCCTGTAAGAAAGCAACCACAGCGTATCTATTTGATCTGGACTATTTGGCAACAGAAAACTTATTGAGAGTCTAAGTTATTAAAAACAAAATCAAAATAGGGGCAAAAATACATATATGCATGCAAACAAATATAATACTATGTCTATTACTAATAATACTACAAATATAATTCTATATCTACTATATATATATATATATATATATATATATTTCGTATTTCGTAAAAACTATAGATACAAATAGTAATTTAATTTATCATATTTTACTTAATGTGTATATATTACTATATGAATAATAATAATTATATATATATTATGTTAACTCACTTAATGTAGGTGCGAGGTTATATACATAAAGTTATCAATAAAAAAAAAAAAAAAAAAAAAAAAAAAAAAAAAAAAAAAAAAACAGAAGTCCTAGGCATTTAAATAACTACACTTATTTTTTATCTTTTGTTTACGTGATCACTCTGTGCGCGCACATACACTGTGGTCTGTTTACCAGTGGGACACTGCGTGAGTCATCTTCGTACTGCACCAGCCGACCAGTACACATAGACCCCGCTAAACTACCTGCGTGCACGCGCACTACTAGAATTAAACCTTATGTTAATTAGCATAAGTAACTCGATCACTTAGTTGTTTACCAATGAGGGATCACTATCCGACCGTGATACAGTAAAACTATTACTACTACGGCGGGTATGCGATCAACTCATAGTGGATAACTACACGATCTAAGGTTATTTAGATTAAGTCACCAAAAGTGTATTGTTTGTTAGTTAGTTACCACTGTGAATGTAACACATTATTATTTTAAAAATAAAGAATTTATTATTTATTATTTATTTATATATCCCATATATCCCATATATTATATATTTATATATATTATACATGGCGAACTTTTGATCGTTCCGGACCATTAAAGGGGTGATTCAGCCTGTCAATATAAACAACTTTTCCTATGGGACAAATGCTGTAAACACGAAAAAAAATTCGACATTCCTATACAAATTGCCCGGGCGGCTGAACACTTTTGTATGAAAATTTCGAAATAAAATTTGAGTTTCCAGCATTGGTCCCATAGGAAAAATGGTTCATATCGACGGGCTGAATCACCCCTTTAAGGGTCCAGAACGATCAAAATTTCGCCATGTATAATATATATTATATATCGCAATCCCATCCCAACTAATATTATAAATGCGAAAGTGAGTTTGTTTGTTTGTTTATTTGTTTGTTACGCTTTCACGCCGTATCTACTGAACCGATCATCATGAAATTTTGCATACACATAGGTTAGGGTACCGAGAAGGAGATAGGCTATATATTACGCGGGCGAAGCCGCGGGTAACAGCTATTCATATAATAAAAAAATATTCAAACAAACTTACTGTATCAGGTTGTTCGAACGAGCCGCTCAACTCCATCGCACACTTGTGTACTTCCAAAACATTAGTATCGAGTTGTCCCTTGAGCTGTTGCGACTTCTCTCCCGCTTCTGTCAGTGCTTTAACGATATGCTGGACCTGCCTTATGAGTCGGAACGACTCTGTTTTAGCCTACGAGACAAAACAAAATTACTAATAATTGTATTTTTTGAGTTCTTTATCTTCGTAGTAATAGTAATCTTCAGATATAATGTCAAGTCTGTCTTGCTATAGGTATGGGTGCAAAACGTAGAAGGTTAGCAAAGAGATCACGCAGTCGATCCAGGATTTCATCAACCGCTGCCTGCGGCAAATACCTACTTGGCATTTTCTGGCCTGAGAAGATCTCCAACGAACCTGTGGGAGGCGTGCCAGGAAATGTCAATAGATAAGCAGATTATGCACCGCAAATGGACATGGATAGGCCATACACTCAGGAGAGAGCCCACACACATCCCGAGGTAAACCCTGGAGTGGGCCCCTGAGGGCAAGCGAAAAGTTGGCCGTCCCAAGTAGACCTGGCGGCGCACAGTTGCAGCGGTGATGAAGACAATAGGGCTAACCTGGCCCGAAGCAAAGCGCGTTGCCAAAGACCGTTCGCGATGTAGAAAGACTGTTGAAGCCATCTGGCCCACCTTGAGTGAAAATAAAATCTATTTTAAGTTAATTTAAAAATAAGATCTGCCCTACTCTACAAGTTTTTTGAAGTATCTAACTCGGTAACACACAACATGGACTCGGATATCAAATAAACTATACAATACCTAAAAAACCTATATAATACTCGCCCATCAACACGCTAAATGTGGCCTTTGGATCTTATGACCTTGGGCTCTGTCTACCCCGTAAGAGAAACAAACGTGATAATATGTATGTATGTAAAAAAATATTATTAGACGACATTTTATCCAAATAAAATAAAAACGCTGGTCTGGGAGAAAATAAAAAATGTATAATATACCAACTGCTTCTCTTCCCGCGCAGATCGTAAAAGCCTATCGAGGGAATGGGTGTGAGGAATCATGTCAATAAGCAAAGCGGATAGCAACCCATTTTCTAACTTTTTTTAAATCGTGTATCCGAAACAGTCGCTTTTGCACCCATGTCGTCGCTCGCTCGCTCGTATGATGGGCTATGTGGAACCATAACCTAACCTACCTTCTGTTACCAAGTGGTGCAATGTATGTATGAAAAAAATATTATTAGATGTACACCTTATCCAAATTTAAAACAAAAAGAAGGAAGACCTGTTCTGGTTGCAAGGTCAGCATCTTATAGCAAGTGTCCTGCGCGGCCTTGAGTACGTTTTGTAGTTCTTGGACGTCCACGACGCCGTTCTTCGGAGCTTCTGGGTTGAATTCCGATGCCAATATCTATATAAAACAAATGAGGTAACTGAAATTCAACCTTTGGGACAAGTTTTTGTGAGCCTATATCATCGTCAGGTATTTTTTAGTCTCCACTACAGCACGACCCTCTCGGTACTACCAGAGCCATATATTAGCCAAAGCAGTCGGAGGATTTGGCCTACACGCTGGCCAGACGGGTTGGAGAGGTCTCTTTGATGTTTATAAGAAAGAAAGAAAAGAAGAAAGAAAGAAAAATGTTTATTAGCGACATTTGACATGTTACAGTTTACAATTACACTCAGCATAAGTCAAGGCATTTTGCAACACCCCGACGCTGGTCTTCCGTGGACACCGGTCAATCGTGAAGTAACACTGCGCGCTGCGATGACATGCCGAACCGTGGACATATTATTATAACAAACAAGTATGGATTTAACTTAACTCGATGGTAAAAAATAATACAATATTAACTTATCAAAAGTAGAAGCAATGTATAGTGCCTGAGAAATAGCAATAGGCTAAGTAAATATCAAAAATATCTATACAAGTTTATGCAACACAGCACAAGCTACGGGAATTTCTGTAGATTCAAAAGATATGATTTGTACTTCAATTTAAAAGATTTGACAGTCCGACAATTCCTAATAGGTGGTGGAATATTATTCCAGCACTTCGTGGCAGCGTAACGAAAACTACCACGGAATGCTGCTGTACTGTGCTGCACAGTTAACAAGCGCTGGGCGAATCTAGTTGGACGGTGTGAAAAGGTCAGCTTACTATACAGATAGGGTGGTGATTTTGTCTGCACGATACCAAAGAGCAGGCAAGCAAAATGGTAGGACTGCCTAGTCTTCATATTCATTAGATTGCTCTGATTAAGGAATGGAGTAACGTGAGCCCGTCGTGGTACTGGAAAGCAAAATCTAGCGCAGGCGTTTTGAACACGTTGAATAAGCTTTTGAGTGTAGCCAAAAATGCAGTCCCCAATGACGGTATCTGCATAATTCAGCTTTGAGAGAATCAAAGATTCGCAAAGCATAATACGCCGATCGACATCCAAGTAGTTGCGTATTTGGTACAAAACATTAAGCCTATAAAAACAGTTTCTGACTGTCTCCAAAACATGGTTGTGGAACTTAAGGGTATTATCCATAAGGACTCCAAGATTACGCGCTTCTGTCACTTTCTCAATAACTGTTCCTCGAATTTTAAGGTCGGGATTAAAAGCATTTATTCGATCCATTTGCTTAATAGATCCAAGAACCAGGAATTTAGATTTCTGCGGGTTCAAAACTAAGCAGTGTCTATGTGCCCATTCACTAATTCTTTCAAGATCAGCGTTGATATTCGCTACTGCTGATAGTGTGTCATTAGGTTTAAAGGATAAGTATAATTGAACGTCATCCGCATAGATATGATGGTTACAATTATGAATATTACTTGGCATATCTGCGGTATACAAATTAAAGAGAATTGGACCCAATATAGAACCCTGCGGAATTCCCCTGCTCATAGGAAGTGTCTCTGAGAATGATTTGATTCCAGTATCACCAGTAATCTCTACTCGGTAGCTTATAACTATAAGCTTTGTTTAGCTTGTGTTTCCTAAGTCGCCCTACTAAGATATCCACAGGAAGACTTGGAGTTATCCTATTCTACGCTGCCGGGAACCACATGGCATGTAAGCTAATAGAGAACACTCAAATTTTTTCTTACCGTGTAGTTCTCAGCACAGTAAAATAGGACCACTCCAAGTCTTCCCGTGGATGTCGTAGAAGGTGACTTAGGAAACACAAGCTAAACAAAGCCTATAAACATCAAAAAGACCTGCTTGGCCAGCGTTAAGAATGCACGCCAAATCCTCTGACTGCTCAGGCTAATATATATGGCTCTGGCAGTACAGAGAGAGTCATGCTTCTGCAGTTGAGACTTAAAAAAAGAAGACCTGATGATGTTGATGGATAATGGTTTCATATGCCCAGATCTATCTTGCGGCTAAGACCATGATGATGAGAGACTTACTAAGTATGCGCACTGAGCAGCCAGTTCCGAGCTTTTGCAAACTGCAGAGCTGATGAAACGTAGCGTCCGCCAGAATGTCACCATGGGCATGGCCTCCTCACTGTTCAGAATCGCTGCAGGTGTGAGAGAGAACAAGATAAATAAAAATAAATCATTATTGATAGAAGCTTTAGACTACCTGCCCACTAGATCGAAGCGGTCTCGCGGTGAGCGAAGATAAATACCAAAATAATTAAAAGCGTGATTTTTTTTAAATTCTATTGTTGGATTTTTACCTTATTGTGTCTGGGGTGTCATTCTGAATTGCCTGTCCGGTGCTTGCAAGTACTTTAACTGCTGCTTTCTCATCCCCAATCCATCTGAGCAAGTAGCATCCCAAATACCTTGATCCCCTTCCCCCAGACCAGCAAACTGTTTGCTAACTTAGTTCTATACAATGAAAACTACTACTCTTCCCTTGCTCAAAAAACGGTTTCGAGTGGTAGCAGCGTCGGAACCGATATAACCAAACAAACTGCACTTACATACCCGTTAGTATCCGCCAAGCGTGGTTAGCCAGTTCCAAAACGCGAACATAAGTCTACCCCATCCTAACTTCCTAACTAATATTACAAATGTGAAATCGAGTTTGTTTGTTTATTTGTTTGTTTGTTACGCTTTCACTCCGTATCTACTGAACCGATCATAATGAAAATTGGCATACACATGGGGTAGGGTACTGAGAAGAACATAGGCTATAAATCACGCGGGCGGAGCCGCGGGTAACGGCTAGTAACGAATAAAGACGTAATACCTATGATATGAACATACATATAGGTATATTGGAAAGTGGGGTGTCAAGAATGAATAGAATACGGAATAAGTACATAGAGGAAGTATGAAAAATGCGCTAGTAACTTCAAAAATTTAATAGCTATAGACTAGGTTGGACAGTTCATATGGAATGAGAAGGAAGAAAAACTATGTAACGAGAAGGTCATTGGAAATGAGAATGGATAGAACCAGATTCTGAGGAAGATTTAAGAAGAGAAAGATAGACAGTATAAAGAAAATTGTAGAAAGTATCTGCGGCGGTATTCCCAGATCGATACGACATTGGAACCTTCAAAAAACGAGTCTACGTTCCCTTAAAAGGCCGGCAACGCTCTTGTCACACCCCTGGTGTTGCAGTTGTCCATGGGCAGTGGAGATCACTTACCATCAGGTGACCCGCTTGCTCGTTTGCCGTCCTATTTCATAAAAAAAAAGGAAAGGTGTATAAAAAAGTCCTCTAACATGGGGAAATGGAAGAAACTAACATGCTATGCCGATAAACCGTAGAAGAAGAAGATGAAAAATATGTAAACATGATGCCCAATTTAAAACTTTAGTAGAAGAAAAGATAAAAGACAAATGAGGGTTAGAAAAGTTCGCCGTTCGGCTTGGTCCTCGACGCACGCGCGCTTCTACCGTCGTCTGTACCGTACCCAAAGACCGTACACCTACCTCGCTCGCCATTACTTTAATATTTACGTGTCAAAGTTTGCTTAAATAATGCCGGCGTGTAAAGAGTGCAAAACAACATCAAATGATGGACTCGTATGTAGTGAATGTCGTGGATTATTCCACTACCAATGTGCCGGAATCACGGAAAACGGATTTAAAAAACTAGGGGATAGAAAAGCAACGTGGCGTTGTCCAGATTGCAAAACAGGTCAGAATAGATCCCAATCGCCAGTGGGAAAGATCACTGTTTGCTCCGACCCATCGTCAACGTCTGTAAGTAAAACTGATCAAATTCTCCAGGAAATGAAAGTACTTTCAGACCGAATGGCACCACTGGAGAGTTTAAGGTCTGATACGACGTCAATAAAGAATGATGTAGGCGAACTCAAAAAGCATATGAGTGATAATACGAAAAGCATTAAAAAATTGCAGGAGAAGATTGATTCATTTGACACCCGCATTGCAGCTGTTGAAGGCGTAAAAAACAACGTTACTAACTTGCAACTTAAAGTGGATAAGATGGAAAATGAACTGAATATGAAGGACCAATGGTCTAGAATGAGTAACGTGGAAATTAAAGGTATTCCCATGACCAGGGGTGAGAATCTGGTAGAAATAATTTGTAGTATCGGGTCTAAGATTCAGTTCCCTATTACTAAAGCCCATCTGAGCTATGTCTCACGAATCCCTACGAGAGATACCGAGAGAAGTAAGCCGATCATAGCCTGCTTTAACAACCGTATTATGAAAGAAGACTTCGTAGCGGCTGCGAGATCAGTCATTGCTGATTGTCCCCTGACGGCGGCGAGCCTAGGATTAGGTGGCAATCAACGTATATTCGTAAATGACCACTTGACGCCACAAAACAAGATTTTACTTTCTAAAGTGAAAGCGTTAGCTAAGGAAAGGGATTTTCAGTATGTATGGGTGAAACATTGCAAAATCATGATCCGAAAAAACAATACGTCTCCTGTTATAACAGTGAAAACCGAAAACGACTTAAGCAAGATAATTTAATCTTATTTCTTTTTATTGTAGTTATTACGCACTTTTATTTTTGTTTACCGTGTTTTTCGTTAGCTCATAAATGCTTAAATAGTCTTAGGATGCCAGCAATTACAACAGGATTGCATTATCTGCGTTATTATGTTCCATTTAATAAATGTCGATTCCAAGTTAATAAACAAGTTTTGTCACATGCAAATTATAACCTTATTTACTATACACTTATGTCATTTATATTGTGCCCGCTCCTCTTATTGTCTAGCGATCGCTGCCGCGCCGCTCAGCTGTTACAAGTACCTACTCCGATCTGTGAGATGCCTACTACGACTGTTCGTTACGAGTTAACTGCGCTGCATTTATGCATGCTATTTAACGTTTACTACGAGTGCTATTATTCGTATGTCACTGGTGAAGGAAGTACTGTCCATTTTTTATGCTGAAAAAAAAAACAAAAACAATCTTATTTTTTCCTGTTTTTAGTCTCTTTAATCATTGCGAACAACTTTTGTTATATCAACCAAACACTAATTTATGAAAGAACTTAGTATTTACTATCAGAATGTTCGTGGCTTGCGGACAAAGTTAAATGTTTTACTCAGGAATATTCACTTAGGTGACTATGATATTTTGATCTTGACTGAGTCCTGGCTGCCTGACGGTATATCCAGCGAAGAAGGGTTTGGTCATGATTACGTAATATTTAGGAATGATAGGAAGTATGAGCAGGTCAAACAGAAGCTCGGTGGCGGGGTAGTTATAGGTGTACGAAACGACCTAACTGCTTTTGAGAGACCTGAGTGGCGATCCTCGGCCGAGGACTTATGGGTAACTATTCAATCAAAAAATACTAAAAATAATACTCATATATGTTCGTTATATTTATGTAAAGAAAATCTGGGTAATACATTCAATACTCAATTGAGTAATTTTGGAAATAAACTTAATGACATTGTCCAGTCTCATCCCTTAGATAAATTCATAATTGTTGGAGATTTTAATTTGCCAAATATTGTTTGGAACAACGTCGAAGGCAGCTTGGAGTTGCATCCTTCAAACTTGACAGGTAACCAATTATGTTTTTTCGACATTATTAACGTGTGTAATTTGGAACAATTTAACTCTGAACTTAATCATAATAATAGAATACTAGATCTGGTGTTTTCTAACGCAAAAGCTACGGTTAATGCATGCAGCTGCCCATTAGTGCCAGAGGACCCTAATCACAAGTCACTTAATATATCTGTGGAAATTAATTTACGTAGCCAATTGAAAGAAAAACCGAGAAATAAAATCTTATTCGATCGTGGTGACTATCCTGCAATATCGAATGAATTAAGGAATATTGATTGGGACAACTTGTTGGGCTCGAGTGACCTTAATGATGCAGTTTCTAAATTTTATAATAAAATCAATGAATGCATTAATAGATATATACCTTCTAAAACTGTTAAGCAAACAAAATATCCCGCGTGGTATAACTCTGCTTTAATTAAAATCCTTAAAGAAAAATTTAAGTATCATAAAAAGTTTAAGAACTATGGTAATCTTTCAGACTATGAGTCCTTCTCTATATTACGTAAAAGAGCTAAATTACTTGAAAAAGAATGTTATGACTTGTATATTCAAAGAGTGGAAAACTCTGTAGCAAACGATCCAAAAACATTTTGGCGGCATGTTAAAAACTTAAAATCTTCAAAAACATACCCTAGTACTATAATGTATAAAGATAAGTCGGTAGAAATGAGTGATGCGGCCTGTAATCTATTCGCAGAATATTTCCAATCTACATTTAATGATGGCCCAAATAATAACTTTTACCCCACCATGAGCACCGATATTCCCTCTGCGCTAGGAATTAGTAGAATCAAAGTGAATCCTGATGAAGTCCTTCGGCATCTCAAGTCTCTAGACCTTAATAAGACGGCTGGCCCTGACACCATTCACCCACTCTTTATAGTAAACTGTGCATCTGAATTATTGAAACCACTGTGTTTATTGTACAACAGGTCACTATCCGAAGGAGTAGTACCTAATATTTGAAAATCTGCATTTATCACACCAGTCCACAAGAAAGGTGATAAATCCCAAGTGGAAAACTATCGTCCCATCTCCAAAATATGTCTTTTTGCAAAAATATTTGAGAAAATCATTTATGATCAGGTTTATTCAGCGCTTAAGCATTGTTTTAGTGGAAATCAGCATGGTTTTCTAAAAAAAAGATCGACGGTGAGTAATCTTGTTTTGGCTAATGAGCTTATTACAAATGGGATGGACTCTGGATCTCAAGTAGATGTCATTTATACCGACTACACTAAATGTTTTGACAGAATAGATCATCAAATTCTATTACAGAAACTTTATTACGTCGGTGTGCATGGAGACCTACACAGATGGTTTATATCTTACATAAGTAATAGAACGCAAACTGTAGCACTTTTTGGCTTTATTTCTAAATGGACTACTATTCCCTCAGGAGTCCCTCAAGGATCACTGTTGGGACCCCTTCTCTTTACTTTGTTTATATCTGACATTGATAATTGCTTCAAATACTCTAAAATTTTATTATATGCAGATGACATGAAGGTATTAAAAAATATTAATGATCATGAAGATGTGAATCAATTACAGTCAGATCTTCAAAGATTTGAAAATTACTGTTATACAAATAAATTGGATTTAAATGTCTTGAAGTGCTACTGCATATCATTTACGAGAAAAACTAATACTATTGCTGCAGATTATGCTCTGAAAGGCGAAACGATCAAAAGGGTCCAACAGGTCAATGATTTAGGAGTTATACTAGATTCAAAGTTATTATTTGACAAGCATATTGATTTCATCGTTGCAAAAGCCGCAAGGACTTTAGGATTTATCATAAGGACATCAGCTAACTTTAAAAACATAAAAGCAGTTAAGGTATTGTATTGTGCTTACGTACGTTCACTCTTAGAATATGCATCACAGGTTTGGAATCCTCAATATGACGTCTATAAGCAGCGTATTGAGGGTATCCAGAGACGATTTATGCACTACTTAGATTATAAGACTCACCAGCGTTCTCCTAGTTATAGAGATAGATGTTTAAAATTTCACTTTCTTCCGTTAGAGGAGAGGCGCAATATAAGTGATGTGGCGTATTTGGCAGGAATACTAAATGGTAAAATTGATTGTTCTGAGCTTCTAGCAAAAATACTGTTAAATACCCCAAGCAAACGTACAAGAAAAGCTACTTTTTTGCAGACATACTCAGCAGGTTCAAACTATAGGCAGAATGCATTCCTGTGTCGAGCATCTAATAGCTTTAATAACCTTAGTATAGACATAGACTTGTTTTGCACTAGCATTAATGTTATTAAGAAAAAACTTACTAAATTGTTTTTTGAAAATGATGTTATACCATTCTCCTTTCAAATTAAATTAACGATAAAATCTTGAACACATTTATAATCTTGTTATGCATAAGTGAAGATTTGTAAATGGCTGTGCAGTAATTTAAGTTTTTTTTTTTGTAATATTTTTTATTAAGTAAGCTGTAAATCTTCCGAAAAGAAATAAATAAAATAAAAAAAAAATTAAAAATAAAACCAATGCGAAGGTATTTAAGCCAAATCAAAAAGAAATTAAATTGTAGACATTTTAAAATTTTGAATTTTGTAATAGATACTTACGTATGAGATCCTGCGGGCTTCCCAACTAATGCAAACATTATTCATAGGGCAGAGCACACAGACCAACACAATACCTTTAAGAATAAGCAAAAAGGGTTAGAGCCAGGCAGACAGCCCGCCAAAAAACTTAAGCAAATCATTTTGCAGCATTTTTATCCCTCATGGGCAAATAGATATTCGTCGGAACTGAGATAGTCAATCAAATTGCGCTCACCAACCTATCTGCCAAGCGTGGTGAGTATCGCAAAACCCACCATGATGGAATTCCTGGCTGAGACGATGAAAGGAAGAAAGATCCAGGGGCGGTTCCGGGTCCTACTTACCCAGCTCTTGTTAGAGTAGGCCCGACATAAATATAATGTAGGTGTATTAGGTGCTCAGCGGAGAGAGAGCTCACGTAGAAAGAAGAGAACACATCTCAGGTATTCAGATATATTTCGTTATTTTACTCTGTTATTAATATAAAAATACAATATGGTAGGCGAGTGCTTATATAAGCAAGGGTCGAGTGATCACGACAAAAGTAGGAATGGAATGAATGATGGTAAGGAACGGCTGTGAAGAAGACTTGAAAGTGGAATAAGGAGTTTGAAATGAATTAAGTTTCTAAATAAAAGTGGACAGGATGGTGGTGATTGAGAAATGAGGTGAAAAGCAAGATGCAGCATGAAGATCATGCTCCGAAGACATTCACGGCTCCGAAGCTTCACAGCTAATTATGCGACACGAAATTTTGATGAGGAATAGGAGAGACACTTACGTATGAGTTCCTGCTGGCTTTCCAATGCATGTAAGCATTCTTCATAGGACAGGGCACTCGTGGGCAGCCGGCTTTGCAGCAGTGCCTGCTGGAGGAGGAGGTTCCGCAGCAGCTCGCCGCAGTCCACACGCATTCTCTCTTGCGATATGATTCGACACTGGAGAGATGAACACACATTATCAGTGATCGGAGTAGGAGACGGTAGATTGATACATAATATGAATAAGGAACTGTATAATGTCATTATGGACATGACTCCTGGCATGGTGAAAATCTTTCTTAAAACTGAATAAACTAACTGAAATGTATAAATTAATATGGACATGAATCCTGGCCTGGCAAAAAGTAACTTCATATTTATTGCTAGATTCATATCAGGTAATTATTATCTAATTGTAAAATGTTTACAATCGCTTTCTATAAATTTAAAGTAGTACTTAAAACTCCATATATTTACGATACAGATATAATTCAATCCCGTAAGTAACGAAATGAAAAGGTACCTAAAAGAAAGAGGCTTATTCACGTTATGACTTTTGCAAGTGCATAAAATCTACCTGGCTACTGCAAACTGTTTTGTTTTATTTTTCGTCTATGTAAGTGGCCAACAATGGTGTCAGATTTTTTTAAGCTGCCTAAGGTATAAGCCTAATAAGCTATAAGCCTAAGCCTTATAAGTCAGATGCCATTGCATCTGACATAGCTTAACAACTACAATTAAAATAAAATAATAATAAAACTGCACACTAAGTACATACAACACATCAGCTGTTAACACCCAGCTGGCTACTTGTATTATGAAAACACGGCTTTACTCACGTTTTATTACATCGGATCGGATCAATCACTAGGACGGGTGATTCTAATGAAGGCTTGTAAAAAACTTACCAGATTAAGGGGGCACACTAGGCACAGTAGCGACGCCAATCATTTTATTCCTAATACTTTACAAGTAATGAAGAAATTCAAGAATGTAAATCATATAAGCATTAGTAAATAACTTGAAGTAGGTATTTTTGGAATCATGTTTTAATATTATGAGAATCAGTCATTAAGAGAAAACGTGATTAATCTGATTCTCATAATTCTCACTGATTCTGATAATATTAAACATGATTCCAAAAATACTTGAAGTTTACTAGTGCTTATATGATTTACATTCTTGAATTTCTATCTATTTGTAAAGTATTAGGAATAAAATGATTGGCATCGCTACTGCGCCTAGTGTGCCCCCTTAAGAGCGTATACTAGCAGTCAGTGGCGGCCGCTCCTTCAGTGCACTCGTGCACTGCACTACCAGATTTTTATGTATTTCCCAATTTTTTTTTCGACACAATTATTATTTATCCAAAAGTATGTAACTTAACTACACACTGAAGAAGAAAATATTATCAAACAAGCTTGATCTTTATAACCTAAAATTTAAGACTCATTTTAGCTAAACCAAAATTATGATATCCCCATAGATATCAGAATATTTGTGGATATCCCTAATACAATTCTTTTTTCATAAAATCTAATCTAATCTATCTCTCTTAAATGTAAAATACGAGTCACTCACGAATGAAGTCAGCTACAGGCCGACATGTTTCGACCTTATCCGGAGGTCTTCCTCAGAGCGAATGTGAACCGAGACGCGCGCACTGAATATTCTGATATCTATGCGCGCGCACAAAGTCTTCTCAGTCGGCACTGATGTAGCCGCTCTGCAAGCTAACTTTACTGTACCGTATCTAACATATTAATAATGTTAGTATTCACCAAAAACTTACAAGATTGTTGATGCCTTCAACTAACCGCCGGCAGGCATCTAGGAATTGTATGCGGTAGATAGAAAGAGGCATCGGATCCTGTTACAAATAATAATTATGAGTAAAATCCTTATCAACATTATCCTAGCTGATAATTCAAATGCAAGCAAGAGTGAGTTTGTTTATTGTTACGATTTGACTCCTTTACTACTGAACCTATGATCATGAAATATTGCATACACGTTCACTCGTCACATCGTACGATGTGGCGAGCTCCGTGGCGCAGCGGTCAACACTCCGGCCTGTGACACGGATGTACTCGGGTTCAATCCTCGGTCAGGTCAAGAAGAAAAATGATCTTTTTCAGATTGACCTGGTACTTGGATGTTTATCAATATATGTATCCATTATAAAATAAAGTATCATTGAGTTACTATCCCATAATAACACAAGACTTACTTAAGAACTTACTTTGGGGCTAGCTCAATCTGTGTGATTTATCCGTATATATTTATTTATTTACGATAAAGAACATAGGATACCTTTTAATCTGAAAATTTACTGTTTTGAGAGATCGAGCGACAGAATCTAAACGCGAGCGGAGCTGCGGGCCATACTTGATATATTGTGAATCCTAAACTTACATTTTTGTCCAATGGTCAATAGTATTGCACATCAATAAGCCGAACGCTTTATTTATCCTTTTAATATTAACAATAATATCGCATTACTTTGCTATAAAAATTTTATTGCTCATAATCTTTGAAATCCTTTAAGGGCCACACTAGGCACACTAGCGACGCCAATCATTTTATCCCTAATACTTTACAAATAGAAAGAAATCCAAGAATGTAAATCATTTAAGCCTTAGTAAATAACCTGAAGTATTTTTGGAATCATGTTTTAATATTATGAGAATTAGTCATTAAGAGAAATAGTGATTACCGCCGAAAAATGGCCGATTTTAGCAGTAATCTGATTCTCATAATTCTCACTGATAATATTAAACATTTAATATTATCAGAATCAGTGAGTTTAATATTAAGAATTTCTTTCTATTTGTAAAGTATTAGGAATAAAATTATTGGCGTCACTAGTGTGCCTAGTGTGGTGTCTCAAACGTGTACTTACAGGAGGCGATGATACGTTCACAGGTGAACTATACACATTGCTTTGACCGCCGCTTGTACCACTTCTACTCCCTTCTACACTGCTTCCACCACTGCCCCCACCACTGCCCCCACCTCTGCCCCCACCTCTGCCCCCACCTCTGCCCCCACCTCTGCCCCCACCTCTGTCCCCACCACTGCCCCCGCTGCTTCCCCCACCACTACCCCCACTGCTACCCTCACCACTAGCAGCACCACTGCTTCCACTGCCCGAAAGCTGTAAGTGTTGAAAATTTTGAATCAAAAATAATAATAAGATTATTATAAATATACTAATATAAAAATTATCGCTCAGTTATCGCTCAACAGTTATTAATAAACGGATGGTCCTGGGTTCTATCCCCGGTCAGGTCAAGATGGAAAATGATCTTTTTCAGATTGACCTGGGTCTTGGATGTTTATCTATATAAGTATCTGTTATAAAATATAGTATCGTTGAGTTAGTATCCCATAACACAAGTTTCGAACTTACTTTGGGGCTAGCTCAATCTGAGTGATTTGTAAAAAAAAAACTACTTCCACTTCTACCGGATTTGTTTGTCTACTTAACACTGGATGTGCTAAATATAGAATTTCTTTGTGAATACCATTAGATAATATCTATTAGAAGCCATTCACCCTGGCTACTCGGCTGGTTCAAATTTCACTTGTTTAGAATTATTATCATATTAAAAGCAAATAGGCTCACTGCTAGACAGCTCCAAAGTAGTTCTGAAATTATCGGTTGGAAGCGAGCTGCTTTCCTGCGACCCTCACCGTAGGCCCAAGTCACTTTGTTGGCAGTACATGATTTGTAGATACAATATATTTACCCACACAGACTCTTCGGTCCGTCTCAATTTCCGAATCGTCCTTCGAAATTTTTTTTTTCCAATTGCACGTACCTCTGATCGGAAAGAAAAGACCATGCATTCACTTGCGACTTTTGCAGCAAACCGTGACAACATACCAATCACACAGCTTTATCAACTGCGAAAAACCATTTACCGAGGCACTGAGTAGCACCATGTTATCTGCGTCATCATCATCATCATCAGGTCATTTTTAGTCTCCACTGCCAGAGCACGACCCTCTTTGTACTACTTGAGCCATATATTTGCGAGAGCAGTCAGAGGATTTGGCCTACACTCTCCACGGTGGCCAGGGCTAGAAACGTCTCTTTGATGTTTATAAGCTTTTTTATCTCCACGGGAAGACTTGGAGTGGTCCTATTCTACTCTGCCGGGAACCATACGGTACACATGGTATGATTTAAAAGCACTTTTGTTGCCTTACAAGTTGCTTTACAAGTATATATACTTACATAAACCGGGTCCGAGTACTTTCCAGCACACTGCACTGGCTTGTAGCGGCCACTACTAATAATGTTGCTTTGCGATAGTGGCGGCAAATCTTGAAAATCTGTATAGCTGTCAGGAACTTTTTCTCTCTCTATCAGAGCTTTTTCATTCTCTATCCCTATCCTAACTTTTTCTTTCGCTATAAGTTGGGCATAGTACAGCATGAGCTCTTTTGAGGACATTTGCTCTAAGCGCCCGGCTGTCACTCCAACTTCTACCGTACTGGCCGTATACGCTGTAGACGGAGTTGGTCTGACTTTTAGCGGACAAGCCATCCTGGTTTCTGGAATATCAACCATTTCATCAACTAGCCGAGTTTCATGGAAAATAGGAGTTTCATAATTTCTTTCGACCAGGATTTGCTCTCGTTGTACCTGCAACAGAAACCTTTATGTATCATCAAAGATGAGAGAGCATGAAGTCCTATAAGCCCACTCAAATGCTAAACATGCTTTTTTACTTTTTTAATTTTCGCTCAATTTTAAGGAAAGCATTGGCAGTTGCAGTAGTGTACTTTAAAGGAATATCTGAAGGAAGGCGCATAACTATATCAAGTGGAGAAAAAATATGGAAGAGACCTTGACTCATCCAACAAGTATTGTAGCGTCGTTGGAAGTAAGTAAGGACAATACACACAGATTTAACTAGCCCTACAAAAGGATACTTACTCAACAATACTATGTTTTTTATTGATACATAAATAAGCAAACATCCAAGACCCTGGTCAATCTGGGAAAGATGGTTCACCATCTTGACCTCGCCCGGGATCAAACCAAGATTATTGATTTAACGGCACTTGCAGTATTACTAAGCTACAGAGGTCGTCAAAGACACACACAAGAGCATTTAAATATCAGAGTAGAAAAACTTACTGGCTTGGCGAGTTCGTGAAGTTCAACAGAGTTTATTGTTTGGAAAATGATGTCCCTCACTGCCTCTTCAATTCTTGTATTATAAACTGGATCCTAAAAGTAAAAAAATATAGTAGGTAGATTAAGTAAGAAAAATACGGGTTACTTTCGTACAAAGTCAGCTATAGGCCGATATCATCTTCATCATCTTAGCCATTAAAAGCCCACTGCAGGCATAGGCTTCCCAAGGATTTCAATCATGGGAGGGTTTTGCTATAGTCACCACGTTTGGCAACCGGTTCAACACTCCGCGTATGCGTCACCTATTGTGCCCGTGCTTAAACGAGACGGCTCCGTTAGACTGTGTGCTGTGCTGATTACTCGATTACGATCAACAAACAACTAGTAATAGAACAGTATCCGGTGCCCACTGTTCATGAACTATTTTCAAAATTACACAGAGGACAACAATTTTCGAAAATTGATTTGTCTATGGCTTATAACCAATTTTTGCTCGATGAAGAGTCTCAGCACATAACTTGTATTAATACACACCGAGGATTATTTGTTTATACACGTCTTGTCTTCGGTCTTTCCAGTGCACCGTCTAT
The DNA here is from genome assembly GCA_963082605.1 of Rhodophaea formosa. Classification (NCBI taxonomy): domain Eukaryota; kingdom Metazoa; phylum Arthropoda; class Insecta; order Lepidoptera; family Pyralidae; genus Rhodophaea; species Rhodophaea formosa. The sequence continues at coordinate 12,853,682 of OY720228.1, read as the reverse complement.
TTTTCAGCGCGCGATGGAAACTGTGCTATCTGGGTTAGACGGAGTTCTATGTCTGTTGGATGATGTACTTATAACCGCGGAAAACTCAGAGTTACATAGGGAAAAACTACACGTAGTCCTCAAAAGGTTGCAGGACGCGGGGCTGACGGTGCGTAAGGACAAATGTGAATTTTTCAGAGACGAAATTAACTATTTAGGCTACGTAATTAATAGGGATGGTCTGAAAAAAGACCCTTCTAAAGTAAAAGCCGTTATAGATGCTCCCGTTCCTACGAATGTTAATACCTTGCAGTCGTTTTTAGGACTTGTAAATTATTATAGAAATTTTGTCCCTCAAGCATCCAGTATTTTGAGCCCTTTGTATGATTTGCTGAAGAAAGGCGGGAAATGGCAGTGGACCGCAATTCATGATAACGCGTTCAGTAAAATTAAGAAATGTTTAACTTCCAATCAGGTTTTGGCACATTTTGACTTAAATTGTAAGACAATATTGACCGTAGATGCTTCACCATTAGGCCTTGGGGCAGTGTTGTCGCAAGTAGGTGAGGACGATTTAGAACGACCAATATCTTTTGCATCCCGAACTTTGAATTCCGCCGAAAAACGATATTCCCAAATTCAGAAAGAGGCAACCGCTATAATATTTGGGGTAAAGCGGTTCCACCAGTATTTATATGGCAGGTCGGATCCATTTGTACTACGTACCGATCACAAACCTCTCATTTCTATTTTTGGGCCGTATAAGGGCATTCCGGAAGTATCTGCCAATAGGTTGCAAAGATATGCAATGTATTTAAGCGCATATAATTACACGATCGAGTACGTACGAAGTGCTGATAACAACGCAGATTATTTGTCGCGAGCGAGTGTGCCCAGCGAGCATGAGCAGGGTGCGGCGCGGGGGGATGCCGCGGCCGGCTCGCACGCCGCTGCAGCCGCTGCGCCCATCGACCGTGCAACTTACATAAATTTTGTGGTTGAAGGGGGGTTACCTTTGACCTTGAAAGAGTTGCAAACAGAAACTGAGAAAGATGTAGTCTTAAGCAGAATAGTTACTTACGTACTCAACGGCTGGCCTATGCAATTGTTGTCGGATTTAGGTATAAAACCGTATTATTTATGTAGGACACAACTATCCTATGAAAATGGATGTCTTATGAGAGGCCATAAGGTTATAATTCCCGAAACGTTGCGTCCTAAAATATTACGAGAATTACATAACTCACATTTGGGAATTGTAAAAACGAAGGCAGAGGCCAGGGCACGATTTTGGTTCCCAGGGGTAGACGCGGCATTAGAGGCTATGATTAACTCGTGTGAAGTTTGTCAACAATTACGGCCGACATCAGCGCGGGCGCCTCTGGCCCCGTGGCCATACCCGCCTGTACCGTTCTATAGGATTCATATAGATTTCCTTGGGCGTTTTAACAACCAAATGTTTTTGGTAATTGTGGACGCACACACCAAATGGGTGGAGGTGTACGATGTCAGTGCATCTACAACGTCTTTAAGCGTCATAGAGAAACTATATGATTTTATGTCGAGGTACGGCTTACCACATACAATCGTGAGTGACAATGGGGCCGCTTTCACATCTTTTGAGTTTGAGAACTTTTGCTCATTAAACGGCATCGTCCACTTAACGTCACCAGTTTACAATGCATCAAGTAACGGACAAGCGGAAAGTTTTGTAAAAATTGTTAAGAAGGGCATCAAATCCAGCATCATCTCGTCACGCAATAAAAACGATGGTAAACTTCAATTGCTAAAATACCTCTTCGACTATAGAAATTCGATACATTCTGTCACGGGTTTCCCACCGGCTGAGTTGGTGTTTGGGCGCAAGCTGAGATCACGTTTGGATTTGTTGAGTCCAAAGCCTCCGTCGACCTCTCTCACCAAACCCGTGGATAATGTTGTCCGTAACCAGTGCTCGCAAGTAAAGTCGTATGGCGGTAAAAATAAACAAGTGTTTAAACCTGGAGATGAGGTTATGTATAAAAAATTCTTGAACAATGTAAAATTTTCTTGGTGCAGGGGGTTCATTAAAAAGAGACTGGGTAAAGTGCTATATCTTATTCAGGATTCCAATTCATTGCATTGTATAAAAAGGCATAAAAATCAATTATTTTTATACAAAGAGGATATTGTAAAACATTATCCGTGTACGAGCTCCGTGGCGCAGCGGTCAACACGCCTGCCTGCGACACGGATGGTCCCGGGTTCGATCCCCGGTCAGGTCAAGATGGAAAATGATCTTTTTCAGATTGACCTGGGTCTTGGATGTTTATCTATATAAGTATCTATTATAAAAATATAGTATCGTTGAGTTAGTATCCCATAACACAAGTCTCGAACTTACTTTGGGGCTAGCTCAATCTGTGTGATTTGTCCGTATATATTTATTTATTTATTTATTATGATTACGATGACTTTGAATGTCATAGTGAGCCGTCAACTGCTGCCCCCGAGGAGGGGTCCTTCGAGGAGCGGTCCCCCGTGAGAGGGGAGAGTGATGAGGCATATATGCCACCGTCATCCCCTTCAAATATAGAGGCAGGGCCATCAGGACTGAGTTCGAGGTGCCCAACTAGACTATTAAGAGACATTCCTAAGGTGGATTATAAGCAGTATTTTTAAACATTTAATTATCTTATTTGGGATGATATTTTGTCAAATAAGGGGAGGAAATGTTATGTATGTGTTAACATGCCTTTACATGTGTGTGTGCGGGCTGCGACCCCACCACGTCTAATGGGACGAATAAACAGTGTGCTACTAGCTGTCTGTGGTTTCACTTGTCTCCCTATAATCAACTTAACAGGTAAGCGAAGTTTGTTTGGCTTATATCGGTTCCAACGCTGCTGCCCATTGAAACCGTTATTTAACCGAGAGAAGGAAGGAGAGGAATTTGTGAACTAGGGAATTGAAAAGGGGCATTAGGGATGCTTTGGCGTCACACACTGGAGCAACATGGAAAGAACTTTCAGTATCGTTATATTACATCCACTTACAGAAGCTCTGCTGTAATACCAAGCTTGCCCAACGCTCTGTTGTTTTTAAGCTTTTTGGTGTCCAGAATGTCTTCTACACCTAAATCTGTACAGACATTTATGCATAACAATAGAATAAAGAAATCCACATAGGTACTTGTAACGTTGGGGACATATTGGTTTCTTAATAAGTATTATCACCTAGGAAACATTCTCAACTAATATTTTCGAAGCCATTGAATGGCATACGCGTTTGTTTTAGTGACTCTTTGCACTAGGGATTTTTTTTGCCCGATCGCACTGTGAGAATACGTAGGGTTTCGTTCAGCTTAAATGACTCAGAACTATCGCAGGACATTTTATTTTTCTTTTGTAAGTCCTCAATTTCCGGAAGTATACGGCACCTATTTGATACCGGAAAAATAGTCTTTCTTTTATTTGTGAAAGTGATTCGGGAACTGTTACTCAGCAGCCATAAATATTGGCCTACGCTGCAGAGGACTCGACAGTACCACAGCCTTCAGAAAATAGTCATGTTCCAAAGCAGGATTCAAGGTTAACTTAGTGCTGGCATATCGCATTAGTATTTAGTGGCTCCCTTCTCATTTTCTCAATGCCGTCAAGGTTAGCGTAATACTATATATATTTTTTACGTTAGCAATTATGATTTATCATCATCATCAAATTTCTTTAGTCTCCACTGTAAGAGCATGAACCTCTCTGTACTACCAGAGCCACACATTAGCCAGAGCAGTCAGAGGATTTGGCCTACACTCTCCACGCTGGCCAGACAGGTTGGAGAGGATCCTTTGAGGTTTATAAGCTTTGTTTAGCTTGTGTTTCCTAAGTCGCCTTCTACGACATCCACGGGAAGACTTGGATTGGACTTGGACTATTCTGCTGGGAACCACACGGCTAATTATGATTCTATAGGATGCTTTTTACACGCGTCTTACCAGGTAGCTACATCCCGGGAAAATCTATTTTTTTAGGGATCTACATTCACACGTGTGAAGCCCCGGACGAACGCTAGTCCTTATCCTTACATAATATAAAATTAAGTTGCTTCCATCATCTGTTCGCTTAGGTGTTTTAAACTACTCAACAGATTTTAGTGTAGTTTTTAGCAATAAAGTGATTCATGAGCAAGGCTAATAATGGACTTACGTTAGGCCTTTTTAGAGTCTGGGCTGTCCACGCCAAGTAATTAACCGCTTCCTGTATATTGATGTCATTGTTGGTAGCACGCACACCAGTGCTTAAAACATGGATGTCTCGTACCAATAATCGAGTTATTTGAGTCGCCCATTCTTGTAGATCCTCCATTTTTCTGTGAAAAATTATGACTTTGCTAATATACTCCAAAAAAAGAGTTTATTTACAAAAAATATAGCCTTTGTTACTCGGGCACAGTATAAGGATTCTAACGATAGAAACGTTCAAATCCGTTGAGATATTAAGGAAATTTTATGAAATAAAGAAAATCACATACATGCCTGCAAACATACCTAAACTTTGAAAGTTATGTTATTTCAAGTATGTATAGTAATAAAACTGACGACGGTAGCAACTTTATGACTCCATGTTACTGCACTACTTTGAATCTCACAGTTTGACTCCTAGTCAGGTCTAGAGAGAAAATGATCTTCAGATTAGCCTGGGTCTTGTATGTTTACCTATAGGCATACATAGGTGCGTATCTAATATATGTACTTACTGGACCTAAAAACTTTAAATGTGATACAGGGATTTCTTTCATTATGTAAATAAGCAGTAAAAAAGGATTTTCAGAAATTTCAACCCCTAAGGGGGTGAAAAAGAGGGGTGAAGTTTTACGCAGATGAAGTTTGAAAAAAATAATTGTAGTGAAATAAACGCGATAATGGTTTTATCGGCATTGAAAGTTCTTTCATTTAAATGTGTAACAATCGGGAAAATATTTTCTCACTTTTCTTCATCCTTGTCCATAAGATAGGTGTCCGTTTGCGCTGTCAACGAGTCGAAATCAATCCCATGCCAACATATAGTCTTCTGATGTGACAGGCAAACACAATCTTTGTCCACTTCCTGGAAAATATAACTATTGGTTAAACAATATTTCTACTAACAGCTCGTCGCGAGTATTTATTTTAATATCTCAAACCACTAAACCAATTAGGATAACAAATCAATTTAAAATTTGTCCAAGTAGCACCTACATAGGTACGTATTAAATTTCATCTCATTTGAAGCACCGGTTTGAGAGTTACCGCGAACAAACAAATCCACATACAAGAAATGTATTTTCGTCCCAACTCGACTTGAAAACCTTGCTTGCTTCACTCGCTCGGTCAAATATACTTTACTGCCCCCGTAGCATGGCTCCCGCGACGCCGTTTATATCGCGCGATAAACTATCTACTTCTCGCTCTTCAGTATTGCGAAAAACAAGATGGCGATAGTCGATAAAAGTTGTCGTGCGTGCCATGCTACGGGGGCTGGTGTATGAAATGGGGAATGAATGGTAAATCACTTCATAAATCCTAGCAAAAATTGACATTGTGTGCATTTATTTTCACAAAATGATACTAATAGGAAACAAAATATAAAGTATAGGATCATGGGTCTTCTTAAAACTTAATAAAGATCGTGTTGTTTAATAATAATTTCAGCTTTTTTATCATTTCTTGCGTTTTGAAACTGTATAAATTTGGTTATTTCAATATTAGTTTTTAAATAATATCATTCAAACAACTTAAAGTATAATTAAAAGTTTTTTTTATGTCATTATCATATTCAATGTCGTAAGTTTGGAATCACTACAGCCAGGCCTTAGCAAATAATATTAGCAAAACAGTGATCTGTTGCTCTTGGAAGGCCATTTGATTATGTATAAACTAAATAGCAGAGGGCCTAAAATACTTACTTGAGGAACACCAAGATTGCTTATACATATTTTGATTTGTACATAGTTTCATTTTTATATCGGTCCCGCTTGCATTCTTTGGGTACGGATTACGGAACTCTAAACACTGAAAGTTTTTACTGAACTTCTTAGCGTACCGACTGCAAAGCATCACATATGATGATGCAATCAACTACACGTTAGGATGTACTTCATCTGCCAAAATGTTCATGATATTTATGTAGTTTATGTATCGTCTACTTTATCAATATTTTTGTGTGCTATCGTTATATTTGATTAGATTTAAAAAATAAATATCCATATCAAGAGGAGGGTTGCCATCGCGCCTGTCTAAAAGTGTTAAAAAAAACTCCGTCGGGACATAGAGGAAAGGGAAGGCCGAGAAAGTCGTGGAGGGAATGTATGAGAAATGATATGACGGAACCTGATATGGTTGGGAATAAAAAAAAATGGGAGATTTGACAGTGCAAAGCTGACTCCAAATAGGGAAAACCCGAGTAAGAAAAAGAAGAAGAAATCCATAGTCTTACTTCCAACACTTGTTTCATACTATTGGCCACATGGTCATCATAGTAGTCCTTCCAATGGATAACGCGTCTGCAGGTTATCATCAACAGATTTTGCAGCAGGCGTAAGAGTTTTGTTAAGTGCTCTTGTAATCTGAAAATACAGAAATTTTAAATTACATACTAGAAAAAAAAAAACAGTTCTCTCACATATTCCAACCGTAATGTAGGATATACTTATACTACAGTATATATATCTAGTCTATGTTTTGCCTTATTCTTGAATATCTAATCTTTAACATTGCCTGAACACGTAAAAGAGGTTGATACGGTTAACTCGGTATACAAAAGCGTTTCCCATATAGAAAACGTTGATGATGACCATTATCATCATCAGCTTCTGGTTGACATTTTTAGGGTCTCTGACGTCGTGCTCAACTCATCAACGCTCAAAAATGCGGCGGCGGTCCTTAGAGAACGGGGGACGAACCCTCGGACGTGTCGAGGTGACATGTCGTGTCACCTCGACACGTCCGAGGATGAGTTTCAGCAACCTAAAAACGGTTTTCTTAAAAGCTAAAATTGACATCTTTACTCATTAAATACGAGGGTGAAACCATTTGTTTTAGGAGCTTCGCGTAAAGTAATATGAACCATTTTCCAATTAACTAATGCTAGGAACTCATTTTTATGACACTTTCATTAAAATTGCTAGGCTTGCCGATCACTTTTTTAAGAAAAAAATCGTTTCTTTTTTAGTTTTCCAGTATTGGTCTCATAGGAAAAGTTGTTTATTTGGACGGGCTGAGTCAGCCCTTCAATTTCAATTCACGCTATATGTATCTGTATGTATATGAGCTCTACTATCGTTTATTGTTGCATAGTCTATCTAGTGTAAGGGTTACCAACAGGTAACTCTTACACTAGTTTAGGAGTAAATATTCAAACGCCTCTGCTGACGCTGCAAAACCAAAGGCACCGCCTCATTTTCTTTTCCAATTGCATTTTTGGCCGCGGGATCTGATATTATGTAAATACTTGGTTGTCGCCTGCCTGACAGTAATCCTTCTTGTTTAGTTCCAGAACCACAGACAAATACATATAAAAATGAAGTACTTGCAAGTATGTGACCTTGCTAGACATCAACCTCAGCTCCAGCATTTGGTGCATAACTATTCACCACTGTACCATGTAGGCCGTAAAGTAAGAGAGAAGTGGGAGAGTATACTTAGTATATTTACTTTTTCTGGATGCAGCACTGGGCAGTATGCTTTACGCTCAGTATATCATCCATATATTGCACAAGCACGGTACCCAAGCGCCTTTGGGAGGTTAAGCTAAACATAGCTCTTAACAAATTTGATTGCACCGAGCATGGAGAGGACTGTAAAGATTAAAAGAAAACAAGATTAAGAACAAGATGCCAAAGTTAAGATCTAATGGATAATAGAGCAATAGCTAATATTGCATAACTGTAATATAAGCATGATTTATGGCTAACTAGTTTTAGCTCTCGGCTCCACTCGCATGAAAGTATATCTAGGGAATAATACCTTTGTCTGGATAGAATGTATCCTAGTCTTTATATCCATACTGTGATTGCTCACTAGATCATACTACCACATTATCCTATCCTAACTAATATTATAAATGTGAAAGTGAGATTGTTTGTTTGTTTGTTACGCTTTCACGCCCAATCTACTGAACCGATCATCATGAAATTTTGCATACACATAGGTTAGGGTACGGAGAAGGACATAGGCTATATCACGCGGGTGAAGCCGCGGGTAACAGCTAGTTCAATATATTTTAACAGACATAGCTAGTTTTTTTATTATGATCTGGGAGATCAAACTCCAGGCCATGTGATCAAGAGGCAAGAGCATTATCAGATTAGAGATCGTTTTAAATTAGTAATGAGGTAAATACCTTTATCCCTTGTTTATATTTGAATTTATTTGGAATCAATCCATATGAGATTACATATTTAACGTTTTCGATTATTATATCCTGTACACATCATTATAAAACTCGCTCTGTAACGTTTCTGATGCAAAGGTGCTCAAATGCTGGCTGCATTACCTAGCTGAATGGCTTTGGCCATTCTTTGCACCAACGAAATGGACAGCAGAGCGGGTGTCACCATTATTTTCGGCCACTCTATGCCCAATCTTATGTTTTGGTTTTGAATAAACTTTACCTGCAGATTGTTTGATATGGGATGTTGGATATTCCCAGGCAGTATCTTCTGTTTGATCTTAACCTCCACTCTCAAAATATCTTGAAAGTTTTCGTTCAGAAACGCAAGTCGTTTGGTGGCTAGGACACTTTGAGCTGCGAAACTGGAGAAAAAGCATAATATTATAAAAATATAAAATTCAAAACTTAGAGAAGTATTTAGCTCTACATATAAAATAAGCCGACATACTGGCCTGACTCATATTTATGGGAGACTTTATTGTCGGCAGCTAGTCTTGCCTAATTAAGCAATCGTCACAAAGTTTTTTACATACATTGACTTAAGTACTAAATATGTCTTTTTGACATATTGAGTGTAACACCAGCAAGAGTGAGGAGGTGATTATAACACAAGCGGCGTCCGGAGGTGGTAATAGCAACAAGGCGCTGGCAGGGTCGCCAATAAGGTATTGCGTACAAGTGAAACCACCGAATGCTAGAATAAGACTGTTTATCCATTTTAACAATATGAGTATATATCTTAGGACTAAAGCTATTACTATTCTACAGAAAAAAATTACCCTTCGAAATACAACAATATAATCGGTCGGTAGTTATGTAGGTATGCCGTTATGCCAAAATCAAATCAAAAAATCAAAACGTTTATTCAGAAAATAGGCCTTTGCAGGCACTTTTTCACGTCATATCATATTTAAAATTATCTCATTAGATATATGTATTTATTAATTGTTCAAAAGCTACAGACTACTAGCGTTTCGGAACCGACCACTGCAGAGAAGAAACGCCGAAAGAAACTCTTATCAACAGTTTTGGTCGCCTATTCGCCTGAAGGGCTTTATATGATTACGAATATTTATTCCTTATTGTCTTTTTCATTCTTTTCTTTTTTCTTTCTTTTTTCTGTTTTCATGTTACAATTTCAATATACATAGATTTATACATTAATTAGGTTCTTGAATGGTAACCATGTACCGAAAAGCGCAGCGTTGGTCTGATGACCATGAAACGGCGGGGGTTGTGTCATACAAAGAGATCAAGAGAATGACTGAGAACTGAGAGACATGTTGACAATTATAGATAGATAGCTAACAAATCTTTAAGCACATAAGCTAGTAATTACGTGAAAGAACTCGTGGTAAAAGGTAGAAAATAAAACACACCTGAGAATAATGCATTTGCCTTCCAAGTTCAGCTGAGAGTTAACCAAGATTGTGTCGTTAGAGCCAGACGTCTTTTTGATTTCATTATTAATGTTCTTCATGCGTCCATAAGTGATCTAAAAATAAACTTCATACAAACTAGAGTTGCGCTCGAACCATTGCTTTTGTTCAGATTATATTTTTATCTTTTAAATAAAAGCATACTATATTTTTTTACGCTTAAACCATTTGGATTAGTCTAGTTAACTATTTTTTTTAATATTATTTTACGGCCCTGGATACAAGTCCTTTTGAGCCTTTCTTCATTTATTTCGCCAGTTGTCGAGTTATTCTTGATTGTTGTCAACGAAATGATGGTGTAATTCATTTCGTTGTTTTCACGGAGCTCCTGGCGACAACTCTTCGCGAATCCACTGGTTTCATCATTGACGACGCAGCAAGGCGGACAACCACCAGCCCGCTATGTAAATCTTACTACAGCCGCACAATGACAGTCTATTTTAGTTTTTCTACACATTGTTCTTAAATATGGGCATTTATAACACAAAATAAAACTAGTTTCACATTATAAAGTCCACTAGAATCAATTTGCGAAACAATCCAAAACAGACACCATGTAGTCCGCTAAAATTCCCGCCAAGAGCTCCCGTCTAGTTAACTAGCAGTGGACCTACTGTCATCAACGGTGACTTTTAGAAACGCGTGCCTCCGGGTGAGACATCTATTCCTGTAGAATTGTAATATCTATGCTCATCAACTTTAGTTTTGATTTTAACTTGATCTTCCATAACGCTAGTAATTGATCGATTTTACAAATGAAAAAAAAAAACATATGAAGTTTAAAAAGCGATACATGATAAAATTTGAATAATCATCAATCATTTCATTTCAGGTCACGTTAAACCAGATGTGGAAGATGATAACGAGACAATGTTCGCCCATTCTATTTATCAACCAAATCTTGTGTTTTTTTTCCATAACAAAACATAAACTTTGTATTATTATTAAATTGATTGGTAAAAAGTCCTCCGAGCTATGTTTTACCTTTGTTTGTTCTTTGTTTTCGGGTGTGCAGGCCAACACTCGTGTCAGATTTTTAGCTGCCTATAGGCATCTGACAGCTAAACAACTGCCTCCTATGTTGACAGCCGGGACCAACGACTTACGACAACCTCGAGATATTTTTAAAACCACTTCTGGTTACCGATGCAGTTGGGCACCGCGGCCGTGGTTGTTTTACATACAGTGCTTACAATGCTTACGCTGGGCGATCGAGCTCTTAGAGGAGCTCGTCGTGTGTATGTTTTGGCATGACAATTGGTAGCGGTGAGTGTAGCGCATTTTGCTCAGATCTTTAGCTCAGATTACATCAAACAAGGGCATTTTGTATGAAATGACAGAGAACTATCGTTTCTTCTCGATCTTTTTTAAATTGACTTGGGTCTCTTGAATGTTAATCTATCTAATTATGTATCTACAGTTAAATATAGTATCGTTGAGTTAGTATCCTGTGACACAAGTTTACCACTTACTATGGGGCTAGCTCAATTAGTTTGATTTGTCCATATGGGTACCATCATCATCATTTCGTGTAGGTGACACGGTCAGTCGACCATGCACACCCTTGTGTCAGAGTTCTACTGAACCGCCTCTCGGCCTTTGACTTTACGACTACCAGATGGCAGCCGGGACCAACGGCTTATTAACGTGCCTTCCGAAGCACGGAATCATCTTTGTTATTAGACAATCAGGTGATTCATGCCTGCAATGTCCTAACCAAACTGGAAACAACTTGACAAAGTATGCCTTAACCACTGGACCACGGAGGCGTTAGTATGAACACTCTTATCCTTCAAACATCATCCCATCAAAGTGAACAAATTTTCCTATGAACCACCTGGAAAGTCAGACATAAATCGTAATTTTCATACAAACGTCAATGGCCGGCCCGTCAATGGGCTATTTTCCTTAAAAAATAAAATTAGTCCGTTAGTTAGATTATCAAAAAATATTTGACACGTGCTTTTTCATTTGTCAATCACATAAAAAATTACAAAGATATAGCCCGTTAAAATTGTGTCTGACGTCACTAGCCAGTACACTTTTTAGTGGCCTGTGATGTCACACAAACCCCCACTCATGACTTTGAGACGCTATATAATTTGACACTTTATATTATTAACTAGCTGTTACCCGCGGCTTCGCCCGCGTAATATATAGCCTATGTCCTTCTAGCTACCCTAACCTATGTGTATGCAAAATTTTATGATGATCGGTTCAGTAGATTCGGCGTGAAAGCGTAACAAACAAATAAACAAACAAACAAACTCACTTTCGCATTTATAATATTAGTTGGGAAGTTGGAATTAACGAAAAAAAAAATACATGTCCAATATTTTTTGATCGTCTAACTGACTGATTTTGACCCAGGAAAATAGCCTATTATGTAACATTGTCGAATTTTTTTAAATCTCTTAGCATTCGTCCCTTAACCGCAAGGCCACGAAAACGCGCATTGCGCGGCGGCGACGGGCTTCGGAGGCAGGCGCATGCGGCGGAGGCAGGCGCACGCGGCAAAGTGTTCACGAGAACGGGCGGTGCGCTCGGGCGGCAGAGCACAGTAGACGTATTTAGGTCACAGAATAATAATTACATTCTTATTTTGCAATGACATTGTATTTGTATTAGAATGTCATTGTTATTTTGGGTTGCACAGAACACAGAATGGGTTGTAGGTATTAAAAATATTAATCTATGCATTTTTGTGGTACACATTAATGAGAAACTTTCACACCTTTAGGCTTGGGGTTTAACATTTTGATTTATGTCTAGATGTATTATCTACCAGTTCCCGCGACTTCATCCGCGTGGGTTTCGGTTTTTTAATTAAACTTTGTAAGCCCTTAGGGTTCCGTATGCAAAAGATAATAACGAGACCCTACTACCTACCCTCCGCTATCGTCATCGTCATCGTCATCGTCATCGACATCGTCATCGTCATATCGTCATCGTCATATCGTCGTCGTCATATCGTCATCGTCATATCGTCATATCGTCATCGTCATATCGTCATCGTCATATCATCATAGTCATATCGTCATCGTCATATCATCATAGTCATATCGTCATCGTCATCATTACCACTGGGCGCCACCGGAAACAACCGGATACGACCAGGCACCACCAGGTACCAATAAACACGATCGGATACCATAGGGCACGTAAAGTAGACCATCGACTTCGACTACAATCTTGTTACATCAGTTCCCAACTTCCCATTGAATTCCATTGGGCTAACATCTACTTCCATGTTTTTACTACCGAAAAACACTCCTACTTAACATCCAAACAAAAGTAGTAAACCAAACAAATGGTAACAAACATACAGACGAATTGAAGACCCAGTCCTTTTAAAAGTCGGTTACAAAATAACAAGAATATAAAAAGTATCAAAAATCAAATTTCAATTATGTACATTACAAAATAAATATTATTTTTATTTATATAGTACAAACAAACAAACTTACAGTTCAATTTAGAACCTCTTTCTTTTTAAGTCGGTTGAAAATTACTAAGAATGTATAATAAAATGATTACATTAGAAAACATTCATAAATTTTATTATAATTTTAAATTATTTTCCCAATACATCCACCTAATCACTCCCGCACTCGTTCTAACACAAGGTCGGGCACATCGTGCCATCTCTTTCTACTTTGGCGCAAGGCTGCCGCGCTGTGTTTGCGCGCATCCGTGCCGCTCAAGCGTTTTGTTCGTGAACACCCTCTAAGATTTGTATGACTTTAGTCAGAAACGCAGGCGCCTGCCTCTGCCGCGTGCGCCTGACGCGCGTACTCGTGAACGAGCCGTTGTTTATTTTAACGGGCTGGTTTGATCGCTGAAGGGTAAGATCATACTTACATCGAGTATATTTATTACCTTTTCGAATACGACAACCTCGTAAATAGTTTCTTGTGTATGAATTGGTACACGTTCATTCTCCCTTGCGTTATAAAGTTTCAGGATACGCTCAGCTTCGGACCTAATTTCGTGACAGATATTGTTGATTTCCTGCAATGTAATGTTTAATACCACTAATATTATAAATAGTACCACAACGACTAAACAAATCGGGGTGAGATTTCGTATAAAAATAGATTTTCAAGGTAAAAAGTTTGATTACAGATCAAGATGACATCCACCATCTTGATCTATAATCATAACAGAAATAAAAAGAAAAGATAGTAAAGCCTAAATGCATTGGCGAGGGCGATCAATACTATAAAAACACACCCTACCTGACTCTCGGTGGCACATGTATTATGTGAACTAATAAATCGGTCGACTTCTTGGTACAGCTCCTTAACAGACTCCTGAAAATGAGACGAAAGATCCATTAGTACTCTTTCAAGCCCTATAAGTTAGCGCAAAGCAAAAAAAATGTTTCAACTGAGTTCATTTGATCTCTATCTTGCCTCATCTGAAGCAACGGGGAGGTTTAGGGTCATCATCATCATCATCATCAGGTGTTTTTCAGTCTCCACTGCAGGAGCACGACCCTCTCTGACTATCAGAGCCGTATATAAGCCAGGGCAGTCAGAGGATTTGGCCTACACTCTCCACGCTGGCCAGACGGGTTGGAGAGGTGTCTTTGATATTTTAAAGGTTTTTTTTATTATTTTTATTAGGGAACAGCAAACAGTTACATAATAAACTTATTATCTACTTAAAGTTAAATTTACAATATACAAGGTGACTGGTAAGAGCTATATAAACCGAAAAGTGGTATGTAAGGTATCATATAGACATGCTAGATAAAATAACATCTTGTAAGAAAAGCGTCACAATACCGAGTTAATTAACATTTCATAATTAGACAAAAATCTTAAGGTACCAACCCTACATCAGCTGTTGTCATTCATCATTACGAAAATCTACAATTTTTACTATCATTTGACCAATGACCTAGAATACCAGGAGCTAAGAAATTACAATTACAAAGACTAAACAACGACCATAACGAATAATCATTGCCTAAGATCCTTGTGTCTCTGAGAGACAGATTTTTAATTTAAGTGGTAGTTCAATCACTAAAATTTAAAATCTGTCAATTAGTGATTATCACTAAATGAAATAATTTACTTACGTAAACCATAATCAGCAAACAGCATCGTAATTTTTAAAAATAATTTAACTGCGAATCAAACAAATGGATTTAATTATGCGTGGATTTCTGACAAACTTGCTAGTTGGTTTTGATTTTTATTACATATCAATAACAATAATAATAAAAAAATCCTCATAATGTCACTGGTATTACGGGTAAAGTTAAATCTTCTTACAGAGTAGAAGCCCATCATTAAAAGTAAAAACAGCTGATATCAAATCGTAGGTATGTAAACTCTTGACATAAATTAATGCTTGAATTAACAATAAACAATTAAATTCTATCGACTTAAAATTAAATTTCAAAAGACAAAAAAACATTCATGTAATTTCGAAAGTAGAAACAATTTACCGAGATGCAATGCATTATCTCTTCTGCGAATATTATTCATCTTCATGCACGTAATTTTCTGTCTCGCTCTCTCATTATTCGCTTTATTTTATGATATTTTAGGCTTGGTTCCGTATAAAATTTTTTAAATACCGTTTTTTGCTATCAGATAAATAAGTTTTCTTTAACTGTTACTGGAACGATGAACTAAATGTTAACTTAGCTTTGTAAAACATTATTCGTACATGAATTGAATTAATTAAAATCCTTGAAGTGGCAGTGGGCGAGGCACTAACGCGCAAGACTGACAGCCATTGGGGTAATAAAGTTCTCTCATAACGACCACGTACCGCCAAGCGCAATGTTGGAATCCCACTGACCAGAAAAAGCAGTTATCACGAATTATTTTTAGTTTTTCGCTCTTCACATAAAAACATTTTTTTTAATAGGATTTGTTTTGCACTAAAGAGAATACCGATTCATAAATAACAACAGATACCTCAGATACAAAAAAATGCGTAAAGAAGTTGTAAGATTTTTCACATCTTCAAAAGATTTTTGATATCGCAGCTGCTGTCCAAAAACTTCGGTAAACACGACGGTCAGTTAGACTGGAAGTCTTTTGTCTAATTAAATAAATTACTTTATCCACGTCAAACGCACTTGTGGCGGTTTAGAAACTCTGACACCAGGGTATGTGGGGTCGTAAGACCTTACCTAACTTACCTACACGAAATGAAGAAAAAATACTTTAAAAAAGGTTTTTCCTTATTGCATTGCGGAACCATAATTAAGTAGGTACTAGGCATACAGGATAGATGAAAGAGGTCACTTTGATGTCGCCGCTTGCGCTTGTATCGGAACTCGGAAGAAAGTCAGTCGATCGGTAACATTCTTAGCGAAAAGAGTGATTATCTCACGCGTTCGTGTCATCATTACTATCGACTTTTTCGAACATGAACTACTCAAATTCGGAGTATTATGATATGGTTATGTGTGTGGGGTCATGCGACGGCAACCTGGCGGCTGCTCGTCGTTTGTATGAGGATCGCTACGTGTTGGGTAGGCCCGACGCCCGTCAGCTTCCTTCCTACGCGTGCTTCAGGAACCTCGTGAACCGGCTGCACACCACCGGCAGGCTACAACCGAGCCCTGGCGAGGGCCCACCGCGCGGGCGAAGTGACTTGGAAGACCAGATCCTGGACCATTTTTCGGCGGACCCCACGACCAGCACACGTCGCTGTGGAGCAGTATTAGGAGTGTCACAGTGGAAAGTGTGGAAGACACTGAACACTGATGGGCAACACCCTTACCACTACCGGAAGACCCAGGAGCTCCTGACTCGGGATTTTGCCTCGCGTGTTCAGTTCTGCACGTGGTACGATCACGAAGTCACGAGGGACCCGACGGTGGCCATGAACATTCTGTGGACAGACGAGGCGTCTTTCACAAGAAGGGGCCTCTTTAACTGCCACAACGAGCACGTCTGGGCGCACGAGAACCCGAAGGCTTCCCGCGTGGCAAGTTTCCAGCATAGGTGGCGGATTAATGTGTGGGCAGGCATTATTGGAGACAGGCTCATTGGTCCAATTTTTTTGCCGGAATCCCTTAATGCCGAAAATTATTTATTATTTTTAAGAACTGAGCTGGAAGAGATGTTGGAAGATCTTCCAGTAGCAGCCTACAGGAGAATGATTTTCCAACATGACGGCGCTCCCGCTCACTTCGCCCGCGAGTGCCGAGCGTACCTGGACCGGCGGTTCGACGTGTGGATAGGTCGGAGCGGTCCCGTGGCGTGGCCGCCACGATCACCTGATTTAACCCCACTCGATTTCTTCTTGTGGGGTTACATAAAAACAAAAGTGTATGCCGTGGAATGTGAGAGCCCGGAAGAAATGCGTGGGCTGATACTTGCGGCGTTTCAATCTGTCCCGGCGGATATGCTTTTGAACGTCGTAAGCTCAATCCAAAAGAGGGCGCAATTGTGCAGAGATCGTGGTGGAGGACACTTTGAGCCGGAAATTACCTGAATTGTGTACCTAAATCTAAGTGGTGATACATGTCGTGCTCGTGTATGATTCTTAAATTTTCATTTAATCCAGTTTAAAACTCGAGATCAGTGTTTTTTTTTTGAACGCAACAGATTTACAACCTTCGATAGAAGTACATAAGTGTCAAATTTGTGAAACAATGTTGTTGCTAAGTTCCGCAAAGCGTATGCCGCAAAGGAAAGGCGGCTTCTTTGAAAGAGCGGCGCGGCGGCCGGCGCGGTGTCAACAAAGAGGTAGGTGTCTGAATTGTACTAGGCTGGCAGAACATAGCAAGAGTTCGAAATGATCTCAGCTGTGTTTGTGTTTAGAAATAAATTGCTATTATTAGGATGTGTCTACAAAAGTACTAGGAACATATGACATACAAGGGCTTTGCCGCAAGTAACGAAATTTATCAATGAGTCTTTCTTTTCTTTCTAATATTATGCATAATTAGGGGTGTGACCAAAACAAAAAAAATATGTTTTTCTACTTTTGTATGGAAAATATCTTAACAAGATTTTCGTTTCTTTTCACCGCCATATGATTTTCATAACCCTCGGGGTATGGCCTTGTCACGGCTTCATATAGCTTTTACAAGTCGCCTTGTATATATATATATATATATATATATATATATATATATATATATAATCATGCAACCCACTACGCTATCCACAGATTAAATGTGTGTTTGTTATTATAAAGTTGCCACTAGAATGATATAGACTATTTTTGTAACATTTTAACATAGAAATTAATAATTTTTAATACATAAGATTTAAACACATTATGTATAGAGAGAAGGAAAGAAAAGAAAAAAAAAAACAAACGTTAGAGAAAAAAAACACACAAAAGGTCACCTTAAAAAGAAATTATGAAGGTGCTCCGTGCTCAGCCAACACTGTTTTTAAAGTATTCTTATGCCTATACAAATTATCAGTAAATATGTCAGTTTTTGACTCAAACAAAGTGTTATGGGACTTAGCCATGCGATGAATAGGTGAGCGTTGTCCAGAATTAGTACGACATGTAGATAAAAACAAGAGAAACCTAGAGCGAACTGCGCGCCGACTAGGTACTCTTGGAACAATGTAAGAAAATTTGTTAAGGAGGCTAATGGAATCAATATTATTGTGTAAAATATTATACAAAACAACAGCTTCAAGATACTTTCGCCTGGATTCTAGAGTCAACAAATCGTACTTAGTAAGTAGCTGGGAGTAGTCAAGGTAACGCCGATGACATTTAAAATGCATGGTGCGTAAAAAAATTTTCTGAATCTTTTCAATAGCCAGAATATATTTCCTATAGAAAGGATTCCAGACTGACACCGCATATTCTAGCTGTGATCGTACCAAGGTCTTATATAAGTATAGATACGTAGAAGATTTTCTAAAATCAGCGGACGATCTAAACACAAATCCAAACATTTTAAATGCTTTGTTAGTGATATGTTCTACGTGTGTATCTAGACAAAGCTTATCGTCGAGGACTACACCTAGGTCTTTAATGGAATTAACTTTATTTAAGGGAGTGTTACTTAGGTGGTAATGGAAATTAATAAGGTTAACATTTTTGGTGAATCGCATAAAGTTACATTTAGGTAAACTGAGCTGTATTTTATTCACGGCACAGTAGTTTGTCAAGCTGTCCAAGTCTTGTTGAAAAGCAATACAATCATCGATAGATTTAATGGATTTATAAGCCTTTAAATCATCCGCATACATTAAGTACCTACGTGGAATTCCTGAAGCAAGTCTGAATATCGTTGACGTATAATAAGAATCAAAGAGGCCCCAGGATAGAGCCCTGCGGGACGCCTGAAGTAACGCGTACCGTGTTGGAATGATAGCCTTTAAGGACGACCACCTGAGTACGATTGCTTATGTAGGACTTAAACCATCGAAGCAAGTTACCGCGGATACCATTGAAAGGCAATTTTATTTAACAAAATTTCGTGATCTACTTTATCAAATGCCTTCTGGAAATCAGTATACACGGCATCCACTTGCACTCCTTTGTCAAGATTTTCAAATAAATTACAGGTAAATTCTATGAGGTTAGATGAAGTTGAACGAGATTTAACAAAACCGTGTTGCTCTTGGATGATAATCTTGTGAAGAACTGGGTATATCTCGTTGTGAATGAGCCGTTCAAATAGTTTAGATATCGCGGAGATGATTGAAATGGGACGATATTGCTCAATATCACGCAATGAACCTGTTTTGTGTACGGGAGTAATGTATGCACACTTCCATACATTTGGGAAACATCCCTCCGAGATACATTTATTAAATATAATGTGCAACGGTTGCACTATGCTATCAGCCGTTTCCTTTAAAAAATGTGTTTGTTAAGCTTATGTTCCCTAAGTCGCCTTTTACGACATCCGCGGGAAGACTTGGAGTGGTCCTATTCTACTCTGCCGGGGACCACACGGCAGGTTTAGGGTGATACCGTCATGCCTTTATTTCAATGATTAAAAAACTGGCCAATTTTTCAATGCTTGTGTGAGTGATCGGTTTGTGTTATCACACGACGCGCCCTGTCATTTTATGCTTTCAAAATCCGTCAAATTGATAGCTGTGTATGTGCGCGACCGACTATGGGTTGGACACAATTTTTTTCTACCCTTTTAGGCTAATAGAGTGTATCTAGTCTTTATATAATCAAAGACGGAAACTCAAATAATGCTTATTTACTTTTGCCTTGAAAATCCCTAAATTGTACGAGACGGGAGACAGTGACGCGGGAGGGAATTCCATTCCTTAGCGGTATGCATAATGAAAGAAGAGGCGAATCTAGAGGTGCGCTGAGTAGGAATACCGACTACATATGGATGGAATCACAGTCCACGCAACAGGGTCACGTCATAACTTCCCATCAGGCGAAAAAGAGGTCATCATTATCTATGTTAGTCTCCACTGCAAGAGGACCACCCTCTCTGTACTACCAGAACCATATATTAGCAAGAGCAGTCAGAGGGTGTTTACTCTTCACGCTTGCCAAATGGGTTGGAAGAGGTCTCTTTGATGTTTGCAAGCTTGTGCTTCCTAATTCGCCTTTTACGACATCCGCGGGAAGACTTGGAGTAATCCTATTCTTCTCTGTCAGGAACCACACGGCCAAAGCACTAAAAACTTACCATCAGGATACGAAAGGAGGGTGGGCCCTGCAGGACCAACCCTTGCAGTTGCAGCAAGGACTCCTCCAGCTGTTGCTTTGCCTCCAGATTCTGTGACATCAACATGTCCTACATTAAAATAAAGAAGTTCGGCCATGGGGTTCATTAAACACGAATTTTATTACGCATTACTTCAAGTCTGAGTGTTATTTGAAGTAATATTACCCTATCTAATATAATAAATGCGAAAGTGAGTTTGTATAGTTGTTTGTAAACTCTTCATGCTTTATTTATAGAACTAATCTTCTTGAAATTTGGTTTGCATATAGGTTAGGGTACTGAAAAGGACAAAGGTACCCTGGAAAAAAATACTGATCCCGTGAGATTTGCAAAAAACGACTCGGTAGGCAAAAAAAAATATTCCTAGTTCGGTGGCAGCATTTTTTTTTATACAACTAAGTTGGCAATAGGCATACGGCACATCTAATGGAAATCTATGGACGCCAGCAACAACCCAGTGGTGCCACTCGCGCGTCGCCCACCCTGAAGAAATCTTTTCACGCCACACTCTCTCTCAGGAAACCATAGCAGGGAGTTAATTCCAAAACTTTAGCGTACGTGGAAGAAAGTTCCTTTCAAAACGTACTGTACACCCATTTAGGATTTAAGGTATGAGGATGAACCTTGTTTTTCCTCGTACCTTTATTGACAGGGGTGTCGATATCGTAAGGTGCGATGATAGAATGTTGCCGTAAGCATCATCTCAAACAATTCCTTAGAGCACCCATTATACAAACGGTAGAACATACAGAGAGAAGCAAAATCTCTCCTTAAACTCAGGGGTTCGATACCGCTTGTAATATTGAGATCGTCGATAATTCTGACAGCTC
The DNA here is from genome assembly GCA_963082605.1 of Rhodophaea formosa. Classification (NCBI taxonomy): domain Eukaryota; kingdom Metazoa; phylum Arthropoda; class Insecta; order Lepidoptera; family Pyralidae; genus Rhodophaea; species Rhodophaea formosa. Next base: position 12,832,375 of record OY720228.1, on the reverse strand, counting down.
GTCTTTGGACCGAGTCAAGTAGATCCAGCTGATACTTGGCTGCACCTGCCTAGAGGTAACAGCAGTACTTCATGTGTGGACGGACTTGCGACTTATAAAGAAAGTACTTATGCTAAGTGGTAAACTCATGAGTACACATGGGTCTATCGCTGTGTAAAGAGGTAACGATTTACATTAGTATGTACATGTAATTTTTTTTTATTTACAATCGATTCGATTTAACTTTGCTTTTAAAGCGAGTCTATGTTCAAGTCTATTATAAGCTTTTTAATTCAAACAAAATTGAAGCAAAGTCGTTGCCCCTAATATGTATGTTATATCCCTATGGGATGATCTCTCAAACCGAAGCACAGAAGCATGCATACTAAACTAGCTTTTGCCCGCGATTTCGTCCGCGTGGAGTTCGGTTATTTGTCACCCCTTTTCCACCTTGTAGGGGTTGAATTCTGAAAGAGCTAGAAACACTTATTTATTCATTTGTTAATATGAGTACTTTTGGAAAGTTTCGTTAAATTTGGTTAAACTAATCATGTTTCTCCATACAAACTTTCTCCCCTTTTTCACCCTTTCCGGGTTGAATTTTCAAAAACCCTAGGACATGAATTGTTTATTTCTAAACGTTAACCTAAAAACAAAGTTTTAAGCTTCTAGCTCTAAAACTGACGGACTTCCATACAAAATGTCAACCCCTTTTTCACCCGCTTAAGGGATGAATTTTCAAAAATCCCTTCCTAGCGGATGCCTACGTCATTATAACTATATGTATGCCAAATTTTAACGAAATCCGTTCAGTAGTTTCAGCTATGCGTTGATAGATGAATCAGTCAGGTTTGCCATTTATACATTTATGAAAAAATAAAGAAGAAGAAGATAGATTTAGTTAGTTAGTTTAATTAGTGAGAGAGAGAGAAAGTTACTTACGCAAGGATCTGCTTCCCAAACGTTGTCGGCAAGGTTCAATTGGTCGCTAGCTGCCATCAGATCACGAGCGTACTCCTCGAATGCTTGCTTCTCCTTAGTAAGCAAACAACTGCGTGCCTTTTTCTGTGAATTTTTAAAGAATACATACTATCACGTCTATATCTCTTGCGGCGTAGACAGTGCCCAAGGTGATAAGAACCAAAGGCCACATTTAGCATCGTAGTGGGCGTAAAGGTGGGAAGCAGAATCAAAATAATGCCAGCCGCATCGCCTATTGATGTCATTCCTCAGATTTCGCCCAATCCCTTGACCGGCTCTTACGGTTTTCGCGGGAAAATAAAAGCAACTGGTATATTCTATGTTTTTTCTTCTCTCCTTTTTATAAGAAGAAAGAAGAGAAGAGAGAGAAACATTGAATTATATAAAAACATCCCGGCTGCCTTTTTGAAGTTTACATTCGCCGTATTGATTTTTGTTGATATTACATAGTTTATGCCACTTCAGGAGAGAATACAAATCAAATGACATCTCACACTTCTACGACTACAGGAGGTGACAATGGAATATAGATTCACTTATATACATACATATAGTCAAAGACATACATATTTACATAGGCAATGCAGCTAGCAAATAGAGACCGACCAGAGGTTTGGTTACGGCATGTTTCGGTGATAATTTCAGCATACAATCAGCCGAACTTTCGCCGAAATTCAGGTATTGGAGTACCTGAATTTCGGCGAACGTTTTATTGCGTTAGCATGGACACTAACGCGCGTATTTTGGTGAGTTGGTGTGGCGGTATACGCTAAAATAGTCAGCCCAGTCAAAGACAATATAATACCTATAGATTGCCAACCTCATACAAAAATATTAAACCAAATTAAGGTAGGCGAATGTATGGCGCTGCAGAGTTGCTTTCCACTCGATACTAATAGAATGCAGTAATCTGCGTTAGTCTAAATTTACTGAAACACGGGTGTAATTTTAAAATATTGTGCCAAAAATATTGTTCTAATTTTAAAGTATAGTAGCCTAGGAAACAATTATATATTTGAACCGTTTGGGGTCGAAACTTTGGGACCGTGGGGGTTACATAAAAGTTTGCAGAAAAAATGCCTTTAGTTTGCAATGATCTTAGATCTGTCAAGAAGAGTAACAATGTAAATTTATTTATGTTAAAAACCAGGTCACTCACGTGCTACTTTCTCGGGATTGCCGACTATAGTTTCAGCCTCATCAGGAGTCCATATTCAAGGCGAGTTCTCTGAGTAAGGATTTGGGATACTACGGCGTCGCGCATCCCAAACTCGCCTTGAAAATGGACTTCTGATGAGTCCGAAACTATAGTTGGCAATCCCGACAAAGTAGCACATGAGTAACCCGTTTTTAATATAATATATTTTTCTCATGTTAGTTTCAATGATATAAATGTAAATTTATTTCCCATAAAATATACCGTAGAATTCTCTATAAGAGCCGCTGTCACGTTTCCAAGGGTCAGCGAAGTCTCTTCACTCCTTGCAGCAGACCTTGCTCTATATCGTTCTTCCAGAGTCCTCTCGACCAACTCTTCCAATTTCACGTCCTCTTGAGAGTGACTAGCGCTTTGGACTTTCATCGTCTTAGCTTTCTTTGGAAGAGATGCTTCTTCTCTTGAAGGTATTAACTGAAAATATTGTAGAGCTAATATGTGCTTTGATAATTTCGAAAACTTCCGTACGAGAAATTTTGATAAATTTTTGTGTGTATTATCTCGATGGCGTGCAATTGGGGAGGCCTATGTCCAGCAGTGGACGATTATAGGCTGATGATGATTTGTGTGTATATTGCAATTTAAACAATTGTCAGTAAGTACCTAGTGAAATCAAAGTGAAATTAATATGACAATTAATAAGTGTTCAAGAATTCTATAAAGAATTCTTGAACACTTATTGAACAAACGGTTGTTTAGATAATAATATCTAAACAACCGTTTGTATCTTAAAGTCATATTTCTTTTGTTTTATTTTTATATCCGATCCGACTCACACTTGACTGTTTAATTTCTCTTAGTTACAGCTCTTTTTGTTATCGGACATCGCAAAACACAATTAGCTCAATAACTATGATTCTATTTCATTTTGCATTATCTATAAATAAATTTAAAGGGACATATCACACAAATTGAGCTAGCCCCACAGTAAGTTGTGAACTTGTGTCGCAGGATACTAACTCAACGATACTATACTTTATAATATATTCTTATACATATAGATAAACATCCAAGACCCAGTTCAATCTGAAAAATATCGTTTTCAATCATTGTTATTATTATCATATAATTAGCTTTGACATATCATTGACTATTAATATTTATATGCATGTTTTTATTTGCATGGAATAAGTGAAATTTAGCTTTTACTTAGATGTTTTAGTATTAATAAGATGTTCTTAACTAATATTTGCACACCTTGTGAAGGTAAAATGTACTGGTAAAACAACATAATTATTGTCAACTTACAGTGTACATACATTTATGCAAATAAATACTTGAATCTTGAATCTTGACCGGGGATCGAACCCGGGACCCCCGTGTCGCTGGCTGGCTTGGTAACCACTGCGACACGGAGCTCGTCCTATCACTCAAAAATACATCACTGACCTTATTTGAAAAGTCATCCTTTCCCTCTGCCATGGCTTTAGTTTCTGTAACAAGGAAAATATTTCCTAAACTTCCATTTGAAATGTGGCTTAGTCCTCGAACATACATACATACTATCACATCTTTCTCCCTTGCGGAGTAGGCAGGGCCCAGGTGTGTAAAACCACGTTTAGCATGTTGGTGGGCTTGTAAGTGAGAATGGAATCAAAATAGTGATAGGTTGCTAGCCGCATCGCTTATTGACATAATTCCTGACGCTCATCCCCCCGATCGGTTTTTACGATCTGCGCGGGAAGAGAAGCAGCTGGTGCATTCTATGTTGCTTTTCTCTCTTTTCCTAAACCAGCATTGAAGACTTACTACTACTGGAACACTCAAAATAATCGTAACTAACGACATTCTTAAATTATGTACTATCTTTGTCTTACCAAGGGATTGGGCGAAATTCTAAGGAATCACGTTATAGCGTAGCGGCTAGCAACTAGCGTTGAAAATTGCGGGGAAATTCCCCGTTTTTTTTAAAGTTCTTCGTTTTTCTTCCAAGTTACATTCGAAAGTTTCAAGAAAAATATATTCCTATGGAACTTTTCATGGTTTTATCAATAAAACAACAAAAAAACGGGAAACTTTGAAAAAAACGAAAAAGTATTAATGTTTTTGATGATGGTCCAACGACATAATTTGGCAACCAGTAAACAATTCACACCCCCAAGACAGGTGAAAAGGGTTTTGTCGTTGGATCACCAGAATCGAATGGCTCCAAACGGCTCCTGCGTATACTCCGCGACAGATAGCCGGCTCCATCGGTATGCGTCGAGTCCGTTCGGAGCCGTTCGGCTGTCGCGGAACGCAAACGGAGATCAGCGGTACAGCGAGACAAGTCATTCATGTTGTGTACACTAAACTATAAGGACGTAATAACTTAAATTAATAATGGACATCGAGGAAAAACTTACCGTGTCACCCATCTATCTATAGTGAAATGAAAAGATGTCTTCCGTACTATGATTTTTATATATGAATTTTCAGAATGTGTTTATGGAGAAACACAAAATAATAATAATAATAACACAACAAAATAATTATAAACTTCGAGATAAAATTTTCGTGCATGACAAGACGTCAACCATCAAGCTCTCTCTACTACTAAACTTATTATTTAGTACAGAACCTACATATTTACAATCTAACTATTGCTTCCCCATTACTAGTTAGAACGTCTGGTGACTTTTCTAGACCTTACCATATTACGGGTTCTAAACCAATTAAACCATAATCATCTTGCAGTCATAAGACATAGATGCTACCATATTTCACTCAATGCTTTATCAGCCTTCGTCTAGTACGGCAGTAGCCGCAGCGAGGGAATCTGGCCGTAGACAGCCGCGGCTCTAGGGACATTTTGTCGAAGGACTGTGGTATTGTGCCCGGAATTGATAGCTGTAAATATAGTCTTGTGATCCGGAAGAGTCACTGACGTTAAATATAAGGAAACAGTAGGACAAAGACGTCTGCAGACGAAGTAGGATAGGTTATAGGGTCTAGGGCTTAGGTTATATGGTCGGCTCTTAAAGGTTGCAGGCACTGATAGTCAGGTGCGCCTGGAACATCTGCACCCTCCGATTGTGTCTTGGAACTGTCTATAGTGTGGACGGGTTTGCTAAGTTGGATGGGAGACCTGAATGTATCCAATTTATAGGAATTCTACAGGTTTTATGGCCTGCCCCCAATAAATTCTCTAAGGCGGAGTCCAGCAGCTCGATTGGTCGTTATGTCAAACTTTACACACACGTATTACACTTTACATATACGTATCACGACGTGAGGGTCCTTTTAGATAAATAGACGATCACATTTTCTGGCCTTGCGGACGATTATATTTTAAGAATAAGGTTTCTATGAGGGTTATATGGGGTAGAGAGTGGTAGGAAAATTACAGATAGGGGTAGGAAGTTTACAACTTCTATACTAATATTACAATAATTTAAGATATTTTTAACAAAAAACAAAAACCGACTTCAACCCTATAATTTTTTTTAATTTAAAGCATAAGAAAAAAATGGAAATAAGTTTAATCCAAACGGCATACCTGTAAACATTTTTTTGGTTTTTGTGTATTTTTCAAAAAGCGCACGACACATTTCGATAAAAATTTAATCGTACCATCTGTAAAGTATTACCTATCGAACAAAAAAAGAATTTCTTAAATCGGTCCAGGCCAGGCGTCTTCGAGAAATCGGGGAACATACATAAAAAAAATAAAGATTACGACGAATTGTAAACCTCCTCCTTTTTTTGAAGTCGGTTAAAAAGGAAAGTTTTGATTAGAATTCTTGAATAGGTTTCGAAAGCACTGGGCCGATTTTATAGAAAGCTTATTTATCTCCGACTGTAATTTATATTACAGTCGGAGATAAATAAGCTTTCTATGTATAGGATATAATTTACGCGATCGAAGTCGCGGGAAAATTGCTTGCCCAGGAATAAAGAAACTCACAGCCATGAATGCATCAAATGTTAATGCTTTTTTGGGTAGTCACGTAAAAAATTAAACAAAAAGTACATAATTTGTACAGCATCAGGATACTAGACTTTTTCTGGTGCAGTGAATTATGCAGATTTTGGTGCAAGAAATAAGTTATTCCACAACAGTTCTTTTTATTATTTGACCTCGGCATTTGACGATTTCCAGACAGACACGAATTTTTTAAATCTATGTCCGAGAGCATTTTAGTTAATTTGAGTTTTAATTTGTAACTATCTATTCTCAAAATAACATTAAATAAATAAATCATCATTATCATCGAACCACGTCAGAGGCCGAGAGGCGGTTCCGAAGAACTCTGACACCAGGGTGTACATGGTCGAGTGACCGTGTCACCTACACGAAATGATGATGATGATCATTATACAGTCTCTTTTAATCTCCACTGCAGGAGCACGACCCTCTCTATACGAGAGCCATATATTAGCCTGAGAGTCAGATGATTCGGCCTACACTCTCCACGCTGGCCAGACGGGTTGAAGAGATCTCTTGGATATTTGTAAGCTTTGTTTAGCTTGTGTTTCCTAAGTCACCTTCTACGACATCCACAGACATGTAAGTACCACACGGCAAATCACACAAATTGAGTTAGTCCCAGAGTTAGTTGTGACCTTGTATCGTAGGATACTAACTCAATGATAGTTACTTTATTTTATAATAGGTATTTAAATAAATAAACATTTAAGACCCAGGCCAATCTGAAAAAGATCGTAATCCATCACCTCCTGGCCGGAGATCGAACCCGGATCCAACAGTGGTGCAGTGTTAAACACTGCGCCACGGAGGCCGTCAAACCCGACAGCCTTTTTTGACAGTTTACGTCCGCCCTATTAACTTTTTGGAGACTTTATATAGCCTGTGACACTCTGGGGAAGAATATAAATCTAATGATAACTCACACTTCAAAATCGGTCCAGCCGTTTAGGCTACAGGAAGTCAGAATGGAACAGACATACTTAGGAACATTCATACATACAAACATACATACGCACGAAAAACATTACCTTCTTCTTTATTCTTCGTTTTTGTTTATCATGTTGTTTTTGGGATTATACCACGTCTAAAAAAACTTGCGAAATAGTGATTGTGTACGATACATCAAGATTCTAGCTATAGTATTAATTTTATTTTAGTGTTTCAAATTGCTATTTTAAACAAAAACCCGTACTGACCTTGACACTATCTTGTATCCGAATATTTACGTTCACCAATGAAAATTGCACTTTAAAACTAAAGCGCTACAATTTGTTTTCAAAAACACGTAGTATTTGCATGATAAATTATGTTTCGACAACTTGCTGAGACGAGCTACCTCACCGCACTGCCAATATTTTTATCAGTTGGAAGACTAGGTATTAAATAAATAATATTGCTAAATTATGACTCCATCCAATAACGTCAAAACTATAAATAAAAAGGGGCAAAGCACACTTATTCAAATAGCAACTTAATAAATTGTGAACTTGTGTTTTTTTATATTGACGAGCTCCGTGGCGCATCGTCAACACGCCAGCCTGGAGGTCCCGGGTTCGATCCCCGGTCAGGTCATGATGGAAAAAGATCTTTTTACATTGACCTGTCTTGGATGTTTATCTTTATAAGTATATATTATAAAATATAGTATCGTTGAGTTAGTATCCTGCGACACCAGTTCACAACTTACTGTGGGGCTAACTCAATATGTGTGATATGGCCCTAAATATTTATTTATTTATTTATACAACTAATTAGGCAAACAAGCATACGGCCCACATGATGAAAAGCGGTTACCGTGGCTTTTAAACGACTGCAACACCAGGGGTGCCACTCGCGCGTTGCCGACCCTAAAGAAATCTTTTGACGCCCTTAGTTTTATCATCATCATCATCATTAAAATCAGGTCTTTGTTAGTCTCTACTGCAGGAGCATGATGCTCTCTACCAAAGCCATATATTAGCCAGACCAGTCAGAGGATGTATGATATTATAATTCTACAGGAATAGATGTCTCATTTGGAGGCATACGCTCTGGCAAACGCTCGGGCAAACTCAGTTTTAAGAAGCCACCGTTAGATGGCAGTAGGTTCACTACTAGTCAACTAGACTAATTAGAATGTTTTAAGCGTAAAAAGTATAGTACACATTTATTTTATTTGGAAGATAAAAATATAATTCTGATTAAATGCAATACCTAACCGAAAATGCTTTTTTAATTAGTTGTAATAATTAATATCTATTAAGTAGGTATATAGTTATATCTATTAAGTATATATATAGTTGTAATAATTAATATCTATTAAGCACGTAGCCGACCGCCATGGGACCATGCCGCCATGCCAGGCCATGGCGCCGTAGGACCGCCATGAAACGGAGACTGATAGACGGATCTACGAGTAACTTGGCTGGGCGGCGTTCAGCAAGATCGCCGACGTTCTAAAAAGCAAAAGAATACCAATCTTCCTTAAAAGACGCATGTTTGAGCAGTGTGTTTTACCTGTAATGACCTATGGCGCTGGGACCTGGACACTCACAAAAAAGGTTATGCGAAAACAGGTTCAGGTCAGGTGGCACAACGAGCAATGCTCGGAATATCGCTTGTAGACCGAATCCGCAACACAGCTATTAGGAAACGCACTGGAGTAACAAACATCGCACTAGTAGTGACCAGGCTCAAGTGGAGATGGGCTGGGCACATGAGCAGGAGAGAAGATGGCCGCTGGGCGTGTAGGATTACGGAATGGAGGCCCAGACCTGGATGAAGAAAAGTCGGAAAACCACCAATGCGCTGGGCCGACGATTTCTCAAAAATATTGGGCAAGACTTGGATGCGCACAGCGCAAGACCGGGTCAGTAGGTATTTATTGGGCATTTCAAAACACACATCCTCGAGCTCATTTACATTCGCTCGAGGATGGTTGTTTTGAAACGCCCAATAAAGGTTACAAAATTACGATTTTGTGAAACTTACCACGATTGATTCTACATCTTGATGCTTAACAACTATTACACTTTTCATAATCCACTTTGGTTCACATTGCCCTATCATTCCCTGCCACATATAATTCAAATCAGTTCCTTATGAAATGTGTGAAGAAAAACGTCGCTTATCCTAGGCCGCTTGCTCATTACATTTATCAAATATGTAAGTACATGGGCACCCAGAATGATAATTCTATCACAAAGTCATCAGGACGCCTAGTCAGACACCAAAGTTTTATCATTACTGGCCCGATTGGTCGTACCGGTCACCTATAGGTTATTGGCACCCAGTAAAGACAATTACTCTGTGTTGAAAAGACATTGGCAGCCACCTGCCCACTGAGACCGTTGAGAGAGAACTTTTTGTTGTAACGATTGTTCCATAACATAGTCAACGGGACGTCTCTGGTTATCTCAAGGAGTTATCTCATGACTGGCCCGATTGGTCGTGCTGGTCACCTATTGGTTATTAGCACCCAGTAAATAAGGTTTCTCAAAGATTTAACCATTAAGACATTGGTGTCAATAACACCCACCGTGACTAATGCTAACGAACGCTAGCTTTTCTGGGGCGATTCCTCGTGCCGTAGTAAATTCGATAATAGTATCCAGGAACGCGAGTTTTCCTTCAAAAATTCACAAGGAATTCTGATCTGATTTATAGATTACAATATTGTCACCATACTTTACACAGCTAATAACTACCACAGTCTGAGTAATACTACTAAGGAATGATTCAAGTAGAGTAGGACACACCTAATATCGATATATTTAATAAAATGTTGATATGTACCTGATACATACATTTCGAATACCGTGGTATAGGGATATTAGTATAAAAACAAGTGCCTTTTATTTTATATGAATAGCAGCTTGTGAAAATTAGTTTACTACAATCATTTAGGTACATGGGCTGGTGAAATACCGACAAGTTACCGACATAATATATCGCAAAGCATCGATACAATACTAAAAGAAATATCGATATATTAACGTACGTGTGCCGTCCAGCACATACAAAGTGATTTTGTTTAAGTTGCAGATTTGGATGTTCCCACTGTTAGTGTGCTTCGCAACTGGTGATACATGATATTCATACTTAGGCTATCCACGCACTTCTCGTTTTATGTTAGGCGGTAAAAAAACGTTTGCGTACGTCTTTTCACTTTTAAATTATATCATTTAGTAATATAAATCAGCTAGATTTTTAACGAAGTTCACAAAAATAGACTACGAACAATGTCCTATATACCTTAAAACTAATTTGCATATAAATTAGGAAACTTAGTACTAATTTTGTAACGAATTCAGTGATGTATGTATGCACTTATGTAAGGTTACTAAAATGGCATAGGTATGACTCCTAAACTCAATAGTTCATGTGTACTATAAATATTGAATTTCTATTGATGTGTTCACAGTATTATGTTGAATACTTTATTGTAATGTAGGTATCATTTTTACAAAAATATTTTCGAACCATGGGGGAAAGTCTCGCAGTTTGCGACTAACCTAAGCAGTCGTACTCGGAACTTCGTCCGACCCGTCGAGTATTCATTAGGTTTATGAAGCAATTACAACTAAAGGCACGTTTCCATTATCCAAGAAGCATGCTTTACAAGACGCAAGTTCGATGCAGCTTAAGTAATTAAAACTTAAACATGCATGCAAGCTTCTAGTTGCAGGTGGTTGGCCTTAAATTTGTTAATAAACGCGTAGGCAAGCAGACTTTTTTGTGTGTGTGTGTACAAGTATTATGCAAATTGCATCCCGCACGTTTCCTACCCATGATGAACATTAGTACAAGTCCTGGTTCAAATACTTTCACGCCAATAAAAATTAAATGCGAGATTTAATATCAAATTCAAATAATTTATGCTTCTTATATGCAATCATTTGCACAATGGAAACACGCCTTAACCACTAAAGTCATCATAAGGCCGTATGCTTACCATGTGTCAAATATACTTTAATCAGTTCTAACACATATCAAAAAATGAATTGATAATATAGGTTAGTACTTGATATTTTTATGATAAGTTTAAAGCACAGAACTATGTTTAGAGATTTGTGATTTTGAAGCATTCACACATAGCAATCTGTATGAAAGCTACTGAATCAAAAATACCTATCTGACTATGCAGTCCATGCGGATAATATTTAGTGATATTGACCATTATATTGATCAAAATAGAACCATTCCTTATTTTATTTAAGCATAGTATAAAATAAACCCAATCATTCTGCTAAAACATTTGTTTAAGAGATACCAGACTTTTAATCAACATTGGTATTAACATGTTTAATGAATAATTATGTTATTGACAAATTAATACATAACTTTTTTTAATAAAATAGTATTTAGATCATTCTTCGTCACGTTGACCAAAATGTGAACATGCCTTTATTATCGGCTTTTCTTTATCCGTTTGTCGGTTTAGCGGTTTGATTGAAATATAATTCACGTTAAGTTTATTATGCGAAATTAATTCACGTTATGACATGATTATGCTTACGTCTTCAAAAGTACAGAGGCTGCACACCGTTGGGTGAGTATATGAACATTGAATTTTATTACATTACACCGAATCAATTGTGTTTCTTTTATATACCAGTAGGTTTGCAATACCCGAAAAAATAATTACGATTCAGCAAAAATGACCTACTTATTGTGCTACAATTTTGGTGTAGCCCAATACAATTCAACGAGTGTTACCCGGCCAACATCCTGATAGCTAAGTTCTTATCATCACGAAGATCTTCGCTCGAACTATCATGTTCGTAAGTTTGTTACTATCACGGTGATTATCATATAGGATATATATTTTATTTTTAATCTTATATTTCCTCTAATTACTTTCAGGTCGGACTCTGAGTACTTAAATAAGCGTCCCACTAAGGGATCAAAAAAACAAGTCCCGCAGCCACTTTTTGACTCTGATGAAGAGCCATCAACTTCAAGAGTAAAGTACGTATCAATTTAAGTCATTTATTTTTAGCTTTAAGAATATTCTGAGGGTTCTTAATCGTTTATGTTTTAAATGTTTCTATATATTTTTTCAGATCAAGCTCCAACTACAATGCTCGACTGAAAAAGCGACAGCAAGAAACCTATGAATCAGACGAAGAAGTCCCACCTAAAAAGTATGTATTCTTATAAGATTTATTATAATTTACAAGTTTTTACTAAATAATAAAATGTTCTTCTTTGTATTTCCTTCTATCATGTCCGTGTTATAAAAATAAATCCTAAAGTTTTATAGAAGAAAATATGTATTATTAATATTAATTTCATTTAAATATTCAATATTACAGCACATCTAAATAAAACTAAATTAAATCCAAACTGAAACTAATCACTTCTTTTTAAAAACTTCCCAGAGATAACAGTACTTATGCATATTATTTTTTTCAGATCCAAACCAACTAAAGCAGCTAAAGCGAAAAAATCGGTGGCGCCAAAGAAGACCGGTTGGGTCGACAGTGAGTCTGAAGACGAGGCGGTCAACCTTACGGCTGCCAAAAAGCCGCTGCCCTTGCAGTCAGCTCTGACGCGACGGGTGGCCGATGGTGTGGTGAGACGTACGGCGAGCTTGGAGGGAGACGTCTTCGTCGAGCTCAAGGTCTACAACTCCGCGGACATCCTACGCGTGGATCCCAAGGATAGGTGGCAGCTCGCTGTGTTAGCGTTAAAGTTTCGGGCTGACGGCGATGCGCCTGAGCTGCGCTCGCTAAAAGATTTTATTAATAAATGTAAGGTACACTTTACCGAAGAGGGGAAATATTTTTGCGACAAGAAAAAATAAATATTTAAGATATTTACTCGAGCATTAAAATATTAATCTAATATTATAAGAAATGTACTAATTTCATAACTAGGCCTAAGCCAGGCGTCGTTGTTATAATTTTTATATAGCAGATGATAATAATTATTATAATATATGAGAGACATTTAAGAGTACATTTTTGTTTCCTTTGATTATTTAATTAAGTAATTGATAAGGTAGACATAAGTCTACTTTTCATTTATATGGGTACTATATAGTAAAATCTACTTGTACACATACAAATTAACATAATTAAATTTATGCATAAAGAGCAGACACCCGCGATTTCGTTCGCGTATAAAATTATAGCCCATGTGTTGTTTCGATAACTTAGCTACATTACTGGAGAGTTTCGTCAAAAATCCGTTCAGTAGTTTTTGTGTGTTAGAGTAACAAACATCCACACATCTAGATATCCTGACATTAACAAACTTTCGCATTTATAATATTAGTAAGGATTACATTTTCAATATGGCCAACAAAACAGTCTACTGCACTGTTTGCGATTTATCGGTAAAAAGTAGCGCTTTCTCAGGTCATTTAAAAAGTAATATACATAAAAACAATTATTCAATAGAAATTTCTGATGGTATCCAAAAGATAAGCTCTGCATTCAGAAATCGGATTGCTTCATACAGAGTGCACCCTGTTCTCTGCGGGGGCAACGAGGACAGCAGCGCTAGCGCTGACGCGGCACCCCCGGCCGTATTCTTACGTAGTGTACGACCTTGCGTAAAACAATTATTAAACGCAAGACAAGCCACTTATCGTTCCATTAAGGTTAACTTCGAATTGTTTGGTGAATTCAATTTACCAACAAACTTAACAGGCGAAATAAAATCATTTTCCACTAAAAATTTTGTAATATACGACAATTATGACTTTAATGAAATGTTTTTCAAAGCAATTCACTCTATTGTTACGAAGATAGATGAATTTCAAGAAAAAGATAGTGGGTGGTCTTTTTTGCGTAATTTATACTTAGAAGTTAATATTAATAAATACAATCCCTTGAGAGCTGCAGGCTTTATTGAATTGCCAAAATCTTTAAAGTTAAAACGAGCTTGTGTAAATATACAAAATAATGATTCGTTCTGTTTCCTATGGTCAATAATGGCAGCTCTGTTTCCCGCTAAGAATAACCCTCATCGAATATCTTCATATCCGCATTACGAAAATATTCTCAACACTAAAAATATGACATTTCCTGTCTCTTTCCAAGACATCAAAATTTTTGAGAAAAATAATCGGTCAATTAGCATCAATGTATATGGTCTTGGGAAAAAGTCTGATATAGTTGGCCCTCTTTATAAATCCAATCATAAAAGGAAACGTCATGTTAATTTGTTATTTTTAGAAAAAGGGGGGGTCAAACATTATTGCTTGATAAAAAACTTGAGTAAATTACTTAGACCTCAGCTAACAAAACATCATGGCAAGATATATTTCTGTGATGAATGTATGATTTTTTTTAATAATAAAGATAAACTTAATGTTCATGTTTGTAGCGGTGTTCGGACATTATTACCTGAAAAAGGTTCAGTTATTCAGTTTAAACATTTTGAAAGAATGCAAGATATGCCATTTGTTATTTATGCTGATTTTGAATCTTTATTAGTATCTGATTCGAATACCAATGAGTTTCATTCGAAATGTACATCTATTTTACAAAAACATGTACCAGCCGCATTCGCATACTATATTGTATGTTCTTTTGATAGCACCCGCAATAAGTACGTCTCTTATCGTGGGCGGGATTGTGTAGAAAAGTTTCTTGAGTTTCTCGGTAAAGACATAAATCAAATACATAAGATTTTAGAACATTCAATTCCTATGACTTTATTAACGTCTGAGGAGCAAGAAAGTTTTAAAAAATCGAAATATTGTTTCCTTTGTGAACAGTTGCTACTTGATGATAAAGTCAAAGAACATTGTCATCTTACTGGAAAGTATAGAGGTGCAGCCCATTCTTACTGTAACCTACAATATCGCTTACCAAAATTTGTTCCCGTATTTTTTCACAATTTATCTGGATATGACAGTCATTTATTTATTCGACAATTAGGAGAAATGCCTGGCAAAATAAAAGTTATTGCAAAAAATAAAGAGAACTACATTTCATTTACAAAATTTTTTAATGTCGGTTGTCAAGAATTTTTACCAGTGCGGTTTGTGGACTCGTTTAAGTTTTTAGGCACTAGTTTGGAAAAACTTGCAGCTAATTTAAATGACAATGATTTTGTTCATTTGACTATTTTTTTTCCGAACAAAAAACACTTTGATCTTTTGAGACGGAAAGGTGTGTACCCTTACGAATATATGTCAAGTTGGCATACTTATGAAGAAACTTGTTTACCTCCGCGTAGCTGCTTCTATAGCCATTTAACAGATGAAATTATTTCCGAATCAGATTATTCTCACGCTCAACAGGTTTGGAGAATATTTTGTTTAAAAAATCTTGGGGAATATACCGATTTATATCTTAAAACTGATGTTATGTTACTGACTGATATATTTCAAAGTTTTCGCAAAACTTGTAAAATAAATTACAGATTAGATCCAGCATTTTACATGACAGCTCCCGGGTTGAGTTTTGATGCAATGTTACTTTTAACGAAAGTCAAACTTGAACTAATAGATAACCTCGAAATTATACGAATGATCCAAAAAGGCATTCGTGGAGGAATCTGCTTATGTTCCACTAGATATGCTAAAGCGAATCATAAATATTTGACCGACTATAATTCAAACCTGCCCGATAAGTATTTACTGTACATAGATTGTAATAATTTGTATGGTTACGCAATGTGTTCTTATTTACCCTATTCTAATTTTAGGTTTATTAAACAAACAGATATAAATGAAAGTGTCATCCTCAATACACCTGATGATTCAGAATATGGGTATATTTTAGAAGTAGATTTGGAATATCCCGAGAATTTACACGACTTGCATAATGATCTACCATTTTGCCCACAAAAATTTGCACCACCGGGCTCTAAAATACCAAAGTTAATTCCCAATTTATATGATAAATTCGAATATGTTATTCACTATGTACATTTAAAAACATGTATAAGTCATGGCTTGATCTTAAAAAAAATTCACCGCGTAATCAAATTTAGACAGCATCCATTTCTAAAGCAATATATCGATTTAAATACAAAACTACGACAACAAGCCAAGTCACCATTTGAACAGGATTTTTTCAAATTATTGAATAATAGTGTTTTCGGGAAAACACTAGAAGATTCCGAAAAAAGGGTTAGTGTATATTTAGTTAATCAATGGAATGACTCTAGGAATAAGACAAAAAAAACATATACGGCTGAACAATTGATATCAAGGCCTAATTTTCATAGTTGTACAATTTTTGCGGAAAATTTTGTTGCTGTACAAATGAAACCCGAGTTAGTGGTTTTAGATAAACCTATTTACATAGGATTTACAGTCTTAGAAATGTCTAAACATCATATGTATAATTTTCACTATTCTGTTATGAAACCCTTCTATGGCAATGGTTTAAACTTTGTTATACTGATACAGATAGTTTTTTATATTCAATAAAGACTAAAAATGTATATAAAGATATAAAAATGTATTTTCAGTCATACTTTGATACAAGTAATTATATTAATAATAATCAGTACAACATAGTTTGCCAAAACAAAAAAGTTCCTGGACTGTTCAAGGACGAATACGGAGGTAAAATAATCACTGAATTTGTGGGATTGCGGTCTAAACTTTATTGCGTCAAAACGCAAGATAAAGAAATAAAAAAGGCTAAGGGTGTAAAGAAATCTGAAATAAAGAATCTTACTTTTACCGATTATAATAATGTATTATTGACTAGTAACTCCCTACGAAAAAGAAATATTCTATTCAAATCGCTTAAACATGAAGTTTTTACTCAAGCAATTGACAAAGTCGCATTGTCTTCAAATGATGACAAACGAATTGTACTAAACGATAAATTCAGCACTATGTCTTGGGGACATACATCTAGTTGGCTATGAAAGATTTTTATAAAATTATAGAATATTGATTTACTCGAATCAAATATTATTTTGTATATGTATAAGTAGATCAAATAATGCCAATTTGTATTTTTTAATGAAAATTTTACTTCTGTCAATTTTCTTTCATTCACCTCAATGTTGTGCTCAATTATTTGTATTGAAGCCAGTTATGTTTAACTTTAAAATCAATGCTATGACTGAGTATTACTGTGTAAGTAATCGTTAATGTTTGATATGTTTCAAGAAAATTAATTGTTACTTAGACGTTTTAAAATACATAAATATAAACATAACAACTTAATTGAATATTAGATTTAAGGAAAAATTGTGTTAATTATAATATTACATATAATTTTTAAGGGACTAATAAACTTTTAATAACTATTAAAACGTATTTTATTTCTAATTACCTACCTACATTTATTTACATCTATAGCGCCAATTCTAACAAATGTATTTCTTTTTCCGGAAAATACACATCTTTCTTTCGATACTTTGATAAACTATATATATTTTGTAGTTGCTATCACAAAACAAAATAAGAGTATTAAAAATAAATAATTCGTTTTTGTCAACTAATCTTTGTTTTTGTGATGATAAATTTGTGATGTACGAGTATATGATACCTACTTAAAACTAGATAACATCCCAGACCCAAAGCAATTTGAAAAACACTGGTTACATTTTGCTTTGGCTGGGAATCGAACCCAGAACCTCTTGAGTGAAAGGCGAGCATGATAACCGTACCGCCACAGAGGTTGTCAAATGATATACATAAAATTGGGATGTCATTGAATTGCCATTATGAAATATGATACAATACAATGTACAGCCATCGAACTTGTTTATTCTTGTTTATTTAGGTTTGCGAGGAACGCTGTTTTGCAATACAATCGTATTTTAATTATAAAAGACTCGCGTCCTTTATAATGGTGTTTCAGTTGTTTGCTGGACATCATATCACATACTACATCAAATTACTGCTAGTGTTTAAAGTTTCTAACTGAATGTAAGTATTGTTATTAACAATGTCTAACTGATAATGTTTATCAAAATTTTACGTTTGTTTCTTGTTATATTAATTATATTTCGTTCTTTACAGATCATGTCAGACTCACAGGAGACTTGTATATTGTGCTCACAAGACGCACAGAACCCCCTGGATAGCCTTTCTCAGTGCTACAACATCATTCCCACTAATCGATTTGCTGAGCTCCGGCAAATTGAGCAGAAAAGGGATGCTGCGTTACAGAAGAGCAGGCTTGCATCTTCGTCTTATGTCATAAAAAAGGCGCGGAGAGGAATCCGGATGGTTAAAATCCAAATTCTGGACTTTGAAAACGAGCCTACCCCTAGTGCCCCAACATACAGTGCTTTGTCGCCTCCACCTTCTCCAGTGGAAGACGATAGTAATGTGGTGATAAGTGCGCAATATGTGATAAGTGATGCATTTGATGAAGTATTGGAGTGTACTGAAAACATTGTTAGAATGATTAGCAAAAAACTAACTAGTGATCATTTGTAATTATAAAATATGTAAGTTTATCTGTGTTAAAATAAGCGTGAATAGTAATAAAGTTAAGTATCTTACTTGAATGATATATGTAAGTAGTTAATTTAAATAAATAGTATTTGTTAAAACTTAAATTTTCTCATATGTTAAAAATACTTTCATTGAATTTATACCTAAAAGAATATGTTAAAATTACTCTTATTGTTGAATTAATAAATAAATAAATATATACGGATAAATCACACAGATTGAGCTAGCCCCAAAGTAAGTTCGAGTCTTGTAATATGGGATACTAACTCAACGATACTATATTTTATAACAAATACATATATAGATAAACATCCAAGACCCAGGTCAATATGAAAAAGATCGGTTTCCATCTTGACCTGACCGGGGATCGAACCCGGGACCTTCAGTGTGACAGGCTGGCATGACGACCACTAGGCCACAGAGGTCGTCGAAAATATCGTTACCTATAAATAAAGATACTATGTTGTAGAAAGTAGAAGTGTTTTGTACGATTGAAAAAAAAAATTTTATTTAGAAATTATGTATATATCATTATGTAAGTATATTGTGTATACCTTTTTTTTGTAAAAATGAAATAAAAAGAAGATTTATAGTTATAAAATTATTTTATTTTCTATTAACCATTTCTTGATACATAAAACATTCTTTAATGCACATTGTTGTGGGTGAATAAAACAATTTAATGAAAATAATTCTTTACAATACTTAGCTTGAAGCTCTTTTAAATTAGGAATATTTTTATCTGTTATATCTATAATATTTTTGTGGTTACATAACTCCTCCACCCAAATAATTTTTTCCGCACCTTTCACAATAATTTTTCTATCATTTAAATAAGACTTTATAATCCTATGAAATTCTTTGTAATCGACATATCCTTCGCTCCATCGATATCCAAGATGTTTTTCTATCCACATGACACGTTTTTTTTCTTCATGAGTAAGTTGGGAGAAAGTATAAGGCGGCTTTACTAGGAATATTTGGGTATGTTCCTCAGTCGCTATTGCGATTTCCTTTACTATGAATTTATTGCAAGGGTTTTTGAAACCTTGTAAATCTACAATAATTGTGTTATTATTCATGATATCTTTTTAACAATGTTGCTCAAAGGTTTGTATTCAAATATACAATCGTTTAATATCAAGCAATATGCTGCTGTCTGGTCAGGTATTTCTTGGTCTGTTTCTATTTCAACTCTCACGTCTACAGAACCCTTCAAAGTCTCTTGTTGGCGGGAACAGTCGATGACAAATAATGGAGCAATGTCTCTGAATTCTTTTAAGCTTAACAACGGTTCCGGTCGACGTCTATAATAAGACTGCTGAAATCTTGCGTATTGCTCGTATAATAAAGAAAACTTATTTTCTGAAAAACTTATGTTCATGCATTCATAAGGGTAATACGTAGAATTTAAAAATACTCTTATGTCACGAACATTGCAGTGATCGAATTCAGCCATTGAGAGTTGTGGTTGCTGTTTACGATTGGTTTGTAACGCAATAATAACAAACCGCGGTTTTTCAGTTTGCGATGTAGTTTTAATTGCCCAATTATGTTTGCGAGTTCTGGGGAGTAGTGGGTATTCATATAAATCCCAGTTCCGGAACGCTAATGTAATAGCTCGATCTTTTTCTAAATGTTTTAATAAGTTAATCCTTTCCCGATCAGACACTTTAATGTGTGGAACTCGCCAAAATATTTTATTGATAATTATATCATCAACAATTTCTTCATTATCCAATTTTAGTGCATTGAGGTTACTATTACTTCTTAATAACACTAACTCATGTTTGGAATTTATTATGATTTTCTCGTAATCTTCCGCGAAACCTAATATTTTGTTTAGTGGTATCGAAGCAGAGAATGAACCGTTATCAATATTAGTTGTGCCAGTAGGAGACCAACCCCATACTTTTCCAGATTTAGATTCATTTTCATTTAAGGATAGGTAAGATTTCATGGTAGTAGTGATACCAGCATTTTTTATTCTGTCAATTTCAACTCCATTTAATTCATACCGAATCTCTTGGAATAAAAACATTGCAGGATTATTTACAAAATTAACTCTCGATAGTTTTTCTTTAGTTTTACTATCGTATAATTCTACTTTGCCTTCAATATACAAAGTACTGAATGCAGGTAACACATACAAGTCTTGCTGGTTAATAGGAATTCGAATCTCATCATTCTTGTTAAAACTTGTCACATACGGTCTGTATGAATGAAATTCGAAACTTTCGACGCTGTTGTCGATAACTGTAGGTTGTGATATATTTAAAAAATTCATTATTTTAACAATCCTACCAATTTTAAAAACTTTCGATTATTTTTTGTAAGCTTCTTTCCGTTCTTCTTTTCTTTTTTCTGAAGAAGTGTTCCTTGCCGAGGTGATTCCTTGTAACTGACTTGAAGACGGGTTGTAACAGAGTTTTTATCGAAAATTATCATTTTTTTCTAAAATGTAAATAAATCTGTACCTCCTCACCGCGTAAATTAATTTGTTTGTTTTCAGCGTCCAATAATCTTATACTTAGAGCACTAATGGAGTTTTGATTAACTGGGAAATAGATTATGTTCTTCGGTATTTCGATTATGCGATAACCAGGTGGCACGTTGGGAACAAATTCGTGAATTATATGACTACTTTTTCCGTTCACAAATGATCCGCTGATTACATCACACTCGATGCGCACAAGGGTAGTTGATATAATGCTAACAGGATACCGAGACACGCTGCTTTTATTAGCTTTTATAGTCTCCCTTCCGAAACCCAACATCCTACCAATTGAACCACTTTTCTCGAAATGAACATCTTTCGAGCAGAAAATATTAGTTTTTAGTGTATTATTATTACAAGTTAATTTGAAGAAAGCATCTTTAATATTACTTTTTAAAAAATCTTGAATATCTTGTAGTTCATAAGATCCTTCTGGAATTTCGATAGTTTCATTTCCGTAATAGAATTTATTATTTCTCTCATCTATATTTGGAATTGAATTAAACGTTGAAAAGTATAAAAGCCCACATTCATAATCTCCACGTAATTCTAAAGTTGGTGAATAGTTTATCGTCAAAGAGCTTCCCACCCCAGTTATTGACACAGTGAAAGACATGATTATACTAATATTTTTTTATTCTTAAGACTTCTTAAATACCTACATTTTTCCAAAACTCAACTAAAAAATTTAAGCAATGATGTCCACAATTTATTGAACCGAAGTTCTGATGTTGGATGTAATTATAGTTAATAGATGTATTTTTCAAATATTTGAGTAACTCTAATGGTGGTTTTAAGTTTCCAAAACTATCAAAATATTCAGAATAATTATTGAGCTTTACGTAGGCTACCCAATGAGTTCCCGGGTTCGAACAACTATCTAGATTTAGTATTGCGCACTCTATTTTTCTTGGTTTTGCAGGCAAGGTATCTCTCATAAACACACCGCGAAAATAGGGAATATCGCTCGCATGTTTAATTAAATCTATATTAGTAAGTGCCCGTTTAGGTAGCCTTTTCATTAGTTTTTTGGACTTTTAAGATATAGCCCTGCTCCTTTTTTATGTTGCTTTAAGTACAATCCTTTACCAAGAGCAATCGTTTCCATCATTTTGTTGTGTCGTTCGGACTCCTGAAGATTCTGTTTAGCCACTTTGTAATCATTCACAGCTTTTGCGATACCTGCAGCCCCGCCAGCTATCGAACCAAGTGCCGATAATCCAGCAAAAATTGGAATCAAAGGCAAAATTCCTCCACACTTGGGAATAGGAATATAGCGTGGCAAGCGCATACCACTTTTGTTTGTAAATATTTTTTTTGCAGCTGCATAAGCATATTTAATAGCAGTGTTTTTATCTTTGGATTTTAATTTTTTTAATCGATTCTGGATATTTTTAACGATTTTCATAAAGGATCGTGCTCCTGCGCCTGCTTTTAATTTCGCTTTCATCGCATTTTTTACAATCCAAGATGCCACTTTTTCTCTTTTTCCAACATTTTTGGACTTGAACCTCCGATTAGCCATGTTTAAAAGTTCTAAATCAGCTTTATGTCGAACGTTAATATCACTGTTAGTATAAGCAATATCGTGAAGCATACACGCTTTATCTAACTCGTTAATACCTCGATCACCTCTTAATAACCTTTTCTGTAATTTAGTTCCTGGACCGCAGAACTGATATCCAGGTAAATGTAGTTCAAATGGTAACTTATCAATTAAAGTGTTAATAATACCACCTCCTTCCTTCATTGATAAGCATGTACTGATAACTTACACTCTTATACTTCGCTTATATTAATGTAGGACGGCACTTTTGTCAACCCAACTGTTTTCGGAATCACTTAACCCCAACCATTTTACAAACAATTTTGTTCCTTTTCTTTTTATTACTTTTTCAATGAGATATAAATCTGGAAACTTAGCCTTCTGTAGCTCATATCCGTAAAATGTCCCCAAAATTGGTTGCTTATGTCTATCTTCTATATGATAAGTAGGTGGATTCGTACAGTTAACTTTTTCAATCGTAAATATTTCAGTTGACCAGTTTGGAGTATAACCTTTACTGAAATCTCCTTTATATTTACTGATTCGTACATGGTCACCAACATGAAAAAGGGATTTCGTGATATTTTGTTTTTGCGTTTTATTTATATTAGCCTTAACCAAAAGCTGATTGTACTGATTTACTTCTATTGGTTTAAACTTTGTGATCCTATGAGGAGTGCTGTTATAATTTTGAACAACAGAATTCAAGTTCTTGGCTAACCATTGGTATTGCCCGTTAAGACTGAACAATTTATAAAGATGAGATTTTAATGTTCTTATTACTCGTTCAACTATTGATGCCTTTTTTACAGAGTAAGTAGAATAATGCTTTATTTTATATTTGTTCATCAATTTTTGAAATTTTTCATTGTAAAACTCTTTTCCTAAATCTGTTTGTAAGTTTCTTGGCTTTCGGGATGTCTCAGTCAGTATATGTTGCATAGCACTTGTAACACATTCTTTTGATTTTGCTTTTATGGGATCAGCCCAGACGTATTTTGATAAAGCATCAATAACAACTAATACATATTTGTATCCTTTATTAAACTGAGCATATTTCTGTAAGTCTATAAGATCAGCTTGCCATAAATCATCTATCCCTTTTATGATCGTACAACGACGTGGGAAATTTCTTCTCGCTGATCTATGGAGCTCGTCAACTATGTTTTGTTTACTCATTATTTTTATTGAACTTTGCTAGTTTTGAATCTATTTCAGCTTTAGTATAGTGCGTGGAAGTTATTTTATAAAAAACTGCTTTTTCCAAG
The DNA here is from genome assembly GCA_963082605.1 of Rhodophaea formosa. Lineage (NCBI taxonomy): Eukaryota > Metazoa > Arthropoda > Insecta > Lepidoptera > Pyralidae > Rhodophaea > Rhodophaea formosa. The sequence continues at coordinate 12,808,608 of OY720228.1, read as the reverse complement.
TTACTGAGATAATTTTTTACATTAGTATGGATTTGTTTTAATTCAGCTCTTAAATCTTGAATTTCTTTATCCAAGTACGCCTTGTTAACAGCATCGTTGTCTTCCTCTGGATGCAACAATCCTTTTAGCTTCGATTGTTTGAGATTAAAATCTCCTGTTTCCGATTTGGTTAAAGCGTCGTTTAGGGTATCAATATATTCAGAAAATCTTATACGCTTATGAATGTGATGACCAAATTTGTCTATATTCATTATAGTCTATGTATATAGATCGAATATTGCAAGTAAACTGTTCAAAACTCTTACTGCACGCTCTTTATATTTCTGTTAATAATACCTGCTTCTTGTAGTTCTTCGATGATTGAAATAATCTCATTATCTAATCCAGTGTTACCCGCATCTCGTGATGCAAATAGTAATTGTAATCTTTCTACTAACTCGTTCGGATCATTCCAATAAATCAAATCAGTATTTTTATTTAATTTTTTCAAAAGTTTAATACCTGACCCTTTTGTAAGACTCTCAGTACTAGTAGTTGCACTTCTTGTAAATTTGAATAGCGGTTTAATGATGTGCATGTATTTGAAACCTTTGTTGCTATTAATAGGCTTCTTTGCATCATAGTAACGTCTATGTGCATTGGTTTCAATAAGCAACAATTTATAATGTTGCAAATCTTCCTCTGTTATCACATCTATGTTCGGAGTTTTCGTATATAGTAACTCCTTTAAACCAGGTGTCTTTTTAATAATGTGAGTTCCTATTTTCCATGTTTGGTCTCGGTCAAAAACACGTGTGTTGCCTAGCATGACCTTTCCACGATCGTGTCTGACCCCAAAAGGAATATCGGTTATGACCTCGGTTGTCCAAGATATAGTATGATCTTTAGAGGTCGGTGATGAGTTAAGAGATTTGAAAGACTCATCGCTCAGAATATCAGAGGGCAAAACAGTAAGGGTTTCGTTAGGATTATGTTCAAGCGAGTCTAAGTTTTCTATTTCGTGTTCGTAAAATGGTTCTTCTGAATCTTCTTTAGCAATATATTGTAACTTATGAAAAAAAAAGAGTTTAAGTTTTAGTTTAATTTAAGTTTTAAAGTGGTGGAGGGGTGAACTCCTAAGTTGGGAAAAGTCAAGAAAAATAGGTTTAAATGACAAGAGGTTTTATTTATTGTCATACAATAACATCTTAGGTACTCTTAGTGAAGAGATATAACCGTAATCTTAGAGTTAAGATAACAACAATGAGAAAATAAAGAAATAAAGGGGAGGGTTGTTGGCTAGTTTGGCTGGTCCCTTGAGAACGCGTTTATATTAAGGTAAAGTAGCATACTATTTAAAGTAGAAGTTATAAGTAGTATACTAATTTATGTAATACTTAAAGATAAGTAGAATAGTAGTATTGAAAGTAGTATTTAAGTAAAGGTAAAACTTTCAACCAAGAAATTTATCCCCGTAATTAAAGAAAAAGAATCCTCAAGTCAACCGACGAAGGATTCGACTTGCCAGCCGATGAACCCACTTCTCGGACCGACACCAGCCAGACACCTCAGCCAAACACCTCGGCCAAACACTCCAGAGGAACACCTCAGCCAAACACCTCCTGTAGTAGTACACAATAATGCATTACAACTAGGTACAGCTAACAAGACAACAGATAAGGGAAAGTTACAGACTTTTACATTAACGGGGACGTCGCACCCAGAACAGCATTTAACAGAATAACTACACTTCTTTTAAGAATAATTAATAGATCTAGCTATTACAATGAAAAGATAGTTTCAGATTATCATAATAAGAAATACAACGCACCAGAGGCATGATACCATTGATGGTGGACGCTTGTGGCGCTGGATGCACCGAGCGTCTTCATCGTAAAACAATCTCAGGCCATGCATCATGGTCCCTATTTGACAAAACTAATATTGTAAACAGTGACTAAAAGAGATAGCTCTAGTAGCACAAGATATTAGTGGGTAACAAACAATAAAACTATATTTAGGATAGCTTTTACACAAACTTTAGTTCTAATAGAAAGATTTCATAATTCCTACTTATTTAAAAGCGTGGGGGAGTGTTTCTGAAGATAGAAATGTAGAAGAGGTTATCGCATACCTGTAACGGAGGCAGAAAAACGCTTCTGGACTACGGCAACCGTTGAAACCAACAACAGCAAGGCGATCACGCCGACACCGAAGAGTACCAGAAACTGTAAGAGAATGAAAACGATTATACACGAATCACTACCAAAACGCACGCATGGGTGTGCTCTCACACGTGTTCAACTCACCGGTTTTATCTCAGAACAACAGGAACCACGAATAACGCTCGCAGCAACGTCGCCTTAGGATTCTTCCTCAAATCCCAGAATCAGCAGCTTACAGAACAGAACAACAGACAGCCCACAGCACAGAACTTCTCAGGGACCTGCACGCCAGCACGCGCAGCCCGAAAAAGACACTTCCTCCTACCACTGACTTCCGACGACGCGAAGCACGTTCGAATCATATGCTCAAAACTATGAACCACAACACAACCACTTAACACATTTTAAATAAATTAAGTAAGCTAGCGAACTTGACTTAAACAATTAATGGGTAGCCTATTAATTGCTATTTTATATAAAGAAAGGCTAAATATAAAACAATTACTTAATTATAAGTAAAAATTCAATACGTCAAAACAATGTAAAGCAACACTTCCGAACGCACCATTTCTGCGTTTCGTTATACACACAGCAGCAAACCGTTCATGACAAATCCGACGTAACATTTTTACTAATATCTAGAATAGTCGTAGAATAAAAGAAAGTCCATTTACTATCTTCTATTATGATTTTAGAACTCAAAACACAAAACAGCTAAAATCCCAAATAATTACAAAGAAATATCGCCACAGACAACAAACTTACCAGAAACTAAACGTCAACCTGTCACTTCTGTCAGATGTCAAACACAGCAAAACAAGACTATGTTTACCTTTTCCTTACAGACCAAAACATTCAATATTTCTAGATTCAAAGTGAAACTATTAGAAAACCGGGAATAGAAGGATTCGTGAAAATACGAAAAGTGGAATGAGATATAGTTCAGTGAACGTATACGGTCAAGGCAGCTTGAAATAATGTATTTTATAGGCTATCTCATGGTAAGCAACACTTGCATAAAATTAGGTGTTACAGTACCCCCTCACCCGCCAGAATTTTGCGAGGTAACGAGAAAAATTCACGCTGGCCCCCAGCATCACGATCCAACTAAAATTCAACCTAAACCTTTAATGTCTTTTACATGACACTCACTCCTCCTGCCATTCTCGTCTTCCACCAAATACACTAATTTAGATAGCTTCTTCACTACACGACATTTTTCAAAACGTGGAGCTAATTTATAAGAAAAATGTTTCGCAGCATCACTACGCACATGCGTCCGGCGCCAAATGATATCATCTTCTACAAACTCAACATCCCTTCTACGCCTATTGTAATACTTAGCGTTCCTCCAGTGCGACTTTTTCAGTTCTTTATCCACCTTCAGAAATATTTCCTTCAACACGCCTATCTTATCGAGGTAGTCAGCACCACAACTAACAAGAATATCATCTATATCCTCACTATCTCCGTAGATAGACCCATCAACAACAGCTTCACGTCCATGAACAAGCAGAAAAGGGGTAAAAGTAGTAGTGTCATTCACAGCAGTGTTAATAGCAAATTGAATTTCACAAAGATGTGAATCCCAACTTCGTTGATCAGTACCAACAAGTGCAGCTATTGCCGTGACAATAGTACGATTATACCGTTCTACAGTATTTACTTGAGGACAATAAGTAGGAGTGAAATGAATTTGTGGTATTCTATACTTTTCAAACAACGCTCTCACATCGCGTCCTATAAATTGCGGTCCATTATCGACGATAACGGTTTGTGGAACCCCATGAACTAAGAAAACATGGTCTTCCAAGCGTTGAGCCACTACTTTACCAGTCGCACGTCTAAGAGGAAACATTAACACATATTTTGAAAAACAACAAACCACTACAAGCAGATATTCATTCTGTTGCCGAGACCTGGGCAGTGGGCCAACTAAATCAACGCTGATACACTGGAATGGTCTACGACACACCTTAGGATTTCCAAACAAACCAGGAGTAGTTTGATTAGGATGTTTATATGCTTTACATGTCTGACATTTCGACACGTACTCTTCAACATCCTTATACATATCAGGCCAATAAAAGCGAAGACGCAAACGTTTATACGTCTTTTCAGTCCCTAAATGAGCACCTAAAGGAGAATCGTGATTCTCAGTAATAAGACGTAGTCTTTCATTCGAAGGTACGACTTCCTTCCAATCAAAATCTCCAGTTAGCGAAGACTTACTCTTAGTATAACGATAAAGTATACCATCGATTATTTGGTAGTTAGGACAGGTTTGGGGCCTGTTCTGACAACGAGAATACAGATTATGAAACCAAGGATCGGTTCCAGCAGCATTTATAACAGAAACCGGTACAGAACGGGATAAAGAATCAGGAACAAGGTGATCTTTACCGCGCCGATGCTCAATAATAAAATTGTAGGGAGAAAGTCTGCAACCCCAGCGTTCCAAACGCCCGGTCGGATTACGAAGGTTAAGGAACCACTTTAAACTAGCGTGATCCGTAATAATCTTGAAAGCTTTAGGACCTTCCAGGTAGGGCCTAAAATGTTCTACCACTTGTACCACAGCCAACGCCTCTCTTTCAGTAGCAGAATAGTTACGCTCTGCATGATTCAACGAACGACTATAATAAGCAATTGGATGTTCTTCACCGTCAAAAGACTGAGTCAGCATGCCTCCAATACCAACATCGGATGCATCAGCGTGCACAATAAAAGGAAGAGAAAAATCAGGACATGCCAAGACAGGAGCAGACGTCAAAGCACTTTTCAGCTGCAGAAACGCGTGTTCAGCTTCAGGAGACCAAACAAAAGGTGGCCGGTTTTTCCGAGTAGAAGTTAGAGTATTTAAAGGTGCAGCAATGGTACTAAACCCTCTAATAAATCTTCTATAGTATGAAGCTGTCCCTAAAAATCGTTTAACATCTTTGGGGCAAGTAGGTATGGGAAAATCCGTAATGGCTTTCACCTTCTCCGGGTCAGTTCTCAATCCTAAATCATCCACAACATACCCAAGGTATTTCAACTGCTTCCGAAACAGACAACACTTCGACAAACTAACAGTCAGATTAGCAGAACGCAAACGCTCCAGCACCCTCTTTAGGAGATCAATATGCTCCTCGAAAGTTTTAGTAGCCACGACAATGTCATCCAAATAAATAAATACACGCCCTCCAAATTCAGGTCCAAACAGTTTATCCATCAGTCGTTGCTGCGTAGCTGGCGCAGAGGTCAGACCATAACACATAACTTTAAATTGGAAAAGTCCCCGCGACGGAATAGTAAACGAGGTCTTCTCTTTAGAAGAAGGAGTAAGAGGGATCTGCCAAAACGCAGATTTTAAATCAATAGAAGAAAGGAAACATGAGTCTCGAAGTTGATCTAAGATGTTAGAGATATAGGGAAGAGGATAGGCATCGTGTTTCGAAACCTCATTAAGTTTCCTGCTATCTAAGCAAAAACGCATCTCACCATTAGCTTTAGGAACCATGGTAATAGGGTTGTTCCAGGGACTACAGCTCGGCTCAACTACATCCTGTTCAATCATTTCGTCTAGTTGACGATTTAACTCACGAAGTTTATCAGGGGACATCACATAATAACGCTGTTTGATAGGAGTCGCGTCTCCCGTATCAATGTGATGAGATATCAGATGAGTTCTACCTAAACCCTTCTTTTCAGCTGAGATATCTTCAAACATTTTACAAACATCACCCGCCAATTTCTTCTGCTCTTCCGTTAAAGCATCGAAAGGGTGTATACGATTAATTTGCGACACAGCCGCTTCAGCAGGTTCTTGAAAAACTATTAGATCTTTCCGATCCATCAGACTCAAGACATCAGGCGCAACCTGAAAAGCCTTCCAAAAGTTGATACCAAATAATAAAGACGAGGATACGCCTGGTATCACAAAAAACTTAATCACACGCAACACATCATTTACCACAACAGGCAAAAACATATATCCAGCGACTGGAGAGGTAGATCCATTCGCAGTCACAACAGAATCTATAGAATCATGCTGATGTAAGTCAGCCAGGTTAGTAAAATACTCCACAGCAGAACCACCAATAATAGAAATCTCAGATCCGGAATCTAACAACCCAGAAAAAGGAACACCACCAATTTCTACATTTAAATAAGGACGAGCGTCCCGACAATCATTTGAGCGGACCGTCGCTACGTTACGTTTATTATTTTGAAAAAACACACGCACATAATCACACCATTCACGCCACTCCGCAGGCGTAGTTAAACGACGGCCCTTCTTTACGCGTTTTTTGTATCCGGCGCAGATTTACTTTTAGGCGCACACTTCAGACAGTTAGCAGCAGTTACACCTTTCTCACCACAACGGAAACAAATAATAGTACGAGGCTCCGTACATTCGAGCAACGTATGATCACGAACACGACAGCGTACGCAAAACTTATCACTAGGTTTAGAAACAACATCACATCTGGAACGATTCGACTTCCACTTATACGCAAGGTCAGGAGCAACAGCATTCTGAATATTTTTTGGAGGCTCAGTGAACAATTCAGCCCTCTGTTTAGCTGCTTCCAGCTGCCTACAATATTTTTTAAGTTCAGCCCACGACTGAATATTAACGTTCGCTAACGGGATGGAATATGAAGGTCTTATATTAAACTTCACTATACTCAACTTCTCTTCATCTCCAATAGGCATCCGCAAACGAGAGAAATAATTAAACATAATATTCATATAACACGAAATAGACTCATCAGGACCCTGACTCCTAGATCTAATTTCTTGCAGCAGGCGATGATCGTAATCATAAGGCAGAAATTCTTCCAATAATAAGTTTTTTAAAGACTCCCAGTCCCTCACATCACTGCTTACACTACGATACCACGAAAGAGCCTCATCAGAAAACAATTCAGCTGCAGAATTAAACAACTTCTCTTTAGAAATATTCCTAGATAAACACAACTCCTCTATCCTTTGAAGAAAAGCTTGTACACTGTCCTTCCCATTAAATTTAAGATTAAGAGAGTGAACGAAAGAGTAACGATCACAAGTTACCACAGGCTTCACACCAACAGACTCAGCTTCAGCCACACCAGACTCCCCAGGAACTACATCTACAGCCGGCTTAAAATCAAAATTACTACTAAAAGAATGATACAGCTGATCAATTCGTTTCAACAACAGGACGAGACGATCATCTAATTGCTCCTTCAACGTTACATGCACTTCCTCAACAGGCTCAACACGACTCAACCTATGAAAGATATGGTTACCCAAAGCCTGGATGCGATATAACCTTTTTAATAAAAGAGTTTTCTGATTCAGGATCGCCTCTAATTCAGAAATTTTAGAAGTAATAGTTTTTAATTCCGCTTCTACATCACCTTCAAACACACTCACCTCATCGCTAGGTATCTCTTTAGCCAAGCGTCTAATTTGAATACGTAATAAATCAACAGATTTCTCTGGTACAGCATCACGTATAGCCACTTCGTAAAGGAGCTCATCTTTATTCAAAACGTTAAAACGAATAGGGCGTTCTTCCGTCATGTTGAGATACAAACTTAAATTATAACAGATAAGTTACCGCAATTAATTTATAATTGTAAGATAAATTACAATATTCGTATAGAAACAGTGTACACAGTAACCTCACACAATATTACTAAACCGTAACAGAAGTTCAATTTAATTATTCAGACTTATCAGCAAAATAAGTATAAAGGACCAGCCAATCCGTCATTGAGCGAAAGACCAGTGACAGAGAGAAAGCACACTAGACCAACAAAGTCCCTGTTCGGGCGCCATGTAACTTATGAAAAAAAAAGAGTTTAAGTTTTAGTTTAATTTAAGTTTTAAAGTGGTGGAGGGGTGAACTCCTAAGTTGGGAAAAGTCAAGAAAAATAGGTTTAAATGACAAGAGGTTTTATTTATTGTCATACAATAACATCTTAGGTACTCTTAGTGAAGAGATATAACCGTAATCTTAGAGTTAAGATAACAACAATGAGAAAATAAAGAAATAAAGGGGAGGGTTGTTGGCTAGTTTGGCTGGTCCCTTGAGAACGCGTTTATATTAAGGTAAAGTAGCATACTATTTAAAGTAGAAGTTATAAGTAGTATACTAATTTATGTAATACTTAAAGATAAGTAGAATAGTAGTATTGAAAGTAGTATTTAAGTAAAGGTAAAACTTTCAACCAAGAAATTTATCCCCGTAATTAAAGAAAAAGAATCCTCAAGTCAACCGACGAAGGATTCGACTTGCCAGCCGATGAACCCACTTCTCGGACCGACACCAGCCAGACACCTCAGCCAAACACCTCGGCCAAACACTCCAGAGGAACACCTCAGCCAAACACCTCCTGTAGTAGTACACAATAATGCATTACAACTAGGTACAGCTAACAAGACAACAGATAAGGGAAAGTTACAGACTTTTACATTAACGGGGACGTCGCACCCAGAACAGCATTTAACAGAATAACTACACTTCTTTTAAGAATAATTAATAGATCTAGCTATTACAATGAAAAGATAGTTTCAGATTATCATAATAAGAAATACAACGCACCAGAGGCATGATACCATTGATGGTGGACGCTTGTGGCGCTGGATGCACCGAGCGTCTTCATCGTAAAACAATCTCAGGCCATGCATCATGGTCCCTATTTGACAAAACTAATATTGTAAACAGTGACTAAAAGAGATAGCTCTAGTAGCACAAGATATTAGTGGGTAACAAACAATAAAACTATATTTAGGATAGCTTTTACACAAACTTTAGTTCTAATAGAAAGATTTCATAATTCCTACTTATTTAAAAGCGTGGGGGAGTGTTTCTGAAGATAGAAATGTAGAAGAGGTTATCGCATACCTGTAACGGAGGCAGAAAAACGCTTCTGGACTACGGCAACCGTTGAAACCAACAACAGCAAGGCGATCACGCCGACACCGAAGAGTACCAGAAACTGTAAGAGAATGAAAACGATTATACACGAATCACTACCAAAACGCACGCATGGGTGTGCTCTCACACGTGTTCAACTCACCGGTTTTATCTCAGAACAACAGGAACCACGAATAACGCTCGCAGCAACGTCGCCTTAGGATTCTTCCTCAAATCCCAGAATCAGCAGCTTACAGAACAGAACAACAGACAGCCCACAGCACAGAACTTCTCAGGGACCTGCACGCCAGCACGCGCAGCCCGAAAAAGACACTTCCTCCTACCACTGACTTCCGACGACGCGAAGCACGTTCGAATCATATGCTCAAAACTATGAACCACAACACAACCACTTAACACATTTTAAATAAATTAAGTAAGCTAGCGAACTTGACTTAAACAATTAATGGGTAGCCTATTAATTGCTATTTTATATAAAGAAAGGCTAAATATAAAACAATTACTTAATTATAAGTAAAAATTCAATACGTCAAAACAATGTAAAGCAACACTTCCGAACGCACCATTTCTGCGTTTCGTTATACACACAGCAGCAAACCGTTCATGACAAATCCGACGTAACATTTTTACTAATATCTAGAACGTATAGTCGTAGAATAAAAGAAAGTCCATTTACTATCTTCTATTATGATTTTAGAACTCAAAACACAAAACAGCTAAAATCCCAAATAATTACAAAGAAATATCGCCACAGACAACAAACTTACCAGAAACTAAACGTCAACCTGTCACTTCTGTCAGATGTCAAACACAGCAAAACAAGACTATGTTTACCTTTTCCTTACAGACCAAAACATTCAATATTTCTAGATTCAAAGTGAAACTATTAGAAAACCGGGAATAGAAGGATTCGTGAAAATACGAAAAGTGGAATGAGATATAGTTCAGTGAACGTATACGGTCAAGGCAGCTTGAAATAATGTATTTTATAGGCTATCTCATGGTAAGCAACACTTGCATAAAATTAGGTGTTACAATATGATGTTTCACTTTCGCTAAACTTATTTCTTTTGATCGCAGGTATATGCTTTTCCTCTTCTTCTTCTTCTTCACATTTAATATCATTTTTTCTAGACAGTTGATTTAATGGATCAACTATAGGTTTGAATATAGTCTCTAAAGCCATGTTGCTCGTATTTTTTGCATCTCGTATCAAATCAACCTTTCTTTTTACAGCAGCTGCGGATTTCACAATTTGTTCTTTGAATTTTTTCTCCATTTTTATGATACGTTCTTATTGACATTCACAAATGAAGTGAGAGGTCAACAACACAAAACCTTCTTATAAATGTTATTCTATAACAATGAATGTATCAAATTTCATTCTATAGCACCCATTATTTCGTTCACAGTCTTTATTAATTACAACATATCCATACTGCTCATTCCAAACAGTAGAACACATTTTACGAAATTGGAGCCATGTCATATCAGAACCAACATGTTCTTCATAAACATGTTTCAAGTTAACATCGTCTTGTTTAAATAATACAATGAGGTTTGAATTGTCTCTCACGAGCTGTTTTGGTATTTTGGTATAAGTTTGATTTAGATAAAAAGAGTCAATGTTTTTGTGACGCCCCATAGCAAAATAGTCTCGAATATTATTTTGGTTTTCGCAGGCAACATCGTCAAATATAATAATGGAGTCTGGAGCCGCTTCATGTGGATTTAACACTTCGGCATTGTGGTTGTATTTGTGAAATGATACATCTGGTACCATAGTTAATACTTTTTCTAGAAATAAGTATTTCGGTTGATATAAGGATTTTGAATACACGTACAGATTACGAAAACGTAGACCGTTTTCATGCAACAATAAGCTTATCACTAAATTGGTCTTTCCACAATTTGATGGACCACATATGATGCATCGAATAGTATTCGGTAATAAGTTACCATGCCTTTTTACTGTACTCGTTAGCATAGTAGGACAAATACATTGTAATTTTAAAGATTCCTTTTGTTTTATCAATTTCATAATTAGACAGTTTACTTGGCTTGTCTGCCGCCTGTAATGTGTTTTGACAAAATGAACAATTACAGCATTGCTATTATATTTATTATTCTTTAACACGTCGCCGGTTCTAACCCAGTGAAGCGGTAGAGACTAATCTACAAAATATTCACTTGTACCGCCTTCCGTAAACAAGAGTAACACCTATTTTATGAACACGCATAAAAACTGACAACTTATTTTATTTCTGTCATACCCGAGTACTAAAGCTCCACTGGCTTAGAACCGGCATACCAGCAGGAATAAGTATTGGTAAGTTTCATAGAATCTTGATTTCATTGTGTTTATTGGGGATTTCAAAACACCCAGCCTCGAGCGAATGAAAATGAGCTCGAGGATGTGTGTTTTGAAATGCCCAATAAATACCTACTCGGGTCAAATGGAAAAACCATGAAGAGGCCTATACCCAACAATGGATGAACACAGGCTAAGAAAGAAGAAGCACGTAGCGCCATCTATGTATAGTTAGAGTACAACTCCCGTTTGTATGGAGATTCGTGGACATATCAAAGATGATACCACAGTGGATACTACTTAACACCCGAATACTCAAAGTAAGAGTCGATGCGTAGTACACAATATTAGGTTCAGCGGGGCGCGCGGGGGGTGGCGGGGCGCGTACTGCGCAGCTCGCAGCTAATATCGCTGCCATAAAGTATGATTCTGATTGTATCTTCAGTGTATAATTGTCAGTCTCACTGTAAACAGTTTTCTTTGTGTTGGGAATTAATATTATCTACATACTTTGATTATGGGATTCCTGAAGTGTTTTGCATTGGTTTATCTATGAAGTGGACACTTAACAGCGCCTGAAGATTACTATACGTACGTAACTAAAACAGTTTTGTAAAACCCTAACTAATAATCTCTAATAATATAGTTTTACTAAAAAATACTGACATGGCAATCCCGCAGCCATCCCACTCCCACCCCAACTTTATATTATAAATGCGAAAGTGAGTTTGTATATTTGTTTGTTACCTCTTTACGTTTTATCTTCTAAACCAATTTCCGTGAAATTCGGCGTAGACTTAGGTTAGGGTACTGAGAAGGCCAAGGGTACATTTCATTCTGGAAAAAACTTATTCCGTGGGGTTTGCGGTAAGCGATACTCGACACATTTTACGATAAAATTATACGCGTGCGAAACCGCAGATAAAAGCTAGTCTAATATTAATGATTTTTCTCAGTTCACTTCTTTTTCCTCGCCTTGTCCCTATTTGGGGTTGGCTTTGTATGTACTCCCTTCAAAGGTTTCTATTCCCAACTATGTTGCCACTAGCTCCCAGTTCCTTCACATCATTCCTTACACATTCCCTCCACGACTTTATCTACTTCCGTTTCCTCTATGTCACGAGACATAAAGGTTTCTCAGTTCACTTATGCTAAAAATTATTGAATGACGAATATCAGGGTCCAGGCTTAAATGCCGGCTAGGTCTTGATGGAAAGCGATTTTACAGATTGCTCTGGGTCTTGAATATTACGAGTAACTATTGTGCCCGAGCGGCTGAAAACTTTTTGTATAAAACAGTAATTTTTTTGAGTTCCCAGCATTGAGCACATAGATAAAGTTGTTCTTATGAGTCATCCCTTTAACTCAGCCCGTCGTATGTCGATTTTCAATTTGATTCACTATCCATTTGCATAAAAAAAATAACTATAAAATATGTTGGCATATGGTAATTTAGACTAATGATATTTACGCATAATCTTTTTATCCATAACAAATTTTGCATAATTGTCTTAATCATAAATAAAATCAGCAAAAATCATATTTAAGCATAAAATTTATTACCATAAATTTATAAAGGCATAATAGTATCAAACCATAATGAATATAGTCATAATCATCTTACATCAGAAGAAGTAACTCCTAAGATCATAGACATACATTAATACTTTTTTAATAGTATTACTGTCAATGAAAAATTTATATTTCGCAAAATATGAAAACGCACAAAACTTTCCTGCCCACAGTCATTCTGGGTGGTCATAAAAAAATAACTCGAACCTAACTTCTTTTCTGCCCTTCGAATTAACTTATGTAATATAATTAAAAGGCTGCTTATGGGTGGCCCAAGGGCCACCTCAGCAGCACCTAAACCTACTTTGACTCTATATAGTATAGGGAATACTGCTACCATCTACGAATAAGTAATAAGTCTACCATTAATGAAATAAAAGAAGATGCAAAATCAAATCCAATTAAAAGACCAATTCACGTTATAGCAAACTAATTAAAAAAGTAAATTTTTAAATTTTTCATTAATTTATACCTGTTAAACTTTAGTAAAATATACTATTATGCGACTGTACACTATGCCTAAAACATTGTGCAAATTATAACTATGCATAAATATATTAGACCTAATTATATTTATGACAAGGTACATATGCTGCTAAAAATTAATTATGACCAAGTATAATAATGCTAAAAAAAGTATGCCAAATTCATTGTGCCAAAACATTTTAGGAATAAATACATTATGTTAACGAAAGGGATCCCTTTCAATTTACACGCCGTATATTTAAAGTATGTTTATGAGTTACGACATATTATCAGATAAGATAATAAATAATATTTGTCTTACTTTAAACGTATGTTTAACGCTGAAACTATTGGTTTGCTGCCTTTTTTCAGAAACTTACACCGTTCTCTAGTTCTCTAAGCAAAATGGAAGAGGATCACAGCTCGCATGCTCTGCCTTCTGACGAAAGTATAGAAGATACTACAGATGTTGAAGATAAAAAGGTAAAATGGACTTAAGGCGTTGTTAGTAGTTCTCTTAATTTATTAAACTAAACATAGTGAAAATTTGTACTTCAAGTACTTAATTTACTCGGACATTCCGCTATTAGATTTTTTTAATTTGATACGAATTCAGATTTAAGTAACAATCCTAATCCTAATCCTAACTAATATTATAAATACGAAAGTGAGTTGTTTGTTTGCTACGCTTTCACGCCGTATATCTACTGAACTGATCATCATAAAATTTTGCATATACATAGGTTAGGGTTCTGAGAAGGACATAGGCTATAAATCACGCGGGCGGAGCCGCGAGTAACAGTCCTAATCCTAATCCTAACTAATATTATAAATGCAAAAGTGAGTTTGTTTGTTTGTTAGTTGTTTGTTTGTTTGTTACGCTTTCACGCCGTATCTACTGAACCGCTCATCATGAAATTTTGCATATACATAGGTTAGGGTTCTGAGAATAGAGAGATAGGCTATAAATCGCGCGGGCGGAGCCGCGGGTAACAGCTAGTTTATAATAAATAAAAATATAGAGTTTCGTCGCCCTCACTTGAGTAGTCCATCGAACAACGAATACTAAGTTCTCTTCACCTCATACTAGGTGTTGTACGGATTGACTCATTCCTCTCTTTCACTATTTAAGGGCATGTGGTCTCAACGCCTTAATCGTACGATTTGTTCTCAGAGACTCGCATGGATGACGCCACTTGAAACTACATTGTATCTACCGTATTATGAAAATATAAAAACATGATTCACAAAATAAATCTTATTAAAAATCAAAACAATATTTTAGGCATAATATTTTAAAATGACACCGTATATTTAGTAAGTTAAAGGCTAACGCAGATTACCGCCATCTAGTATCGAGTAGCAAGCAACTCTCCCGCGCCATACATTCGCCTGCTTTTCGCAACCTTAATTTGGTCCAATATTTTTGTATGAGGTGGGCAGTCTATTACGTTAGTATTATATTGTCTTTGGTGAGGGTCAGTGCATGGATTTCCAGCCTTCCCGTAGGGTCAAAAATGTAACTATGATGTAATAAACGATGTTACTAATGCAGTTCCCTCGTCTTGTAATTCTTTCTGCACCTCTACGTTATATTTGGCGCCCCACGTTGGGCGCCAGAGTACATATTAATTAGAGCAATATGCAAAATTGTGTTATAACACGAGTTACATATATTTATTCGGTGTATAATAATTATCTTCCATGCTGGATTGGGAGAAAAGGAAAAACATAGAATGTACCAGCTGCTTTTCTTCCCGTGAAGACCGTAAAAGCCAGTCGAGGGATTGGGCTAAGGAATCACGTCAATAGGCGATGCGACTAGCAACCCAGCACTATTTTGATTCTGTTTTTCCCCTTGACGCCCACTTAAATGCTAAACGTGGCCTTTAGGTTATATGACCGTAGGCTCTGTCTACCCCGCAAGGGATAAAGACGTGATAATATGTATGTATGTATAATTATTACGCCTATAAAACATATGTGTAAATATCATTATGCGTATGCATATCTGGGGGCACGGCAGTGTCCCCGCCAAGTCGAGCAAAAAAGCGGCACGGCCGTACCATTTTTTTCTCGAAGCACTTCAGGCCATTTTCGACCCCCTATAACTTCGTTGTGGATAAAACTACAAGCCTGAATTTTCAAAAATCAAGCAAGCATTGTATAAACTCAGTATATTTTAAATTTCATTCAATTTGAATTCTTAAATTAATGGTTTTAATTTAAGAATAATAACTAGTCAAAGTTCTTAATTTTGTCACTCACTGACTGACCGATCATCAAAATTCTAAGGCACTTCTAGCAGGTGTAGAAGCTTCAAATTTGAAATACAATTAGTTTTTAGTGTAAAAATAAAGGGAAAACTAAAAAATTTTGCAATTTCAGTCCAGTTTTCCTGATACACTGACTGCATAAATAACTTTGTAAACTTATATAAATATATCGGATTACAAAGTTACATTTGCTGTGAATAAATTGTGTGGATAAAACTAGACGCAGAAATCTTCAAGAAATCAAGCAAGCATTGTATAAACTCAGTAAATTTAAAAAATTTCATTCAATTTGAATAACTAGTTTAAGAATAATAACTAGTCAAAGTTCTTAATTTTGTCGCTTACCGACCGACCCGTCATCAAAACTCTAAGGCACTTCTAGCAGGTGTGGAAACTTCAAATTTAGAATATAACTAGTTTTTAGTATAGAAATAAAGGAAAAACTTAAATATTTTGCAATTTCAGTCCAGTTTTCCAGATACACTGACTGCATAAATAACTTTGTAATCTCATATGAATATATAGGATTACAAAGTTACATTTGCAGTGAATAAATTGTGTAGATAAAACTAGACGCGGGAATTTTTTAAAAATCAAGCAAGGATTGTATAAACTCAGTATATTTTAAATTGCATTCAATTTGAACCACTAGTTTAAGAATAATAACTAGTCGTTTGTCACTCACCGACCGACCGATTATCAAAACTTTAAGGCACTTCTAGCAGGTGCAGAAGCTTCAAATTTAGAATACAAATAGTTTCTAGTGTAGAAATAAAGGAAAAACTAAAATATTTTGCAAGTTCGGTCCAGTTTTCTAGATACACCAACTGCATAAATAACTTTGTAATCTCTTATAAATATATAGGATTACAAAGTTACATTTGCAGTGAATGAATTAGTGTACCTTTATAATGGAATAAAAATAAATAAAAGGTGTAGGTGTAAGTATCTAGATATAAGTAGGTAATAATGTTCAACTAGCAGCCCTCCCCTATTGCGCCCGGTCATATCATCAAAACTATAAGGAACTTCTAGCAGGTGTAGACACTTCAAATTTAGTATACAATTAGTTTCTAGTGTAGAAATAAAGGAAAAACTAAAATATTTTGCAATTTCAGTCCAGTTTTCTAGATACACCAACTGCATAAATAACTTTGTTATCTCATATAAATATATAAGATTACAAAGTTACATTGCAGTGAATAAATTAATGTGCCTTTATAATAGAATAAAAGGTGTAGGTACCTAGATAAGTAGCTAATAATGTTCAACTAGCAGCCCTCCCTACTCTGCACCCGGCAATGTATTAAACATAAACCTTCCTGTTGAATCACAAAGTTTAAGCTAAGTTTTATAAAGTTGTCACTAGATGGCGGGTGTCGTAAATTAGATTGCGCAATCATAGTTTTTTTTATCGAAATTGAAGTAGGTACCTATCCGAAAAATTGCTTGACGACCACAAACCTTCGATGACTGTAGTCACAGTTCACGCAGCCTCTAGTTTTAAAATATATCTTGGGGATCCAAGTTATATTAATCTAATAATCGTATTCCTACATTAAAAAAAAAACTCTTGCGAACTGGTACTAGCACTAGTAATCGCAATGAATACGGATAACCTGTATGGGAATGGCCATCCCTGCCCACACAGAGTTGTCCATATACCTGGTGATGGTTCTTGTTTATTTCATTCTCTGTCTCTTTGTATGGAAATATTGAGTCTTCTTATGAGATTAGACTGTTATAGTCGTATGTGGTAGCGCATTGGGAGGAGTTAAAACTGTATATTTGTGACGAGCGCGGAGACCCCTTTATTGACGCTGATTTGTACATGACGGCAATGGTAAAACCACCTCGGACTTATGGTTCCACGTCTGAATTTATGGCGGCCGCCGCGTTGTATTCGTGCTTTCGAAGTTTACGAAAAGTTTTTTGAGAGTATCATTCGGTGGTAATTTAATTTAATACTTGGTATTACATGCGATTAAGGGAAAAAACAGCTATTTCAAATTATTACGTTACTAAATGTACCACCAAAAGCGAAAAAAGTCACGTTGCTTCTATGTTTCTGGGTAGGCCTTAGAATTTTATCTAGTAGCGAGTGCGACTCTTTGGAAGCCATTGCCACTCTACTTGGTATTCCTTTGTACGGTACAGATCGAACCACAACAATTCGATGGCTGGAAGTCAACATCTACCGCAATTGGCCCGTTAAATCTAGATCAGATATGATTTTGCTAGGACGTGGGTCCACAGATATTTATTGAGAGTCTTGGATTGATGATCACTATCCTAAATGACCTACACAGTTGGAGATTACTAACTTGTACAGTTTTGCTCCAAACTACGATAATATTTTTTAAGCTTACGTAGGACTTTTAAGAGTAAAAAGTCTGGGCGACTTACATCTAATTAATATCGAAAGTATCAAAACGCAGGAATCATCAATTTGTGAATACAATAAACTAAGAAGAATTTACCCTCCAGACTTGTCAAAAATAAAATCGTTAACTCAAAGCCTCCGAGAAAAACCCATAGAGACAGGGAGTGGGTTTTGAGAAAAACTGTAGCTGAAGCACAAGAAGTAGTACCGGAAAAGAAAAAGAAGAAAACTACCTATTAAAATTAGAAAAGGTCATAAGACAGGGAGTGAGTTTTAAGAATATCCGTTGTTGGTATTCAATAAGTAGAAGGTACAGACAACGAAAAAGTAAGACTATCTACTCGTACAAAAAGAAATGAGATGCCATCAAAAACAATACTTGTCAAAAACCCAAGTCTCGCTACTCTGTTCTTCTACCGTAAAAAGTTGTGAGATCCATGTAATAATACCAAGTCGGTAAATTTATTAAGTCCCTACTAAAGTGACCTTTTGTCTTAAGTTATTACGTAATTAGCTAACCTAACAGTATCTTATTGTGACCATATTAAAATTAAAAATCTTTTATGTTTAAATAAATAGATTGACTTGGCAATCGTAATAAACAGTCTCATTTAATAAAATATGTATTACTTGTGAGATACATTATGTTTTAATGCGATTGCCAAGTCAATCTATTTATTTAAACATAAAAGATTTTTAATTTTAATATGGCCACAATAAGATACTGTTAGGTTAGCTAATTACGTAATAACTTAAGACAAAAGGTCACTTTAGTAGGGACTTAATAAATTTTCCGACTTGGTATTATTACATGGATCTCACAACTTTTTACGGTAGAAGAACAGAGTAGCGAGACTTGGGTTTTTGACAAGTATTGTTTTTGATGGCATTTAGATTTACAAATAGTATGCTTAACAAATGCTAATAGTAGTTATGCTTAAAAAATAAGTACGTGTCTATTATCTATACCACTGCCGAAAAACTGCCTTTTCGGATTTTAGGTCATAGAACACACGTCAATTGAGTTTGAATTTGTGGCCCCCAATAGAAACTCAAACGTAATTGTATGACATTTTTTTCATTTTCACCCTCACTCCCTTATTTGTCTTTGATCTTTATTGCCTAGAGAAAACATAAGGCAGTGGGTCGTCTGATACTAGTAATAGTATCTTCTTCGTAGTTTGTGATCTATACAATAGATTATCTAGTGCACAAACTATTAAGTAGGTTGATGTTTTCCTTCATCGAAAACAACTATTGGTCAATAAAAATGACCGCACTTAGATAGATCAGAGAACCTTAGAAATACAGGTCTGGCCAGGTTTGAAACTAGAATCTTTGTTTTTCTTTAAACAACTCGTAGACGTATCATTTTCATTCAAAGCTTTTATTCAGTAAATAGGCCTTTTAAGGCCTAAGTAATTATGTACTAAGTAAATTAATAAGTGTTCAAAAGCTACAGACTACTAGCGTTTCGGAACCGACCACTGCGGAGAAGAAACGCTGAATTAAACTATTTTTACAGTATTGGTCGCCTACTCGCCTGAAGTGCTTTGTGTATTTTCTATTTTTCTTCTCTTTTTTTTGAATTTCATGAATTCTAGTCATACCCATTTGTCTTTATTTTTTATAGGATACCACTACTTGTCCAATCGAAATGCTGGCTGACTCCATAGATACTATGGGACTCGATACACAGGTCTTGGAAAGTCTTGATGTCGAGAGGTCTGAAATCATGTATTTTTTAATAGCTAAAAGTGTTAAGGTGTCGGGACCCAAAGGGTGAAAAAGGGGTTCCTATTCACGAGACTTCGTCCGTCTGTTTATTTGTCTGACTATATCTCATATACCGTGATAGGTAGATAGTTGAAATTTTCACAGATGATGTATTTCTGTTGGCGCTATAGCAACAAATACTAAAAACAGAATAGAATATTTTTTTGCCGTTTTTGTTCGATAGTCCAATGTTGAATAGATAATGATACGGAAACTTTCATGCGCGAGTCCGACTTCCCCTTGGCTGTTTTTTTTTTTGAGTTAATATTGAAACCGAGTTTAAAATATTTATACTTAGGTATTGAGTAGAAATGTGACTTACTAAATTTAAGAGGCCGTCTCCGAAAGTGAAGCAATCTCGGCGACCTGACAAGTGGCATTGTACGAGCGAATACCAAATGTATTACCTAAAGAATAGAATATCATGAATCATCATCATCATTTTAGCCGTAAGAAGTCCACTGCTGCACATATGCCTATTATTGGCGAGGTCTACTTATTATTGACGCCATTATGCGCATTACGCCACGGATGGTCCCGGGTTCGATCCCCGGTCAGGTCAAGATGGAAAATGATCTTTTTCAGATTGACCTGGGTCTTGGATGTTTATATATATATGTTTTTGTTATAAAATATAGTATCGTTGAGTTTGTATCCCATAACACAAGTCTTGCTTTAAGAACTTACTTTGGGGCTATCTCAATCTGTGTGATTTGTCCGTATATATTATTTATATTTATTATTTGTCATATATATACATATATTTACTTATTTAATCTACTATATTAATATGTAAAATACGGGTCACTCACGTATGAAGTCAGCTACCCGTGAGTGACCCGTATTTTACATATTAATAATGTTAACATCTCACGTTAGTTTTAATCAAAAAATAATCTACTATATTTTCCCCAGATCATATGAGAATCCTCAAGACTCAGTCCTGGATGAAAATTTACAGGATTTGTTGTACCTGGAGAACAGAATAGGCAAGCTGGTTGAGCCTTCGCCTGATTCCATCATACTTGACGAGGTATGCTTGTATAGGCTTTTTCTTTATGATTACAATTCTAGAATCTTTCTGCGCAATTTCCAGCATACCATATTTTAGCACAAAAGTAGCCCCAACAATAGAAAAGGTTAAAGGTAATAGATTGGGATAGTACGGCCATATTATGCGTGGGGAAGAGAGCCATTCTTTTAAAAAGGTACTGGATATGAAAGTTACTGGAAGCCAAAATAGAGGCAGGTCAAAGAAAAGATGAATGGATTGTGTAACGAGGGAGATGACTCGAGATAGACTAAACTAGAAGAAGTTTACATGCTGTCCCGACTCCACATAAAGTGGGATAAGGAGAGGAAGAAAAATAGGAATGTAAAGGTATAAAAATATCCTATTCGATGTTAAAGGCACAAGGAAAGGGACCACTAAGCTCATCACTTAGATTATAGAAAGCCTAGATAGACTCTTTTAGCCTAAAAGCGTAGAAAAACTATTGTCCAACCCCTAGTCGGTCGCGCACACACACAGCTACCAATTTGACGGATTTTGAGGGCATAAATTGACAGGACGCGTGTGATAAAACCTGAGGATAACACAAAGCTGTCACGCACACAAGCATTGAGAAATTGGCCAGTTTTTAATTATTGAAATAAAGGCATGACGGTGTCTAGAGAGTATATAGTCAAAGGCTCATCAATTAAAAAGAAATAATTTGATACTAATACTGGGAACTTGGTATTTTGTTTATGGAATGACTGCAGGAGCACGACCCTCTCTATACTACTAAAGCCATATATTAGCCAGAGCCGTCAGAGGATTTGGCCTTCACTCTACGCTGGCCAGCCGGGAGACTTGGAGAGATCTCTTTGATGTTTATAAGCTTCGTTTTGTTTGTGTTTCATAAGTCATATTTAACGACATCCAGGGGAAGATTTGGACTAGTCCTATTCTCTTGGTATATTTTATTTCTTATGTCTCCTAGATCATGATGGTTTTTTTTTTCAGCGCGTTACTTGGTCAGTACAGTCAGATCTGCTCCGAGCTATGTTTCACATATCCACTCAGCGCCAGCTGGGTGGTGCGCTCATGCAATATGTGGACGCGCTGCGCTTGCGCACGGATCTCACGGATAGCTTGAAGAAACATGGGTAAATATCAATCAAGTTTTAAAGTTTACAGCATCGTTTCATTGGAAAAGTTATTCATATTGACTGGCTGAATCACCCCTTTTAAGGGTCAAATGATAAAATTTTCACCATGTAGATAATTCCATAGGAGTACAGCTTATAATCGGTACGCGTGGAGCCAATATCCTGGACCCTATCAAACCAATTTCTTGAAATTTGAGTAAATAGGGGTAAACTCCGCTATCTCGCAATCACTGGTTATCTGTATCGTTCCACTAATATGAATCCAGGCACAGGCCAATGAACATATGCTTACATTTCAGAGTTCAAGAGGACCTGATGACATTTATAAATGATTTAAAAAATATAGCAATCATAACAAAATCTCGGAAAACCACTCACCTTCTACGAGAGTCGGATCAACAGGAGATAGTTCGATTGAATGCGAAGTTGGATGAACAAAAGTTGATTGTAGCTCGGAGAAAAGTGTTCAAAGTAAGATGATTTGTTATACGTGTACTAATGACTTGATTTATTTTTCGTGGTTAACATTGGTGTGAGAATATATAGAGGTGTAGCTTAAAAACTATATGTCTGCTAATGATAACCGCCGGATAGCTTAGTGTGCCCTTCGTGCGCCTTACGTAAGAAGCACTTATTTTCTTGTGATTATATTTTATGCCATGCGTTAACATGTGGAAACCGTGTACCCGAGTGGTTCCCGGCAGAGTAGAATAGGATCACTTCAAGTCTTCCCGTTGATATCAAAGAATACGACTTAAGACGAGCCAAGCAACGCTTTTAAACATCAAAATAACCTACTTCTGGCCAACGTGGAGTATCTAGGCCAAATTCTCTGACTGCTCTGGGTAATATAATATGGCTCTGGTAGTACAAAGAGGGTCGGGCTCCTGCAGTGGAGACTAAAGACCTGATGATGTGGAAGTGCAAGCAGGGCTCCTCGAATTACTTGATAAATGGACAATTATATCGAATTGACACAAGTATATTAAAAAAGTCTCTCTGCGGGGAAATCGTACTTCTGAGGAATATTTTGAGAATCTCAGCTCAATCCAACGTCACAAAGTGGTTCTATAAAATAGCTACTCATGCGTTGTCGACTATGAAGCTAATCTTTTGAGTTCCTTTTGAAGAACCCATGTTGTGGTCTGTCGGAAATTCTTGACAGCGATTTTCCACAACATTAGCGTATGTAGAAGAGCTTGTAAAAAACCCACAACGTACGAGGTATGTATGTCACAAAGTAATCATAACAAAGACACGTCAACATCTTTATCCTTACATAGTATTAAATGAAGTCGCTTCCGCTGCCTGTATGCGTAGATCTTTTTGACGACTCAACAGATTTTATTGCAGTTCACAGCAATAGATAGAGTGAATCAGACAAGTTCATGAGGTAGATTTATAGGTATAAAACTCGGCAGAGCCATGGAGGGCTGCTAGTCAACAATTAAACAACATCAACGTCAATAGTAATTATTTCCACAGTCTTCTTTAAGCCATTTTGCATCCGTATTTAAAAACATTAATCTTTGTCAGGAAATGATCAAGTCATGCAGTTTAGAGTAATGAATGTAGATGAAGCGAAAGAGGTTTGTAAGGATCGTAGCAAGTGGAAGTCCATAGTTTCTGCCTACCCCTATGGGAAAGAGGCGTGATAATATGTATGTATGTATGTATGCAGTTTAGACGAGGAAGATCAAAACAGTTCAACATCGCTCGAGAGAGAAATGAGCGAAATTATATTTCAAGACATCGAATTCGAATTATTCTCCACTGATTGTACTAAGGTTGAAAAAGAAAGAATAAAGTGAGTAGATACCTACTATACTTTGAGTTGCAGGTATCTGTCAGCTGATACTAACGCGCATTAATAACCGCTACCCTCCATTGCTATATCTTTTAATAAGATGAGTTATCGTAGGAGAAACAGTTGCACTGTATGTTAAGTGTGATGCAAAACTTCTTCAGCAACTATCTCTTTATAGTGGCTGAAGAAATCTGTAGCGTGAAAGTGCTGCTATTCGATTCCCTTTGACCGAATGAGGGTTATCAGACATGCTTACCACCAGATGGCATAATTGAGGCGGCGACTTCGATACACCGCTGATGACAGCGGCTGAAGTCGACGTTTTTGATTCTTTCTGCTTGATAAATAAACAATAGGCTCATTGTGGTCCAATCAGAGCTTACTGGACCCGACGTGCCATCCACAAAAAAACCCTCATTTCGTCTCGTAGAACGAATGTAGACAGAAGAGTCTGCAGGACATTATAAAATTGTTCAAGGAGACCATACCAGAAAACTGGCTAAAGTGCCTATAGTGACGCAATGTCCGCTTCCGAGTCCGAGTTCACAGTCCGAGCTGTGACGCACGTAACATTAGATCATGTAGATATCACCAGGCTCCTAAATGGACATTGGGAAATTTAAGGCATCTTAGACAACTATTGTAGTGGTTAACCTCAAGTCTTATTGCAAGTTACCAATACCAATTACTCTGAGTTCGATTTCCCGAGCGGGCAAATTCTTGTATTTCCTTTTCACAGGTTCATTGGCGTTAGGCAGGCTCTTTATATTGCAGAATGATTTTTTAACATGATAAGATAATAGGAGGCCCCTAATCACTACGCAACCCATTGATGATGCAAACCGGAAAACGTTCTGTTGATGAGGATTGCTGATGTGGTGGTCAACTTCAAATGAAATCCTCCGTGGCGCAGTAGTTAACTCGCCAGCCTGCGACACGTACGCTCCCGGGTTCGATACCCGACCAGGTTATGATGGAAAACGATCTTTTTCAAATTGGCCTGGATGTTAATCTATTTAAGTATCTAATATAAAAAACAAAGTGGGTATCGTTGAGTTAGTATTCTATCACACAAGATCTAGTTTACTTTACCCAAGATATAAAATTTTGTTAAATTCGTGTTGAAGATTGTAAAGTCTCTCTATCTCTCTATCTCGAATCTATGGTTTGACGTGATCCCAAATCACATCACAGCGTGGATTCTCGTATGATGCAACAGCCGACCTCGCAGACAAGACCTTCACACAAGAAGATTTTTAGGAACAAGATCTTTATATCCATTGATTATTTAGTTTATATCATTCCATCTTTTTGGTAGGGCCACCAGCAGAAGTGTTTTTGTCTATTAAAATCTTATTTAACCTTTATTTCAGAACAACTATTAAGCAATTTTACTCATCAGCCTCAATAATTTCCTCTATGTTGTGGTACGTAATGACGAGTCCGCTAAACTATTTGAAGTGGAGATTTATTATAAAGGAACAGGTGAATGTAATAGCAAAGCTAGCACGAGAGGTGCAATCTACTTGCGTAAGTAATCATCATCATCATCAGGCCTTTCTTAGTCTCCACTGCAGGATTAGGTACAACCCTCTGTGTATTACAAGAGCCATTTATATTTAGCCAGAGCAGTCAGAGGATTTTGCCTATACTCTCCACACTAGCCAGACGGGTTGGAAAGGTCTCTTTGATATTTATAAGCTTTGATTAGCTTGTGTTTCTAAAGTCGCCTTCTACTAGATCCACGGGAAGACTTGAAGTGGTCCTATCTCCTCTGCCGAGAACCACACGGCAACGTTAGTAATACCATGGTGGTATCATATTCGACGTGTCCACGACGCATCATACAAACTCGAGTTGCACTCCAACCATACACAGATGCCGTGTAGTTCCTGACAGAGAAGAATAGGACCACTGCAAGTCTTCCCGTGGGGGTCTTAGAAGGCGACTTAGAAAACACAAGCTAAGTCAAAGTCAAAGATTTTTATTCAAAATTGGATAATTGTATCTGTTTTTGAACGTCATATTTTTTACTTTCTTATTATTTTTAATTTTTAATATGCAAAATCGAAAAACTACTGTGTGGTAAACTAGTGGAGGCTAAAAAAGACCTGATGATGATGATGATGATAGTCTGTGTATATACACAGATGGTGCTATTTTCTTATTACAACTAACTATAAAAATCATTTTTGATTATTGCATTCATGCCTCCGTCGTCCATTGGTTAAGGCGTTTGCCTTGTTGACCCGGGGGGTCGTGGGTTCGATTCCCACGGAAAGCATACTTTATTCAGTTGTTTCCTGTTTGCTTAGGACATTGAAGGCATGAATCACCTGATTGTCTGATAAGAAAGATCATTCCGTGCTTCGGAAGGCACGTTAAGCCGTTGGTCCCGGCTGCCATTTTGTAGTCGTTAAAGGAACTACGTCACAGGCTGATAGGCGGTTCCGAAGAACTCTGACACCAGGGTGTGCATGGTCGACTGACTGTGACACCTACACGAAATGATGATGATTATTGCATTTCTTCAGATTACAAATTCACTTTTTGTGTTTGCCGTTCTCAATTGGCATATGGGTTGGTGAGTGCTATTTGTTTGGCTTATATCGGTTCCGACGCTGCTGCCCATCGAAAAAGGTAGGAGATTGTTGGATTGGGTAAACGTGGTGAAAATGCTTCTTGCTCGAAGGGATTGGGGATGAGAAAGTAGCATCTTGGGAGGCCGGGAGCGCGTACCCGATGCCATACCTTCAACCACCGGACAAGTAGTAGAAATAACACCCCTAACCTGAAAATAATGTATTATTATTAAAAACGGTTGCACTCACGTTATATTTAGTCGGTATTCCCGTGTGTTTTTAATAATAATAATGTGTTTTAATAATAATAATTATGTCTCGCGTAACATTTAATAATAGAAAATAATGTGTTGAAATAATATTTTTATATTTATGAAATAAAAGTTTTTTGTTTGGTTAAAATATTAATACAGAGACTTGGGCCCTGCATACTTATTTATGTTGATAAATATACTATATACTAATGAGATTTGGCACATATTTAGAAGCTGAAATGGAGTAATTTTTACAAAAAGAAGTGGCAATTCTGGGGTACGATTTTTGAAATTTCTCCGTTCGAAAATGAGGGTTTTTCCAAATAAAAATCGTTCGAAGACGAAAGTCACACGTTCAAAAATAGTACCCCACACAATATTACATACATAAGAGTCGAATTGATAACCTCCATTTTTACCATCCTGTTTTAATGGCGTGATTTTTATTGTTCAGAATGAACGTGAGAAAGGCGAGATAGAAAAGGTTGTAGGAGAAATAGTGTTACAAACACTCAACGTTTTTGACCAAGTAAGTACTTCTACTCTTAAATTAAACAAATCACACAGATTGAGCTAGCCCCAAAGTAAGTTAGAGACTTGTGTTATGGGATACTAACTCAACGTTACTATATTTTTATAATAGATACTTATATAGATAAACATCCATCTCACCCAGGTCAATCTGAAAAAGATCATTTTCCATCTTGACCTGACCGGGTATCGAACCCGGGACCATCCGTGGCGCAGTCAGGCGTGTTGACGGCTGCGCCACGGAGCTCGTCAATATTTGTATGCACATAAACTTTTCGTAAGATATATGTAGATACATTATGTACACACGTGCTTCTTTCTTCTCGCCAATGTTACTCGACCACGTTTTAATTCGTTGAGCTACCGAAAAACAGTCGCTTTAGGTAACTCTGTATGTCTCTCTCGCTTTCACGCCAAAACTACCGAACCGATTTCAATGAAATTTGGCACATAGTCTTGAGCCTGAAAACGGCATACTTTTTAATTCGAAAAAAGGGTTGTAAGGGCTAAAAAGGGGGATGAAGGTTGTATGAAAAACTTACTATTCTACATGGACGAAGTCGCGGACACAGCTAGTAATAATAGGATCGCATCAGATTGATTTCCCGTAATCGATGTGAGAAACACTTTAATTTATTTTCACGTGCGTTAATTTTTGCAAAAACAGCATTCCTGAAACTCATTGCGGTCAGAGCAATGTTGCCATCACTAAAAATAAAGTCCTAAATAAATCAATTATGAACGTTTTTTGTGTTATTTGTTTCCATCTTCACCCACTGTCCCTAATAGTATTTTTTATTAAATGTACAGTTCCCAGAGCGACAAAAAATTGAAAACCCGGTTGTAAAAATGCCAGATGGATTTCCTCCAGTTCTTCTCTCGTCCATGAGGCAGCAGAGAGAGTATGTAAGTAAAACCACAGAGAAACAAAAAGGAAATCCATAGCTCCATACAAACGTTATAAATGCGAAAGTAGAGTTACTTGGTCTGTCTGTCTTGCTTTCACGCTGAAAATACTGAACAGATTTAATGAAATTTGGAACACAAATAGTCAACGGCCTTAGAAAGAACAAAGGATACTTTCAAAATTCAAGATCATTTATTCCTTTAGAACATGGTAGTTATAAAGATGTTACAATAGCAATTGTGTCAAACATATTCTGCCAGAGTTGGCGTAGGAAATTTACAATGTGAGTGAGTGATTTACAAGTTAAATGTCGGAGTTTGTGGTGGGAAGTCAAGGGGTGCAGTTGGGGTCTACCTTGGACGATTTTGCAAATTGATTTTGGTGGACTTTATAATACGAAATTGGTGTAGTTTGGTGTTATAAATGCTCGTGCTCGTAAACAATTTGTGAAATAGTTAAAGTGGACTGTTATATGGACTCGTATAGACTTGTCACCATAACCTCCCGACCACGAGGCATCAAAGAACATACGCCATCTTTGATGCTACTTGTTACAACTTTACCGTACAACACCGATAATTAGTATCTCAATTTACTGGACATTGGCAGAATCACTGAAATCTCGGTGGAAGCCATTTTATAAAACAGAAGAAGAAGAAGAAGTACATGAGCCGTATTCACAAAAGAAACCAGCCACATTTAATCCCTCCTCCTCAATCCTTTGGGACCAATAACATTCTTGACAATTTATCTTTTCTAAAATGCAACGTTCAAGTACTAAAACACATTCCAAAGGGAGCAAGATGCCTAGCAGCTGGGAAATTAACATCAATAATTGAAAAGTGTCTTAGTGACAACAGTGTTGAGGCCCTGGTATGCTTTTCTATCATTCGCATTTACTGCTCTTAAAGTGCCATCACGGGAAGGTCAGTCCTCTCTGACCACGAAAGTGAAACAAAACATTGACAATAACAACAACACCCACAATCAAAGAACTTCCTCTAATTCTTATTCCGTATATAAATCCATAGAATCTAAGGTGTATGACGGTGACCTTAGGGGAGCCGTACGTCTACTTTTATCTGACTGCTCTGTTGCTCCAAAAAACTCTGATACATACAATGCATTGATTCATAGACATCCATCTCCATCTCGTCCTTTACTTTTGCCTGCAGAGCCTAACCACTCTCACCTTTATCTTTCAGTCACTTCTTCACAAGTCGCATCCGCATTAAGTTCCTTTAAGGCAGGATCTGCATCCGGACTAGACGGACTACGACCAGACCACCTTAAAGAACTCACATCAGCTTCTGCAGGTGACAACGGATGCCGTCTTTTAGAGGCACTTACCAATCTCTGCAATTTCCTATTCCGGGGTGTACTTCATCCACAAGTATGTCCGTTTTTGTATGGGGCATCATTATGTGCATTAAAAAAAAAGGAAGGTGGAATTAGACCAATTGCCATAGGCAACGCTTTAAGACGTCTGATTTCAAAGCTCGGATGTAGTGCAGTCAGACAAGACGCATCCCTGTATCTTCAACCACGCCAGCTAGGTTTCGGAACGGCAAAGGGCTGCGAGGCTGCAATACATGCGACTCGTTTCTTTTGCACTCAAAATAAAAACACTGATACTGTAATTGTGAAACTAGATTTAGAAAACGCTTTCAATAGTGTCGAGAGAGATACTATTTTAAATGAAGTCTTAGAACATACTCCACAACTTTACCCTTTCATTTATCAGTGTTATGCAACTCCAAGCCACCTTTTCTACGAGGGAAGTCCTATTTCATCCCAGGTTGGTGCACAGCAAGGAGATCCCCTTGGCCCCCTTATTTTTAGTCTAGCCATCCAGAAAGCGATCAGCGACTTAAAGTCTCCCCTAAACGTTTGGTACCTTGATGATGCCACGTTAGGTGGGCCTCCTGATGTCGTGACAGATGATTTAAACAATTTATTTAGAAACCTTCAATCAATTGGTCTTAAAGTTAACACTAAAAAATGTGAATTATATCTATGTGGTGACACTGTATTTCCTAGAGTTTCAAATTTCATGATGCTAATGCCTGGCCTTCAATTAAAAAACGATAGTAACTTTAGTCTTTTAGGTGCTCCCATATTTAAAGAAGCAGTTCCCGCTACTATTTTACGCAAACTTTCTTCATTTTCAAACGCACAAGAGCGCCTACAAAATCTATCGTCACATGTAGCTCTTACGCTTCTTCGCAATTGCCTTGCTGTACCAAGAATGACATATATCGTCAGAACTGCCCCAACCTGGTTATTCCCGCAAGAAGTCAATCAGTTTGATAATACTATACGCAACGTTTTAGAAAAAGTTTTAAATGTCAACCTAGACGAAAAACAGTGGATTCAAGCATCCCTTCCGATACGTTATGGCGGTCTTGGTGTACGCCGCCTTAGTGAAATTTCACTTCCAGCTTTCCTGGCTTCGTCTCATGGGGTAGTCGATCTAGTCACTAAAATACTCCCGTCTTATGGTGCAAGATTGACTCTACCCTTTGTAGACGAGGCCTTAATGGCATGGTCAACTTTGTCCCCAAATTCGTTACACCCGAGTGAACCTACTATACAAAAACTCTGGGACGACCTGAGAGCCCAAACAGTTTTTCTCGAAATAGAGTCGCAGTTAGTGGGTTCAAACCTAGCCAGACTAAGAGCCTCCATACAAACAGAGTCGGGAGCATGGTTGCACGCACTGCCGTGCCCATATATGGGTACATTATTAGACAACGACTCATTAAGAATAGCCGTAGCCTTGCGATTAGGCTGCCCGGTCTGTGAGCCTCATCAGTGTATTTGTGGTAAAATGGTAGAAGCAAACGGACACCATACTCTAAGCTGCTCCAGATGTGCAGGACGTCGGTCAAGACACAATGCAATCAATGATCTAATTCGCAGAGCACTTATAACGGCAAATATCCCTTGTCAGCTGGAACCACCAGGGCTTTCTAGGACTGATGGAAAACGACCCGATGGGCTTACTTTAGTACCTTGGCAAAGAGGACGCAGCCTGCTTTGGGACGCAACCTGTGTCAGTACCTACGCAGCGTCTTATCTCGAAAACTGCATAAGCGTGCCCGGGGCAGCTGCGCGGGCAGCGGCTGGACAAAAATGTACAAAGTATTCGGTACTTAGTACCAACTACGAATTTGTCCCAGTCGCTGTTGAAACAGCTGGCCCGTGGTGCGCCGAAGCCAAATCATTCATTCGAGAGATAGGGCGCCGTTTGAGGGACAAAGGTTGCGACCACCGCTCCGGATGGTATCTGATCCAAAGGATATCCATTGCCATTCAAAGAGGCAACGCTGCTAGCGTGATGGGTACCTTTGAGCCGGGCACCATCCGGGGTGGCATATTTGATTAATTATTTTGTTAGTATTAGGTTTTTTTTTTTTTTTCATTATTTTGTTCTGAATTTTCTTACCTTTTAATTAAGTATAGGTTTAATGTGTTAGTTATATAGAAATATTTTCGTTACTTGTTTATTAAATAAATATATTTTAAAGAAGAAGTTAAATGTCAGATATTAAATTGGTACAAATGTCAATTAAACAACTAATTACTTTGTATGTAAAAATTGATTCACACTATTGTAGCGCTTTTGCAAAAAAAATTACGCAGGCTGTTTTTGAATTTTGGATATGGTAAGCTTTTTATGTTGTCAGGTATCTTATTGTATATTTGTACGCACATTTCATTGCAGTTTTTTAAATACATTGTCGTGCGGGGGTTGTGTTCGAAAACTAGACTATCGCCATGTCTAGTATTTCGAGGGTATAATTCATTTGCCTTACTTTTTGATTCGATAAAAGGTTCCAAGTGGTTGAAAAGGGGGATGAAAGGTTGTATGGAACTTACTATTACACGAACAATTACAAAAGAGATAAATAAATAATTAAACTCAATTTTCGCGGATTAATATTTACGAAGATATTAGCTTTGTCTTTGTTTTCTTGTGAAAGTAGCAAAATAAAAAGTCTACATATGGTAATTGCGCGCGGCAACGTAGCTGCTTTGCGTGCCGTCGCATGATAGAGTTAAGTAATGATCAAACACGGCGTAATGAACATATTTTTTGGTTAAAATTTTGAAAGAGGTTTGTAAGGATCGTAGCAAGTGGAAATCCATAGTGTCTGCCTACCCCTATGGGAAAGAGGCGTGATAATATGTATGTATGTATGTAAAATTTGAATCCTATTTTTATTTGTGAAATCGATTCTACTCTCCATACTGGACCAACTAATTTCAGGTTTTTTTCAATCGTCACTAACACGTCGTATAAGTCCTACGCGCCCTCACAGACTGATGGGACTCGCCGACGCTCGTTTTAGATACGGCTGCACGCACTCTTAGATTATATAAAACTTAGATAGACTCTTTTAGCCTAAAAGCGTAGAAAAAACTAGTGTTCAACTTATAGTCGGTCGCGCACACACACAGCTACCAATTTGACGGATTTTGAGTTATTGAGGGCATAAATTGACAGGACCCGCGTGATAACACAAAGCTATCACGTACACAAGCATTGAAAATTGGCCATTTTTATCATTGAACAAAGGTCCTAATATATTGTTGTCTGTCTCTGTGTATATCCGTATATATGATATTACGAACTATACTTTTAAATTGTTACTAATAATGGATCCTATTATCCGAAAGAAATAATTTATTATTATTATAAGTCTTTGTTTCATCCACATGTAGCCCCGTACTTCTGTGGTCGGTGCCATAGGTGTCGGTGGCTTAGGAGCAGCTGGTGCAATGGCTGGCCCTCTCGTTGAAGGCACCAGCGTGGTCACTCGCCCAATCGGCGCCGAGATTAGCACTGTGGGGGGTAAGCCATAACAATAAGAGAACTTTTCATACATACATCATCATCGGTTTTTTTAAGTCTCCACTACAGGAGCATGACCCTCTCTGTACTACCAGAGTCATATATTAGCCAGAGCAGTCAGAGGATTTGTTCTACACTCTCCTAAGCTTCGATTAGCTTGTGTTTCCTAAGTCGCCTTCTATGATATCCACGGGTAGAGGTCCTATTCTACTCTGCCGGGAACCGCACGGCACACATACATACACATATATTATCACGTCTATTTCACGTTATTTCCATACACATGAGTCTACACATGGCGATGTCATCTCCGCGATGCAACGTGTGGCAGAGTGCTAGCGAACGTCAATTGTATCGCCTACTGAAAAGATTATAATATAATATATTATAATCTATTCAGTAGGCGTAATATAATAGCTAGCTGCTGCCCGCGGCTTCGGTCGCGTGAATTTCGGTTTTACTGAATCACATTTTCATTATCAGAGCAAAATGAAATCGACAACCTTATATATCTCCTCTATTTATAGTTTTTTAACTCTCTCAATTCGTGGAGGTTAAGGGGCTATTATAGTTCAAAATTTCAGTCCGCTGATATTGCGTTAATTCCCTAGCTGCTTCGGCTGTCGCTTCAGGCAGGTGGAGCTGGAGGGACCCGTTACTAAAGGAAGAACTCGAGGTTCAGCTCAGATCAGCGGCTCCCAGAGGCAGTTACACGCCAGTGGAATGCGTTGCTACACCTTTTTCAAAACCTGTATACGTAAGCATAGTATTTAATTCGATACTTCAGTTATATGATATAAGATTATAGATCATCAGAATAAAGAGGGTTTTCTGAATTGCTCACGCAGCACTGAGGCGTCGGCTTTTGATAACATTTGACAAGCAGCAACAATTGACACATTGTTACGTTAGTACTATTATTAATTCTGTGACATTGT
Organism: Rhodophaea formosa; assembly: GCA_963082605.1. Classification (NCBI taxonomy): domain Eukaryota; kingdom Metazoa; phylum Arthropoda; class Insecta; order Lepidoptera; family Pyralidae; genus Rhodophaea; species Rhodophaea formosa. The sequence goes on along the minus strand of OY720228.1, from coordinate 12,774,737 downwards.
GGTTCAATCACAGCGTACCGGATCCGATGCCTCAGCTTTTGCAGGCACGCTTAGCGCTTAGATTAAATGAAGTAATTTGCCTTATACATTTTAGTCACTAGTAAACATTTAACTAGCAAGCTGGTTGCCTTAAAGAAAAACATAAGGCAACCAGATAGTTATCATAAAAATGACCGTACTTCAATCAGATTATTTATTATTAACTCCATATTTTGACGGGCTGAGTTTGCCGTTAATATGAGACCGATAGTAGGATGTAAAGTATGGTCTTGTGATTATTTACGATAGAAGGGGTTCTTGAACTACGAGGCTTATAGGGTTATCTTTTGAAGTACCTACGATACATTAAAAGCTGATAGTTTTATCGCTTTCTTTCTTTGCAGCTACAAGAAGGTGGAGGCAGCAGCGGAGGCGGTGGTGGTGCCGATGATAATGATGGTTGGCGTGAAGGAGGGGGCGACCGTGGGGGTGAAGGCGGCAGAATGACGGTAATAATAAAATAACTTATATGATTGTGTAGGTAATGGTGGAAAAAAGGAATCAAAATAATATGGGGTTGCTAGTCGCATATCTTAGGTACCTATATATAGTACGAGAAAAAGTTTGTTATTATAGTATTATGATGTTGTACACTTGAGATTTATTTAATACGCAACGGTCAAAAAAGGAGTGTACTGCTTTTTTGAGTTCATGAATGTGGTTTTTATTCAACTTTATCTTCTGAATAGTTTAACGAATTAGAACGTACGGGGAATCGTTAGAGTGAGGAGTCTTCCGAGTGGCATAGGTTGTAATTTTTTTGGCAAGGGCTTTTTCAAAAGTTTATTTTGGCAGGATCGCGATCGCAATCAGGAATACAATTGGCGATACCTGGATGCTTGTCGCTCGCTGACTGAGGCCATAAATGATTTGGTATGTTGTCAATATCCTAATCCTATCCTAACTAATAATTTAAATGCGAAAGTGAGTTTTTTTGTTTGTTACGCTTTCACGTCCTATCTATTTAATTGATCATCATGAAATTGTGTATACTGTAGCAGGGAAGTTTCATTAGGATATTTGAAACGTTTTTTGACGTGTTCCAAAAATATATAATAAATTAAATAAATAAATATATACGGACAAATCACACAGATTGAGCTAGCCCGAAAATAAGGTTAACTAGCCCAAATTCAGTGTTATTCTTTTTAGCACGAAGCCCTACTCACTCGTTACAATACACTTAGTGACTGACTGTAGTGAGGGTACTAAGAAGAATATAGGCATATATATAAAATACATATTATTTTATATAAAAATAAGTAGTAGAATCAACAGGTGTTTTAATTTGCACCTCCGTAAGTAAGAGAAGATGCGGCTGTGCAGTCTTGAGATGGTGGTGGACTGGGACAAGATTGCTGATGAATTCTCAATTTTCTATATATTTTATTCATATAAATTGAACTAACTTATTTGTAATGAAGAAATTTAGTTGTGGCAGAGCTACGCTACAGGCGAAATTCACTTTTGTTAGTAACATGAATGGGCCGGCTTGTAGGGGGAAGTACCATACTCTCACAGAAAATCACGTTAGGGAGGGAAAAATAAAAGGCCGGCAACACTCTTGTCACTCCTGGTGGTGCAATTGTCCATGGGCGGCGCAAATCACTTACCATCAGGCGACCCGCTTGCTTGATTGCCGTCCTATGTAATAAAAAAGTACTAAATCTCATTACTTGATACAGCCTTAAGTTGGGTGAAAATCAGGCTATTAGTATAGTAGTCGATAATTAGTTATACTTATTTATTTTCCATCAGTGTCGAATTACATCGCAAATAAATGGCATACAGAACGACTGCCGCGAAATGCTACATAAACTGGAGGTCCATGGAATGATGCTGCAATGGGGACTGCCCACCAGCGGCCTTTCCTACCCGGAATGCGTGGAAGAACTGGTCAAGCTGCGGGAATCCATTGGTAAGTAATTTTATTACAATGACACTAGGCATAATCAGTCACTGTAGCTGACAATAGCCAGGGATATATGTGTATTCATGTGAGGTGCAAACAACTGGGAGGTCCATGGAATGCTGCTGCAATGGGAACTTCCAACTAGCACACTTTTCTATCCGAAATGCGTGAAAGAACTGCTCAAGCTGCGGGAATCTATTGGTGAGTAATTTTATTACTATGACACTAAGCATAATCAGTCACTGTAGCTGACAATAGCCAGGAATATAGGTGTATTTATGGGAGATGCCGATAACTGGGAGGTCAATGGAATAATGCTGCAATGGGGACTGCCCACCAGTGCACTGTCCTATCCGAAATCCGTGGAAGAACTGTTGAAGCTGCGGGAATCCGTTGGTGAGTAATTTTATTACTATGACACTAAACATAATCAGTCGCTGTAGCTGACAATAGCCAGGGATATATCTGTATTCATGGGAGGTTCAGACAACTGGAAGGTCCGTGGAAAGATGCTGCAATGGGGACTGCCCACCACTTTCCTATCCGGAATGCGTGAAAGAACTGCTCAAACTGCGGAAATCCATTAGTGAGTCCTTTTTAGGGTTCCGTAGTAAACAAGGAACCCTTATAGTTTCGCCATGTCTGTCTGTCTGTCTGTCTGTCTGTCCGTCCGCGGTTTTACGCAGAGACTATAAGTACTAGAAAGCTGTAATTTAGTATGGGTATGTATATTAATCATGGCAAAAAAGTGGTAGAATAAAATCTTGAAAAAAAATTTTTTTTAGGGTAGCTCCCATACAAGTAAAGTGAGGGAGTAATTTTTTTTTCTCTATTTACCTATTGTGTGGGGTATCGTTAAATAGGTCTTTCAAAAATATTGTGAGGTTGAGAACACCATTTTTTGATTAAGGGCTCCGTTTCCGAAATATTTGGTTTTAAAGTGCGAATTTTTGTTAGAGGTAAGTGTCCCCCCCCTCTATCTGCTAAACGGTTATATATAGATACGTGAAAAAAATTACAGCAGTAGCATATATACTGAAGTTGAAAGGAAAACTATCAGAGCTGAGTAGTAAGTACAAACTAAAAAGTTATAGGCAACCAACTTATAAACTGTAAAATTCCATACTATTTTCATTGTTAGATGTTTTTGGTCGTTAAACTGTAAGGTGCGAGTGTGAATAGTGTGAACTCAAAGTTGTCATTCGCAACTACGGAACCCTACACTGCGCGTGGCCCGACACGCACTTGGCCGGTTTTTAAATAAATATGACACTAATTGTAATTGGTCACGGTAGCCGAAAATAGCCAGGGGATATAAATATGCTGTTTGGTTCTCGGCAGAGTAGAATAGGACCCCTCCAAGTCATGTGGATTTCGTAGAAGGTGACTGAGGAAACAAGATAAACAGAGCTTATAAACATCAATAAAAACCTCTACAACCCGTCTGGCCGGCGTAAAGATTGTAGGCCAAATACTCTGTCTACTCCTGCTAATTTATAACTACAAACAAGCTCGGTGACCATGCCACGGCGGACGCCCGGCCCGGACCCGGCACGGTGTAGCGTGGTGCGTGAGTCATCCTTAAGGGCGGCCAACCCGTCTATCTTTTCATACAAACGCTCGTACGTGATTATGGCGGTGCAACAAATCTTTCTTTAAAGATTTTCCACTAATAGGTATCTTGTGCACTATATCTAGGTTTCTATCAAAACGAAAAATCAAAATTTGGAGAAACAACTTCAGTATTAGCCTCCAAAAATCCGCTTTTTTGCACAAATTTTATGTGAACTTTGGGCGTTTATAATGTACTCATTAAGTGTAACAGTAAAGAAAATATTTATTTAGAAACCTTGCAAATGTAATAGAGATTCTAGATGTACAAGGTTTTTTTCATAAACTTGTAAGGCTTACCAATAAACACGTATTACTTGAAACAAGTTTAATGAAATTTCCGCACACTATTTTTCGTTCAATGTCTTCGCGTACTCACTAGCTTGTTTCCATGTGGTAGTAAGAGGTGTGCGGGAAACGAGGGCAAGGGGCTCTTTTCGCTTTGCCTCTTTATCTGACATTGCGCTGGACGGAACAAGCTTTTCGACCATGCTCGCGTTGACGATAGTCGGTCGGGGAAGGGCCACCAAGAGTGTAAGTCACGGCGTCACCCCGCAACATTTGCGCACAACATCGGCCCAGACACTGAAGCTCCGTTGCCGGCACGGTCACGAACGATTGTGAGTGATCGAATCCATAGAAAATGAAATGAACGTATCTACAACATTTGTCTACAACGTGGATATGATAAGATATCAACTAAGATTCTGAAGCTCTGTGCTCCTTACATTTCTCATGTTTTGGCACATTTAATTAACCTTTCTTTTAGCCAGGGAATATTTCCCAAAAAGCTGAAAAAGTGCATTGTAAAGCCACTTTTTAAAAAGGGAGACAAAGAGGATCCAAATAATTTTAGGCCTATCACAATACCTCCTGTCTTATCGAAAGTGTTTGAAAAGCCACTACATACAAGATTAATGGAATTCTTAAATAAATTCGACATACTGCACTCCAACCAATACGGTTTTCGAAAAAATAGCTCGACCACTCTAGCATGTTTTGAATTAGTCAAAACGATTACTCAATCTATGAATAATAAGATTTCCATGCCAGTCATGTCTACATTCCTAGATATGAGTAAAGCATTTGACCTCGTTAATCATGATAAACTTTTACACAAACTTGAGCGTTATGGCATAAGAGGAAAAGCATTGGATTGGATTAAAAGTTATTTGAACAATAGGTTACAATGCACTGAAATAGTGAAATTTCAAAAATCAAATAAAGTACCTGAAAAAAAAAATTACAGATCTAATTTTAGAAACTGTGGTGTGGGTGTCCCGCAGGGGAGCATACTCGGCCCCGTGCTATTTTTGCTATTTATTAATGACCTTCCTAATTCTGTAAGACATAAAACAATACTGTTTGCTGACGATACGACTTTGATTATAAAATGCGAGGATATTAATGCATATGAAGCTACGGTAAACGAAGCCCTCAGAGATGTTGTAGATTGGATGAAAGCAAATGATCTTCGTGTAAATATAGACAAAACAAATGTCGTACAATTCTCGTCTTATAATTCAAAACAGGTTCCGATTGTTGTCAAATATGATAATGAAATAGTGGTGAAAGTAAATACTTTTAAATTTCTGGGTATTACTATAGACGAACATTTAAACTGGAAAGCGCATATCGAACAATTATGTAATAAACTTAATCGGTTTGTTTTTGCCTTAAGACGATTGAGGCAAACTATTTCCATGGAAGCGGCAATTACTGCATATCACGGATACGTGGCGTCTCTTCTTAGTTACGGTCTCATGATGTGGGGTGGTTCTGTAGACATGGATCGTGCCTTCAAAGTTCAAAAAAAATGTATTCGTGCCATATGTAATGCGTGGATTGAGGACAGTTGTAAACCACTTTTCAAAAAACTGAACATACTGCCGTTGCCTTGCTTATACATTCAACAAATCTGTTCATTTGTTGAAGCACATCCAAAATTTTGGAGTAAAAGAAGCGATGTAATACCGAGAAAAACTCGTACTATCATTATGGAAAAATTATATCAGCCTGCTTGCCATAAATACATTTATAAAAGAAACGTGTATAATATGTGCATAGTTTTGTTCAATGTTTTACCAAGAGACATTAAATTATTGAAAGGTAAAGCTTTCAAAAGTGAACTGACAAAATGGTTATTAGAACATTGCTTTTACTCTGTAAATGAATACGCAGACTTTTGCATGACTAAAAAATAATTAAAAATGCGTGACTATATATTCATATAATATAATTCTGAATGAAATAATAGAATTTTGATGTGTTGACAAAATGTTTAGTAGTAACTTAACTTTACTTAACTTTAATAGTAAATTTGTCTTTTTTTTTATATTTTTATTTAACGTAACAAATAATATAGGACAATGTAAAAGTAGAAGAAAAAATGTTTTGTTAGACTGAATGTGTTTACTTAATTTGCACAAATTTTATTCTCATGTGTATTTGTTTAATAATTAATATTTGCATGCCTTAGCTTAGGTGAAATACAAGATACAATTATATAATTAACATCTGATATGGACTGTATTTGAGCAAATAAATGATTTATTTATTTATTTATTTATTTAACGTGTTGATGAAAAAGCGCAAAACCCAACCCAACTTATTTTTATTATAAAAGTATTATATTGATTATTAGATTTAATTTTCACGGATGATTTACTAAGATAAACTGTTTTGTTTTATTGTATTTGTTGAAAATTAAAAAGTCTAGGTAACTGCATGCGATCTGGGACCACTTTGCCGCTTCGCATGCCGCCGCATGATAGGCTTAAGTATAATGATCCAACACGGTGTAATAAAAATATTTTTTAGTTAAAATTTGATCCCTACTTTCTAATTGTGAAATCGGTTTTACTCTCGATTCTGAACAAAGGAACTAATTGCAGGATTTGCGCTTTTTCGCTAGTAATTTTTCATCGTAGCTTTTTTTTTCTGGCACCCTTTGATCTTCAGCTGACCAAGAAGAGAAGAAAGGAATCAGCCAGCAGCCTGTCCGCGCACATTACCAGTTCAGTATACCACATAAACATTCCCACCATAAAACATAAATAGTATATTCTTTTGACGAGCTCCGTGGCGCAGCGATCAACACGCCAGCCTGTGACACGGATAGTCCCGGGTTCGATCCCCGGTCAGGTCAAGATGGAAAATGATCTTTTTCAGATTGACCTGGGTCTTGGATGTTTATCTATATAAGTAGGTATCTATTATAAAATATAGTATCGTTGAGTTAGTATCTCATAATACAAGTCTCGAACTTGCATTGGGGCTAGCTCAATCTCTGTGATTTGACCGTATTTTTATTTATTTAATTAGATAGCTGACGAAACGCATCTTGACCAGATCCCGGCAAGAATGTGTGAGACATTTAGAATCATTCATGCGATTTTACTAAGTCATTTGTTTCGCAAATCTCTCGTTTTCTAAATACTTATTCTCTTCCGGCAGTGCTGCTTAACAATGATCAACCTATGGCCCGGATTGAGTTCTATCGGACACTTCGCTACATCATATCAGCAATCTGCAAATCGTTGGACCTTGCGGCTCAATGCGGATACTTTGTAAGTGTCATACAAAAAATTTAAGCTAATGTACTGATAGCATCGAATCAATAGTTAAATAGTTGTGGTGGAGTCACGGTACCTGCGAAAATTAACTTTGCCATAGTAGCATGAGGCTCGTCCGGGGAAGTACCGCACTCTCACAGAAAATCGACGTTTGAGTTGTAGCTTTACCGCTGCTATGCTATGCTTCATTCGATGAGAGAGAGCCGGAGGCCTATCCCCTCCTCACCTCTGGAGAAGGAAAACAAAAGGGCGGCTCATGTCACTTCTCTGGTGTTGCATTAGTCCAAGAGCAGCGGTGGTCACTTACCATCAGGTGACCTGCGTGCTCGTTCGTCATAAAAAAGCATCATCGGCAGAAAAGCTTACAGTGCTACACTACAAGGATCTGTTGACCTGAGTTTTGGCACTTGGCCATAATCGGAACTAAACGCTGCCATTGTCGTCATCTTGTAAAGCGTCACTTTTGGAAGATATCTTGAATTGATGTTTGTTCGTGCTTTTAATCCTATTTATAAAACTAAGCATATTTTGTTAGCTGGTAGTCCTAATTACGCTCTTAATTACACACAATTTCCCCATTTCAGTGTCACCCAAGCTGCAAATGATCCTTGTCACACTGTATTAAAGTTGACGGTGCATAATTAATGGGTACTTCTTCGGAATAATTTTTTTTAGAATATAATTTCACCAATCTCTCAATTTTCAAAAAAGCTTAAACTGATATCTAGATAGACCTAAGTTTTGATATCATTTGTAATAATCTTAATAAAATAGACAAATAATAACAAAAATTGGAATTTTACATGCCCAATTTTATTTTAATGTAACCCAGGACTTTTAGGACTTTGTCAGTTAATTTTGCATGTCTGAATAAGGGTAATGTCAACACATTACCCTAATTTCTAAATAGATGCCAACGCATCTATTTAGAAATTAACACTTATATTTGGTAACTACATTGTGCAAATAAATATAATATGTGCAAATGTAAATAAGTAAAGAATCGAAAATAACCAAAAGGGCATAAATTTGTTTCGGATGAACAACTGGGAACAACAATTGTAGAATATTCATGTTTACAGTTGACACTGCTAGAACGTAACCAAGAAGCAGCTAGGGTCGGGGTAGTGGATGTTCAGCAACTGAAAAAGACTGTCAGAGTGGCGCAATTCACCTGCTATAAGATGCTACAGTTTAGCCTTGATCAGGTATTTTTTCTAATTCTTCTTTTAATTCATTTCTTTAGTGGTCAACAATGGTGTCTGATATTTCGGCCTACCTAAAGGCATCTGTGCCGTGCAATTGCCGTGTAGCTCCCGGCAGAGTAAAATAGGACCACTCCAAATTCTTCTTCCCGTGGATGTCGTAAGAGGCGACTTATGAAACACAAGCTCAACAAAGCTCTGACTGCTCTGGCTAATATATGGCTCTGGTAGTACAGAGCAGTTTCCAATGCAGGAACACGACCCTCGCACTCCTGCAATGGAAACTAAAAAAGACCTGATGATGGTGATGAAAGGCATCTGATACAAGCTTTACGCAAGTAAAGCAACCCTTGTTGCGGTCTCCACTGGAACGGGTCATCGCAAGTGGCATGAACATATCTCGAACATCTTCTTGCTTAGGACAGCACGTTAAGCTGTTGGTTCCGACTGTCATCATTGACGGCGGTCGTTAAGATATATATCAGCAATAAAACAAAAAAATATACAATCTCACTTCGCATTAAGATAAACACCGTTTTCCTCAAACCATTAGATCAGTTCGTCAAATGAGCCACTGTTATGGAACTATGCTGGAGACTCGAAAAAAGACAAGATTTTAATATTTAACAAAAGAGTTTGGAAGGTCCACGCTGGTCTAAGAGAAAAGAAAAAACGTAGAAAGTGCCGGCTGTTTCTCTTCACGCGCAAATCGTGACTGACTATAAAGGAATGGGCGTGAGGAATCATGTCAATAGGCGATGCGGTAAGCAACCCATCACTATCTTGATTCCGTTCTCCACCTACAAGCGCACCATTTTTATAGACCTGGACCCTGTCTCTCTCGCAAGGGAAAGAGCCGTGATAGTATGTTTGGGAGGCCCAGCAATCACTATCACTACATATTATAAAACAAAGTCCTCCGCCGCGTCTGTCTGTCTGTCTGTCTGTTCGCGATAAACTCAAAAACTACTGCACGGATTTTCATACGGTTTTCACCAACAGATGAGAGATTCACGAGGAAGGTTTTAAGATATAATACATGCCCGGGCGCAGCCGGGTAGGGCTGCTAGTATGATATAATTTTTTTTAGTTACTTGTTATTCACTACGACATGCTGATTTGATGGTTTGAGAGAAAATGGTGTTTATCATACTTACTCAACACCTGTAGATTAAGGGTAAAAACGTTCGCTTTGTTGACCCGGGGGTCGTGGGTTCGATTCCCACGGGAAGCATACTTTGTTAATTTGTTTCCAGTTTGGTTAGGACATTGCAGGCATGAATCACCTGATTGTCTGATAAGAAAGATGATTCCGTGCTTCGGACGGCACGTTAAGCCGGTGGTCCCGGCTGCCATCAGGTAGTCCTTAAAGGAACCACGTCAGAGGCCGAGAGGCGGTTCCGAAGAACTCTGACACCAGGGTGTGCAAGGTCGATTGACCGTGTCACCTACACGAAATGATGATGATGTAGGGTAAAAACATTAAATTTAAACATTTTCTTCTTTTATAGGCTAGAGACGAAGCAGTTCAACTGAAGGAGCAAATAGAAGACTTGTTGGCGGCACTGACTGAAGCGGGCAGGAGATCTCTGAACATGAAGATGCGAATCGAAGCCGCGGCGACAAATATTCAACAGAGTGCTGCAGATCTAAGCATAACACTCCAATTGGACAATAGAGTAAGTCTTCTCTTGTAATCTCATAGGTCCCAACTTGAGAGCTGCGCTGGTGCTGACAATCCTTGGGGAAGGCACAGGCCTTCCCCAAGGATTGTCAGCACCAGCGGCAGTGGCTTTATTTGATTATTGGACGAATTCCTGAAATGACGTAGAGTGCGATATGAGACCATGCTTCTCGGCAGCTATATCCGAGTCTTAAAACGCTTGTCAATCATGTTGGAAGGAATATTTCGATGACCGCTCTAAAACAAAAGGCAAACCTATGGCACAAAACAATATTAATTTAGCCGTGTACCGTGGTTTTTAAATAATAACATAGGGAAAAAATCTTAATAGCATATTTAGTGTCAGGGCCGATCACATTCCATCAGTCCATTTGCGTTTATGATAAAAAAAAAGTAAATTTACCGAATTGTGACGTATGTGAACAGCTTGATGATTTGCTACACCGTCTGATGGAATGTGAGCAAAATCGAACGCAAAGAGAAATATTTATGCAATAATTTAAGATATTTTTAACAAAAAACAAAAACCGACTTCAACCCTATCAATTTTTTTTATAAGCATAAGAAAAAAATGGAAATAAGTGTGATCCAAACGGCATACCTGTAAACATTTTTTTGGTTTTTGTGTATTTTTTAAAAAGCGCTCGACACATTTCGATAAAAATTTAATGGGACCATCTGTAAAGTACCGAATCGAACAAAAAAAGAATTTCTTAAATCGGTCCAGGCGTCTTCGAGAAATCGGGGAACATACATAAAAAAAAAAGATTACGACGAATTGTAAACCTCCTCCTTTTTTTGTAGTCGGTTAAAAATTGTGTTCAAAGTTCAAATAAGCTAGACACAGGGTACGTTCAAAGAATTCTGAGCGGCCCTAATACATGATGCCACTTTGTATTTGTGTAGTTTAGTGGAGTACGGCCAGTAAATAGAAATAAGTAACAAATTATTCAAGCGAGTACCCGTGCGTCGTCAGCTGTAGCGATTTGAAGCCAGGGTCTAATAAATTGGCGATGACCTCATGGTCCTAGGCCACGTTTAGCTGTTAATGGAAGTAAAGGCAGAAAATCATCATCAGGTCTTTTTTAATCTCCACTGCAGAAGTAGTACCACCCTTTTTGTAGTACCAGAGCCTATATCTATATTTAGCCAGAGTAGCCAGAAGATTTGGCGTAGGCCAAATCTTCTGGCTGCTCTGGCTGGAGAGTATAGACTCTCCACACTGGCCAGACAGCTTGACGAGGATTCTTCGATGTTTATAAGCTTTGTTTAGCCTGTGTTTCCTAATTCGCCTTCTACGACATTAACGAGAAGACTTCGAGTGGTCCTATTCTACTCTGCCGGGAACCACGCACCAGCATTCTTCCTATACAGCTTGTAAATGCAGGTTAAGGCAATGAAAAAGACTCTGGAAATTACATCAAAAGGCAATGCCATTTTCTGCTGAATGCCGTATAGTTAGGCAGACCACCCCAAGTCTTCCCCTGGATGTCGTAGAAGGCGACTTTGGAAACACATGCTTAACAAAGCTTATACTTGTTAAAGCTTTGAATATATGGTTCTTGTAGTATAGAGAGGGTCGTGCTTCTGCAGTGGAGACTAACAAAGACATGCTGATGATGCTAACGAGCTCCGTGGCGCAGCGGTCAACACGCTTGCCTGTGACAGGGATGGTCCCGGGTTCGATCCCCAGTCAGGTCAAGATGAAAAATGATCTTTTTCAGATTGACCTGGGTCTTGGTAGTTTATACATGGCGAAATTTTGATCGTTCTGGACCCTTAAAGGGGTGATTCAGCCCGTCGATATGAACCATTTTTCCTATGGGACCAATGCTGGAAACTCAAATTTTATTTCGACATTTTCATACAAAAGTGTTCAGCCGCCCGGGCAATTTGTATAGGAATGTCGAAATTTTTTTCGAGTTTACAGCATTTGTCCCATAGGAAAAGTTGTTTATATTGACAGGCTGAATCACCCCTTTAATGGTCCGGAACGATAAAAATTTCGCCATGTATACATAAGTATCTATTATAAAAATATAGTATCGTTGAGTTAGTATCCCATAACACAAGTTTCGAACTTTGGAGCTAGCTCAATCTGTGTGATTTGTACATGTATATTTATTTATTTATAACAGGAACAAAAGTTGTCGATTTAAATTTCTATCACCCGGATCTGAGTTGAAGAAAAATTGAAAGCATATGGTTTTATTTTTTTAATTTCCTGTCTCGCTTCTTTTAGGAGAGTTTATCAACCGCCATCATACGTTTGCTGACTAGCATAAAGAATGTGGGGGTCCTGACAGAAGATCCGGAGATAGTTCCGATTGCTGCCAACACATCCCATGAAGCATGCGAACGACGTCATGATGTACTGAATGGTGCCAAGTAAGACTCCATGCAGATTCCAAGCATAACAGAGATTGATAGGAGACCCTCTTTTTACATACATATATATTCATCATCATCAGGTCTTTTTTAGTCTCCACTGCAGGAGCACGACCCTCTCTGTACTACCAGAGCTTACTTACTTTTGTTCTATGAACAAGACTGAAATCGAGAGCCAGCCAGAGCAGTCAGAAGAGTTGGCCTACACTCTCCACACTGGCCAGATGGGTTGTAGAGGTCTATTTGATGTTAAGTTAAGCTTTTTTTAGCTTGTGCTTTCCTAAGTCACTTTCTACAACATCCACGGGAATACTTGGAGGATAATTTTTTTTTTCAGGATATTGAAGGAAATATGTACAATTCTCGTTTACAATGTTATGGCCCATGATAATATTGGAGACGACTCCACGCCATTGACTTGGGATACTGGGCGGGATGTGGCCCTGCAGTTTGAAGAGTTGGTGGATGCCATCAGGTAATCTCTTACTTAGATTTTATCATCATCATCAGGTCTTTTTTTAGTCTCCACTGCAGGAGCATGACCCTCTCTGTACTACCAGAGCCATATATGCCCGAGCAGTCAGAGGATTTGGCCTTCACTCTCCACGCTGGCGAGACTGGTTGGGAGTAGATAGTCGGAGTAATTTAAACCCTCCGACTACAAATTTAGTTTATGCAGAACGCCCCACCATGTGTTTCTATCTGAAGAGCTACCACCGGGCTGAGAACTGCCAGTAGCTCGCAAGAAGTGCCTTAACCTATTTCGAACTAGGTTCGCTGTAAGCATAGATTAAAAAAAATTGTAAGTATAACTACACTAACATTTCTCTTTGTATGTAAATTGTAATTCCAAACGGTGAAAATGGATCTTTGTTATCCGAAATAAATGAAATTTTATTTTATTTATTTGTTTATAAGTTATGACGATGATGTTTTATTGATCAAACTGAAACTCGATGTCAGTGTGATCAAGTTGATCAGAACATTCTACATCTTCATCCACAATGTGTTATCCCTAATCCATCCAAGTAACATCCCAAATGCAGGTCCAAGCAAGTAACATCCAAAATGCCCTTAGTCCGTTCCCCCCATAGATTAAAAAAAAACGTCTTTTCCCCCAGACCAACAGACACTATCCTTGCCACCCATTAATAAAGAAAACTCGGCCAAATGCAAGTCAGACTCGCGCGCAGGATTTCGTACCATTATCTATACAACAGTACGTTTGTTGTAGCCCCCTTAATATTTTTATTATTCTATTTTTAGTATTTGTTGTTATTGTGGCAACAGAAATACATCATCTGTGAAAATTTCAACTGTCTAGCTATCACGGTTTATAAGATACAGCCTGATGTCAGACAGACATGAAGTCTCAAGATTAGGGTTCTCTTCACTATTTTGCTGGGAAAATAGTCGCTAATAAAATGTTGTTGTTTTTATTACAGGAAAAATGGCCGCAGCACTGGCTTCATAGATACACACACTGCCTGTAGTTGCTGCAGTACGCATGCTTTTAACAAATCTCCAAACTTGGTAAAACATCACAATCTATAAAGAGGGAAAATAGTACATTCTGTATATGGTTGATTAACGCACTGCTGGACACTATACAACACACAATAGAATTTTATTAATAATATTAGAACTTACGCGAAATAAATTTATTATTAATTCATTCATACATTTCGTGTAGGTGACAGGGTCAGTCGACCATGTACACCCTGGTGTCAGAGTTCTTCGAAACCGCCTCTCGGCCTCTGACGTGGCAGCCGGGACCAACGGCTTAACGTTTCTTCCGAAACACGGATTCATCTTTCTTATCAGACAATTCGTTATGGAATCCCGGCTTTACTCACGTTTTATTTCGTCAGATGCACCGACTAGTTTCGGTCTGTTACGAGAACCATAGCACACACAGAGTGCTTTGCGGGAAGCTTAACCTTCGTGCTACCCTTATCACTCGCCCCAAAGATGGTCTTCGTAACAGACCGAAACTAATCAGTGATAGCCCCGTGGAGAGTGTAGGCCAAATCCTCTGACTACTCAGGCTAGTATATGGCTCTGGTAATACAGAGAGGGTCGTGCTTCAGTGGAGACTGGAAGGACCTGATGATGATGATGATAGAGCCTCGCTACCGGCGAAAATCCCTTTTGCTGGTAGCATGAATGGGCCAGCTCGTCCGGGGAAGTACCACACTCTCACAGAAAATCGACGTTTGAGTAGTAGCAGCTTCTACGCTTCGTTCGTTGAGTGAGAGCGCCAGAGGCCCATCCCCTCCCCTCTGGGGGGGGGGGGGGGGGAATATAAGGCCGGCAACGCTCTTGTGTTACATTAGTCCATGGGTAGCGGTGATCACTTACCATCACGTGACTCGCTTGCTCGTTTGCCGTACTATGTCATAAAAAATAAATCGTTAGTAAAGCCGGGATTCCATAAAGAAGTTTAATTGTTATCGTTCATTGTCCAGTAATGAGTTAGTAATAGTTTTTGAATAATTAAATGTTTGTTTAGTTACCTACGTAAGGCGCTGTGGTATCAGATACTAGCGCCGCCCAGCAATTAAATAGTCCTAAATCATATCAAGTAAATTACTTGTAGTATTTTGTACAAGTTTTTTAATTTGATGAATTAAGAGAACTACTTATTACGAACAATTTGGCGTGCCCTTGGGAAGGCTTATGTCCAGCAGTGGACTGCTATATGCTGATGATGATGATGATGAAGAGAACTACTTATTACCACCAAAAGTGGTCACTTTTGGCGGTAATAAGTAATTCTCTCAAACGTTAATTATAATATCTATAAAAAGTAACAAAAATAATACTACGAGTAATTATTTAGCTACTAGATATTTTAAATTTGATATGATTTAGGATTAAAAGAATTAATTGCTAGGTTAGATGCCACAGCGCCTTAAAACAATCTTATATTAGTTACTATATTAAAGTATTTGACTTTCAGACTTGTATTTTTATTGAGAATAAAGTATAAACCCAATGGAGCCCTTCAAGTATAAGTTAAGGTGGTCTATGAGTCCAGCGCTGCCCACATTTGAAATAAAATAATTTGAAGGACACCCACCGACCAGGTGGTCGGACGACCTAATAAAGGTCGCAGGAAGACGCTGGATGCAGGCCGCTTCCAACCGGTCATATTGAAAATCCTTGGGGGAGGCCTATGTCCAGCAGTGGACTTCTTGCGGCTGCAATGGATGATGATGAATTTGAAGGACAACGAAAAGGTTAAAATCTTTGTTCCTTTTAAAGCCCTTGATATCCCTTTAACCCTTCAAAGTATTTTTCAATACATTTGCTAATACCTAATACGGTTCTTATGACATCGAAATCTGTATCGTAATGATGTATTTTACGGCATTAGTGTTTTTTACTTTACACCAATCACAACCACTCAATAGCCCTCAGATTAATAACGTTATAGTTCTGTGCAATAGCCCAATACCACAGATGCAAAATTTAACCATTTTCATAGAATCCGAGTACCTAAAGAGTTTCAAGTATCAAAACTTGCAACTTGTTTCAAGTATCAAGCATGAAAACTTTTATTTGATTCGTGAGATGTGATTTTTTAACCAAATTCGAAAAGGAGAAAGTTATCAATGTACTTTTTGGAGATAATCAACCTGAGTAAATGTACCTGATTATTATAAATGTATTTTTACAAACTGCTTTAGTTCATAACTTTTATAAATTCCTTATTTGCTAAACTTCAATCTTGTTTTAGTTTAAAGTAATCGCAAATGTATTGAAAAACGTCGTATGATACTCGTACGGTAAGCTGTCTATTATAGTCGTCAGTTTATTATAAGCACTCGGCTTCGCCTCGTGCCTATAAATGCCTCGACTATAATATCCAGCTTACCGTACTTGTATCATAATGTACTATTATGAAATACTGAAGCTTTTTATAGCGTTTTTGTTGTTGTCAAAAAGGGACACCTTAGGCTAACTAAAGCTTCAAGTTTAAATTGTATATAGTACTTCATATAATTTAACATATTTTTCACGAAATCAAAAACCGACTTCAACCCTATCAATTTGTTTAAATAAGCATAAGAATAAACTGGAAATAAGCGTTAACCGAACGGCATTTTTTTTTTGGTTTTTGTGTATTTTCTCAAAAAGTGCTCAACACATTTCGATAAAAGTTGAATGGGACCATCTGTAAAGTATTACCTATCGAACAAAAAAAGAATTTCTTAAATCGGTTAATACATAAAAAAATAAAGTCCTCCTTTTTTTGAAGTCGGTTAAAAATACTTTGAAGGGTTATTTAGGGCTTGAAAGGAAAAACATTTTCAATTACCTCTTCGTTTTCTTTCAAATTTCTTTCAGGTATTGGGTGCAGCCATAGATTTAAAAAAAAAATTTCGTCATTCATACTTCTATGGGTGCAGCACTGGATTCATGGATCCCAGCAGACTATCAGTTATTTTAACCATTACCTCCTCTTTTCAGCTAAGGTAAAAAAAGCTCTTACCCCCTCCCCTAAGCTAACATAAACAATGGTATCACTTGTACAAAAAAATATAATAATATCAAATTATTATTAACGAGCACATGAGCATTCTTCCGCGTAAATTATAGCCTATGTCGCTCGCAGATAGCTTTTCTTTAGGTAAAATTTTTTAAAATCGGTCCAGTAGCTTCAAATCCCATTTAATGCAAACAATAAAATTTGTTTTCTCATAATATTAAATAAATATATACGGACAAATCACACAGATTGAGCTAGCCCCAAAGTAAGTTCGAGACTTGTGTTATGGGATACTAACTCAACGATACTAGGTATATTTTATAATAGATACATATATAGATAAACATCCAAGACCCAGGTCAATCTGAAAAAGATCATTTTCCATCTTGACCTGACCGGGGACCGAACCCGGGGCCAACCGTGTCGCAGACCGGCGTGTTGACCGCTGCGCCACGGAGCTCGTAAGGATTGTTAATGTTGCTAACGCGTCATTACATCAAAATGAGCCAAGCCTAGACCTCAAAAGCCCCTTCACTGCTTATTTTGTGTAATCATCATCATCATGTCTTTTTTAATCTCCACTGCAGGAGCATGACCCTCTCTGTACTACCAGAGCCATATATTAGCCGGAGCAGTCAGAGGATTTGGCCTACACTGGCCACGCTGGCCAAACGGGTTGGAGAGGTCTCTTTGATGTTGATATCAAAGCTTATCAAGCTTGTGTTTCCTAAGTCGCCTTCTACGATATCCATGGGAAGACTTGGAGTGGTCCTATTCTACTCTGCCGGGAACCACACGGCTTATTTTGTGTAATAATTAAAACCTTTAAAATCTCAGTACGATTTTTTCATAGTTTTGATTTAACGAAAAAAAGAGAAGTTTTTATAAAATCTATTTTATTATTCACATAATGTTTTATATTCCTCAAAACTGGTCGTTATGGTTGGAAGACCTTCCTCTTTTTCTGAAAAATAAAACACAAATTCTCAATCTCGGATCAATGTCAATACACAGGGCCGGATCTATAATATGGCTTTTTGGGCTTCAGCCCAGGGACCGCAGATTCCAGGAGCACTAGTTCAAATCGAAAATAAACAATAATGAGAAAAATACCATAATTTATTAAATTAAACAGATCTTAAGGTTTGCAGCCCTGCGAATCCTGCGTTTAATCAAACCCATTCAATTCATTAAATTTTGTTTCTTACTTTGAGTAATTAGTTTGGCCCCTAAAAAGTATTAGCCCAGGGCCCCCTAAACTCTCGGTCCGGCGCCTACGCAAAAATATACATACGTAGCGTGTATTTTTTTAAAGTACCAACTTTGACTACCTCTTTACAGACCGTAGCAAAAGGCAATCAAACCAATAGAACATACAGATCTTTCAATTATGGACAAGGGCCTCGCTAATGAGAGGAGGCAAAGGGCCCTCTCACTAGACGCAAACGTTTCAAATTATTTACGTCAGCAAAAATATTTTTGTTGTGAAAATTGTAAACACATGTATGACAATTAATAAGTGTTCAAAGAAACCTATATTAAATAAACGATTAAATCTAAAAAAATCTTGAGAGAACATTAGGGTCGTCTTAAGAGTCCAAAAGCGTTGTCTTAACTATTTATATGTAAGCTAGATCTCCATAGGCTTTGACTATACATCTCTAGACTCAGTCATTTTTTTTATTAAAATGATTAAAAAAGCTGGCCAATTTTTTAAACAGTGTGCATCATGACAACATAAATAAAATCAGTAGCTATGTGTTTGACTAGCTCCGTGGCGCAGCGGTCAATACGCCTGCCTGCGACATGGATGGTCCCGGGTTCGATCCCCGGGTTGATTGACCTGGGTCTTGGATGTTTATCTGTATATATGTATTTGTTATAAAATAAAGTATCGTTGAGTTAGTATCCCATAACACAAGTTTCGATCGAACTTACTTTGGGGCTAACTCAATCTGTGTGATTTGTGTGCAAGTACAAAAAATAAAAATGTGTTTGCGTCTATGAGTTGGACACAACTTTTTTCGACATCCACGGGATGACTTGGAGTGGTCTTATTATACAATTAAATTCACTCAACGGCGATGTGATGTCCGTTGAGTGAATTTAATTGCGGATCTCACCTGCTTGGGGTAAATAACCTCAATGATGGGCCCCTTGTAGACGCAAGGGTTGCAGTGAGTCGGCGCTCGGTGTCGGCAGCAGGTCACCTGGAATACAGGTTATCACGTCTTTATTCCTTACGAGTAAGGTAACGTACTAAACAGGGTTATTTTAAAAACATCACAACCTCTGGAATTCGGAATCAGTATCCCTAACAGAATCGCAATCTTATCTTATCTAATCCCTAAACTTATTTATATTTTATTCTTATGCAAATCAAGAAAATTTGATGAGAACGTTTCTTCTCTGTTTTGGCTGAACTTTAAAAGTGGTCCTGTAATTTTTTATAGAAATGTATCCAGGGCTTAAAGAAAAATCAACAAAAACTAAAAAAAAAATTGTACAAGAATGCCGTTTGGTTTAATTTTATTTCTGTTTAATTCTTCCGCGAATCAAGACGAGTTGATTACGACGTTGTTCCTCTATTTTGATTGAACTACCACACCCATTTACGTATAGGGTTGAAGTCGGTTTTACTTTTTTGTTAAAAATAATTATGTGCAAGAGTGTCAACGTTATAATTTTTGACTGCATACTCATGCTTGATGCCAATCCTTCTTGAGTCCCTGTAACCCTGTTGGATCCTTAAAGGGGCGACTCAGCCCGTCATTTTGAACAACTTTTTCTATGGAAATAATGCAGGAAATTCGAAAATAATTGACATTGCCAAACAAAAGAGTTCAGCCGCCCGGGCAATTTGTATTATTATTATTTCGTGTAGGTGACACGGTCAATTGACCATGCTCACCCTGGTGTCAGAGTTCTTCGGAACGTGGTTCCTTTAACGACTACCAGATGGCAGCCGGGACCAACGGCTTAACGTGCCTTCCGAAGTACGGAATCATCTTTATTATCAGACAATCAAGTGATTCATGCCTGCAATGTCCTAAACAAACTGGAAATAACAAAGTATGCTTCCCGTGGGAATCGGACCCACGACCCTCGGGTCAATAAGGCAAGCGCCTTAACCATGTATTAAGAGTAATTTCTTTTAAATGACCTGCACTGCCAGACCAAAGAGTCCCAACAGCAGCCAGAGGACTCGTTTCAGCATTGAAGGCATTGCTACTAAATCTGCAACAAATAAATACCACTTATGAGAAATTTAATTTTTGGGGTAACTATTACTGTAACTTAGTAGGTGAGTGAGCTTTTCAGGGTTGGGAAATTCTTCAACATCAAACCAGAACATGGTTTGGAAAATTATTTTCAATACATTCGCTAATAATACGGTTCTTATGACATCGAAATCTGTATCGTAATGATGTATTTTCGGCACTTGTGCTTTTTCATCATCATCATCAGCCTATACTTGTGCTTTTTTTTTTTTTTATGTCATAGGACGGCAAACGAGCAAGTGGGTCACCTGATGCGTAGTAATCACCGCTGCCCATGGACAACTGCAACACCAGAGGTGGCACAGGAGCGTTGCCGGCCTTTTATTTTTCCCTCCCCAGAGGGGAGAGGGAGCTGGGCCTCCGGCTCTCTCACTCACCGAACGAAGCATAGTAGCGGTAAAGCTACTACTCAAACGTCGATTTTCTGTGAGAGTGTGGTACTTCCCCGGACGAGCCGGCCCATTCATGCTACTAGCAAAAGTGATTTTCGCCGGTAGCGAGGCTCTACCACAACTTTACACCAATCACAACCGCTCAATAGCCCAATGCCACAGATGCAAAATTTAAACTTTTTCATAGAATCCGAGCAAAAGTTTCAAGTTCAAGATGAAAACTTTTTTTAATTCGTGAGATGTAATTTTTTACCGACTTCAAAAAGTAGAAGGTTGTCAATGTACTTTTTTGCAGACAATAAACCTGAGTAAATGAAGGTGATTATTATAAATGTATTTTTACAAACTGCTTTAGTTCCTAACTTTTAAAAATTCGTGTCAAGCTGTTTGGTTCTAAAACGGCAGGGACGTGGATGCTGGCAAGAGAACGGTGAATTATATTATTTAGGGCGGCATGACGCCCTAAATGGCCAGCACTTCTGGAGCATGACAGACTGTGATGTCCAAAAGCATCTACGGTATCCTCCACAGGGGCAACGATGGGGGACTATGCATTTGGCTCCTAAACGGAGTGCTGCTGCAAAGCGAAAAGTTTCACCATGCAACAACGTACCCAAGTTGTTGGTTGGTAGCGCCTGCAACCACAGCCCAGATTCCCATTCCGCTGAAGCTAAGAGGTGAGCGCGCTCTGCAGAACTACAAGATGTTTGAATTAAATAATCTTGAGCGATTCTGCACAACGGCTCATCCCATTGCTTCTGCGATGTCGGAAAATCAGGGAATTTTGAATTTGGAATTATAGCAGGCGTCTATGGCCTTTGTGGCATAGCAAACTAAAGTAATGTTATTTTTTAATATTTAAAAAAAAGTTTCAATGCTATGCACAGAAAACAAAACCGCCGGGAGTGCTATATTGGCTATTTTTCTGATTCCCAAACCCCCGTACTTATTGGCAAGGAGGCTTGGTCCCAGAGGCGTTCATCGAAATCAATATTTAAAATAGACGAAAGAGAAATTTGTACGAATGCGTCTAACTTGTGGAGTTTTTGATAACGTAGTAGTGTGGTAGAGCCTCGCTACTGGCGTAAATCACTTTTGCTAATAGCATGAATGGGCCGGCTCATCCGGGGAAGTACCACACTCTCACAGAAAATCGACGTTTGAGTAGTAGCTTTACCGCTGCTATGCTTCGTTCAGTGTTTGAGAGAGCCGGAGGCCCATCTCCCTCTTCCCGATGGGGAGGGAAAAATAAAAGGCCGGCAACGCTCCTGTGTCCAGGTGTTGCAGTTGTCCATGGGCAGCGGTGATCACTTCCCATCAGGTGACCCGCTTGCTCGTTTGCCGTACTATGATCTAAAAAAAAAGAAGTTGTGGATCCACATGACCTGACTACAACGGAGGTTGTAAGTGAAATTCGGAACAAACAAACAGTGCCGAATAATAACGTAAGCAAAATGTGATTTTATTTTCATAAGACGATCCGAAGCTATATGAAAATTTTGAATTTTAAGATCTATAAAATGTGAAAATGATTCATCGAAAATAGGAGAGCCCAGAAGGTGAAGTGAGCTTTTGTTCAAAATTTTGATATCTGTCTGTTTTTCCAATATGTTACGTTTTATGTTTATTTGGTTTAGTTTTTTGCTTTATGAATATTTATGAAAGTATGTGTTTTATCTAAAAGTTATGTATGTTATGTATATGTATGTATTTTAACATGTGTTTAATTTATTGAGGTAGGTATTATAATTAAAAATTTTGCTAAACTGTGCCAACCCCGTTAGATTTACAAGTCTATGTTTACCCAAAGGTTGGCTGGAAGAAATCGCTTTTGTGATAAGCCCGCCTTTGTACCTTCTTGCCATAAACTGTATGTTTTTTTTGGTTTTTGTCCTTTACTAAGTTGGTGCAATAAAGAATTTTTATTATTATTATTCATTTATTTATTTTTAATCACAGGTGTAGGTTTTTAAAATATTTGTATAAAAAGTAAAACATAAAAATATCATACAAAATATAAAAACATTCTAAAAACCTAAACCTAGTTCGCCGCCAGCAGCGGGGCAGGGCTCAAGCTACCGGCGGTTAAGGCTGCAGAGAGAGGAACCTTCTAACAATACGTGCCGTGTCTAGAAGTACCGCCTTCTGTATCTGGCCCTTGATCCAGCCATCCAGCGAGAGTCTCTTGAGATGTTGGTCGAGACTCTTCGCTATAAGACCGTTCACAGATACGACTATTGGGACAATGATCGTCGAATCCACATCCCACATGGCGGTCACCTCGTGGGCCAAGTCTAGGTACTTACTAAGTTTGTCCTTCTCGGCCTTCACGAGATTCTCGTCATGCGGGATGGTTATATCAACGAGCACTGCCTGGCGCGTCAATCGATCTGTCAGCACGATATCAGGCTTATTGGCGACAATAGTCCTGTCCGTGATAACAGATCGATCCCAATAGAGCGTTGCACGACCATTTTCAAGAACCGGCGTCGGTGTGTACTTGTAGTACGGCACCTCAGATTCTACAAGACCATATCGAAGAGCAAGTTGCTGGTGGATAATCCTGGCTACAAGGTTATGTCTGTGCAAGTACTCTCCGTTAGCCAGATGAGAACAACCGGAAATAATATGCCTGAGTGATTCACCAGGACGGCGGCATGCCCGACAGATGTCGACCGTACCGTCCCTCAGGATATACTTCCGATAGTTGTTCGTCATCATGACTTCGTCAGCAATTGCACAGACAAAGCCCTCGGTTTCCCCAAAGAGGTCACCGAATCGTAGCCAGTTTACCGACGCAAGCAGATCCACATCGGGCCCTGTTAAGGCCCGATAGAACCGCCCGTGCAGCTCTTTGCTCTTCCATATGCTCTTACGATCTTCGGTGCTCAACACCGTTGGTCTACGCCAGTTCTCGTTCGCTAAGGAGAGCGGCGTTAAGTTTCTGTCTACAACTACAACGTCGCGGTGCATCCCACACTCACTATTCAGGAAGTAATCCCTAAGACTGCACACCTCACGGTTATGGAGTGTCTTGGCGTTCAAAAAGCCACGACCTCCACACTTACGTGGGATGTACAGTCTCATAACTGATGAGCGTGGGTGAAGCATGCGATGCGTTGTGAGTTGTTGACGAACTCTCCTATCCAGAGCGTCCAACTCAGTTTGAGTCCATCTTAGTATGCCAAAGGAGTATGTGATTAGGGGCATCACCCAAGCGTTAAAGGAACGCGTCTTATTGCCGCCTGACAAAAGGCTTTTAAGAACCTTTGTCAGACGACAGAAGAAACGTTCCTTTACCGCCTGTTTTATGTCCCCATCCGCAATACTTAAAGCCTGTGACATACCAAGATATTTGTATGTTTCTGCCTCCGAAATAGACCTGAGAGATATTGTCTCAGAAAGTTGTAAATTTGTTGAATTTACAACTTTCCCCCGTTGAACATGCATGACAGCACATTTGTCTACACCGAACTCCATCCTGATGGAATTACTGAAATCTTCTGTGATTTTCAGTAGCTTCAGCAAGTCAGGGCGTTTCGGTGCAAACAATTTCAAGTCATCCATGTATAACAGGTGAGAAATAATCTCACCGTCTCTTCGAAGGCGGCAGCCTAGTCCTGAATCCCTCAACAGGGTGCTAAGGGGGTTCAGTGCTAGACAAAACCACAAGGGACTCAAACTGTCGCCCTGGAAAATGCCTCGCTCTATCCTTATGAAGTCCAACGGGTCCAAGGGACCATCACCACCACCCGGTTGACGAAGGGCTGTGGTCCACCGTCTCATACACGAACCAAGAAAGGATCTTAAAGTAGCATTAACTTTATACAACTCTAAGACCCTTTCCAACCATGAATGAGGCACTGAATCATAGGCCTTCTTATAGTCGATCCAGGCAGTCGAAAGGGTTGCCTTGTTTCGTTGGACTTGCTTACAAATGGTCGTGTCAATGAGGAGGAGCTCCTTAGTACCACGGGACCCAACCCTACATCCATTTTGAGAAGGAGCCATAATGTTGTTCGCAACAATATGCGAATTAATTTTTGCTCTCAAAATGGATGTAAGGAGCTTGTATAATGTCGGCAAGCATGTGATGGGTCTAAAGTTTTATTATTATTATTGATGCCTGGACAAATTGCATTAAAATCTTCTAAAACTTTTTGCTTTCCTGTGCATGACTCAGAAATAAAAAGCTCACATTTATTAAAATTTAGTTCTAGGCCAGTATCGTGGAGTCTGTTGGTGAGGGCCTGAAAATCGTCTAAGACGGTTTGGACCCCCGAAACCAAACAGCCATCGTCTAAATACCATGAATTATCAAACCTGATCTAGCCTAGCTACCTCTTTGACCATTAACACCATCTTTCAAAAAATCTAACCTTAAAAATAGTTTAGTTATAACTGGCTCGCATAGAAATTTCTTGTTGCTACTAAGGCGATGGCATCGCTTATGCTCTGGTTTGTCCATCGCCAG
Source organism: Rhodophaea formosa (assembly GCA_963082605.1). Taxonomy (NCBI): domain Eukaryota; kingdom Metazoa; phylum Arthropoda; class Insecta; order Lepidoptera; family Pyralidae; genus Rhodophaea; species Rhodophaea formosa. Next base: position 12,749,681 of record OY720228.1, on the reverse strand, counting down.
GATGGAGACAGCTATATGCAACAATAGCAGAAACAACTCGTTGATCAGCGGCTTCATAATGAAGAGCTGGATCAAGCAACTAATTATCAAAATTTAATATTCTGCCGCCGACAGGGTCTGATTGAGTGTTTACTAAATTAGAATATTCACTCTTTATGTCACAGGCCTCGAAGACCTCCGTGGCAAAGTTAATATGCCAGCCTGCTACCCTAAGGGCACCGAATTCGATTTTCACAGATATATGTCCCGGTTTTGGAGCTACTTAAGGCGCTTACACCAGTCAACTAGCGCCACCCTTGGCTTTATTTCTTTTATTACTAAATAAAATCAAATTGACAAAATCGACGTAAGTAATTCACTAGTAAATGACTTGTAATATTTTTTGTATAGCTTTTTATTATTTTTCATTTGGTAATTCAAGAGAACTACCAACACTCTCCACGCTGGCCAAACGGGTTGGAGAGGTCTCTTTGATGTTGATAAGCTTTGATTAGCTTGTGTTTCCTAAGTAGCCTTCTACGACATCCACGGGAGGATTTGGAGTGCTATTCTACTCTGCTGGGAACAACACGGCTTATTTTGTGTAATATTTGATACATTAACATTTTTTCAAAGTTTAATTTAAATAAAAAAGAGAAGTTTTTATAAAAATCTATTTTATTATTCACATAATGTTTTATATTCCTAAACTGGTCGTTATGGTTGGAAGACCTTCCTCCTTTTCTGAAAAATAAAACACATAAAAATTGGCATTAAGAATAAGGTGATCAATGTCCTAATACATAAAAATATACATACGTAGAGCGTATTTTTTTAAAGTACCGACGTGGCCTACCTCTTTACAGACCGTGGCAAAAGGTCAATGATAATGACTATGAATGTTCAATCGAACCAATAGAACATACAGATCTTTCAATTATGGACAAGGGCCTCGCTAATGAGAGGAGGCAAAGGGCCCCTTCACTAGAAGCAAACACTTCAAATTATTGACGTCAACAAAATTTATTGTTGTTGTAAGAATTGTAAACACATGTATGGCACTTATTAAGTATTCAAAGAATAATAATAATTTTAAATAAACGATTAAATCTAAAAAAAAATTGAGAGGACATTAGGGGCGTCTTAGAGTTTAACCCTAGAGTACTAACCATCGCCTGAGAGGCCGCGCGGCGGTAATTTTCTGGATTTTTCTGGAATACGTGCGGCCATAACTGCTCGTGCGCCCGTGCCAACTCAGTTCACCCCGCGACACGGTAGGTAGCAGACACGCGCCCCGCGGGCTTTTACCATTGCGGAGTTACAGAGTTGCCGATCGCCTGGGAGGCGATCATTAGTATTTAAGGTAAAAAAATAATTTACCCATAATTTTTTGTTTTTGGATTTATTTCTAAACTATTGCATATTATAAAAAAAAATATTTTTTTGTTTATAGATAAACCTAGAAGACAGTGAAATAAAGAGGTTTTTGCTAGAATGTGACTCAGGAAGTGAAATAGAAGATCATTTAGAAACTGAAGATTACGATTCGGATGACAGTGTTGTTGACCCTACATTTTTACCCCCGAGCCTAGAAGAAGACGAATCATTACACATTATTACACATCCGTCCCTCCGGAATGATATTTCACCTACTAGCAGTGCACCCAGCACGTCAAATTGATCCACATTACCAGCAACAGAACAGAAACAATGACAGAGTCTCTCTTTTAATTATTTTTATTAATATGATATTTTATATTTTAATTATTTGATCTCAGAATTTGGTTATTTACTTACTATTCTAAGAATTCGGTACATTTTTTATGCCAATTGTCTGAATTTTATTTTATTTTTCATATTGTTTCCAAAGGACTACTACGTCAAAATTTTTGTGACTAACGTTGAGTTTGAGGCTAAATTTGATAGACTACCTATTCAGTTTTGCATGTTTTGTTATTAAGTTCAAAAGGGCAAAAGATGACCTATTATGTTGTATTTTCTTTTTAATAAAAACATTTGAATAAATTTTGTATTTTTTTTTTGTAAAAAGTAGCCTCCCAGGCGATGGTTAGTATTACGCGATGTAAAAAAAAGGTTAGTACTCTAGGGTTAAAACAACGTTGTCTTAACAATTTTTAAGTAAGCTGGATCTCCATAGGCTTTGAATATATATCTCTAGACCCCGTCATGTTTTTATTAAAATGATTAAAAAAGCTGGCCAATTTTTTAAACAGCTTTCTGTTAGTACATGCATCATGACAACTTATAGAAAAACAGTAGCTATGTGTTTGACGACCTCCGTGGCGCAGCGGTCAATACGCCTGCCTGCGACACGGATGGTCCCGGGATCGATCCCCGATCAGGTCAATATGGAAAATGGTCTATTGCAGATTGACCTGGGTCTTGGATGTTATCTGTATATATGTATTTGTTATAAAATAAAGTATCGTTGAGTTAGTATTCCATAACACAAGTTTTGAACTTACTTTGGGGCTAACTCAATCTGTGTGATTTGTGTGTAAGTACAAAAATAAAAATGTGTTTGCGTCTATGAGTTGGACACAACTTTTTTCGACATCCACGGGATGACTTGGAGTGGTCTTATTCTACTGTGGTGGGAACCACGGGCGATGCGATGTCCGTTGAGTGAATTTCATTGCAGATCTCACCTGCTTGGGGTAAATAACCTCAATGATGGGCCCCTTGTAGACGCAAGGGTTGCAGTGAGTCGGCGCTCGGTGTCGGCAGCAGGTCACCTGGAATACAGGTTATCACGTCTTTATTCCTTACGAGTAAGGTAACGTACTAAACAGGGTTATTTTAAAAACATCAAAACCTCTGGATATCGGATTCAGTATCCCTAACAGAATCCCTATCTTATCTTATCTAATCCCTAAATTTATTTATAGTTTATTCTTATGCGAATCAAGAAAAATTGATGAGAACGTTTCTTCTCTGTTTTGACTGAACTTTAAAAGTGGTCCTATAATTTTTTTTAATAGAAATTCATCCAGTGCTTTAAGAAAAATCAGCAAAAACCAAAAAAAAAAATGTACAAGCCGTGTGCAAACAATACAGTACAAACAATGCCGTTTGGTTTAATTTTATTCCTGTTTAATTCTTTCGCGAATCAAGACAAGTTGATTACGACGTTGTTCCTCTATTTTGATTGAACTACCCTGAGGAACTACCACACCCATTTACGTATAGGGTTAAGTCGGTTTTACTTTTTTGTTAAAAATAATTATGTGCAAGAGTGTCAACGTTATAATTTTTGACTGCATACTCCAGCTTGATGCCAATCCTTCTTGAGTCCCTGTCACCCTGTTGGATCCTTAAAGGGGTGACTCAGCCCGTCATTTTGAACAACTTTTTCTATGGAAATAATGCAGGAAATTCGAAAATAATTGACATTGCCAAACAAAAGAGTTCAGCCGCCCGGGCAATTTGTATTATTATTATTTCGTGTAGGTGACACGGTCAATTGACCATGCTCACCCTGGTGTCAGAGTTCTTCGGAACTGACGTGGTTCCTTTAACGACTACCAGATGGCAGCCGGGACCAACGGCTTAACGTGCCTTCCGAAGTACGAAATCATCTTTATTATCAGACAATCAAGTGATTCATGCCTGCAATGTCCTAAACAAACTGGAAATAACAAAGTATGCTTCCCGTGGGAATTGGACCCAAGACCCTCGGGTCAATAAGGCAAGCGCCTTAACCATGTATTAAGAGTAATTTCTTTTTAATGCACCTGCACTGCCAGACCAAAGAGTCCCAACAGCAGCCAGAGGACTCGTTTCAGCATCGAAGGCATTGCTACTAAATCTGCAACAAATAAATACCACTTATGAGAAATTTAATTTTTGGGGTAACTATTACTGTAACTTAGTAGGTGAGTGAGCTTTTCAGGGTTGGGAAATTCTTCAACATCAAACCAGAACATGGTTTGGAAAATTATTTTCAATACATTTGCTAATAATACGGTTCTTATGACATCGAAATCTGTATCGTAATGATGTATTTACGGCACTTGTGCTTTTTACTTTACAGGAATCACAACCGCTCAATAGCCCAATGCCACAGATGCAAAATTTAAACTTTTTCATAGAATCCGAGCAAAAGTTTCAAGTTCAAGATGAAAACTTTTTCTAATTCGTGAGATGTAATTTTTTACCGACTTCAAAAAGTAGAAGGTTGTCAATGTACTTTTTTGCAGACAATAAACCTGAGTAAATGAAGGTGATTATTATAAATGTATTTTTACAAACTGCTTTAGTTCCTAACTTTTATAAATTCGTGTCAAGCTGTTTGGTTCTAAAACGGCAGGAACGTGGATGCTGGCAAGAGAACGGTGAATTATATTATTTAGGGCGGCATGACGCCCTAAACGGCCAGCACTTCTGGAGCATGACAGACTGTGATGTCCAAAAGCATCTACGGTATCCTCCACAGGGGCAACGATGGGGGACTATGCATTTGGCTCCTAAACGGAGTGCTGCTGCAAAGCGAAAAGTTTCACCATGCAACAACGTACCCAAGTTGTTGGTTGGTAGCGCCTGCAACCACAGCCCAGATTCCCATTCCGCTGAAGCTAAGAGGTGAGCGCGCTCTGCAGAACTACAAGATGTTTGAATTAAATAATTTTGAGCAATTCTGCACAACGGCTCATCCCATTGCTTCTGCGATGTCGGAAAATCAGGGAATTTTGAATTTGGAATTATAGCAGGCGTCTATGGCCTCTGTGGCATAGCAAACTGAAGTAATGTTATTTTTTAATATTTAAAAAAAAAATTCAATGCTATGCACAGAAGACAAAACCGCCGGGAGTGCTATATTGGCTATTTTTCTGATTCCCAAATCCCCTTACTTATTGGCAAGGAGGCTTGGTCCTAGAGGCGTTCATCGAAATCAATATTTAAAATAGACGAAAGAGAAATTTGTACGAATGCGTCTAACTTGTGGAGTTTTTGAGAACTTTAGTTGCTACTGGCGTAAATCACTTTTGCTAATAGCATGAATGGGCCGGCTCATCCGGGGAAGTACCATACTCTCACAGAAAATCGACGTTTGAGTAGTATAGCTTTACCGCTGCTATGCTTTGCTATGCTTTATCGTTCAGTGAGTGAGAGAGCCGGAGGCCCATCTCCCTCTTCCCGATGGGGAGGGAAAAATAAAAGGTGATCACTTCCCATCAGGGGACCCGCTTGCTCGTTTGCCGTCCTATGACATAAAAAAAGTTGTGGATCCACATGACCTGACTACAACGGAGGTTGTAAGTGAAATTTGGAACAAACAAACAGTGCCGAATAATGACGTAAGCAAAATGTGATTTTATTTTCATAAGACGATCCGAAGCTATATGAAAATTTTGAATTTTTAAGATCTATAAAATGTGAAAATGATTCATCGAAAATAGGAGAGCCAAGAAGGTGAAGTGAGCTTTTGTTCAAAATTTTGATGCCTGGACAAACTGCATTAAAATCTTCTAAAACTTTTGCTTTCCTGTGCATGACTCAGAAATAAAGAGCTCACATTTATTAGAATTTAGTTCTATGCCAATATCGTGGAGTCTGTTGGTGAGGGCTACGAATAAGTGAGGGCCTGAATACGTCTAAGACGGTTTGGGCCCCCGAAACCAAACAGCCATCGTCTAAATACCATGAATTGAATTTAGAATTTAGCTTCTGTATGATAGGATGAATAATTATAAAATTGATTAAAATATCAATATATTGAGAATTACAAGCCTCTTAAAATTTGTATGGAAATGTTGAGAGGCTCAAACCATTGATAATTTTACCAAGTTGTAAAAGAACGTACGTAGATTATAATGAGATTAATGGATTGAATGCTTAATTTTACTCCAAAATTATAAAATATTGCTACAATTACTGATTTACGTTTGTAACATGCGCGTCCAGGGCCCTCTTTAACATAATTTTGATAGGCATGTAGCTTACACCGGCTATGTTACACACTCCCCCAAACACCGTGAGTGCGAGGGATGGATGGTCCAGATTGTTACGCATAATAATTTGTGAGGTTAATTATGCCAAATAATCTTTATGCGCTATACAATAACTTGTTATACCAAAGAAAACGTTTTGTGTACTAATCAATCTTACGTTTATATCAGACCCCAATATATAATAAATAAATAAATATATACGGACAAATCACACAGATTGAGCTAACCCCAAAGTAAGTTCTTAAGTAAGACTTGTGTTACGGGATACTAACTCAACTTTATTTTATAACAAATACATATATATAGATAAACATCCAAGACCCAGGTCAATCTGAAAAAGATCGTTTTTCATCTTGACTTGACCGGGGATCGAACCCGGGACCATCCATGTCACAGGCCGGCGTGTTGACCGCTGCACCACGGAGCTCGTCATAGCGGAAGATATTCACAATTTCTTCAAATATATTGGGGCATTGCGATAAGGCCGCCTTTTGCACGGTAAATTATATAACGACATTCATGTAAACTGTTCCTATTTGTGCATTATAGAATATTGTATTGTACATTACTCACTTTTAAAATCCTTTTATAGTCGAATATTACTCACGATAGGCATTTCGTAGTATTACTACCACTTACTTCCTTGACGTTTCGACCGAGTTGCATCGGCCGTGGTCACAAGGCGACTGACGGGCGGCGGCATCGTCTGTTCGGGCGTCGTGAAGTATTTTCTTCCACCCGCAAGTTGTCACTTATTGAATCACTAGTGATGTGGCCACGACAAACTACACTCACGGTATCCGGTTTCGGTTTTAACGGTTTCACTCGCGGTATGCACCCATTAATTACAGGATTCCACGCTGGAGACAACTTAAATCCGTCCTCCCGATTGAAATTTTTGTACTTCTTAATTTCAATCGCTTCACGTACCATCCTGGTGTGGTAATGCCGATCAGTGGAGAGAATTTTAGGGTTATGTAGCTCCATCCAGTGGTTGACTCCCGTATCCAATAAGTGTTCTGCTACCGCGGATTTACTCGTCTGTCGATTTTTCACTGCGGCAATGTGTTCCTTGACGCGTTCGGCTATAGTCCGTTTTGTCTGGCCAATATACGAACTGCCGCAGCTACAGTCGATTTTATATACTCCCGGAGTTTGTAACGGCAAGGTGTCCTTTGGTGATCGTAGTGACTGCGACACTTTACGTAAAGGCGTATAAATAGTCTTTATTGAGAATTTTCTCAACACCGTCCCAATTTTATCCGTTACGCCTTTAACATATGGTAAAAATGCTGCCTGACGATTCACTTCTGGACATCCTTGTCTTTTCTTCTGCTTTCTCCACTCTCTAGACACCCTGTACCCGTTACGTTTCAGTACCTCCTGAACATGTAAAAGCTCCGTTTGGAGATGGTCAGGGTCACATAGGTTATGCGCTCTGTTCGTTAATGCAGACATAACGGATTGAAGATGCCGGGGATGGTGATGAGAGGATGCATGCAGGTATCTGTCCGTGTGTGTAGGTTTTCTGTATACCGTGTGAGATAAATTACCATCCGGTTTGACCTTAATCATCATGTCCAGGAACGCAAGAGATCTGTCCTTCTCCATTTCATAAGTGAATGTCATCTTTGGATGTATGGAGTTGAGATGTTTGATATATTGCTCCACTTCTTGATGGCCTCCATTGACAATGCAGAAGACATCGTCAACGTACCTCCTCCAGAGCTTCACGTGCCCAGGTCCAGTGGCTAGTGCTCTGTCTTCGAAGTGCTCCATCCAGATATTTGCAATCACCGGTGCGAGTGGACTACCCATTGCAACTCCATCGATCTGGAGGTAGAACTGGTCTCTGAAGAGGAAGTAGTTGCCGTCTAAACACTGCTCAATGAGAGCAATATACTCATTAGGTAACTCATGATCGAACAGTTTTCCCTTAATGACCTCAAGGCATTCCTTTAAAGGAACATTTGTGAAGAGTGACTCAACATCGAAGCTCACCATGATGTCTCCAGGTTCCAACTTTATGCTCCTCACTATGTCCCTAAAATGAAGAGAATCTTTCACATAAGACGGTGTTTTCCCAACTAATGGTTGCAGCACTCCAGCAATATGTTTCGCCAAGTCGTAGGTCGGAGAGTCAATTTGACTTACGATCGGTCTCAATGGGATACTGCTTTTGTGCACTTTCGGCAGACCATAAAGTTTAGGGGGTTGCAGAGCTTTGGGCTTATGTAAATGAGTGTACTCGTCCTCCGTGAAAATCTCCTCGTGGTCATGAATCAAGGCTCGAACGCGACGTGTAACCCTGGCTGTGGGATTGAACGACACAGGTTTGTAAACTTTCTTGTCTGCCAACAAATCCTTAACCTTTTCGACATATTGTTCAGTATTCATTACTACAGTGGCGTTTCCCTTATCGGCCTTTAGCACTAAAATGTTTTCATTACTCCGCAGCTGTTTCAGTGCTAGACGCTCTTCTGTAGTGACGTTACTTTTCGGTAGCTTGGATTTTCTTAAAATCACAGCTACATCTTGTCTAAGACAATCAGCCTCAACGGTAGGTATTTTGTTCCGTATAATTGTCTGTTCCAAGCTACATACAATGTCCTCATAAGGAATCCGTTGGGGTGTCAAAGCAAAATTCATACCCTTTGCCAATACACTTTTTGTCGGGTCATCCAGTTCCTCATTCGATAAGTTAAAAACGGTGCGATCGGTATCTGCGTTCGAGTGTGTCGCATCACTAGTGCATACTGATGATTTATTCTCAAGTCGACGGCGGGTAGTTAATTTATTAAATTTGCCTTCGTGATTTGCTTGGCATAACCCGTAGGTTCGAAGCGCTTGAGAATAAGTTATGTGATCACACTTATCGAAATCCTCACTAGATAACACCGCACTGCATTCCAGATGTACTTTGTACAATTCACTCACAACACTGGTTAGTTCACTATGATTGTTACGAATAAGCTGTCTTAGCAGACGAAAACTCGCACTAGTCAGAATTCTTTTCGAATGCACAATATCATTTCGCGGTTTTATTTGTACGCATGTAGGTAACACTTGACTATCACGGCACTTAGTCAGAAATAAAACCGACGTCGTGCCGTGATAGTCAAGTGTTTCTGAGACTTCACGGCACTTAGTCAGAATTTCTGACTAAGTGCCGTGATAGTCAAGTGTTACCTACATGCGTACAAATAAAACCGCGAAATGATATTGTGCATTCGAAAAGAATTCTGACTAGTGCGAGTTTTCGTCTGCTAAGACAGCTTATTCGTAACAATCATAGTGAACTAACCAGTGTTGTGAGTGAATTGTACAAAGTACATCTGGAATGCAGTGCGGTGTTATCTAGTGAGGATTTCGATAAGTGTGATCACATAACTTATTCTCAAGCGCTTCGAACCTACGGGTTATGCCAAGCAAATCACGAAGGCAAATTTAATAAATTAACTACCCGCCGTCGACTTGAGAATAAATCATCAGTATGCACTAGTGATGCGACACACTCGAACGCAGATACCGATCGCACCGTTTTTAACTTATCGAATGAGGAACTGGATGACCCGACAAAAAGTGTATTGGCAAAGGGTATGAATTTTGCTTTGACACCCCAACGGATTCCTTATGAGGACATTGTATGTAGCTTGGAACAGACAATTATACGGAACAAAATACCTACCGTTGAGGCTGATTGTCTTAGACAAGATGTAGCTGTGATTTTAAGAAAATCCAAGCTACCGAAAAGTAACGTCACTACAGAAGAGCGTCTAGCACTGAAACAGCTGCGGAGTAATGAAAACATTTTAGTGCTAAAGGCCGATAAGGGAAACGCCACTGTAGTAATGAATACTGAACAATATGTCGAAAAGGTTAAGGATTTGTTGGCAGACAAGAAAGTTTACAAACCTGTGTCGTTCAATCCCACAGCCAGGGTTACACGTCGCGTTCGAGCCTTGATTCATGACCACGAGGAGATTTTCACGGAGGACGAGTACACTCATTTACATAAGCCCAAAGCTCTGCAACCCCCTAAACTTTATGGTCTGCCGAAAGTGCACAAAAGCAGTATCCCATTGAGACCGATCGTAAGTCAAATTGACTCTCCGACCTACGACTTGGCGAAACATATTGCTGGAGTGCTGCAACCATTAGTTGGGAAAACACCGTCTTATGTGAAAGATTCTCTTCATTTTAGGGACATAGTGAGGAGCATAAAGTTGGAACCTGGAGACATCATGGTGAGCTTCGATGTTGAGTCACTCTTCACAAATGTTCCTTTAAAGGAATGCCTTGAGGTCATTAAGGGAAAACTGTTCGATCATGAGTTACCTAATGAGTATATTGCTCTCATTGAGCAGTGTTTAGACGGCAACTACTTCCTCTTCAGAGACCAGTTCTACCTCCAGATCGATGGAGTTGCAATGGGTAGTCCACTCGCACCGGTGATTGCAAATATCTGGATGGAGCACTTCGAAGACAGAGCACTAGCCACTGGACCTGGGCACGTGAAGCTCTGGAGGAGGTACGTTGACGATGTCTTCTGCATTGTCAATGGAGGCCATCAAGAAGTGGAGCAATATATCAAACATCTCAACTCCATACATCCAAAGATGACATTCACTTATGAAATGGAGAAGGACAGATCTCTTGCGTTCCTGGACATGATGATTAAGGTCAAACCGGATGGTAATTTATCTCACACGGTATACAGAAAACCTACACACACGGACAGATACCTGCATGCATCCTCTCATCACCATCCCCGGCATCTTCAATCCGTTATGTCTGCATTAACGAACAGAGCGCATAACCTATGTGACCCTGACCATCTCCAAACGGAGCTTTTACATGTTCAGGAGGTACTGAAACGTAACGGGTACAGGGTGTCTAGAGAGTGGAGAAAGCAGAAGAAAAGACAAGGATGTCCAGAAGTGAATCGTCAGGCAGCATTTTTACCATATGTTAAAGGCGTAACGGATAAAATTGGGACGGTGTTGAGAAAATTCTCAATAAAGACTATTTATACGCCTTTACGTAAAGTGTCGCAGTCACTACGATCACCAAAGGACACCTTGCCGTTACAAACTCCGGGAGTATATAAAATCGACTGTAGCTGCGGCAGTTCGTATATTGGCCAGACAAAACGGACTATAGCCGAACGCGTCAAGGAACACATTGCCGCAGTGAAAAATCGACAGACGAGTAAATCCGCGGTAGCAGAACACTTATTGGATACGGGAGTCAACCACTGGATGGAGCTACATAACCCTAAAATTCTCTCCACTGATCGGCATTACCACACCAGGATGGTACGTGAAGCGATTGAAATTAAGAAGTACAAAAATTTCAATCGGGAGGACGGATTTAAGTTGTCTCCAGCGTGGAATCCTGTAATTAATGGGTGCATACCGCGAGTGAAACCGTTAAAACCGAAACCGGATACCGTGAGTGTAGTTTGTCGTGGCCACATCACTAGTGATTCAATAAGTGACAACTTGCGGGTGGAAGAAAATACTTCACGACGCCCGAACAGACGATGCCGCCGCCCGTCAGTCGCCTTGTGACCACGGCCGATGCAACTCGGTCGAAACGTCAAGGAAGTAAGTGGTAGTAATACTACGAAATGCCTATCGCGTTTAGTCCCGGTTATTACATTTATAGTTATAATGCAACGCGAAAGTTTAAAATCTTAGAATATTACTCACTTTTAAAATCCTTTTATAGTCGGACAAAGTAACGCTATTCGGAACTATTCGTGTAATCTTCACGGAGTAAAACCTCTTCTCTTTTAGCGTATGATTTTATTCCTTCAGTTACATAGCGCGGTTAGGTCCCTGAAAAAAAAAAACATGAAACATGTAAGTATAAAACTCAACCCTTTTTAACAAGTATTTTGCCGGTTGCATACTCAGCGTATCTGTACTGGGGCCAGGATCCGCTATCATCATCATCATAATCATCTCAGCCGCAAGAAGTCCACTGCTGGACATAGGCCTCCGCTATGATTACATACAAATTATTAGTAGTAACGGAATGAGCACAAACCTTCCATCCATCGAGGTCGCAGAGTGACCTATCAAATTTTAATTCATACCACATATTGAAATAAACGTTAGCCGAGTGGTTCCCGGTAGAGTAGAATAGGACCACTCCAAGTATTCCCGGGGATGTCGTTAAAGGCGAAACATAAGCTAAACAAAGCTTACAAACATCAAAATACTTCTCCAACTCGTTTGGCCAGCGTGGAGAGTGTAGGCCAAATCCTCTGACTGCCCTGGCTAATATAGCTTTGGTAGTACAGAGAGGGTCGTGCTCCTGCAGTGGAGAAATAGAAAGACCTAATGATGATTGAAATCAACGGTTCCTTGAAATTACGAAAATATCAAACTTCCACGTCAACAAGATAAAACTGATTATGTTGTTAAGTGAATTCGCTCTAACTCACAAGACAGAATTTTAATTCCCTTGCGAGTTGGAGTTACTTGTCGTAGGCCTAGAATCAGAAATATGGCATAAAGAAGGCCTCAAAGCAGGACTAAAGGATAAATTTAACACCCAAAACGCTTCATATATACCACCCGTTAAAAAGACGGAGTTAAGAAGTTTCTTGTTGCTGCTAAGGCAATGGCATCGTTTCTTTGGTCTCTACATCTCCAGGTTTTACATGGAGATAACTATATGCAGCAATAGAAAAGGAACTTGTCATCGGCATTTTTTTTTAAGAAATGATCTAACCTTATCTAACCTTAGATTAGTTTGGTAATGATAGATTGGCAAAGAAGTTTCTTGCTGCTGCTAAGGCGATGAAATTGTCTTACTCATCACTTTGCCACCAGGCTGATGATGGAGATAGCTAAATGCAGCAATAACAAGGACACCTCTTTGACCATTAACACCATCTTTCAAAAAATCTAACCTTAAAAATAGTTTAGTTATAACTGGTTCGCATAGAAATTTCTTGTTGCTACTAAGGCAATGCATCGCTTATGCTCTGGTTTGTCCATCGCCAGGATGGAGACAGCTATATGCAACAATAGCAGAAACAACTCGTTGATCAGCGGCTTCATAATGAAGAGCTGGATCAAGACAATAAGTTTAGTTGTTTATGTTTTGTGTGTAAGTAATACTGGCCGCACTTTATGCCTGCTTTAAGCACGTACAACGTTCCCCTTGACAGGCTAGTTTCACTAACTGCTACTATGAGCGGCAGCGACGGCACTTCAGTGCCAGTCATCATCATCATCCCAGCCACAAGAAGACCACTGCTAGACGCAAGCCTACCCCTAGGATATCCATCATGAAGGGTTTTTACCATACTCACCACGCTTGGCAAATATGTGGGTAAAAGCAGTTACTCTGACTTATCAAGAAAAAAAAAAGAAAGTAAAAGACAATAAGGAATAAATATTCGTAATCATATAAAGCCCTTCAGGCGAGTAGGCGACCAAAACTGTTGATAATAGTTTCTTTCGGCGTTTCTTCTCTGCAGTGGTCGGTTCCGAAACGCTAGTAGTCTGTAGCTTTTGAACAATTAATAAATACATATTATCTAATAAGATAATTTTAAATATGATATGACGTGAAAAAGTGCCTGCAAAGGCCTATTTTCTGAATAAACGTTTTGATTTTGATTTTGATATCGATTATGACGCTGCTGTCCATCGAGACCGTTTTTTAAGCGAGGGAAGGGTAGGAGTTTATTTTGGGATGCTACTTGCTCTGATGGATTGGGGATGTAAAAGAAGTACCTCCAACGCCATCGCAGTGAGATGGTCTCCTATCCGAGATGGGACCACATGCTTCGCAAGAGATATTAATGCAACAAACAGGGAGTGACCCTTAACCTCAACATATAATGAACAAAAACGTACGTCTACTTATTTTCCTTGTTACACATGGGGGTATTCTCATTACACGTCACGTACGTAGTCTAAGAGCAGCCCATACACGATTCGAGGTAGGACAGTAGTAGAGTCACCAGTAGAACCACTACCTCTTGCAAGAACTCTGTTTCCATCACCAGTTTCGGGGCAGTTACTGCAAGATAAATATTTATTGTTACTAACTGTTTTTCAGGGCTTCATTCGAATGTCTGTTTCACTAGTCTCTCCGGGCCTTAGAGCCAATGCGTCCAAATATGATCGACATAGGTACAGGCAACTAATTATCAAAATTTAATATTCTGCCGCCGACAGGGTCTGATTGAGTGTTTACTAAATTAGAATATTCACTCTTTATGTCACAGGCCTCGAAGACCTCCGTGGCAAAGTTAATATGCCAGCCTGCTACCCTAAGGCCACCGAATTCGATTTTCACAGATATATGTCCCGGTTTTGGAGCTACTTAAGGCGCTTACACCAGCCAACTAGCGCCACCCTTGACTTTATTTCTTTTATTACTAAATAAAATCAAATTGACAAAATCGACGTAAGTAATTCACTAGTAAATGACTTGTTATATTTTTTGTATTGCTTTTCATTATTTTTCATTTGGTAATTCAAGAGAACTACACAATGCCGCCAAAAGTGGCCACTTTTGGCGGTAATGAATAGTTCTCCTAATCTGAAATGCTGATGTCGATGAAAAGTTCTACTAAAAATACTAAAAGTAATTTACTATGGAAGATGTTTTCAATTTGTTCTTATTTCGGAAAACAAGAATTAAATAACGGGTGTCGCTAGTTTCGGTGGTGTAAGCCTCCTCGGTAAGGAGGTTTGGCGTCAGGTCGGCGGCTGGCCGTAAAAACATTGCCAAGTCATCTGAAAGCACGATTGCAGTCCCAGTATTGGATCCGAGACACCACCGCATCACACCTAATCATGCAACTGTGATGAGAGAGGACGGAAGTATCACAGATATTAATGGCTAGACTTAGACTCCTAACTTTACGTTCTCCCTTGCGGGGTAGACAGGGCCCAGGTCTGTAAAACCTTAAGGCCACGTATAGCATGTTGGTGGGCTTGTAGGTTAGAACGTGATGGGTTGCTAGCCGCATCGCCTATTGACATGATTCCTGACCTTATTTCCCTCGATCGGTTTTTACAATATGCGCGGGAAGAAGCAGCTGCTATGTTATTTCTTTTCTCCTAGACCAGCGTGGAAGAATAAACATAGAACAAGCCTGATATGGATGGATACTTACGGTCAACCCCTGCACGGTGGGTTCCTTTCGCTGCACGGCACTCTCTTGGGTCCACAGCCCACGACGACCTGCAGCAGCTCGACGACCACCAACACGGTGATCCAGAACCAACGCCAAATTGGCATCATACGATATTCTGCAAGAAAATCCATCAATCATCTTCTTGCTGGTCTGGGAGACTAGAAACACGTAGAATATTTAGTCGAGCTCCGTGGCGCAGCGGTCAACACGCCTGCCTGCGACACGGAGGTTCCGGGTTCGATCCCCGGTCATGTCAAGATGGAAAATGATCTTTTTCAAATTGACCTGGGTCTTGGATGTTTATCTATATATGTATCTATTATAAAATATAGTATCGTTGAGTTAGTATCCCATAACACAAGTCTCGAACTTACTTTGGGGCTAGCTCAATCTGTGTGATTTATCCGTATATATTTATTTATTATTAATATTCCAGCTGCTTCTCTTTCCGCGTAGGTTCTAGAAGCCGTTAGAGATCATGGTAGAACCAATAGATATTTAATTCTATAGGAAATAGATGTGTGTGAGTGCTCTGGCAGCTAAGTTTAAGAAGCCACCGTTCGATGGCATGAGGCCCACTTCTAGTCGACTAGACTAAATTAGAATATTTTTAGGCGTAAAAAGGAAAGTACGCGTTTATTTGGAAGATAAAAAGCAATTCTGATTTAATGCAATAATCGTATATATGCTTTTTTTTAGTTAATTATAATAACTTGATGAGGTCCGTGGTGCAGCGGTCAACACCGGATTGACCTGGGTCTTGGATGTTTATTTATAAATGTATTTGTTACTAGCTGATGCCCGCGACTTCGTCCGCGTGGAGTTTATGACTCCGCCATATTTATATACCTTAATACGAACTAAACATACATAAGAAAATACTTGTAGCAATGTTATGAAATTGTATGGCACTGCATTGGCTGTTGCTAAATACTGGAGGGATAAAATATAGGATTCTTTAGACTTTTTGAGCCACCAACACGATATGAAGAAGACTATATAGCTAGCTTCAAGTGAGCTTGCGCTACTTTACCAAACTGAGGTATGGGCAGAGTGCCCTCAAACTAACACACATCTCCAAAGGGCCTTCGGGAGGGACAGACCTCGGCTTTAGGTGTTGCCTCAGGGACCGCCCGTTCACCAGTAATATGAGCGAATCGTACTCTACGCACTCTATCCCAGTGGAGTGTGACTCTGTAAAATTGTCGATAAAAAAAATTGACATGGCAATGTAACGGACGTTCTAAATTTTAAATTTTTTTACCTCGACAAAAAATACTAATCAGGCTGAACAACTTTTGCTACAGCGTCATTTTTATATTTCCTATAGTTTACCTGGACTATTATGGTTCTACGTCAGGTGTTCTAAATCTTCAAATTAAATACTTCAACAAAAAATGCTCATCAGGTTGAATAACTTTTGCTAAGGCGTCATTTATATATTTCTTATAGTTTACCTGGACCATTATGGTTCTGCATGAGGTGTTCCAAATCTCAGATATTTTATACCTCAACAAAAATGCTCATCAGGTTTAACAACTTTTGTTAAGGCTCCAATTTTATATTTCTTATAGTTCAGCTAGACCATTATGATGCTGCATCAGGTGTTCCATTTTCCAAAACTATTTTTAATTTTTTACCCTATATTGCCTCGGTTTATTTGTCCGTATATATTTATTTATATTTATTTATATTTACAGACGAAGAGAGACAGACAAGAAATAAAAAAAAAATTTTCTTTCTATTATACTTTTTAAGTGTCCCTCTATCCATTTCAGTCATACTTCCCCCTCTACGTAAATGGGTGTGGTAGTTCGATCAAAATAGAGGAACAACGTCGTAATCAACTTGTCTTGATTCGCGAAAGAATTAAACAGAAATAAAATTAAACCAAACGGAATACTTGTACAATATTTGTTTGATTATTGTGAATTTTTTCTAAAAGCACTGGATACATTTCGATAAAAAACCACTTCTGAAGTTCAGTCAAATCAAAACAGAGAAAAAAAGTTCTCATCAATTTGTCTTGATTTGCATAAGAATAAAATATAAATACGAGTAAGTTTAAATCGAACGGCATCCCTTAACAACTTTTTTGGGTATTTGTTTATTTTTTTTAAAAAGTGCCTGATACATTGCGACAAATATTTCATAGGACCGCCTCTGGAGTATTATATATCAAACAAAAAAAAACACTAAAATCGATCCATAACTAGCTAAGTAATCACGGAACACAAAGTTTAAACCAAACGGCATCCCTTTACAATTTTATTGGGTTTTTGTTTCTTTTTTCTAAAAGTGCTCAATACATTGCGACAAAAATTTTATGGGACCACCTCTGAAACATTACCTATAAATAAATAAATATATAGGGACATATCACACAAATTGAGCTAGCCCCACAGTAAGTTGTGAACTTGTGTCGCAGGATACTAACTCAACGATACTATATTTTATAATATATACTTATATATATAAACATCCAAGACCCAGGTCAATATGAAAGAGATCTTTTTCCATCTTGACCTGACCGGGGATCGAACCCGGGACCCCCGAGTCGCAGGCTAGCGTGTTGACCGCTGCGCCACGGAGCTCGACAGATCCACCTATCATCTCTATATTGTCACGAGAGTGGGTTGGGAATAAAAAAGGAAAGGCCGATCTAATTTATTTTTTTATTTATTTATTTATTTATTTCAGGCAATAATATTGTACCTACAATCACGTACAATATCAGAGGCCCATATCATATATACCTTAGACTAACATACATATAACACAATATAACTTAAAACTAGGTCACACGTTGTGTCGGCGACGTGAGGCGCGGGGCTTCAGCAGGTAACCGTCCTCGGAATTTCCGGTACACGACTCCCTGCGGCCAGAAGTCCTCCTTCATGAAGGTCTCGAGATGTTGGGTCGGCACTCCTACCACAAAGGAACTAAAGTTTACTCTATGGCGAGATGCCAACCGTTCGACCCTCAATGTCAATTTGGATTTCTTCAGCAGCAGCAGCTAATGAAAAGTGCCTTTATTTATGTGCCAAACGTGAACGCACGGCTCTTACTCACGCGCGGAACCGACACGGTACGGTCACACGCACGCGGAACTGTCACTTGCGCGGTACATCCACTCGTACAGAACTGTCACTTGCTCAGAACTGTCACTTACACAGAACTGACACTCACGCAGAATTGTCACTTGCACGGTACTATCACTGCACTGTTCACTTCACTTACTACTCACTTTTTTCTTTTTTTTCTCTTCCCTCTTCCTTCTTCGGATTTAACTTTCCAACTAACTAGCGTTACGCCGCGCCTAGTACTGCTTATATACCTCCCGAATTCGAACAAAAAATTGTCTATCGCCTTCTCTTTCTTTCCTTTCCATTTGGTCTGGAATAATTTAGAATTTTTTTTATAGAACTTTTTCTCTTTCACACATCTTCTGTCCTATATTTTCACTTCCATTTAATCTAGAATAGCCTAGAAAATTCTTTTAAAACTTACCAAACGCGCAGTAACGTGGGTTGAGATTCGAACCAGGGTCACCCGATTGCCAGCCCAACGCCTAGACCGTTAGGCCAGAGATGTTCTGACAATTCTTTTTCATTCGAATTCATGACGTTGACATTGTCATTCAGCGTGCTACGCGACAATATTTTATTTATTTATTTTTAATGGTTTATTAACATCATCATCATGTCATTTTAGTCTCCACTACAGGAGCATGACCCTCTCTGTACTACAAGACCCAATATTAGCCAGAGCAGTCAGAGGATTTGGCCTACACTCTCCACGCTTGCTTAGGTATATTAACAATAAAGAATCAAATTGAGTGTGGTTCCCTGCAGAGAAGAATAGGACCACTCCAAATCTTCCCGTGGATGTCGTAAAAGGCGACTTAGGAAACTCAAGCTAAACAAAGCTTATAAACATCAAAGAGACCTCTCCAACCCGTTTGGCTAGCGTGAAGAGTGTAGGCCAAATCCTCTGACTGCTCTGGCAGTACAGAGAGGGTCGTGCTCCTGCAGTGGAGACGGACAAAGACCTGAAGATGAATCAAATTGAGACACTTTTTAAAAATGGCTGTATGCCCTATTCCTGACGTGTCGGCTGTAAAAACTTGCACCAAATCATATCACAGCATGAATGCAATGAATATAGGAAGAAATTGTATTGCGATAAGGCAGCCTTTTGCACAGTAAATTATAGGTACCTATAACGTCATTTGTATAAACTTCCTTTTTGTGCAATAAAGGGTATTGTATTGTATATCTGTCGAGCTCCGTGGCGCAGTGGTCAACACGCCAGCCTGCGACACGGAGGTCCCGGGTTCGATCCCCGGTCAGGTCAAGATGGAAAATGATCTTTTTCAGATTGACCTGGGTCTTGGGTGTATATCTTTATAAGTATATATTATAAAATATAGTATCTCGTTGAGTTAGTATCCCACGACACAAGTTCACAACTTACTGTGGGGCTTGCTCAATTTGTGTGATATGTCCCTATATATTTATTTATTTATTTATTATATTACTCACTTTTAAAATCCTTTTATATTCGAACTATGTATCCCTGTAAGAACTATTCGTATAATCTTCACGTGGAAAAATACTCTTCTATTTTGGCTTATAATTTTATTCCTTCGGTTACATAGCGCGGTTAAGTCCCTGAAAAAAAACATGAAACATGTAAGTATGAAACTCAACTCTTTTTAACAAATATTTTGCCTGTTGCATCCTCAGCGTATCTGCGTATCTGTACTGGGGCCAGGATCCGCTATGATAACATACAAATTATTAATATTAACGGACTTAGCACGAACCTTTGTTGTTAACATTATTATGGAGGCCATCTATGAAGACACAAGCATTTGCACCCGGCCAATGAAAAATAATTTAATATATATATAATATTATATTCACATATATGTTCATAAAATGTACTTGAAAATTTTATGAAATAAGGTACAAAATTGCAAGTTTAGAAATTTCCACAAATTCGAAATTTGCAAATTTCCGCGAGCCAAAAGGTATAGTGAGCATTTTTTTTTCGGCTGGCGTGATAAAAGCATTCAAGTATTTAACATGAAAATATTTTGAAGAAAAAAAAATAATTTTGAATCTTTATGATAAAAAATATATCTTACTGTTTCTTTTGAAGAATGGCAGTGTTCTGCAAACACAAACTGTCTTGCTTTCCTTTATAAAGGAGGATGTGGGGTCTGAAAGCAACAGAAAATATTGTTAATATTTGAATGCCTTTACTTGATGCATTAATAATAATTGTAAGTTTACTAACACACACTTATATTTTTAAAACAAGCGAAAACTTACTCGGCCTGTCAGTTCATACTGAAAAACGTTAAATAAAATAAAAAACACAACGGGCTGCTGGTACGAAAACGAATACGAATGCCCTCGGTCAAAGTCTGCAAGGCTTCCCAAACTACAACTGCCAAGTACAGGGCAAACAGAGTTGGAGCGAGTATGCAGCCTTGCTTTACACCGCAGCTCACTGAAAAGAACTCTGAATCTTTGCCCTATACACTGAAACAACAACGGATGTCATCATGCAGGAGTCGAATCATTTTTACAAACTCGTTTGCTCGTTTGCCGTCCTCTGACATAAAAAAATACTCATATTTCGTTCATTTCTAAAATTATCTTAAACCCAAAACCTCAATTAATGCTAGCGCCCCCTGACACGCTTGTTTCGTATGAAATGTATTGAAAAGGCGTCCCTAGTGGCGCACGAGCAACAGTCACCTTCGTTGCTGTGTGTCGTCACCAAATTAAATCACCGTGTCAATGCTGTTATTGTAGCGGACCCCGGCTTCGAGCTTCAAGGAGTAGGTAGATTGATTTGGGGACAACAACCTGAACCGTATATATTAATATGGACATGCCTCCGGAATTACGGGATTTTAAATTTTTTATTTTTATTTCTCTATTGTTCGGAACATGTAGAATCAGTATTCGCCGTTGCCGGAGGATTATCCCGCGTACCTTTCAAAACAGTAGAGTTGGTGATTCCCGTAAAGGCTTATCCATGATTTCTATGATTGTCTGAGATACAAGTACTTACATAAAATTAACCTGCTCCGGGCTTTGCACTTCACAATTGAGGATGCAACCGAAAAATTAGAGAACGTTACTCACAAGTTTCACTCGGACTTTTTGTTCAGGAGACAGAAAAGGTTTGTGATTCCTGGAGCAACCGGTAGGGGCGCAAGGTTTTCTGTCTTCAAACGTCGCAGGGGGTTCTCTGAACCGGGGGTGTGGACGCCTTCGCTTTTGGCAGGCTAGCACCGCGTGGAGTAAGGTCAGGACGATCAGGAAAAAGTAAAAGAGGACCCGGGTTATTCGCATGCTGAAAAGTAGAAAAGGGGCTTTAAACCAGTTCTTATTACTTTATTTTTCACACCGTCTCCTCATGGTAAGTGATCGTTGCTGCCTATGGACAAGTGCATCACCAGGGGTGTGACAGGAGCGTTGCCAGCCTTATAAGAAAACATAGACTTGTTTATACATAAATACCGATTTGTTTATATTTATACTACGGAATAAGCAGTCTGCATTGAAGACTACAGCATATGACAGCATCTCCTGATTAAACCTGACCTTACTCCATGCAACGTCCACATGCAAAGAAAAATACCAAATAGCATTGTACTTATTAATCTTTCTTCAAGTACGGGCTATGCTTGTTGATCGGGCAGCTCTTAGTGCCGCAGGGTCTACAGGTTTGCCTTGATATAGCGTTGGGATCGTAGCTGATCATGCCATCGGAATCACTGGAAAAGTTTCTGCAGCAGGCGAGTGTCGCGTGGAGTAAGGTCAGCAGGATCAGAAGCAAAAAGAATGGAAACCGTGTGTGAGGCATGCTGGAAACGAAAACAAAATTGAATACTGGTGTAATTGAATTTAAAATCTAAACGACAAATTCCGTAATTCAACCAAGCTGAAGAAATCAAATAAGCCCAGCTTGTGAGATAAAGCTCATCAGTGATCAGCGACACCTTGGCGACGGTTGATGTGGTGAAAACTTAGAATTATTCTTTGTATTAGACTATTGGCTTAACTGAGTCTCTTCCTGAGGTAGAGGACCAGTACGGGAGGGTATTTATACAGCGTGAAAAATTAACCTTCGACATTACATAAGGTAATTCTCTGGTCTCTCTGTCACCAAGCTGTAGAAGGCTAACTTTTTGACTATTAGCAGCACCTTTAAAAAAAATCTAACCTTAAAATAGTTTCGTTATAACTGGCTCGCAAAGAAATTTCTTGTTGCTGCTAAAGCGACGGCATCCTTTCTCTGGTGTCTCCATCACCAGGCTGTAGATGGAGATAGCTATATACAGCAATAGAAAGTAACTCGTTGTCGGCAATTTTTTTTTTAATTTCTCTAACCTGATCCTGGTTCGCAAAGAAGTTTCTTGTTGCTGCTAAGGCGCAAAATTGTCTTACTCGTCTCTTTGCCACCAGGCTGAAGATGGAGATAGCTATACATATACAGCTATAGAAAGGAACTCGTTGTCATCGCCACCATCTTTTAAAAATAATCTAACCTTAAAATAGTTTGGTTATGACTGGCTCGCAAAGAAATTTTTTTGTTGCTGCTAAGGCGGCGGCATCCTTTCTCTAGTCTCTTCACCACCAGGTTGTAGGAGATAGCTATATATAACAATAGAAAGGAACTCATTGTCATCGGCACAATTTATAAAAATTATCTAACCTGATCTAACCTTAGAATAGTTTGGTAATGATAGGTTAGCAAAGAAGTTTTTGTTGCTGCTTGGGCGATGGCATTGTTTCTCTGGTGTCTCCATAACCAGCATGTAGATGGATATAGCTATATACAGCAATAGAAAGGAACTCGTTGTCATCGGCAATTTTTTTTAGAAATTTCTCTAACTTGATCCTGGTTCGCAAAGAAGTTTCTTGTTGCTGCTAAGGCAATGGCATCGTTTCCTTGGTCTCTACATCTCCAGGTTTTACATGGCGATAACTATATGCAGCAATAGAAAGGAACTCGTCATCGGCATTTTTTTTTCCGAAATGATCTAACCTTATCTAACCTTAGAATAATTTGGTAATAATAGATTGGCAAAGAAGTTTTTTGTTGCTGCTAAGGCGCGAAATTGTCTTACTCGTCTCTTTGCCACTAGGCTGAAGATCGAGATAGAGCTACAGAAAGGAAATCGTTGTCATCGGCACCATCTTTTAAAAATAATCTATCCTTAACATAGTTTGGTAATGACTGGTTCGCATAGAAGTTTCTTGTTGCTGCTAAGGCGATGGCATCCTTTCTCCATTCTCTTCACCACCAAATTGTAGATGGAGATAGCTTTATACAGCAATAGAAAGGAACTCGTTGACAGCGGCATTTTTTTTTAAATGATCAAACCTGATCTTATCTTAGAATAGTTTGGTAATGACAAGCTGGCAAAGAAGTTTCTTGTTGCTGCTAAGGCGATGGCATCCTATCGCCGTTCTCTTCACTACCAGGTTACAGAAAGAGATAGCTATATACAGCAATAGATAGGAACTTGTTGTCATCAGCATATTTAAAAAAAATGATTTACTCTGATTTAACCTTAGAATAGTTTGGTAATGATAGGCTGGCAAAAAAGTTTCTTCTTGCTGCTAAGGCGATGAAATCGTCTTACTCATCTCTTTGCCACCAGGTTGAAGATGGAGATAGCTAAATGCAGCAATAGCAAGGACACCTCTTTGACCATTAACACCATCTTTCAAAAAATCTAACCTTAAAATAGTTTAGTTATAACTGGCTCGCATAGAAATTTCTTGTTGCTGCTAAGGCGATGGCATCGCTTATGGTCTGGTTTGTCCGTCGCCAGGCTGTAGATAGAGATAGCTATATGCAACAATAGCAGAGAGAACTCATTGATCAGCGGC
The DNA here is from genome assembly GCA_963082605.1 of Rhodophaea formosa. Taxonomy (NCBI): domain Eukaryota; kingdom Metazoa; phylum Arthropoda; class Insecta; order Lepidoptera; family Pyralidae; genus Rhodophaea; species Rhodophaea formosa. The sequence continues at coordinate 12,725,634 of OY720228.1, read as the reverse complement.
ATCATAATGAAGAGCTGGAACAAGAAAATAAGTGTAGTTGTTTATTTTTTTGTGTAAGTAATATTGGCCCCATTTTATGCCTGTTTTAAGCACGTACAACGTTCCCTTTGACAACAGACACTATCAGTTAGTTCCACTAACTGCTACTATGAGCGGCAGCGACGGCACTTCTGTGCCAGTCATCATCATCATCCCAGCCACAAAAAGACCACTGCTAGACAAGCCTACCCCTAGGATATCCATCATGAAGGGTTTTTGCCATACTCACCACGCTTGGCAAATACGTGTGTAATAGCAGTTACTTTGACTTATCAATTATGACGCTGCTGTCCATCGAGACCGTTTTTTAAGCGAGGGAAGGGTAGGAGTTTATATTGGGATGCTACTTGCTCTGATGGATTGGGGATGTAAAAGCACCTCCAACGCCATCGCAATGAGATGGTCTCCTATCCGAGATGGGACCACATGCTTCACAAGAGATATTAATGCAACAAAGAGAGAGTGACCCTTAACCTCGACATATAATGAACAAAAACGTACGTCTACTTCTTTTCCTTGTTACACATGGGGGTATTCTCGTTGCAGGTCACGTACGTAGTCTTAGAGCAGCCCATACATGACTCGAGGTATGACAGTAGTAGAGTCACCAGAAGAACCACTACCTCTTGCAAGAACTCTGTTTCCATCACCAGTTTCGGGGCAGTTACTGGAAGATAAATATTTATTGTTACTAACTGTTTTTCGCGGCTTTATTCGAATGTCTGTTTCACTAGTCTCTCCGGGCCTTAGAGCCAATGCGTCCAAATATAATCGGCATACAGGCAATTAATTATCAAAATATTGTGCCGCCGAAAGGTTCTAATTGAGTGTTTACTAAATTAGAATATTTTTAAGTGTCACAGGCCTCGGAGACCTCCGTGGCAAAGTTAATACGCCAGCCTGCTACCCTAAGGGCACCGAATTCGATTTTCACAGATATATGTGCCGGTTTTGGAGCTACTTAAGGAGGTTTGGCGTCGGGTCGGCGGCTGGCCGTAAAAACATTGCCAAGTCATCTGATAGCACGATTGCAGTCCTAGTAATGGATCCGAGACACCACCGCATCACACATAATCATGCAACTGTGATGAAACAATGACTTAGACTTCTAAATTTACGTTCTCCCTTGCGGGGTAGACAGAGCCCAGGTCTGTAAAACCTTAAGGCCACGTATAGCATGTTGGTGGGCTTGTAGGTTAAACGTGATGGGTTGCTAGCCGCATTGCCTATTGACATGATTCATGACCTTATTTCCCTCGATCGGTTTTTACAATATGCGCGGGAAGAAGCAGCTGGTATGTTCTTTCTTTTCTCCCAGACCAGCGTGGAAGAATAAACATAGAACAAGCCTGATATGGATGGATACTTACGATCAACGCCTGCACGGTGGGTGCTTTCGTCCGCAATAAATTGTCTTGGGTGAACAAACAGCCCACGACGACCTGCAGCAGCTCGACGTCCACCAATACGGTGATCCAGAACCAACGCCTAATTGGCATCATACGATATTCTGCAAGAAAATCCATCAATCATCTTCTTGCTGGTCTGGGAGACTAGAAACACGTAGAATATTCCAGCTGCTTCTCTTTCCGCGTAGGTTCTAGAAGCCGTTAGAGATCATGGTAGAACCATAGATATTTAATTCTATAGGAATACTCGTATATGTCTTATGCGGTGGCATGAGCTCTGGCAGCTAAGTTTAAGAAGCCACCGTAGGATGGCATGAGGCCCACTACTAGTCAACTAGACTAAATAAGAATGTTTTTAAGCGTAAAAAGGAAAGTACGCATTTATTTGGTAGATAAAAAGCAGTGTTACTTCACGGTTGACCGGTGTCCACGGAAGACCAGCGTCGGGGTGTTGCAAAATGCCTTGACTTATGCTGAGTGGAGGTCGGATTAGCGTTACATTTAAGCTTATGTGTACCTACATAATTGTAAACTGTAACATGTCAAATGTCGCTAATAAACATTTTTCTTTCTTTCTGATTTAATGCAATAATCTAAAACATGCTTTTTATAGATAATTATAATAACTTGACGAGCTCCGTGGTGCAGCGGTCAACACGCATGATCCTGGGTTCGATCTCCAGTCAGGTCAAGATGAAAAACGATATTTTCTAGATTGACCGGGGTCTTGGATGTTTATTAATAAATGTATTTGTTTTAAAATATAGTATCGTTGAGTATCCCCTAACTCAAGTCTTACTTAAGAACTTACTTTGGGGCTAGCTCAATCTGTGTGATTTGTCCGTATATATTTATTTTATTTATTATTTATTTTATAAAATATAGCACGTTGCGCCATCTATGTATAGTTAGAGTACAACTCCCGTTTGTATGAAAATTCGTCAAGATGATAACACCATGGTACCTTGTATCTAATTTTATTATTTCGGTCACGGGCGCAGCCAGGTTTGAGTAGGGTGCGAATACAAAACATACATTAGTGTCATAATCAGATAAGTAGTCATAATCAGGTAAGGCCCTCGTACCTTTTTATTCTATTATTATCAATATAAATATACAAAATTTTTGGTGATTGTAACCCTGGGAATGGCTACGCCCGAAAATTCAGTGCCCCAAATACTCAAAGGCATCTTCAAAAGGTACCCAAAAGAAAGAGATTTCGTGAAATGTTATACTTACCTACCTATTATACCTATTTACCTCAATTATACATTTTACGGCCAGTCGCCGACCTGACGCCAAACCTCCTTAAGTAGCTCCAAAACCGGGACATATATCTGTGAAAATCGAATTCGATGCCCTTAGGGTAGCAGGCTGGCGTAGTATTAACTTTACCACGGAGGTCTTCGAGGCCTGTGACACTTAAAAATATTCTAATTTAGTAAACACTCAATCAGACCCTGTCGGCGGCAGAATATGATAATTAATTGCTTGTATGCCGATCATATTTGGACGCATTGGCTCTAAGGCCCGGAGAGACTAGTGAAACAGACATTCGAATGAAGCCGCGAAAAACAGTTAGTAACAATAAATATTTATCTTGCAGTAACTGCCCCGAAACTGGTGATGGAAACAGAGTTCTTGCAAGAGGTAGTGGTTCTACTGGTGACTCTACTACTGTACTACCTCGAGTCGTGTATGGGCTGCTCTAAGACTACCTACGTGACCTGCAACGAGAAAACCCCCATGTGTAACAAGGAAAAGAAGTAGACGTACGTTTTTGTTCATTATATGTCGAGCTCCGTGGCGCAGCGGTCAACACGCCTGCCTGCGACACGGAGGTCCCGGGTTCGATCCCCGGTCAGGTCAAGATGGAAAATGATCTTTTTCAGATTGACCTGGGTCTTGGATGTTTATCTATATATGTATCTATTATAAAATATAGTATCGTTGAGTTAGTATCCCATAATACAAGTCTCGAACTTACTTTGGGGCTAGCTCAATCTGTGTGATTAGTCCGTATATATATATATATATATATAGGTTAAGGGTCACTCTCTCTTTGTTGTATTAAGAGCGTATACTAGCAGTATTTTTTCAATATGGTTTCCATACAAATGTATTTCTCTATTTTCTCGCTGAAAACTGTTTCTAGAGCCACAATTCTTTTTTCATATAAACTAGTACTAAAATAGGAATGCCCCTATTTTTTATTTTTTCTAAAAAAAACTGTTTTTGTACAATTTATTTTTCTTTTAAACAAGTTTTTAGAAAAAAATAAAACATAGGGACATACCTATTTTAGTAATAGATTGTAGGTAAAAAAAATTGTGCCTCTAGAAGCAGTTTTCAGCGAGAAAATAGAGAAATACATTTGTATGGAAAACGCACTGCTAGTATACCCTCTTATTATCTCTTGTGAAGCATGTGGTCCCATCTCGGATAGGAGACCATCTCATTGCAATGGCGTTGGAGGTGCTTCTTTTACATCCCCAATCCATCAGAGCAAGTAGCATCCCAAAAATCTTTATCCCGTTCCCCCAGTCAAATAAACTCCTACCCTTCCCTCGCTTAAAAAACGGTCTCGATGGACAGCAGCGTCATAATCGATAAGTCAAAGTAACTGCTTTTACCTACATATTTGCCAAGCGTGGCGAGTATGGCAAAAACCCTTCATGATGGATATCCTAGGGATAAGCTTGCGTCTAGCAGTGGTCTTCTTGTGGCTGGGATGATGATGATGATGACTGGCACTGAAGTGCCGTCGCTGCCGCGCATAGTAGCAGTTAGTGGAACTAACTGATAGTGTCTGCTGTCAAGAGGGACGTTGTACGTGCTTAAAGCAGGCATAAAATGGGGCCAATATTACTTACACACAAAAAATAAACAACTAGACTTATTTTCTTGTTCCAGCTCTTCATTATGATGCCGCTGATCAACGAGTTCTCTCTGCTATTGTTGCATATAGCTATCTCTATCTACAGCCTGGCGACGGACAAACCCGAGCATAAGCGATGCCATCGCCTTAGCAGCAACAAGAAATTTATATGCGAGTCAGTTATAACTATTTTAAGGTTAGATTTTTTAAAAGATGGTGTTAATGGTCAAAGAGGTGTCCTTGCTATTGCTGTATGTAGCTATCTTCATCTTCAGCCTGGTGGCAAAGAGACGAGTAAGACGATTTCATCGCCTTAGCAGCAACAAGAAACTTCTTTGCCAATCCATCATTACCAAACTATTCTAGGGTTAAATCAGAGTAGATCATTTTTTTTTAAATATGCTTATGAAAACAAATTCCTTTCTATTGCTATATATAGCTATCTCTTTCTGCAACCTGGTGGTGAAGAGAACGAAGATAGGATGCCATCGCCTTAGCAGCAACAAGAAACTTCTATGCGAACCAGTCATTACCAAACTATGTTAAGGTTAGATTATTTTTAAAAGATGGTGCCGATGACAATTAGTTCCTTTCTATAGCTGTATATAAATAAATATATAGGGATATATCACACAAATTGAGCTAGCCCCACAGTAAGTTGTGAACTTGTGTCGCAGGATACTAACTCAATGATACTATATTTTATGACATATGCTTAAATAGATAAACATCCAAGACCCAGGTCATTCTGAAAAAGATCGTTTTCCAGCATGACCTGACCGGGAATCGAACCCGGGACCCCCGTGTCGCATGCTGGCGTGTTGACCGCTGCGCCACGGAGCTCGTCATAGTTAACTCCATGTAAAACCTGGAGATGCAGCAATGATCACTTACCATGAGGAGACGGTGTGAAAATTGAAGTAATAAGAACTGGTTTAAAGCCCCTTTTCTTCTTTTTCAGCATGCGAATAACCCGGGTCCTCTTTTACTTCTTACTGATCGTCCTGCGACGTTTGGAGACAAAAAATCTTGCACCCCTACCGGTTGCTCCAGGAATCACAAACCTTTTCTGTCTCCAGACCAAAAAGTAGGAGTAGGAGTGAAACTTGTAAGTAACGTTCTCTATTTTTTTGGTTGCATCCTCAATTGTGAAGTGCAAAGCCCGGAGTAGGTTAATTTTATGTAAGTACTTGTATCTCAGACTGTCATAGAAATCATGGATAAGCTTTTCCCGGGAATCACCAACTCTACTGTTTTGAAAGGCACGCGGGAGAATCCTCCGGCAACGGCGAATACTGATGTCTTGATCCTACATGTTCCGAACAATAGATTTGTCGCAAACTTGAGAAGTATGGCATACATGGCAATCTTTTACGCTGGATTAAATCTTATCTTGCAAATAGAAGTCAATTTGTGGCTATCGCAGGTTACCTCTCCTCACCTATTACTGCACCGCCTGGAGTCCCTCAGGGATCCCATCTAGGCCCATTGTTTTTCAACATCTTTATTAACGACCTGGCTGATAGGTTAACTTGCCCAGCACTTGTGTATGCTGATGACCTAAAGATTTTCCATACCGTAGCCAACGAGGATGATGTCATATTACTTAAATATAACCTTAATATTGTGTCTGACTGGTGTAACAAAAATGGTATGTCTTTAAATGAAAAAAAAAATGTTTTGTCGTTACATTCACGCGCAAACGCAATAAGCTTTTATTTGATTATAAAATTGGTAGCCACAAACTTGAACGCACTGAACTAGTGAAAGACCTGGGTGTGATCTTTGACAGTGAACTTTCATTTAGACATCACTACGATCATATAGTTGCAAAAAGTAATAGATTGCTGGGCTTTATTTCTAGAAGCACTAAAGAATTTAGAAATATTCGTGGTTTTATACGTATATCTATATTTTGGTCTAATACGAAGTATCCTTGAGTACAATTCTGTGATCTGGTCTCCATATTATAGGGTTCATATAAATCGAATTGCCGTGTGGTTCCCGGCTGCCGTGTGGTTCCCGGCAGAGTAGAATAGGACCACTCCAGGTCATCCTGTGGATGTCGTAAAAGGCGACTAAGGAAACACAAGCTAAACAAAGCTTATTAACATCAAAGATACCTTCCCAACCCGTCTGGCCAGCGTGGAGGGTGTAGGCCAAATCCTCTTACTACTCAAGCTATGGTTCTGGTAGTACAGAGAGGGTCGTGCTCCTGCAGTGGAGACTAGAAAGACCTGATGATGATGATGATAAATCGAATTGAACAAGTTCAAAATAGATGCTTAAAAATAATTTCATTCAGAACTGGTAAGCATAGGATGTTGACAACGTATACTGGACTTAAACAATTTAATATATCGTCCTTGGAGACTCGTCGAAGTTGTAGTGATTTAATATTCTTGTACAAAATAGTTAATGGTCTTATTGATGCACCCCCACTTTTATCCCTTATCAGTTTTAATACTATAGATACAAGCCCCGCAATCCCACGCAATGGTTGTTCGCTCTTGAGGTCTATAAAAATAACACTTCTTATTATAATCCCGCGGTTCGAATGTGTAGATCATATAATATTTTGAACTTAACCACAAATCTATAGATATTCTTGGAATCAGTTTGTATACTTTCAGAAACAGGATTCGTCAGATTTGAGATATCTGAAAATCTTAAATATGCTTAATTTTTACTAAAGAAGGTAATGTGTTGATGTAGTCATTGTGTGGAACCACACACTCTGACATTATTTGAAACGTGAGGTCTGCTTTTGTCTTCTCAATATCTTAATTTAAGAAATGAGTAAGGTATATATACGTATGTTTAAATTGTCCTAGTTGTTTTTTTGTCACTCCATAACAATATTTCATTAATTTGTTACTTAATAAGTATTATATGTGTTTAGTCACTACTTTGGACTGATTAGCAGCTAGTGTACTTTACTAATATGTTTTTTCTCTTTCTTCTAAGCCCTCAAATAACTGTTTTTAAATTTAAACTTGCTGTATACACATGTGTTGAGTTGTTGTCTAGCTATTATACTTAGTTGTATATATTTTATCTATGTTGGTAACAACTTGTTATGTGTATCTTAATAAAAAAAAATAGAGAAGTTCAGAAAAAATAATTTTAAAATCCCGTAATCCCGGAGGCATGTCCATATTAATATATACGGTTCAGGTTGTTGTCCCCAAATCAATCTACCTACTCCGTTCTTTGTGATGTGCTTGAAGCCGGGGTCCGCTACAATAACAGCATTGACACTGATTTAATTTGGTGACGACACACAGCAAGGAAGGTGACTGTTGCTCGCGCGCCACGTAAAACTTTTAGAATGCATTTAGAAACTTACCAATAAAATGTTATTTCTTCTATTTTTTTGTTTATTTCTTTAAAATTTTCGCTTTACTCCATTTTGTCCTCCTGCAAACGAAAAATAATGATTTGAGTCTATCCACCGGAGGAATTAAAAAAAAAAACTAACTACTAACTAATAAGATAATACAAAACTAATACAAGGTGGAATTTGACCCAAACCAGAATTTATCGTTTGGAAAAGAACTAAAAAAAAGAGTTAAAATGAAACAAAATATTTTTGAAATTCTTTATTCTATAATTACATTGTTTCTATAACATTTTGTATATGTTCTTATACTATAATAACATGAAAATAAAATCTGAAAATTTGCCGGTTTGAGCATTCCTTCTGCCCAAGTCGCATCGCACAATCTCTTAACATGCTATCTTTTTTTACCTTTTTACTTCGGCAGTAACAATTAAAACGCCCTTAACTTTTAATTTAATGGTCTTTTGCTTGCGATTGTCTTGTGTTAGGTTCTGTGCTTCGCTAGCGCTAATCCACTGTACGATATTCTCTTTATCGATATCTTGTGGTATATGGTCCTTTTCTTACTAGAATATGGTCTTCTGGGCGATTTAAATGCGGTTGCTACGCCGTGGTCCTCTTACATAAGACTTGCATGGGTTCTGACCGTATTTATCATCATCAGGTAATGCATATTCCTCCACCGATGATGAGATGTAAACTTTATCGATGTCTTATCCATGCCACCATAGCAAAGAGTTGCGCGAGGTTCTGACCGCATATCTTCCATCTATCAACTGTCTTCAGCATATTCCTGTTCCAGCAATCATAAGTATTGGATTTCCTTCAGGTTTACAAGGCTTTCGAACCCTACGGGCCCAGCCAGCGTAACTCCAGTGTTTTGGGCCCCCAAGTCTCGATGCTGATCTTTTTTGGGCTATCGACCTCTATTCTACGAGTCATTTGCTGGATGAATTTGAGGGCCCTCTATGATGGCCCTGATGTATAATTCCAGCCCAGATGTCATCAATTTCTGTAAGGTCCCCTCCTACAAGGGGCCTTGCCAGTGCAAGGTATTTGCTTTTTGCAGCTCTGGGCATATGCTATGAACATGGATAGCAGGATGAAAAGAAAGGTGTAGATGCGATTTACGTTAAATTTGGCCATGACTTCGAAACTGAAAATAAATAAGGTTATTTATCACATAGATATTTGGAAACTTTTAAGATTAGGACTATTAGCGCTCAATATGGGAGTAGTTATATAGCTATAATTTAAAAAAAATTTTTAAAAAAACAAAAACCCTATCAATTTATTTAAATAAGCGTAAGAATAAAATTTAAAAAGTGTAAACCGAACAGCTTCTTATATATACTTGTAATATTTTTTTGTTTTTGTGTATTTTTTCAAGAAGCGCTCGTCATATTTCGCAAAAAAAATTAATGAGACCATTTGTAAAGTATTACCTATCAAACAAAAAAAGAATTTCTTAAATCGGTCCAGGCGTCTTCGAGAAATCGGGGAATATACATAAAAAAAATTATGACGAATTGAGAAACTTCTTTTTCTGAAGTCGGTTAAAAACAGTTTTTGTGCATTTGAATAAAAATAATTCATGTCATTAAAATGTGTAATATTTTCGGTTACATAAAACATAGATTTGCAATTCGCAAGAAGATTTTAGCAATTAATTAGTAACAGTTCAAGAGAATTATCCAACCATGGCTAGATAAAAACGATGGTTTGACGTTAGGAACCTATAATCGCTATTTTTATGGTTTTTTATTTCTCATTTACCCTAACCATCTTCAATTATGAAGTTTTCCATCCTCAAACCAGAGTATTCCCGACTGCATCTTCAGTTTTTGTAGTCTTTTTCTATTCGTGTCGATGTCTCAAGTGATTAAATTTTGTGTCTAGTATTTGGCAACACTGACAGCACTCTCAGATGTCGAAGACACTATGACACCACACTTAAGCATATAGCCAATGAAAACATGTTTGTTGAATTACTCATGCTATTAATACTTGTTATTATTGAAAGTTGTTCATGACTTGACCTGACGGGCTGATGAACCTAACCTAACCTAACACCCTAATTTACAGTGGATCATCTGCCTGACCGACTCTGGACTATCCCATAAATGTGGTGAAAGTTTATTTTTCTTTTGTTCGGTGAGTTCCTGAAATAGTATACTGTTTATTTATAAATTTATTACACTACTAGCTGTTACCCGCGGCTTCGCCCGCGTAATATATAGCCTATGTCCTTCTTGGTACCCTAACCTATGTGTATGCAAAATTTCATGATGATGGGTTCAGTAGATACGGCGTAAAAGCGTAACAAACAAACTCACTTTCGCATTATTATAATATTAGTTGGGATTGGGATTTTTTTAATATTATGGCTTTCAACGAGATCTCAGTCTACCTGCGACCACGAACACTGTAATGAGCTTGAAACGTTTGATGTATAAATAATGTAATAAACGCGATGAAATCGTATTAAATTAATTTTATTTAAATGAGATGTCAGTGAGCCATTGTCCTGTATAATGAGATACTAAGCATCTGTGTTGTATGGTACAGGTTAAAATAAGTGGGATCAAAATTGGCGTATGTTCTTTGATAGCCTCGTAGGAGCTTCTTGTGACAAATCTATACGAGTCCATATAACAGTAACTATTTCACATTGCTCATGAGCACAAAGTATAATTTACAAACACATAGAAACTAACCTTGTTGTTACTTGCTGCAAGGTGCGGGCGATCTGCAGGCTATATAAACTTTCCTGGTGCAGCCACTAACGTGTGCAATGAAGCAGAGAATGGCGGTGAGGAAAATCCAGACGGAATTATGGAGGAGGCCCATGGTCTTAGCGCCTTACCATGGCGCTGGCTGTCGGCATTTGTTCCTGGAATAACTTGGGGAGGTATGCCACTCGTCTAATATTTTTGTCCAATATTTAAGAGCTTTCGACATGATAAGAACACAACTTTCTTTATAAATCTTCAGAGAAATTAATCTTTGTACATTGGATTAAATATCTTTATTGGACACAAAAATTAAGAAGAGTGACATGTCTCTTATTTCTCTAACTAGACAGTAACTTGTGTATTTTTTGGTTTGGCTTGGGTCAAATTCCTTTTATCACAGCTACAATGACTTTTACTGCCATTACATAAGCTTTTTATGACTACAGAGCTTTGGAAATATTAGTCACAAAAGCTTATGATACAGCAGTAAAACTACAAAGAAATTTCTTAAAGCACGTTAGATTTTAATTCCTAAAGTACTTACCGCTATCCTTTTGAATAAGGTAACTATTTTTGGGAAATTAACTATTTGAATTTTGAGTTTGTGAAGTTTTGCTGAACAGAAATTTTGACTGACATGTCTAATGGAACAACACGTTTGAAATTGATGACAGGAAATTGTATCTTCTGAAACTCTATGATTTTAAAGAGGTTGCACAGATCTTTACAGGCTTGTTAGTTTTATTATTTACTAGCGTTCACCCGCGGCTGCACTCGTCTTAGAATCGATCCCTCGGGACTAGTACTTTTCTCTGGGATGTTTGTTTGTTTTTTTTTTTGTATGTGTAAGTGGCCAACACTGGTGTCAGATTTTTCAAGCTGCCTTAAGGCATCTGACATAGCTTAACGACTGCCATCAAGGATGACAGCCGGGACCAACGGCTTAACGTGCCTTCCGAAGCACGGAGGAGCTCGAGATATTTTTATGCCACTTGCGGTCACCCATCCAAGTAGGGACTGCAGCAGGGGTTGCTTAACATACGAAAGTGCTCATAGAGCTCACACCCACTGGACCACCGAGCTCCTCAAGAATGGATGAAAGGATGAAAAGCAGCCTATGTACTTTTCCGTTTTCCAGACAATGTGTTAGCAAAATTTCATGATGATCGGTTCAGATCGTGAAAGCGTGGCAAACAAACAAACTCACTTTCGCATAATATTGGTTGGAATTATTTTCATTTCCGATATTACCACTTCTTTCTTCTTTCTTTAGGTTTACGGCTCCATCATTTTTGGCCTAAACGATGATTTTGCCAATGTCAAAGACTTCGTGATTTTTGAAAATGACAGCAACTTTTCAAAAATTTTACACGAAAACAAATCTTTCTTTTACTTACAAGAGAGGGTAGGAAGTAAAGGTAGCTGATGTCCCTATTTACGTAATACTTGGACGCAAACCGTGTAGTTTCCGCCCGTTTGAGGCGACAAAAGAAGAAAAGCATATTCAAGTAGTACTTGTCTCAGGCAGGCAGCCGGTCGACAAAATGAACACAACAGCTAGCTCACGTGCGAGGTTATATTTAACCAGATCTCGTAAACATGGGTTCTAAGGATCGGAACATACGTGGCTCACATTGCGATTATATGTGCGATGCAAGTTCAGGCGCTACTGAGAACAGTTATCAACATTAAAATGATTTGGCCTATTGGCCTATTGAGTCATATAAAATAATGAATATAATTATAGTGCCGTTAAAATCCTTGCATTAGTTATCTTTAGTTGCTTTATAACTGATTAGTAAAAAAAATAGATTAAACCGTATTCGGTTAAAAACCGACTTCAAAAAAGAGAGGAGGTTCTCAATTCATCGTAATCTTTTTATGTATGTTCCCCGATTCCTCGAAGGCGTCTGGACCGATTTAAGAAATTCTTTTTTTGTTTGATAGTTAATACTTTACAGAGATGTTCCCATAAAATTTTTATCGAAATATGTCGAGTACTTTTTGAAAATATACACAAAAACAAAAAAAAAATACAGTAATGCCGTTTGGTTTACACTTATTTCCATTTCCTTCTTGTGCTTTTTAAAACAAATTGATAGAGTTGAAGTCGGTTATTGTTTTAAAAAATATTTTAAATTATTATAACTAAATAAGCTTTTCAATGTGTGTGCCCAATTTGACATAAAGTAGGAATGCAAAGTTGACCTACGTGTTCTTCAACAAAATTGGTGTAGTGGTTTTTGGTGAGCACGAGGATCGATTTGGTATGGTTATGTATATTAATCATGGCAAAAAAGTGGTAGAAAAAAATCTCGAAAATAATTTTTTTTTAGGGTAGCTCCCATACAAGTAAAGTGGGGGAGTAATTTTTTTTCTCTACTTAACCATCGTGTGGGTTATTGTTAAAAAGGTCGAAATATTTGGTTTTAAAGTGCAAATTTTTGTTAGAGGTAAGTGTCCCCCCCCCTCTATCTGCTAAACGGTTATATATACGTGAAAAAAATTACAGCAGTAGTATATATACTAAAGTTTAAAGGAAAACTAACAAACTAAAAAGTTATAGGCAACCAACTTATAAAATGTACTGGAAAATGTGAAATTTCATACAATTTTCATTGTTAGATGTTTTTGGTCGTTAAACTGTGAGGTGCGAGTGTGAACGTGTAAACTTAAAGTTGTCATTCGCAACTACGGAACCCTACACTGCGCGTGGCCCGACACGCACTTGGCCTGTTTCTTTTCTGTTGTGAAAGTAAAAAAGTGCCTGCACAGGCCTATTTTCTGAATAAACGTTCTCAATTTGATTTCATTTTGAGTAAACTAGAAAAACAAGGCACCTATTTAACTTATGAAATGACAAAAGTTCTTCCCGTAGTCCATGGGCATTTTCCGCCCCATAAAATTTAAGTGGGTTGAAAAGTAGTTTTGTTGTTTCCCAAACGTTATTAACATACATAGTTTCCAGCGCCTATACAGCTTGATTTATTCTCACTTAAAGGGTCGACTCAGCCCATGACCAACTTTCTTATGTGACCCATAATGGGAACTCTAAAAAAGTGGTCAAGTGCGAGTCGGAAGAGACTATAAAGGTTCTGTAGTAGCCAGCATAGATCAGCCGAAGATAGATCTCGATGGCGTGCAATTGGGGAGACCTATGTCCAGCAGTGGACGAGTATAGGCTGATGATGATGAGCATAGATTAAGCCAAAACATCACGACCAATTTTCACTAGAAAAAATTTCATACTTTTTAAAACTCAAACTATGATTCTAACATATTGTCTACGCCGCATACACGGATCGCACCTTTATATAGATACCCCCAAATTTTTCCATTGCTCATGCATTTGGAGTTTATTTTACAGTCAATTGTTAAAGGATTACATATTTCCTATAATTTAAAATCCTTGTTCTCCCTTGAACACATGTACTTAGCTATATTATGATGGCGTAAGTTGACAAGACGCATGTGCAAACACAAATCTCGCACTTACACAACCTTTGAAAAATTATTTCATAGACAAAGGTGAAAAAAAAATATTTCAACTCTATCTTGTTAGCTCTTAAGGTTCCGTATCCAAAGGGTAAAAGAGTTATTATTAAGCCTCCTATGTCCTGTCCATGTCACAGGGCTATACCTATATCTAATTGGATTTTTACAAAATGTGTATATAATATGTCGATGTAATGTTGTCAGATTTGTCCAGTTTTTGTATATAATATTTGTTTATTCCGGCTTCTAAACATGTGTTCATAAGTTTTTGAAAGTATGTTTATATATTTGTATGTTTGTCCAAGCATATCCCAAAAAACTATGAGTCGGATTACAAAAAATATTTTAGTTGTACTAAGTACTGTCCAACTTGCTGGACAGAAGTTTCATCAAAATCGGTTCAGTAGTTTTTAAGATGGGAGAGTTTCAAATCGGTTTTGGTTTATAAATTGTTCTTGTTTGTAAAAACCCTCTAAAAGTACATTTTTTTTATTCAGGATGATCCAGCGATTGACCACAATCTCACCTGATGTCAAGTGAAGATGTGGTCTATGGTGGTTCACTCTAGCTTTATTCTACTGATGCCGAAAAAGGGTGGGTGGGATAAGTTCGTAGAATTCCTGTGAACACTCCCCGAAATGATGCAACCTATACGATGAACTTACTATTCGTATAAGTTCCTACCTATTCAAACGCACATACCTAAATGATTATAGCCCCACAGTAAATAGTAAACTTATCTCGTCGAATACTAACTCGGACAATACTATATTTCATAGCAGATTATTATTTATATAAACATCCAAGATCTAGATCAATCTAAAATAGACCGTTTTCCATCACGACCTGACCGGGACTTGAATCCGGGACCACTGTGTCTCAAGCTGGCGAGTTGACCACTGCGCCACGAAGATCGTCAATGTTTATTTAGTTGTATAAAAATATTCCGGATCTAATAAGTACACATATAGGCACATAGGTATGTGCTGGATGCAAGCGAGGCACATCTCGTGGCATCGGCGTGCGCGGTAGTGATGGGTGGTTATCGATATTTTTGTCGACAAATTGTTTAATTTGCATAAAAATATTCGGTTGTTAATTGAACACAAATAGGTATTAATGTATATGCTGGATGCAAGCGAGGCACATTTCGTGGCATCAGCGTGCGCTAGTGATGGGTAGGATATCGACGTTTTTGTCTATAAAATATGTTTGTTTAATTTGCATAATAATACTACTAATATACTAAATACTACTGTTTAAGTACTCTTTGAACTCGGTCCTTAACTGTAAGTATATTATTGATGTCAACAATTATATTCATTGTAAACAATAAATTGTAATGAAAATTAATGTTCACAAATTATATTTAATTTTTTTTTATGATGAATTAAAAAGTTGGGATTGCAGATTGCAATAGTGGCACATATATTTGCTGGATGTAAAACATAGCACATCTCGGGGCATTAGATATCGAGTCAGGGAAATGCCACATTAGTGATTGGGTAACGTTGCATCTCATTATCAGCTCAACCAGATCAACGTGTTGTATTGTATGCCTTGTAACATGCCACACCTGCGCTCCGATGAAACACGACATTGCAGTGCAAAATTAGTTTTTTCAAGGTTCTCTTAATAATTTGTACATAATAGATTTAATGTCAAATATTTAATATATATTAAAATAACTTAATATAATTATATGATTTTCAATTATATAATGCAATCCTAATCCTATCCTTATCCTTACTAATATTATAAATGCGAAAGTGAGTTTGTTTGTTTGTTTGTTACGTTTTCACGCCCCATCTTCGGAACCGATCGTCATGAAATTTTGCATACACATAGGTTAGGGTACTGAGAAGAACATAGGCTATATATTACGCGGGCAAAGCCGCGGGTAACAGCTAGTATTCAACATAATTGAAACTCGATTGCATACTGGAAAAAAATCACAAGAATGTGAAATGAATTTTATTATTTGAGAAATCACTTGAAATAAAAGCACGTAGTGTGGGGTAGCAAAGCACTATTTAAAACAGGTAAATAGCAACAAATATAAAATACACATCAACATCAAATAAACTTACATAAATCCAAAAACATTTTTGCGATTATCAGACGAGAATGCTACCATAAGAATAAACCTCGTTTAAAAGATAGAATGCCTGATTTCCAATTTATTTTAATAAATGTATTTTATTATGACAATACTATGTGTTCCTTCAATAATATCCTTTTTTACAAATCTTAAATTAAATACTCTACTGGTTTTACATGAAATCACACACAAAATCTACTTTTAGTTTATATCTATATTATAACACAAAGTTTTCAGACATTCATACGTTAAAAATTATAATAAAATATCGACAAACATTAATCGTCCCCTCACTACACCACATCAGAAGCCGCGTGCGCGCGCGCCGGCACGCGTCGCTTTATTTTTACCGAAAACTTCCGATCGACCTATCGATTCACATTCTAAATTTAAATTAACGCCTTTTTTACTTCGCCAAAACATTCAAAATGTGTGATTAAGTGTAAAAGTGAGTGAACGAAATGGAATTTTAATGCAGTGGATTTAGTGAATCAATGCGCGCTTTTGAGGTGAGTGATGTACATATTTTTGTCGATAGTGAATCAGTCGTGGCAATTATTTCATTTATTTCTTATAAGTGGTGCTGGTTGCTCGGTTTTAAGTCATTTTAAACGTTTTGCTGCTAAAGAGTCATGAACAGTGGAAAGTGGAAATTCAAGTTATAAAGTTAAATAAAACTGTATAGCTGTGTGAAAATACCAAATACAATTCGGTGAGTTTTAATTTTTTTTTATTACACTGGAATTTTCATTTGAATGTTTTAAACAAAATAGGACGCAAGGAATTTTCCTATCTTCAGATAAAATTAACGCAATTTCTGTATTTTACTGCCTATCAAAATCTTGCAAACCAGGTTGAAAATCAGAATTGTATTTTGCCTTACATGATCCTAGAATATTAATGAAAGAAAACAAAAGAATAATGCAGGTGATTTTGTTTCTTTTTTCCATGGCAAATTTCGTTCTTCATCCTACCTAACCGGGGATCGAACCCACTCAGGTCGCAGGCTGGCATGTAAACTGCTACACCACAGAGGTTAAAAGTCAAACGCGTGAATATCTGAAAACACGAAATAAATTTCAAAGATTATCATGATTCTGTATTAGACAGTGAAAGGGATGTTTATATTTAAAACGCCAAGTTTTTACGATAGAAAATATTTCACACAAACCAGTGCCATCTGAAAATCAACTCGTGTTGTGATGTGACAGTTTACGAGACGAAGAAATGAAAGAGAATTGACAGACAGACAGATGGCCTGTAGGTGTGAATATTTTGAAAGATTTTTTTACTTTCTTGACAAATGAGTTCAAATATTTTCATTTTAATGTATAATAATAATACATAATGTTGTTAGTTGCTTGTATGACGTAGTGATTTTATACTCTTTGCTTGTTAAACTTAAGGCAGACGTACTACTGATTCTGAATTGTAAACTTTAACGAGCTCCGTGGCACAGCGTTTAACACGCCTGCCTGCGACAAGGGTGATACCGCGTTCGATCCTGGGTCAAGTCAAGATGAAAAATAATCCTTTTCATATATATAGTTTTAATAAAATATAGTATCGTTGGGTTAGTATCCCATAACAAAAGTCTTCGTCCTTACTTTGGGGCTAGCTCAATCTGTGATTGACCGTATATATTTATATTCATAAAAAGATCTGAGAAACTTTGTCACCTACCCATGTCCTATATATACTCTTAGATATATATTCTATAGATACTCTAATGTAGAGGCTTCGAAAGGCCAAGCCAGCGCCACCCTTCATTTTATTTTTTTACTCCCATTATTATTTCTTTCCTACCCTAAGGTATGAGGTTGGCTGGAAGAAATTGCATATTGCGATAAGTCTGCCTTTGTGCCCTATATTTGTATAATTGTTTGTGTTCTATATACTTTCATTTTATTTAGATATATTGGTGCAATAAAGTGTTAATTCATTCATTCATTCATTCAAAATGGATGGACAACTGAGCGATCTTAAAAGGGTTCATTTATAAGACACAAAAACTTATATTTTTTATTTATTTCAAAACTGACTTTTTAGAAATAAAAAGTTAAGATTTCCAGAAAATCATTATTGTGTTTCATAAAAATAAAAAAAAGAAATTCAATTTAGTAAAAATGTAAAACTAATAAACACAGAATGCCGCACAGATTAAAAATAGCAAGTGTTGACAGGGTGACGAGAAGTTGACAGCGTTAATTATCGACGTCGATATATTCTACGTGCGTGTTATATTGAGTGTGACGCCTTATAGCCGTCTGGAGTGATAAACATTTTATTGCCTTTAAATGTCGCTTTATATTACACTAGCTATTACTCGCGGCTTCTCCCGCGTGATATATAGCCTATATCCTTCTTAGTACCCTTATCTATGTTTGCGAAACTTTATGATGATAGGTTCAATAGATTGGGCGTCAAAGCGTAACAAACAAACAAACTCACTTTCGCAGTTATAATATTAGTTAGGATTAGGATAGGATAGGATTACGATTGCATCTCGATACATATACATTCTTACCACATCTATCCTATAGACAGGGCCAAAGCCAAAGCGAGTACCTCACTTGAAATATTTGACGCTATTTACTGACTGTTTTCTAAGCGGCGTAGACAAAGCCCAGATCGAGTAAAGACCATCTAGCTTAATTATTCGTAAAAATATGAGTATTTGTGAACGAGAATATGAATCTCGGTACACATTTTATGTCAAGGTCTACGGGAATCAACACATTCTAGACTGGAATATCATTTATATATTGCTCTATGACCTTGGGCACTTTATTTAATATTTTTTTAGTAGTATGTTGGTTTGGGAGAAGAGGAAAACATAGAATATACCAGCTGCTTTTCTTCCTGCGCAGACCGTAAAAGCCTGTTTAGGGATTGGGTAAAAATCTAAGGAATCATGTTACAGGCGATGCGGGTAGCAACCCATCACTATTTTGATTCCGTTCTCCACCTCCAAGCCCACCAACATGCTAAACGTGGCCTTTAGGTTTCATAGACCTGGGCTCTGTCTTCCCCGCAAGGGATAAAGACGTGATAATATAAATAAATATATGTATAGGGACCAATCACACAGATTGAGCTAGCCCCTAAGTAAGTTCGAAACTTGTGTTATCGGATACTAACTCAACGATACTATTTTTATAATAAATACATAGGTAGATAAACATCCAAGACCCAGGTCAATCTGAATAAGATCATTTTCCATCTTGACCTGACCGGGGATCGAACCCGGGACCGTCCGTGTCGCAGGCAGGCATGTTGACCGCTGCGCCACGGAGCTCATCAAATGTGTAAATGTACGTATGTATTTGGTTAAAACATGAAATATAGACATTATCAAAATACGTAACAACGCATTACTCTCGTAAATAGTCTAGTTAGCTACTGGCCGACTTATTTCGACCTCATCCAGAGGTCTTGGCAAATGTTAATCAAGACACGCGCACGATGTCGCCCCAATCGGCACTACTAGCTAACTGCTATTTTAATAGTCATCATCATCATCATCATCATCATCAGGTCTTTCTAGTCTCCACTGCAGGAGCACGACCCTCTCTGTACTACCAGAGCCATATACTAGCCTGAGTAGTCAGAGGATTTGGCCTACACTCTCCACGCTGGCTAGACGGGTTGGAGAGGTCTCTTTGATGTTAATAAGCTTTGTTTAGCTTGTGTTTCCTTAGTCGCCTTTTACGACATCCACGGGATGACTTGGAGTGGTCCTATTCTACTCTGCCGGGAACCACACGGCAGCATTTTAATAGTGAGAATTATTAATTTACTTTCAGGATTTGATACTTCAAAAAGGAAAAATATTATTTCATTCCGCACTTTTAACTTTGTTACTCAAACGTTAATACCTATACTTACAGTACCATACGAGTAATAATATAAAAGTTACTTATATAAATCTAAATCGTACATTCAATGTGATTTTAAAGTCGTTTCATGTGTAAACATTTGAGTTGAAAAAAAAAACATTCGTATATTTTATCAGAAAATTCTTGTTCTCAAAAAAGGGTTTTTCGGTAATTCGAAGCATTTTTTTGAGAAATTCTTGATAATTTCTAAAAACTTCCCACATGAGTGAAAGAAATTCTCGAGAAAATAATCCGAACCCCGTCTACGAAAGTTTCAAGAACGGCACATTACAATGTACGCTTACGTCTTGTAGCCGCCCTCTACGACAAAAGCTCTACGGCGTAGCACCGAGCCGGCTACGAGCTACTATACCTTAGCAACGGTCACATTTATTAAGGTTTTATTTAGTTGAACCCTTTAAAGCGCTGTAGTGTGCGACCATGTGGTTCCCGGCAGAGTAGAATAGGACCACTCCAAGTCATCCCGTGGATGTCGTAGAAGGCGACTAAGGAAACACAAGCTAAACAAAGCTTATTAACATCAAAGAGACCTCTCCAACCCGTCTGGCCAGCGTGGAGAGTGTAGGCCAAATCCTCTGACTGCTCAGGCTAGTAAATGGCTCTACCGAGAGAATCGTGCTCCTGCAGTGGAGACTGGAGGGACCTGATGATAATGATGATGATGTGCGACACTAGCATTAATTGTTTTAATCCTAAATCATATGAAAATATAAAATTTCTAGTGTCACATATTACAGCGCGTTAACTGGCTACTTCATGTTTCCCAAGTCGCAGTATCTAACAACACAAGTTCACAACTTAGTGTTAGGGCACAGAATTAATAATAGTATGTTAGTGTGATTTGTCCGTATATATTTATTTATTATATATGTTCGTCCCTAACGAGCCAGCAACAACTGGACAATAGTTTGTCGTGACGTGGTCGTGAAAGACTACGCGTGACGCTATCGTATCTCGTCATATTCTATTGTGTTGTGCTAAATACTATACGGGGAGGCAATTCATAGATTTGAAATGGGTCTAGGGCACAGAGCAGGGATGTGACTGTCGCGCGCGCTACTGGAGACGCCTTTTTTAACACATATCACACGAAACAAGCGTGTCAGGGGGCGGTACCGTTTATTAAAGTTTTTGGGTTTCAAGATAAAATGCAAAAATCTGATATTTTCTACTTTTCATATTAATTTTGTTAGAATTTTGATTATTAACCGTTTTACTGTAATTATACAATATCACAGCAAATTGTGCAGAACATCTGACAATTTTTTTGTATTTACTGACAGGCCGAGAATGTGACTTTTGCCTACTAGTCGGGGGTGGGTTGACACGTGGTTCTATCATTACTTTTGTCTCTAGTAGGGCACGAGCGAAATTCCTTGATCTATCGTCTAAGGTATCCAACTTTACCAAGTGCTGTATGTACTTGGTACCCAAGATATAACAATGTCTTGGGTACAGTACGTACTTATCTCTATACATTGGGTACTGAGTACTGTTTTGAATCCATATACTTCAACAATAATATGCTTACTATTAATTTTTTTCGTTATTATGCGCCTGAAAAAATCCCTTCATAGCCTTAAGATGTAGCCTAATTTCATATTTTAAAGTTCACTAAAATGAATTAGCAAAATTATCTAAGGCAAACCCCTTGACTTCCCACAAAAAAACCTTTATTACCTATATTTATACGGCTGCCAAAAAGAACGGTATTGTTTTCAGAGTTTATTTGTAGGTAATGTAAGTACTCAATTATGTATTCAGGTTCTTTATTATCTGATAACTTCTAATGCCTTATCGGTTCTGGTCGTATCGTTAGAGTCGTTTAGAAACCCTCAAGTTACATAGGCTATATTTTTTTGTCAAGCCTAAAACATAAAATATAAGAGGGAGTATTTTTTTTTTTGAAAAATAAATCTTGTTTACTTAAAAGTTGTAATTTTCGAAAATCCTCGGCCCTCACGCATTTTTTCACATTCCTCATAATTATATACTTACATATCAATAAACTACTTCATCATTGAGCAACCATAATGAGAACCTCCTTTTTAGGAAGTCGGTTAACAATAAAACAAACATGCGTGCACCTTCAGTGCGTTGCCATTTCGAAAATAATTCATTGCGCTGAAATGAGGTCAGCTATTGCAGCTAAAGTCGGTACTCTTGCCTCGTAGGCCATCGCGAGTACAGAGATAAGGCTACATACATATTTTGAAGAGCTCTATGACTCAGTGGATGTAGGCATTATAGCGTTTATATACAGGTTTATTAGTAAAACATCAATAATGATGTTTTACAAACAACCCCCCATACCTGGCTGTGGTCCCTACTAAGATGGGTAACAAGCGACTTAACAATTACTCGAGTGCTTTGGTAGTGTTTGGGAAGTCACGGTAAGCTAGGATCTAGAGTCATCTTTGATGGCAGTCATTAAACTTTGTGTGATAAGACTTCACTCAAAATCTGACACTATTGGCAACTAACACAAATAATGGCAAGCAACGTACATTTGCTGAATTCACTTATTATCGATCTGAAACACTAGCTCTACGTTGAAAAATATTAGAATAAGTGCTATTAAAATAGTACTTAGCACTATTATAATTTTTCCATGTTTTTTTCTACACTTTTAGATCTATTATATTAAAATTTTCCAATTACTTTTACGAAAATTAGATTGTATATGGATAAATGTAAAAATACGTAATATTATATATTACGTATTTTTACATTGATTAATTTTATTACATTATACTAACTTTGTGTCTAGTCAAAACCAAATTTTTCATTTTTATCGACGATAACAAATTTAAAAAAAATCTTATGAATATTTACGCAGATATATATAACCTGAAAGCTCTGTTTTAGGACAGGAGATTACAATTTCTATGTAAGCTTGTACGTATGGTTATGAGGTTTGAAAAATACTTTTAAAATATTAATTTTCAATATGTTGTAATCAATTGTGAAGCTAGTTAAGACTAGGTTATATAGCGTTGCTAATTTAAACAATGTACTTACTTAGATTTACATTAAGTAATATACAAAGATATCCGTAACACCATCAGGCATCTCAACTTATCTACAGTGATTTACGCAAATTGGACCCAAACTTTTCTTCTATACTCCCCAAGTTTTATCCCGAAGCCAGCGCACTTGCGCACCGCATTCGCGCGAAGTCAGTCGCACTCGACTGCGCGCGCCGGCCTCCGACCCACCGCCCTGGTCGCAGGAGCCATCAACCTCCGCCTCTTTCGCAAAATAAAGAAAAAAAACAATCGAGGCGTGTTCCAAATTCGAAATACAATTTTTAAAATTCAAAATCAAATATGGCAAAGGTATATAACATCGCGCGGTTCAAACAGGAGTAATGGGACTCAATATGCTCCTACTGTCCAACGGGACTTAGTATATCGTGGAGTGTGTGTTTAATATTGTATAAAAGTGTTGTGTGTGTAAATTGTTGTACAAAATTGATTCTATTAAGCCTGCAGATACCCTATGTAAGTACTTTCTCTTTTTATTACATTTGTTATTTTACGTTTTTTTTATCTGTCGTCTTTTCTAAGACTCGTTCTCAATCATTATATTTTCTCCTTAATAAAGCTGTTTGAGGAAACGCTTATTAAATATGAGATTTGTAGGGACATTTTAGAATCCATTACTTACTTCCGGTTAAGAAAATTTCGGCTACACACTAGATATCTATTTCTCTAGTTAACCTTATTCGTGGACACGTAATGCCATTAATCCTCGCTAATATTATCAGGTTGTAGTTGTAAACCTACGCCAGATGCCTTTAGGCAGATTGAAAAAAATATACCAGTGTTACTAACTCGCTAAAACGCCAAAAAATAATATTTTTTCACCAATTATGAACAGACTAAACCATAGAGGTAAAGAGAACACATAGATACTACATACATATCTCACTGTGTATACATAGCTTGCTGTTAAAGGTATCATTTAACGTACCTCTATACGTTAAATGGTATCATCATCAGCTCCTTCTTAGTCTCCACTGCAGGAGCACGACCCTCTCTGTACTACCAGAGTCATGTATTAGCCAAAGCAGTCAGAGAATTTGGCCTCTCCACGTTGGTTAGACGGATCAAAATCGGTCAATTCGTTTAAGCTACAGGACGCAACGATGAAACAGACATACGACACGTGCAAAAAACATTACCTACCATCTGGGTAGGTCAGTCGGATAAAAAAATACCCAAAAATTTAAAAACCTTCCGCCTAGATTTGAACTTTATACTTACTTCCCAAACGTTTTGATAATAGCTATCTCTGTGGCCGTGTGGTTTCCGGCAGAGTAGAATAGAACCACTCCAAGTCTTCCCGTGGATGTCGTAGAAGGCGACTTAGGAAACACAAGCTAAACAAAGCTAACAAACATCAAATAGACCTCTCCAACTCATCTGATCAGCGTGGAGAGTGAAGGCCAAATCCTCTGACTGCTCTGGTAATACAGAGAGGGTCGAGCTCCTGCAGTGGAGCCTATAAAAGACCTGATGATGATGATGAATAGCTATCCATAACCACCTTATTAGCTATACTGCCGATGACGCTGTTAGTTGAAATTATCTTTCTTGTCGAGAAAAAAATAATACTTTTATTTTATCTTTGACAAGTCTTGTTTTATGCCGATATTAAACTGTTCTTATTGTAGTGAGTTTCTTTCTTCCACCATAATGTTTAAATGCCTCAACGAACTACCCTTCCGTGTGATATATTTTTTTAATAAAACCCTGTCCGAGCCTTAAGATGGCCCTTCCCCGACCGACTATCGTCAACGCGAGCATGGTCGAAAAGGTTGTTCCGTCCAGCGCAATGTCAGATAAAGGGGCAAAGCGAAAGAGTCTTGTCCTCGTCCCCCGCACACTTTTTCCTGCCACATGGTAACAAGCTAGTGAGTACGCGAAGACATTGAACGAAAAATAGTGTGCTGAAATTTTACTTAAACTTGTTTCAAGAAATACGTGTTTATTAGTAACCCAAGTTTATGAAAAAAACGTTTAACATCCAGAATCTCCATTACATTTGCAAGGTTTCTAAATAAATATTTTCTTTACTGTTACAATTAATGAGTACATTATAAACGCCCAAAGTTCAGATGAAATTTTTGCCCAAAAGCGGATTTTTGGAGGCTAATACTGAAATTGTTTCCCCAAATTTTGATTTCGCGTTTTGATAGAAACCTAGATATAGTGCACAAGATACCTATTAGTGGTTAAAGAAAGATTTGTTACACCGCCATAATCACGTACGAGCGTTTGTATGAAAAGATAGACGGGTTGGCCGCCCTTAAATTAAATTAATACATTTAAATTCACATAAAAAACAAGCACATTAAGAAATTAACTAAATATTTTAGTAGCAGTGTAATTATATTATTATAATGAGGAGCCCGATGGTCCAGGGGGTGTGAGCTCTATGAGCGCTTACGTATGTTAAACAACCCCTGGTGCAGTCCCTACTTGGATAGGTGACCGCAAGTGGCATAAAAATATCCCGAGCTCCTCCGTGCTTCGGAAGGCACGTTAAGCCGTTGGTCCCGGCTGTCTTGTTGATGGCAGTCGTTAAGCTATGTCAGATGCCTTAAGGCAGCTTGAAAAAAATGTAACACCAGTGTTGGCCACTTACACATACGAAAAAAAATATTATAATGTCAAAATTAGAATATACAAGTCAAAAGTCATCAACATTGTAACAGCACTTTTTCAGTAACAATGATCATAATTGATTTTGAATATAGATATATTCAAATGCCTTTTGCCTGAGCTACAACATAGCAACCAGAGCAGTAAAATAAATGCTTGTAACAGTTTATTTTAGACTGACAATACTAGATGTGTGTGCCTTTTACTGCCAGCCGAGTTACTGAGCCAAGACAGTAAATACAATTAGTACTACGAGTACTTAAATATGCTATAAGTACATGTAATAAACTACAATGGCCTCCGCCACAGAGTAAGAAATATCGCTGTGACATTCTTTGCCGTGTGGTTCCCGGCAGAGTAGAATAGGACCACCCCGAGTCTTCCCGTGGATGTCTTATAAGGCAACTTAGGAAACACAAGCTAAACAAAGCTTTTAAACATCAAAGAGACCTGTCCCACCCGTATGGCCAGCGTGGAGAGTGAAGGCCAAACCTCTGACTGATTTTACTAATATATGGCTCTAGTAGAGCGGAGCGGAGAGGGTCGTGCTCCTGCAGCGGAGGCTGTGGAGCCGGATGGTCCAGTGGGTGTGAGCTCTATGAGCGCTTACGTATGTTAAGCAACCCCTGGTGCAGTCCCTGCTTGGATGGGTGACCGCAAGTGGCATAAAAATATCTCGAGCTCCTCCGTGCTTCGGAAGGCACGTTAAGCCGTTGGTCCCGGCTGTCATCGTTGATGGCAGTCGTTAAGCTATGTCAGATGCCTTAAGGCAGCTTGAAAAATCTGACACCAGTGTTGGCCACTTACACATACGAAAAACAACAAACAAAACAAGCGGAGGCTAAAAAGACCTGATGATGATGATTCTTTGCACTCGTGGCGTTCATTGCTCTGTGGCCTCCGCAAAGCAAAGTATAAGTCGTCCGCGTAAATTAAAGCCTGTGTCACACGCAAATAAATTAATTTTCTATAGGCGTAAGAATTTTGGAAATAGATCCAGTTGTTTTGGAGCCTTTTTAAGAAATTAGTTTTTCGTCTAATAGGTTGCTCCCCTTTAGGTAGTACCATGGTTACCAAGTCAGGTTCTTGTAAAGGGATCTTAGAAAAATTGAGGGAATCCAAAAATTGTGTACACGGATGCCTTTCAGTTTAAACTTATATCTATTTTATAATCTTTTTCCTACTTTTTAGTTCCAGTTTGTACAATTACTTGAAGTCGGTTACGTATATTTGTAAAAAAAAATGTTCCCCCTTTATAATATTCATAATAATATTATACATTTACAATATATCTTTCTGGTCACAAGGCAAAGGCCTTCATTTAACTCCGCAAATACAGGATTTATTCGCCACAGACAAACAGCCGGCCCTATAAACCTATTGTCGGCCGCTTACAATAAAGAGGGCACGAAAGAATACCTTGTGACAATCATTTTAGTACCTAGGTACTCAACTTACAACCTTCGTGAGCCAGTCGTGAATACACAGATACATTCAGAGAGATGAATTGTTTTTTTAAATCGATGGCTACATTGTATTTTGACCAGCAGGCTTTTGACAACTACGGTGTATATCATTTTCAAGGTCACTTTAATATTCATTACGGCTTCGGCATGAATGACTATTTTTATTTTTGATATAAAAACCGTAATGGATGCTAAAGTGACAATCAAATCAATGTACACTGAGTTAGCAAATCGGCCTGCTGGTTAAAAAAAAACAATTTTCGTAATAAATACAGGCAGCTATAAGATTTGAAAGAAACTTATAATAAATAAACATTTTGAATCTTACACTCAAAACACCATCGTGAGTCACGTGAAGTGATACATCTGTACACTTTGTAACGGCATTGTCGGCGGAAACGAACGACGGTAAACAAAGGCTATTAATAAAGCTCTCGTTTCGGGCAAGTACGGTGCGGTAAACCAGCTGTTTTCACGGCATACAGTCGACTCAGTCACGAAATTTAGAATTGATATCATCCGAAACCGTGTGGTTCCCGGCAGAGTAGAATAGGACCACTCCTAATCTTCTCGTGGATGACGTAGAAGGCGACTTAGGAAACACAAGCTAAACAAAGCTTATAAACATCAAAGAAATCACTTTAACCCGTCTAGCCAGCATGGAGAGTATAGGCTTAATCCTCTGACTGCTCTGGCTAATATAATTATATTGGCTCTGGTAGTACAGAGAGGGTCATGCACCTGCAGTGGAGACTAAAAAAAACCTGATGACGATGATGTGTTTCATTTATTTCGTATTATGTATTTTGGCAAATATAGGGGAATGCGGAAATGAGAATTCCAATATACTAACAATATTTACTCTTAGTATTAAATTTATGCTGTCAGAGTAACACAAAGCACCGTAGCGTATTGTATAACTAGATCGTAACGTAATCTGTGTTGTGGGCGACCAACGTCACAAACTTCGTACATTCTATACATATTCTAGCATTGTTAGACACTTCTAACTGTTTGTTGATTGGAAATCAATACTATGTTTATCTAGCTATCTAGTCACAGACTTGTGTTAGTATCTGCCTAGATAGATAGATCTTAGCCGTATAGCTCAGAGTACTATTTGTCACTCATACCAATAAATTCTACCGGCCCAGTGAAGGTAGGTTCCGCGCACTTATTTGTTTGTTTATCGTGTAACAATACATCCAGTCTGGTTAGGATATAACCTATACACGACAAATGAAGTTAGAATTTCAAAATTAAGTGCTATTAATCGTAAGTTTGTCTTGTAATTTTTTTCAACTTAACATTTTCCTTTGAAATTGACATCAATTTATTCGATCAACTGTAATATCCGTGCAGCGGCACCAATGTGCGTCCGAAAGAAAACGAACGTTAGCGCGAAAGATAATTGTGGATTAAATTTTGACATTACTGTTTGTAATGTTTCCAAAATTTTAGTAACATTTTCGGATAAAATCAAACATCAATAACGAAGTAACTTATGAGTAATATTAATTTACGATTTTACCTATTAAATAAAGCAGCCTTCTTTAATAAGCTCTCGAAGTCTTTGTACTATTCCAAAATTAAGGGTGTATATATGAAAATAAAGATGATTACCTGCTTCGGAAGGCACGTTACCTAAGCTGTGGGTGTCAAACGCCTAGTGTTTGCCTTAACCTATCCTAGGATTGGGTCTGGATAGGTTGCGGAGATTAGATAGCAGTCGCTTTGTGTAAGAGCCAGTAACATCGGCAAATCACCTAGGATAGGCAGCGGACCCCGGGTTTTAAAGCGTTACCGCTGAGGATGCAACCGGAATAATTACCACACGAACGAAGTTGCGGGCAACAGTTACTTATGTTATATAGTACCCATCTGCGTTGTGCGAGATGAGCGTCACAACTTCGTACATTCTATACAATATCCTATCATTGTTAGACACTTCTAAGTGTTTATTGATTGGAAATCAATACTTTGTTTATCTATATAGGTAAAGACTTACACAGCTTCGAATACCATTTGCCACTCACACCAATGAAGTCTGCAATAAAAAGTGGCCAAGTGTTTGTTGGTTTGTTGGTTTAGCGCACACAATTTTTTTTGTTTTGCGTTATTCAACAAATAAAATCACATATAATCATTCTGGTTAGTAGAATATCGCAGGCTTGAATCATCTTTTTATCTAAAAAGAAAGATGACCTGCGTCAGTGAGTTCTATTGAGATTTGGTTTCGCACACCCACGTTTTTTTGTTACGACGCTCGGATATATTCCTTTTTTTTTTGTAAAATAAGACACGCGAAAATTAAATTCTTCTTCTTTTCGTGTCGATGGCTCAAAATGTCTAAAAAGTCCTATATTTTATCCCTCCAGTATGTTGCAACAGCCACGCCACTTGCTGAGGCGTAGTTGAGGTCGTACTTTGTGCAGGTAGTGGGGCACATGGGGCACGACATGAGGTGTGACATGGTGTGACAATTAAATTTAAAAAATTATATACTTCATTCTTTTAATAATATAATAAGTATAAAATATTTATATGAAACATTATTGAAATGCAATAATAAGTTGAGACGTTTGAAATTTTGCGCTTGTTCATATTACAATATGTTATGGCGTCTGAAGTTTTGCGCTTTTTCATATAAACAGAAGTGTCGATTATTTGGTAACAATGTCACGTGTTAATTAGTTTTTCATCTCGAAAATGCCCACCACGCCTATATAAAGAAGCTTTCACTTAAAAAAAACACCAATTGATACCAAGAAGAGCCCAGAGCGTCTTAAATATCAAATAGTTTCACGCAACAATAGATCGCATTCAGCAATTTCACAATCGTGCTTGAGGGTGTGATGTGGGGAGCAGATAGTACACTATCAAGATCTACGTGTCTATCAGTGAACACAAACTAGAATCAGATAGAGCTATGGAAAGTTTGCTTACAAGGGTTCCGCTTACGACTAAAAGCTAGCTTACGTATAACTTCATAAAACACTAAATCATACAAAAAATCGGTATCAGAAACTTGATTCTCGCAATTACAACAAATAGAAGGTCGGTAGCGGATTTTGCTATGTATAGGAGTTTGGCATTAACAGTGAACTTTTTAGTCAATATTTTTTAATCATTTCATTTTGTCTGAATAAATATTTTTATATCTATTTATTTATAAGTACATATTTTATTTTAATTAAGCTCATAGCATATTCTTATATATTTTTATTATGTACTAAAGATCTACTGCACTGTGCTTGATATTCTGTGCTGATTAAATAACATGTTTTGAGTTAATCTTATAGTATTGTAGATTGCTGTCGATCGCCACTTAGGTCATGGCAGAATACTAGTGCTTTGCTCGCTTAGCGTGAGTAAAGATTACACTGAGCTTATGACCTTTTTGGATGGCTGCAGCGCACATAGGCTGTTTCTATTTTTTGCTGTATTATATAAATAAAAAATAGTTTAATTTGTTCTCTGTATTAGTATGTGTGTTTTAAGTTATCTAAATAAAGCTTTATTCGATTCTATTCTAGAATCTTTACAACTGGTCAACTGGCAGAGAATGCCATATGGCATTAAGTCTACCATTTGTACACTTTTGTTCTAATTTGTGCAATAAATAAAGTATAATTAAAAATAAAAACTTCGACTGGCTGTGTGATAGTTTACGTCCACCGTGTTGATTTTGAATTAGTGTCACAAAGCTTATGGTACTCCGGGAAAGAATACGAATCTAATGACATCTCACACTCCAAAATCGGTGAAGCCGTTTAGACTGCAGTAGGCAAAAGGAACAGACATACTTGACATACATACATACGCGCGTAAAACGTTACCCTCCTTCTATGTGGGTGAGTCGAATAAAAACAGAAACATTTACCATATTTTGGCAAAGTACACCGATGGATTAATTCATTGATTACGAAAGGTCAATTTTGCCGATTTAGAAATGTTGAATTTAATAGGACATTATATTCTGTACTAACTTTATTTTAAAGATCCGTCCATATTCATTAATAAAACTGAATATAATATTTACACTGTTTTCTGTTTCGAAGTTCTTAATTTTAAATTAAAATCAAGCCAGTCCGTTTCTGTCATATTCCGGATAGATTCTGTAAATATTCATGAAGAGTGATAGACAGGCGAATCCGGCCCTGGGCAGGCTCATTATCATGACAATAAATATGCATCCGTAAATGAAAGTTATAAGACATTTTTAAATTAAAAGCATATTATTATATTCTGGAATGTACTTGCTATATTTTGTCATAAAATTGAATCACTGGTTTCTGTTCAGAAGTTACTGATTTTAATTTAAAAACAGGCCCGTTCGTTTCTGTTATATACCGGATAGATGCTGTAAATATTCATGAGGAGTGATAGACAGGCGAATCCGGCCTGGACAGGCTCATTATCATGACAATAAATATGCATCCGTAAATAAAAGTTATAAGGTACTAGCTGTTGCCCGCGGCTTCGCTCGCGTGATATATAGCCTGTTTCCTTTTCAGTACCCTTACCTATGTATATGCGAAATTTCGCGATGATCTGTTCAGTAGGTAGGGCATGGCAACGTAACAAACAAACTCACTTCGCATTTATAATATAGGTTGGGATAGGATTTAAATTAAAAATATGTGGTGAAAAACAAATTGCCTTGGATTTGAACCACTGTGCTGATGCAGCGAAATCACCCCAGTCAATTTGTATATAAAATATTGTCAGAAATTTATTTTTCATCACATATTTTCAATTTCAACATTGTACCTAGCTACCGCTAGGTTGATAATTTTGTTAGCATAGTAAGGCTAACAAAATAATCAAAAAGAATTAAAGACACATTTAGTCTGACTATATATAAGAGCTAGTAGAGTTACTAATACATAGACTATTTCTGGCAGGAATACTGTAAATATTCATGAGGGTGATAGACAGGCAAATTCGGCCCTGGACAGGCTCATTATCATGACAATAAAAATAACGTATCGCAAGTGCATCCGTAAATAAAAGTTCTAAGTTATTTTTAAATAAAAGCATGTTATTATATTCTAAAATATTCTAGCTATATTTTTTTCATGAAACCGAATCACTGTTTTCTGTTCAGAAGTTCCTCTTTTTAATTTAAAAACAGGCCAGTCCGTTTCTGTTATATACCGGATAGATGCTGTAAATATTCATGAGGAGTGATAGACAGGTGAATCCGGCCTGGACAGGCTTATTATCATGACAATAAATATGCATCCGTAAATAAAAGTTATAAGGTATTTAAATTGAAAATATGGTTATAAGGTAAGGTAAGTTATAAGGTACTACCTGTTGCCCGTGGGTCCGCCAGCGTTTTATATATATCCTATATCCTTCTTAGTACCTAGCCAAATTTCATGATGATCGGTTCAGTAGATACGGCGTGAAAGCGTTACAATCATCCCAGCCAATTTGTTTATCACATATTATAGTAGGTACATGCATTCGAAGCATGCGTAATCATAACAAATTTATTTTTTATCTCATATTTTCAATATCAATATTGTACTAAGCTACTGCTAGGTTGCTTATTTTGTTAGTATGGTAATCCTAACAAATTAATCAAAAGTTATTAGAGACACATTTGT
The DNA here is from genome assembly GCA_963082605.1 of Rhodophaea formosa. Classification (NCBI taxonomy): domain Eukaryota; kingdom Metazoa; phylum Arthropoda; class Insecta; order Lepidoptera; family Pyralidae; genus Rhodophaea; species Rhodophaea formosa. The sequence continues at coordinate 12,692,982 of OY720228.1, read as the reverse complement.
CTGACTATTATATAAGAGCTAGTATAAAAGTACTACAGTACATGAAGAGTAATAGACAGACGAATCCGGCCCTGGGCTGCTCATTATTATGACAATAGACAAACAAGCTTCTAGCTGCATCCCAATATGGTTTTCGTGCCGGAAAATCCACCAGCGACGCCGTGCATGACTTGGTTCATTCTATCATCACCTCCCTAGATGATAAAAAGAAGTGCGTTTCCCTCTTCCTCGATTTAACCAAAGCTTTCGACACAGTGTCCATTCCCCACCTTCTGGCCAAACTTGAAAACGTGGGAATTAGAGGCATCCCGCTCAAGCTCTTCACAGACTTCCTAAGCCACAGAACACAACGTACCAGAGTGGGAGAGTGGACTAGTGACGAATCCCTTATTACGTATGGCGTGCCGCAGGGTAGCATAATCTCTCCCACCCTCTTTCTCATCTATATCGACAGTCTATGTCGGCTCCAACTCCGGGGTGGGAAAATCCTGACCTTTGCCGACGATACTGCATTATTTTTTGCCGGTGAATCGTGGGAAGATACGTTTTCAAAAGCGCAAGAAGGTTTCAACAAGGTTGTGGAATGGCTAACGGGAAACCTACTGACGCTGAACGTCAAAAAGACTAAATATATTCCCTTCGCCTTAAAAACAAATCTTCTTCCTCCAGACAACTTTGATATTCTGGCCCACAACTGCTACCAAAATTGCCCCAATTGCTCCTGTCCGTCTCTCCAAAGAACCGAGAGCCTCAAGTACCTCGGTGTCACAATAGACCACACGCTCACTTTTGGTCCACACGCAGAAATACTAGCTTCAAGGCTAAGAAAGCTTATATACATATTCAAAACCCTTAGACACTCCGCCGATCGCAAAGTCATTAAAATGGTATATAACGCTCTCTGCCAATCGCTAGTTATTTACTGCATAACATCCTGGGGAGGTACGGCCAAAACCCAACTCATCGAAGTGGAAAGAGCCCAACGAGCAATACTCAAAGTCGCTGCAGGTCTACCCTTCCGCCATCCGACGACCGAATTATATAAATACTGGGACTTACTCACAGTTAGGCAATCTTTCGTCCTTTATACCGTCCTGAAGCAACACTCACAAATTAAATTTGACCCAAACTTAAAAACAGACGGTCGAAGAAGGAAAGCTATCTGCCCCTATCTCCCACTGAAATCAGCAACTTCCAAAAATTTTTTCTGTTACCTCGGACCATTCCTTTACAACAAAATTAACACCAAATTTAATATACACCCTCTCCATAAATTTTCATGCAAAACTTTAGTCACCAAGTACCTTAAAACACTAGACTACACTAACACAGAAGAACTACTTAGGCCCAACTTATAAAGCCCCCTTAATTTAACTTAACCTTTCCCTCTGACAAACCGGACGACCTCATTAACTAAACCCCCACCTGCCCTTTAGACCCCTTTCTATCTTATACTCTTGCCTTCCCTGACTTGTAGACCTAATATCACACCACGATAGTAAGGACACACTTCAAACCCCCGGAAATGACCAGACCATTTCACAAACTCCAACACCCCCGCGCGGCACTCCACACTCCACCGTACTACAGGCCTCTTCCTCCCACTCACGCCACACACTCAGACACATACACACACACACTTAGGACACACACGAACATCTCTCACACATCCACAACTATCTTACATAATAACTACTGTCTTTTCTTTTCGTACATCCCACCCACACTCAAAGACTCGCAAAACTACCTCCTAATTGTGCTTCCCAAACCTAGATTAAGTATATTTTTCAAACTGCAAATGTCTCAATAACTTAGTTCAAAGTACTTACCTGGCTTTCGTACACCAAAGTATTTACGCCAACAAGACACTGTGATCCGAGGGAGGGGCCTAGTTACCTGTAGCACAGGCTCCAATAGGAACCTATTTCAGGGACTAGTCTCCAATCAAAGGTGAACATGTCACAATAAAGTACTTACTTTATTCATTAAATCTTTAAGCCTTAGACATAAGTCACCTTTGTAACAGAGAAAAATAAACGTTTTTATTATTAAAAAAAAAAACAATAAATATGCACCCGAAAAATAAATTTAAATTGAAAATATGTGGTGAAAATAAATTGCCACAGGTGGGATTTGAACTGCTTAGCTGATGCAGCTCAAATCATCTGTTTATCACATATTAGGCACGCGCATTGAGAGCCTGCGTACACATACCGTGTGGTTCCCGGTAGATGTCGTATGGTTCCCGGTAGGGTAGAATAGGACAACTCCAAGTCTTCCCCTGGATGTCGCAGAAGGCGATTAGGACACACAAGCTAAACAAAGCTTATAAACTATCTCTTCCTATGACTAATCCTGTTACAGATGGACAACAGAGGCTTAGTATTAATGTTCCGTTAGCAGCCTATGGGTATGAAAACCATAAAAGAACAAAGTATCTATCTGATAAAGTAAGTGAGAAATTTGAAACACGCGCCACCTACGCAGGTAGTATTACACTTTCTTCATTGTAGTATACAACTACCATGTCAGTAGTATACTACTTCAATGGCCCTTAAATACCTACCGACTGCTTACTCTATTGAAATATTAGGGCTGCCAACTACATGAAAAATATTCTCATGCTCATGCCTACACAAAAGTAAAAATGATACGATGATAAAAAATATTTGATTTTATTTGAAATATCATTTAGTTGAAATATCATTTAGTGAAAGTTTATTTTCAATACAATTTATTGTTTACAATATTGTGTTAAAGTTACTTATTTACTTATAACTTAATTTAGTGCCGCCTCCAAAGTGGAGTGCAGAAGAAATGGCAACAAACCGCACAGGGCATTTTACTAACTGTAGGCACTTACAATTTACGACCTACCTTCTTATAACTGAATAGGTATGTGGACTTGAGCTTACATTTCGTTATCAGCAGATGTGATGCGTAAGAGCTCGAGGTTAACTATGATAGCATGCTTAAACAAGCATGCTATCATAGTTAACCCCACTTACAAGGGCACCCCTGCTGCACAAGGGCTTTTGGTTTTACTAGCGCTGCTAAATATGTGAACTTCATTTTCACACGTATTTGTCTGCGGTTAAGAAGCAATCTAATAAAAAAATATTTAATTTTTTTATTAGATTGCTTCAGAACCGCGGACCCACTGCGCCATGGAAGCTCCTTTATCAGCAATGTTCCATTTCAATGGTCCTTAAAAAAATAGTTTAACTGTGCAATAAATTCTAAAATATGTTTTTGACAGAAATCAATTTTTGTTTTCTTTTCTTAAATACTTTTCATTTTATCTCCAGCCTCAGTGTACGTTTTTTGAAAAAATAAATGGCACCCCTAGACATGACTGAGCACACAGTTCTTATTGTGCAATATTTACTCCTGAATACCTGAAAACAAAACATCGTACGAGGGGCAGCCCTGAGGGGTCGTTCGCACGCTAGTGAGCGAGTATGTGGGTCGGCAGGTCGTTGCGTCGTATCACAGAACACTGATTATAGCTCACGGGGTATTCCTTGTAGCGCAACCATTTTGAAACGCACCTAATAAAGCTCAACTAAATTATTCCTCGGAGCGCACCTTTTGGCTGCGCTCACGATAGCAATTTTAAATATTCAAATGTTATACCGCAAAAGCGCACCCACGTTCATAAAAAGAACGTGCACTACTTGTTATCGAATGCTTCAGTTAATTCCCAGTTGTATTCAAAAGTTAAAGATAGGTGCGCGTCGCGGAATAACATTTTAATATCTTAAATTGCTATCGTGAGAGCAACTAAAAGGTGCGCTCCGAAGAATAATTTAGTTGCGCTTCATTAGGTGCGTTTCAAAATGGTTGCACTACAAGGAATACCCCTCGCTCACACCCTCCCTACTAGCGACTAAGTAATAATAATCAGCCCGCGCCCGGCTAGTAGGGAATATAATATAATTCGTGCTCATGCTCAAAAAAAAAGACATAAAATGCCCCAATTTCAAAGAATAACCCATGTTTAAGCGTCGTTTCTTTTCACTACGTAAAATCGTGACGTAAAATAGTGCTCGTAAAATCGTTTGTAGCTTTATGTTGGATGTGGATATGCGTGGAGGGCAGAAAGAGGCGCGCGGATGTGGGTCGGGCCGTCACCGATCGCCTTTCTCAAGGGCTGTGTGTGTAGAGCTCGCGTCTCCCGCACCGCAAGCACGAAGTGAGTAGTGAGTTCTACCTACGCGTTGTCAACCCTAGCGCTTACACCCCGGCTCAGAGTCACCGGTGCTCGAACTAGGTAGTTAGCAAAAGTCGTATTCCCGGCCTGTCAGTTCTAATGTAATCTATATAACAAGTTGTTTTATCTGTGATTACAAGTACATAAGTAAAAAATAGCAGCCTTTTGCATTTTTACAATCACCCTGAAACCCAAAACCTACATAAACAGTACAGCCCCCTGACACGCTTGATTCCTATGAAATGTGTTGAAAAGATGTCTCCTTTTTTTGCAAAGGACAGTGTAGCTAGCCTTGGAAGCGGTGTAAACTTAGCTTCAAGTAATTTATTGACGTCAACAATAACATAACATTGTAAACCAATTGTAAATGTAAATTGACGTTTATGAAATGATATTTAAAATATCTTAAGATGAATAAATTTTTGACTATTGACATCACCAAAGGGCCCTCAGAAGGACGGACTTCGTCTTTGGGCGTTGCTGGTGTGCGCAATGCTTGAAGAGACAGCAAACTCTCATATACCTGATGGACCGCGATTTCATGCATAGCCTGAAGTGTCGAACTGAGAAACAATGGCAAAGCCTTTGGAGAGCAGCAACTCTCATATTTTGCCACATGAGCCGAAAATGCGTCTCTATTAGCGCGCGAGCGACAGTCATATTTCCTGCTCTGTGAGTCGTGCACTTGTGGGGGTCGGGGGGAAGGGAGGACGCGTCATGAACACTGTGACGTGCTGAAAGGGTATTGACAAAATTGTATCACACATTTTGTTGTGAAAATTGTTCGTAGTACGGTAAAGGAAAAGCATTGAAAAGTCTCGTAATAGTAACATTTTTGTTGTTTATAATAGCCCTGCTTGTACAGCGTGTGAATTTCCCTCGACATTTCCTTAAAAGGGTGACTTAGTCGATCCTTGTGAACAACTTTTCCAACGGAACAAATGCTAGGATATAAAAATTCGTCAAGTGCGAGTTTAATTCGCCAATGAAGGGTTCCGTAGAAGCAAGCTCTTAGATTAGCCAAAAACCTCTATGATTTTTCGCCGGCAAAAATAACTTTGTTTTTCATAGTGTTTGTATGAATGACAAAGTTATTTTTGCGGTTTATGAAAAGTGCTATATTTCAATAAATTGGTTTTAGTACTAAGCTTTGATAGTTTTCCTTTCAACTTCGTTATATGTACTACTGCTGTATTTTTTTTCACGTATCCATATATAAACGTTTAGCAGATAGGGGGAGGGCACTTACCTCTAACAAAAATTTGCACTTTAAAACCAAACGTTTCAGAAACGGATTCCTAAATCGAAAAATGGTGTTCTCAACCTCATAATATTTTTTTAAAGACCTATTTAACAATACCCCACACGATAGCTTAGTAGAGAAAATAACAAATTACTCCCACTTTACTCATATGGAATGTACCCTAAAAATTTTTTTCAAGATTATATTTCTACCATTTATTTGCCATGATTAATATACATTCCCATACCAAATTACAGTTTTCTAGTACTTATAGTCTCTGAGTAAAACCGCGGTCAAACAGACAGACAGACAGACATGGCGGAACTATAAGGGTTCCTTGTTTAATACGGAACCCAAAAAAACACTACATATCCACACAAAAGATTACAGCCGCCCGGGTAATTTGTATGGGAATGTCTATTAGGGTTCCGTAGCAATAAAAACGGAACCCTTATATAATACATTCGTCATGTCCGTCTGTATGTCACAGTATTTTTTTAATGATTTCTTAGCATTAATCTAAAAAAAAATCTAAAAGTTGTTCATATTGACAGGCTGAATCAACCCTTCGAGGAATGTCGATTAGGGTACATTTACATGTTATGTTATAATAATTTTGGTAAACTGTATTCCCTCTCCATTTTATCATCTGTTTCTTTGGCAAAATTTATCAAAATTGGTTTAATTGTTCAGGCGTAAAAAGTGCAAACAGACAGACGGTACAGACTAGTACGTTCGAAATATTTTTTTGTTTTTTGATGACCCTTTACTTATTTGATCAAGATCTAAAAATACACTTAGATAACTATAAAATTTGGAATAAAGGGCTACTTATTTACCCGACAAGAATAGTTATGTGTTTTGCGAATATCTTGTGTGTCTGTATTGTCTTTATTACCTCGTATCTTCCAAACGGCAATAATGAATATTGACAGTTAAGATCATAGGCTCGTCTCAAAAACACATGTACTTAAATAGCAAAATCGTTAGGGAATTAAAACCTAAAAGGTATTTCCCCTTGACTTATTAAATTGGACATGAAGCAAGGTCAAATAACACATATTAAGAGAAAAAATCGAAAGCTGTAATTTAATGTAATTTTATTAAAATTCAATAAAATGCCTTGTTGGCCTTTCAGTTTTTAATTTTGACAAACATTTTAATCAAAATAAAAGCTGCGCGTACCATCAAAGAAGGGTCAAAAGCTCAGTCATTTACAGAAAGTTCAGTTTCCAACCCCATTCAAATTGTTCAAAGCGTTTTTAAAACTCCGAACTGAACAACTTTGTTTTACGTTTGTACAACTTCTGCATTCTGGGGATTGTTGAAATTTTATGAAATTTGTTGTTTAAATAAAATTATTTCAATACGGTTTTTATCGCGTTTATTACATTATTTATACACCTAACGTTTCGAGCACTTTACAGTGTTCGTGGTCGCAGGTAGACTCTACTCTACTGCGGTCTACCTGCGACCACGAACACTGTAAAGTGCTCGAAACGTTAGGTGTATAAATAATGTAATAAACGCGATAAAAACCGTATTAAAATAATTTTATTTAAATGTGTAACAATCGCGAAAACATAAAAAAACATTAAATTTGTTGTTTATTGCCACGCTGGTCTGGGAGAGACCGACACCGACAAGAGCTTAGCTTTTAAATTTTGATGATGATGGTCTGGAAGAAAGAAAAAAGTAGAATGTACCAGTTGCTTCTTTATTATTCTTCTGACGAGCTCCGTGGCGCAGCGGTCAACACTGCCTGCGACACAGACGGTCCCGGGTTCGATCCCCGGTCAGGTTAAGATAAAAAACGATCTTTCTCAATTTGACCTGGGTCTTGGATGTTTATCTATATATGTATTTGTCATAAAATATAGTATCGTTGAGTTGGTATCCCAGAACACAAGTTTTGAACTTAATTTGGGGCTAGCTCAATCTGTGTGATTTGTCCGTATATATTGTAATTTAATTAAAACTCTTCCCGCGCAAATCGTAAAAACCGATCGAGGAAATGGGCGTCATGAATCATGTCAATAGGCGATGCGGCTAGCAACCCATCACTATTTTGATTCCTTTCTCACCTACAAGCCCACCAACATGCTAAACGTGACTATTATGTTTTCCCTTACGGGGTAGACAGAGCCCAAGGTCATAAAACCTAAAGGCCACGCTTAGCATATTAGTGGGCGTTAAGGTGGAAAGGAAATCAAAATAGTAATGGCTTGCTAGCCGCATCGCCTATAACGTGATTCTTTAGATTTTCGCCCAATCCCTAGATCGGCTTTTACGGTCTGCGCGGGAAGAAAAGCAGCTGGTATATTCTGTTTTTACTTTTCTCCCAAACCAGCATGGAAGAATTTAAACAAAAGCTTCTATAACTCTATCAGACAAAGTATGCGAGTTCAAAAATTCTCATACTATATCAAGTAAAATCACATTTCCTTTCTTCTTTGTAATTCTTCTCCTTTCGTATATCGTCCAGATCTCGCACAACTGTAAACATTAGTAGTATATATGAATATGTATGTACTTATGTATATATTTAAATTTTACAATCAATATATATTATTCTTCTATCTTGTAATTTTTCCTTGACGTTTTTGCACCTTGCCTGTTATTTTATCTCTTTATTTTTCCAACTACCCTAAGGTTGCCTGGAAGAGATTGCTATTGCGATAAGGCCGCCTTTTGTATATCTGTTTTGTTATTTTATTTTTATGAATGTCCTTTATGTACGCAATAAAGTGTTTAATAAATTAATAGATTTGTTCTTTTAGAACCCCATACTCAAAGGGTGCTAGTGAAACCCCTATATCTTAATTCTATCAAATATGATATTTGTGTGCTACAGCAATACGAAAAGGCCATGACTCAGCGATTCTTTTGCACCGACGTACAAAAGATTTCGAGTTATCGCCGTAGTAGGTACGAGCGCTAAAAAAAATATTACATAAAATATACGTGTATGTTTATAAAATGGCGCCTCCTGTATAGAGTTATACCTTTGGGTATGACAATCATTGAAGAAGATTTAAAGATTTTGCTTCAAAGACAACCAATACGACGACCTGTACAAATTCTTAAATTAACTATACAGCAATTGCAAACAAATACTTGCGCCAAGCGTGCCTCGCGCCTTCGTGTCCCACTTTGTTAATTAAATACACCTCATAATGTCCCCTCAACAAACTGGACTGCATTTTGCGTGTCGACACACCCTTGTATATTTATTATTTTACGTTATGGCTTTAGGTTGGCGCCGTGTGGTTTCCGGCAGAGTAGAATAGGACCACTCCAAGTCTTTCTGTAGATGTTGTAGAATAGCATCCCATTACACAAATTACATATATTGTCTTTGACACAAGTCTCTAACTTACTTTGGGGCTAGCTCAATCTGTGTGATTTGTCCGTATTTATTTTTATTCATTTATATCACTCGGCGCAAGTATTTGTTTGCAATTGCTATAGTTGATTAAACACTACGTAAGGTCGTCACACTGGTTTTATTTTTAAACAAAATCTTTAAATCCTCTCCATTTTCTTTCTGTTACGCGCTTGTACACGAAGCATAAAAATTAAGTTTTAGAATATACCTATACTTAGGGCTTTGGATTTAAAAGCGCAATATTCTAATCTGATACTATTAATCAAATTTTAATTTACTTGTACATTTAATTTACAAATTGAGATATATGATAAATAACTAAATATTATTTTTATTAAATAAGCAAACATTTTTTTTATTAGAATCCGTTAAGCAGGGTTAAGGCCTCCTCTATTTTTAACCATTCTTTTCTATCGTTTGCCTTTAATTGCCAATCCTCTCCTGCTCTTTGAAATCATCGGACGCCATCTTTCATATGGTCTGCCCGTTTTCTTTTTCCTTTGGCCCCTTTTCATACTACGACACTACTCGTCCATCGAGTGTCTTTTGTTCTGGCTAGATGTCCCGCCCATTTCCACTTTAGTTTCATCGAGTGGAGTAAGAAATCAATTCGTTTTGTTATTTTTCTTATCTTAGTGTGGCCCACTTTATATCTTCTTCGGAGTCCTAGGATGGATCGGTCCATAGCTGCTTGGCATGTTCTTACTTTTGGTTTCACCTGTTTAGTATATGTCCAAGTTTATGAACCATACGTTAAGCAGGGAAGGATGCAACTACCCATTATTTTCATTTTTACAGAAAACGGCATATCTCCTTTCATTTCTCTGTGGACCCAGTGTTTTTCCATGAAATATTTAGTCTCCTGATTTGTTTTTAGGGTTCCGTAGTAAACTAGGAACCCTTATAGTTTTGCCATGTCTGTCTGTCTGTCTGTCCGTCCGCGGTTTTACGCAGAGACTATAAGTACTAGAAAGCTGTAATTTGGTATGGGTATGTATATTAATCATGGCAAAAAATCGGTAGAATAAAATATTGAAAAAAATTTTTATTAGGGTAGCTCCGATACAAGTAAAGTAGGGGAGTAATTTCTCTATTTACCCATCGTGTGGGGTATCGTTAAATAGGTCTTTCAAAAATATTGTGAGGTTGAGAACACCATTTTTCGATTTAGGGATCCGTTTCCGAAATATTTGGTTTTAAAGTGCGAATTTTTGTTAGAGGTAAGTGTCCCCCCCCCCCCCCTCTATCTGCTAAACGGTTATATATAGACACGTGAAAAAAATTACAGCAGTAGTATATATACTGAAGTTGAAAGGAAAACTATCAGAGCTGAGTACTAAGTACAAACTAAAAAGTTATAGGCAACCAACTTATAAACTGTAAAATTTCATACTATTTTCATTGTTAGATGTTTTTTGTCGTTAAACTGTAAGGTGCGAGTGTGAACAGTGTGGACTCAAAGTTGTCATTCGCAACTACGGAACCCTGCACTGCGCGTGGCTCGACACGCACTTGGCCGGTTTTTTTTTGGATGATACCTGTTTCCAAGGTAAATATAGGTCTCTACGTATTTACGTATAAGTTTTTCATTTCCTATCTTTATTGCTGGTTTTGTAGAGTTGGTCATCTGTAGTCCTACATATAGGTAATACAGGTAGTACCAAATACTAAAAGTATACAACTCGTCAAGTTAACCCTCTGCAATGCGATAAATTAATTAATTTATTACAAAGAATAAAAATGACTGTAAATAAGAGGTTTTGATTCCAACACTTGTATGTTAGTGAAAATTGGGTAAAGATCATACAAACATAGAAGAAGAGAAAAGAAGAATGAGAGTAGAACTGAACAGGTAAAGAAAGACTGGTGATCAATACTACAGTCTTTCTTTTCTTATGCTTCTGCCGTATGCCTTTCCCTCTCGGAGGCATATGTGTATCTATTGTACGTAAGTTTAATACTCGAGAATACAGAGAAACGAGATATACAGACAGGTGAACCAGTTACTAGGCGATGAGCAACACGGTTTCAGACCTGGGCGGTCTGTAGACACAAATCTTTTATGTTTAGTCGATTATACCTCTAATGCTATGGAGAGGGGGCTCCAGGTCGATGACATATATTTTGACTATCAGAAAGCTTTTGACCAGATCCATAATGACATACTTCTTAAGAAACTCTATCTCATTGGTTTTACCCCTAAACTTGTAAATTTCTTTGCAGACTATTTGAGAGACCGCTGTCAATACGTGAAACATGGTACTCACATCTCCGAACCATATCATACTAGATCTGGAGTGAGTCAGGGTTCAGTTCTCGGCCCACTTCTCTTCCTTATTATGATTCATGATCTTCCACAAGTATTGACAACGGCTAAATGTTTACTTTATGCCGATGACCTTAAACTTTTTTTTGAAATAGCCTCGTCTGACGATTGTATGAAACTACAAACTGACATTAATCTTATACATGACTGGAGTTTGACTAATAAAATGAAATTCAATTTAAATAAATGTTATGCAATGACCTTTGACCGTAAAAGAAATCCAATTAGATTCACCTATTATTTAGCCAGCACAGAAATAAAAAGAGTGAACAATATTAAGGATCTGGGTGTGGTTTTTGATCGGGGTTTGACTTTCAACGAGCACGTGCTTACACTAACTAAAGACGCTTATCGTCGTCTGGGCTTTGTTCTGAGAAATGCCAAGGAGTTCCAAAACCCACAAGTCGTGAAAACGTTGTATAATACTCTAGTAAGAAGTAAGCTGGAATCTAGTACATGCATATGGAACCCCTATCAGGTCAAATACACACGGATGCTGGAAAAAGTTCAAAAGGCCTTCTTGAGATCTTTGTATTTCAAGACATTTGGTTACTATCCATACTTATACCCTACTAAGTTCTTGCTGGGTCACTTGAAATATAATTCCCTAGAAGTGCGGAGAATGCTACAGCAACTCACCACCTGCCTTAAGGTACTACGGGGCAAGTTTGACTGCCTTCTCTTACACAATTTATTATGTGTGTTGTTCGTCCCGGATGAACATACTATCCCGGTGGATAGGCGCGGCCGCAGTAAACCACATGCCACCTTCCATGCAGACAGAGGGCAAACAGTATCGCGCGCTATGTCTCCATTGGTACGACCATTGAGCCACCTCAATGCACTACGTAGCGCCAACATTGAATTTGATTTTAATTTTGACAACTGGTCATCCATTGTACAGGCTTTATTGACTTACTGTGAAAATTTGCCCGATCAGTGGTTTAATACTAATAATTTAAGTGACGATTGTGAGTAACTAATGTGCACATGTTGATTTTTGACATATTTTTATTGTTTTTATTATGTCTGTAAATTTTATTTTTGACTGTCTTTGTTTTTAAATTTATTGTTTTCTTTTATGTAGCTATAAGTAGTAATGCAATTGTGAATGTGTGTGATAATTGTAATTGGTTATAATCGTTTTTATCACAATAAATAAATAAAAATAATACTCACCCACGAATTTAAAACTTAATTTTGTGTATGGATTTTAATTTCCGTGGATTGATTCTTTCATTGCTGTGCACGCAAGTTTCATCGCTGTGGCACGAAATTTTTAAACTTGTTTATCTCATTCGTTTTTTAAGTTATCTGCTCGATATTAAGGATATATTATTACATACATTATCAAAAACTTTAATAAACGCGAAAACTTTTTTAAAAAACTTATAAGTAAATAAGAAAATCCACGGAAATGAAGATTTTGACGGACCTGTTGAAATTCACCCATAACCGAGTTTGACTGCAAATGTGAATATAAACATGAGTAGAAAAGGTTCACTCCAAGTCTTCCCGAAAAAGACGCCTTAGGAAACACAAGGTAAACAAAGCTTCTAAACATCAAGGAGACCTCTCCAACCCATCTAGCCTGCGTGTGGAGTGTAGCCTAAATCCTCTGACTACACTTGGTAATATATAGCTCTAGGAAGCTAATAGGAGCCCGGTGGTCCAGTGGGTGTGAGCTCTATGAGCGTTTACGTATGTTAAGCAACCCCTTGTGCAGTCCCTACTTGGATGGGTGACCGCCAGTGGCATAAAAATATCTCGAGCTCCTCCGTGCTTCGGAAGGCACGTTAAGCCGTTGGTCCCGGCTGTCATCGTTGATGGCAGTCTTTAAGCTATGTCAGATGCCTTAAGGCAGCTTGAAAAATCTGACACCAGTGTTGGCCACTTACACATACGAAAAACAAAACAAACAAGCTCTAGTAGTGGATAGAGGATCGTGCTCCTGCAGTGGAGACTATAAAAAAGACCTGATGATGAAATTAAATTTACAAATTCATAGTAGACGCTCTGTAGGTACTTTCAGAAAGGAAAACCTACGCACTAGCAGTTTTCACTTAAATGTGTATAATTATTGGAATAGCGCAGGAGGTTAATTTAAATAAGATGTAAATGGGCGAGCCAATCTAAACACGAGTGAGACCTATCTGCTGAATAATGCATGTCGTTCGTGGCGACACATAATTAGATAGCGTATGTTTTTGGCGCTAGGATATACAATACTAGCGCTAAATGAAGTGAAATTGATGTATAAGGCTTATAAGGGTATGATTTATGAATCTTAAATGTAACCTTAGTAAGGTTGCATCCAAACTCCTTGTGTTATAGTTACTTTTAATCATGATTATCAGTGGTTTTGACATAAGTACTTAATAAATTAGCATCCTTAACTCACATTTGATTGTGTTATTTCATAAACAATTAGTATTTATATCATTTGGCGACGAGGTGTATTTATTTTCTCACGAAAATAAAACAAAATGTCTTTCCTAGGTAATTTGCCTATATTCGGTCATAAAATAAGTGAGTGGTCAATATTTAGAGGAAAATTGACGCAGTTTCTAAAAATTAATGGCATAACAAAAATAAAAAATATAAAAAAAAATACTTATTTAGAGATAATGTTTTGTTTCATAATTTAGTTGCAACTTTAATTTGATTTTCACATGTGAACATAGCTATAATTTAAGTGGTGAGACAGTTTTAATTCTCTATGTGACATTTGTTGTATAAGTATGTTTGTAATATGGACCAATGTCTGAAATAAACGATATATTATTATTATTATTTTCTTTTCTACATATATAGTTCTCAGCTAAAGCTGGTTTGTTTCCGATATTTACGGGCTATTGCCAAGTAAAAATCGAGCTTTTCATGAAATGTTTTCAACGGGGTCGGGTATTTCGTCAGCTTGCATGAATTTTCGTACAATTCTACACGTATTAAGTATGGCTGCTTTTTGCATATTGACATATGTGTGTGGTGGTAGATCTAATAGTTTTAAACTGTGGTGAAGATGTTTCGGTATTACTCTGGTTGTAGATAGGACTATTGGTACTATGTATACTTTTTGTGATTTCCATATTCTAGTTACTTCTTCTTTTAGTTCAGTGTACTTAATTACTTTTTCGGTTATGGCCTTTACAATATTGTGGGTGTTGGGTATTATTATTATTATTAAAAATGAAATTAGGTATTTATCTCTTCTATGCTGGTCTGGGAGAAAATAAAAAAACGTAGAACGTACCAACTGCTTCTCTTCCGGCACAGGCCGTACAAACCGGCCAAGGGAATGGGCGCAAATCTAAGGAATCATGTAAATAGGCAGTGCGGCTAGTAACCCATCACTCTTGTTTCCCGTTTCCACCTAGCACGTTGGTGGGCAACATGCTAAATGTGACCTTCAGGTTTTATTGACCTGGGCTTTGTCTACCCCGCAAGGGAAAACGACGTGATAGTATGTATGAGATAGCGTTTCATAGACGTAGAACGTAAGTACTACAGGTGATTACGCACGTAAAGCAACCCCGGGTGCCGTCCCCATTTGGATGGATTTTATGCCACAAGTGGCAAAAACATTTCCCTCCTTCTGGGTGGGTCAGTCGGGTAAAAAGAAGGATGGTTCCCATCTATGCTGCCACAGGGCAACGATCTACCCGGCCTTTTTTATTTGTAAAATTAAACCTATATACCTATAGGTTTAATTTTTTTATTTAATTTGTTAATTTATTAAATCATTGTAAATTACTTTCTAATGAATAAAACTACAGGTTCCTACCTAATATAATAAATGCGAAAGTGAGTTTTTATAATGATTTCACGCCCTATCTAATGAACCGAGCATCATGAAATTGAAATTCACATAGGTTAGGCGGTTAGGGTACTGAGAAGTACAGAGTCTATATATCACGCGGGCGGAGCCTCGGGTAACAATTAGTAGGTGCATAAATGCTGTTCAGAATTGCGTATCCGTAACCGTCGGATAGTATTAACTTGATTGTTATTTGTGGCGGACTGTACTCGTGAATATTTTAGTACCATTTGTTGCTCCCAGAAATACCTTAGGGAGGTTTTATACCATGCCAGTTTCGATTCACGACCCATAAGGAAAACATCCTTACCTATTTGATTTGTGGGAAAAAGTTTTTTTATAAATTTCCGTTAGGGATCAGCCTTATTCTTCGAAATAAATGGTTAGAAAGAAAACGGCGTCATAATTAAGAAATTTATTCTGCGAGGCCTTAGACCAACCCTTCAGTAAGAAAAGTTTAACGTTCTTCACTTCTTTTTTTGATTAAATCTAACGTGAGATATTAACATTGTTAATATTTATGTAAAATACGGGTCACTCACGTATGAAGTCAGCTACAGGCCGACATGTTTCAACCTCATCCGGAGGTCTTCCTCAGGGTTCCTTCACTGAGTGAGTGCGGACTGGGAGGACTTCGTGCGCGCTTCTCGGTTCACATTCGCCCTGAGGAAGATCCGGATGAGGTTGAAACATGTCGGCCTGTAGATGACTTCATACGTGAGTGACTCGTATTTTACATATTAATAGTTCTTCACTTCATAAAATACCTTTCCAACCCGTCCAATTCTGGTCTAATGTAATATAAGATTTAAAGATATAGCCTTTTTGACTCGAAAAGAAGAAGAACCCGTCCACCTCTCCAACTCGTCTGGCAAGTGTGGAGAGTATAGGCCAAATCCTCTGACTGGCATATATTTGGTTCTGGTAGTACAGAGAGCGTCGTGCTCCTGCAGTGGAGACTGACAAAGACCTGTTGATGGCGAACTCCGTGGCGCAGCGGTCAACACGTCTGCCTGCGACACGGATGATCCCGGGTCGATCCCCGGTCAGGTCAAGATGGAAACTGACCTTTTTCAGATTGACCTGGGTCTTGGATAATTATCTATATATGTATCTATTATAAATATATAGTATTGTTGAGTTAGTATCCCATAACACAAGTCTCGAACCTTTGGGGCTAGCTCAATCTGTGTAATTTGTCCTTATATATTTATTTATTTATGATGATGAGTTTATAAAACAGTTTGAAGGGTTATCTAGGGCCTGGCAGAACTAAATGTTAAATGATATCTCCGTTTTATATCAAATGACTTATTTCAAATGAGGCACTGGACCTCGTCACTCCTGTATCGTTAGAACGGGTCTCTTAGTGCCACCTGAAAGACACGGATTTGATTCCCGATTGATTAAAGTGGTTAAAATACAATACACAGTATAAAAATCTATAATTACTAAAAATAATATAACATTTCAGTCCTTATGAAAAATAATATTTTTAGTCAGATTGTACTTGAGAAAAAGGAAAAATAAATTAAATAAGTGCTTAAAATGTACTTGAGAAAAAGGAAAAATAAATAAGTGCTTAAAATATATCGCCTTCAATGGTTCAATACCACATTTTCACCTCGTACAAGAGATTATTAAACATCACCTGAAATCAATTTAGGCGTTCAGTGATTAAAATTACCATACAGATGGGGCTATAATGGTTTTATGAATATTTAAAGCGATTAAATTATAGGGTGCTCCCTTTTGTCAACGCTTGATATGTTTGAGTAATTAATTGTTAATATTCCTGATTCCCGTTTTGCATTTTCTATTTTAACACATACATACACGTCTTTCTCCCTTGCGGGGAAGACAGAACCCAGGTCTAGAAAACCTAAGGCGAGCTCCGTGGCGCCGCGGTCAACACTGCCTGCGACACTGATGGTCCCGGGTTCGATCCCCGGTCTGGTCAAGATGAAAAATGATATACCTATCGTTGAGTTAGTATCCCATAACACAAGTCTCGAACTTTCTTTGGGGCTAGCTCAATATGTGTGATTTGTCCGTAACCGTATATATTTATTCAGTTAATATTCCTGATTCCCGCTTTGCATTTTCTATTTTTACTCATGCGTACATGTTATCACGTCTTTCTTACATGCGGGGTAGACAGATTGAAGGTCTAGATGACCTAAGAGCCACGTTTAGTTTGTTAATGGGAGTGTAAGGGAAAACGAAATCAATGATGGGTTGCTAGCCACATCGCCTATTGACATGATTCTTCAGTTTTTGCCCATTCCCTCGATCGGTTTTTACGATCTGTGTGGGAAGAGAAGCAGCCAGCAGCACATTATCAGCATTTTTTTTTCACGAATCCGTAAATAGGAGAATTATATTTTTAGCCTTTGAATCGCAGGGTTCGATCCCCGGCCAGGTCATGAAGGAAAAAGATATTTAGATTGGCCTGGGTTTTGTATGTTTATCTATATAAGTATCTTTTTAAAATATAGTATCGGTTACTTCGTATCCTACGACACAAATTCCTAACTTACTGCGGGGCTAGCTCAATATTTGTGATTTGTCTCTATATATTTATTTATTTTCCCAAGTGACAGGGGCTATAAATTTTGCCAATTTGGCAAGACAGTCATGTTTTTTCCCGTATAAGTCTGTGAAAGTGTTCAAGATCCACAGGCCGCCATTAAAATTCTGCGTCGCCGTCTCATTTGTTCCCGTTAATTACTTAGGAGATTAGTGTGGCGTCGGCGTTGACAAATAGGCTCTGCCAACAAAGAAGACGTAATATATATAGGTTCATCTATAGTATAATACAGATATCTGATAGGAATAAGTTGAATGGTTGACGCCTCCAGAACAATAGAAATAACAACACAAATGCCTAATTCAATAATTAATAAAAAACCAAGCCTATTTCCTTTAATTTTGAACGTTTCCTACTCTATTCTTTGGGTTGTGGGTAAAAAAATAACCATCCTAACAGGTCCTTTTTAGTACTACCAGAGCCTTATTTTAGCCAGAACAGTCAGAGGATTTGGCTTACACTTTCCACGCTGGCCAGTAGGAGAGGTCTCTTTGACGTTTATAAACTTTGTTTAGTTTGTGTTTCCTTAGTCGCCTTCACGACATCTACGAGAGGACTTGGAGTGGTCCGATTCTACTCTGCCGGGAACCACACTTTTAATTCAATGCAAAGAAACAATCGCATACTTCCTTCATATAGGTCATATTAGTATAGATACTCGTAGTATAGTTGAGTTAGCACTACGGCACAAGTTCATAATTACTGTGGCTGTGCGGCTAGTTTCATGTACGAGGAGGAGTAACTTAATCTTTTTGATTTGTCCCTATATATTCATTTTTTCGAATGACAGAGGCTATAAATTTTGCCAATTTGGCATGCCAGTCATGTTTTTTCTCGTATAAGTCTGCGAAAGTGTTCAAGATCCACAGGCCGCCATTAAAATTCTGCATCGCCGTCTCATTTGTTCCCGTTAATTACTTAGGAGATTAGTGTGGCGTCGGCGTTGACAAATAGGCTCTGCCAACAAAGAAGACGTGATCCATATATAGCTATACTATACAGGGTCTTTATATAAAAGTATCTTCCATGCTTTGAAAGAAAAGGAAAAACACAGAATATACAAGCTGCTTTTTTTCCTGCGCACACCGTAAAAGCCGATCGAGGGAATGGACGTTAGGAATCATGTCAATAGGCGATGCAGCTATTTTGATTCATTCTCTCCTACAAGCCCACCAACATGCTAAACGTAGGCCACGTTCTAGGTAGGTCTTCTCGTCCTAGGCTCTGTTTACCCCGCGAGAGAAAAAGACGTGGTAGTATGCATGATGTATGTATGTACAGGGTTTCATAAAGAGATGGGTTGGATGGAAGAAACTATAAGAGATAGAGATAGGCGTTATCCCGCGCTGGTTTTGGACTTTTTTTATGTCATAGGACGGCAAACGAGCAAGCGGGTCACCTGATGGTAAGTGATCGCCGCTGCCCATAGATAACTGTAACACCAGGGGTGTGACAATAGCGTTACCGGCCTTTTATTTTTCCCTCCCAGAGGGGAGAGGGGATGGGCCTTCGGCTCTCTTACTCACCAAACGAAGCCTAGCAGGGATATAGCTACTACTCATACGTCGATTTTCTGTGAGGATGATTGTTTATTACCGGTCTGACCCATCCTCTGACTGCTCTGGCTCATATATAGCTCTCGTAGTACAGAGAGGGTCGTGCTCCTACAAAGGAGACCAAAAACAGACCTGAAGATAGAAGAGGCCCACGTCAAACGTTTCCCTGCGACCTTGGTCAGGTCATCCGACCACTAAACAGGTCACACCCACTAGTAAAATATCAATATCTGAATCTATAAATACCTTATAATAACTTTCAAGTTAATTATTGTAAGTTATATTCACCATTCCGTTCAGAACGTATATTAAGAAGTAATTAAGGTGCTTTAAACTCCATATAAAACAATACACATTGTTTATAAAGGAGGTAAAATGGCGAATCATGGCCATTTCATTCGAGTGAACTGGAGTGTATCGGGGTATTGTATTTAACATGATAAACTGATCGAGAATAAAAGGGTTATGGTTATTTGGCCGTGTGGTTCCCGGCAGAGTAGAATAGGACCACTCCAAGTCTTCCCGTGGATATCGTAGAAGGTTACTTAGAAAACACAAGCTAAACAAAGATTATAAATATCAAAGAGACCACTTTAACCCATCTGTCCTGCGTGGAGAGTGTAGGCGAAGTCTCTCTCTCGTCTCTGGTAGTACAGAAAGGGCCTGGCTCCAGTATTGGAGGCTAAAAAAGACCTGATGAATTGGAATAAGAAGTGATACTAACATTACATTTTACGAGTCGGCAGCCATTGCTAAAATTACAAAAATCATATTTTATTATTACTGGAATGGCTAAGCAAGGGCTGGAGACAATAAAATACTTAATGAATATACGAATGAAAAAATAACGGGGCTATACAAGGACAAAAGCTCGTAAAGCTGTTATTGCTACCCGACAGTACAAAGGGGAGGTTTTGCTTTCAATAATGATATATCCTAAAGTTGCAACATCAAACATATTATAGAGCATTTAAGTTGACCCTCGACATATGTTCCTTTACAGGGGTGACTTAGCCCGCTGGAAAGTCAAAAGAAATCGACATTTCCATACAAAAATGTTCATCCACCCGAGCTTATTGATCCCAAACTGAAATAACTCACTCTTGCCTAGAAAATCCCTAAATTGTACCTACGTGTCGGGAAAGAGTGACGCGGGGAGGCAATTCCATTCAAAATAACGGACTGGTGGCGTCTGTGGCGCTGTAGTGAGCACGCCAGCCAGTACTTACCACTAAATAAACACCGGATTTAATTCCCGGTGCAGGCAAACACTTGTTTAATTTTCCGGGTATTTGTCTGTAGTTCTAGCGCTACCCAAGACTCCCAAGAGTGTTGGCTTCAGGCAGGAAATCACTAAAAAAATTATCGGCAAATAATTTCACAGCGTGAATACAGTCATGAAGCAGACCCCGGGCCCCAAAGCATCACAGAGGATTGCCATTCTTATCTTATCTTCTTTGGGGCCGATTATAAATCGGAAGCACGTCTAACCTTCGGATTATTTTGTACTTATCCCATTCCTTACTCACCCACACGGTGATTCCCGAAGAAGGACTGCATGAGCTTTAGGATATCACCTGGTGCGTAGTGCCTGTAGTCCTCTAGATCAGGATACGCCGATCCGAAGATGTCCAAAGAGTCACAGTAGCACAAGATGTGGAACATTAGCAATATGTTCTTAATTTTTTATAAACATCAAATTATCTATAAGTTCACTGTAAATACCTTTGTGAAGGAAAATAAAGATCTTATTATTATCCATGCAATACAATAAAAGTCCAGGAGAAGATGGCGTATCCTCAGAGGCACTGAAACTCGGCAAAACAATATTACTTCCACGTCTCACCCAACTTTTTAACTCAATTTTAGTAACTGGCATTCTACCCAAAAATTTTTGTCATTCCAATATTATTTTGATTTTTAAAAAAGGAGACAAATCTAACATTAATGATTATAGGCCGATAAGTTTAACGTCACATATTTATAAATTATTCATTAAGGTTTTACAGAATCGTTTAGCCCCTCAGTTGGACCAACATCAACCGCCAGAACAGGCTGGTTTCCGCCCCTATTATTCCACGACCGACCACCTTCAGACACTGAATCAGTTAATTGAAAAACACAATGAATACAAAAAGCCCCTCTACATTGCATTTGTCGACTATACTAAAGCCTTCGATAGCTTAAAACATGAATCTATATTTCAATCACTTAAAAATCAAAACATAGATACCACATATATACATCTTTTGCAAAATATTTATTATAATAGTACAGCCTCTGTGAAAATACATAACCCAGGACCAATGTTCGGCGTGGAAAGGGGCGTGAAACAGGGAGACCCATTATCTCCGCAACTTTTTACAAGTTGTCTCGAAGAGGTGTTCCGTAAGCTGGCTTCAAAATGGGAGACACTGGGCATTGATATCGGCGGCAAAAGGTTATCTAACCTCCGCTATGCCGATGACATTGTCCTTTTCTCCCATTCCGCATCTGAGCTTCAAAGAATGCTTGAAGATCTTAGCACGGCAAGCCTTGAGGTTGGACTTCAGATGAATCGGATGAAGACTAAGGTCATGACCAACAGCACCAAGCGCAAGATCGAGGTAGATGGGCAGGTAATACACTATGTCAAGGAGTATGTATACCTGGGCCAGATAGCTTCCTTCGAAAACAGGCAAAGTAAGGAGATCGATCGCCGTATTGATAATGCCTGGAAGAGCTTCTGGTCCATGAAGGCGCTAATGAAGGGTAACCTTCCACTATGTCTCAAGCGCAAACTCCTTGATATGTGTATCCTTCCCATACTTACCTACGGTGCACAGACCTGGTCACTCACTGAAGATCAGAAGTTCAAGCTCAAGGTTTGTCAACGAGCAATGGAGCGTAGTATTCTCGGCGTACGTCGCGTGGATCGCGTTCGGAACGCCACACTGCGCTCCAAAACTCAGGTCAAGGATGTCGGTGTGAAGTCAGCGCAGTTAAAATGGGACTGGGCGGGACACGTCTGCCGCATGCCACAAGACAGGTGGGCTAGAACGGCTACTATGTGGATACCGGATGGCCGCAGGGGACGAGGCAGACCAAGGAGGAGGTGGCGTGATGATTTGGACGCACATGATAAAGATTGGCGGACTGTAGCCCTTGACAGGAGCCTATGGAAGCAGGAAGGGGAGGCCTTTGCCCAGCAGTGGGACACACAAACAGGCTAGGAAAAAAAAAAAAAAAAAAAAAATTATTATTATATTTTATGTGTCTCATTGTCTCCTCCGATTCTGAGGATTGCCGTTAATCAATTCTCCTTTCTCTACATTTAAGTCGACCAAAATTAAAATATATAAGTTTTAAGGTTCTTTTCTCGTAAGCTATTCAGCAGAACAAAATACTTATTCTTCTCCTGCAGTGGAGACTTAAAAGACCTGATGATGAAGCATGACTTTGCAGTAAACATTCTAATACTGGTAACATCTCATCGATGCACACAACTGCAGTAAACGTCAACTTAGTCGCCGTCATAAAATGCAAGACATGTAATGTAGCATTTATTCAATTCTCCAAGGAATTCCACCGTCTCATCCATAGAGCAGTGAATGTGACTGTCGCTCGCTTGCTACTGGAGACGCCTTTCCAACATATTTCACATGAAAGAAATTTACGTGTCAGTAGCCGTGTGGTTCCCGGCAGAGTAGAATAGGACCACTCTCAAGTCTTCCCGTGGATGTCGTAGAAGCGACTTAGGAAATACGAGCAAAACAAAGCTTATAAACATCAAAGAGACATCTCCAACCCGTCTGGCCAGCGTCGCGAGTGTAGAACAAATCCTTTGATTGCTCAGGCTAATATATGACTCTGGTAGTACAGAGAGCCCGATGGTCCAGTGGGTGTGAGCTCTATGAGCGCTTACGTATGTTAACCCCTGGTGCAGTCCCTACTTGGATGGGTGACCGCAAGTGGCATAAAAATATCTCGAGCTCCTCCGTGCTTCGGAAGGCACGTTAAGCCGTTGGTCCCGGCTGTCGTCGTTGATGGCAGTTTTTTAAGCTATGTCAGATGCCTTAAGGCAGCTTGAAAAATCTGACACCAGTGTTGGCCACTTACACATACGAAATACAATACAAAATACATACAGTACAGAGAGGGTCGTGCTCCTGCATGATGATGATAATGATGAAGCGTGTCAGGGGACGGTGCCGTTGATTCAAGTTTTGGGTTTCAAGATAATTGTAGAAATGCAAGAATCTGCTATTTTCTATTGACTTGTGATACAGCTTACTTTAGAATGTTGTTTATTAACCTTTTAACTGTAATTAAGAAACCAAATCACAGCAGATCAGGGCATTATTACGTTTTTTTTCAGCACGAATTGACAGGCCGAATATGCGACTTTCGCCTTCTAGCCGGTTGCGGGTTGACACGCGGTATGATTATTACTTTCGTCTCTGGTGTAAAATAGAGCGAGCTAGCGTCCCCAACTTAGAGCACAACCCCAGATTTTTTGCTACTTGTAAAAATGTAAGTGCTATTTTGTATGAAAATGGTGCAAGTTCTATTAGATCCTCAGAAATAACAGATTTGTGCTAAGCTATTCTAAAACTTATCCTTTTCGTGCTCTGCTCTGTGTCTCGTCGGTCTGTCGGTCGATAATGTAAATTGGGGTTATAAAGCATGCCGGCAGACGGTCGTAAGCCGTATCGCTTTCCACTCATTTCGCCGTCTAACTATCCTTCTGTAGGTTCTTTGTCTTTTTAACCAACTTAAAAATAAAGGAAGGTTTTCAATTCATCGGTATCTTTTTATTTGTACTTGTACAACGTATTATGCAACGCTCTTGTAACACCCCTGGTGTAGCATTTGTCCATGGGCAGCGGTGATCACTTACCATCAGGTGACCCACTTGCTCGTTTGCCGTCCTTGAGTATGTTCCCCGATCACTCGAAGACTAAAGAGTTCGTTATTATCTAACGACGCAGGAAAATACGGCCCACCGAATGGAAGGAAGGGTTACCGTAGCCTGCGGATCGTACAGTTCATCTTCTTCTTCTTCTTTCGCTTAGCCTTTTCCTATCTTTCATATCCCTTCTAACAAGTCCCATCCAAGTTAGTATGGGTCTTCCATGGACTCGTACAGTTCATCAAAAAATTTTAATTCCGTTTCTACATATATCACTAAACGTGAACTTTGGGTCTTATGGTCTTAGGTAAAATCCTAAAGATGGATAATGAAATATTGTCAGAGAATTTAACCGGGGTATACAGCGTGTAAATTTACTAAGAACATTCCCTTGAAGGGGTGACTCTACCCGTCAATATGAACAACTTTTCCTATGGGCCAATGCTGGGAAGTCAAAAGCAAAAATCGAGATTTTCATACAAATGTGTACGGCCGACCCGGGAGTTTGTATGAGTGTTAAAAAAATAGCATTGGTCCCATAGCAAAAGTTTTTCATATTGGTAGGCTGAGTCGACCCTTTAATTAAATGTCGATGGTAAATTTACTTTCCTCCGTTTTACTCTGTCATATAAAGATTCCAGCCAGCGTGGAGAGCATAGACCAAATACTCTGATTGCTCTGTCTAATATATGGTTCTGTTAATACAAAGAGGGTCGTACTCCTACAGTGGAGACTAAAAAGACCTGATGATGATGATTCAAAGATTCAAAAGATTCAAAACGTTTATTCAGAAAATAGGCCCTTGCAGGCACTTTTTCACGTCAAATCACATTTAAAATTATCTTATTAAATATTATGCATTTACTCATTATTGTTCAAAAGCTACAGACTACTAGCATTTCGGAACCGACCACTGCAGAGAAGAAATGCCGAAAGAAACTCTTTTCAACAGTATAGGTCGCCTACTCGCCTGAAGGGCTTTGTATGATTAATGATTATATTATATTGCTTTCTTTTTTACTTTTCTTTTTTTTTTTCATCTGTTTTCATTTAACAATATTATTATACATTCATTATTTTTGGAACATGTTTATGTTTACGATCGAGTGAGCAAATCAAAAAAACAACAGAACATGAAGTAGTCTCAAAGAGGCCGACCAGACCAGTCCCAACTGGCAGCACCCGTTCACGAGTTGACGTATGGGTCAGCCATCGTTAAACTCAACCATATTAGAGGGAACTCAACGACCCGACACATAACGCCACCACCAGTTTGAACATTTTAGTGAGCATGACTACTCAGCCTCTAAGATATTGTCAAAACAGAAATATGACCCTGATCTACAGTTGTCGATCGCAAACATTTACATATTTTACAATTAATAAATAGTTGATTCTATACAATTTCAATTGGTTGTGAAAAACATATTATTATTATACAAATAGCAAGCGTGTCTCAAACAACGCCAAGGCTCCAAGCATTCTTATCTGCTAAATAGTCATTAACTTTGTAATAAGCTTTTTTTAATAAAATATGTTTTGTAAGTTCTTTGAATTTTGGAAAGGGCAAAGCTGTAATATTTTCTGGAATTTTGTTATAAAAACGAATACTAAGCCCTAAGAACGTATTACTTGTTTTATGTAGTCTAAAGGCTCTTGCGGCAAGTTTATTCTTATTTCTAGTGTTGTACGTATGAACTTGACAATTTTTGACATATTTCTCAATATTTTGATGTACGTGCAGTATGTTTGCAAAAATATACTGTGATGTAAACGTTAAAATTCCAATTTCCTTGAATAACTCTCTTAGGGAATCTCTAGCCCCAAGTTTATAGATTGATCGAATAGCACGCTTTTGCAAAACGAATATACTGTTTATGTCTGCTCCATTTCCCCAGAGCAATATCCCGTAAGACATTATACTGTGGAAATAGCTAAAGTAAACTAGGCGTGCGGTTTCAACATCTGTCAGCTGTCTTATTCGCCAAACGGCGTAAGCTGCGGAGCTTAGTCTTGCAGCAACAGTTGTTATATGTGGACCCCATTGTAACTTTGAGTCAAGAGTTATTCCTAGAAATTTAGTAGAGGCAGCAAATTCTACCACTTCATCATTAATAACTATTTTAGTGGGCAAATGCTTAACATTAGGCGTACAAAATTTAATACATTTCGTTTTTTTGGCGTTAAGAATAAGATTATTAGCTGTAAACCAATCTAATACCTGAGCAAGAGTGCTATTTACATCGTCAAAATTTGTCTTCTGTCTATCAACTTGAAAAACAAGTGATGTGTCATCAGCAAATAACACAGCTTTACAGGCACAGGCATGGAAAGGCAAATCATTAATATAAATGAGAAATAATAAGGGCCCTAGGATGGATCCCTGAGGAACTCCCATTTTTACAACGGACCCATTAGATTTTACTCCATTTAGGCTAACTTTTTGAATTCTATTTGCTAAATATGATTTAATAAGTCTCAAAGATTCATTTTTTATTCCATAATACTTTAATTTATTTAAGAGGGTTTCATGGTCTACACAGTCGAAGGCCTTAGAGAGGTCACAAAATATTCCTATTGCATTCTGCGACTTTTCCCATGCCTCTAGAATGTGCGCCAGTAAAGCAACTCCCGCATCAGTGGTAGAACGACCTTTAGTGAATCCGTATTGCTCACTATGGAAAAGTTTATTCTTATTAAAATATGAGAGCAACTGTTTGAAAATTATTTTTTATATAATAAAATAAATTTATTTTTTATAAAATTATTTTTTATATATGCGTAATATTTTTTCAGCTTTTTGAGATGATGACTGAAGCGAGGCAGTTGTCTTAGTAGGAATTTCAGTAAAAAAATCTTCAAAACATTGAGCAACTTCGGCATCAGTCTCAAACTTTTGATTATTAACTTGTAGTTTTAAAGAATCATTATCACGTTGTTTGATTTTACCCGTTTCCTGATTAATAATGTTCCAGGTCGTTTTTATTTTGTCCCCGGAACTGGCAATTTTTTTACACAAATATAGAGACTTGGCTAACGTACATACTTTTTTGAATATTTTAGAGTAATTTTTGACATAATTTAAAAACTCAGGTCTTCTGTCATATTGTTTCATAGCCAGCAAATCATATAATTTATTTCTACTTTTATAAATCCCTACAGTAGCCCATTTACAGAATTTCTTTTTACTAGATATAGTACGAGTCCTAGCTTTGAAAGTTTTGTTAAATTCTGGGTCTATGGTTTTAACATGGATCTAAGAATAATCAGGATATGCCCTTGGAAAATGTAACAGTGACGCACATAAAAATCCCTACACTCGTGTCGCGACACTAGCGCACGCACACATCGGCACAAAAATCCCTACACTTTTCCCCGGTCGAACGAAATGTCAAATTTCCCAAATGTCAAATACATGCTGCACACATGTGACTTGATGTGACGTAAGTTATGCTTCACTTTTGATGTGTCTAATGCCGGGTCCATATTATTCCTAGGTCCATGGGTTTTAAATAATTTTTCATAAAGAATATGCGGATTATCCCTCTTATCACAAATAATGGGCATTTTTTCTGATATTTTGCTTTTAAATTTATCTATTTTAGATTTTGAAGATGGTCTATAAGTTACTTTTGGCAAATCAATGTTAGTATCAATATCTGAAAAAACGGCTAATAATCCAAAATGATCAGATGATATCTTTTTGACTACTTTTTTTTCAAGAGCCTCACAACTACAAAAAACATTATCAAGACATGTGGCTGACGTTTCTGTTACTCTAGTTGGTTCAAGAAAAAGATATTCACAATCAAAAGACTTAAATAAATTAACAAATCCAATACTTTTCTTGTTACTTTTTAATAAATCGACATTGAAGTCACCACATACTATAATTTTTTTGGAGCCTTGACTTACTTTATTAAGAACATCCTCCATAGTTGTCTCAAGTAAGTTATAATCTGATGTAGGAGGACTGTAAACACATACTATTATGAATTTATCCAGTTCAATACAGGACAGCTCTACTTGCCGTTCCACCGTAAGGCCAGCTACATCCTTTCGCTCTTTACATTTTAGACCATTTCGAATTAAGATTATACTGCCTCCATGGATGGCGGCCTTTCGGGCGAACACACTTGACATACTGTAATTATTGAAATTTAATTGTACATTATGTTTTTCTTGAAACCAGTGCTCTGTTAAGCAAAGTACATCAATACACTCAGTATCTAAAAATAGTTCTAATTCTAATAGCTTGCTGGCCAGGCCTTGCATATTTTGATGAAAAATGCTGAAACGTTTGACTCTGGCCGTTGTCTTAAAGTTTAGTTTAAATTATTACTAGTACTGGCAATGTTAATACTAACATTTTTTGAACTGTCTACATTCTGCTTTGTACAAAGTACTGCAGCAGAGTCTTGTATATTGTAAGCTACTAATGTAGCAATTTGTCGTTTCGATTTTATTGGGAGATACAAAGTATCTCCTGTCAACTTAAGTCTAAAAATAAACTTATTAACATCTAAGTAAAAAATAACGTCGCTATGACGGCACGTCAAATTGTACAAGTGTGGTTGTTTAAATTACAATCAGGTGATTCCAAGTATGGGAAAGCACATATAATATATTTACAATCTGTCTTATTACTAAGCTCTAAAAGCTTGTCAATACTTAATTTTATGTCTTTCTTTTTAACAGAAGAACTATTACCACATAGAATTAATATTGTGGTATTTTTGTCTAAAATGTCACATTTTATATTATTAATTAAATTGATAAAAGGAGCCCCGGGTGAACATGTGTTATATACTATTATATCACCATGAATGTAGTTTTGGATATAGCTGCTCAGACCTTGACCGAGTTGATCTGAATATACTAATAATTTTTTACATAACATTTTCTTATCAAAAGAATTGTCAATAGTACTAATCTTTGTCTGCAAACCAATATTAACATTTGGACACTCTTTTACTTCAAGATCACAGTTCATTACCGTTGATGCGGTGATGTTGTGAGCGGAGTCACACTGAGGTGCCTGTGAGGCAGAGCTACACTCAGGTATCTGTGACGCATTGCTGCACTGAAGTGCCTGTGATACGGAGTCGCACTGTTTGTCATTGCAGTGGGCCAAATCAATTAATGCTTGCGCTGCATATAAATGTAATTTATTCTCATTTTGAGAAAGTTGATATTTTTTTGTAAGGGTATCTAGGGACTCTTGCAATGAGGTAATTTTTGACTGTAATTCATACATCTCAGTGTCATATATACGGCTAGCTAAATAAAGATTTTCCTCACTGTGCTTTAGTTGATTAATTAAACATAATTTTTCTTTTCTTAACTGCACTAAACTCTTATTATTTTTTTTCTTTGAGAGCATTTTCCTAGTACGTTTTATCATTTTATTGATTTTCACATACTTTTTAATTTTTTTATGACTAGTTAAAATAAAGAAATGAGACTGAGGGGTACTTGCAGGTATTTCCACAGGAGGCCCCGAGCCACACTCCACAAGTTCGCTGTATAAAGCAAGAGTGTTGCTACACATTTCATCCTCTTTGCGGTGTTCTAACTCGAGTGCAGATCTTTGTGCATCATGTAAGCTGTGTTCTAACTCGGTTATGCGACTTAGGGCCTGTTCATGTACAATACTGCATTGCATGCTTTGTGATAAATGTTGTTTTAAAGTTATGTTTTCTTCTAATAAATTAGAGCTTTTACCATGTAAAATATTACATTCATTCTTTAATTGTTGATTTTTATTATTAATTTTTTGAATTTCCTCTTCTGATTCGTCCCGTTCACGCAAAAGTTGAGTATTTTCTTCACGGCAGTCCTTCAATTCTTTCAGTGCCTGCCTCAACTTCATTTCCAGGTCTCGGGCTACAGCTCTGCGAGTCATCATTGTGAAGCAGAAGAAAGCAAGAAGTGAAGGAGCTGAAAATTTGTGTCAAGTTAATATACAAAATACTTACAGTTTAAGAGTTGAGGGATTTCTATTTTTAATTTAAATTGACTGTCCACTAAAGCAGTATAAGTTATGTATTGGAATTCAACAACATACAAGTCTAATCTATAATATTGTTTCAGATGTTAGGTACTTAGAACTTTGCCATAAGAATTTGGAGATATAAAAGTTATTTTTAAAAAAGGTATACTGAATCTCAGGAGTTACTCTTCTAATTTAAATTTCTTTTAAGCTTTTGTTATATGTATAATACACTCAACTTTTCAACAATAAAAAAAACCAGATGTAAGTTGCTGCAATATAATAAGTATTATGTAGACTATTTACAATTGTGTTTTGTTACTGCAATTCTACAAATGTAACAACTATGTATTCCTTTAATTTTTATTTTCTCAAAGTAGGTAGTTGTCACTTTGCAATTAGCAAAAGGAATAAGAAAAATGCATCTAATTTCTCGCTGTTTGGTGCAAATACTTAGCTAAGTTTAGTGCCAATTGTCTGTTACCAGAAATGTTTGGTTTTTAGGTCTTTAACTTTGTTTGACAATGTTGTATTGAAACTCAGCTAGTTATGTTGGTGATAGATAACTCATGTGCATATGTTGTAATTAGAAGATGCCTAGCTTATTGTAAATTGATAAAAACTGTATACTCCCCGGTAAAAGTGATGATAATCCACAGTTTCCGAATTCAAATTCGAATTCTCTGTTTGACAGCTGCTGCTAGATGATGATAAAGATGGTAAAATGCTAAAGATTCATCAATACATAGCTCACTGAGGCCATTTTGAAAGAATCACTGAAACACGCAAAAATCTTCCTCGCTCCGACGCGTTCAATCAACACTAAGTGCGCCGTAACGCAGACGAGCAGTCAGCCGTGCCCGCTCAAACAAACCTTCTCACAAAATAGAATTACTACAGAAATCAAGCCGATGATTCTTGCATCCCACCGTCCCTTAGCCTCGCCGTACACAGGTCACAAATCACGACCATAAAACACTCTTCACAACACGGTAGTACAGAGAGGGTCGAGCTCCTGCAATGGAAACTAAAAAAAAAACCTGATAATGACGATGATAAAGATTCTAAAAATACAGCTAAACATAGCTCACCGAGGCCATTTTGAAAGAATTACTGAAACACGCAAAAATCTGTCTCGCTCCACCGCGTTCAATCAAAACTAAGTGCGCCGTAACGCAGACGAGCAGTCAGCCGTGGCCGCTCGAACAAGCCTTCACTTCACACAAAATATAATTACTACAGAAATCAAGATAATATAATAACTACAAAAATTCTCGCGTAGTGCCGCCCCTTAGCCTCGCCGCACATGAACCACAAACAACAACCACAAAACGCAGCAACCTCTTTCCTGTTTTTTTCATACATTTTATTTGTACAAAATGTATAAATAAATGTATGTGACCCCCTGCGTCAACAGTGCGCGGTGATTCTATACTCACCACGTACTAGTGACGCCGGCAGTCACCACACGATCCTTCAGATGGCGGTCATTGTGGCTGTGGCCTGTGTGCGGCGACCCCTTCAATCAATTCAATTATACCCAAATGCTTCATTACCTTAAAAGCTCTGCTTCTGTAAACTCGCCGTTTTGTGCACAGGTTCCCTTAAATTCCCGCTATCGCTTACACTCCGCTGAGCTTGAATAGCATCACGATGTTGCTAGATTTTCTCGGAATATTCAAAGACGTACGTAGAAATGGATAACTAAACATTCTGTATGTACCCATCCCTGCTATGACGTCAAACAAACCGTTTTTAAAGGTTTTTATTCTCATACACAAATAGTGACAAATCAAATCAAAATCAGTTATAATTTATGTGGAATTTATAATAAATCATCATCATCGTCATCGGGTGTTTTTTAGTCTCCACTGCAGGAGCATGACTCTCTCTGTACTACCAGAGCCATAAGTATCACTACATATTATAAAACAAAGTCCTCCGCCGCGTCTGTCTGTCTGTCTGTTCGCGATAAACTCAAAAACTACTCCACGGATTTTCATACGGTTTTCACTAATAGATAGAGTGATTCACGAGGAAGGTTTTAAGGTATAATACATGCCCGGGCGCAGCCGGGTAGGGCTGCTAGTAATAAATAAATATAATAAATAAATATATACGGACAAGTCACACAGATTGAGCTAGCCCCAAAGTAAGTTCTTAAGCAAGACTTGTGTTATGGGATACTAACTCAACGATACTATATTTTATAACAAATACATATATAGATAAACATCCAAGACCCAGGTCAATCTGAAAAAGATAATTTTCCATCTTGACCTGACCGGGGATCGAACCCGGGACCATCCGTGTCGCAGGCAGGCGTGTATAAGTAAAGTAAATAAAAGTAGAAAACTTTAAAATAAGGTGTATTGGTCTAAGGTACTAATTTTATTTAATCTGCGTATAATAATAATGTATAATAATAATATAATGTTTATTTCCACTTCACAATATACAATACCAGGTTTTATGCTTAATATTAGGTTGGATTTACAAGCAGTGTTTGTTTAGGTACCTATGTTGTTGGCGTATATTTTTATAACACTTTGTTGTAATTGGCTACTTGACTAAAAAATTTTTCGTGTCGCTATGTAAAGACCTGTCAAAAATAAACACAATAGTGACCGAAATACATTTCTAAACAAAAAACTTTTTCAGATATAGAAGTTTTAAAGACACATATTTTTAGACGTTAATTTTTAGACGTGAAAACGCACTGCTGAAATGCATGCTGAAATGTGACGTCACAACTTTGTATTTTGTATGGGCGGCGTGAGAACTTTGTTTGGTAGCTATACGAAATATTACGTTTGTGGTAATGGTTTCATAATAAAAGTTGCTATAAATTGAGCGGACTACAATACAGTATAATTGTAATTTAAGATTTTCATACTTATAAAAATGGTCTAATTCACCCAACTTTAAAGAAGCTTTAAGAACACTTAACGAATCGATATCAAATTAAAAGTGTTTTTTATAGTGTTTTTAGATAGAAATTAGTACCATTGTAAACAAATTTTATATAATCTTAACATTAGGCAAATACCGAATTGTTAATTTTGATTAGTTTTGACTTCTTCGTCTGATTGGGTTGTTGAAGAATAGCCGCTCTTTGTGAATATGATTAATCTTTCAAAAGACTAGACTTAGGACCAGGGGTACGATCTTTGAAATTATGGCGTTCGGAAGCGAGCGGGTTTTCCCTACAAAAATTGTTCGATGACGAGTGGTCACCCGTTCAAAAATAGTACCCCAGATACCGATTTGCTATTCCTTATTAACTGTCGTCTATGAAGTTAGCCGCTCTCTGCGAATATGATTAATCTTCCCGAAGCTAGACTCGGGACGAGATGCCGTTTTGCTGAGCAATGCCAGGCGAGGACTGTGAGGGGTTTGGTGAACGCTTAATGGAGATCTGCTGCAGACACGTCTTATCAGTTCGTCTTTACAACAGTAGTAGAATAGGTCTTTAAAATTCTTACTTCTTGTTTACATATTCTTCTCACCAGTGGTCATTACGAAACGCTAGTAGTCTTTCGATTTGCATATAAAAAATTATATGAAAGAAAAAAATATTTGACGTTCAAGAAGAGATACAATTAATTATTCAATTTTAACTTTGACTTAAATGTGAAATATAAAGTTAATGTTATTGTTATAAAACATTCGTTAAGTTGGTATGCCATAACACAATTCTCGAACTTACTTTGGAGCTACCTCAATCTAATAGGTACATCTATTTATTAACCATCTCTGTTACATTCTTCGAAATACAATCCGTGACAAATTAGAGTCTAAGGTACAGGATTAGGGAGGCCATTTCGGTAATTGAGAAATTTTCGAGGAACGGTGGGAGTGGGAAAGACTATCAAGGGCGGCCTGATTCCTGATTGTTACTGTGGGGAATTGAAACTAAATCTTATTAATAAGATAGGCGAGTAGGCGACTAATACTGTTGAAAAGAGTTTCTTTCAGCGTTTCTTCTCTGCAGTGGTTGGTTCCAAAACGCTACATCAGGGTGTCGTTCATGTGCTTTGATATGGCTGACATATCCTGTTTTTAAAATGAATGTGCGTG
Source organism: Rhodophaea formosa (assembly GCA_963082605.1). Classification (NCBI taxonomy): domain Eukaryota; kingdom Metazoa; phylum Arthropoda; class Insecta; order Lepidoptera; family Pyralidae; genus Rhodophaea; species Rhodophaea formosa. The sequence continues at coordinate 12,658,886 of OY720228.1, read as the reverse complement.
TACAATGCAGTCGGCACGATATAGGCAGATATAGAGATCAATGCAATCTTGTTTTAGTTCATGGTAATCGGAAATGTAATGAAAAACATCATAAAATCATCGGTTTATTAAAATCACGATACAACTTACCGTATGTCATGTTATATTATAACCTTGAGTCTCAATATGGGAAATAAATGGTACTAGAGATAGAGAGAACTAAATACCTCTTTTTTTATGGCAGCGCGTCACTTGGTGCGTCCGGCCGGCGGTGTGTACTTTCAAAAAAAAAATATATATATATAGGGACATATCACACGAATTGAGCTAGCCCCACAGTAAGTTGTGAACTTGTGTCGCGGGATACTAACTCAACGATACTATATTTTATAACATATACTTATATAGATAAACATCCAAGACCCAGGTCATTCTGGAAAATATCGTTTTCCATCATGACCTGACCGGTGATCGAACCCGGGACGTGTCGCAGGCTGGCGTGTTGACCGCTGCGCCACGGCCAAAACATATGGCGATTTGATGGCTAAGTATTAGCCATGTGGTTTCCGGCAGAGTAGAATAAGACCACTATAAGTCTTCACGTAGATGCCTTAGAAGGCGACTTAGGAAACACAAGCTAAATAAAGCTTACAAAAATCAAAGATGAGGTATCTTTGATGTTTGTAAACCAACCCGTCTGGCCAGGTGGATAGTGTAGGCTAAATCCTCTGACTGCTTTAGCCAATTTATATGGCTCTGGTTGTACAGAAAGGCTCGTGTTCGTGCAGTAGAGACTAAACAATACCTGATGATGATGACTATTCATTGCTGTTAAACTCACAAAAACTTTTGAGAGCTTTCTATCCAACATTCTATATGAATCGTCACGATGACAGCCGATCAACGGCGATTTTAAAGAGGAGGCACAACAAGAAACTAACTAACCATTGCATCGTGGTTAAAAATACCAGGAGAGCATAAACAAAGTGCAGCTTTGTGCACCGAGCTACAATTTATAGACTTGCTATTGGCCGCTGCACTATTTTTGTGCCTCAAGTAGGTCATGCTCTCGTGCAGTCTGTGTGTTAATTAGTTATTGTATTGTGATTTGATTATTGTTCTGTTCTGGTAGCAAAGGTAGAACAATTATAGTAGAAAAGCGTTTGGAGTCAGGCGAGCTATATTTATGTTTTCAGTAGTTTTTGCGTAAAGGAGAAAGAATCTTCCTTTTTTTTTCTATTAACTATAGAATTAGGCATTTGTCTCCCATCTCACCTGTTACTGAATGTATGAATCTTCTCTCACAAATTTTATACTACTTAATTACTTTGTATTGTGATCAGATTATTGTTCTACCTTTGCTACTTGTTAGCGTTTGGACTCAGGCGTGAATGAAGGAGAAAGAATCATATTTAATGTATGAATCTCCTCACTAACTTTCAAATTAATAAAATTTATACGTTTATTTGTTTATTGTTTATTTAATATATACACTATCATCACAGGTGTCCCTTATTCAATAGCGTACATTAATATTTCATTTTGTTTACGGAGTATTAATCCTATGTATCTAATTCACAATAACTTAATACATATAAAGTAGCCCTTGTGAATTCACTCAAAGTACATCCGAACAAATCTACGCAACTTGCTACCTCATTTAACGTGAGCAGTGCTCTGGTTAAAGGAGCTTGTTTCAGTAGGTTCGTGCGCGCCTGAGAGCACGTGTTTCGTATAATAGATTAAGAGCTAGCGAACCATCTGACTAACCCGTTTCCCACAAAGCTAGAAATTTTTTAAATGATATTTTATTATCTGCTAATTATAAAAGTACCGGTCGGGCAGGTATATCGCGGTTGCGTCATCATCCCTTAAATTTTGGAAAATGCAAAAAAAAATTTTTTCGTAACCTTCTGCCACAAGGCTGCAATTTTAATATGTTATAATTTAAGTATGTTTAAGTCTAAAAAAAAATCGCCAACCTCTTTTGAGGGTTGCAAGTGTGTGCCAGACGATAGCAAAGTTGTCATTGGGACGGTAATTCATAACCTGCTGCCACAAGGCTACAATTTTGAGAGAACATTCTTTCAATTGTTTAAAAAATATATGTAAACAGCCAGACCATTCTAGCGGTTGCAAGTACCTGCCAGACGACGTGGAAGAGCTCGTGAACCACCTGACTAACCCGTTTCCCACAAGGCTAAAATTTTAATATGTTATAATTTAAGTATGTTTAAGTGTAAAAAAAAATTGCCAACCTATTTTGAAGGTTGCAAGTGTGTGCCAGACGATATCAAAGTTGTCATTGGGACGGTAATTCATAACTTTCTGCCACAAGGCTACAATTTTAATATGTTATAATTTAAGTATGTGTAAGTCTAAAAAAAAATCGCCAACCTCTTTTGAGGGTTGCAAGTGTGTGCCAGACGATAGCAAAGTTGTCATTGGGACGGTAATTCATAACCTGCTGCCACAAGGCTACAATTTTGAGGGAACATTCTTTCAATTGTTTAAAAAATATATGTAAACAGCCAGACCATTCTAGCGGTTGCAAGTACCTGCCAGACGACGTGGAAGAGCTCGTGAACCACCTGACTAACCCGTTTCCCACAAGGCTAAAATTTTAATATATTATAATTTAAGTATGTTTAAGTGTAAAAAAAAATTGCCAACCTATTTTGAGGGTTGCAAGTGTGTGCCAGACGATAGCAAAGTTGTCATTGGGACGGTAATTCATAACTTTCTGCCACAAGGCTACAATTTTAATATGTTATAATTTAAGTATGTCTAAGTCTAAAAAAAAATCGCCAACCTCTTTTGAGGGTTGCAAGTGTGTGCCAGACGATAGCAAAGTTGTCATTGGGACGGTAATTCATAACCTGCTGCCACAAGGCTACAATTTTGAGGGAACATTCTTTCAATTGTTTAAAAAATATATGTAAACAGCCAGACCATTCTAGCGGTTGCAAGTACCTGCCAGACGACGTGGAAGAGCTCGTGAACCACCTGACTAACCCGTTTCCCACAAGGCTAAAATTTTAATATGTTATAATTTAAGTATGTTTAAGTGTAAAAAAAAATTGCCAACCTATTTTGAGGGTTGCAAGTGTGTGCCAGACGATAGCAAAGTTGTCATTGGGACGGTAATTCATAACTTTCTGCCACAAGGCTACAATTTTGAGGGAACATTCTTTTAATTGTTTAAAAAATATATGTAAACAGCCAGACCATTCTAGCGGTTGCAAGTACCTGCCAGACGACTATATAATAGTCATGTCGCTCGACGGGAGTGCGCGCGCAACAGACGTGTATGAGTTAGAAAGTTAGAAAGAAACAATATATCTATTGTAGTGTTTGACGGCCTCCATGGGGCAGTGGTTAATCTGCGGCAGGGGTGGACCCTGGTTCGAATTCCGGCCAGGTCATAATGGAAAACGATCTTTTTTATATGTAGGTATTCTGATTTCTCTGAAATTTTGATATCAGGGTTCCTAAAAAACTATTAAAATACGTAGTAATAAGTACCTTCTCACTGTTAAAACACTTATTAGGTACTATGTAGGTACTATCGTAACATAGCCCCATAGTTTCTGCCGCGTGAACGACTCTTAACTACGCCGAAAACTTAATCCATACTTATAACATATAGGGAAATTCGATAGTAACTGTGTCTACCATCTGTTACCTTTTCAAGCTGAAACGGCTGGCCTAAAATGTGGCATGGAGATACTTTGAAACATAAGGACATAAATAAGTTTTGGTCGCGAAAAACGAGATCCACGCGGGTGAAGCTGCGGGCGGTAGTGTGTAATTATAGGGACAAAATATGACATAGATTGAGCTAGCCCCACTCAGGGTATTTATGAACTAGTAGGATACTAACTCAATAATATTATATTTTATAATAGATACTCATAAAGATAAATATCCACAACCCAGGACAATTTGAAAAAGATCGTTTTTCATCATGACCTGGCCGGAGATCGAACTAGGGTCCACCCCTGCCGCAGATTAACCACTGCCCCACGGAGGCCGTCGAACACTACAATATTGTATTGTAATAACTTTCTAACTCTTACAAGTCTGTTGCGCGCGCACTTCCGTCGAGCGACATCACTATTATATAGTCGTCTGGTAGGTACTTGCATCCGCTAGAATGGTCTAGCTGTTTACATATATTTTTTAAACGATTGAAAGAATGTTCCCTCAAAATTGTAGCCTTGTGTACCGTCCCAATGACAACTTTGCTATCGTCTGGCACACACTTGCAACCCTCAAAAGAGGTTGGCGATTTTTTTTTTGACTTAAACATACTTAAATTAAAATATATTAAAATTGTAGCCTTGTGGCAGAAGGTTACGAAAAAATTTTTTTTTGCATTTTCAAAAATTTAAAGGATGATGACGCAACCGCGATATACCTGCCAGACCGGTACTTTTATAATTAGCAGACAATAAAATATCATTTAACAAATTTCTAGCTTTGTGGGAGCCGGGTTAGTCAGATGGTTCACCAGCTCTCCCACTATAAAGCACACTGTATTATCATTATCAACATCATAATGATCAGGTCTCTCTCAAGTCTCCACCGCAGGAGCACATCCCTCTCCGGACTACCAGAGCCATATATTAGCCAGTGCAGTCACAGGATTTGGCCTACATACTCCACGCTGGCCAGACGGGTTAGAGCGGTCTCTTCGATCTTTATAAGCTTCGTTTAGCTTTGTTTTTAAAGTCGCCTTCCGCCGTCGCCGCCGCCGGGAAGACTTAGAGTGGTCCTATTCTACTCTGCCGGGAACCACACGGCAAAATGTGGAGATATTTCAGTCTTAATATCGGTGGGAGCCGGCAGGTGGCCCTCGAGAGCCATTAGAGCCGCCCCGGATCCCCGCGGCACTTCACTAACAGGAACACGATATCATATTTAAAACCAGCTGCGAATTATACCATACTATATAACTTGCTCTTCTTCATTTATTGTAGAGGCATTTATTTTTTCATTTGTTACACATAATAAATACATATCAACACGTCTTTGTCCTAACGGGGTAGACATATATTAATAAAGTAAGACGAAAGGGCAAATTTCTAAAATTAGCCGTGTAGTTCCCGGCAGAGTAGAATAGGACCACTCCAAGTCATCCCGTGGATGTCGTAAAAGGCGACTAAGGAAACACAAGCTAAACAAAGCTTATTAACATCAAAGATACCTCTCCAACCCGTCTAGCCAGCGTGGAGAGTGTGGGCCAAATCCTCTGACTACTCAGGCTAGTATATGGCTCTGGTAGTACAAAGAGGGTCGTGCTCCTGCAGTGGAGACTAGAAAGACCTGATGATGATGATGAAAGGGCAAATTTAGAGCGTATAGTTGGAAAACGGAATCAAAATAGTGATGGGTTGCTAGCCGCATCATCTATTGCTATGATTCCTAGGGTTCTTGCCTATTCCCTCGACTGGTTTCTACAGTCTACGCGGGAGGTGAGACAGCTGTTACATTCTAAGTTTTTTTTTTTCTTTCAGACCAGCGTCAAAGGATGGCGCCACTGACCTTAAAAAAGTAGTGTAATTAAAATAAATAAGTTCATCTATGGAGTACATACAATAAAGCTCTGTCCGATCCTTATAGTTGCGACTCAGACCATCATATGAACAACTTTTTCCTATGAGAATAATGCTGAAAATTCGAAAATAAATTACATTTCAATATAAAAGTATTCAACCGGTCGGGCATTTGTATGAAAATGTGTATTGTTTTTGAAATTTCCAGTACAAGTAACACACGAAAAGTTGTTCATTTTGAAGGGCTGAGTTGCGCGCCTTTAAGGATCGGACATGGTTTTATTAACATATTGTCTACTCTGTGAATTACGTCCTTCTAAATGAGTTATATAAATAATATAAATGAATGTCATAATATTTGCCGTGTGGTTCTCGGCAGAGTAGAAAAGGACCACTCCAAGTGTTCCCGTGGATGTCGTAGAAGTCGACTAAGAAAGCACAAGCTAATATAACAAATCTTTATTAAAATAATTAAGAGCTAAACATTTTACAATACATTGTTGATAAATATAAGGAAATATGAACGAACTGTGCCTGAGCTAGGATAATAATCATGCTGTATTTCAGGCGTTACAATACTTTTTTGTACATAAAACTGAATAACAATAAAAAATCTATAAACATCAAAGATACCTCTCCAACCCCTCTGGCCAGCGTGGAGAATGTAGGCCAAACCCTCTGACTGTCCTTGCTAATATATCGGTCCTGGTAGTACAGAGAGGGTCGTGCTCCTGCAGTGGAGACTTACAAAGACCTGTTGATGATGATGATGATAATGTAAGATTAATATTAAAACTTACGCGACATTTATTAAAAAGCTCGGCTTTACTCAAAGCACTTAGATAGTAGTCAGCATATCCGACAAAAATTAAACGTGACTAAAGCTGGGTTTCTATAATTAACATTAATGACGGTAACATAAATCGTCACATCATTTCCAGTGATACTAACTATAACAAATACTTTATACAGCTTATTCAAAAGCAAATAAAATAGTTCTTTGCTTCTTTACATTTTTGCAGACTCACAATTTTTAAAACAGCTTAGTCTACAAGGCCTATTGGAGTCTAGTATTTCTTAAAGATTTTATGTATTTGTACCTGTTAGGTCTACTATGAAATCATTCATTCAATCAAACATTTACCAGAAAAGTTAAAAGAAGAAAGAAAAATAATTTAAAAATAAACTTAAAAAAAAATATTATCAGAAAACTGCTACTATAGTATTGATGAATATCTATCGGATAAGATAATTTTTAAATAATGTAATTGAATTATTTTTACATTATTTTTTTTAATTATTTTTTTAACTAATATTATAAATCTTGACATTCAATTAATTTTTATTTTATAATTTTGACAAGTGTGTAAATTTGACTAGTCTTGAATTAATAATAGAAAAATTGGATTTTGTAAATAACTAATCTTAAATTGCATGCTTGATCAAACTTTTAAAACAATCTTTTTTTCTCAAAGTATGTACTGCATTAGGAACAAATATAATTTTTTGCACACCTTTCTAAGGTAAAATGTATTGGTACTATAATATTTGTTAACATCCTATGTATTAACCTACAATTAAGCAAATAAAGAATTTTGAATCAATACAATTGTCATATCAACAAACTGGTCTAATAAATAAATTCCTCAATGTTGTGTACCCATCAAATTGTGCAGCATTTTATTACGACATCGTTCTTACAACCGAGCAGCAAATTATAACGTTCTAACTATGTAACTTGCGCCGCTTCAGCAGTGGCATTCACATATTTTATGTAAGAGAACATAACATATACACGCCTTTTTTCACTTATTTCATTTGGCTCAATCGCGGCCATAAAGCAAAAAGGACGCAAAACTTCCTTTTTTATCAAATCAATTAAATTACAACATTTATTAAGACAATACACCTTTATTGGCACATTTTTACCTGAAATACATTATATATCGAAAATAAGTAATAATTATCAATCAGCTTTCCATTCCATGAATCAGCAGTAAAGTCCGACGTAATGACTCGGCTTTAGACACAGCAATGGCTGCTTCGTGCAGGTTTAATGGCAATCTTTGAACATCTCAATAAAGGCGCGAAAAATCTACACCTCACGCCTACGCCGTGTGACACACAGTCTTCTACATGGTTCGTAGAAATATCGAGCCTTATAATAGCTTGACGTTTGAGTGAGCATAAGAAATCATTTGTGTTTTTTTAATTGACAACTTATAATTGAAAGGCCCTATCTTTAGAGAGGTTTTACTAAATAGGTCATTCGTAAACTTATTGTATACGAAGTTCCGGCCGATCATCTGTAACAACTTAGTGAGCCCACATTTAACTGCTTATTTATCTTTGGTGTCAGTTTTACAAATTGTAAGATTTTGGACCTTTTACTAATTGTCAAATTTATATTTATTAATTTCTAAGGGGGGGCTCACTTAATACACACTTTGGTCACGATAAGTTCGACGATGCTGGCCCTGACCGACTGTCCTAACCACATCTGCTGTATAATATACCTTTCGTAAGTCTCCTTTCATCCATCCTCATTATATACGTAAAACATATTGAAAAGAGGAAATGATTCTCAATCAGCTTTCCATTCCATGAATCAGCAGTTAAGTCGTAATGACCCAGCTTCAGACAAGCGAAGGCTGCCTCGTGCAGGTTTAATGGCAATCTTTAAACGTCTCAATAAAGACACGACAAATCTACGCCTCCCGCCCACGCCGTGTGACACACAGACGGCAAGTTTATTTACACAAACAGCCTTTGTAGCGCAGTGGTTAACACGCCAGCTAAGACACGAGGGAGGCCCGGCCAGTTCATGATGAAAAATGACTTCTGTATATATAAGTATCTACAATGACCAATATTTTGCTTCGCTACGCTATGCTTTGTCCTATAATAATAATAATAAAATATTTATTTCTCATCACAATTTTACAGTTAATTGGTACACTTAAATTCAGCAATCATGAAGAATTGTGAGAGGGTGGTGTCTGAGATAGGTTTCAGACGAAACCTGTGTTACAGATCACCACGTATCAAACAAAATATTCATGGATTGAAGGGGCAAGAGAAACAAGTTGGCCTATCGTTGGCCTCATTGAACGCTTCGACTATCATGGATTGATTGGCACCGCAATCCCAAATATTTGTCTGGTTAACCCCCATCTAGCTTATTTTACGTGGCAAGTTTACTGAAAGAAGAAAATGCAAAATTAAAAAAAAAATCTAGACTTGGTCTTATCAGTCAAGAACCTTTCTGCTCCATCGGGCCATTGGTTCTACGCGCTATATGCCCTGCCCACTGCCACTTAAAGGATGATACCTTTTAGCTTGATTCTAAGAAGTCCACTTAGGCCATACGTGTGAATGGCGAATGACTAGCATAGTAAACGAAGGGCACCTATCAACATTTTTGGCAAAATGTGTGGTGGGTAGTAAAGGGTTGCAGTTGGGGTATGCCTTGAAAGATTTTGCAAATTGATTTTAGTGGACTTTATGTTATGAAATTGGTGTAGTTTTGTGTTATAAATGCTCGTGCTCAGGAACAATTTTTGTGAAATCGTTAAAGGATACTGTTTTATGGACTCGTATAGATTTGTCACTAGAAGCTCCCACGAGGCAATCAAAGAACCTACGGCATGTTTGTTTGGTACATGATAAAACTGTACCGTACAACACCGATACTTTGTACCTCATAGATCTGGACATTGGCAGAATCACTGAAACCTCGGTGGAAGCCATAACATAAAGCAGAAGAATATTTTTGGCAGATGCTCTTAGTGGATTCAAATTTATTTTTACATTTTTGAGCACGAAGAGCACCCTATGAATCAGCAACATATCGCTGAGTGACTGAGCAAAAAGATGCAATTTAATTTAATCCATGGCTGAGATGTATTTGTTTTTAATCACATCTATGTAACTTGTCTGTGTGTCACCAAACAGTGACATCAGCGTCACACACGTCAGCACTTAGGGCACAAAATACAAGGATAGCGGAACTGATTCTCATAAAGGAATGTGTTGCCAATAGCCTAAATATAGGCAGGGATAATTTTAATTTGTCTAAATCTATAAGCTAGAATAAACTATTATAAGAATCCAAATATTTATAAAACTAATTTATTAGGCATAATTGAATGTAATTAGTGACTTTTAGACGATATTTTGCGAAGTAGTGACCATTTTATTATAACTGATACTTATTTTGCAAACGCAATGCAATGCTCCAAATTAAAATTAAAGATAGAAGATTTAAGAAAAAACTTTTGACACTATACTACTCTACAAGGCGACTTGTAAAAGCTATATAAAGCCGTGACAAGGCCATACCCCGAGGGTTATGAAAATCATATGGCGGTGAAAAGAAACGAAAATCTTGTTAAGATATTTTCCATACAAAAGTAGAAAAACATATTTTTTTTGTTTTGGTCACACCCCTAATTATGCATAATATTAGAAAGAAAAGAAAGACTCATTGATAAATTTCGTTACTTGCGGCAAAGCCCTTGTATGTCATATGTTCCTAGTACTTTTGTAGACACATCCTAATAATAGCAATTTATTTCTAAACACAAACACAGCTGAGATCATTTCGAACTCTTGCTATGTTCTGCCAGCCTAGTACAATTCAGACACCTACCTCTTTGTTGACACCGCGCCGGCCGCCGCGCCGCTCTTTCAAAGAAGCCGCCTTTCCTTTGCGGCATACGCTTTGCGGAACTTAGCAACAACATTGTTTCACAAATTTGACACTTATGTACTTCTATCGAAGGTTGTAAATCTGTTGCGTTCAAAAAAAAACACTGAACTCGAGTTTTAAACTGGATTAAATGAAAATTTAAGAATCATACACGAGCACGACATGTATCACCACTTAGATTTAGGTACACAATTCAGGTAATTTCCGGCTCAAAGTGTCCTCCACCACGATCTCTGCACAATTGCGCCCTCTTTTGGATTGAGCTTACGACGTTCAAAAGCATATCCGCCGGGACAGATTGAAACGCCGCAAGTATCAGCCCACGCATTTCTTCCGGGCTCTCACATTCCACGGCATACACTTTTGTTTTTATGTAACCCCACAAGAAGAAATCGAGTGGGGTTAAATCAGGTGATCGTGGCGGCCACGCCACGGGACCGCTCCGACCTATCCACACGTCGAACCGCCGGTCCAGGTACGCTCGGCACTCGCGGGCGAAGTGAGCGGGAGCGCCGTCATGTTGGAAAATCATTCTCCTGTAGGCTGCTACTGGAAGATCTTCCAACATCTCTTCCAGCTCAGTTCTTAAAAATAATAAATAATTTTCGGCATTAAGGGATTCCGGCAAAAAAATTGGACCAATGAGCCTGTCTCCAATAATGCCTGCCCACACATTAATCCGCCACCTATGCTGGAAACTTGCCACGCGGGAAGCCTTCGGGTTCTCGTGCGCCCAGACGTGCTCGTTGTGGCAGTTAAAGAGGCCCCTTCTTGTGAAAGACGCCTCGTCTGTCCACAGAATGTTCATGGCCACCGTCGGGTCCCTCGTGACTTCGTGATCGTACCACGTGCAGAACTGAACACGCGAGGCAAAATCCCGAGTCAGGAGCTCCTGGGTCTTCCGGTAGTGGTAAGGGTGTTGCCCATCAGTGTTCAGTGTCTTCCACACTTTCCACTGTGACACTCCTAATACTGCTCCACAGCGACGTGTGCTGGTCGTGGGGTCCGCCGAAAAATGGTCCAGGATCTGGTCTTCCAAGTCACTTCGCCCGCGCGGTGGGCCCTCGCCAGGGCTCGGTTGTAGCCTGCCGGTGGTGTGCAGCCGGTTCACGAGGTTCCTGAAGCACGCGTAGGAAGGAAGCTGACGGGCGTCGGGCCTACCCAACACGTAGCGATCCTCATACAAACGACGAGCAGCCGCCAGGTTGCCGTCGCATGACCCCACACACATAACCATATCATAATACTCCGAATTTGAGTAGTTCATGTTCGAAAAAGTCGATAGTAATGATGACACGAACGCGTGAGATAATCACTCTTTTCGCTAAGAATGTTACCGATCGACTGACTTCCTTCCGAGTTCCGATACAAGCGCAAGCGGCGACATCAAAGTGACCTCTTTCATCTATCCTGTATGCCTAGTACCTACTTAATTATGGTTCCGCAATGCAATAAGGAAAAACCTTTTTTAAAGTATTTTTTCTTCATTTCGTGTAGGTAAGTTAGGTAAGGTCTTACGACCCCACATACCCTGGTGTCAGAGTTTCTAAACCGCCACAAGTGCGTTTGACGTGGATAAAGTAATTTATTTAATTAGACAAAAGACTTCCAGTCTAACTGACCGTCGTGTTTAACGAAGTTTTTGGACAGCAGCTGCGATATCAAAAATCTTTTGAAGATGTGAAAAATCTTACAACTTCTTTACGCATTTTTTTGTATCTGAGGTATCTGTTGTTATTTATGAATCGGTATTCTCTTTAGTGCAAAACAAATCCTATTAAAAAAAATGTTTTTATGTGAAGAGCGAAAAACTAAAAATAATAATTCGTGATAACTGCTTTTTCTGGTCAGTGGGATTCCAACATTGCGCTTGGCGGTACGTGGTCGTTATGAGAGAACTTTATTACCCCAATGGCTGTCAGTCTTGCGCGTTAGTGCCTCGCCCACTGCCACTTCAAGGATTTTAATTAATTCAATTCATGTACGAATAATGTTTTACAAAGCTAAGTTAACATTTAGTTCATCGTTCCAGTAACAGTTAAAGAAAACATATTTATCTGATAGCAAAAAACGGTATTTAAAAAATTTTATACGGAACCAAGCCTAAAATATCATAAAATAAAGCGAATAATGAGAGAGCGAGACAGAAAATTACGTGCATGAAGATGAATAATATTCGCAGAAGAGATAATGCATTGCATCTCGGTAAATTGTTTCTACTTTCGAAATTACATGAATGTTTTTTTGTCTTTTGAAATTTAATTTTAAGTCGATAGAATTTAATTGTTTATTGTTAATTCAAGCATTAATTTATGTCAAGAGTTTACATACCTACGATTTGATATCAGCTGTTTTTACTTTTAATGATGGGCTTCTACTCTGTAAGAAGATTTAACTTTACCCGTAATACCAGTGACATTATGAGGATTTTTTTATTATTATTGTTATTGATATGTAATAAAAATCAAAACCAACTAGCAAGTTTGTCAGAAATCCACGCATAATTAAATCCATTTGTTTGATTCGCCGTTAAATTATTTTTAAAAATTACGATGCTGTTTGCTGATTATGGTTTACGTAAGTAAATTATTTCATTTAGTGATAATCACTAATTGACAGATTTTAAATTTTAGTGATTGAACTACCACTTAAATTAAAAATCTATCTCTCAGAGACACAAGGATCTTAGGCAATGATTATTCGTTATGGTCGTTGTTTAGTCTTTGTAATTGTAATTTCTTAGCCCCTGGTATTCTAGGTCATTGGTCAAATGATAGTAAAAATTGTAGATTTTCGTAATGATGAATGACAACAGCTGATGTAGGGTTGGTACCTTAAGATTTTTGTCTAATTATGAAATGTTAATTAACTCGGTATTGTGACGCTTTTTTTACAAGATGTTATTTTATCTAGCATGTCCATATGATACCTTACATACCACTTTTCGCTATATATAGCTCTTACCAGTCACCTTGTATACATGAAATTTTGGTCACTTAAAAGGCGAGGTTCCGTTCGTCTATATGAACCACTTTTCACATGGGGTGGGTGCGGCTAAACATTTTTATATGGGATGGGACTGTATTTTTTTATATACCTATTTCCTTAAATAAAAATTTTTCAATTCGACGGGCTGAATCACTCTATTTGACCCTTCAAAGCGATCAAATTTCACCATATTCAGTGGATTTTAAGCAACTGGCCGGGCAATGTATGCTTAGTTTAAAGCTTCTGTACCTTCAATAATCTATGCTCAGGGTGACCAGCTCATGCAAATACCGGGACTAAATAATTTGTTATGGCCACATTACAGGGTACAGATTCAATGTCTCTGCCTAGAATTCAAATTGTATAGACCATTTTATGGACATTGTTTACGACTATAGTCTGTAGAATCTATAAAAGTTTATGATGGGTGTCTGCAATTTAGTGTTCTCCTTAAAAATTGTAAATTCTATCGCAGTTAATTATTATTATTGCGTTCCATCTTACTGATTGCTACATAAAAATCTATGACTCCATAAAATCTAATGTCATTCTGAAGAAATGATAGAAATTGTAAAGTATTTATTTTCAATAGGTACTACAAAACTAGGGTTGTCGATGTCAAGTCGGCCAGACTCAAATGGAACTGGGCCGGGCATGTTTCCCGCATGCATACAGATAGATGGGCCCGAAAAGGGACCATGTGGCTTCCTGATGGACCTAGGCGTAGGGGTAGACCGAAGATGAGATGGCGCGATGAAATCGAAAGGTTCTTGAAAGGTTGGCAGCAAGTTACAGTGGACAGGGATCAGTGGGGAAAAGAAGAGCAGGCCTTTGCCCAGCAGTGGGACACAAAAGCAGGCTAAAAAAAAGATAGTACAAAAAAACCTTTCTTTTCTCGTCGTAAAAATCTTCTTCTTCATTAGAAAGTCTTTATTAATTGATTACTATGGACCATATTAATCCTACACGTACCTACGTACAGAGAGGGTTGTAGTGGAGACTGATAATTCTCTTATCAGTGTCAAAAGACCTGATGATGATGATGATTTTATAAAAAATTAGATATACAGGGTGGAATCGAATTCGACGCATACGCAAAAAAAATTACACGTAAAAACATATTTGCGTCAACATTAAATCACGGGTTGGGTATCAGTCTATCGTCACTTGTTTTGCGTAAATTTGATTGACGGACCGATTGATTTAATACTGTTTAAACGAATTAATTTTACAGTGTATTTGAAAATTCAGTCCTGTTTTAATTTTTGGTTTTTATCTAAAGTAATAGTCTCTTTCACAGCGTTTGAGGTAGTTATTGAGTTTTCGTTAAATTTGAAAAATATGTGATTTTAATTTACTCTAAAATTGGCTTAAATTACTTTCAATCATGGGTATAGTAGTGAAGTACAAAATAACTCAAAGGTTAGACGTGCTTCCGATTTATAATCGGCCCAAATAAAGATAAGATAAGATAGGTATAGTCTATATTTAAAAGGATGCCAATGAATTAAAAAACACCTGTATAAGGCCTTCCTAACATTAAATTATTGTTTTTAATTGAAACATCTTTTACGTTATAAAATCTCAGCAAATTAAACTAAAACCCGCCCAAGATATAAGTTACAAGTGGCTTAAGCTCTCGAGCACTCTAAGTTACCTCAATGCCTGTCATTCAAGACAATAGAGCTTAGACGAAGCTTGGAGAGCTTGAGCTTAACAAATAAACGATTGTGATGCTCCTTTATCTCGCAATATATTTTGATGAGGGCTTTAAAAACACTTTAAATTTATAGTCTACGTACAATTTTAATGCCATAGCTGTTGAAGCTTTTGCAAGAATGAATAACTAATATGCATACATATACTCATATACATATTATTATGTCCTCACAAACTTTTGTATTTTTAGGGTTCCGTAGTAAACTAGGAATAGCTTCGCCATGTCTGTCTGTCGGTCCGTCTGTCTGTCTGTCCGTCTGCGGTTTTACTCAGAGACTATAAGTACTAGAAAGCTGTAATTTGGTATGGTTTTGAATAAAAAATGTACTCGAAAATGTAAAATTTCATACAATTTTCATTGTTAGATGTTTTTGATCGTTGAATTGTGATGCGAACAGTGTGAACTCAAAGTTGTCATTTGCAACAACGGAACCCTACACTGCGCGTGGCCCGACACGCACTTGGCCGGTTTTTTTTTATATTGGTAATCCAATCCCGACTAATATTATAAATGCGAAAGTGAGTTTATTTGTTTGTAACGCTTTCACGCACTATCTACTAAACCGATCATCATGAAATTATGCATACACATTGTCTGGAGTACGAAGAAGGACATAGGCTACCTTTCATCCCGGAAAAAAGTACTGTTCCCGAGGGATCGACATTAACGCAAGCAGAGCCGCGGATGAAAACCAGTATAATAATAAAGCAATTGTATTTTAATAGGACTTTTATCTTTAATAAAGAAAAAAAACCGGCCAAGTGCGTGTCGGGCCACGCGCAGTGTAGGGTTCCGTAGTTGCGAATGACAACTTGGAGTTTACACTGTTCACACTCGCACCTCACAGTTAACCGACCAAAAACATTCTAACAATGAAAATTGTATTTATTATTGGCGTTTCTTTAAAAGTATCAATTTACATAAATATGTTTATGTACATGGAGCACACATGGGTCTATCGCTTAGCATCCCGCCTCCGAACTAGGGATAAACCTGTATCTCGAGAAATATCTGTATCGCGAGTGTACGAGCCAAGGCTGTACATATAAAAATGCAACGCATGCAACCTACTTTTGGCCACGGCCGTCGCATCTGTACTTGTAACTTTAGTGTACAAAATAAACGCATAGACGTCAACACGTATCTTTGATTTATAATAACTTAACTAGTGCACTCAAATAACATATATAACAATAACTTACCTTCATCGTACGGGTTTCAAACTGAGGCTCGTACAGCGAGTAAGGCGGCGAATGACATTTTACATTTTCGAGTGCGTTTTATAAGTTGGTTGCCTATAACTTTTTAGTTTGCACTTAGTACTCAGCTCTGACAGTTTTCCTTTCAACTTCAGTATATATACAACTGCTGTAATTTTTTTTCACGTATCTATATACATATAACCGTTTAGCAGATAGAGTGGGGAACACTTACCTCTAACAAAAAATTTCACTTCAAAACCAAATATTTCGGTAACGGATTCCTAATTCGCAAAATGGTGCTCTCAACCTCACAATATTTTTCAAACACCTTTTTAACGATACCCTACACGATGGGTAAGTGGAGAAAAAAAAATACTCCTCCACTGTACTTGTATGGAAGCTAATTTTTTTCTACCACTTTTTTGCCATAATTAACATACCCATACTAAATTACAGCTTTCTAGTACTTATAGTATCTGAGTAAAACCGTGGACGGACAGACAGACAGACAGACAGACATGGCGAAACTATAAGGGTTCCTTGTTTACTACGGAACCCTAAAAAGAAAAAGTTGAAATTCTATTATTTTAGTAAAAAATATCCTTTTACTTTAGCCTCAAAAGCGTCAAATTAACTAAAGCTTTCACAAGAAATAGCAACTGGCTTAAAGCTCTCCAGCACTCAAAGTTAACTCAATGACTATCGTTCAAGACAATAGAGCTGAGTTGAGCTTAATAAATAAACGTTTCTCATGTACTCTTATCTAGCACAATATTTTGAAAAGGTATTTGAAAACTTTTATTACTTAACTTGTTAAGTTAAGCATACTTCGTCTTCTGCATTCCGCTTTGGAAGCGGCCTAAACTTAGCCATAAGTAATTATTGAAGTCAACAAATTTTTTTTGTTGTATTAACAAAAAAAATTGTAAGCACAAATATGACAAATAATAAGTGTTTAAAGAAACCTATCACTACATATTATAAAACAAAGTCCTTCGCCGCGTCTGTCTGTCTGTCTGTCTGTTCGCGATAAACTCAAAAACTACTCCACGGATTTTCATACGGTTTTCACCAATAGATAGAGTGATTCACGAGGAAGGTTTAAAGGTATAATACATGCCCGGGCGCAGCCGGGTAGGGCTGCTAGTATTAAATAAACGATTGAATCTTGAATACTTTGTTAAGTTGTTTCCAGTTTGGCTAAGACATTGCAGGCATAGATCACCTGATTGTCAGATAAGAAAGATGATTCCGTACTTCGGAAGGCACGTTAAGCCAGTGGTCCCGGCTGCCATCTGGTAGTCGTTAAAGGATCCACGTCAGAAGCCGAGAGGCGGTTCCGAAGAACTCTGACACCAGGGTAGCATGGTCGACTGACCGTGTCACTTACACGAAATGATAATGATGATGATTTAACTTAGCGTTAAAGATTGTATGTTTCGTGTAAGTCAAATGTTGGAAACTAAATCGAAACAAATTTACCGTCATAAGTTTGTTTCAATTCAGCTTTATAAGTACATACATTTTTATGTTGAAATTCTATCAAAAAGTAATTGTCAAAACTCTAAGGAATCATATCCACATGCGATGCAGCTAGCAACCCATAACTATTTTGATTTACATTTTTAATTTATTTGTTTTTGTTTTTCGTATGTGTAAGTGGCCAACACTGGTGTCAGATTTTTCAAACTGCCTTAAGGCATCTGACATAGCTTAACGACTGCCATCAACAATGACAGCCGGGACCAACGGCTTAACGTGCCTTCCGAAGCACGGAGGAGCTCGAGATATTTTTATGCCACTTGCGGTCACCCATCCAAGTAGGGACTGCACCAGGGGTTGCTTAACATACGTAAGCGCTCATAGAGCTCACACCCACTGGACCATCGGGCTCCTCTCTCTACCCCGTAAGAGATCAAGACGTGGTCACAATGTATATGTATGAAGGTTTTAAGGATCATCGTATAAAGGGCGAACTTAGTAAATTGCCATTCATCACAAGCTTTGTATAGTTCTGGTTGTTACTAGAACCTAACTGCTGTTGTTATCTAAGTCAGATGCGTCTAGGGAGCTATAAAATACTGACAAAAGTACCTATATTATCTCAAATAGCAGAGTAGTTTAAGCGGAGTCCATGTCGTAGTGGTTAACACGCCAGCCTGCTAGAGGGGCACAAGGTTTGATTCCCGGCGCGGGCAGAAAAATACTTGTACTTATATTCACTGGTATTTGTTCACTGTTCTGGAGATACGTAAAGTGTTGGCATCAGGCATGCAGCCAGCTGTAAAAACTGTTGCCAAATCATACCTTAATTTTAGAACAATCTTACTATCTCACTTATTTGCTATCACACACAAACAGTTACAGAAGAGAAATATAATAATGTACAAAAGTATTGAGTCCTTGGTACATGTATGAACATACAATGACTCTTTGGTTTACAAATTATAATATTGCATACTAGATGCAGATAGAAAAACATAGTTATTTCTTTTTTAATGTTTTTATCGCTCTATTATTTCCTGTTAATAAAAACAACTACTAGCTACGATTCGTAGCTGACCTCTACGAGCCTCTACGCAGGCTACGCCGTAGCACTGAAGCCACGCGCTACGATCCCCAAGAGACATGACCGGGTCAATATTTCAGTAATAGCTGCCTTGTACTATCGGCCTTCTGAGTTCATATGTTCTGTTATACCCCTGGGCATCATATCCAAAACCCTGCAGCATTCCCGATTTTGAATGCACTTTACCTTATTTCCATCCGCTTTTACCACTCAACAATAAAGCTTGAAATTTCAGATTTGTGATTGTACCTACCTACTTATGTTGTAATTTTTTTTATTTAATGTTTTATTTTTGTGAAAGCTTTGCCAAATTAAGATGACCTAACTGCACCAAACGCTAGCCTAATTCAGAAGCCTATTATCAACTGCTATGTATGTTTGTTTGTTCCAATTATTCAATCCCTATGTTGGCTCGTGATCAATGTCTAGTGGAGAATCCCTTGTTTTTCCGTGGCAACCCGTGAACTTTTTAAGGCTGTGGTTTTGTCCTACTATTCCTAACTTAATGAAACATAATCTAACTTCCTAAATAGCTATCTTTGGGTGTATGCACACTATTACTGTGAATATAAACTTTACTTTAATGATGCGCTTATGAATTTACCTACCTAATAAATACTTTTAATTGCACTGTTTCTTTTTGTTGCCCGCCTCTAGTAATTTACGATTTTGCCTTATTATGGAGAAGTTTATTAATAATTAACATTATGAAGAAAGATATCTACTAGTATGATCCTATCCTCAATAGCTTACTGCTTGCCTGCTGAATATAGTCATAGTATAAGGTACCTATCAGAAATGTATGGAAGTATTAAAATTTAAGATTATTGATTTATAAATTTATGTTTCCCTACAAGGTTGGAATCACATCCCAAGCTGCCTAATAGCATCTAAGATAAAATAATGAAAGTATATGTTATAGTATAATCTAGATTTGGTTATGTTTAACGTTTGTTTATCAGACATACAGAGTTGCCTAAAAACATCTATGATAAAACTATGAAAGTATGTGGTTTGTAATAATCTAGAGATAGTTTATATTTAAAGCTTGTCTATCAGACATTTAAGCTACCTAAAAGCATCTATGATAAGACTATGCCAGTATGTGTTATAGGAAAATCAAAGTATTGTCAAATATGTTTATGATTCTCTTGATGAATGATATCTAATAAACATATCAAGCTGCCTTAAGACATCTATGAAGTGATTAATGTATTTTATGTTTAAAGTAAAATCTAGGATTAATAGTTTGTCTGTCTGTCATTGTGAGGTACTCTCAGTTCAGTATGGTATGTGTATGTTTGTATGGTATGTATTTATAAGCCCAGCGTGTTATTTTAACGGCTAGGTCGGCACCCCTCCCCGTACCGACTATACGGCTCGACTCCAGAATTGGACACCAGTTCTACCGTATGCTACTCTAACACTTGAGAAGAAAACTAGGGAAACTCATACTTGAGTTAACATAGTGCCTATATCTACTGTCAGTAGAATAGGTAGGAGACAAGAGGAAAGACAAAGTGTCTTCAAGCGTAATATCTGTCTACAGAGGATCCTTTAAGGACTCACTCTGGTCGCTGGGCCGAGCTCATGTCTGTAAATCTACCGAGGTAGGTACACTTTATATTGTGTAAAAGCAATTGAGCTCAGTTTAATTAAACTAATACAGATATTACTTAATTCTCTTAAGGAGTTTTAATTCAAAAGGGGGATTTGTCTGTCTGTCACCCTAGGTAGAGCATATCTATTATAAGAAATGCTACAATAATACTTTAACTAGTATTAATTGTTAACTATTTTATCTATGTTCCCATTACTTAAGGAATTGATTATAATGGCAAATCTCTTACCATGATCTCAATTATTGGCATTATTATACCCTATCTCTAGATCTTAGAGACAGATTGAGATGAAATGTCTATTCTCATTCAAAGTACATTTACATCAGACTTACTAGTCATTATAACACCTTCAATAGGTTTGTGATTTGTAATGTCCATTGGTTTTGATATGTAGGCATGTGAGTAAATCTTATACTCGGCCTTAATAGTATAAAATGGACACTACTTATTAAGAATTTCTTATTTATTCCAGGATTAGATAGTATCATGTTCCGTTTATGTACTTATGGCTTGGCAATACCTCAATATTCCAGGATTTACATGCAGACCGTTGTACGGACTGACACCTCCAGTTCAGAGAATAAAATGATGTTGCAAATAATATAAGGTCATTGTTATTTCATATGGACGACCATAAAGTCTGATTAATTGTTCTAAAGACAATAAGTTAGGATATCCATGTAAATAGGTAGTGAATAGACGGATCAGTCTCAATCTTTTGTGAAGTTAAACTAGGAATTTATGCCATAGCAATTAAATTCTATTGAGCAATGTTAAAATCCAAAGAAAAGTGTGTACTATTTTCAAACACAATGAATATTGTTAATGAATAAATGAACTTGAACTTTACTTATTGAGTTCTATCGGAAATTCTAGTGGTAACTGTTTGGAAAACTACCCACAGTTAAAATAGTTATGTTCTGGCAAATATTTTCCACCAAAAGTTTAATAGTTAAGACAAAGATAGGAATCTCATTACCTAGATTCTACACAGCTTAGGGAAATAAGGATTTACTCAAAATTTTTCATAAAGCATAAAGTTTTCTCAACAATTTCAAAATCAAATCTACCCTTAGTAAAATGGATATTTTGCACAAAATTTCACAAATCACGTTACAACATGGATTAATACAATAAAATACCTTCAAGGAGAATCCAATCTCCCTAGCGGCCTCCAGCTAATAATATGTGCAAAAACTTACCCCATTAGTCACTGACTTTAAATGTATGAAATGCTAAATAATATTGATTTCAGTATAACCTGAATTACAAACCGTACGTAACAGACTTTAAATAGGTATAGGTACGAAGTAAAGAACACTGATTCTAGGTAAAAATGCTTAAAAGGATCCAGCGGTGCCTTCGCGGCGTATGGCGACCAGCATGGATTCTCTCTAAATACTTTAAACGAGAGAGATCTCTACGGAAATACTATCCAGAGATTCCAGAGCTCAAAATCAAAGGAAATCAAAACGTGGACCGATCCCAACTATCAATGATTTTGGGCCTATCTCCTGCCAGATCAGGTCACCATGGACAAGCCTGGACTTCCAGAGCGATCAGCAGCAAAATCAGAAGTCGGTCACAGCTCCAGCATAATGACACCCCAAGATATAAACTCGTAGAAAATTTGAAATAAACTGTCCCAGGAATTGCAGGTGTCCCCGTTTTGTTAAGAATTCTCCCACCCCTGCTTCTTAACATCCCCATCGTGATTCGTCGTCGCCTTTCTGAAAAACTGGGATTCTGGTTCAAACGTTCCCATTGGCTATTAGAGACTATACTTCCGCTTATTTTCAATCCTCATAAACTCTTACTTTAAAGTATCATCGTAAAGTTTTAGGAAATTATCATAATTATTTTCTTTTATAAATTCTTTCCATATATTCATTAATTTCAAAACTAGTTTGTCTCATTTATCAATTTTCCAACTTTTACACGGCAAAAGGAAATCAACCAATTAAGTACTCATTATTTTACCATGAATGATTTCTTTGTCAAAAGGACCAATAAATTTAATGTTATTTAATAAAAATATAAGTAAATCTTAATGGAATTATTGATTTAATGTTAACCATTATTTATATCTTTATTGGTTTCTAAACTAAGACTTAATTTTACAGACCAATCAAATTATGAACGAATGTCAATGTCATAGTTTGGCCTATTGTAACCAATAGTTTTGTAAACAAATTATAAAGTTATTGTATGATTTTATCTCGAATTTAAACTACAGTGAGTTATTGTATGATTACAGTGCTTTTGTTAATATTTGAGAATCCGAACGCGACACATATATGTGTTCCGTTACAGCCGACCCTTCAAATTTAGACTGAAGCGACTTTCTCAAAGGACCTGGAGTCGAAATTTTACCTAATTTAAGTTTAAATTACATTCTCAAATATTTCATTACTTTAGTTTATTTAAATATAAGCTAAACAACCCCTTTTTTTTCAAACCCCTTTTTTATTAAAAATATTATTCTCCCAAGATCTTCGAAGTGTGTAGCCCTAGTGTGTGTGTGAGAGAGAACGAGTGTGATGTGTTTTTAAACCAAGGGCATGTTTTCCTTTATCAGAACTACAGATCTGAGCTAATACCTTCGTTTATAACCAACAGCAACCTTCCTCAAGGCACATCCAAAGTTAGGACGGAGTAGTTTGTGAAGCTACTGACCCTAGTGATCCTATCATGGGCATATGATTTGATTCAACCTTACAATCAAAACTATATCCACCATTAATATCCATCCTTGAACCCGATCCACCCTTATAGTGAAAGACCGTTGTAAGCCATACCCAAAAGTCATACCCAAAGCTTTCGCTCAAACAAATTCCAACATATCCTTGGAGAGTGGGGCGGGACCCGATGAATATCAGTGAGCTAACTGATTGTTAGCTTCTTGTGTAGTGTGGAATTTTATACAGGTGTAGTCTCACGTGGGATAACATATGGATAGTCAATATCCTTCAATTTAACCTAACACCTTAATCCCCCTGTATAAAACTCATGTTTGTGTAGTGTATATTCTAAATCTTGGGCAAATAATATTGGTAATCTGGTTTCACATCTGGTATAATCCAAGGCCCTTCCTAAACACTGCCCCCCCCCCCCTTTATTACCCCGTTATAATCAAAGTTGTACATTCCTCCACACTTTTACATTCTTGCCAAAAAATATATCAGCGCTCCACCAGATTACTGAGTAATAATCTCATTAATATAATGTGAAATGACTAAGAAATAATCTAATAGTTTCATTTAACAAATTAAGACAAGAGTCTATGTGGACTGCAAGAACCGCGCATCCCGCGTTATCCTGCATAATTGTATGATCTGCATGAACCGCATGAACTGCATGATCCGCGCAATCCGCAAGAACTGCGTGAACCACAAAACCAACACAACCTGCATGACCCGCTTGAACCGCATGAACCGCAAATCTCACGTTACTTTAAAATTTATAAGAACCTATTTGGTTTAATTAGAATTTAATTTGACTATTTATTTGTATTTATTTGAATTTATTTGAATTTATATGAGTTTATTTGAATTTATTTGAATTTATATGAGTTTATTTGAATTTGCTAAAATTTATTTGAATTTATTTGAATGTTTTGAATTTATTTGGATTAATTTGGATTAATTTGGATTAATTTGGATTAATTTGGATTAATTTGGATTAATTTGGATTAATTTGAATTTATTTGAATTTATTTGAATTTATTTGAATTTATTTGAATTTATTTGAATTTATTTGAATTTATTTGAATTTATTTGAATTTATTTGAATTTATTTGAATTTATTTGAATTTATTTGAATTTATTTGAATTTATTTGAATTTATTTGAATTTATTTGAATTTATTAAAATTGATTAGAATTTATTTTATTTTTGATTAGGATTTATTAAAGATTATTTAATTTTTTTTTTATAATTTCCGTCAATTTTCATATATTTATTTAAAAATAATAAGATATTTAAATTCCTATTTATAATTTAATCAAGATATTAGTAATTTATTCAATTGGCAGCATATTTTAGATATTTATAATTATTAGATTAAAATTCACCCCAACAATCTTTTCTACAACGGTAAATCCCAGACTCTACGTTTACGAAATTCCTATGTCTCCCAATATCAGTGATTCGGAACCTGAAAAGGAATGTTAATATTAGTATTACAAATATTAGTTAGGATGGATACCAAATATTATCACTATCAAGCCTGGCACTATAGATAAGGCTTATCGAAATATCGGTATCGATAGTTACGATTACGAATACATGGCTCAAGTGCACAACACTATAGTTATTGACTATCTATTACCACTTCACTATCTTATGGTGTTGACATCCAATCAATCTACTGTCAATGTCACCAACGTGACAATGGACAACGTGGCATTGTCAAAATGACAATTCATTATGATAACCTAACCTATGTTTACTAAACGATTTCAAAAATGGTTTTTCCCTTAGTTTCATTTACAATAAAATGGAAAATAACTGTAAAACAATAGAAACTATGTCAACAAACTATGCTGTATAACCTATGGATTCCTCATGTAAGTACAAAGCTGTCTTACGTTAAGTTCTGCACGACCTTCATTGTTTTAACTGTAAAGAACTATTTAGCTCTACAATACTAACTCTACACCATTTAACAATTGTTTTTCTACAAAATAACACAAATAGTGCGACCCTATCACGGACGTTACCCATTAGCAACTAAACTTTGTTTACTTTCATTGTAAACATACCTAGTACTAACATGCATGTTTTACTTTCCAGAATATGAATGATGTATCACGAGTATTGAAGCTTCCTATGTAATGATAAGAAGAGACTATAGATAAGGAAAGTTGTAACGATAGACAATAATACAGTTTACTGTAATTTTGATATTGGATTGGAGCTACCAAGTTATCAGAAAGACCCTATGTAACTGTTATTGAAACATATTACAAGTTATTGGAAAGATCATACATATGACTGCTGATGAAGCATACCTATTACCAGTGTGTAAACTAGGTGTTACTACTTTCCTAAATATTCTACTTAAATAAGTGTATATGAACTAACAGTGACCAAAGTATTTAAAAAAATAAATACTTAAGTGAAACTATATTGCTTATTTTATTTTCAAGTATATACCTGTATATAATTTCATAGTAATCAAACACATAGTAAGTAGTATTAAAACACTTCATTACGTAGTTATTATCAAAACAAAGTTCTCCGCCACATCTGTAAATCTGGCCGCAGTCAACTCAAACTACTGCACTTCTACGTTACTATTTATTTTTAAGCCCCCCCTCGATAGTAAGCCGTCGCCACTCCACTTTATTTTACCTTACAATCTAACTAAATATCCGCTTTAAATTAATGTTAAGCCCAAAAAATTTGATAAAAAAAAATTTTTTTTTTTTTTTTTTTGGAATATCTGTATGTAAGCAGGTATAATGTCCTGGTGACAGGAATCTTAATTTGCAATGTTACTTCTGAATGTGTAAGTTCCTGTAAGTCAGATAAGCTTTCCCCTGAGCCACGAGACTCGACACAAAACTACCCTAAATCTTTATTTATTTAAATAACAGTATTCAAACTTAAGTAGCTAAAACAAGCAACATATTGAAATTATGTACCTACTCCTCTTTCTAGCAAAGGTCCCCAGCCCTACGACAAGTCTTGGGTTTGGAAGTTACTAAAGGCTGTTCATTCCCTTACTTATAGAATTAACAATATAAATGTCTCACTCATTCCTACAATATAACATTTTCTTATTATAACTTGTATATTACTACAATAAATTATATTACCTAGAAAGATGTATAGCATTAAACCTTCCTTTTTCCTTATTTGTTCTCGGATAAACCAACAGATAGGTATTTTTGTATAGATTAGCTGTTATTACATAAGGACTCATTTAATGGCTCAAATTTTTCAGTCATTTTTTCAATTATTGTCAGAGTTAACTAGCTTCCTTACTTTAACTAACTGTCCTATCTGACATTGTGTAGGTTTATGTTTTATATAGAAATTACTTATCGACTCCTAATCTGCTTTTAAGTTTTCTCTAACCTTTCTGTTATAGAGACTAGTCTGAATATCAGTATTAACTCTACCATAACTAAGCCTAGTAGATTTATCATTTAAAATGACAAGGTGTAAATCCAGTACTTTCATGGAGAGTATTGTTATACAATGTTTCTAAATTTGACAACAGGACATCCCCTCAACACCCTTTTAACTTGTTTAGTAAGACCTTTCCAATAGTATCTATCCCTTATGTACTTAATTACCTTATAATATATATATCCCTTCATGACAAAATACTAGTGAGGTAGTAATAGTTCACGTCCGTATTCTATCTAGTTTATAATTAATAGACGTATAGGTATTAATTTTTATTTTCAAAGTAAAGTTTCACAAGATAAAGAAAGATTTTAACAATAAGTTATCAAATAAGTAATGGATACCATGTTAGTTTTTATACTAGTAACGACATCTACATTTATCCAACATTTATCACAGTAATCGACAACATTTAACTCAATAGTTCAATTTGCAACTCACCGAGCGGTCACAAGATGGCACTAGTGAGGCAACCTAGGACTATTTTCTATACAAAGGCTTTATTTGATTTTATCGCGACGCTAATTTTATTTATCTTATAGGAAGATCTACAAAAATAGGGAAATTTAACTAAATCTATTATTTATTTTACAACCAGAGGTAAGAATTTGTCTAAAATGTTATCGATAGTGTAGAGCATCATTGTAAGTATGGCTCTATGATGGTTTCTTCGCCTGACATGTCAATGACAACAACTTTTAAATGTCAAACATGACAGCTGTCAAAGTAATCTTTTAACAATACGACACGCATATTTTGATCATATTTTAAAGTATTATATTTGTTTCAGGTAATTAAATTGATAAACAATACGACTAACAGAAAACACGACCCTAATACTTTATTCCAAGGTGATGTTATAGAGGAACTACAACAAAAACAAATAACAACAATGAACCTACTCAGTGCAACCAAAACGTGATCTATTCTCCTACATCAAAACCAGAACCTTTTATCCATGCCGCGGTAACAAATGTGACCAGAACAAGCTAAACTCGAGAAGAATCCAGCCCCTCCAGTCACCTGGTGGAATTGAACAATGGAACAGCTATTTTTCTTACCAAACTAACCTAGGCATGTATGCATCCCTAAATGCAATGATTGTTGTCTTATTATTAACCTGCTACCTCTCAAATCTAGCTAACAATTAAAATCCTGGACACGGAACACGAAATTGTACCTACCTACTTATGTTGTAATTTTTTTTATTTAATGTTTTATTTTTGTGAAAGCTTTGCCAAATTAAGATGACCTAACTGCACCAAACGCTAGCCTAATTCAGAAGCCTATTATCAACTGCTATGTATGTTTGTTTGTTCCAATTATTCAATCCCTATGTTGGCTCGTGATCAATGTCTAGTGGAGAATCCCTTGTTTTTCCGTGGCAACCCGTGAACTTTTTAAGGCTGTGGTTTTGTCCTACTATTCCTAACTTAATGAAACATAATCTAACTTCCTAAATAGCTATCTTTGGGTGTATGCACACTATTACTGTGAATATAAACTTTACTTTAATGATGCGCTTATGAATTTACCTACCTAATAAATACTTTTAATTGCACTGTTTCTTTTTGTTGCCCGCCTCTAGTAATTTACGATTTTGCCTTATTATGGAGAAGTTTATTAATAATTAACATTATGAAGAAAGATATCTACTAGTATGATCCTATCCTCAATAGCTTACTGCTTGCCTGCTGAATATAGTCATAGTATAAGGTACCTATCAGAAATGTATGGAAGTATTAAAATTTAAGATTATTGATTTATAAATTTATGTTTCCCTACAAGGTTGGAATCACATCCCAAGCTGCCTAATAGCATCTAAGATAAAATAATGAAAGTATATGTTATAGTATAATCTAGATTTGGTTATGTTTAACGTTTGTTTATCAGACATACAGAGTTGCCTAAAAACATCTATGATAAAACTATGAAAGTATGTGGTTTGTAATAATCTAGAGATAGTTTATATTTAAAGCTTGTCTATCAGACATTTAAGCTACCTAAAAGCATCTATGATAAGACTATGCCAGTATGTGTTATAGGAAAATCAAAGTATTGTCAAATATGTTTATGATTCTCTTGATGAATGATATCTAATAAACATATCAAGCTGCCTTAAGACATCTATGAAGTGATTAATGTATTTTATGTTTAAAGTAAAATCTAGGATTAATAGTTTGTCTGTCTGTCATTGTGAGGTACTCTCAGTTCAGTATGGTATGTGTATGTTTGTATGGTATGTATTTATAAGCCCAGCGTGTTATTTTAACGGCTAGGTCGGCACCCCTCCCCGTACCGACTATACGGCTCGACTCCAGAATTGGACACCAGTTCTACCGTATGCTACTCTAACACTTGAGAAGAAAACTAGGGAAACTCATACTTGAGTTAACATAGTGCCTATATCTACTGTCAGTAGAATAGGTAGGAGACAAGAGGAAAGACAAAGTGTCTTCAAGCGTAATATCTGTCTACAGAGGATCCTTTAAGGACTCACTCTGGTCGCTGGGCCGAGCTCATGTCTGTAAATCTACCGAGGTAGGTACACTTTATATTGTGTAAAAGCAATTGAGCTCAGTTTAATTAAACTAATACAGATATTACTTAATTCTCTTAAGGAGTTTTAATTCAAAAGGGGGATTTGTCTGTCTGTCACCCTAGGTAGAGCATATCTATTATAAGAAATGCTACAATAATACTTTAACTAGTATTAATTGTTAACTATTTTATCTATGTTCCCATTACTTAAGGAATTGATTATAATGGCAAATCTCTTACCATGATCTCAATTATTGGCATTATTATACCCTATCTCTAGATCTTAGAGACAGATTGAGATGAAATGTCTATTCTCATTCAAAGTACATTTACATCAGACTTACTAGTCATTATAACACCTTCAATAGGTTTGTGATTTGTAATGTCCATTGGTTTTGATATGTAGGCATGTGAGTAAATCTTATACTCGGCCTTAATAGTATAAAATGGACACTACTTATTAAGAATTTCTTATTTATTCCAGGATTAGATAGTATCATGTTCCGTTTATGTACTTATGGCTTGGCAATACCTCAATATTCCAGGATTTACATGCAGACCGTTGTACGGACTGACACCTCCAGTTCAGAGAATAAAATGATGTTGCAAATAATATAAGGTCATTGTTATTTCATATGGACGACCATAAAGTCTGATTAATTGTTCTAAAGACAATAAGTTAGGATATCCATGTAAATAGGTAGTGAATAGACGGATCAGTCTCAATCTTTTGTGAAGTTAAACTAGGAATTTATGCCATAGCAATTAAATTCTATTGAGCAATGTTAAAATCCAAAGAAAAGTGTGTACTATTTTCAAACACAATGAATATTGTTAATGAATAAATGAACTTGAACTTTACTTATTGAGTTCTATCGGAAATTCTAGTGGTAACTGTTTGGAAAACTACCCACAGTTAAAATAGTTATGTTCTGGCAAATATTTTCCACCAAAAGTTTAATAGTTAAGACAAAGATAGGAATCTCATTACCTAGATTCTACACAGCTTAGGGAAATAAGGATTTACTCAAAATTTTTCATAAAGCATAAAGTTTTCTCAACAATTTCAAAATCAAATCTACCCTTAGTAAAATGGATATTTTGCACAAAATTTCACAAATCACGTTACAACATGGATTAATACAATAAAATACCTTCAAGGAGAATCCAATCTCCCTAGCGGCCTCCAGCTAATAATATGTGCAAAAACTTACCCCATTAGTCACTGACTTTAAATGTATGAAATGCTAAATAATATTGATTTCAGTATAACCTGAATTACAAACCGTACGTAACAGACTTTAAATAGGTATAGGTACGAAGTAAAGAACACTGATTCTAGGTAAAAATGCTTAAAAGGATCCAGCGGTGCCTTCGCGGCGTATGGCGACCAGCATGGATTCTCTCTAAATACTTTAAACGAGAGAGATCTCTACGGAAATACTATCCAGAGATTCCAGAGCTCAAAATCAAAGGAAATCAAAACGTGGACCGATCCCAACTATCAATGATTTTGGGCCTATCTCCTGCCAGATCAGGTCACCATGGACAAGCCTGGACTTCCAGAGCGATCAGCAGCAAAATCAGAAGTCGGTCACAGCTCCAGCATAATGACACCCCAAGATATAAACTCGTAGAAAATTTGAAATAAACTGTCCCAGGAATTGCAGGTGTCCCCGTTTTGTTAAGAATTCTCCCACCCCTGCTTCTTAACATCCCCATCGTGATTCGTCGTCGCCTTTCTGAAAAACTGGGATTCTGGTTCAAACGTTCCCATTGGCTATTAGAGACTATACTTCCGCTTATTTTCAATCCTCATAAACTCTTACTTTAAAGTATCATCGTAAAGTTTTAGGAAATTATCATAATTATTTTCTTTTATAAATTCTTTCCATATATTCATTAATTTCAAAACTAGTTTGTCTCATTTATCAATTTTCCAACTTTTACACGGCAAAAGGAAATCAACCAATTAAGTACTCATTATTTTACCATGAATGATTTCTTTGTCAAAAGGACCAATAAATTTAATGTTATTTAATAAAAATATAAGTAAATCTTAATGGAATTATTGATTTAATGTTAACCATTATTTATATCTTTATTGGTTTCTAAACTAAGACTTAATTTTACAGACCAATCAAATTATGAACGAATGTCAATGTCATAGTTTGGCCTATTGTAACCAATAGTTTTGTAAACAAATTATAAAGTTATTGTATGATTTTATCTCGAATTTAAACTACAGTGAGTTATTGTATGATTACAGTGCTTTTGTTAATATTTGAGAATCCGAACGCGACACATATATGTGTTCCGTTACATGATGTGTACTTTCATTTTGCTTTGTTTTCTTACTTTAAGATTCCTGTTATGTTTTTGTATGATTTGTTTTTGTTTTTTGTATTTTCTGTCACTGTATAAATACTACTGTTTATCTTTAAGTGCGGGTAGTAAACACCTGGTTCAGTGATGGAGAGGCTGGTAATCTGTCATACAGGTTTTCCTAGTTCAGATACCAGTCACTCACATAGATTAATCTTTACAATGCATGATACACATATTTGCTATGTATACTTGTATAGAATACACATGGTCCAGTGTTGGGAGGCTGGTAATCTGTCATACAGGCTTTCCTAGTACGGACACCAGTCTCTCACTCTACGATTACTGTATGTTACATCTAATTGTTGTGTACATCTATTTAATTTCTGTGTGAGAGAAGAAATAAAAATAATTTATTATTATTATATTATTATTATTATTCCTAAATATTATTTATTCGTACGATTCCCGGCAGAATAGAATAGGACCACTCCAAGTCTTCCCGTGGATGTCATAGAAGTTATAGGAGACACAAGCTAAACAAAGTTTGTAAGCATCAAAAAGACCTATCTAACCCGTCTGGCTAGCGTGGACAGTGTAGTCCAAATACTCTGACTGCTCTGGCTAATAAGGCTCTGGTAGTACAAAGAGGTTCATGCTCCTGCAGTGGAGACTAAAAAAGACAATGATGATAATTAATTTCGGACATTATTACCCACGACGGAACGGAGCAGATATATGCGTTTAGGGTGAGAGATGTTTGTTTGTGTGTGCGTTTGTGCAAAGTAATGTACCTATCTTCTTAACTAATGATCAGATTTTGATGCGGTTTTCAATAACGGATTTGTGTTTGATGAGTTTATGTTCTTAAACAGGTGTTATGGCTGTAACTCACTAGGGGGCGCCACAATATTAGTGCAATACAATGTTGTGTCGTGGGTTTTTTTCAAAATTTTTAATTTTGCTTAATTATTATATGTTTTTAATAAGCCCCTTCGTAGCAGTCATCTACGTTCCTCTACGCAGGCTATGCCGTAGCATCGTAGCGGGCTACGAGCCTCCAGAGACTCGACCAGGTGAATTTTTCAGTAATAGCCGCTACGGCCTTCGGAGTTGATATTGTTTTTAGTGCTAAATGTAATTAATTTCGGTCATTTTTCGGATTAAACATAGAATGTTTTTTCACAACTTCCATGCGTACAAAAGTTTGACCGAATATTTTTGTGTTCTTTTTGTTTTATAAACCGTTCAAGTGCGAGTCGCACACACTAAGGGATCCATACAATATTTGACTACAAAAAGCACGCTTCTTTGCTTTCAATAAATAATATATATATATATATATATATATATATATATATATATATATATATATATATATATATATATATATATATATATATATATATACGGACAAATTACACCTATTGGGCTAGCCCGAGCATTATATGCGCTTCCGCATGTCAAGCAAGCCCTCTGCAGTTCCCACTTGGATGGCTGACCGTAAGTGGCATAAAAATATCTAGGGCTCTTCCGTGCTTTGGAAGACACTTTAAGCCGTTGGGCCCGGCAGCTATTATTGATGGCAATCGTATCGCTATATCAGGTGCAGCTTGAAAAATGTGTCACCAGTGCTGGCCACTTACACACACGAAAAACAAACAAACTTGTCGGTGGTCTGATACTAGTAATTATCTTTTTCTTTCTGGGAGGAGAGGTCGGGAGTAAACTATAGTAGAAAAATTTCACTCTGTCTAGATTCAAATATACGGGAGATAAAAATTTTAACTAAAGCTATCTATATTAAGGTTCGGAAGAAATTTCTCTTTTTGACGTATTCTTGGTCACCGCACACAAACGGATAATGAATCGCTCCTTTATCGACGGATTAAGGTTACACACATAATACGTACAAATATACACGTATATGACACTTTACGATGTGTGAGTAGACAATAGTAGAAAAAATACTCCTAATAAGTTTCAGTCTAGATGCAAATGTATGGAAGATTAGACTAAAACTTATCTGTCAGGTTTGAAAGAAATTCCTCGTTTCGTCTCATTATTGGTCACCCCACACAAAGTTGCTTAAAGAGGTGAGACGGATGACGAATCGCTCCTTTAGCGACGGATTAAGGTTACACACATACGTTCAACTAAACACGTATACGACACTTTACGATGTGTAAGTAGACAATAGTTGAATAAAATCACTCGTAACCATCGAGATATATGTACTTACGTAGTACTAATATCTCAATGCTCATAAAAAGTTTTAGTCTAGAAATCTATGGGAGATTAGAATTTACACTATTACTTTGATATACTCTAATTAAATTAAGAGATAACATATGGCAAAAATCCACTCGGGCAGGACTCAAACCGGCAGTCTTTTCTCTTTGTGCGTCACTCGTACAAAGAGTAAAGACTGCCGGTACAATAAAATTCAGAATAAAACTTATCTAGAAATTCCTCTTTTCGCTTTAATATTGGTTACCCTACACAAAGTTGCTTAAAGACGCGAGACGGATGACGAATCGCTCCTTTAGCGACGGATTAAGGTTACACACATACCTACGTACAACTACACACGTATACGACACTTTACGATGTGTGAGTGGGCCATTAAAAGTTACCTAATTACTAGGGTTTTGTGCAAATAAGCAAAAAACCCGATTCTTCGTATGATAGGCTGGTAACGAGGATTTCTTTCTGACAGACAAGGATACAGACAGACTTTTATGGCATTGCGGAAATTAGCTGAACTAAATTTTTCTTTAACTGGCTGAAACTAAGACCATTTCGAGATAAACGCCCAAACAATATTTTTGATGTTACAAATGTAAGAAACAAAAGGATTACTGAGATATTCAAGAAATATGACTAGCTCCTTGGCGCAGCGGTCAACACGCCTGTCTGCGACACGGATGGTCCCGGGTTCGATCCCCGGTCAGGTCAAGATGGAAAATGATATTTTTTAGATTGACCTGGGTCTTGGATGTTTATCTATATATGTATATGTAATAAAATATAGTATCGTTGAGTTAGTATCCCATAACACAAGTCTCGAACTTACTTTGGGTCTAGCTCAATCTGTGTGAAAAAAAAATTAAAAAAATAATATTTAACGTTTTGTGACGTCTTTCGCGGATGTATTTTTACCAACCCCGATTATTTTTAATTTTTATTTTTATTTTTCAAAATAATAGACATCAAACATGACATTATGTTACTATATGATATTAATGCTTATAACTTGGAGAAAAAATAAAATTCATGTTTTGAACGAAAACTTTATTGAATCGCAGAAATACCGAAATTAATTTCTCAATGTTGTCTTTCACATAATAAGAATACGTTTAGGTGCAACGTGTATAGTCCCTCATCGTTGCCCCTGTGGGGATACCGTCGATAGTTTTGGACACCACGGCCTATCATGCCCCAGGAGTGCCGGCCGTTTAGGGCGTCATACTGCCCTAAACAATATTATCCACCGCTCTCTTGCCACCATTAACATGCCGGCCGCTTTAGAACCCAGTGGTCTGGTTCGTGATGATGGCAAGAGACCGGATGGAATGACTCTGGTGCCCTGGCGAATGGGCCGGCCTTTGGTATGGGATGCTACATGCGTCGATACCCTAGCGTCGTCCCATCTTCAGGTCACCCAGTCAAAGGCCGGTACAGTAGCAGCCGCGGCAGAAAGCCTCAAGAGGCGCAAATATGTTAGTATTGGGAATAGCTACATATTTGAGCCTTTTGGGGTTGAAACCATGGGTCCGTGGGGTCCATCAGCCCATAGTCTCTTTGACTTTTTGTCAAAGAGGCTTATCGAGGTATCACGTGACCAAAGGGCTGGCAATTACTTGGCACAAAGGATAAGCATTGCCATCCAACGTGGCAATGCTGCCAGCCTTTTGGGCACGTTACCGCGAGGTGATGGTTTGCAGGGACTATATAATTTGTAAATATTTTAATTAATTTTAAGTAGTTTTAATTATTATTTCTTTTAATATTCTTTGTAAGCTACCTACATAATAAGATAAATTACCATGCCCGATTCCATGACTTTGATGGGTTTTTTTATACTGCTGGGCTGTATGTCTATGTGCATATAAAGTCGCTCGCTATCACGGTAAACGAGTTTGGTTACGCCCAAGGCGGTGTCTACCTCGCAAGGGATGCAGACGATTAGTTTGTATGTATGTTGTTGTAAGGTATTGCTCCCTTTTGATGCACGCATGTACAACAAAGGACGGATATTGAGCGGAGATTGGAATCCGAAGACTTATTACTGTGAACGGTAAGACGCCGTGTTGCTTCGCAGCTTGGAGCAACATTGGAAATTCTTTGTACCTACTGTTTTTAGTGTTCCGATCTCAAAAGCTAAATATCACTACTTTCTATTAGTTAGGGAGTTTGATGGCTCATTTGGGATAGTGACAGCAAGTGGAATAATGATTAAGTAGGTACTACAGTTTGCTCGTACTTCAAAACACTGAACGTGTTCGTTGGTCCTGGTTGTCTTTATCAACTGAAGCATTAAGCAAAGCAAAAATCCGACACCAATGTTGGGCACTTACACAAAAACTAACCAATCACTGCTGGCGTAGCTGTTAACCAGCTATGTGAAATATAAGTAACATTGGCTTTTAATTTGATTAAAATAACTTTTTTTTTTCTTTGTTTCAGGGGACCAACCTACTCCAGGAGAAAGACAGCGACGACTCAACCCTACTCATAATTTAGCCCCCTAGTACCCTAGATAGTTAATGTTGTACATATAGTGTAGTGACTTGTGTAAAGTGACCGCGAGTGGAAGTGACCTCACTTGGAAAAGTGACAACGCATGAAGTGACGCCTTATGGAAGTGACAGTGTTGACACTCTGGTCGAGGACAGATAATCGGTAAGAATTTTTATTTATTTCGAGCCATCATGTGTCCTTCTGCTAGGCAATGGTCTCCATACACATTTTCCATTTAGACCGATCTTGCGTTATCTCCTTCCATCATTATCGTCATCAGGTCTTTTTAAGTCTCCACTGCAGGAGCACGACCCTTTCTGTACTACCAAAGTCATATATTAGCCAGAGGTAATCAGAGGATTTCTACACTCTCCACGCCGGGCAGAGGTCTCTTTGGTGTTTACAAGCTTTGTTTAGCTTGTGTTTCCTAAGTCGCCTTTTACGACATCCACGGGAAGACTTTGAGTGATACTATTCTACTTTGCCGGAAACCACACGATGAATTATCTCCTTCCATTCTTTATTAAATTTATCTAAATCGGTCTTATTAAAACGGTTAAGGTGAATGAGACACAGGAATCGGATGTCACCGGATGGTGAGACACAGGAACCGGACGGCACCGCATGGTGAGACACAGGAACCATATGGCACCTGATGCTAAGACACAGGATCCGGATGGCACCGGATGATGAGACACAGGAACCGGATGTCGCCGGATGGTAAGATACAGGAACCAGATGTCACGTGATTATGAGTCACAGGAACAGGACGGCACCGGATGATGGGGCCCACCAACCGGATGTCACCGGATGGTGAGACACAGGAACCGGATGGCACCGGAATGAGGCATAGGAACCAGACGGCACCGGGTGATGAGACTCGTGAAGTGGACGGCACGGAAAGATGAGTTATTGGAACCGGTCGTCACCGGATAATTAAGCTCAGTAATCGAAAGTTTGACAAAGGAACCGGATGGCACCGGACAGCTTGACAAGGGAACCGGAAGGCACCGGATACTGTGAAATAGGAACCGGACGGCACCGGATGATGAGACACAGAAACCGAATGGCACCGAATGATTAGACACAGAAACCGGAGGGCAGCGGAAGATAAGATATAGGAACCGGGCGGCACTGGATAATGCGGCTCAGGAACCGGATCGCACCGGGTAATGAAAGTCATGAACCGGACGGCACCGGATGATTAGACACAGAAACCAGACGGCACCAGAAAATAAGACATAGGAACCGGACGGCACTGGATAATGAGGCTCAGGAATCGAACATTCACTGTATACAATTCATAGTTGAATTTTAACCAAAAAATATTTTAATTTCGCCGTGTTTGATTACTTAACTCTATGCGGCGGCAATGTCGTCCTAAATCGCGCTGTTACATAGTGTATTATGTATGGCAACCCTATTAAAGTGCAGACATCCAGATCTAAGTCAGCACTTCTATACTATTACTACAAAACACTACACTATACAAAAGCAAATAAAGGACATTCATTCATAAAGGACATTCATTCATTCATTCTTCTGATTCCCCTCAGCTAAGGAGGGGCAGTGACAGTTTAGTTCACCGCCAACCTTCTTCCAAGGCACTTGTTCTCTGCATCCATAAACTAGTTCTATTTCAATTGCCAGTGCCCAATTATAATAAAGTGTGACATTTTAATAAAAGTTAGGTGTACTCAAAATCTTTTTTAAAAACTCGCGGACTTATTCCCGTATAACAGCGCGTTTTAACTATAGACTTTTTAATTTAATAATAACAATGTGGTCATCACCATTTTAATTAAATATCACCGTGTGGTTCCCGGCAGAGTAGAATAGGACCACTCCAAGTCTTCCCGTGGATGTCGTAAAAGGCGACTAAGGAAACACAAGCTAAACAAAGCTTATTAACATCAAAGAGACCTCTCCAACCCGTCTGGCCAGCGTGGAGAGTGTAGGCCAAATCCTCTGATTACTCAGGCTAGTATATGGCTCTGGTAGTACAGAGAGGGTCTTACTCCTGCAGTGGAGACTTAGAAAGACCTGATGATGATGATGATGAATAACAATGTCCAATGACAGCGGCTTATCGACAGCGGCCTGTAACGTGATTCCTTAGATTTTTTCCCAATCCCTTAACCGGCTTCTACGGTCTGCATGGGAAGAAAAGCAGCTGGTATATTCTGTTTCTCCTTTTCTCCCAAACCAGCATGGGAGATATTGTATCTAAATCTATAATTGTTTTGTTTTTCGTATGTGTAAGTGGCCAACACTGGTGTCAGAATTTTCAAGCTGCCTTAAGGCATCTGACATAGCTTAACGACAGCCATCAACGATGACAGCCGGGACCAACGGCTTTACGTGCCTTCCGAAGCACGGAGGAGCTCGAGATATTTTAATGCCACTTGCGGTCACCCATCCAAGTAGGGACTGCACCAGGGGTTGCTTTACATACGTAAGCGCTCATAGAGCTCACACCCACTGGACCATCGGGCTGGCAATCTATAATTGATCTAAATCTATATTTGACGAACTCCGTTGCACAACGGTCAACACCTGTGACACGGATGTTCCCGGGTTTGATCCCCGGTCAGGTCATGATGAAAAATTATCTTTTTCAGATTGACGTGGGTCTTGGATATTTATCTATAGTGTTTGTAATAAACTATGCTATGAGTACTAACTATAATAACTTAGAATATTTAATGATTGAATTGATCTTAGGTCAAACAGGTCATGATGGAAAACATATTTTTCAAATTGATCTAGGTTTTGGATGTTTATCTATAAAATATACATATTCATATGATCGAGCTCCGTGGCGCAGCGGTCAACACGCCTGCCTGCGAAAGTCGAGCTCCGTGGCGCAGCGGTCAACACGCCTGCCTGCGAAACGGAAGGTCTCGGGTTCGATCCCCGGTCAGGTCAAGATGGAAAATTATTTTTTTCAGATTGACCTGAGTCTTGGATGTTTATCTATATAAGTATCTATTATAATATATAGTATCGTTGAGTTGGTATCCCATAACACAAGTCTCGAACTTACTTTGGGGCTAGCTCAATCTATGTGATTTGTCCGTATATATTTATTTATTTATTTATTTTAAAATTTAGTATCATTGAGTTAGTATCGTACGACACAAGCTCACAATTTACTGGGCTAGCTCAATTTGTGTGTTATGTATGACCACTATATTTTTTTAAAGTTCCATAGTATATACCGTGAATTTGAGTTGCCAGGCCATAAATAGATGAAAGTATCACAACTGACTGCCCGCGTGGTAATGTGCCCGGGGCGCCGATTTGGAAAGTGGGCAGAGTGCAAATAAGTCATGTCCCATTACTGGGTTCATTCAATTCAAGAACACAACCTAAACAAAGCTAATGACCATCAAAGAGACCGCTCCAACCCGTCAGGCCCACAGGCCAAATCCTCTGACTGCTCTGGCTTATATGTGGCTCTGGTAGTACAGAGAGGGTCATACTCCTGCAGTGTAGACTGAAAAAGGCCTGCTTATGATATGATGATGATAAAATATAGTAATCCTACGACACAAGCTCACAATTTACTGGGCTAGCTCAATTTGTGTGTTATGACCAATTTTTTTTTTTAGAATCCATAGTATATACCGTAAATTTGAGTTGCCAGGCCATAAATAGCTGAGAGTATCACAGCTGACTGCCCGCGTGATAATGTGCCCGTGGGCGCCGATTTGGAAAGTGGGCAGAGTTAGAATAAGTCGGTCAATGACAGGTCATGTCCCATTACTAGGTTCATTCAGTTCATCTTTTAAGCCATAGGCATAACTGGAATTTTCAAAATTAGGATGAGGCTTTGAATACGCCCTTAAAAACGATGATTTGATTCTTCCTTCCAAAATAAACTGTTATTTTAAATTAATACATACCTATATATTTTTGCTTTTTATACATCATCAGGTCTTTTTAGTCTCCACTGCAGAAGCACGACCCTCTCTGAACTACCAGAGCTACATATTAGCCAGAGCAGTCAGAGGATTTGGCCCACACATTTCACGCTGGTCAGACGGGTTGGAGAGGTTGTGATATTACAAAGCTTTGTTTAGCTTGTGTTTCCTAAGTCGCCTCTTACACTTACGACATCCACGGTAAGACTTGGAGCGGTCCTATTCTACTCTGCCGGGAACCACATGGAACATGGCTGTGATCATCTAGTGGTTAGTTATGGTTAGGACCCTACGTTGTGCTTTTTATACATAAAACAAAAAAACTATGCTACTTAATCGTTTCTATAGTATAAATTCGTCATTACAGTACAGGTACACAAGTAGCAATCGAAGATGGCGTACGAGTAAGTCCTTTGTTCGCTTCAAATATAATAGTCTACTTTTACGGTTTCACAAATAGTTCATGATCACGAGCATTTATAACACCAAACTATTGTAAAATCTATTTGTAAAATGATCTATAGCCAAACCCGTGATTCCCACCAAAAGTCCTCAATTAAAACCTTTTAAAATTAGGTGCTTTAAAAGTTTTTAATTGAGGACTTTGAGAAAGCTTCGTCATTGTCACAATCCGTTCAGCTTTATAAAATGTTTACTTAACAAATCAACATAAACCCAAATCTGCATCAATAACAAAATGGGAGGGATTTTGAATCAGAAATTACATCTCTTTGTTGTTTGCACGCTTTTCGCCACTCCTGAGAATCTCTTAGGGAGTTTGAGTAATCATCTCTTAGGATTGTATCCAGTGAAAACGTTATAATCTTAACAGATATTTTGAACGTGAAAGTGAGTTTCTTGCGTAGGTTTTCTATTAATATGTTGGGTTGTTTTTGTTACGTTTTACTACTGAGTCATCATAAATTTATGCGTACATGTCGTCTGTGGCGGAAAAGGACATAGGCTTCTATTCATCCCGAAAAAATAACTGTTCCCGAGGGGTCGATATTATCGCGTAAAGGCATGGGCGAAAGCTAGGTAAAATGCATGAACCAGACATAGACATTTCTCCATAAAAAAATAATATAAAAGCATTGTTTTGGTCAAAAACACTTCCCATAGAAAATCGAGATATATACTCGAAATAATTTAAAATATTTTAATAGAGGTATTAGTAAGTTAAAACTTCACCTTAACCTAGATTTGTCTAGATTTTGTCGATTATACGATTTATCTTTGTTTAGCTGCCATTTTATTAACGTCAGTTTGATCTTTCACTGAGAAAGTTTTCTTCGTGTATCTAGATCCACTGAACTCTCGATCAAAGCGATAATTTATGTTACATCATTCTATACGTTAAAGCCTTTACAAGAGCAAAGTCTGTAAATGTATTTACGCGCGCCTTGCAATCAAATTCTTTGTAACACTTTGATGTTTCTATTTCGGCGCTTTGATGTCAGTTCGCTAGTTTAAACTTATTATTGTTTAACAAGACTTTGGTAGGTCAGTAACTACCAAAGTTTTGTTGTTGAAAAGTAGCTCATCATCATCATTTCGTGTAGGTGACACGGTCAGTCGACCATGCACACCCTGGTGTCAGAGTTCTTCGGAACCGCCTCTCGGCCTCTGACGTGGTTCCTATAACGACTACCAGATGGCAGCCGGGACCACCGGCTTAACGTGCCTTCCGAAGCACGGAATCATCTTTCTTATCAGATAATCCGGTGATTCATGCAATGTCTTAGCCAAACTGGAAACAACTTAACAAAGTATGCTTCCCGTGGGAATCGAACCCACGACCCCCGGGTGATCAAGGCAAACGCCTTAACCACTGGACCACGGAGGCAGTTACTAATAGTTAACCCAGACAGTTCTGGGTTTACTATTAGTAGATACTTCTCGATGAATTACTATGGATTAACAGCCTCCGGCGTTTGCCTTGTTGACCCCAGGGTCGTGGGTTCAATTCCCACGGGAAGCATACTTTGTTAAGTTGTTACCAGTTTGGTTAGGACATTCCAGGCATGAATCACCCGATTGTCCTGAAGGCACGTTAAGCTAGTAGTCCCGGCTGCCACCTGGTAGTCGTTATAGGAACCACGTCAGAGGCCGAGAGGCGGTTCCGAAGAGCTCTGACACCAGGGTGTGCATGGTCGACTGACCGTGTCACCAACACAAAATGACGATGACTATGTAAAAGCGAGGAAATTGCTATTTTCTCCCATTTTATGTATTTCAATCATCATGCCTTTTTTGTCTCCACTGCAGGAGCAAGACCCTCTGTGTACTACCGGAGCAGTTAAAGGATTTGGCCTACGTTCTCTTTGTAGTGTGTATCATAAGTAGTTCTCCTAATTAACCGAATTTAAAATACTGAAAAGTTATACCAAAAATACTAAAAATAATTAACTACCGAAGTAAGGTGCTAGCTTCGTTAATCTAAGTGCTTCCAAAGCAAGCAAGAAAC
Organism: Rhodophaea formosa; assembly: GCA_963082605.1. Lineage (NCBI taxonomy): Eukaryota > Metazoa > Arthropoda > Insecta > Lepidoptera > Pyralidae > Rhodophaea > Rhodophaea formosa. The sequence goes on along the minus strand of OY720228.1, from coordinate 12,616,398 downwards.
TAGAGTAAGACAGAAAGAGAAAGATATACTACAGCTGCGCTTCACGTTCTAACACAATCCATACTCATAAAAGCTTATTTATATCACAGCTGCTATAAAAACCGCTATCTGTTTGTGTGTATTCTATATCAAAAAATAAACAATTCAGAAAATTCCATTACAATTTCGACAATTCGACATCAGAGTGCACGTCACAGACTGTTGAAAAGTTAATCGCTTTTCCAATTGCTGGGCATTGGATGGAAATAATCCATCTGCAATTTTGTAACACCATTTTTTGTACGAATTGTGTCATCTATACATACATACATAGTAACACGTCTTTATCCTTTACGGTGTAGATAGAGCCTAAGATCATAATGTCCAAAGGCCTCGTTTTGCATATTGAAGGGCGACGAAATCAAAATTGTGATGTATAATCGTGTATGATGTAATATCTTACTTTTAAAATGTGATTTGCATGCTATGAAACATGGCTAAATAGGCTGAAACATTTTGTAATTTGTTGCCAAAGCAGTCAGAGGACTGCTTTGGCAAATAATTATATGGTTATCTGGCAGTACAGACCGGGTCGTGTTCCTGTAGTGGAGACTAAAAAAGACCCGAAGATGATGAGTAGTATTAAAACGAGTGACAGTATTTTTTTTTTATTAATACATTTTTGTAAGAAAAGTACAAAGTGAGCAAATGACTGCGAGTGACGAGAAATTGGACTTATTCTACCTTCTGAGGCAAAGTCATTTTGTTATATTGGAGGTTTCGCCGTAAGTTGTGGTCACTCGCTCGCTCCTGTTTTGGTCACGAAGAAACCTAACGAACATAACCTGCCCTCTGAGGCCAATTTTTTTCGTTATATTGGGGATTTTCACCAAAAGTTGCTCTGCATTTCTTTTTTTTTTATTATTATTTCTATAGTCGCTCACTTAGTAATTTAGTCGCACACTTGAAATTTAATTCATCCGTTTTACACTATTTTTTTTCTCAGACCAGCATCAAAACTTCTTTCATGTCAGTGTTTTTAACTCAACGTCTCAAAACATTGGTGTTAAAAGAGAAAAGCTGAGTAAGAATATCAGAGTTCTGCGTACTGTGTTTGTAGTGTAAATCCTGGAAGAGCATGGCAGCTGGTTTAGGAATGAAAGACGATGCTCATTAGTCTGTAGTATCTTGATTTGCTCGGCAGAAACACATGTTCTCTAAATCACTGTGCAAATTGCAATTCAAAATATCTGTGAACCTTAGAGATGAATAATCGCGTATTTTGATAAATTCCTTAAACCTGAAACTTATTATAAAATGTTTCATAGAACTAAAAAAGTAGTTGTTCCTACCTTTTTAGCTTACACTTAATTTTAAGATCCCTACTTTTTAAGATAAAATGTAGGGGTCAAGTACGTTACATTGTACATTCTACCTTTTTCTTTTGTCTATTTTTATATTTTATTAAAAAGAAGATGAGCCGTGTGGTTCTCAGTCTTCAGAGTAGAATAGGACCACTCCAAGTCTTTCCGTGGATGTCGTAAAAGGCGACTTAGAAAACACAAGCTAAACAAAGCTTACAAACATCAAAAAGACCTCTCCGACCCGTCTGGCCAGCGTGGAGAGGGTAGGCCAAATCCTCTGACTACTCTGGCTAATATATTGCTGTGGTAGTACAGAGAGGGTCGTGCTCCTGCAGTGGAGACTAAAAAAGACCTGATGGATGAATGGATGATTAAAAAGAAATAGGAAGATCATTTAGGTTCCCACCAATAGACACCAGACTATCATTAAAATCCTACATATCACCGTGAACAGCTACCGTGTGTAATGTAGCGTGTGTGTAAACGTCTCGCGAGTTTGATTTATTAATTAGTTTTCAGCTTACTGTTCACTTTGTGGCGTGAACGGGTAGGGCTGGGGCTTTGTTAATAACCGGAGGCGAAGATATCATGAACTAGCTGTTACCCGTGGCTCCGCCCGCGTGATTTATAGCCTATGTCCCTCTCTGTACCCCAACCTATGTGTATGCAATTTCATGATGATTGGTTCAGTAGATACGGCGTGAAAGCGTAACAAATAAAAAACAAACTCACTTTCACATTTATAATATTAGTTGGGATTGGGATGGGATAGGACTAGCTAGACTAGATGGCCGTGTGGTTCCCGGCAGAGTAGAATAGGACCACTCCAAGTCATCCCGGGGATGTCGTAAAAGGCGACTAAGGAAACAAGCTAAACAAAGCTTATTAACATCAAAGAGACCTCTCCAACCCGTCAGGCCAGCGTGGAGAGTGTAGGCCAAATCCTCTGACTACTCAGGCTAGTATATGGCTCCGGTAGTACAGAGAGGATCGTGCTCCTGCAGTGGAGACTAGAAAGACCTGATGATGATGATGATGATGATGATGGGACTAGCTTTAACCCGCGGCTCCGCTCGCGTTAGTGTCGATCCCTCAAGAACAGTCGTTTTCTCCGGGATGTAAAGTAGCCTATGTTCTTCTCCGTAATGCAGACAACGTGTCCGCAAAATTTCGTGATGATCGGTTGGTTCAGTAGATAGGGCGTGAAAGCGTAACAAACAAACTTACTTTCGCATTTATAATTTTAGTTGGGATAGTTATTAAAAAACCGGCCAAGTGTGAGTCAAACTCGCGCAATGAGGGTTCCGTACAATATGCTTCGTGAACACACACACAAATCCTTGGTCTGAGACACACAATGTGCAAAAAATGTTTTATTCGATTGACTAGCGCCATCTAGTGGTGTTTTAGTGAACTAAAAATGTTTTATTCGATTGACTAGCGCCATCTAGTGGTGTTTTAGTGAACTATTTCCCTAGATGAACTTATTATAGTGAGTTTACCACTTAATTTTCAAATGATAGAATTCTTATTATTTTTCCTGTAATCTTCAAGGAATTAACTATATTTTGTAATTTTTTTAAAATTTTCGGCCCAGTAGTTTCGGAGATCAGGGGGGGGGGAATGGTCAATTTTTGCCTTCTTTAGTTAATAAAATCAAAAGTATCGATTTTACCCGAACAAAAAAAAATATATTTGAGATCCTCATAATGAGCCCTTTCATTTGATACATGACACAGTAAGGTTTGCAAAACTTTATTTTAAAATTTTGTAATTGGGCCCCTGAAAATGACCCTTATTTCAAAAATATCTTTATTTACTTTGCACATCCGTGTTTGGGTCATAGGATTACACCATCTTACCAAATTTCACATAATTTGGTTCAGTAGATTCGGAGAAAATCGGCTGTGACAGACGGACGGACGGACAGACAGACGCTCGAGTGATCCTATAAGGGTTCCGTTTTTCAACTTTTGTACGGAACCCTAAAAATGCGAAATTTATATTTTCATTTCGTAAATGTTATTTTACGACTTCCCAAAAAAAAGAATGTTATGTTTTTAGAGTTTATATCTACCGTACCACTGATCATGCCGAAAATCACGTGTCAAAAAATAAAAAATAAAATATTGTTCTTACAAGTCTGCAAATCAACTTTTTCATATTTTGACATAATTATTCCTTGGGGAAAGTGACTTTTTTACAGCGTGAAAACTTTTTAACTAAGTAGTAACACACACTTAATAACCAGTGACTAAGTATATTAGCAGTACGCTCATACATTTATGGTTTTGTAAAAAAAAAAAACTTGTAAATCAACATCGTAACATGTGTCTCCTTTTATAAAAATAATTTATCTTCTGTGTGGTTTCTTAATTGGTTAATATTTAATTTCAATGGGGATGGCAACTGTCACGTTACAGTTTAGTAGGTTTGTTCCACAGAACTATGGTTGTTCCGATACAACTGTCAAATGTATGGACTTTTACACTAATCAATATTTTTCTTCATAATCAGACCAAATCTCGTGAAATAAACTATTAAATTGTTTATACTAGCTAGTTTCCTACAAATTGGCATATATATTTTATTGTTACTGTAACAAAAAATATTATTGTAGGTTATGTTTGCAAAATACTTAAAAATCTTTTGATAAGGGAACATATATGCGTTTTATACATTTTTTTACGAAAGGTGTAATGTTTTGTCACTATTCTTATGCACTAATTAATTGCATCAAAATTTAAAAATAAAGATGTTTATATTTTTGTTAAGGATGAACGTACGCAGTGACATCTACAATTAGCTTTGCGCTGCCACCCCTTTTTCCAATTTCTGACATGACAGTTGCAATCTATACTAATATTATAAAGAATAAAGACTTGATTGTTTCAATTGAAAAGCCATCGAAAGTACTAGACCGGTTTTAAAAATTCTATACTATAACCTATATGAAAGCTGCAGGTCACATACGTTATAATTTACGTGGATGAAAGTGCGGGAAAACTTTCTAGCTATATATAAGTGCTGCGATAAAAATCCTAATCCTAACTAATATCCTAACTCATATTATAAATGCGAAAGTGAGTTTGTTTGTTTGTTTGTTTGTTACGCTTTCACGCCGTATCTACTGAACCGATTATCATTTAATTTGGCATACAGATAGGTTAGGGTACTGAGAATGACATAGGCTATATGTCATGCGGGCGGAGCAGCGGGTAACAGCTAGTAGAATATAAAACTACAATATACATACAAGATAAATAAACCTTTAAGCCTGTGATGTAAGCGCAAGATGATGAGGTAAAAATGGCGCTATTTTTACCCGCCAGCCCAGATAAGAGTTGTAATATTTTGCTTCCAAGGTTCAGGGCACTTAAGTACATATGTGAGCTACCTTATTAGATTATTCCACAATAACTTGTAAATAAACTGATCTGAATGTAAGAGGTATCATTAAAATCTTTACATCATTTCAATTGCATAACACACTTTTTGACACGGCAGTTATTTTGTAATTTTACCCGAGTGATCCAACCAGGAGGGTATACTGCTTTTGGGACGTATGTATGTAGCCTCCTGTGCCCTAAACGGCTTGACCGATTTTGAAGTGTAAGGTACCTATTAGATTCGTATTCTTCCCCGGAGTGACATAGATTATATGTCAGTAAAAATTTGCATGGCGAAGGTAAACTGTCCAAAATGGCAGTCAAGTTTTTATTTCCTTAAACCCGCTGGCAGATACAACGCAGCTCTACCTGTCATAACACGATTATATTTAGTTGTCTTTAAGGATAATTAATTACGTCAAGACTTGCTTTAGTTAGCTAATAGAAAACATACTGTTTACAACGTTTGCCACGTTTAGGATATCTCTAACAGGAAGTGACGCGCTTGAAATAGATAAGTTAGATTGCCAAAATATATATAATAATCAAAGATAAGGATATATAAATTGATCTAGCCCCACAGTAAGTGTGAACTGGTTTTGTAGGATACTAACTCAATGATACTTAATAATAGATACATAAGTATATAGATTAACATAATTGGATGTTAATCTCAGATCTATCTAAAAAGATCCTTTTCCATCATGACCTGATAATCCAACCCGGGATCATTTTCGTGTCGCAGACTAGGGAACCATTGCACCACGGAGGCTATCAGAATTACAGACCCTTTCTTTCCGAACACATCACATATGTAAGAAATATTCTCTGTCTTAATACATCACATATTACATATACCTATGTAAATAATAAAGATACTTTATATGGGATTTTATTTTTGCATTCACAATGCTATTTTACCTTATTTATTAAATAAAGAAAATAAGAAATGGTGACGCAAGCCTAGATGCGTGTAAGAGGAATGGGATGAAATGTGGTGGAGAAATTCGGCGCCGGGGCTTGAAGCGCGGTGGCGTAATTGGCAACGCATAGATCGTACTCAGATATAGACGCAGGTTCATGTCCTGCCCGCGTGAAATTTTTTCACCATTTCTTATTTTCTTTATTTAATAAATAAATAATAAAGAGTTATGATAAAAACCCGTACCTGCCTAAATACAAAAATCCAAGGTCTATGACCTCCGATTTTCGCTCATAAATCTCTTAAGTGATGCTGTAACGATGCAATTACCGAAGATGACTGGAGATTGGTGACAGCCCTCGCTTTATGGCGAGATGAGCGAAAATCTGCGATAATGTTCGAGCTGACAAATTTTAGACTTGAGCAAACGACCTTGAACAAAAGCTCCACCCAGCCATTTATTATTTTGCTCCGAAACCAGATCAAATTTAAAAAAAAATGCACTGTTCAGATTTAAATAGTATTTACTGCACAAGCATATAACTTCTTGTATTTTAAGTATTATTTAATCTTTATTAATTTTAAATCATTCTTCATTAAGAGGCTTACATCCACGAAACTAGCGACACCCGTTATTTGATTCTTGTTCTCCGAAATAAGAACAGATTTAAAAAATCTACGTAAGTACTTCCTTAGTAAATTACTTGTAGTATTTTTAGTAGAACTTTTCATCGACATCAGTATTTCAGATCGAGAGAACTACTCATTACAGCCAAAAGTGGCCGCTTTTGGCGGTAATGCGTAGTTCTCTTGATTTATCAAATACAAAATTATGAAAAGCAATACAAAAAATACTAGAAGTCATTTCCCAGTGAAGTACTTACATCGATTTTGTCATTTTGATCTTATTTAGTAGTAAAAGAAACAAAACCAAGGGTGGCGCTAGTTGGCTGGTGTAAGCGTCTTAATCATAAAATGGCATTTTAGCGAACACTGTAACCATTGTTAGTGAGATAAGGACATTGTAAGCTTGAATCACCTCAGTGTCTGATAGAAAGATGATTTCGTGCCGTGTCTCTGGTGGCACGTTAAGCCGTGGGTCCCTTTCATGATCCTTTCCATCTGGTTCCCCTGTTAAAGAGTTTCGGAAGTCAGAACACAGTCGCTCCATTCAACCAGAGTAGAATAGGACTACCCCAAGTCTTCCCGTGGATATCATAGAAGAAATTAGGAAACAGAAGTAAAACAAAACTTATAAATATCAAAGAGACCTTTCGAACCCGTCTGGCCAAATCCTCTGACTGCTCTGGCTGATATATGGCTTTGATAGTATAGAGAGGATAGTGCTCCTGCAATGGAAACTAACAAAGACCTAATGATGATTAAAACAATGATGAAAATACATTTAAGATTGGAACCAACTGGTCAATGATGAAGAATATGACTCAACGTGAGATCAGCGACTGAATCAACAAAATTCTCGAATTATAAACAAACCCAAAGCTGAGTGAATCAATGGAGGCAAGTTTGCCAAGAAAGTGAGGTCAGGATGACATGCCAACGGAAATAATAATATTGTTTCCGCTCAAACCGAAAGGAATTCCTCGAATTCATACGCTTTGGCGTGGTACAAGGTATGAGATGAAAGTGATTATCAAGAGAATTACTTTACATACAGACATAAACCATGTCTTTATCGATTACGGGTAAGACAGATGCAACTAAATAATAATGTTTTCGCTCAAAATAATCTCAAATACCCCGAATTTATTCATTTCGTCGTAACACAACAGAGGTGAAAAATATTTGGTAAAGATTTCTTTAAAAGAACACATAATTAATACAGCAAAATTAATTATAAAAAACAAATAGAGACAGCCAATAGTAGTGTTGTATTTATCGCAGCTTCTATATTTTTTCAATTTCCACTGCCTTGGATATAACAACTAACAATATTGCTTTTTCTACGGTAGAACAATAGTGTCAAAACATTTGTTTATATGCTTTCGGAGTGACTCTTTTTGCATCGTCTCGTTTTCCGCTTTATCTTATGACTTTGTGCCTTAAAACTCGTTAATCTCCGAAATTTCCAAATATCTGATCGATGAGTTCACTTACTTTGCTGAAGAATTTCATGAGTATCTAGGGTAATATTATTGAACTTTGCTGGTAGTTAAAGTTCGATTATTGTCACTAATCGTTAACACAGCATAACAAGGCTCTTCGTTCGATTTATTACTCTACTTAATGGAACGCATACAACTACGACTTTTTGCGATAATTACTTCGCATGGCTGTTCTCTTCAATGGCTCACAAAATTTTACGATATTGAGAAATGTGACCCTCAATGTCGTTAAATTGTATAAGTCATTTTTTATATCCTCGAAATAAATAGCATCAAACCACTCCTTTGTAACTCTCCACTTCATTTTATGATTTTTGAGCTCTAGAGGGGTTTTATACTGAAATTCCCAAATATCTCCGGAATGAGTCCTTATATCATGCTGTGAAAAAAGAGACCTGATGATAGTAGTATACATTGAAGACTCTTAATAGGTCAATTTCTTATTAACGTTTAAAGAAATAGCATCAAGTGACTCGTGTATCGCTTCCCGCTTCATCTTATAACTTACGGACTCTAAAGGCGTTTCATACTGAAATTCCTAAATATCTCCGGAATGAGTCCATATGTCATTCTCTGAATGCCATGTGCATCATGTGCATTGAATCTCTTTGAACTATACCGCTGAAGTTTCTATGCCGGTGGTCTGTCTATCCATCTATCCATCAAATGTCAGGATGGTAAGGCATGGATACATAGTGAGTAATGGTGATGTGAATTCATCTGATAAATGTACAGCGTAGAAATTTTCTACGTTCCTGGATGATGAGTGTCGACTAAGATATACAGATATAGATATATGTAGGTATGTCCAAACTGCCTACTTCTATGAAAAATAACTTAATCCAGTGCTCCGCATCGAAACAACGTTCCCAAAATACTGCCAGTTTTTGGGCCCTCTTCAGGCACGCTGTAATAGTAATTTTTGATTATGGGCTCCACGGACCCTATTCGTCCCGGGAGAAAAATCTCCATTCCTTCACCTATGGGCTCACCAACTTTATGGATTTAGATTATTTCTTCAATGCAGAGTCGTTATTCTTGCTGGAATTCATCATGTATCACTGTAAATTGCAATTTAAACATCTTCTCAGATACGAATCACAGTCAATTCTGCTTCCTAATTACTTTAGTTTTATTGTTAATACACAGTTTAGAACAGTTTCTTCTAGAAAACAGTTGCACATTTGGTTATAGGGTCCGAAACAAATATAAATTATCTTGCACCTTTTGGCTGTCTCTGCATTGGTAGCCACTGCTCTTCCATGAGCTGAGGTGGAAGAAAGGCGTAAAGTATTTAAGCATGAAGTATCCCAAAACTGCAAATACTATCCGCCATGTGGTGCCCGGCAGAATAAAATAGGTCCACTCCTCCACGTCCACTTCCAGGTCATGTCGAAGAAGGCGACTTAGGTTAGGACACACAAGCTAAACAAAGCTTATAAGCACCAAAGAGACCTCTCCAACACGTCTAGCCAGCATTGACAGGGTAAGCCAATTCCTCAGACTACTCTGGCTAATATATGGCTATGGTAGTACAGAGAGGGGCGTGCTCCTGCAGGGGAGACTTAAAAAGACCTGATGATGATGATGAACTGTAGATCAATTGGAACTCGTAATATTTAAAATGTTTAGTAATAGTTACTCGCTACGTTATTTATCAACTAAATATAGAATAAACGTTACTTATAGTTATCTAAAACAAATAGAGCGCGAAATAGTGCCATTAATCAAAATGGATCGTTGGCGCTAAGTCGGTATTATAAACTAAAGCTTTGACCACACTGGAGCATCATTAGGTCTTTTTTAGTCTCTACAAGCAAAGATACCTTTTTTTGCTGTTTATAAGCTTTGTTTAACTTGTGTTTCCTAAGTCACCTTCTACGACATCCGCGGGAAAACTTGGAGTGGTCCTATTCTACTCTGCCAGGTACCACACGGCCAACCACCAGCTACCGCCTTGGATATTTAATCCTTATCCAATCCTAATACACCTTGCCATCAATTTTCAACACTCTTAAGGAGTGACTATGTTTAAATACTAATCACATTAAAACCTGTATGATAGGTATACACATAGTTGGCAAATAAATATTAGAATGTTTGTTTGAATCTTAGAAATCTCCACACCACAGTCTGGATTGAGTTTCTTTCGGCGTATTATTCTCACCAGTGGTTGTTCAAAAACGCTAGTAATTTTTCGATACTGCATTAAAAAAAATAATAGAAAGAAAAATATGGCGTCCAAAAAGAGATACATGTGTCCAACTTAAAATCAATTTTTTTTAACATGAGCGTTTTCTTGCTTGAAACATCAACTGTGGTGCGTTGGAGCAGGCAGTATTAGAAAACAAACTACGTAACTACTCTTGTGCGTATTAGGGTTACACAAAACAAGCAAACGAAACAAAATACTTCAGAACCCCGTAGAATTAAACACATTTATTCGATACCTCTATCAAAGAGCATATAATCACTATGTTTTAACGTCCACTCTGAACACAGCTTAACAGAGAAGCGATCTGTAGTCAATGTAGGCTCATTGTATCTCTATGACTATCCGTTTTAAAATACAAAACCTTGAACTGCTTCCGAGGGAGTATCTATACTCCTACATTAAGCGCATTAGAATGCTTCTGAAACAATGTAATGGATTGAAATAAAATCGGATGATGGATGGTCTCTGGAGTAATGAAGCCTCTGGTCTGCATAGCGGTCTGTAAATAAATACAATATCGTTCATAGAACATATACTTTTTAAGATTATTTTGTAAGTGAAGTCTTAGAATATATTTTATTAATGAAATAGTATAAACAATACAATTTCGAGAAAATCATTGTCACATTATAATAAATGTCAAAATAAGTATTATAATAAGAACCCGCCCTGTTTTGTTTCCGGTGCAAAGGTGCCCAAAATGCTAGATGCATTACCACGCTGTATCGCAATGGCCATCCTTTGCGCCAAAAACGAACCAGAGCGAGAGTCACCATTTCTTTCCGCGATTCGGTGCCCTAATTCCCTGAAAAGACGCTTAGCATCCGTGCCCCAGCATCCCACGGTCTCTACAGCTATAGGCACAAAACAGTAGTGTGGCTCCATAGCTGCGTATTTCTGACGTTTCCTATTTGCCGCGTCTTCGGCATTAATGAAATGAAATTTTTCTTTATGGTCTGCCTGTCCGGTAGTTACAGGAATGGCATGCTACTTTCTCATCCTAAATCCATCTGAGTAGGTAGTATCCCAAATACCTTTAGCCCATTCCCCCGTCAAACAACCCTTCTCTCGCTTAAAAAACATTTTCGATGGCCAGCAGCGTCGAATCGGTTTCGACGCTGCTGGCCTGAGCCTGAGCCAACCCAACTACGCTCACCAACCCATTTGCCGAGCGTGGTAAGTATGGCAAAATAAGGATTTTTATTCTTGAGGGTATTGCCGTGCTGGCCTGTGTCCAGCGGTTGATTTCTTGCGGCAGAGATGTTAATGTATAACACATTACATGTACTTATTAAAACCCTTCTTTGCAGGACAAGATGAACGCCACAGACAGCACAGAAGCGGCCGAGCCTCCCCCCGCGGCTGCGGACACCCCCACCGCGCCAGCGCCCGGGCCTGACGGCACGGGGCCCCTGATCCCAGTCCCCCCGGCCCCTAGGAAGCCCCCCCGGAGAGGCCCCAAGGTCCAGCAGGAACGGCCGAAGAGGGCGCTCTTCTGCCTGACCTTGAAAAATCCTTTGCGGAAGCTCTGTATAGACATAGTGGAATGGAAGTATCCTTTTAAACAGTAGTTTAAGTCGGAGGATTTGTAAGTACCTACTATAGTCAAAAGTAAGTAAGTACCTACGTATATTTTTGATAACTCTAGACTGGCGACCGCCGCTGTGGATCGTTTCTGGTGCAAAGGATGGCCATAGCTATCCAGCGCGGCTAGTGTTTCAGGCACTGCTGCAGAAATTTTAAGGGACGGGTTTTAAATGTGCCTGTATTAACTTTTTAACTGTAACAAAGCTATGTATTATTACTCTTAAAGGTCAATTTATAATTTTACAGCTGTGATGTAGGGATCTTCATTTTTACTTCGGTTGCGGTAGATTTAAGTAATTCAAGCGATGTTTAAATGGTTAGAGTCAGTGTAGGCAGTAGTGAGGCTGTATCTCATGAACTGTTGCGTTTGCTCGATAGTCTTCTGTTGCATAAGTAGATAATGGTACGAAACCCTTCGTGCGCGAGTCCGACTAGCACTTGGATTTTTATTTTTTAAATAATTCTACTTGTTTCTTTGACTGGTTAGAAAGCGTTACAGGTTCGAAATTATCAATAACCTTAACTTAAGAGAACTTAGTAAATAAGTACTTAGGTTTATAACGTAGCAAATAGCGTTAAAAAAGGGAGCCCTATGCCCAGCAGTGGGCTGATGTGGGCTGAAAATGGAATGGAAGGGAATTTATTTTTGAACGTTATGCACGATAATGACAGAAAAAAGTCTATTACAAATATTAGTTTACTAAAGCACAAACAAACAAACTTACACGATAATGAAAATATAGTCAATGATACCTACCATAAATATTATAATTTTACTAGTACTTAAATGATACTTGAAGGAGATAAAACAAATATTACAGGGCTATGAAGGTATCTTTACATAAACATCCAATATTCAGGATGTCCGCCGGGCGACGCAAATATTGAATTCGTCAACATTTGCACAAACATATTTCTGTTTATTTGTCCCCAAACAAGGAGATTTTCTTTTATGTTCACATCAACAACCTTTATTAAGAAATATCCAATCGATTTCATGAAATTTAATCTGTAGAATGTATGTATTCCGTGTGGTTCCCGACAGAGTAGAATAGGACCACTCCAAGTGTTCCCGTGGATCTCGTAAAAGGCGGTTTAGGAAACATAAGCTAAACAAAGCTTACAAACTTTAAGAGTCGCCTGGACGCGCAAGTCTCCATACAAACGGAAAAAGGGAATTGTGGCAATATTTGATAATTTTGGAGTAAAATTAAGCATTTAATCAATTAATCTCATTATAATCTACGTACGTTCCTATACAGCTTGGTTAAAATACCAATGGTTTGAGAATTACAAGCCTTTTCAAATTTGTATGGAAATCTTGGGAGGCGTATAATTCTCAAACTATTGATAATTTAACCAAACTGTATAGGAATGTACGTAAATTATAATAAGATTAATTGATTGGACGCTTCATTTTACTCCAAAATTGTCAAATATTGCCACAATTCCCTTTTTCCGTTTGTATGGAGACATGCGCGTCCAGGCGACTCTTAAGGGCCTTCGCTGCGTTAAGCGGGCGCCCGTCGCGGGTGACCGCTGTATAGGCGTCCGCTTCACGCAGCGCTGCTCTATGAGATGATATGAAACAAGCACGCGGAGCAGACACACTCGCCGTGCGCCCGCTTAACGCAGCGAAGGCCCTAAAGATGCCTCTCTAACCCGTCGGGGCAGCGTGGAGAGTGTAGGCCAAATTAGAGGATTTAGGAGTGTAGGCCAAGTCAGAGAATTTGGCCTACACTCTCAACGCTGCCCAGACGGGTTAGAGAGGCAGGCTTGGCAGCTTTGTTTAGCAGTCAGAGGACTGCTCTGGCTAATATATGGTTTTCGTAGTACAAAGAGCATCATGCTCCTACAGTGGAGATTAAAAAAACTGATTCTGAATTCTGAATCTGTAGTAATGCAATAGTTCCTTCTCCGGCCAAGACATGTTCAAGGGCAATCAGGAGTGGGTTCTGGCAGGAGTCGTACCTACATTATATCAACTTCTCCAAAGGGCCTCTACTTGTTGAATCTATAACCATCGAAGACGTCTCAAAAAACCCGTGAACTGAAGTCTTACACGCCCCGGCTCAAGGTCACCGGTGCCCGAACTCTCAAGTACAGGAAGTGTCAATTACTGTGTCGTTACGCCACTGCGTAGATTAGAAATACGCTTCCTATCTCGCTAACGATAACTGATTACTCTTAACAAGATAAGCTTCACGTCTAAAAGCTCAAAGCGTGAAGTTCAAAAGTTATTCGCAGCATAAAGTTCTGGAATTGTCACTCAAGTTACGCAAATTGTCAAATCGATGAGTCAGTTTAAACTTTCTGTTTAATCCTCACCAAAGTTCGTTGTTATTTACTTGTATGTACTTCTGATTTGTAAACAGAACTACATTTAGAGGGCGTTAATAGGTTAGCTGTTTGAATAACAAATTTAATTATAAACTTATTAAATTCATTTTAAACGGTTCAGTATGTCCAACAAATTGATTTTTTGCTGACGTCACACAGCCTATGACATTGCCGGAAATAATACGAATATAATGACACCCCACATTTCAAAATCAGTTAAGCCATTCGTGATACTGAAGGAAACAATGGAACAGGTATACTTACATACATAGATCCACACATATTTTCCTACATAGCTTATTACTTATATCTTTTAGGGCTAGCTCAATCTGTGTGATTTGCACGTATATATTTATTTATTATTTATCTTTTTTTACATGCATGAAAAACATTACCCTCCTAGATGGGTCAATCGGGTAAAAACCGGATAAAGACCGTATAATGTGTGTGCCCCCCCTGGTAATCAAAATTTCATAACTCCAAATAATAATTCTGGCCAGGTACTCAATTATTATAAAAGCGTTAGGCACATCGATATAAATGGATTAAGGCCTTCAACAATACAATCATTGTTATAGCTCAGCAACCTTTTTAAGGTTATTAAATCCTATTTATTGGAAGCAATTTGTTAAAGAGCATTACTTAAGTCTCACTTATATGGAAAATATGATCAATTTAACAAACAAAGGGATGAAAAGCCTAGAACAGTATGTAAGTAGGTAAATTTTTGTTACGATCGTAAAAGAAATTATACCATATAAATTTTCGACTAAGGTATTCAGTTTATAAGAGTTATATCTTTAAATAACTCGATAGAATATCATGCTACAGAATATCAGGCTAGGGCCCTAAGAAACGTAACAGTGACGCAATCGCCAATGCATGCAAACGGGTCGTGACACAAGCTCACGCACACATCGACATTAATTTATTATGCATGCAATTTTTACTAAATTTCTCCTGTTCGAAATTGCCAATGCCGTTTTCATACCTCAGGAGTAGACAGTTCAATTCAATTTCTTTATTTCAATTCAATTTCTTTATTGTAATTCGTATTGTACTGTACATTATTACATCAGCTCTTACAATAATGTCACTGTACTGAAATTATATTAGGTAGGTACAATATGAACCCTGTCGGACATCAGACTCAGTTAAGCACATCTTAAAAACAATGAAAACTCGATATGTGTAATGAATACTTAATCATTGACTGTTAGGCGGTACGAAGTTCACCGGGTCACTAGTATGTTATAAAGATTAGTCGCCACCGCAGAATAAATTCAAGTACAGACGTACGTTTATGAAACGGTGACTAGCAACAGTAGCAGGTGCGGTGACGCCATTTTGCCGGGACACTGCTAGTTTCCATTCTGTCATCATCATCATCATCATCAACAGGTCTGTTTTAGTCTCCACTGGAGGAGCACGACCCTCTCTGTACTACCAAAGCCATATATTAGCCAGGGCAGTTAGAGGACTTCGCCTACACTCTCCACGCTGGCCAGACGGGTTGGAGAGGTCTCTTTGATGTTTATAGCTTTGCGCTTTTTAGCGTCTGTTTCCTTAGTCGACTTCTACGACATCCACGGGAGACTTGGAGTGGTCCTATTCTACTCTGCCGGGAACCACACGGCTAATGGCAGTTCCATTCTGTACATTAGTATTTATATACGGACAAATCACACAGATCGAGCTAGCCCCAAAGTAAGTTCGAGACTTGTGTCAATGAAATGAAATGAAATGAAATGAAATTTTATTCAAATTTGGATATCATGTATCGCTTTTTGAACGTCATATTATTTTTTTTTTAATTTGCAAGATCGAAAAAACTACTAGCGTTTCGGAAAGACCACTGCTGAGAAGAATACGCCGAAAGAAACTCAGTCCAGTTTTGGTCTCTACATGCCTGAAGGGCTATGCTTATACACAAGTATTTGTAACAATTTATAAAATTATATTAATTAATTATGTACATTTATTCATTAAAAATAATATTATTACTCCCATGTAGATTTATCTTTAAGGTAGTCGTTAATACAATAGTATGCCTTTTTAAGTAATTGATTTTTAATAGCAGTTTTAAACTTAACTAATGGCAGAGCTAATATTTCTGTAGGAATTTTATTATAGAAGCGTATACCGAGGCCCAAAAAAGAATTCATTGTTTTCTGTAATCGCAAAGCTGGCGTAGCTAATTTATTTTTATTTCTCATATTCCTGCTGTGGTTATCACTATTTTTCTTATATAAATGAACAAAGGAATAGTCGTCAGCGGTAAAAGACTAACCAACCTTCGATATGCCGATGACATTGTCCTGTTTTCTCAATCTTCACATGACTTAGAAGACATGCTTCGGGACTTGAGCATGGCAAGCCTTGAGGTTGGACTCACGATGAATCGGACCAAGACAAAAGTCATGACAAATCATGCCAAAAATAAGATCATTGTGGATGGGCAGGCATTGCAGTATGTCGAGGAGTATCTCTACCTGGGCCAGATAGCATCTTTTGATAAT
This sequence comes from Rhodophaea formosa, assembly GCA_963082605.1. Classification (NCBI taxonomy): domain Eukaryota; kingdom Metazoa; phylum Arthropoda; class Insecta; order Lepidoptera; family Pyralidae; genus Rhodophaea; species Rhodophaea formosa. The sequence goes on along the minus strand of OY720228.1, from coordinate 12,599,957 downwards.
AGGCAGGACCGAGAAATCGATCGCCGAACCGGCAACGCCTGGAAATGCTTCTGGTCCATGAAGGAACTTATGAAGGGCACACTTCCTCTATCCCTTAAACGGAAGCTCCTCGATATGTGCATCCTGCCCATTCTGACATATGGCGCACAGACATGGTCTTTCACCGAGGCTCAAAAGTCCAGACTCAAGGTTTGCCAAAGAGCGATGGAGCGTAGCGTGCTAGGCCTACGCCTAATAGATAAAGTGAGAAACACCGAACTGCGCTCTTTAACTCAGATCGAAGATGTAGGTGTCAAAACTGCCCGACTAAAGTGGAACTGGGCGGGACATGTTTGTCGTATGCGGTCAGAAAGGTGGGCTAAGTTGGCAACCTTTTGGGTACCTGAGGGCCGTCGAGGTAGAGGAAGACCAAGAAGGAGGTGGAGAGATGATTTCGACAAGTTTTTGCATGGTTGGGCAGAAATTGCAAAAGACAGAAGTGAATGGAAAAATAAGGGGGAGGCCTTTGCCCAGCAGTGGGACATAACATCAATAGGCTAGGTAAAAAAAAAAAAAAAAAATGAAGATTGTGACGAACAAACATAATATTTGCAAATATGTATTGCGAGGGGAATGTCAATATATTTATCTCTTTAAACAATTCTCTAAGTGATTCTCTAGCACCTAATTTATATATAGACCTGATAGCGCGTTTTTGAAGGACGAAAATGGTATTAACTTCAGCTGAGTTACCCCACAGTAATATCCCATATGACATGACACTATGGAAGTAACTGAAGTACACTAAGCGCGCAGTATCAACGTCAGTCAGCTGTCTTATTCTTCTAACTGCATAAGCCGCAGAGCTAAGTTTACCCGATAAGGTTGTGATATGGGCACCCCATTGAAGCCCGGAGTCAACTGTCATCCCAAGAAATGTCGTTTTGTCTACCAAATCTATCGTTTCGTTATCGATCATTATGCGTGTTGGTACTTTTGTAACATTCGGTAAGCAAAATTTAATACATTTCGTCTTTTTAGCGTTCAACAACAAGTTATTTGCGGTAAACCACTCTAACACTTGGGCTAATGTACTATTGACCACGTCAAAATTGTCCGTTGTCCTATCGATAGGGAAAACAAGAGATGTATCATCGGCAAATAGTACAGCCTTACACGTGTTAACATAATATGGCAGATCATTAATATATATTAGAAACAACAAAGGCCCTAGTATAGAGCCCTGGGGTACACCCATCTTAACAGATGATCCGACAGACATAACCCTATCTACACTAACTTTTTGAATACGGCTACTCAAATAAGATTTGATTAAATAAAGAGCTTTACCTTTAATCCCATAGTGTTCTAGTTTGAATATAAGGGTATTGTGGTCGACACAATCAAATGCTTTGGTAAGATCACAAAAAACACCAATGGCATTCTGTTTATTCTCCCAAGCATCATATATATGTTTTAAAAGCGCAACCCCCGCGTCTGTAGTTGATCGACCCTTTGTAAATCCATACTGTTCACCATGAAAGAGTCCGTTTCTATTGAAAAAAGATAATAACTGATTAAAAATTAACTTTTCAAAATATTTTACTCAAAGCTGGCAGAATAGAAATAGGACGGTAATTTGTTGGATCAGTTTTATCACCCGATTTGTACAATGGTATAACTTTACTCAATTTCATTAAATCAGGAAAAGTCCCCGTATCGACACATTTATTAAAAATAGACGCTAAATAAGGAGCTATTATATCTATAATATTACTAATAACCGATACTGAGATATCCCATATATCCCCAGTTTTCTTATTATTTAAACTCCTAAAAGTATCAATGATTTTTTGTGACGTTACGTGTTCAAATATTAAATGACTGTTACATTCTGGTATACAACTACTTAATAACTTTTTAGATTCCTCAGATGATGAATGTAGGGAGGCAGTGGTATTTACAGGAATATTTGTAAAGAAGTCTTCAAAATATTGAGTAATGTCTTCGCTAGTACTGAGGACCTTATTATTAACTTTTAATTCAATTGGAATATCACGTTTTTTCGTTTTTCCTGTTTCTGTGTTAATAATTTTCCATGTTGTTTTCACTTTATTATTAGAATTAATAATAGTTTGTCTAGTAAATATTGACTTTGCGCATGCACATACCCTTTTAAAAACCTTTGAATAAGTTCTTACAAATTTAACAAAATCGGGATTCTGATTGTGAGCTTTCATAGCAAGTAATTCATATAACCTATTCCTACTGATGTAAATGCCTGGAGTAGCCCATTCACTAAATTTTTTACGATTACGTTTAGTGCTAGTTTTTATTTTGAACGCATTGTTAAATTCTGATTCAATAACGTCAAACATTTTTTTATACAGTATATCCGGATCTCTAGTTTCCTCCATAAGAGGAATTTTTTGTGTTACTTTATCTTTAAATACTTTGATTTTGTCTTTTGTAATCGATCTATAGGTAATTTGTGATGAATCTACTTCGACGTGGTTTGTGAATTTTACTAACTGACCAAAGTGATCAGAAGTAAGATTTTTTATGATGGCTTTGTCAACAGCAATGCAGTTACAGAAAACATTATCTATGCACGTTGCAGAGTCACCTTCAACTCTTGTTGGCTCCAGAAATAGATTAATTAAATCGAACGATTTAAATAAATTTAAAAATCTTACACTTTCAGTAGTTGTAACTAATAAGTCTACATTAAAGTCGCCACATATTATGATGTTTTTGCGACTACAACACAATTTCCTTAAAACGTCTTCAATCACTAGTTCTAATGTATTATAATCTGAATTAGGAGGGCTGTATACACATACTATAACACAATTCTCTAGCTCAATACATGCTAATTCAACACTACACTCAATTGAAAGACTTACAATATCTTTACGTTCTTTATATTTCACATCATTTTGCGTTAGGATTAAACTGCCTCCTTTCTCTTTTGTCTTTCTGGTGTATGAGCTAGCCGTAGAGTAGTTTTGAATATTAAATTTTAGTTGATGCGACTGCATAAAATGTTCGGTCAGGCAAACTACATGTAAATTTTTACTGTTTATAAATAATTCTAACTCTAAAAGTTTGCTAGTCAGGCCTTGGATATTCTGATGAATAATATTTAATTCTTTGGCCTTGACTATTGTCTTGTTTTTTAGTTTAAATTACACTTAGTATTACTTATTCTAGGTCCAATTATATTTTTAGGATTATTTTTCATGTCATGTTCAGATATTTCAGTTGTATAATTTACAACACAATTTAGTATATTATAAGCTACGACTGTAGCAATTTGTCGCTTACAACTAAATGGAAGATACATAGTATCTTGTGTCATCTTAAATCTATATATAAATTTATTAATATCTAAATAAAAAATAAAATCGCTATGACGACAAGTCATATTGTACAATTGTACATTCAATTTATGTATATGTCTATTTCTAACATTTTCAAAAGATTCCGAATACGGAAAGGCACTTATCATAAATTAGCAGTTAGTTTTTAAATTTTAACTAATCAATTTGTCTACATTTTGCTTTAAGTTCCTCTTTGTAACACAAGAACTGTCACCACACAAAATTAGAACTGCTGTGTCTTCATTTATGTTATCAGTATTTATACTGTTTATTAAATATGAATAAGAGGCCCCGGGTGTACATGTATTTAAAACTGTACAGTTGTTGTGAATATGGTTACAAATTATGCTACTAAAGCCCTGACCTAACTCATCGGAATAAACTAACAGTTTATCACAACATATTTTTTTATTCACACTACTATTAATAGTACCTATTCTCGACAGCATACTTGTATCACACTCTTTTATGAGAAGCTCCTGAGATATTTCAGGTTGCTTGGTGATAACCTCCGGGGACACAGCGAGAGGGACATGCTGCTCAATAATATGGTGGACTAACTCAACTGGTTTTTTAATTGTCGAAATATGTTCATTGAGTTGTTTCTGAGATATTTTATAATTTTTAGACAAAGTTTTTAAAGACTGATGTAATTCAGCTATTTGTGACTGTAGTTCATGTATCTCAGTATCATAAATGCGGCTAGCCATGTAAAGATCATCTTCACATGATTTAAATTGATTATATAGACATAATTTTTCCTTACGTAACTGAGTCAAAGATTTTAATGATTTTTGTTTAGAAATAACCTTTTTGGTACGCTTTATCATTTTGTTAATTTTCACATACTTTTTTATTTTATTATGAGAGGTTAATATAAAATATTGTGACTGTGGAGTAGTTGCAGGTATTTCCACGACCGGACCCGGGCCACATTTCATGAGTTCACTGTAAAGATGCAGGGTGTCATTGCATAATTTTTCTTCTTTCTGTTTCTCTATTTCTAGGGCAGATTTTTGTGCCTCATACAAGCTATACTCTAACTCTGAAATGCGACTAAGGGCCCGTTCATGTACCATACTGCATTCTGTGGTTCGTGCTAGACATTCTTTTAATTTAATATTTTCATCTAATAAGTCAGTATTTTGCATGTGAAGGCTAGTGCATTCATTTTTTATCAGTGTATTTTTTTCAATAATTTTGTGAAATTCTTCTTCAGTTTCCTCCCTATCACGTAACAGATGTGAGTTTTCCTCTTGGCACTCTTTCAGCTGGTTTAATGCGAGCCTCAGCTTCATGGTCAGGTCTTTAATTGTGGCCTTCCGAGTCATCATCGTGATTGGGGAGGTAGTTGAAACTGAAAATTTTTTTATTATTTTAGTATTGATATAATATAATGACTGTGTAAGTTGGCAAGAATAATTTTACAATTTAAATTATTAAGCGACAAAAATAAACCTTGTTCATATAACAGGTACGGTTAATTAAATCAATAAACTATACAATACAATGTTTTGTCTGGGGTTTTTGTTTTTATAACCATCAACTAAGCTTTTCACAAGTCAAGCGTAGTGAGATCGCAAAAACAAAGCCAGATAACTATTTAATACATTAAATAACCAAATAAACTTTATTTATGTGTCTTTACTATATACTTATTAATAATTTAAGGATTAAATTTATGACAATTACAGTTGATTTTGTTAATTTGCTTCTTATTTCAGTAATGTAGGTAGTTGATTTCCTCTTACAAAGAGACAAAAAACATGAAAAAAAACATCAGATTTTATGTGGAATTGTACTGGATTAGATGTATTTTAAATAATTATGCCTTTCGCTCTGGTTTAAGGTCATCAACTCCGATTTCACAAGGTAAACGGAGCGAGAATCAAACTGAGCTTGGTGGGCAAAATATACGAATCTTATGATTAAAGTGTGATTTAAATCGATGTTATTTATGTGTTTAAGGATGCACTGCCTATTATGAAAGAATAAAACAGTATACTCCCCAGGTTTTCGTGATCCCGTTTTGCAATTCCTTTGTTTTTAGTTTGACAGCTACTCGGTCCAACCGCCGTCGCTGATAGTCAGGTTTTTAGCGTCAAATACGCTATAACTCCACAATAAATACGTTGATACTAATAACTTGTTACTTAATTTGGTTATTTAAAACAATATTTACATGAAAATATGCACAAAACACGATTAAAATTATTTAAATTACGGAACAGATGATTTTGACATATCACCCGGGCGCGTTCCTAAGTGATCCTCATGGGATATGATGGTCATGGGATACTAACTCAACGATAGAATATTTTATAACAAATACATATATAGATAAACATCCAAGACCCAGGTCAATCTGAAAAAGATCGTTTTTAGGGTTCCGTAGTAAACTAGGAACCCTTATAGTTTCGCCATGTCTGTCTGTCTGTCTGTCTGTCTGTCCGTCCGCGGTTTTACTCAGAGACTATAAGTACTAGAAAGCTGTAATTTTGTATGAGTATGTATATTAATCATGGCAAAAAAGTCGTAGAAAAAAATCTTGAAAAAAAATTTTTTTTTGGGTAGCTTCCATACAAGTAAAGTGGGGGAGTAATTTTTTTTTCTCTACTTACCCATCGTGTGTGGTATCGTTAAAAAGGTTTTTGAAAAATATTGTGAGGTTGAGAACACCATTTTTCGATTTAGGGATCCGTTTCCGAAATATTTGGTTTTAAAGTGAAAATTTTTGTTAGAGGTACGTGTCCCCCCCTCTATCTGCTAAACGGTTATATATGGATACGTGAAAAAAATTACAGCAGTAGTATATATACTGAAGTTGAAAGGAAAACTATCAGAGCTGGGTACTAAGTGCAAACTAAAAAGTTATAGGCAACCAACTTATAAAATGTACTGGAAAATGTAAAATTTTATACAATCTTTATTGTTAGATGTTTTTGGTCGTTAAACTGTGAGGTGCGAGTGTAAACAGTGTGAACTCAAAGTTGTCATTCGCAACTACGGAACCCTATACTGCGCGTGGCCCGACACGCACTTAGCCGGTTTTTTCATCTTGACCTGACCGGGGATCGAACTCGGGACCATCCGTGTCGCAGCCTGGCGTGTTGACCGCTGCGCCACGGAGCTCGTGCCAGTGTGCCAGTGTAAAAAACTCAAAGCTATAAATTACTAACTCCTTTGTATCTCATCGTATAACCATGATTAACCAATAGATAGAACGAAGCAGATTTTTTGCGTAATTACAACGCATATACCGCCAAATATTTACGAACATAAAAAAGTTAGTAACAGTTATAAATAAATTACGATGATCGATATATTATGCTTTAAAATCAAACAGAATTCTCTCATCATAGTATGTTTCTGGCTTGGAGCCAACCGGACACCGCAGCGCATAAAAACGGGTTACCGCAAGGAAGTGTATTCGGCCCGGTGAAATTTAAAGGTATTATGGGCCACTAAAGGTGACCATAATTGCCCTAAGCCCTTTTGCTGTTGATTAAAGTCTACTCCGAAGGGTCCTCAGCAATAAACGGCGGTTTTGAATAGACTCCCAATTTCTAAAGGTTTATTATGTCTGCGGTAGATTGTCGTCTTTGCGAGGGAATCTTCAACTTTGTAAAGTTCAGTTATTTATGCAAACGATCTAGTAAGAGATTAAGTAAATATAGAAGGTCAAATCAAACTGATTGTCAAGGTCAAATCAAACCTCTACTGTTGTTTGTTTTTTTTTTTGTTATTTGTTATTTTTGACAAATCACACAGATTGAGCTAGCCCCAAAGTAAGTTCGAGACTTGTGTTATGGGATACTAACTCAACGATACTATATTTTATAATAGATACATATATAGATAAACATCCAAGATCCAGGTCAATCTGAAAAAGATCATTTTCCATCTTGACCTGACCGGGGATCGAACCCGGGACCTCCGTGTCACAGGCAGGCGTGATGAACGCTGCGCCACGGAGCTTGGTTTGGTTTTCGTATGTGCAAGTGGCCAACACTGGTGTCAGATTTTTCAAGCTGTCTAAAGGCATCTAACATACCCTAATGACTGCTATCAATGATCACAACCGGAAGCTTTACGTGCCTCCCGAAGCACGGAGGAGCTCGACATATTTTTATGTCACTTGCGGTCCAAAGGGGGTTACTTAACATGCGTAAGCGCTTACAAAGCTCACGCTCACAGGGCTATCGGGATCCTCTTAAATTAGAGACTTGTTTAATAAAATACTAACTCAATTACAATACTGAATTTCATAACAACTACATATAATTATGTAGTTGTTATTGACTAGCTCTGTGGCGCAGCGATCAACACGCCGGCCTGTGACACGGATGGTCCCGGGTTCAATCCCCGGTCAGATCAAGATGAAAAACGATCTTTTTCAGATTGACCTGGGTCTTAGATGTTTATCTATATATGTATTTGTTATAAAATATAGTATCGTTAAGTTAGTATCCCATATCACAAGTCTTACTTAAGAACTTACTTTTGGGCTAGCTCAATCTGTGTCATTTGTCCGTATATATTTATTTATTACATACATACGGATTTTTTTGAAGTCGTTTGAAAATTTGCCGTTTATATCTCTGACGGCCTTTTGATACACTTAACCTACAGATCTATGATTTTTTTAATGAGTTGAACGATCTCCTCCAGGAATTTCCCCTTGCATTGCAGCAAAAAACGCTGGCATCTCGCCAATTCCGGCGTGAATGAGCGACGGCCACCACGCTGAGTTGGTTTGTTTGAAGTCTTTTGATAGAATTTGACGGGTTTAATTTGAAACAGTTATGGGTAACTAGCTACAAGACATCATACAAAGACATCATATTAATGTTAGGAAGTCCCAAGACAGCTTAAGATGAGAACACGGCGATTTGAAAGAAAAAGGATCGTACTTAATATTACTTAAGGAGTAAAGTTTTTGATTATTTGTTTGTTTATTAATAAAACTAGCTGTTACCCGCGGCTCCGCCCGCGTTATGTATAGCCTATGTCTCTCTCAGTACCCTAACCTATGTGTATAGAAAATTTCATGATAATCGATTCAGTAGATACGGCGTGAAAGCGTAACAAACAAACTCACTTTCGCATTTATAATATTAGTTAGGATTAGGATAGTTAGGATTAGGATTACGATTAGGATTGCTAGTATATATATATATATATATATATTATAAAGGGAAATAATAGAACGGTTGAATAAAATTTCAGGCGTGCACCTAAGTTACTCAGTCAGTAAGCGACTATCAAATCAAAATCAAAACGTTTATTCAGAAAATAGGCCTTTGCAGGCTTTTTCACGTCATATCATATTTAAAATTATCTTATTAGATAATATGTATTTATTAATTGTTCAAAAGCTACAGACTACTAGCGTTTCGGAACCGACCACTGCAGAGAAGAAACGCCGAAAGAAACTCTTATCAGCAGTTTTGGTCGCCTACTCGCCTGAAGGGCTTGAAATGCAGAGGCGAGTTTGGGCAAAACCAAAACGACTTGTCCTCAGAGGGTAGGCTAGGTTTAATTTCCCGTCACACTCAGTTAGTCGCACACTTATTAATACAATGACGAAAATTCATCACTATATTTGATATTATAAATACTTAAAATTTTAATTTACAGTGACTCGATTAAATACAATATTACACACAATTTTTTACACAGCTTATTACGACAATCAGGCATACGGCCCACCTGATAGTAATCGGTTACCGTAGCCTATCGACGGCTGCAACACCAAAGGTGCCTGTCGCGCGTTGCGAAAAAAGAAGAAATCTTTTTACTTGAAGAAATCTATCACTTCCTCTTTGAAGAACCCTGTGCTGATATTCACGGTGAAATATTTATCGTTCAGCCGAATAATTTCTCCTATGTGATGAATGCGGGGAACTCAAAAACAAATTACATTTCCATACAAATTGACCGGGATGCTAAAGATTTCTGTGTAGATATATCAAAATTTTTTGCCCAGTTTTTCACCGTGTATAGTTAAGTGAATACATATCCACCCACATGACTGGTTAGTTGTTTCGTTTCTTTTGTCACTGTTAACCTTTATCCCCTTTTCATGGGATTTGTTTTTCGCCCTGAATAATAAGTAGGTCTTGTTTTGTTTATCTGCCTTCCTGCCAGTGACCTCTGCTGTTTGTCCCGCCTTATTTGTTTTCAACTTATCTTAGTTTCTTTCCCCTATGCCTGCCTCCATTATTAGGTATTTTTTTATCCTAAGTAACTGAACCGGTTTTTATGAATCTTGCACTGTTCCCTTATGTGGACTATACCAAGTTCAAAAGTTCAACTAAAAATATATTTTGTGATCCGACTTTTTATGAGATGTCATATGCGCGGACAAACATGTATATATTTAAAAAAACATAAAAAGACGTATATACCTACTAAAAAAATGTTCAATTCTTTCAATATTAGGTACATACACGCAGAAATTAATAACCTGCTTATATTCTTCATAGATTTATGCATGAAGTAGACAAAAAATTATCATTCCACCCGCCTGAGCTTTTGAACTTTTTAGCCTTAGAAAATACTAAATCTAAAGTCAATTATTTATTTTAATACTGCTCGAAAGTTATATATTTTTTTATGTAACTCCACAAATATATACAGTAATGCTGTCATTCGCACGTCTCAAATCAAAGCCGGTAAATTCCACAACTATTTATAAAACTGTGTGACATCCGGATTTATTAATATTATTATAGCTAAATTTAAAAGATCTGTCAGTCTATATCATCAACATCATCAGGTCTTTTTTAGTCTTCACTGCAGGAGCACGACCCTCTCTGACCCATATATATTAGCTAGGGCAGTCAGAGGATTTGGCCTGAAGATTATTCCTTTGAGCGTTTGGAAGGCGATTTCTTTTTTTATATACATACATACTTACATACATATCACGTCTTTACCCCTTGCGGGATAGACAGAGCCCGAGGTCACAAAACCCAAGGGCCACGTTTAGCGTGTTAGTGGGCGTTAAGGTGGAAAGCGGTTATAAAAAATAAATTATATAATTATGTATACTAATATTTTTTTACCTAAACATCCGCATTGTGATTCGATAAAATTCCAGGAAAACAGAATCTCGACTTCAAGTAAGTTAGCTACATTACAAATAGATATAATAATATAATATATTGTAGATAATATTTAAATTTAGCAGAAGTTGATATTTTCATCGCTCAGCGCATTCCGCTCTCAACAAGCACATGCACATTTTATGAGTGTGACTAATTTGTGGCCGCGGCTTCACTCACTTAAATCTTTAGAGCGAAAGCAACATGCTCAGTGCAATCAATGAAGTCACCTTAGAAATTTTTGCTTCAGAAGGCAGATTATTTAGTTAAATTATAAACACACACAAGTTTGTGTGTGTTTATAATTTCCACGTCAGAACCACGGCACGGAACCACGTCAGAGGCCGAGAAGCGATTCCGAAGAACTCTGACACCAGGGAGTGCATGGTCGACTGACCGTGTCACCTACACGAAATGATGATTATTTAACTAGCTGTTACCCTCAGCTTTGCCCGCGTGATGTATAGCCTAGTCCTAACGCTAACTTATGTGTTTGCAAAATTTCATGATGATCGGTTCAGTAGATAGGGCGTGAAAGTGTAACAAAGGATAGGACCCTTAAAGGACTGACTCAGCTAGTCGATATGAAAAATTTTCTTAAATGGTTTTTAAATAGCATTACAATGCTCGGTATACTATTATAATTGAAAATATGTGATGAAAAAGCCTATGGAGTAATATGTGATGAGATAATTCGACGCGGTGATTCGAAGTCACGGTGGTGTAGTTGGTATAACACTTAGGGCGCAGACCTAAGACTCGTGGGTTCAAATCCTACCTGTGGTGAATTCTTTTTCATCACATATTTTCAATTTTAATGAAAAATTTTGTTTATTAGGATTACTTAAAACTTAGACCTAAGAAAGAGCGGAGTCTCCTGTCACAAGCACATTTTTGCTCTAAGGAGTATTCAGCAATTATCTACTAGTTTTCCGAAAAAACAATTTTATTTATGGTGGAGAGCCGCGACGCTGATTTTCAGGGAAAATTACAAGTTTTTAAAAGCTTGTAAATTAACTAATTTATCTTTCCAGACGCAATAACTATCAGACGTCCAGACAGGATGGGACGTTTGAGATATTTCTTACCCGGAGTCTGGAGATTTATTTTATTCTGTGGTTTGCGATTTTTGATAGAATTTCTTTAAAAAGTTGCATTATTCAAAATAATGAAAACCAGCTTCTTCCACGCTAGTCTGGGAGTAAAGAAAAAACATAGAATGTACCAGCTGCGTCTCTTCCCGCGCAGATCGTAAAAACCGATCGAGAGAATGGGCGAAAATCTAAGGAATCATGATAATAGGCGATGCGGCTAGCAACCCATCACTATTTTGATTCCGTTTTCCATCTCCACGCCCACCACCATGCTAAACGTGGCTAGGTCTTATAGACCCGAGCTCTGTCTAGCCGCAAGGGAAAGAGACGTGACAGTATGTATGTATGAAAACCCGTCTACTGTTTTTAACAGTTTTCATCTACCATAATGATTTTTACTGACGTTACATAGCCTATGACTCTCCGGAGAATATTACGAATCTAATGACGACTCACGCTTCAAAATTGGTCAAGCCGTTTAGGCAACACTGGAACACACATACTTACATACATACATACGGGTGTTAAACGCTCCAACTGGGTGGATCAGTCGGGTAAAAAATTTTGTTTGGGGGAAGAAGAACAACTACTTCTCTTCCCGCGCATATTGTAATATCTGATCACGGAAATGAGTGAACATCTTAGAAATCATGACTAACTGACGATTCTGACAAAAAATATTCGGACAGGCAGTCCGTACCTATCTATCTATTCTATAAGGTCTTTTTTTAGTCTCCACTACAGGAGCACGACCCTCTCTGTACTACCACAGCAATATATGAGCCAGGGTAGTCAGAGGATTTGGCCTACACTCTCCACGCTGGCCAGACGGGTTGGAGAGGTCTTTTTGATGTTTGTAAGCTTTGTTTAGCTTGTGTTTCCTGAGTCGCCTTTTACGACATCCACGGGAAGACTTGGAGTGGTCCTATTCTACTCTGCCGGGAACCACACGGTACCTATAGGTGTGCTAATAGCGGTACCTACGCATTATGTTTACGCCCAGCCACGCTAATACACGCGTCCATTGTACGTATTCGTTGAACTTCTGCTTGATGCTGACAGCCTGGTAGCCGACGCCTGCCTCTACCTATTTTCTCCTCCTATGGGCGATGCGGCTGGCCAACAAATCATACATACTGTCACTTCTTTTTCCGTTGCGGGGAAGACAGAGCCAGGTCTGTAAAACCTAAAGGCCACGTTTAGCATGTTGGTGGGCTTGTAGGTGGAGAACGGAAACAAAGTAGTGATGGGTTGCTAGCCGCATCGCTATTGACATGGTTCTTCACGCCCATTCTCTCGATCGGATTTTACAATCTGCGCGGAAAGAGAAGCAGCTGGTACATTCAACGTATTTTCTTTTCTCCCAGAGCAGCCTGGAAGGAAAAAATCACTATTTCAATCCACCTACACGTCCAGTTTAGCCGTGTGGTTCCCGGCAGAGTAGAATAGGACCACTCCAAGTCATCCCGTGGATGTCGTAAAAGGCGACTGAGGAAATACAAGCTAAACATAGCTTATTAACATCAAATAGACCTCTCCAACCCGTCTGGCCAGCGTGGAGAGTGTAGGCCAAATCCTCTGGCTACTCAGGCTAGTATTATGGCTCTGGTAGTACAGAGAGGGTCGTGCTCCTGCAGTGAAGACTGGTAAGACCTGATGATGACATGTCCAGTTTAACGCTAAATATTTATTTTCGGGGTTCTGTCCACCCCGTAAGGGTTAATTTCGTGTTTAGTGTATATATATATGAAGAAGTTTATAATTTTTCTGCAAAATATCATTAACTTTCTCCTAGATCCATGCTTTCTCCAATGAAAGACTCAAAACATTTTTTTTTTTCATTTCATTTCACGTTTTATAAAGATCGTAGATATTTTATCGTCCCAGAAGGTTCCAGACAAAATAACGATCAGACTTCCAGACGAGATGAAACTATTGAGTTTACTCTATCTATCTATCTAACTAGCAAGTTTATTTTATAAACTTACTTTTACTAGTTTTTGTCCACGGCTTCGTTCGCGTTTAAATATTCCAAGTGGTTTATCGTAAATCCCACGGCAACATTACCGCCATTAATTTTTTCCGCGATAAAAGTCTCAGCACCCTAACCTATGTGTATGCTAAATTTTAAGCTGATTGGTTCATTAGATAAAGCGTGAAGAGGTTACAAACAAATGTACAAACTCACTTTCGCATATATTTGTTGGGATGGGATGGGATTGCGGTTTGAGATAACACGACTAGTTAAAAGTTTTTTCAATTATTCGAAAGTTTGTATAATAGTTGCTGAATTTGGTACGTGCCAGGCCGAGTGTATTGGTACATCGGTTAATATTTAATTGAATTGCGTGTTTAAATTGAAAGTATTTCAATTGACTTTCTCCTATATCTATGCTTTTTTCACAGGAATTCTCAATATTTTTATAGACGTTTTATAAAGATCGTAGATATTTTTCGTCCCAGACGTAATAACGATCAGACTTCCAGACACAATGGGTTTGAGGTATCTCTAACTCGGAGTATGGAGAGTTCATTTTATATTGCGGTTTGAGACACAACATAAGTAGTTAAAAGTATTTTCCGTTATTTGATAGTTAGTCCTCTGTCTGCTCTGGCTGACCTATGGCTCTGGTAGTACAGAGAGGGTCCTGCTCTTGCAGTGGAGACTATCAAAGACCTGATGATGATGATGATGATGATGATAAAAGTTGCAAAATTTTGTAGGTGGCAGGCTGTGTGTATTGGTACATCGGGGAATATTTAATTGAATTGCGTTGTAATTTTTTTCTGCGAAATATCATTTATTTTGCCCTAAATCAATGCTTTCTTCGCAGGAATTCTCAAGATGTCATATAGGTTTTTATAAAGATCGTAGATATTTTTCGTACCAGTCTTAATAGAGATCAACTTCCAGACAGAATGGGTTTGCGGTATCTAACCGCGTGTATTGTATATACTTTATGTAAAATAATGTAAAGTTATGATTTTCTCAACACTGTACTACCAGACCGTTCGAGTGGATGATCCTGACGACGATCTTCGCGAACTGCATAGCTTTAGCTGTGTACACGCCATATCCTGCCAGCGACTCCAACTACACAAACTCAGTGCTGGTAAGTGCTTTTTAGGGTTAGGTTAGGTAGTAAACTAGGAACCCTTATAGTTTCGCCATGTCTGTCTGTCTGTCTATCTGTCTGTCTGTCTGTCCGTCCGCGGTTTTACTCAGAGACTATAAGTACTAGAAAGCTGTAATTTGGTATGAGTGTGTATATTAATTATGGCAAAAAAGTCGTAGAAAAAAACCTTGAAAAAATATTTTTTTTTTGGTAGCTCCCATACAAGTAAAGTGGGGGAGTAATTTTTTTTTCTCTATTTACCCATCGTGTGGGGTATCGTTAAAAAGGTCTTTCAAAAATATTGTGAGGTTAAGAACACCATTTTTCGATTTAGGGATCCGTTTCCGAAATATTTGGTTTCAAAGTGCAAAATTTTGTTAGAGGTACGTGTCCCCCCCCTCTATCTGCTAAACGGTTATATATGGATACGTGAAAAAAATTACAGCAATAGTATATATACTGAAGTTGAAAAAAAAACTATCAGAGCTGGGTACTAAGTGCAAACTAAAAAGTTATAGGCAACCAACTTATAAAACGTACTGGAAAATGTAAAATTTCATACAATCTTCATTGATAGATGTTTTTGGTCGTTAGACTGTGAGGTGTGAGTGTAAACAGTGTGAACTCAAAGTTGTCATTCGCAACTACGGAACCCTACACTGCGCGTGGCCCGACACGCACTTGGCCGGTTTTTTATAGTTACATTTATAGTTAAGAAATCAAAATTTTTATACTATACATATACAATCGTTCTTTAGATTTAGACACAAATTTTATACTTATTATAAACAAGCTGTTACCTGCGTCTTCGCCCGCGTGATATATAGCCTATGTCCTTCTCAGTACCCTAACCTATGTGTATGCAAAATTTCATGAAGATCGGTTCAGTAGATACGGCGTGAAAGCGTAACAAACAAACAAACAGACTCACTTTCGCATTTATAATATTAGTTAAAGTTAATTAATAGTTAATTAATTAATTAATAGTGTTTGGTAAGTAATTTTGAATAGCACAGTTCAGCTACTTGTACTAGTCTGTTCATTAAGTAAAAACTACTTGAGAGTTTGCCTAAATAAGTAAACTGACTTTTTTTCTATATATCCGTTGAAATATTCATTGAACGAACTGCGCTTACCAACCCTTAGTCCTAAGCGTGGTGAAAACCCTAAAAATTATGAAAATCCTTGGGCCTATGTTCAGCAATGGACTTCTTAGGGGAGATGATGAAGAAATAATAAATTCACTGTGAAATTATTATGAAAACACGTCTTTACTTACGTTTCATTACGTCGGATCTGCCGACTAGTTTGGGTCTGTTACGAGTAATAAAACGTGCGTGAGTAAAGCCGTGTTTTCATATTGAATTTATCTCGCGTAAGTTTTAATATTAAGTATCACTGTGAAATATTGATCGTTTTGGACCTTTTATGGAGTGATTAGATCAAGTCGATTTCGACAAGAGATCGAACAAGTTTCCCAATGGTACCAATGCTGGGATCTCAAGATTTTAGTGTCATTTCCATACAAAAACATTCAGTCGCCCGGTCGATTATTATGGGAATGACAAATTGTCTCAATTTTGTTAATTGCGATTTCCCAGCATTGGTCCCAAAAGAAAAGTTGTTCAACTTGACTGAATCGCCCCTTAAAAGGATCCAAAACGATCAATATTTCAACATGTGTTTATTCTTAATGGTCACAGCTTCACGTTTGTTTGGCTTATCTCAGTTCCGACGCTGCTGTCCATCGAAACCGTTTTTAAGCAAAGGAAGGTTACGAGTATTTTGAACTGGGGGAACGGGATAAAGGATTTGGGACAGTACTTGCTCGGATGTATTGGGGATGAGAAATTAGCAGCTCGGGAGGTCGGACGCGCGCGTACCCGATGCCATACCTGCAACCACGTCCCAGACAGGGACAGGTAGTTGAGAATGACACACCTAACCATATGGTCAGGGGTGTAAATGGCACTATAAAACCATGAAGAAGATCATCATTCTTGGAGAGGCATAACCGTTGTATCAGATGCATCGCACATAAGGAGCCCGATGGCCCAGTTTGTTTGTTTTTCGTGTGTGTAAGTGGCCAACACTTGTTTCAGATTTTTCTAACTGCCTAAAGGCCCAGAGGGCGTGAGCACTTTTAGCACTTCCGCACGTTAAGTATACCCGGGCACAGTCCCCGCTTGGACGGGTGACCGCAAGTGGCATAAAAATATCTCGAGTTTGAAAAAACTGACACCAGTGTTGGCCACTTCCACACACAAAAAGTAAAACATACCACGTCATACATTTTTGACATGTTTAAAAAAGTTTTCCAGAACCTAAAGAAAATTCCAATTTCAAGAATTTGCCTCATATTATTAAAGCTTCCCAAAAGCTGAACTACGACTTTGTAAGCTCGCAAGTTTATTAAATAAAACAGCCGCAGTCAATTTAAAAGCTTTCAGAGCCGCAGGTGCGGCGGTGCAGGCGGAGAGCTTTTGTCACCCTGCATTTATGAAGCTCGTGAGACGTGGGCGGCGACTAAAGTACTAGGAACTTTTATCGGGATAAACATTTTTATGAGTTTAATTTAGTAAAGTACTAAATAACGATCGTACGCCAGTTTTTCTTTTCTTTTTATGAAAGATTATGTAGCTCCAAGTGAGATTTCGCTACTTCACCGGGCGTTTGAGATGAGAGCAGTGTCTTCAACCTGTGTAACCTCCGGCACACTCGTTAGTTAAGTGATAGATTAACTTGGGTTACTATACCAGTTTAGGTTAAGTAGATGTCTACAAGTAAATTAGAAATTGTTAGTAGACTTAGAATGCCGCGTCTGTCACTAGTACTCGAGCTTCACTCAACTCTACCAATTTCTATTCTTTCTTCTTTCTCAACTGCCTCCGTGGTCCAGTGGTTAAGGCGTTTGCCTTGTTGACCCGGGGGTCGTGGGTTCGATTCCCACGGGAAGCATGCTTTATTAAGTTGTTTCCAGTTTGGTTAGGACATTGCAGGCATGAATCACCTGATTGTCTGATAAGAAAGATGATTCCGTGCTTCGGAAGGCACGTTAAGCCGTTGGTCCCGGTTGCCATCTGGTAGTCGTTAAAGGAATCACGTCAGAGGCCGAGAGGCGGTTCTGAAGAACTCTGACACCAGGGTGTGCATGGTCGAATGATTGTGTCACCTACACGAAATGATGATGACCAATTTCTAGTATTCGTCTTTACCAATGCTGTTTGTTTTTCGTATGTGTAAGTGGCCAACACTGGTGTCAGATTTTTCAAGCTGCCTTATGGCATCTGACATAGCTTAACGACTGCCATCAACGGTGACAGCCGGGACCAACGGCTTAACGTGCCTTCCGAAGCACGGAGGAGCTCGAGATATTTTTATGCCACTTGCGGTCACCCATCCAAGTAGGGACTGCACCAGGGGTTGCTTAACATACGTAAGCGCTCATAGAGCTCACACCCACTGGACCATCGGGCTCCTCAACCAATGCTGTTTACACTGGTATAGGTAGTAGCATGGTAACACTCTGCCGTTTACTCTACACGTGAACCTTACAGGGTCACCAACAGCACAACACCAACATCACCAAAGGGTCCCCAGGAGGGACGGATCTTGGCTTTGGGCGTTGCCTGTGTGCGCAAGGCTTGGAGAGGCAGCTAACTCTCATATGCCTGATGAGACGCGATTACATGTATAGCCTGAGAGGCCGACTATCGCCAGCGACTACGCTCGCGTTAATATGCGAACCCTCGGGAATAGTACTTTATTTTATGGATAAGATGAAACAGTTACGATGAAAGATTCAAACGCTTTACAAAAGGTCGCATTATTTAAAAAATATTACTCTACTGTGGTTTTTGATGGCAACAGAAAAGGGAGGCTTTTGCCCATCAATGGGTATTAAGTAGCTATATAAAAAGTTAATTCTTTAGTTTACCTATACATTTATTAAAATTATGACTACTTTTGTACAGCTTTTTACGTCTCACTGCTGGGCAAAATCGCCCCTTTTCTGTTTCTACCTTCATCTATCTCTTGCCACCTCTGTCCAAGTTTTGGCAAAATTAGACATGTCGTCTGTCCATCTCGCTTCGGTTTGCCCCCTGATCGCTTCCCGTCAGTTGTATCCAAGTGGTAGTTTTATAAGCCCATCTTTCCAGCACCATTCGGCAAACCTGGCCCGCCTGATCCCACCTTTAACCGAGCAGATTTCAATCCATCGTCAACCGCTTGTGTCATGTAGCGCAGTTTTGTATTCCTGACAGGGTCTGTTCTTTTTGTACCTAACTACTGCGCTCCATTGCTCTTTAGCTAACCTACAGTTTAAACCTTTGGTTTTCGGCGAGGGACCAAGTCTGGACACTGTAGGTTAGGATGGGAAAGTGCATCATCGTGGCGAAAAGTCTCCTTTTAAGTAAAGTTGGTAATTTTCTTTTAAATAGTTCATTCATCGACCAATTACTCTTTCACGCATTGTCAATCCGACGTGCAAATTCCTTTTCCCGCCTTTCCTTAAAGGAAAATATTTGTCCCAAGCAAATCTAATTCTTAACGTACTGTAAATCTTGTCCATCTATCGTTACCCTACGTTTAAGCCAATTAACTATTTAGAAATAATTTAATAAAAAGCATACATAGTGATTACGTCCTAATAGGATAATTGAATGCGATGGCCGCCGCTTATCCAGCTTAGCTCGATCGCGTGAAATGATTGATGTGAGCTGGTTCCAGCTGTGGGATTAAATAATAATACGTTATTGATATGACACTCTTGTTCCGAATTTAATAACGATAGTTTTAGTTGCACTCTCTCTTCTTCCTTACCTTTTCCTGGTACTGAGATATAGATATAAACAAATAGACTAGCTATCGATGAATTTATATGGACTGATCATTCTTTCGATGTTGAGAGAGTACTCAAGAAAATCTTAGGCTCTGAAGCGTTTCTGTTGAATATGCGACCGGGAATACTCTTGAATGATGATGGTGACTCAAGAGTCTTACTTACTAAATGCCATTATTACGGCTCGCGTTGTCTTTTTACCCGACTGACCCACCCAGATGGAGGGTAATGTTTTTCACGCAGTTGTTTGTATGTTTGTGCAATTTTTCATGCCAGGTCTCACTTGCGGGGCCGATATCTGGGTTTTTACGAAGGAGATCCTAGATAATCTAAGAATTACTCAGAGAGCTATTGAGAGAAAACTGAAAACTGAAAACAGAGACAAAAAAAGTAATGAGTGGCTCAGAAGACAAATAAATAAATAAATATAAATATATATGGGGACATATCACAAAGCGAAGTCTCTGATGTCATCAAGCGTATTGCGCAGCTGAAGTGGCCATGTCGCCAAAAAACAAGGTTTGTGGTGCAAAGCTCTAATGGAATGGAGACTGTGGGGTGAAAAACGCCCACTGGAAATATCTCAAAGGCGCTGCTCAGACGACATAAAGAAAACAGTAGAAGTGAGGTGAATTGAGATTACCCAAGACCGACAAAAAGGGCATAAACTGGAGGAGACCTACACCCGTGCGGTTGAAAAAGGCTAAAAAGAGAGAGAAAGAAAGAGAAACTGTCAAAAATAACAATGGGTTTTTAATTTTTAAATAATGCTATTAGTTTAAAATCTTTCCATATTTTTCGCATATGAATCCATAGTCAAAAAAATAATTAACCCTTACTTCTTTGCAGGAGAAAATCGAGTACGTGTTCCTGGTGATATTTACGGGGGAATGCGTGATGAAGATCTTCGCGTACGGCTTCATCATGCACGCGGGGTCCTACCTTCGGAACGGGTGGAACTTGCTGGATTTCACCATCGTCGTTATAGGGTGAGTCATCATCATTATTCTCATCATTAAGTCTTTTTTGTGAGAAACCGCATGCAGCCAAAGCTTAATTTTAATTGATTATTGTTCTTTTTCATCTTTCTCTTTATCGGTTCTCCTTGGTTTTTGCAAGTACAAATAATTGTGTATGTCTCACCAGACTCACTGCTCCCTAAACCACAGGTTTAATCCTAGCTTAGGGATCAGGGAATCGTATCGAGGTTTTTTGCTTAGAATATTAAGTGAATTTAAATTGTAACCACCTGTAAACCAAATATGGAAATAAAGATTATTATTATTATATTATATTATTATTTTAGCCTCCACTGCAGGAGCATGAACCTCTCTGTAATTCCAGAGCCATGTATTAGCTGGAGCAATCAGAGGATTTGCAAAATACTAAAAGGTGAATCACGCCTACTATAGCATATCTCTCTTCGAGCAGTAAGAAGTATACTGCTGGGCATGGGCTTTACTTGGTCTTCAGCATTTATGTCTCACGTCAGAATATAAAATTTAGACTGGTTTAAAGCCGGCCTTAAGGAGAAGTATGAAATTTTTGGGATCCAGTGCTGCCCCAGTTTGAAATAAATCATTAAGAAGAAATCGAAGTTCTCATTTAAAAATTTGTTCTTCGATGCTCTAGATAACTGTTTGAATAAGTTTAATAAGAATGTAAAGCGTCTCTCAAAGTTTTTGTCACATCAGCTTCTTTTGGTGGAATCGCTAAATAAATAAATAAATAAAATAAATATACAGGGACATATCACACAAATTGAGCTAGCCCCACATTAAGTTGTGAACTTGTGTCGCAGGATACTAACTCAACGATACTATATTTTATAATATATACTTATATAGATGAACATCCAAGACCCAGGTCAATATGAAAAAGACCTTTTTCCATCTTGACCTGACCGGGGATCGAACTCGGGAGCCCCGTGTCGCAGGCTAGCGCGTTGACCGCTGCGCCACGGAGCTCGACAAATCAAGCTTTATTTCAGAATTTTAACTGATAACAGTACTTAGATCATAATTAGTTTGACCTCGTAGAACAAATTTTTAGTGACATCTCCGTTAACTTTCAAATAATATATTTGAAATGTTTGTGTTTAAATGTTTATTGTAACCATACTTCCTATTTTAACCCTGTAAGAATGTGTAGGTTAGATTCCAATAATTTAGATGTAAGTGAGGCTAAACAAAAAAAATTAAAAAACAAGTCTAAATTGTACTTCGCTAATGACATAAAGTTAGCGAAGTACTCTTACAATATTATCACAAATATTTTTCTCCAATTTTGTGCCCTTGTTATATTTAAGAGTTTAAAAATGTAATGTATGCATATTTTTGGTTTGCAATATAGCACTTTTAGTACTTATTACAATTGAGTGTATATCCGTCATGTATGGGATTGTAAACTGTGATGTATACTTAATAAAAGAAATAAAATAAAAAAATAAGGACAGCACTGGGCCCCATAAAAATCATGCAATAATATCGCTGAATTTACGCCTGATATACATCAGGCGTATGGGTACATGAATATACAATATTGGCTATTGATACTTCGCACCAGGAAAGATATTGGATCATCGCGTATCAAAATAAAATAAACATAAATATAAACCAGTTGGAATCACTCACCCCGTTATGACTCAATCCGTGAAAGCGTTCAAAAACCGCGGCAATAAATAATTGAACCAACCACAGATGGTTTATTGATGATGCGAGTGTAAAATTCCTGAAAATCTATATTCGATTGCATGAATGGTATCCAAGCCACATTTTATTGGTTTTTCCGTTCATATCTCTTGCAAATATCTTCATTTTTGTATGTATTTGTAGAAGAATACGAAGATACGTAGAATGTACCAGCTGCTCCTCTTTCTGCACAGATCGTAAAATGAGGGTGAGGAATCATGACATAAATATAAATGGATATATATGGACAAATAACACAAATTGAGGAAAACGAAATAAATATATACGGACATATCACACAATAGGCGATGCAGCTGTCAACCCATTATATATATATATATATATATATATATTTATATTTACCCGTTATATTTATGTTTATGTAATTTGGTATGTAAGTATATGTATACAGAATTTAGTAATTAATTTGGACACAAGTTTGTTTTGTTATCTACGTAAGCTTTTACATTAAATTTGCACTTACTTCTTATAATTTCTTTCTCGGCATCATCTGTTGGTTGACTGGTAGATAAGGCCTTAGGCTTTAAGTCCGCCAATTACATGTACTATGTAATGAAGTTTTTAAATAAAATAAATAAAATAAAAATAAATAACCCATCACTATTTTAATACAAGCTCACCAACATGCTAGTCGTCGTTTTTAGGTTTTATAGACCTTGGGCTCTGTCTACCCCATAAGGGGTATAACGTCATAATATGGATGGATGAATTTAGTGAATTTCATATAAATAAACCTTTTCTTTCCAGTATGGTGAGCACGGTGCTTTCAAGCATTTTCAAAGACGCGTTCGACGTGAAAGCGCTGCGAGCTTTCAGGGTGCTGCGGCCCCTCAGGCTAGTCTCAGGGGTACCAAGTAAGTACTTAAAGTGTAAACCTTATAAATCTATTGTGCTGACTGCCTAGGTATGTCATCAACATCATCAGGTCTTTTTTAGTCTCCACTTCAGGTGGATGACCTTCTCTGTACTACCAGAGCCATATATTAGCCAGAGCAGTCAGAAGAATTGGCCTACATTCTCCACAGTGGCCAGATGAGTTGAAGAGGTCTCTTTGATGTTTATATGCTTTGTTTAGTTTGTGTTTCCTAAGTCGTCTTCCACAACATCCACGAAAAATCTTCGATGGTTCTATTTCTACTCTGCCGGGAACCACACGGCGCCACACGGATGTAAATACAGTGGAGACTAAAGAAAGACCTGATGACGATAATGAAAGTAGCCTGCGGGGCAAAGGACAAATCAACGGGAATTATTTTCATTTGGCATAAGAAATATCAGAATTTACAAATTCCTATAAACTTGATTACGTATTCTAAACGTTCGTTTCCACACATGTTTCTAAATTTTCCATTTCCTCCCAGGTCTCCAAATCGTACTGAACTCCATTCTGAAGGCGATGGTGCCGCTGCTGCACATCGCTCTGCTTGTCATCTTCGTCATCATCATCTACGCCATCATCGGCCTGGAGCTGTTCTCCGGGAAAATGCATAAAACTTGTTATAATAAGTTTACAGGTAGCTTTGAATTGGTTGAACAATCTTAAAATATAACCATCTTAGAAAAAAATGTAGATTCATAATTTTTTAATAAACCCGGCTTTACTCACGTTTTATTTCGTCGGATCCGCCGACTAGTTTCGGTCTGTTATCAAGACCATCATCGGACGAGTGTAAGGGGACATGGCGGTAACGCTTTAAAGCACAGCAGTGCTATTTGGTAAGCGTTCGTATCAGACTGAAATTAGTAGACTAATCCGTCGAAACAAAACGTGACTAAAGCCGGACAATAACGAATTTATTTCGCGTAAATTTTAATATTATTAAAAATATAGATAGTTCCAACTGTAATGAAAAGGAATAAATCGTCGTGAATAATAATGAATTTATCTGTTTTTTGTTGGCGGGGGGCTACGCCCCGCAAATCCGATTCTTCTGTTGAACTTTGATTGAAATGTGATGTGTATTCAACACATGTGCTTTTCAAATATCTTACATTGTCTGTTTGTTTGATTAGCCACGCACCCGAACTCCTCTGTCTTAATTTCAAATTATTTTAGATGAAATGATGGACACTCCACACCCTTGCGACACGGACAATGGGTATAATTGCTCCAAGCTCGGCGAGGAAATGGAGTGCAGAGAAGGCTGGATCGGGCCTAACTTCGGCATCACCAACTTTGACAACTTTGGCCTGTCCATGCTAACAGTCTTCCAATGTATCACGCTTGAGGGTTGGACGGATGTCATGTATCATGTAAGTAAGATCTTTGTAAGAAAATTGTCTTTGGAAATGGTGCTATAATACCAGGCCATGGCAAAGAAATGGAGTGCAGAAAACTGGATAGGGCCCAACTTCGGCATCACCAACTTCGACAACTTCAGCCTGTCCATGCTTACCGTCTTCCAATGTATCACGCTAGAGGGTTGGACGGATGTCATGTATCATGTAAGTAAGATCTTTCCTAGAAAATTGTCTTTGGAAATGGTGCTTTAATACCAGGCCATGGTAAAGAAATGGAGTGCAGAAAACTGGATAGGGCCCAACTTCGGCATCACCAACTTTGACAACTTCAGCCTGTCCATGCTTACCGTCTTCCAATGTATCACGCTAGAAGGCTGGATGGATGTCATGTATCATGTAAGTAAGATCTTTACTAGAAAATTGTCTTTGGAAATGGTGCTATAATACCAGGCCATGGCAAAGAAATGGAGTGCAGAAAACTGGATAGGGTCCAACTTGGGCATCACCAACTTTGACAATTTTGGCCTGCCGTCCATGCTTCATCATCAGGTCTTTTTAAGTCTCCACTGAAGGAGCACGCCCCTCTATGTTCTATCATAGCCATATATTAGCCAGAGTAGTCAGGGGATTTGGCCTACACTCTCCACGCTGGCCGGACGGGTTGGAGAGGTCTCTTCGGTGTTTATAAGCTTTGTTTAGCTTATGTTCCCTAAGTCGCCTTCTACGACATCCACGGGAAGACTTGGAGTGGTCCTATTCTACTCTGCCGGGAACCACACGGCAACGGCACGTCCATGCTTACCGTCTTCCAATGTATCGTGCTAGATGGCTGGACGAATGTCATGTATCATGTAAGTAAAATCTTTTGTAGGAAATGTTTGATCGTCATCTCAGACCTTCTTCTTCCCTCGGATGAGGATAAGCTTCAACAGGTTTTCGAGATTTATGCTGGCACCTTTAACCAAGACGGTTACCTATTTTATGGTAGGTTGGTAGTAGTATTGCAGGTGGATTAAAGCATTGACAATAAATTAACCTAAAAAGAATAAAATAACCTCCACTTTCATCAAGCGGAGGTCATCTGGTATAAGAAGCATAGCTAAGAAGTTTATCTTATTGCTTTGATCGATTAGCGGTAGCCTAAACAACTTGACAGATTGTTGAGCCCATCATCAATATACATTAGAATATAAACCTTAGTCGATTATATTTTTAATTTCTTCTTCCTCGCCTTTTCCCAGTCGGTTCCATTGCTATAATGATTAATTGCCCTTTTTTTCTAGATACAAGATGCCATGGGGAACAGTTGGGAGTGGATATACTTTGTATCGATGGTCATCTTGGGAGCGTTTTTCGTAATGAACCTAATTCTCGGTGTGTTATCTGGGTAAGTTTAAGCAATGAGTTGGATACTAATAACCTAAACCTACATAATAAATTGTTATGAATAAGGTTTACAACTTTCACCTCAAACTGTGACAGCTTTAATAACATGAGTTTGTATAATATATTCTAATTAAATTTGCAAAGAAGGAAAAAATAACTGTGTGATTTTAAACCCTTGGGCAATATTTTAAACTAAGAATCAGAATCTGTAATTGAATAAAGAAACGCTAGAGAAAAAAGAAAAAACAAATTGCTGTAAGGAATTGAATCAAATAATGTAAAAAAAGACAGAAAATAAAAATTCAAACAAATATTAAATCTTTATTCTAGAGAATTCTCCAAAGAAAGAGAGAAGGCCAAAAACCGAGGTGACTTTCAAAAGTTACGAGAGAAGCAGCAGCTAGAAGAAGATATCAAAGGATACCTCGACTGGATCACGCAGGCGGAGTATTTGGAGCCAGACCAGCATGATGCTGCGGATCAAAAAGGAGAATATGGAATAGGTACAGTCCGGTGTAAACTTTATGTTTCCAGCACTGATCCCATATGAAAAGTTGGCCATTTGGGCAGGCAGATTTGAAAGTTTGAGAATAAGTGGTGTTTTCGCCAACATCCTGTATCACACATTTTACTTCTTTCTTACAGGACCAACCCCAAATGAACATGATTCCACAGACCACTTAGGGTTAGAAAATAATGAGCAGCAGAAGATTTCTTTAGGCAAGATATGGAAGAAAGACTTCGATAAAGTGAGTACAAACAATTATAAATAAGAAAAATATATTTTAATTTTTCACGCGGTTTAAGCTCTTTTAGAAACTTCGTAATAATATTTGATTAAACTGTGCAAGGACTTTTATGAACGGGTTTCTGTATACATACATGATTTATTTTTATAATTCATTAGCATCCTTTTAAATATAGACTGTACCCATGATTGAAAGTAATTTAAGATTACTTTTAAGTAAATTAAACCTACACATTTTTCTAATTTAAGAAAAGATAAAAACTACCTCAAACGCTTTGATAGAGGCCATTACTTTAGATAAAAACCGAAAATTTAAATATTACTGAATTACCAAAAAGACCGAAAAATAAATTCATTTCAATTGTATTAAATCAGTCGATCGGTGAAATTTACGCAAAATAAGTGATTTTAGGCCGGTACATAACCAGCAATTTAGTGTAAACGCAAGAAATGTATTTTCATGTAATTTTTTTTTATTTGGGTATGCTAATGAATTCGATTACACCCTGTATATTTTCATAAAACTATATGAAATAAATAATTCTAACTTGGCAAACAGAAACAGAAATATTTAATACTGAAGTTAGTGATATCAAAGTTTAAGCCAAAAATTAAATATTCCCTCAAATATATGGTATGTTTAGTAAATATACATATTTAAAAGTACATTTTTTTGAAAATTTAGAAAATATACATTTTTAAATCGAATTTATCTTTCAGGTAAATCGAAGAATGAAAAGAGCGTGTAGAAAAGCAGTGAAATCACAAACATTCTATTGGTTAATCATCGTATTAGTGTTTTTAAATACAGTCGTTTTAGCTAGTGAACATTATCAGTAAGTTTTTAAATTATTTCTTTTAATAGTTGTTTAGTCAATCAGTATGTAACGGTTTACATTCTTGAATTATTTGTTTTTTTTTTCAGTCAGCCAGAGTGGATGGATCTCTTTCAAGAATACGGAAACGCGTTCTTTGTTGCCTTGTTCACATTAGAAATGTTAGTCAAAATGTACAGCTTAGGATTACAAGTAAGTTTATTCTTTGATGTTCATGATAATTTGTCAAATATGTAAATAAATATCTCAATTTAGATGAAGATATTTCTTTCAATCTACGAATCCATTTTTAGTGCAAATTTTAAAGTTTTGTTTAAAGATAAACCTTGTTTAAGGGGGAACAGTAGGCACAGTAGCGACGCCAATCATTTTATTCCTAATACTTTACAAATAGAAAGGAATTCAAGAATATAAACAATACAAGCCTTAGTAAATAACCTGAAGTATTTTTGGAATCATGTTTTGATATTATGAGAATCAGTCATTGAGAGAAAAAGTGATAACCGCCAAAAACGGCCGTTTTTGGCGGTAATCAGATTCTCATAATTCTCACTGATTCCGATAGTAATAAACATGATTCAAAAAATACTTCAGGTTATTTACTAAGGCTTGTATTGTTTATATTCTTGAATTCCTTTCTATTTGTAAAGTATTAGGAATAAAATGATTGGCGTCGCTACTGTGCCTACTGTTCCCCCTTAATGGAGTCTTTTAAAGTAGATTTATCTTTAAAAAGCATAGTTATATCTAAAAAAAAACTATTATTTAATCATATACTTATTCATTAAATAGGTATATGATTTACTAATAGTTTATCTTTATCTCCCTTCTAAACTGTTTTATGAAAAGTCGTAATTTTTATTCCTTTTCAAATTTCACCGTTCTTGTATTAATCTTGTATATACTTCTTCATTCAGGGTTACTTCGTTTCTCTGTTCAACCGCTTCGACTGCTTTGTGGTAATCGGCTCCATCAGTGAGATGGTGTTGACGAAGACTGAAATTATGCCACCACTCGGCATCTCTGTGTTACGTTGTGTCAGGCTTCTTAGAGTATTTAAAGTCACCAAGTAAGTTTAGCCGTCATTTTTATTTTATTTTATTTTATTTATTAAGCTAAACCAACAGTGATTAGATTACATAGGACATTCGTGAAACAATTCAATCTTAGTTCAAATGTAAGCATCAATTACAGGAACACACAAAATTCACTCATTTGGTAAATATGTATTTAAGAAATATAGCAACCAATCACACAAATTGAGCTAGCCCTACAATAAGTTGTGAACTTGTGTCGTGGGATACTAACTCAACGAAACTATATTTTACTATGGATACTTACATAGATAACCTTCCAAGACCCACGCCAATCTGAAAAAGATCGTTGGCCGGGGATCGAACCCCGATCCACCCGTGTCGCAGGCTAGCATGTTAACCAATGCACAACAGAAGCTGTCAAGTTTGAACTTTGGCTCTAACAAAGATATTTTTACACTTAGATATTACGTTTGTAAATTTCCGAGTTTCAAATTCTTTTAATAAATAGCAAAAACCTTCACACACACCAAATTATTGTAAATCGAATACGAAATAATATTATGAATATTTATGATAGGTATTGGCGGTCACTCTCCAATCTCGTAGCCTCTCTCCTAAACTCGATCCAGTCCATCGCATCCCTGCTGCTGCTTCTCTTCCTCTTCATCATGATCTTCGCACTCCTCGGGATGCAAGTCTTCGGCGGCAAGTTCAATTACGATCCGGTGGAAGAGAAGGACAGGCACAATTTCGATTGCTTTTGGCAGGCGCTGTTGACTGTGTTTCAGGTAAATAATTGTAAATTCTGACCGCTCCGGCTAATATATGGCTCTGGTAGTACAGAGAAGGTCGTACTCGTGCAGTGGAAATAGTTATGTAAATTTAAAGAAGAAAATATTTAAAACCATGAACGATGGATTTTTATGGATGACTTTTTTATTACCTTCCCTAGTTAACAATGAGCAATATAAATTGATGTATATTTTTTATCCAAATGGCAAACAGAGATGTGCCTCTATCATATGCCATTTGTTTACATATATTTTTAATATCCACTCACATGCATGACATGTTGACGACAATTTTTATTGAACATCTTCATGGAACTGTTTAGTTATTTTCAAAGAAATTTTTTTCATTGTTTCGTTACATAAATGAAAGAAACTTGTCATTATGATACATATCAAAGTAACTAGAAATAAAACTATAATAATTATATTTTTTTACAGATACTAACAGGTGAGGATTGGAATGCCGTCATGTATGAAGGCATTAAGGCATACGGTGGTGTTGGCTCATTTGGGATCCTCGCCTGCATCTACTTCATCATTCTTTTTATTTGCGGCAACTGTATCCTTTTTCGTAATTCTCAAATTGAAAAGATTGT
Organism: Rhodophaea formosa; assembly: GCA_963082605.1. Lineage (NCBI taxonomy): Eukaryota > Metazoa > Arthropoda > Insecta > Lepidoptera > Pyralidae > Rhodophaea > Rhodophaea formosa. Next base: position 12,570,087 of record OY720228.1, on the reverse strand, counting down.
CACATATACAATATACACATAAAAACATGTTTCAAGGAAATATTACAGTTTTAATTAAATATTAGTTTTTATCTTATTAATTTTATTTACAACATTAGAAAAGAGCTTATGTTGAAAGGGTGTATGACAGGGAAATTATCAAAGTAGTAAATGATAACACACTTAGTCATAATATTGATTTAAAAAACATTTCCTTAGCATAGAACTGTGCAGACATCCTACTAAATGTGTTCTTGGCTATCGCCGTAGACAACTTGGCAGATGCAGAATCGTTGACCAATATTGAAAAGGAAGAAGGGGTAAGTGAACAATTTTTAGAAAAAAATGAATAAGTAATGTAAAAATAGCAAGCATGGATTGTAGCCAGAATGGAAAACAAGACATAAAAGTCCATGAAAATAAAATCCTTTGTCTCCAGAGATTCTGTTTGACTACAATTTAAAATAATTAGACATATGTATAGAATAACAATTTATTTTTGTTTAGGCTGGTGAAGAAAAAGAAGGTGGCAGTGTTATTGCGACGGAAGGTGGTCATGCCGACACTGATGATGAGTACATCCACGACGATGATGCTTACACCACTGATAAGTAAAAAAATAACCATAATCTTTTACTTAGCAAAATACCACTGTTGAATGTGTAATACAAAAACAAAAATGGAAAGTAATCAGCACTGTAGACTCTTGCAGCAAAAGAGAAGTTAAGTCACCGAATTATATTTCCAGTATTATTGTAAAGCCATACAAGTATCTTGTTTCTTTTTTAGTTCTGAACGTGAATATGAGGAAACTGGTTCGGAGGGTGAACAACAGGAAGAAATTGAAGGAGAAGAAATGGAGGAAGGTGGTGAGGAGGAGAATGGAGAAAGGATGGAAGAAGAACAGGAGAGGGAAGATCGTGAGATGATGGAGGGCCATCAGAGGAATCATATAGGTAAGCGTCTAATTTGAGAGGTAAATTTTGTTACATCAGAATCCAGATTTTTTAATCAAAATCAAGTAATTCAATTTTGGAAAAAAAAAGTTTCAAAATAAAATTAGGTTAAATTTAATTTTTGTAATAGATCGTAAGTTTTTAAATAATTGCAAAGCCTAAGTTTCAAAGTGCCTATGGATGATGGTGAGAAACATATGTTAAGCTATTCGCAGAGTAACTGTATCTAATCAAAAACAAATAGTGAATACAGACATGGACGAGGAGCCGCGTCTGAAACGCAAACCAACGACCTCCTCCGCTCGCCCGCGGCGACTGTCCGAAGTCGACATTCACGACACTAAGAAACCCATCCCAGATGCATCCTCGTTCTTCATATTTTCCAAAACCAACAGGTTAGGGGCAGTAACACCGGCAGACGATTTTGAGCTTACACTAAATTTTCTATATGTTATTTTTACCAAAAACCTTCTATTATTTTCAATCTGTCTTCGATAGCTTAGATATTAGCATTTAGTTTTCCCTAATTTTCTCTTGGATTTCTTTGCGATCGAAGACAGATCTTTTATCTCTTCTCTGCCTTTTGTCTTTATCAATATTTAATATTTTCATCGATCTGTTATATATTAATAATATTATTTATTGTTTTTTCACGGACTATAGCTAATCTCACTTGATTTATGTTTGCATTTATTTCTATTTTATAAGCATTAAATCTAAGCATTGAGCTGTAGAGGCATTGAATAGGAAGAGTGAAATCGTCATCTTAGGAAGTACTAAGATTTGTCTTGAGGATTTCAGCATGAATTCTTATAGCAACGACTAAGTTGTAGTGTACTATTATAAAGTTTAGGATCTCTACCGACGTATGTTTCTATCTCACAAGATGGCGGTCAATCTGAAGAGGAAGGAACACTGGTAACTGCCAGGCCACGGCGTGTTTCAGAACTGAACATGCCAAACCAAACGCCACCGATCCCCAACGCTAGTAGTTTCTTCGTATTCTCACCCACGAACAGGTGATTAGTGAATGCTGTCACCTCAACGGTACCAGTGTCTCATTGTACCAATTGGCGTTGTACCCCATCTATTGGCCTTCATGTTTGCTGTCATTGTTACCTGTACCTCCAAAATCATTATCGTCATCAGACATTCGTCCCGTAATATGCACGTGTGTTGTGCCGTGTGGAAACCCAAAATTAAAGCAATGAGCATACTGGGTACCTCCCAACTGTGTTCCTGTTTTCGTTAGGTTAGTCCTCTAGTTTTCAAGCATGGTGACCTGAAATCCTTAGGAATTGTGAACTAGCTGTGGTTACAGTTTATTTCTCGATAGTTTTTGTAATATAGGTAAAGCATGAAAGCATGTGTATCTGTGTGGCTTTATTTTAGCATGTGCTTTGTAATTTAGATTTCGATGTGACCTGCTTCAATATGCTTAATTTTAAGCAATATACTTTTAATTAAACTATGACAAGTATACAAGTATTAATAATTTCTCAATTATTTTGATATATTGTAACATTTAAATGTATCCATTTTATTTGAATTCAAATATATTATAATTTTAATGCACGCAGTTATTGGTGTCTAAAATATTCAAATTATAAATCAATACTGGCAAGCATTATTAATTCGAATCTGTGATATTTGAACAGAATGTTTAAAATTCTTCGAAGTATAATGAGAAATATTGATCAATACTCTTGTTTGGTTGATAATACCGAAAGTTATGGTCACAAATACCACGCCTTGACAGTCAATTTGATTAATGTACAAATCGTGTCACAATCATTAAGTACCGAAGTAACAATAAAATGTTCTACGGCAAAAAACGCGATAGAGGATTTTAGACATTCTGGTTCAACTTTGATTTGCTACAATGAAGACTATTAAATGTTTACTTAGTTTTTCACTACAAAACATTTATTTTTCCAATTTCCAATGTTAAAACTCAACAGTTTACCAGGAATATTAATACCTTTCTTGACTTTCATATCCTTTACCGCTTTGGCAGGTTTCGGGTTCTCTGCTACAAGCTCTCGGCATCATCTCCGTTCGGGAATATCATCTTGGTGTGCATCATGTTGTCATCGGCCATGTTGGCTGCTGAAGATCCTTTAGATGCTGCGCAGAAAGGATTCAGAAATTGGGTAAATCGAACTCTTATGTTTCATATAATAATATCTGGATGCTTATCAATCATCAGATACTATAGTTCTTAATCGAGGAGTGGACCTAAGTTACTAGACATCCGTGATGAAAATGTAGTCTTAGGTAGAAAAGCTGAAAGTAGTATACATGCTTCCTAACTTTATCTGTCTCATATTTAAAAACTAGACCTTCGTCCGGATGGATCGAAATATTGAATGTTTTAACATACTTAATTGTAATTATTTCATCTGTTTCCGTGGTAATTCAGAGAGGATACTTTATTTACACTAGGAACCTACAATTCTAACTGACCTTGCTATTCGCTTTACTAAGAGAGACAATCCTCAAAATTATATCTATACTAATTGTAAAAAGAGGAAAGATTTTAGTATTTTTCTGTTTGCATTGAACATGCTTCGAAACTACTGGGCCGATTTTTTAAATTATTTTACCCGTAGAAAGCTAATTTATCTGCAGGTGAATACGCTATAATTGATGCGGACGAAGTCGCGGAAAAATTGCTGGTGTTCTATTAAATTATCCAGACTAACAAACAATAGTGCGATCTACTGGAGAATCACGAGTAGATCTTAGTAGAAAGAATGTCTGTTTTGTTTCGGTTGCAGTTGCTAAGTCAATTCGACGTGTTCTTCACGGGCATCTTCACGCTGGAGCTGTTCCTGAAGCTGATCACGTACGGGCTGGTGCTCCACCAGGGTGCCTTCCTTCGCTCCGCCTTCAACGTGCTGGATATGCTTGTCGTTTGTGTCTCGCTCATCTCAATGAGTTTTAAGTAAGTGTTCTCCTGGGTATTTTGAGTTATTGTCATGACCCATTTTTATATGAATAAATTGAGTGCGTTTGACCTCTACCTTATTCGATTAATTTAGGCGTTACTTTGCGGAAGTCAAAGTTACAAGCACTTTGAGTTAAATTATTTTGTGTGCTTCCGCCACCAGTTACTTAGCTGGCAGTAGCAGCAATAGTTTGCGTGAACTAACTGGTGGCGAAAGCACATAAAACAATTTAACTCAAAGTACGAGTACACGACATCTTGCCTGATGGGAAGCAACGATGAGATCTAGGGTGGTACTCTTATCTCCTCATTCTTTCCACAATTTAAATTAAAATACTGTCACTTCTCTTTCCTCCCCTTTTCCTATTTGGAGTTGAATCTATTGGTCGTAATCATATAAAGCCCTTCAGGCGAGTAGGCGACCAAAACTGTTGATAAGAGTTTCTTTCGGCGTTTCTTCTCTGCAGTGGTCGGTTCCGAAACGCTAGTAGTCTGTAGCTTTTGAACAATTAATAAATACATATATCTAATGAGATAATTTTAAATATGATATGACGTGAAAAAGTGCCTGCAAAGGCCTATTTTCTGAATAAACTTTTTGATTTTGATTTTTGATTGGCGATTCAGTAACATTCCGTCACTTAATGGGGGATATCGCCATATGCCCTTTGATTAACAAACATTAATAGTGTATTTTTTATTTAAGCAAATTAACAATAAAATCAATCATCAAATGTTTATTGAATTTCAATTTACTATCACTAAACATAAAATAAAACTTCTGTCTTCGTCATTTATGTAGCTTTTTCGTTGATAGCATAAAAATAAATTATGTTTCTTTATAACTATGTTCATAACTCGTTTCTTTTTTTCTTTAATATTAACTTAGTTTTTAATCATAAGTGTCGTTGCTTACAAAATATCTTAAAATTGCAGGTCTGGTAGTATATCTGTGGTGAAGATATTGCGAGTGTTCAGGGTACTGAGACCTCTAAGGGCCATCAATAGGGCCAAGGGCCTTAAGGTTAGTATCATTCAAATCTTATCCTTTCTTTATTTTTTATAGTTAATATTTTGTGTTTATTTGTTCCAAAATTTTATGATTTCAAACAAAAATATTATTTAATTTGGAGTCACCCTTATGGATTCAGTTTAAGGTTATTTTAATTAATATTTTATATTTTACCAACTTAGTACCTATATAAAGATTTAGCATTTAGCCTTATATTAAACCTAACATATCGATCTTATTGTGTGACAGCCGTGTCACAAAATAAGGGCCCTTTTTTCTGTTGTTCTTCATATAATATAAGAATTCTAAAATATTTATACTTAATCTTTGCGTATCTTCGTATACAACAAAATTTGTCGTTGATCACTGTTTTCATGATTATAGCACGTTGTTCAATGTGTGATCGTTGCAATCAAAACGATCGGCAACATTTTGTTGGTAACGTCATTACTACAGTTCATGTTCGCTGTAATGGGAGTCCAAATGTTCAAGGTAGGGGGCTCGATGTAGTCTTAAAAGTAGCTTCTCGTACAACTCCCAATATATAATATACCAACATTTTTCACGTGTGAAAACACTTCGAGTGAACGCACACACTCAGAGTTCAAAATGGTTAACACTGGTGCATTTTTCATCTATTCGAGGGTACTTTGAAACCATGGATTTAAAAATAGACTTTACGCACGGACGTAAACGCTTATTGTTTCAAAGGTATCAAAACCATTTAGATATGACATCTCTTGCCTGAACTGGTATTAGGAGACCATCGTATATATCTGATGACGTTACCTCCACTGTTATAACAGTATATATTATAATAAACTCTGTGGTTTTGAGTAACCTCTAACATATAAAAATTCTTTGTTAATATTGATTCTGAGTGTACCTTCACATTGAATACATCTTCCTTATCAATTTTCTATTACACCTTTGGGTATACAATTCTGTCCACTCTAATCTTGATTCTTCTTTACTCATTTCTCATGATTTTGTTTATATATGTAAGTGAATAGTCGGGGCTTCTGTGACTATTAATAAGCATAAACTAATCATTGTGCTATACATGTTTCGCTAAAGCTTTTATTATACAAATATACAAAAAAGCTTTGCACTTATTCTTTATTTCTTTCTTATTATTTATTAATATTTAAGACACTATTTATATCGTCTATCCAAATCGAAGATATGCTTAAAAATTAGCATAATAAAACCAAATGAAGTGTTAGATAATAAAAGCATGATGTAAAGTGACATATTAGAAAATATAATAATTATTTAGAGCCCTTAGTTTCCTTGTCGTGAATTCATGAAACATAAAGGTGTTGTCAAAATAGTTGAGCATGAAGATGATGTTACGAGACCCAAAGGTGTAGTGTATACATGCAAGAGTATATAAACCCTTAATCATGTTAAAATATAACCAGCCCCTACCTTGGCGTTTACATACATTACTCTAGTAGGTCTAACAGGTTCTTTAGCCCTAAATACCACTAATAACATAGAAGACCCTATTTTCGTCCTATGTAAATGTCCCATGTGATTAAAATGGTTTGCTTGTCCCCTATTTTATGTCCCGCTGGCGTGGTGGTGTTTTCAAATTACGGATTATCCTTGCCCCCTGGTAACGTATGCCCCAACTAACTTCCGTAACGCAGTATGTGGTTAAATGTGTGATAGTAGCCATTAAGACAATAGGAAATATAATGCTAGTTACTTATTTATTACAATTTATGTTCGCTGTGGTTGGTGTACAATTATTTAAGGTGAGCTTTTGGTGGATTCGAATGTTCCAGTTGGTGTTATTTGTTGTAAGAGGCCTTCTAAAAATTAAGATTTTCTTAAAATATACCGTAGAAAAATATATAGGGCTTTTCCATAAGCTTTTTATAATCAATAATTTTTGTAAAGAATGTTGCTGAAACCCTTAGAAGGCCTCTAGATGCATGATTATTGTGTATATGCGTATCAATATGAAAACTGCTACTAATATTTTGCCCTGAAATATCGTTATCGCATGATAAATAATGCTATTAGATCAGTAACATTGTGGCTCTTCTAAAAATACTTAATTTTGAATTGGGGATATTTATTTGCTAAAATATGCTTCTAATGAAAATTGTGACTACGTCATGAGAAATGGGTTCTTAATCTGCTATGTAGTTCTGAAATTTAGCATTATTGTCACATTTTGGTAAATCTAGATGTTGCATGATAAATTGTGTTTTTACAGTTTTTCCGAAATTTAATCGTAGAGAATTTGTTCCAGGGTAAATTTTTTAGGTGTAATGACATTTCTAAAATGACAGAGGACGAATGTCAGTGAGTATAATTTTCTTTTCTTTTTTTATCTATTAACTACCCATCGGTGTGGGTTTTACAACGGGTTTTCACCAAATGGCTTTTTTTCAGGGGGACATATTTAGTGTTTGAGAATCGTAACTACGTAGTTAGAGATAGAGAATGGAAAAGAAACGATTTCCATTTTGATAATGTAATGAAAGGAATGTTGACTCTTTTTACGGTTTCTACGTTTGAAGGATGGCCTGGGTTAGTATACTTGGATGATTTATTAATAACATCAAATACCTTTGAACAACGGTTTTGATATATTATTAAGTGGCATATATTAATTTCAATTTAGATAATTGTTGTTTTTTTTTTTCAGATTATTGTATGTGTCTATTGATTCGAATGCAGAGGATCGTGGTCCCATTACTAACTTCCGTCCAATTGTTGCAGCCTACTATATTATTTATATAATTATTATTGCCTTCTTTATGGTAAGCTTTGCATTAATAAGACGCATAATAATAATAATAAAAGAAATATTTATAATAAATGTTATTATAAATATCACGCAATCAATTATTTTAGGTAAATATATTCGTCGGTTTCGTCATAGTGACATTCCAAAACGAGGGTGAACAAGAATACAAGAATTGTGAGTTAGATAAAAATCAGAGGAATTGCATTGAATTTGCGTTAAAAGCAAAACCCATCAGAAGGTGAGTCTTACTTATTTTTATACTTTTTCACATAAAAATCTGACTGACACAAAAGTAATATATTTGCAAAATATATATTATTCGTTAAGATTGACAATATTCGCGAAAGTATTACAGCACACAGATCCTTCATTATAAACGATGAGTCGCTGAACGAGCTATTTTTTCCGTAGAAATAATGTCAATCATTTATAGACTTTCAAAAGCATTTTAAATATAAATACAAAATCATTTCTAGATACATCCCAAAGCATCGCATCCAATACAAAGTGTGGTGGTTCGTGACGTCACAGCCCTTCGAATACGCAATCTTCATGCTCATCATGATCAACACCATCACTCTCGCCATGAAGTACCACAACCAACCCACAGAGTACAGCCAAGCACTGGACATGCTCAATATGTTATTCACTGCAGTGTTTGCTTTAGAGTTCATATTTAAACTGGCTGCCTTTAGATTTAAGGTAAGATTTTTATATAATAATTATAAAAGCTATTATATACTTAATTTTAAACAATTGTTTGATACTGAATTATTGTTATCTCAAAATTATAAAAATATGCCCTACGCGACGCCGACGCGACATCAATGAAAAAGGCATAAAATTAAAGGGATGCATGACTTTCCATATTTAGAAGATATTGGAAGACGATATTGAAGGAGGGATACCTACTAATTCCAACTTTTCAACTAATACTACAAATGCGAAATGGGGTGTGTTTGTAACGCTTCCACGCCTTGTCTACTGAACCGATCATCATAAAATTATGAATACACGTTGTCTAGTCTAGAGTACGAAGAAGAAAATAGGCTACTTTATCCTGGAGAAAAGAACTATCCCTGATGGATCGACATTAACGCGCACAGAACCGCGGGTTAAAGCTAGTTGTAAATAAGGAATGACTTTTGCCCAGCAACATTGCTATATGATATACCGGGACATTAACATAGGCAAAAATTAAAGTTTTGTTAACCTTTTATTTTTCAGAATTATTTTGGGGACGCCTGGAACACGTTTGACTTCATCATCGTCTTAGGAAGTATAATCGACATCGTTGTCTCTCAAGTAAACGAATTGAAAAATCAGGTAACGCACGCAATGCACCTTCAACAACATACGAATAGAAAAACACTCGGTCACACGTCTATTTCTGAAGTTGTCATTGATCGAAAAAAAAATATGTTGTTAGTATAGAAATATATTATGTCATGTATAGAATAAATTGGAGAGGCAGAAAAAAACCTTTTAATATTATAAAAATGATTTTGTGTAATTTCCTGCACCTTCAAAAAATTGTTTAATTTTATTTCGTTTTTATTACTTAAGAGGTAGACAGAATCTAGGGCTATAAGACATTACAAGTGTACATACTGTATAAATTTATGATTAAATACTTCGTTAATGTATGTAAGATAGGTAACTTTATATAAAGAAAGGAATTAAGAAAAAGTATGAATGATAACTTCAAAATAGACATGCATGTTACTGTCCCGAGCATGGACAACAATTGATGTTGTAATAACAACAATGCTGTTGCAATATCACTATTATAATAAAAGATGTCATTTGAAGAAGACAATGTTGATTTCAGGGTAGTGGAATGCCAAGAGCGCCTGTTGTTAAGGTAAGATTTATATCAATATGTTACTGGTGGTTTCACTGCTGTTGAATAAATTCAAATTACTGAATAATATAATTTCAAATGTGATTTGACGTGAAAGAATTTCTGCAAAGACCTCGGAGGGCTATTTTCTAGATAAACATTTTTATTTTATTATTGGATGAAAATGTTAATGTACATAAAACAAATTAAGTTGTTTAATAAAGATCAATAAAAATAATTTAAGATACCTGTCATGTTAAAAATTATTTTTAATTAACCTTGAATATGGTATGATTACTAAATCTAAATTATTTTGTTCCTACCGTTAATATAGACATGGCCAAAAACCTTCCAGTAACTATATTGAGAGACACAAGCTTTCACGCTACAGTTAACTAGAATACATCTTTGTACAAAAAAGTTCATTACCTGTTGCTACATATTTGTATAGATCACACACATAACGACTCTTAATAATCAAATTTTAATTTTAATTCAAATTTATAATCTTATGGAGCCATTATCTTGTGATTTGTTCTCATATATTAAGGTATTCTTTTTCTTCTGATTTGATTAAATTTATACATTCACAAAAAGTACGATAGGAATTTAAATTTGGATTAAAATTACCGTTAATTTTTAAGGGTTAAATACGATAATATTAGTTTCATATCTGTTGGAGTCACAAACATAAATGTAAAATACAATGCTGCTTTTATGTCATCATAACAATGCGTTCAATGTCGCTTTTGGTGTAAATCGATAGCCGGATGGGACAGTAACGCTTCCATAACGCCACGGACGAAACCTTCTCAAATAGAAGGAGCACAGCACAAAAAAGCACTGTTAACTACACAACTTTAATGCTATTTACATTTTGATGTTTCTATATATGTTATTAAACAAATCATGCTGAATATTGCAAGCACAATAATAAATCTTTTATTTGTTTACATTATGACGAAATCAATGGTCAACATGCGTGCTGGTAATGACCCAAATGTGATTGTTAAGCCTTACGTCTGATACCCTGAACCAGGTCGCAACATCATTAAGATTTACGATTTTGTCGAGACACTGATAATTTGCTACAATGAATGTGCCAGATATATCGAAATTAACAGAGAAATCAAAATATTTAACACTTACTTACCACGCAGATATTAAAATATGATCAGAGGTTTAAAACCAGTTAAAATTGCAAGTTACAATCGTTAGACAACTTTGGACGTCTGCCACTAGTATTAACTACACACAAAAAAGAAGAGGAGTTCGAAAGAAATATTGCTAACTCACCATCATAAGCTAATGATCCTTACAGGAGAGCTCGATCCCCTCCATAAACTTCTTCCGGCTGTTCCGAGTGATGAGGTTGGTGAAGCTGCTCTCGAGAGGGGAGGGCATCCGCACACTGCTGTGGACCTTCATCAAGTCCTTCCAAGCCCTGCCGTACGTCGCTCTGCTGATCCTCATGCTGTTCTTCATCTATGCTGTAGTAGGAATGCAGGTACATTTTTTTTGTTTCACAAAAATTATGTTCATGGCTACGTTATCTTTTTATGTTTTACGAACCGCATCAACTGGAAGTTCAACTACTAGATATTGAAGAAGACATATCATCAATATCCTATCATTTTACAAGTATTTCAATTCATGTATTGCCTTTCTTTAGTTCTTTCTACTAAAGTCACCGTTTTATAATAGGCGCTAGTTGTCTGTAGCTTTTGAACAATTAATAAATACATATTATCTAATAAGATAATTTTAAATCTGATATGACGTGAAAAAGTGCCTGCAAAGGCCTATTTTCTGAATAAACGTATTGATTTTGATTTTGGTACACTATAAACCCTGTCGGACATCGCAAAACAAAATAAAATTTTATTTAATTTTCTCGTCGGTTAAATATTGGAAGCTAGAGAAGTATTGACAGTGCTAAAATTTAGTAAATATCTTCACTGACAATGTAATAGTTATAATATTTCATGATTGAGATAGTCCATTAATGAGTAACTACAACTTTCAAAATGTATCTGTTCGTATGTTTACATTTCTTTTTTGGCATACCGAAGACATGAATTGACATCATTTATTGAAATTCATCATTATAACATTGATTGCCCATATCTGTTACAGGTATTTGGCAAAATCGCGATAGATGACGAGACGCCCATTACCAGGAACAACCACTTCCAGACGTTCCCACAGGCTATCCTCGTGCTATTCCGTTCAGCCACAGGTAAATCATCATCATCATCATCAGGTCTTTTTTAGTCTCCACTGCAGGAGCATAACCCTCCCTGTACTGCCAGGGCCATATATTAGCCAGAGTAGTCAGAGGATTTGGCCTACACTCTCCACGCTGGCCAGACGGGTTGGAGAGGTCTCTTTGATGTTCATAAGCTTTGCTTAGCGTGTGTTTCCTATGTCGCCTTCTACGACATCCACGGGAAGACTTGGAGTGGTCCTATTCTACTCTGCCGGAAACCACACGGCAACAGGTAAATCATAGTATCACTAAAGAAGACCTGATGATAATGATATAAAAAACTAAAAAATGTGTAGTGTACACACAATCGTCATCATCATCAGGTCATTTTTAGTCTCCACTGCAGGAGTAAACCCCTCTCTTTACTGCCAGAGCAATATATAAGCCAGAGCAGTCAGAGGAGTTGGCATTCTCTCCATACTGGCCCGATGGGTTGAAGAGATCTCTTTGATGTTTATAAGCTTTGATTAGCTTGTGTTTTCTACGACATCCATGGGAAGATTCCATATCTTCTTCAACGTGGTCCTATTCTACTTTACCAGGAACTACACGGCACATTTTGTCATATCATCATCATCATTTGAACATTGTACCCGGTTGCCTCCTCAGCTTTATTGCGTCCGACGTTCGTTCCGGGGATCGCTTTCATGACATCATTCTTGTTGTAATATATATAGCGAAAGATGATTATGATTTTGATTTTGTTATATCATCATGCGCAATTGTTACCGTGAGGGTTTTTTTAATAAGTGGCAGCAGCAGAATGTACGTTATTTTACAAATAAATGTACGTTGCACTTTTATTGGGTAACGATGTGTCAGTTCACGCTGCTTTTATTACAGCAGCTTATAGGACTCTACGATTGAGTGCTGCCATTTGGTGGTAAAAATTTTGTAGAAAACTCTCATTCATTGAGTTTTCCTGATGAGCATGATCGGTTAGATTTGTTCAGATTTTTAGTTTTCAGATGTTTAGATATTTTATTTAATTCTTTAACGATGTTCTTTTACTTATTTCAATAAAGAGGCTTGCCATTTAACCCGTAATAAATATTCGTTTTTTTTTACAATTATCCAATTTTGGTCATTTTTTTTATTACTTTTAATCTGCAAATTTTAGAAAGATTTTAGTAAATACACAATCTATAAAAAATATATTTTTTTTGTTTATTTTCTTGAAGGATTTTTAATCGTGAACTTCATTACAGGCGAGGCTTGGCAAGACATAATGATGGGTGTGTCTCCGGAGCCTGAAGTGAAGTGTGACAAGAACTACGACGAGGAGGGAGACGACGGCGGCGGCTCGTGCGGCAGCGTGCTAGCGTTCCCGTACTTCATATCGTTTTACGTTTTATGTTCGTTTTTGGTAAGTTTATAAAACTAGTTTCAGTAGACTTACTAAAGGGGTTAGTCATCCCGCCAATATACTACTTTTCCTATGGCCTCGATGCTAGGAACTCAAAAAATCTATCAAAATCTGTCCAGCACTCTACGAGTGAAGAAGTAACAAATATCGATCCATGCAAACAAATTACAACTTGCCCACTTTAATTGGTAAGATTTATTTATGCTTAAGTTTCGCAAAAATCAGAGCAAGAATATATTTGAAGACGTCAAACATTATGTTCAAGATTTGTAAAGGAGTAAAATGTAATCAAAAGTAGAGCAACTGTTCGCTTGGCGATGGAAAGAGGTTTCGGAGAAGAGGATGCTGGCGACTGACCCCCAGCAAATAATTGAGAATCTTAAGAACAGGAAAAGAAGAAATATGATACAAAATATAAATAAATCTGTTTATACTTTATAATATCAAAACACAGTTTTTAGAAGCATTTTAAGCTGAAATTAATTTAGAGGTGGGATCTCCAAATTAATTCCAGCAAAACAGGACGTTAAGTTCCACAAGGTGCAGTGTTAGGATAATTTTATTTTTCTGTTTATGTTTCAGATTATCAATTTGTTTGTCGCTGTCATTATGGATAATTTCGACTATTTAACCAGAGACTGGTCAATACTGGGACCACATCACTTAGATGAATTTATAAGGTAAGTGCTGTTATCAACCGTAACTAAAGATCGTATGTGAAGTAAATACTTGTAGTTATGACAACAATGTTGCTATTGGTGGATAGAATAGAGGCATCAACTAAAATTTTAGGAATAAAATAACTGGCTGAAATTTATTTTAAATAAAATACCTAAAATACCTCCAAAGTTCCATACAAAGTAGCACGTGAATTTATTGATAGAAAATAACTTACAATTATTTTTTTTTCAGATTATGGAGTGAATATGATCCTGATGCAAAAGGGAGAATTAAACATTTAGATGTAGTTACCTTATTAAGAAAAATTAGTCCACCTTTAGGTAAGTTCGCTTTTCGAAACAATCAGTATAGATAAAAAAATATGTTTAGACTTTCTTCATTTTTCGTCAGAAACAACTAGGTAGTAAAATATAATCCTAAATCTTGTGAATTCAGGGCATATCTCTTAAAATCTTCAAAAAGGATTTACTAATTTTAAAAAAAGTGATTTTTTTATCGCGTTTATGATGAGTGTCACTGTCTCCTTTTAATTTAAAAGACTCATCCAGCCCCTGTAGCATGGCACGCGCGACAACGTTTATCAACTATCGCCATCTTGTTTTTCGCAATACTGAAGAGCGAGAAGTAGATAGTTTATTGCGCGATATAAACGGCGTCGCGGGAGCCATGCTACGGGGGCTGGTCAAAGCTATATTTGATTGATTTTAAACTATTATTTCGACAGGTTTCGGTAAACTCTGCCCTCACAGAGTGGCGTGTAAACGCCTAGTCTCCATGAATATGCCCCTGAACTCGGACGGCACCGTATTATTTAACGCAACGCTATTTGCCGTCGTGAGGACATCGCTGAAAATCAAAACGGAAGGTAAGACAAGTCTTTATATTTAAATTTAAAGAAGATTTGCCATCTCATACAGGATCTTTGGTCCCATCAAGTATATTAAGGGGAAAAGCCAATATTATCTTTGCGTGTGTGTTCGCCTTTGTGTGTGTATAATGTATGTCCTGTTACAAGATCCATGTCACCCAGAATATTGTAGAAAAATTTCAGACGCCTAGGGAATCAGGATTTTTATGGCACAAGCCAATTTTAAAAATGTCAGTTATAATTTTAAAGAAAGAATTTGCTGAAGTGTTGTATTAACTGTATAGGCTGGAAGCAGGAAATTTCCAATAATTGTTACACATGTTCGTTCATAATGATCAAATGAATAAAATATAAATATATAAAAATATAGACAGATCATACAGATTGAGCCAGCAGCAGCAGTTGAGAGAGCAAGCTGTGAACTGTCGTAGGATACTAACTCAACGATATTATATTTTATAATAGATTCATATATCCAAACATCAGACCCAGACCAATCTGAAAAAGATCCTTTTCCATCATGACTTGACTGGGGCCCGATCAGATTATAGAAGATCAAAAAGTACAACTCCCATTTTTATTTCACAGGCAACATCGACGACTGCAATACAGAACTGCGAGCAGTAATAAAGAAAATTTGGAAACGCACGTCTCCGAAACTATTGGATCAGGTCGTGCCTCCGCCGGGAGACCCCAACGAGATCACTGTAGGAAAATTCTACGCGACATTCCTTATACAAGACTATTTCAGAAGGTAAATGACGTTTCGTATGCGTAGTGAAGGAAAACGTGGTCATAAATAAAGAAGTTTTATTATTTTATTATGTAATGCATTTACATAATTAAGAGCTTCGAATTATGAATTTACAATGGAATTGTAACTCAAGTTGTCGGGTTGATAAAATATTTTTAATACTGATGTTCTATGAGTTACATTTATAAAGTTTTATGTTTCGATGCTTTTAATTAAAATACGTTATTTTTGCCACATGCAAGATATTTTCTTCTCTTTTTAAGACTTTAACATTGTTCTTATTTTTTCATATTTATGTCGATTACATTTTCATTTTGGATTTAAAATAAACTACCTGCCTTCAAATACTATTTTATAATTTATTGAAATTAGGGTTTTTATTTAGGAAATAATACAATTTGAAAATTAACTTAATTCATAATATAGGAAACAATGAGGTCACAAGGGAACAATTCGGACTTTAAAAATTATCTATAACTATTATTTACATTTTTGTTACTTTTTGAATTATTATTTAGTGAATTTAGTTCACACTGACACGTTTATTTTTGTTTCATAGGAATCACGCGTAAGTAACGCAAGGAAAAGTATGTTGTTTAGGACACCGAATGTACCCTTTATTTTTAGTGATTTTTTCGATGCTACAGTGGCCCTCTACAAACTAGATTAAGTATAATGAGTAAAATGTGTAACAACAAACCAAGTAAACTTTAGTAACATTAAATCTGTTAATGACGTCCTGCATGTTCCTACTTTTGAACTAAAAGATGAATATAAAAACCGCTGTAATAGTTTTAATAAAATTTTTGTCCCCTTTTTATACGACTTGCTTCCAGTAAGCATGACTTTTTGATATTGAATTTCCTTTTTCCAATTATTTTTTTTTACTTTTCCCTTTTGATATTATTTAATGTTGTGTTTTGTGATATTTTTTACCCAAAATAATTTTAGAATTAGATATCAATTATCAATAAATGCATTTAAAATGATATTTCTCTTCAAATATTTTGGCACTATTATTGCTTTCAAATCTTTTATAAAAAAGATAATCAATAGGAGATATAAATTACAATAACTTATTTAAACGTAGTTTAAATTTGATTTAATTTAATTAGCTACCAATACACTGTTATGGAAAGAAAAAAAATAGATAGATTGCTTTACAATTTAGAAGCAAATTTACAATACACTTATTTTTAGCTATATCTAGCTAATTTCTAGTTGCACTTTAAAAAAAACAGTGAAAGCTATAATAAATATAGTTTTTCATCAATATCCATATTATGCTCTGGACCCTAGGTTCAAGAAGAGAAAGGAGCAAGAGATGAGGCAGAACGATGAGCAGAATCATCAGATGACGTTGCAAGCAGGGCTCAGGACCTTGCATGAAGCTGGTCCTGAACTGAAAAGGGCGATATCCGGGAACTTAGATGAAATCACTACTGAATGTGATGTTCCTATGCACAGAGTAAGTAACAGGGTTAACATTTTCTCTATTATTGGATAATGCTATATTAGCAAAAACTGTCAAACTAACAAGTACACAATGAGAACAATTGAATAGAGACCAAGTTTAATTCACAATTCAGATTACATGATTATTAATTGCCTTTCAGAGAAACCATTCATTATTTGGCGGAGTGTGGTCGAGTATTCGAAGACATGGGCCTAACAGACACTTCCATAGGCATAGGAAACATGGCGAAGGTCCTCAAGGTAAGTAACATTGAAGTATAGATGAAAATTAATTTATTCAAACTAAATACAAGTGTTTATTTGAAATCCAAAGAATATTGCAAAGTTGTACTGTTATCTTTGATAACCGACAAGGACAAAGCTACTATATTATATAATGAAAAAATACATAACCAAAAATTCTATTACAGAGGGGGTTGGCAATCATTTGAGTTCGATGATGCAGAAAGAATATGGCGTTGGGCCCTTACCACTGGCACCGATGGCACCGATGGCACCGAATCTGTAAGTGCCTACCGACTCTGATAATTATAGTAACGTAGTTAACAAATTCAGAGTCTATAATAATGATCCTAAATTTATAGGGCTAATGGACAACCAAAAGAACAAATACCGTTACGACCACTTATATTCAACGGAGAATCGGAGAAAATATATCAAGTGTTAGAGTGAGTATTATTTTTTTTTTTTTGGTAAGACAGTCGTAACAATTATACTACATAATCTAATTTATCATATTCTAACGTGAAGAGCCTAAGTGAAATATGCTTATTACATTGCAGAAGAACCACAAACGATCTTAAGAACGCTATTTACGAAGGTAGTCACGTGTGGTTTTGTAGTGAATTTGCGATTTAGATTGTTCTCTTCCTCAGCACCCAAAACTTACTTTTAACAACTTACAATTTCTAACTCTTACTACTTCTATTTCACTGCCCACGTGTGGATTTCGGTAACGTATAACACTAACAGCAACCAAAAGTCCAACTATCCAGAAATGCTCGGTCAAATCGGTTTAGCATTTGGATGTGTGAATTACTTATCAACACCGGCCGAGACTGCGCTCAAGCCATCACCGACTGTCTCTAGACAGAAAGTCCATCCAGAAGACTCGACATCATCAATAGAAAAGTTGACAGTGGCAAGGAAAACATCACTGGAAGACAAATCACTGTCACTGAATCTGGTTGACAGTACAATACAGCCAAAAATATCGCCAATGCTGGCGAGTGAATGTACACCGACGACGGAATCCAAAACAATGACGCTGTATGGATACAATGCGGCAGCGAAGCTTCCGTTTGCGTTCTCGCATGCTCGGGAGCGTGTTTGTCGCGGAGGGGAGCGGCGAAGTCTGCGGTCGATGAAGCCGACGGTGACAGGTCGGATGGTGCGCAGCGCCTCGTCGGGGGCGGCGGCCACGCATGCGCCCGTCGCCCGGCTTTTAGATCGCGCGCACTCGCCAGGTCTGCACCGCTCTGATAGCTTCCTTCAATGACTTTATTTATTTTTTCTTTGACGATAATTAAATCGTTAAAACATTTAAATGCTATAGTCAAATTCAAAATATTGGACAGTAACAGAAGTTTTGTTATCCAATTTTCAATATTTTGTTACAGTAATTATATTTTTTGTTCAAGCTGAACGAAGGAAGCTTTTAAAAGCGAAAATTGACCACATTTCACTAATATTTCAGGCTTTTCAGGGAATGTTTTATAGTCCAGGATGAAACGGTATAAAGAAGACACTGTCATGTTTACACATTGCTTTTGCCGATTCATATATTTGACACGAATACAGTAAATTAAACACATTTACACAACCACAGTCCACAATCTTGCACTATTTGTTAAATAAAGTAATTTAACAACAAGATAATCACTAAGCAATGATTTCCGAGTAATTTGTGACTTGATCATAATAAATTCACTAACTTTAATAACAGCATGAGTTTAACACGCCATTTAAAAAGCTATAGACGCATTAGAATCATAGTTCCAGATTTAGAAGCTTCTAGAAACATGATATTAAAAAATAACATTTTGAGTTTATACTCTGCACGAAGGTAACCAATCATAAAAATTCACGAGGGCTGATGATTTGTATATAAGAACACATTCAATAAAACAATCATTGCTTTTAGTGAAAATATAGATTGGCGGCAGCTTTTTTTAGACGATATAGTATTATAGATTAGAATACACTACAATTGAAATCAGATATTTAAAGAAAGTAGATTTTAATAAAAATCTAGATATAGGAGAATTTTTAAAAGCGTGACAATATTATAAATTAATAAAGGTATATATAAAGTAGTAAAAAAATAACGTACCTTTTAATAAAAAATGATGGTAACGCGATTTAATTTAGGCCATAACTATGTCGTCTAAGTAAACCAACACAGATTTTATGACCTTGTCAATGTTACAGGAGGCGATAGTTCAGGGCGTGGCGTGATGTCCTTACCAGGCAGCCCTCGCGGTAACAACTCCTCAGTACCTGTGGTAGGGTCTGCGGAGAGCCTGGTCACCAGGGTATGTAACTGAACATTTATTTTTTTATTTGATAATTACTCCACTCAAGATCCACATGGCATTTTATTTCATTTGGTTCTCGAAAGGATAAGACGGGATCCACAGAAGTAATTAACCTACTGTAAGAAGTTAATGAAGTTATTGCAAACTAAATGGTTTTCTGTTCAATTTAATGTGTAAAGACTTAGAGCTAATAGTAAGTACATTTATTGATGTAATTTCAAATTTTAATGTCTCATCATCATCATCATCAGGTCCTAATTAGTCTCCACTGCAGGAGCACGACCCTCTCTGTACTACCAGAGCCATACATTAGCCAGGACAGTCAGAGGATTTGGCCTACACTCTCCACGCTGGCCAGACGGGTTGGAGAGGTCTCTTTGATGTTTATAACTTTGTTTCCTTAGTCGACTTCTACGACATCCACGGCAATACTTGGAGTGGTCCTATTCTACTCTGCCGGGAACCAAACTACTTTTGTTTGACATATTATTTCAATGTAATGAAAATTGTTATCGGTTATTTAATAGTCAAAATATGGACCTGAAATAAATGAATGTTATTATTATTAGATTTAAATCTTTTTACAGTATTTGACATTACAGATTTAAAATTTATACCATTATATTTGTTTTAGGTACTTGCTGAACAAGGATTAGGTGCTTATTGTGATCCTGAGTTTGTACGGAATACCTCCCGTGAAATGCAAGAAGCGCTAGAAATGACACAAGAGCAAATGGACAGGTAAGAAAGCTTTTACGTGGCTTTCCAAGGAAGTTTTTAGAAAAAAGTGATTAAAACTATGTTTTTTTTTTTATTTAGCCTTATAATACGCTTATGTCCTTTTTTTTCAGAGCGGCGCATCAACTTATGATACAAGAACGAAATTTAAAGCAAGCACAAAATCAACAAGCCCAAGTTGTAAGTATTTATACCACGTTACTTTGAGTCCCTAATTTATATTATTGCAACCATTGCAACTAATGTGAAAAGTTTGACATTTCCAGCTGGCCAGTATTCTTTTGTTTGTACTTTTTTAACCCTTACTGTTCCACAGCTAGGCCAAGTTGGGCAAAGTTCTCTCCCATTTTCCTCCACTTGTCTTTGTTTAATGCAGTTTTGGATTAAAGACGTTGAAATACGTAGAGGCCATCGCGCCATCGCTTCCTAGGATTTTCCCTTCAGCGTTTTCCCCTTTGTAGTTAGTGTAACTTAATTTTAAAACCTGTGTTTACCTTTAACTGTGTATAATGAATGTATATATACTATTTGGGCTGTTTTAGGGCGACATCATTGCCCGCCAATATCATCCTTATCATCAGCCCGCTACGATGCCTCCGCCGCCTTACAAGCGGTTATAGCACCAGCCGAAACGCAGCACGCGCCTAGTGCATGCGCAGACTATCAAGATGGCGGACAAGTTGCCGAAGACATCCGCAGGAAATGCCGCCATCATCACAGAAAAAAACGGAAGCGGAAACCAGTGTTGGTTTAGCAAATTTAAATGTATTCCGTATTTTATCGTCTGACGGTTAATTGTTAGAGATGGATAAATGCTCAAAATTCACTTTTCCTTTGTTCCATTTTATACCCTGACCAGTCAAAACATTAGTGCTTACTCGAAGTTCACAAGAAATTGTGGATAACTGTAAAAAGTGAGATTTGTAGTTCCATATGGTACGTTAAGTACCTGTAGACAAAAATTAAAGAGTCATGGCAAACATGCGACTCCTACTTTTCAGGCCTCACTCTCAGGCCGTTTGTTCGAAAGGCGATCCTGTATTGAATAACATGAAAATTTAGAGAAACATACTGTAATATTTCGAATTTTGAGAGAGAAAATAAGTGATTATCTCAAAAATAATAATGGAGATAATTATGTATTAAAAATAGGTAAATATATGATTTCAAACTTTTCTAGCTCTTGTTTCCAGTTTAGGTACTGTGTCGCTAAATGATGGTTCTTTGATGTGAAAAAACGTATTTCATAGATATTTTCTAAAATCTTCATATAAAACCTAGCGGGAAAACAGTTTTATACTTATAGTAAAACTTACCAAAATGATCTACCTACTTGATAATTTGCTTACAAACCCGTGGATATCCAATTTTGAATAGACCTTTATGACAATACCTTTAGGAAATGTATGTACTGACCATTCTTAGACCTGAAGGAAATACAATTTTCAGTAGTACAAAATTAAAAGAAGTACAGTTTATAATTAATAAAACGTCAACAAAAGAAAGGAGCAAAAATAAATATTTTGGCTCGGAATATTCCTTATAAACTGTATATCTTTTCTAATTCTAGATATTGACTACACAGTAGGAATAGTAGGCTTCAAATTAAAAAAATAACGTGGTTAATGAAAATCTAGGAAATAAATAAAAGAGTAGCAATAACATTATATATCTGAAGAATCAGGTGAAAAAGCAAGAAAGAAAAAGGTACATCATTTCCTAGATTTTAATTAATCCAAGACTAGGATTTTTCAGAAGTTGACGGCAAAATTGGTGTCTCAAACTAGATGAAGTCTGATTTTATACAAGATACTAGATGGTCTTTTAAAATTTTATAAATACCATTGCCAACCACTTTAGAGTGAACCACTGAAATGTAACTACTTCTTATAAACACGCAATAAGAGGACGCTGCTCCACCGCTGTTTGGACCTTAATTCAATTTTGATTTAACATCAAAACAGAGGAAAATAATACCCTTACAGATTAATTGATCAACAAAGTATCTACCGCAGATGCAAATATCGATAAAAGGAATAAATAACCTAATTACATAAGAAAGTAAATATATGAAGCAAAATACATACATACCTTGGTCAAGGCAAGGGTTCAGTTCAGAGGTCTCCTTAGATTGGTCTCATCTCTCTGCTCAGATAAAATTCTAAACGTTTACATGAAGAAATTGAGCTTACTCTTTGGGAACATGGCGTGCCGTTCGGTACTAGAAGACATTGTAAGTCATTATCATCCGCAGAAACGTCAACTTTTCTTATCTTCTTTTGTTTAGTTCAAAGGTCATTTAAATGTAGTAGAAACTGGAAAAAATAGAATTAAGCAGAACTACTGTGTACACATTTGCAGTAACTAAAAGTCAGGCATCAGTGTGCATATGAATACTCAATTTGACAGATCACTCTTTGTCCAAGATGTCCAAGTACCATTTGTATCTTGGACTGGACTCAAACATCTGAAAATGTACTAAGCAAAATAAAATCTAATGCGTAGAATATAATTATATCTACTAATTTACAGAGGTTAGAAGCCAGGCATCAGAATACATCATTCCTGGCTTCCCAAGATGACAGACCTAGTCTTTGTCCAAGATGTCCAAGTACCTTTTGCATCTTGGACTGGAAGACACGGACTCAAATATCTAAAAAATATATTAAGCAGAATAAAATCTACTGCGTAGGATATAATTATATTCACTAAATTACAGTGGTTAGAAGCCAGGCATCAGTGTGTACCTAGCTGTCCAAGATGTCCAAGTACCATTTGCATCTTGTACTATACTGGATGAACTCAAATATTTTCCTAGGATGTTTAATTTTACGCATCTTTATTTCATAAACACATTCATACTTAACACAAAAAGAACCAATACCGAGAGAGAAAAGTTTTGAAAAGATAAATAAATTACAAAAATGCGCAGAAACATTTACTTTAGATCGTCATCGTAAAGTAGAAGAAAATCTTAGATTGGCAATTTTAATATGTTTGACCCACAAAATAAAATAAACCTGCAAAATATATCTAAAACATTTTTACCAAAAGAAGAAATTGTTTAAAATCGACAAATTTTATTTAGACGTTAAATATTATTTCCAATTTACGGAATTTTACAAGTAGCTGTTTAAGGCGTCCCCTAGTAAGTGCCCTTTTTGACTATCGGTGAGATTGTAGTTAGGATCCACCTGGTCACCCATAAACCACATTCCTCTAGACTTAAGAAATATTTTAACCAACTCTTATTTAAATCTATGGCCTCCTCTTTTCGAAACCGGTGTTAAACCAATTTAAATTTATATTTTGTGATCTATGTTTATATTCTTTTATTGATTTTAAAATTCTGTTGTTTTGGGGTCTTTATCTATACTAATTCTTCCGGTCCTCTCTTACAAGTGCCAATGTTTTCAAAAGCCTTGAGTTCAACATTGCAAACATTAATGTTGCAATGTTGTTCCTAGAATTTTTAAAATTATATTTCTTGTCCTATTGCTACATTTTGAATTTTATTACTATTATTTGATATTATGGCCTGTTGAAACTCAATGTTTATTCTTTTTTAAAATGTTGATAATTTTGTTACGTAATTGATTTTTATGTAAAAATGAAGTGAATTATAAAAATTTTACAACAAATTCCATCAGATTCTAAACTTCCGAAAAATGAAGACAAAAATTATTGTAAATATTGTAAAAAAGTATTGAAACTTCGTAATATCCAGAGCATTCATCTTTTTAAGTACATTTTTATACTCTAGCGCGGTGGCTAGTATAACTTTGATTGTATATAATTATGTAAATAATTGAAAGTCGTAAGAAAGATATATTTATTCCGTCAATCATATTAAATTGAGACATTATTAATTATTATCTATATTTATTGTTTAAAAGATTGTAAAATTGTTTTCATATAATTAAAAACCTGGAAAATGCTCACATTGTTTTATTCAACAAGTAGTATGGAACCGTGTGGTTCGAGTAGAACCGGTCCGGCAGAGTAGAATGAGAACACTCCAAGTCTTCCCGTGGATGTCGTAGAAGGCGACTTAGGGCACTCAAGCGAAACAAAGCTTATAAACATCAAAGAGACCTCTCCAACCCGTCTGGCCAGCATGGAGAGTGTAGGCCAAATTCTCTTGACTGCTCTGGCTAATATATGGCTCTGGTAGTACATAGAGGTTCAAGCTGCTGCAGTAGAGACTAACATGACCTAATGATGATGACAGCATGGATCCATCCGGACGCAACTGCTCTGGCACGCTTAAATCCAAAACTCATTGTTGAACGGCAGTCCACTGCTAGTTAACTAGTCAACAAGACCAGTGAATGTTCTGAAATAAGTGAAGGCAGCACTGAGACGTCGGGTCCTGATGGGCTGTGTAGGCCACAATGTGTAAATTTTTGCTTCATCTTCTTCATCAGGTCTTTATTAGTCTCCACTGCAGGAGCACGACCCTCTCTGTACTGCCAGAGCCATATATTAGCCAGAGCAGTCAGAGGATTTGACCTACACTCTCCATGCTGGGCAGACGGGTTGGAGAGGTCTCTTTGATGTTTAAAAGCTTTGTTTAGCTTGTTTCCTTAGTCGCCTTCTACGACATCCACGGGAAGACTTGGAGTGGTCCTATTCTACTCTGCCGAGAACCACACGGCGTTTATTTTTGCTGCTAGTAAAATATTATCCAATG
Source organism: Rhodophaea formosa (assembly GCA_963082605.1). NCBI lineage: Eukaryota > Metazoa > Arthropoda > Insecta > Lepidoptera > Pyralidae > Rhodophaea > Rhodophaea formosa. Next base: position 12,545,198 of record OY720228.1, on the reverse strand, counting down.
ACTATTCAATATATTCAATTTATTTATTTATCGAGGTCGACGCCTCAGTGCTCCATCTGGTGGTGAGTATTTTAGAAAGCCCTCATTAAATGTGTTAAGTCGTAAAAATAACTTTATTAGACAGCGCTATTGTGGGAGTGGGACTATAGTGATCATAAATAAATAAATTATAGGTACAGCCCGCATCCGAATCAATTTTATGGCGGCTCGGATATTAACTGCGAGCTGCGCAGTACGCGCCCCGCTTCCCCGCGCGCGCCCCGCTGAACCTAATATTGTGTACTGCGCGTCGACTCGCGCGATGTTGCAACTGCGAGCCACCGTAAAGACGATTCAGACTGTACAAATCACACATATATTGAGCAACCCCCACAGTAAGATTTGAACTTATGTCATGGGATATTCTCAACGATGCTATAATAGATACTTATATAGATAACATTCAAAACACAGGCTAATCTGAAAAATATTGTTTTCCATTATGACCTGCAGGCCTATTTGCTAACTCGGTGTACAACGATTTGATTGTCACTTTAGCATCCATTACGGTTTTCATATCTTAAATAAAAATAGTCATTCATACCAAAGCCGTAATTAATATAGAAGTTACCATGAAAATGATTTACACCGTAGCTGTCAAAAGTTAGCATATAGGCCTGCTGGCCGGGGATCCGAACCCGGGCCCCTCATGTTAACCACTGTGCCACGGAGACAGAAAGTGGTCATCACAAACCAAAAGGAAAAATGATGATGCTATTTTGGGTTGGTTGGTGATGATATTAGTATGTTAAGTGGATACCAATAGAATCCTATGGGAGTGTCTGACTTGCACTTGGCTTAATTTTTATACTCATATTCAGTAATTTAATTGGCAACCTTGAATCAGTCTAAAAACCTTGTTGTTGTAATACTGTGCCAGGCTCTGTGAGCATGAAGACTAATATAAAGTCTGGCGGTCAAAGGGTTAAAATGTTAAGACTCAATTGAACCAGAGCACCTTCATGAGTAAATTTTTGTATAACACAATCTGTGTTCTCTCTGTCTCTCTCTCAAAATCTCTGTTTGACTGAGACAATGATGGAAGAAAAAAAAAGTTGTCTATTTGAATTTTAAAACCAATACATACATAACTGACAAAATGATGTATAAGCCCCAAGGCTCCATTAAAAATAAAGATAATACTAAAGAAGGTTGAAAATATAAAGGCTAAAATTAAAAAATGAATTTATTTATCAATCAAAGTCCCTCTCACTCTTTTCTCCGTAGTCTGAGCTGGCGTCTCCCCTTGTCTCTTATTCATCCCCTTCCTCTCCAACTGCTTCTCAATAATCCGCGCATTGTTCGCATAACTGTCTGCAACTTCTCTAGCTTCGATCTCATCTTCTTCCTCATCAATCGTGGAAACCGTGACCGAACTGAATTTACCCATGTTCTTCGTATGTTTCGTAACCATAATCTTCTTGGGCTGAGTCAATGCTACTTGCTTGTAGATATCGGTCACACCTCCTTCACCAGCAGTCTGTACCAAAGCCCCTCGCATAATAAAAACTATATTGTTGTCTTGGTTATGCTTGTAATACAAAGGTACTGAACATTTCTTGCATTTCATCCTATATTGCCTCTCGATACCTTTTTCCCGCTTCAAGTAAATGGTCTCATCAGGGTCAGATGTTATTTTGTGTGCATGCTTAGATCCGTCGATTACTCGAGCTCCGTCGGTTGGCCGTAGGGGCAGGCGGTCAATTGTGCAGTCCAGAATGAGGGTCATCTGTCCACAGATGCAGTAATAGATGTGCAAAGGCTTCGTCTCATTGTATTCCTCTTGATCTTTCGTGTCAGAGCAGACGATACTTCTTGATACAACTTTCGGCATTTTACAAGCTTATATTCAGGTAAACTCGAATATGCTGTGTATTATTGTGGATATTTTGTTGCTCAACAAAGAGAATTCAAATACTACGACGCTCAAAAAGCTCTAATTAGGGGATTAATTATAACAAAATCGTGAAAGAAAGAAATCGTATTTTTTTTTTCACTTCTGTTTTGACAATGACAATGTCAGACAGTCCGATTGACATTTTGAACTTTTTAAAAAATGTTGCCATCTAAATATTGATAAAGCTACAAATCCACTCTACTTGCCAAAACGATTGTAAATAAATTGTTATTGCTTTAAAAACGTTGATAATAACGCGTTTTTAGAGTTATTTGTCTATGAATTTGATACTAACGTTGGTAACATTGGCTGTCAACTTCACACCGCTGCGATTGTCTTTTATTCCACAGATTTGTTGCACATGTTCATCGATTTCTGTGGAATTTAGGGAAAGTATTAGGAAATCTTTAATAAAATGGGTGCTATAGCCAGCAGATACCGTGTCTCTAATGCGGGGCTCACACCCACCGACTTACAAAACTTGGAAAATGAGAAAAAACGTGAAAACCCCGGGACGTTGGATGAGTTGCACAAAAAGACGAAAGGTAAGATTTCTGAATATTTTAGAGGCATTTAGAAATGTAAATGGTAATAGATTGCGTGATCGGCAGCTTGTAAGCATGTTGTCATGTCCCGTTCAGTCAGAAATCGACAGTAAACAAACATAGATGTTAGTCAAAAAGTTTGGTTAACTGTGATGTAATATGCGTTGGTTTCTATTTAATTGTTACTCTTCTCCTACAATTAGCTAACCATGTTCTTTTCGCATATATTTCTTCCAATATATAACAATTTCAGATATATGCCTTTTTATTTGAAAGTTTAATGGGAAATCTAAGTCCCACATGCTTTTAAAGATAAGTGTATTTGTTTTCTGATAAGACTCCTAAATACGCGTACGTTATGTTGATTTAGGCTAAAATATGTAGTTGTTAGGTCAAAGGGTATTACTCGTATTTCCCATCATTTGAAAAAGAAAAAATATGTTTTGTACTGGCACTTCAAAATTAACCATACAAAACCTTAACCTACTTTTAATTTTTTTAATAAATATGAGGTGTTTTATTGTCAAATACAATGTTTTTGTAATTAATAGTCTCCCTTATGCACTTTACATAGGTATTTACTTCGCAACCTTTTAAATTTAACCAAGTGATTAGTGTAACAAATTATAAAATTTACATACATAGGAAGAAAGAATGATTATATTTGTAGAAATTCACAAAATTATATTTGTTTGTTTATGTTTTATACTTGAATTACAGAAATCTCCAGAACCCTCTGTCAATAATTTTTGTATGCATCTAACTGTGACCAAACGTGGCAAGTTCTCACATGCAATCCACACTCACCTGCGTATTGTTGCTTGAGCATAAGCTTTTCTTTTCATAATGATATTAAAATTGACAACAGTCAAACATTACGCCGGTCGCCGTTGACAACTATCAATTAATATTCTGCCAGCTTGACATAATGCCATGCGACTAAGCTGACCTTTTTACGGCTCAATTTTAATGCCAGTGGGCTTCTGGAGATTTCTGTGTTATGAGGTATAAAACCTGGACATCTTCTGTTCACACACAATGGGCCCGAATAGGCGGCCTAAGTGTGGAAAATAGCCCACGGTAGCAGTAAGCAGTAAGTAAGTGAGGTATAAAACCTCAGTTACTTCTAATTTGAACTTCAGCTAGGTACATGAGCAACATCTATCGTGGTTATAGATAGCTCTGTTTACAATGAGTTTGAAATACTATTTACTTTCTCACACAATGGGCCCAATAGGTAGCCTAAGTCTGGAAAATAACCCACGGTGTCAGTAAGCAGTACTATTTATATTCATGCTGGTCTGCTTCTCTTCCCATACAGATCATAAAAGCCTATCGAGGGAATAGGCGTCAGGAATCATATCAATAGGCGATGCGGCTAGCAACCCATCACTATTTTGATTCCATTCTAGCCTACAAGCCAAACAACATGTGTAGCCTAAAGGTTTTACAGGCCTGGGCTCTGTCTACCCCGCAAGGGAGAAAGATGTGATAGTGTGAATATATGTATTAGCATCCTCTATCATGGTTCTGGATAGCTCTGCTTACAATGACTTTGAAATGCTTGTCATCAAACGATAATCCTTGGGGGAAGCCTATGTCCAGCAGTGGACTTCTTGCGGCTGAAATGATAATGATGAAACGATAGCATTGAGTCGTAGGGTCTAATAACCCACTGTTATTAAATAATATTTGCAAAAGAGACAAGTGACATATTGTTGCCCAGTAACAGCTCACCAGACCCTCAATGCTGCCACTTCTTACATATTTAAGGAACCCCCTCACTCCTCACACAAAGTTGTTTCCAATTTTATTAGTGAACTTTTGGGTTAGCATGAGTAAAAATACTATAAGTATATCCGCAACATACACCGAAAAATATGTCCTAAAATACATACTTTTCATTTGCAGAAGTGATGCCTGTCAACTTTGAAGGTGGAAAACTGATGTTCAATAAAGGCATCTCCAATCATTTCCAAGTAAGGGTTACTTTAGTTTATTCTACTTATATTTAAGGCCTGACAGACGAGGGACAATGGTAGACAAATGTCAGCGGAGCACTCTTATTAGGCCTACAATCATCATCATCAGCAGGCCTATTTGCTAACTTTTGACAACTATGATGTACATCATTTTAATAGTAACTTTAATATTCATTACAGCTTCGGTATGAATGACTTTTTTATTTAAGATATGAAAACCGTCTCTCTCTCTCTCTCTCTCTCTCTCTCTCTCTCTCTCTCTCTCTCTCATCTGAGCGTTGTCCCAGTTGCATCCTCAGCTGGGGTGCTTCGAACCCGGGGTCCGCTTTTCGGCTTTTGCTTCTCCACTTCACACAGTCTTTAGCATCCTTGCTTATGAGACTATTGGCACGCATATCATCCGTAAGGACAAGATATGAAAACCGTTATGGATGCTAAAGTGACAATCAAATCATTGTACACCGAGTTAGCAAATCGGCCTGCTGGTCTTTGTTGGTCTCCACTGCAGGAGCACGACACTCTCTGTACTACCAAAGCCATATATTAGCCAGAGCAGTCAGAAGATTTGGCCTACAATAAGGTTTCATTTTGTTTGCGCATTACCGCTTGTGCTGGTCAGTGGGCGATTTATATTTTTTATGAGTGTAGGGCACTAAACCATGAGAAAACCAGTGGACGTGTTTGACTTTTATCCTCTGAAATCTACCGCCCCTAGGACGCTGCCGCCCCTATTTATAAATCCAGGCCTATTTATAAATCCAGGACTGGTGCTGGTTACACAGACAAAGTGCTTTTGTAGTAATATAATCCTACTACTGACATTTTGTCAGCTATTGCCCCTCTTCGGTCTATACAAAGATAACATACTAGAATTCCACCATGAAGGTGACCACCAAGTGTATTGAATACTCGAAAAAACTAGAAACAAGTACACAAAAAGGATAAAGTAGGCATTTTTTGTATTATAAACATAACATAGGTATTTTTCTTAAGTATATTATAAAAAGGATAGGGCAGGATTGATATCTTTATCAAATGTTAAGATTTTTACTAATGATCCAATTATGAGGAAATTTTATTATATCAACTCTTCCGTGAAGAGCTGCGGCGCTCTGGCTAAAGATTGAAAACAATGATTGTTTCTTTAAAGAGCAACATTGGTCCCATAAGAAAACCGTGAAAGAGCAACATTGGTCCCATAAGAAAAAAAGTGAAAAAGCGTATTAAAACAATTTTATTTAATTGTTCAAAAAATCCAATATTTCACCATGTATAAATAAAATTCATACTCAACAAATACAACTAGCGGAGCTGTGAGCTGCTCGACTCACTTGTGTGAGTGACTTTTCCAAATCTTGTCACAGCCATCAAACTATTTAAAAACATCCAAATACTACATACCAAAAAAAACCTATGTTGTAAGGCCTTAAGGTGAAGTGAGTTCACACATTAGCGCCATCCAGCAATAACATAATTCTATAAGTCCTAAATCAAATCAAATTTAAAAAATCTGAATGCCCTAGTAAATTACTTGACGTATTCTTTTTATTACTTTTCATAGATATTATAATCTAAGTTTAAGCGAACGAATTATTACTGCCAAAAGTGGCCACTTTTGGCGGTAAAAAATTCGTTCTCTTAATTCATCAAAATAAAAATAATGAAAACTTGTATCAATAATACTACAAGTAATTAACTAGGGCTAAAAGCTATTAGATTTTTTAAACTTGATATGATTTAGAACTTATAGAATTAATTGCTGAGTGGCGCTAGTGTGTAAACTCACTTCGCCTTAATTACGAAAAAAAATACTGCCGAAACTGAAATGGAGACGCTTTGCGCACTTTTTAAGTAAAATTACTTTTATTTGATATGTCTTATATGAGCGCTTTGAAAAATTTTATTAGACCGTCGTCACAGCGCGATTATGTTGGAGGAGGAGTGTTTGGAGATTATTATGTGTACATGAATAGGCACTTAATTAGTGAACATAAATATCCATTTTCTTACACTCTGACTGGTAGCATATAGAAGATATTTATGGTAGCATGAAATTTCAAAATTTGTCAAAAAAAATTGGACGATTGATTGTGTGGAAATTCTTTATTAATACGATCGGGAGTATTTGTTATGAGTAAGACCTATTTATCTCACGGTTTCAAGAAGCATTGGCCCAAACTTACGGCTGTCTACCATTATGTCCAAAATGTATGTACGAGTATGATAGGGTGGTGTGACTACATTCAGGACTTCGGATACCTTTAATACATTTACTAAAACCCTTTCTTTATCATTTCTTGCAAAGCTTGACTTAATATGGTAAATTTTAATGTATGGTTAGGGCCACTGCACAGAGTGCCACATTACAAGTCATACAATTTGTCACAGAAGTAGTATTAAGTTAACATAGTTTTAAGCGAGGTGTTACTAACAGAAATGGATCATAGTTATCTGGCAATAAAGAAATTATTATTATTAAAAACGGTTGCACTCACGTTATATTTAGTCGGTATTGCCGACCGGGTTTCGGCTAATTCAAGAGCACTAACGGTATCCGCGCGCGCCGCCCGCCTCTCCGCGCGACGCGCTCGTGCCGATGCGGTGGTTGGGGGGTCAGACACCCCCGAAGATGTTGTGGCTGGTACCAAATCGACATCATATGCCTCTGATGGTTATGAACGGCTCATGTGCTAACCGTGTCAACGCCTTGAACTAAAATGTCCTCGTTGCATTGTTCAGCTTGAAGAATTGGTTTTCAAGTTGATGGCAAATTCCAACCTCCGTCACGATTAAAATTCGGACGCCGCCCTATCTCTATTGTGTGCAACCGTTTTTAATAATAATAATTATGTCTCGCGTAACATTTAATAAAATAAAGAAATTAAGTTAACTTTTTTTTTTTTAATTTTTTTAAATTGTTAACTTTACGCTTCCTATCTGGATTTTTGTTTGCTAATGAAGTGCGCATAAATAGTCTCCAAACACCATCTTATACATGAGAAAATCGCGTTGGACTTATAAAGTATTGACGTGCAGTGAAAAATATTGTTATCATCTTATCAGATAAGAAGATTTAACTGGTTTTCTGATGTAAAAATTAATTGGAGATGCAGGATTTCCAATCAATTCACCTTTTATTGTAGTAAGTAGCCCCCAGACATAAAAAAAGCTATAAATTTGACTGTGTCTGTTATTGCGACCTTAGGAATACGAACGTGATGTACCTGCAGGAAGTGTTTAAATATTGTTAACTTAGCAAGACACGTACATCACGTAAGAATATACACGTATTCCTAAATCAGCGATCTCCCCTACCAATGCGATACCTATGTATATTTCCTTAGTATATAAGTTACGAGTAGCATTTCTAATAAATCATCACTTATCCTGGTATCGATCTCAATGGTTTAATTTATACACTCGCCATAATTGGTGACCCCGACGTGATCAGGCCGTCGTGATGTAGTCCGACGCAATGGATACGCGCCTCAACATAAAAGACCCTGACGACGCAAGCCTGAAGAACGAATAAATCAACGTGCACATTTTCACCGGCTTCCCACAAGCGGGTCTCACCAGTTCGAAAATGCAAGAGGCACTCCGGCAGTAACCAGAACCACAAGGACAACAAGGACCATCAAAAATGGCTTCAACCACGCTGAAAAAAGGAATCAAAACCGGCTCACACGATTCATTGATCGAATCCTGCACCATAGCTGAACGGTCATAAACTCATAAAACAGGAGGCACAGGAACTACCAGGCAACCACGAGGCAAAGAAAAATCCGGGAAATATCAGCGCAACCGCAAGCTGTAGCCGTCAACTTCAAGAAAAATAAGAAAGCGCATGCACAGAAGAAAAATTCATCGCGAGCGGCAGAATTATAAAGAAAATGATGTCACAGAGGATCAACGAAATTATTAAATACAATAGAAACAATTACGCAACGTGAACAGCTGATATCTATATGATGACGCATTTGACGTCACAAATCGCATCACTTCACATGGAATCAACAACGAACGAAAGTGCAACTACAACAAATAATTGAACGAGGTCAAGATCGCAAGGCCGCCGATGGCCGTATGTTGTTAAAAAAGGCGTAATGAGAAAGAATATAAATATTTGCCTATTATTTGAAGAAGAATTTATTTGGCAACAAAGAATCTTGCACCGCATTTCGTGATATCATTAAGTTCTAATGCCTAATTGCTACCGACTTACACAGTGGTATAGATTTCATGGCAAACAAGGACAATAAATTGATAACTTTGAAGCCTGCAAGCAAAAGAGCGAACAACTTTAAGATGGAACAGCGATCAACATATTGACAGGAAAACATTAAAGTAAAATGGCGATCACAGAAGCACTACTTTAACTGAAAATTACTTCTCTCAAGATGCAGCAAATGGTTCACAGCAAGCAGTCTCAAGAGCAAGCCAGCAAACGGGTCATACTCCAGGGCCACAGCAGCCGACGCACCGAGCTCCTGGTCCTGAGCAGAGCACCCACAATGTTTATTTTCGACAATTATAACGTCCGGCACAGCCGCCGAGCTCACGCTTAGAAATTTTTAAAGAGTGGCCACTCTTCAGCGGAGCACTTCGGCAGGACTTCCACCGGCGCTAGTCGACATCGCTCTCTACAGTCTCACAAAAGACTACGAGCAAGCAGAAATTATCTCCCGACTCACTGGGATTGAAACAACTGGCAAGTGAAAACGTATCTATACGAGAAGCTCAGACTGCACATCAAGACCATATTGACAAGATGTATATTAAGAGATATAAGAAGTTTGCAATATCTACCAACTATGTATAAGGAAAAAAAACGATTCACAGGGTCAATGTCAATGCATAAACGCATAATTTGCCGCGCAGAAATATTTGCCTACACAGCGTTTTTCAGCACGTGCACTATGCAATTGATGGATATATTTAGTATATTGGCGTTCGCTACAGTTTTTACATTTTTGTTATTTTATTGTTGTTACAGTTTATGAATTTTTCGTTAATTTTATTGTTAATTGTTTTTATTTTTTACAAAAGGGGGAGTACTATTGCGACCTTAGGAATACGAACGTGATGTACCTGCAGGAAGTGTTTAAATATTGTTAACTTAGCAAGACACGTACATCACGTAAGAATATACACGTATTCCTAAATCAGCGATCTCCCCTACCAATGCGATACCTATGTATATTTCCTTAGTATATAAGTTACGAGTAGCATTTCTAATAAATCATCACTTATCCTGGTATCGATCTCAATGGTTTAACTTACGCACTCGCCATATCTGTCTACACATAGTCAACGTTTTATAGGTTTTAGGCACCGTAGCACTGAAATGGGTTAACCAATTTGATTGCTATTTTTTTACCTGGGCTCTGTCTACCCCGCAAGGGAAAAAGACGTGATAGTGTGTCTGTCTGTCTGCTATTTTTTTAAATTAGAAAGCAAGTTTTCTAGAGATCATTCTTTCTTAGACATGTTTAAGATTTTCGTATAGAAGGTTGCTTAATTTTTTACATTTTACTCTTTAACAGCCCGCGTTCACAAATACGTAGGCCTCTTCACTTCATTCTTTTAATTTTATATTACCTAAATCTGATTCTTAAAATAATCATTGTACTTCTGGACCAAATCGTTTCCTCGTAATGTGAATAAACGTTGAATGTGATCTCTTCCAGATGTCCCACACACTGACCATGAGTTCAGCACAGAACGGGTACAAGTTGGGAGCGACATACATCGGCACCAAGCAGATTTCACCAACGGAGGCCTTTCCCGTGCTACTCGGAGATGTGGACCCCTCGGGGAATGTCAACATCAATGTTATACATCAGCTGACGGATGAAATCAGAGTTAAAGGTGCTGCACAGGTAAGACTTTTTTTTTTAATTATTGTTATAAGCCTTCTGTCAGATAATTTACAGGTTAGGTTTGTCAGTTGTTTAATTTGTTGCAATATCTGTGTGCTAAGGCCCCCTCAAACTGATTCCATTTTTCTCATTCTCAGGTAAGACGAATAATTTTGCTTAATTCAGAACGAAATAGTAAATACATTTTTTTTCGTTCGCATTCCTGCATTCTTAGCTGTGCCATATACGGTAAATAGCTATAGGCAGAATGCTTTCTTTATTAGATCTGCAATAAATATAAATAAGATGACTTGTTCAACATAAATCCGATCAAATTTAAAAATATTATGTCCCAATCATGGTTTAATAGTTATAACTAAATGGTTCTTTAACTATTTCTATTATAAGTAGATATGTTTATTGTTTTTCTTTACTTTTTGTATTTTACGTTTTCCTACAGGCAAGCACTTTAGAAACAAATATGTAAATGGTCTCTAGTTTGTAATGTAGTTTTTTTAAGTTTATTCAATAGACTGTATGTTCTCCGAAAAAATAAAAATTAAATAAAAATATATTCGGAGAAATCACACAGATGGCCCTTGTGATATGGAGGAATCCATAAGGCAATCTAGTAAAATGTCCTAGTGGGATAAACGACGTGAAATTAAAACGAACTACTCATAAAACGACTGATATTTAAATTGGTTATTTTAGTAAACCGTCTGAAATGAAAAACTATGATATGAATTCGACTCCCTTTGGACTTCCCTCGACGAATTGGCCGATTTTTATAAATAATGATTTTATTTTCTTTTCTTTTTAGATCCAAGAGTGCAAACTGACCACAACTCAAGGCACAGTGGAGTACAAAGGCTCTGACTACACGCTGGCCCTCACCATGGCCAAGCCAGACCTCAACGATAAGTCGGCTGTCTTAGTAGGACACTATTTACAGGTATGTTTGTTCATCTATAGACCATGTTGTTCCTGGCAGAGTATAAAAGAGTGCAAACTGACCACAACTCAATGCACAGTGGAGTATAAAAGCTCGGACTACACCATGGCCAAGCCAGACGTCCACGATAAGTTAACTATAAGTCAATGATAAGTCTTAGTAAGACACTACTTTCAGGTATGTTATTTGTTCGTTCCAAGACCATGTTGTTCCCGACAGAGTATAAAAGAATGCAAACTGACTGCAACTCAAGGCACAGTGAAGTACAAAGGCTGGCTGTACAAGTAATGCCTTACCAATTAGGCCACCGCGCTTCATACCCTACTCGTCGAATTTTTTCACCGTGCAAACTGACCACAACTTTAGGCACAGCGAAGTACAAAATTCAAGGCACAGTGGAGTACAAAGGCTCGGACTATACGTTGGCCCTCACCATCGCCAAGCCAGACCTCAACGATAAGTCGGCTGTCTTAATGGCACACTATTTACAAGTATGTTATTAGTTCATCCTATGAATAGACCATGTGGTTCCCGGCAGACTATCCAAGAGTGTAAATTGACCACAACTCAAGGCACAGTGGAGTACATGGGCCCTGATTCACCATGGCCAGTCCAGACCTTAACGATAAGTCGGCTGAGAAAGGGCCGATGATGATAAAGAATAGACACAATAATTAAAGACTATAACATAATAAAGCTTATGAATATTAATGAATTCTGAACTTTACAGTTATGACCCTGAAATTCTCAAAAATCATTCGAGATAGTATAAATAAATGTGATATTAGATTTCAAAAGTTTAAAATATATATTTCTTAAAACTTTCACGTTCTAATCATATATTAAAAATGTTGAATAAATAAAAGGTGCATGCTAAGTCCAGTTATATTTAATAAATATTTTTAATTTCAGTCGGTAACGAAGCGGCTAGCTCTCGGAGCGGAGTTGGTGTACCAATCCGGCACAAGAGTTATGGGAGGAGAAATCGCCATCACTTCGGCCGCCGGCAGATATACTATGGATGGTAAGTCTAGAGTTCGGGCGCAAATAGACGGGCTCCGTGGCGCAGCGGTCAACACGCCTGTCTGCGACACGGATGGTCCCGGGTTCGCCAGTCAGGTCAAGATTGAAAAAGATCTTTTTCATATTGACCTGGGTCTTAGATGTTTATCTATATAAGTATTTAGATATTATAAAATATAGTACCGTTGAGTTAGTATTCTGCGACACAAGTTCACAACTTGCTGTGGGGCTAGTTCAATCTGTGTAATTTGTCCGTATATATTTATTTATTAAATAGGGGACATGACACAGTGGACATCTTGTCAGCGCTGTACCAAAATAAAAAGAAGATCAAAATCAAAACATTTATTCAGAAAATAGGCCTTTGCAGGCACTTTTTCACGTCATATCATATTTAGAATTATCTTATTAGATAATATGTATTTATTAATTGTTCAAAAGCTACAGACTACTAGCGTTTCGGAACCGACCACTGCAGAGAAGAAACGTCGAAAGAAACTCTTATCGACAGTTTTGGTCGCCTACTCGCCTGAAGGGCTTTATATGATTACGAATATTTATTCCCTATTGTCTTTTTCTTTCTTTTATTTGTTTTCATGTTACACTTTTAATATACATAGATTTATTATTTTTGGAACATGTTTATGTTAACGATCGAGTGTGCAAAGATAATAAACAACATATGATACTTAAAGTAGTCTCAAAGAGGCCGAGCAGACCAGTCCCCCCTGACAGCACCCGTTCACGAGTTGAACGGGTGCTGTCAGGGGGGACTGGTCTGCTCGGCCTCTTTGAAGTCTTATAATACACATTTAGAACCATCCTCATTATTTAAGTTGGTCTAAAAGAAGGAAAACAAACAAATTTCCCGAATGACGAACTCCGTGGCGCAGCGGTCAACACGCCGGCCTGTAACACGGATGGTCCCGGGTTCGATCCCCGGTCAGATCAAGATGAAAAACGATCTTTTTCAGATTGACCTGGGTCTTGGATGTTCATCTATATATGTATTTGTTATAAAATATAGTATCATCGTTAAGTTAGTATCCCATAACATAAGTCTTACTTAAGAACTTACTTTGGGGTTAGCTCAATCTGTGTGATCTGTCCGTATATATTAATATATCACTTAATTTTTTTAAATTTCAGATTCTGAAGTGTCAGCGACAGTGGGCTCGGCCGGATTCCACTTATGTTACTTCAAACAGGCCAGTGAACAGTTACAGGTATGTATAAATAAATATATGACAGGACATATAACCCAGATTGAGCTTGCCCCTGGACATTGGCAGAATTGACTGAAATCTCGGTGGAAGCGATACTATAAAACATAAGACACAGGCGCCGTGTGGTTCCCGGCAAAGTAGAATAGGACCACTCCAAGTCATCCCGTGGATGTCGTAAAAGGCGACTAAGGAAACAGGAGCTAAACAAAGCTTATTAACATCAAAGAGACCTCTCCAACCCGTCTGGCCAGACCGGAGAGTGTAGGCCAAATCCTCTGACTACTCAGGCTAGTATATGGCTCTGATAGTACAGAGAGTCGTGCTCCTGCAGTGGAGACTAGAAAGACCTGATGATGATGATGAAAACAGAAGAACTTTGAGGTTTCGTTATGTCAAATATAAATCTATATACATTTAAATTTAATTTTATAAGTATTTAATCACGTATTTCAGATCGTTGCGGAAATAGACACGTCGTTCCGAGGGATGGAATCGGTGGGCACGATCGGCTACCAGGTCAACATCCCTAAGGCGGACCTTGTATTCAGGGGTAAGGCACCTAAATTGTATCCTCAGAATACAGAAACGGCGTAATAAAAATAAAAGCCTCACTGGCGTATTAAATTAAGGGCATAAAAAAAGGGAAATTTTTTCCATGTTTTGGGAGGCACGCTTAATCTATTTTTTTATGTTTGTCTCAAAATCGTAAAGCGTTTTAAGAATTTTTCCATGTCACACCCTAATCTTCTGTCTTGCCCTGCGTGTCCTACCACCTGCACACGCGAGGACTTTTACAATGCTACTGATAATGTTGTGTCAGTGACAAAGTTATGGACAAATATATTTTGCCTGAGTCGACATGCTAAGCAGAAGAATACATCTACCTACCAAGTTTTAACTGTGTAGTCCTTAAGTGCAAAATTTTGTTCACCATTCCAGGGATGGTAGATTCAAACTGGAACATCGGAGCGGTCCTAGAGAAGAAGCTGCAGCCTCTCCCCTTCACGTTCGCCCTCTCCGGGATGGCCAACCAGGCCAAACAGCAGTTCAAGTTCGGCTGCGGACTCATCATCTGCTAGTGCGGTTAAGATCAGATGATTCATGCTTTGAGGGTTGCCAGTTCAGTTCAGTGAAAAAGTGCTAAAAACACGGTTGTCTAGTGATTACTGTTGTGTGCAAAAGAAGTGTTATTTTTGTCTCTGAAGAAAGCAATCAGGTAATTCTTAACCCGGGCGCCGATAATAAGGGGGCGTCCCCTCCTCTCCGCTGGTAATACCCCCTCACTCCGCTAGAAATACTCCCCTCTCCCCGATGGTAGTATGCTCCCTTTTCCCGCTGGAATGTTCCTCTCCTCCCCGCTGGAAGTATCCCATTCCCCACACTCCAGAGCTCAGAGGATGGCAGTCTGGCAAGAGGAATGCATCCAGATTTGAAATCGTAATAGATAGCTATAAAATAATTAAATAAAAATGGCAGTCAAGAAGTAAAGAAAGGAACAGCATTAGCCGTAAAACTAACATATACGGCGCAGACATGGAACACTGTGAAAGGATTTTCAGCCTTATGGTCATACGCAAAACGACCAGTATCGCAAGAAAATACACTATTGCAAAATTGTGTGGCTAAGTTCTGGTCAACACAAATATAATTCGCCCAAGACGACATGCTAATAACAAGAAGTATGACAATAAGGGTTAAATTCTTATCATAGTGTCCCACACCTGCACCGTATCTGCGCCGGTCCTTCGCCGTTCACCCTTTCTGTGTGTTTTTAAGCGTTAAGGCAGCTGCATACTCTTGTACGGAAATACTTGTTTTTACTATTATTTTTTGGGAGGCGGTTCCGAAGAACTCTGACACCAGGGTGTGCATGGTCGACTGACCGTGTCAACTACACGAAATGATGATGAATGTTATTTTAATTCAATTATATTATAGTGATCTTGTATAGCCCTTGGATCTTGTATTTATGTTTTTACACATTGCTAATTCTAATTTCAATAATACATCAGCATTGCATCATAGTATTGTTAAGAAGTATTTTAAACTTTTGAAATAATCGAGTTTCTTATCAATATTCGTCGTGTTTTTTAATATTTTTGCAACTGTCACACATTTACATAAAGTTACTTTTCATATGGTGTTAACATATTTATTATAAAGTAATTTTATTAAAATTAGGCGACATGTCTTAAAATTTGTATATACTAGACAAATCGCAATGATTGGTACTTTTTTACTGAACTATGGCAATCCTCGTGACACTGCTATGCCAGTGTAAAGTTGTTCCACGGAGTAAACCAAGAATGATTCATTTATTAGTCCATATGAATTGTTATCGTTGGGTGCCCGTTACCTCGCTGACAACGGCTTGTAAATCGTCCCCTATAGGGTCAAGATGGGTATCATAAGCAATGGTGAATGTTAATGAATATTTACTTAAGACCCACGTTATTCCGAGTAAATCATGGTCTATAGTAACACAAGATAAATAAGCTTTCTATAGGTAAATAAATTTTGAAAATTGGTCCAGTTGTTTCGGAGTCTATTCATTGCGAACAAACAATCAAATATTTCAAATATATAATACTTAAATCATTTAATTTATTTTACCATTGCTTATATTTACCCACATTGACTAAAATAAAATTTAATTGATGGTAGTGAGTATGTAAATAATTCTTGCAATTTCTCGATAATTGTTATCAAATAATTCCTCGGATTGACACTGATAATTTACATAAGTGACATGATAATTTTATGATATTTACATAGAATAAAAACGGGTTAACTTTGATTGTTATGTGAAACTTGTTCTTAGCTTTTAAATTATCATGTCACTTAGGAAAATATCTAACCCAAAAGGGTGATGAAGATTTCATGTGAAGTCGGATTAGTTTATATGCACTGTGTTTGAAACTGTACATCTCAATTTTATGAGAATATGCAAATAATAATATCTATAAATACACTTATTATTCCAATCAACAAGATCGAAATGTGTACATTTTTAAACAACAACAGCCAACCAAAAGATTTTGTTTACATTTATTTCAATAGGTTTTCTCCTAAACCAAACCTCTTAGCTATTATATCTGTCAAATTAAGCTGATAATTGTTATACTTAGTATAAAATTATCATACACAGACGACTGTACTTAGAACAAAATATAATATTTTTTATGAGCATCCTAAACTTTTTCTAGGATGAACTTGATATATTTGTTTATTCTTTATTATATTCTATGTATAATTTTATTACTTGTGTATGTTTACTAATTATACTAGAAATGTATTTATTACGAAAATTGACAGTACAGTTATGATCAGTCGGTATATAATCGAATATCAGCAACAGAAGATCTTTCGTTTATACTTATGTATTGGTTTGCCAAACATCAAAGATTACATTTCTTGCACTAAACTTTCAAATAAACAGTGATCAGTGTCTCAACATTGTTTATTTGTAACGTAAACCTATACTGATTATTAAAAGTATCGAAATGTAGAAGATTAATTGCCGATCTTCGATTTATAGGGTGAAACATTACTATCCGCGTAATATTAACTACATCTATTCTTGTACAAGGTAAGAATATTTGCTAATAGTAATCCTTGTCCAATATTCGTTAAATGTAAAGAATTCTGTTCATACAATTTCGATTATGTGTAAATAAGCTTTACTGCCAATAATTCATCTTTAATTTTTATCTTAATTTTAATTCCGCCAACTGCATTTGATGTAATTCACTTCAAAAGTAAACAATTCGGAACATATTTTATTATAGTAGGTTTTTATTATTAAATTAACCCTTAAAATGCACAAATTCACATTTAGTTAGCCCCGTATGTTAGATTAAATTTGATGGCGATCATTATCATTAAATTATCGGCGATAAGTGCGCCGATAATTTTAGTTATCTGAAGTATTTAAGTAATGATAGTTGTGAAACCAGTATGAATCGGAACCACTAGATTCGCGTGCCTGTTGATGTGTTTTGGACTTGTGAAAAACCAAAGATATATTGAAATAATAACCATTAATTACCATGCAGTTTTAGCTTTGATCCTTTGCTTGTAAATGTCACATCTTTATTCCAAAAAGAGGGGGGGGGGGGGGGGGGCTAATGACGACCTCCTTTTTCGTTGTTCTCTGGTTAGAAGTTATAATTTTGATCTATCACCTTGTTTTCTTGCCTCGAATATACATAATGTTCACAGCCGAAACGCAAGTCGTTAAATGATTCCTAAATTAATGATAAAACGCCACATGTGTGTATGTAGCTGTATAAGCACGGTGTATGTATGTATTTGTTTTCTTTTCTACAAAACTGTTTATTTGTTATGAGTATTGCTGCACCAGTGTCGCATTTACAGCGCGATGACGTCACTCTAGAGGCCGCCATCTTGGATTTTATGTATATTTAGTGTATATGTATGTTACTAAAAACTGGCCAGTTATTGAGGTATATTTCTCGAGATATATTCATCTAAATGAAAAATGTGTTGTTTATTAGTCATAATAATTGTTTAAAGTGTATTTATTTTAATGTAGGCTGCTGAGAAACGTGTAACGTATACGATATTTCTTGATTTTGCTTGAATAATATAATTATGTATCTATTGATTTTGCTCAAGGCTCTCTAGAGTGATCAAAAGCCCTATGTACGGTTGACACTATCGTTTTCGGAATACTATAAAAATGTTGTTTGCTACGAAATTAAAGATGGCGTCGATTTTCGATAGCTTACTCAATATAATATAATTTCTAGAGATGCGCCTAATATTCGTTTGGTATTCGGCATCTTTTCCACTATTTGTATTCGGCCGAATTATTCGCCTCAGTTACCGAATATATTCGGTTTGTTTTTTTTTTTTTCAAATCATAAAATCTATTCCCGCCCCGGCTTCGCCCGTGGGACATACATACATAGCCTATGTCACTCAGGGATAACATACTTGTCTAATAGTAAAAGAAATTAGTCATACCACTCGTCGAAGCACTTCGCCCTGTTCCACCGCGAGAAATAACACAACAACGCAAAGTTCACTTAACTTTTGTTTTGTCATCTTCCATTTCGCTAAAAAAGTCCCAAGCACGTGATCTTTTACGCCCACTCATATTGCAAACACAATTAAGTTGATATTTTCAATATTCTTGTAATAAATATACTTTTATTGCTAACGTAATCGTGCGATGATTCGAAGCAAAGTGACAGCGCGGTATGTACGCGGGGAGCGGGCGGTGAGGTACGGCTCGCTCCGAGCTAGCCAGCAGCGGCACGTAGGGTACACGATAGAACATGTTTACGCGGCAAAATAAAATAATGGTAAACCGAATAATTCGGCCGAATATTCGGTTCGGTAAAGGCTAAACCGAATAATATTCGGTATTCGGTTATTCGGCCAAATCACTATTCGGCGCATCTCTAAATTTCGTATGGCTCAGATAGACTTGCACATTTTTTAGCTTGTTATCGTATCTCAAAGCTATGCATGCTGCAGAATTATATTTATTATACAATATAAACTATTTTGGTATTAATTTAAATTTATTGATTCTGAACCTTATGTCTGCCGAATAAGGTTCATAATTATTACACGGTAGTGTCAATATAATACTAGGGCTAGTCGGATATGTCTGCGCGATAGCGTTTACTATTGTAGATAGAAAATGGCGGATTGTACATAAAGCCTGTTGTTGAAATGTTTATTTTTAATAGAGTTATGTTAATAAATCATTATGTAGTTTCATTTGTTTATTTTTTACAGGTCCTATTGTCTCTGTTCGTCCTCGATCAAGTATAAAAAAGGGGAGTTTTTGGTGGGAAGTCAAGGGGTTCAGTTGTCGTTTGCCTTATACAATTTTGCAAATTGATTTAAGTGGACTTTATAATATGAAATTGGTGTAGTTTGGTGTTATAAATGCTCGTGCTCGAGAACAATTTGTGAAATAGTTAAAGTAGACTGTTAAATGAACTCGTATAGATTTCTCGCCAAAATCTCCCACGAGGCTGTCAAAGAACATACGCCATCTTTGATGCCACATACCGTACAACACCGATACTTAGTATCTCATTATACTGGACATTGGCAGAATCACTGAAATCTCGGTGGAAGCCATAATTACAAAGAAGAAAGAAAGAAAAGAAAGAAGTATAAAAAAGTATATATACAATTAACGTAAAAAAAAACTTTCTTACCAAAATATATGTGTCGCAGTCATCTGGTTGAATCTGCTATTTGATTGAATGACTAGCGCTTTCATTGAAGGACTAAAGGACAACTCGTCAAGTCGAATGTAACGTTCAACGTCTTGACTGAACATCATTTAGCGAAGTCGTTGGATATAGCAGACTTTGTAATGTTTGGTGGTAGCATGATTTCCAAAGCTTTTTGACGAGCTCCGTGGCGCAGCGGTTACCACGCCAGCCTGCGACGCGGGGGTCCCGGGTTCGATCCCCGGTCAGGTCATGATGGAAAACGATCTTTTTCAGATTGACCTGGGTCTTGGATGTTTATCTATATATGTATTTGTTATAAAATATAGTATCGTTGAGTTAGTATCCCATAACACAAGTCTTTCTTAAGAACTTACTTTGGGGCTAGCTCAATCTGTGTGATTTGTCCGTAAAAAAAAAAAAAAAAGCTTTACTTAGGCTCAATTCACACCGAGATGGAATCGGCGCGCAGCGGCCGGCTCGGGAATGCTCGCGCCCGCCCGCGACTCACCACGCTATTTTTATATGCCAATTCCAGCGGCCGCTCGCGCCCGCTCCCACCCCGCCAGAGCAGTCGCGCCTACGCCGCGCGGAGGCCGCTGGAGGGCTCGCGAAGTCTCGAGCATTCCCGCGCAGTTTTCCACTTTTTCAAGCAACTCCTTTTATTATAGTTATCGCGATAAAGTCTAAAATTATATGACAGTGAAATTGCTCTGCTTCCCTTCCGTGCGCTTCCATCTCCGTGTGAATTAAGCCTTAATCTCATATTTTTGCAAATTCTTCTTACATAGTTTAAGTAGCCGGCGGCGGCGGCGTAATAATAGGTAAATCCATGCTGTCATACTATTTTATTACAAATAACGCACTGTAAAGTAAATTTATTCGAAAAAGTATCAATACAGTGCTATCTGTGCCAGCTGATTGACGCTATATTTGTTTTGGTGACTTGTTGCACCGCAGTGGGAAAGAACTAAATTTGAATCCGCTCCGTGTCAGAAGTACTACCGAAAAGTACAACTGGTAGTACAAATGATACAACCTTGTATCATTTGTACTACTACAAAAAACAAGCAAATCGCTTGGGTTTGCTTGTTACTGGAACCAAAGTATAGGAGGATGTCGGGGTGTACATTTCGAAAATTACGTCAGTTTGGATATCCAAGATGGCGGACGTGACTTTTCATCTAAAATGGACATGGGTATTGTTCCTTAGGTTTTTGGGTTGTAGATTTCGAAAAACACGTCAGTTTTGGAATTATAATGGCGGACGCGACTTTCTGTCCAAAATCGACATGGGCGTCGTTGTATAGGTTTTTCGGGGTGTACTGTGTGTTTTTACTTTAGTAGGTTTCATTACAGGAATATTGTTTAAAGAATGTTGAAAAGAAACGCAGGTTAGTTTAAAAATAACGTAAGTTTATTACATGTAATGAAATAAAAATAGAATTATAAATTTATTTTGTTACATGTATAACTGCTATGGGTAAGACGCCCTCGCAATTTGGTTACCATATATCAACTCGTCTATAATAAAACCATACAATTGTGATATGACGTCATAAACTTGTAAATAAAGAAGCAAGGCAAATTTTGAATTTATATTTAAAAAAATCCGTCATATCACCATTGCTTTCAGTGAAGATTTCCAAATTCACCATTTTCATAAATTAGATTACAAAACACAAAACTGTGTACAGACACAAATTACCTACTTACATATACGACATCCCACAACATATGATTTAACAACGCACACATAGACAAAGGTTTATGTTCGGAAAAGCAGTTCACAGATATGAACGCACACAGGAATGCTATTTCTGAAAAAAAAATCTACCCTCGACGTACAAGTCAGGCGTGCGATTTCCAAAAGTTTGCTTTAAGAATATAATGAAATAAGGTCTAAAATGCTTTGTATTATATTTCTCAGCAAATTTGAAGATTGCTTCCGCCATATTGCCGCAACGGAGAGGAAACCGAGTAATTTTTGTACGGAATAATTATACGTTTTAGTGATGTTGTCACTCGTTCAGAAATAGCATTCTGTACAAAGCTTTTAAATATCAAAGACACCTATCCAACCCGTCTGGCCACCGTGGAGAGTGTAGGCCAAATCCTCTGACTGCTCTGGCTATATATGGCTCCGGTAGTACAGAGAGGGTCGTGCTCCTGCAGTGGAGACTAAAAAAGACCTGATGATGATGTATTCCAAAAAGGCATTTTGTATGGAATCCATATTTGTATGTAGCTAATTTGCGATCCGAGTATTATGACATACAAATAAAATGTCGATTTCTATAAATATTTCTATTTAAAAATATGTAAATCACACAGTAAAACTAACTAACTCTTAATCGATATATTTAAAGCAGTGTGGCGAACCATTGTGTTCTTTAGGGACAATAGCGATAGTTGATAATACCGCGACAAGTTGACTTTTTACCCGACTGACCCACCTAAAATGAGGGTAATGTCTTTCGCGAGTATTGTAAGTATATCTGTTTTATTGTTGCATTCTGTAACTTAAACCGCTGGACCGATTTTCGAGTGTGACGTTTCATCAGATTCGTATTCTTCTCCGGAGTGTCATAGGCTATATGACGTCAACTGTCAAAAAGGCAGTCGGGTTTATTCTATTATTAATTATTTCACTTGTTCTTTGTAACTGTCATATAACGCTCTTGGTCTTAGCAATATCGCTCTTGTAGTAGATTTATAAATATCGCTATTGAATACGGTGCCTCAGTGTGTTCAGTGTAATTTGACAATCTTCACCTCCGTTCCAATATAAGTAACTTAACATCGATACCACAGAGATTTAACTAAGGGCCATAGTTAACGCGATACTTTCATCATCATCGAATAGTGAAATTGTTATAAAGATAATTAATTAGTTTAACTACTTTGTAACAGAATACCGAAACCGCGCGACCGTTCTAAATTAGACTGAAAATTATTCATCTCCTATTTTTCTACTTTCCAAATTTATATGGGACCAACTTAAGGGTACTTTCGAAAAGAAAAAAATATCAAAATCGGATTACTCTGTCTAAAAAAACCGTCTCCGTTTTTTCGCCGGTTGAAAACCGTAGACGATTAGTCTGTAATAGGTTCGTTGTGAAAAGTATCGTGTCTGTTATGGCCTTAACAACCGTGATCCAATAAGCTGGGTGGACAGAAAAAAATAACCTAAAATCGAAATTTTACCGCCAACCCAACTTGACAACTAAAATTTTAACGCGTTAACCTCCTTATACCAAAATATATTATTATGGCTTGTGTTATCGTTCAAAGATACATATAATATGTTTATAATTATAATATATTTTTCATGTTATAACTATTTATAACCTAGACTTAATATTAGAGACGATTGCAACACTTTTAGTTCGCAATGTGTCATATAAGAGATCTGTGATTAATGTTTTGTGATGTTCTTCTTGTTTTCAGTTTTATTTATATGTTAATTAATTAAACTTCATGCATAGTTTCATCTTTCATAGAAAGAAAAAATAATAAACGGGTCGAAGATATACGTTAGGATAAGACTTTTCAAACTATTTCTTTATAAGTTTAGGGGTAAAGGAGTCATTATAACAAATATGTCTCATTTTAAAAAGACAGCTGTTATTGCTGCGATTTCCAAATTGCAGTGACGATATATATTTCACTGATTTAGTTGTTTGTATTTAAAATACAACATTTCCGTCATATATACCTTGGTTTATATGACATTATCTTGATATGTAATATGGGATTCTTCAGGTTTATATAAACGCTGTTATTAATATATTTCCATTGCATGTTGTCGAAAACAAACTCGAATTAGCAGGAGTTGTACATGTCACGTTAGTTAAAAGGCTCCGAATATTCAAAATAATCTTTCTTACATGTCAGGCTGTCTTTGTCTTGCTAGGTAATGTAGACAGTGACAGAACGAGATTTGATAATTTTCAGATAAGATGCATCTACGGCGCAGGCATGGGACACTATGATAGGAAGGTCATAGCCCACTTATACAACTCCGCTCCCACCTGACAAAATTAATATCATTCAAATATGAGCTTTAGGTCGTGGCCGTTAGATAGTGGTAACATAAATTAGGAGACAGCTGTCAGCGAGCTTACCGCTATCAGACTGCTCGGTAGTTGCCACCTCGCTGTCCACGCGCTGGGTACAAGCGGTCTGTGCGGTGTCCGCAAGGTGGCAGCTAGCAGTCGCCGCGGAACAACCGGGTCTAGGCCATTCACGAATTATCTACCAAGCAGCTGGGTGCCTGCTAGCTGTCGGTGCGTGGACCGCGAGCAATCGTATTAGTTTAGAGCCGTGTTGGGTGGGAGCGGTGATGGAGCAGAGTCGTGTAAGTGGGCTATGACCTGCCTTATTATTATACTAAAAACGACTAGATTCGCGAGATCGCGAGAAAAAACGTAATCGCTAGTTACCGCAAGATGCCACGTTCGGTAAGTGCAGGCGGTTTTTTTCTAGCGATATTCGTCGTTTTGAGTATGACAATAAGGTTTAAAATCCTTTCATAGTGTCCCACGCCTACACCGTATCTGCGGCGTGCCTTCGCCTTACTCCTTTTCCGTAAGCGTTATGCCTTACATGGCATTGAGTATTCGGGTGTAAAAAGCACTGTCATTAAAAAATCCCACTGTGACCCCTATATTGATTATTGATCTGGACGCTTCCAGACGTAAGCGTTGAAATCAATAAGCAATATTGATTTATATGCAATAAATCTCAAAATATAGATGTAATTTTATGATCAGAACTAACGTGAGATAAAGACATTAGAATACGTTACACGGCTTACTCAGGTAAAAAGTCAGCTACTAGCATCCTTCGCCTTGAGGAAGACCTCCGGATGAGGTCGAAACATGTCGGCCATTAGCTGAATATTTACGTAACCCGATGTTATTTTATTCCTATAATATTGTTTACATCAAAAAGAACACCACAAAAACAGCCAAAACATCATATTGGCAGGGTCAGCATAGCGCCAGCTGTGGTCGAACGAAATGCTACTGTTTTTGGTGTACACGCGTGGATACTGCCCAACAATGCCTTTGACACCGCCATATTGAAAACAAGACAAGATGTGAAAAGAAAAAACTACATTAGTTGCTTTTTAGTTAGAAATTGCCTCGTCTAAAACTTAACGCCCCTCCAGAGAGAATTACTTACGATTTTTTTTATTAAACTTTCGCGCTTTGAACACATAATTATTTATATAAATAAACATTAATATAAAACCTTATTTTCTCTGCTAGCGAGTCAGTCTCGTTGCGACCACGATGGGTGTAACTCCATTGAAACGTCAGCGGCAACATATAAACATAAGGTTCGTGCTAAGTCCTGTTTATATAAATAATTATATACTTACGATTTTCTCACAAGCTTTAAAAGATGGCGCCACTGCGGTTTGTTTACAAGATGGCAGATTTATCCATCTTAGTAAGAAAACCGCATATAAGCAAAGTATTTCTCAGTATCCTCTCAAACATTGCAAAAATTATAAGTGAAGAGGCGTTAATTTTTTTAAATAAACGATCGCTTTAGGACTTTAGAAACTTCGCTAGGTTATGTTGTTATCGGTTGTAAAATTAACTAAGATAGGTCTACTGATGATAGAGAAGTTTTGCGCATACTCCATCGAGAAGAGCTACAAGGCTCTTAAGGCGAAGTGAGTTCACACACTAGCGCCACCAAATAAATCAAATCAAAATGTAATAGCGTATTGCCCTAGTAAATTACTTGTAGTATTCTTTTTGTTACCTTTCATAGATATTACAATCTACGTTTAAGAACAAAATTTTACCGCCAAAAGTGACCACTTTTGGCGGTAAAAATTCGTTCTCTTAATTCATCAAGTTAAAAATAGTGAAAACTTGTACCAATAATACTACAAGTTATTTACTAGGGCAATACGCTATTACATTTTTTAAATTTGATATTTAGGAGTAAATGAATTAATTGCTGGGTGGCGCTAGTGTGTGAACTCACCTCGCCTTAAATAATAAGAAGAAGATCTATTGATCATAATAAACCACTTTCCTGGTGAACAAACACCGTTATATGATTGCCTGACGTTGCAGCAGATTCAAATCAAGGGTATCGCCAATCGAGCTATTATATTTTACTAGATATATTTAGATATTTTAAAATAAAATTTTAATCACAATCGTTGAAGATGGCAGTGGGATTTTAGATATTGATCTTTGTACTATCATTCAATCGAAGTTGACTAAGTTTAGGGGTTCTTAGTCAAACTTTTTTATTCTATACTGGCTTGCTCTATGTGGCGACTCCCTTAATTCTACTGGCTTAAAGAGGCTTTAGCGAAACTAGCGCCACCTGTTATTTTATTATTTAACTGCCTTAACCTTTTAAAAAAATCTAATATAGTACTTCGGTAAGTAACTTGTAGTAAAAGAATAAAAAATATTTTTGTTATTACTTTTCATTATTTTGCATTTGGTAAATTAGGGGAACTAATAATTACCGCCAAAAGTTAACTTTTGGTAATGAATGATTAGCTATGCAGTTAATAGTTTTTAAATTTAAATTGTTGGTATTGATGAAACGATATATCAAAAAATAATACAAGACATTTACTACCGAAGTCGTGAATTAGATTTTTTTAAATTTTAATCGATTTAGGGGTACAATAAATTAAATGACGGGAGGCAGTAGTCGGCTGATTCAAGCCTTCTAACATCTCAATTAAGATAATTATGTACCTAGATAGAAATAATCTAGAGAAGAAAAAAGATAGGCATTATTTATAGTGATGTTTCAACTTACGCATGAACGGACGGTGTCAAAGCAAAAACGAAACGATTGTGCTAAGAAATAAAATATCTAAAAGCGACAAAAAGAGACGCATTTACCCTAAGTACTGATTTTACATTGATTCTCAACCTCTTCGTAGACAAATTGACATTTTTCACTCGAACGGAAAAAGCGAATCACAGATTGATTGAAATTTTACAAAATCACATCCGATCTTAAAAAACTGGCTAAAGCATAGACAATCTAAACTTACAGTGTTGCCATTAACAAAAAAAATATTACAATTTAGTAGATCTTGTCACAGAGGGAGATGGACAAAAACACAATAAAACATGACACATCATTTGTTTAAAAATTAACACTAGAATAAAAAAATTAAATACCTATGAGATATAAGTGATGACTGTAGTCCTGTGTGGACTCATTATTCATAGATTTAAGTTGTTTTTTTTATACTATGGGGGAGAAGATATTTACAAAATGCTAAATCCCGCTCACTCACCCGCCCGTTGGGTTGCCAGTTTCTATTAATAAATTACAGATGATAAAACCGTGATAACCACTTGAGTACACCATACATATATTTAAAATCTAACGTTTATATGTTTATTAAACATAGCCTACATTATCAACCTCGACTTCCAAGCCAATTATCGACACTAAACTTTGCCATAGACGATCCGTGAACACTTTTTTTCCTATCATATTGCTGCTAACCTTAAGCGTAACACTATCAAGACAAGCCATAGACAATCCTACTTTAAAACGTTCCGTAACACACCGACTAAGTTTAAAACACGAATTTAGTGATTATTACATAATCTGATCGATGTTTCTCACTCGCGCCATGTTTGCTGCCTTTATTTAATATAATTATTTTATTTTCTGAGCAGTATTTCAATGTCTAAATCTAAAATTGGCAGAAATGGTCCATAAAATATAATCTGGTTTTAGAAACACTTTAGCGAGACAGCAAACATGACATCTGTACTTTATTATAGATAAAGTTTTATAAATAGTCTTATCGGTGTTGTCTATGGTCTCTAGTTCTCTTTAAGCAGACATACGGAATTGAACCTTATTATGTTCGTATAAAGTCTAAAATTATATTATAATTAGTGTAAGGGTTAAAAGTTTTTGATTATATAAACGAAATCAACCGACAGTAATGGATGAGGTAATATTTAGATTGTATAGAGTAGACTAAGCGGCGCAAAAATTCCCGCGCTTTTCGAAAATCAAAATGGCGGATAAATGTTGCCGTTATTGTCAAACCACGAAGCGTTAATGGTAGTTTTACAGTCGAGTTTGTTTCGTTACAATACTGAGGACAGAATAGGATAAAAAAAGTAAAGAAATCGAGATGGCTTTGAATTCTTTAGGTAAATTAACTTTAAATTCAAAGGAAGGTGTGAAGGCTTTTAACAAAGACATCTTGGTGCGCTGCGTCGAGTGTTTTTGTAAATTCATTCGAAAATCGAATTTCTTTGGAATCGCGTTAAAACTTTTATTTTGTCTCAATTTCAGAACAAAAGTTGTCTGGTACAATAAACTGCAAAAAGTTTGAAATAAATGTTAATAGGAAATAAATATGCGGAACATTGATCTAGATAATATATGATATCATTAGTTGCTGCCATGACTTAAGCTATTTTCAGAATGTATGTAACAATACATGCAAGATCGATCCAGATTAACAATTTTATCCAATATTCCTATTGCAGCTTGGTATTTCAACTCGATATTGTAAAACGAAAAAGCAAAATCTCAATTTCTTTTCTCATATTGCTCTATCGTTGGCTTCAAAATAATCTTCCGCTTAAACAACGTCTCAGATTACTTTTTTGGTTGCTTCTACACTTACAACAGCATGCATTAACACCGACAACCTTCCAAGGGACCGTAGGCGATCACGACACACAGGGGACCATAGACAATCAACCTAAGACCATAGACAACACAGAGGGCCATTAAACAACGGCAGTGGTGAGTGAGCGCGCGCGCGTATCTACGATGTACTTGCGTTATAACTCCATGTCCTGCGCCTCGTCGTCGCTGAAATCGCTCATGGAGCTCTCGGTGTCGGAGGCGTTGTTGTTGGCGGCACCGTTGGCGGCGCCCGACGACGCGGGCGCTCCGCCCATGCCCGTCACCGCGTCCTTCTCTAGCAGGGCCTCTTCCGTCGCGAATCTTCGGACGTAATCTGGAACGTTTGATTATCAATTAGGGTTTGCTGGAATGCTTAGTGATTAACACTAGGCGGCAGCACTGGGAAATAATGAGTTCATCATCAGGTCTTTTAAGGGCGTTGAAAGGCCCGCCACGGCGGAACTGGCTTGGTCGAGGGCTGTCTGTGTTGTGTTTGCGTCTCTCGCACGTCTCGCACCGCAGGGACGAAGTGAGGAGTGAGCAACTACCCTACACGTTGTCAACCCTACACGCCCCGGCTCAATGTCACCGGTGCCCGAACTCACACGAACAAGGAGTGTCGCCACTGTGACATAACGACAATGTCTACCAACTGTTGTAGACGTTACCTGAGACTTTTTTCTTGTACTCCTCGGGCTTGTGCAGGTACATGGCGGCCGCGTCTCCGTTGAGGGGATCGATCGGGTTGGGGTACGTGAGCAGTTGCGGCAGGAATGACTCGAAGATGTTCGACAGGTCTGCAATGAGAAGGAATGCTTGTGAAATTATCGAATGAAACAAAACAGGAACAAAATAAAAATATATACACACAAATCACACAGATTGAGCTAGCCCCAAAGTAAGTTCGAGACTTGTGTGATAATAACTCAACGATACTATAATTTATAATCGATACTTATATACATAGATATACATCCAAGACCCCGGTCAATTTGAAAAAGATAAATCGAACCATCTGTGTCGCAGGCAGGCGTGTTGACCGCTGCGCTACGAAGCTCGTCGAAGGAGATGAAGAAGAAGGAATGCTTGTGCAATTACCGAATGGAATTTACCAGGCACAGTAGGACCTTTTTGGCGAGCGAGTCTGTGCTTTAGTCTCCCAAATTGGCATGTACTTTTTTTGTGTGTGGTGTGATTATGTTCCGGTATACTAAATGAATTTCATGTATAGCACCTGAGCGCGGTCCCCACTTGGATGGGTGACCACAAGTGGCATAAGGGCGAACGCTAAAACTCGCGCGGGCGCACGCTCGCGTGTTAGTTACTTACTTTTTACACTGTTAGTACTTTTGAATATTTATTAATCATGGTCACAATCACAAAAAATGGTTTGATAACTAATTTTTTTTTTCATGCTTATTCCTTTTCGTAAGTGATGTTTAAGTAAATATAACTTACAAATTATATAATAAGGAAATGACACACACCATACGTATGCCTACCTGTAGTGACACACAAATACAATGCATCATGCACACGGAAGTATCTTATAGTGACAAAAAGTCAGATGCAGAATTGTCGAGGCGCGAAATGCAGTAAAAAATACTCAATGTTACGTCGTAAAAAACGATGGTGCAGAAATGACACAAAATACAATATAATCAATAATACTCAATATAATAAAAAATCGTCATAACCATTGTATCATCACATCATTATCCTCATCAGGTCTTTTTTTAATCTCCTCTGCGGGAGCATGGCCCTCTCTGTACTACCAGTTACCAGAGCCATATGTTAGCCGAAGGAAACACAAGCTAAACAAAGCTTATTAACATCAAAGATACCTCTCCAACCCGTCTGGCCAGCGTGGAGAGTGTAGGCCAAATCCTCTGACTACTCTGGCTAGTATATGGCTCTGGTAGTACAGAGAGGGTTGTGCTCCTGCAGTGGAGACTAGAAAGACCTGATGATGATGATGATGATGTTAGCCCGAACAGTCAGAGGATTTGCCCTACACTCTCCACGCTGGCCAGAAGGGGAATTTGTCAGATGGGGCTCTCCAATACTTGCACTTGGACGACACTGGGTTCCGTCGTGCTTTACTTTCTAGGTGTTTTAGTTTAGTCTTGGTTTGAGTATCTGTTTATATCATTATTTGTACTAATTTTAATATTTATTTTCAATGATGTAGTTAAAATTTAACAATATCAATATACTTATACATATAAATAGCCTAGTGTCATCTAAACCTTACTGCGACGTAAAATAATAATCTATAGATCTCTTTGGGTGTCTCAACAGTAGATTACTTATTATATTATTTAATATTTATGACATGGTAAACAATTGCCAATACCGTAATCATTGCACAGACGTTTCAAATATTGCGATACTATCATATCCTGACATAGCAAGGCATAGATTTTAAAAAAAGTGGCAAGGCAACAGATAGTTTTCTTTCATACACAGAAATTGAAACCCTTATTATAGTTTAGCCGTAGACTGTGTAATTTGTCTTTATTTCTGTTGTAAATATCAAAATATTGATACAAGTAGCGCCACCTTGTGACAGATATTTGTACCACTCTGTATGTCATTGTGTTTTTGCCGAATAAAAGTTTAGTCGTTGGTTGATCACAGTCACTCGAGTTGTTTTATTACAGGTTATGGCCCAGTCACGTAAATTAGCTAGTTAGTGAGTTTATTGTTAGGATTATCCGTGTGATGAACAATAATCTTTGTTTCCTAACAGACTTGTGTTTAGTACACAGTGAGCTAAACCGGCATTTCATAAAAGTGAAAACGTGTCGTGCTTGAGTGACCGTAATGGCGTCCAGTTCGAACTATTTAATTAGCGTACCTAAGCTGAAGGGGCGCGAGAACTATAGTGAGTGGTGTTTCGCAGCAGAGAATTTTCTGGTATTAGAAGGAATGGTCGCGTGTATCAAACCCGAGACCGGTCAGGCGCCAGCAGCTGCAGATGATGCGAAAACGAAAGCCAAGCTGATTTTAACAATAGACCCGGCTCTTTACGTTCACATCAAAAACGTCAGAACTTCGAAAGAATTATGGGACAAAATAAAAATGCTGTTCGATGACTCGGGGTTTACAAGAAAAATTAGCCTCCTGAGAAATCTAATATCAATTCGATTGGAAAATTGCACATCAATGACGTCGTATGTAACGCAAATTGTTGAAGCTGGTCAGAAGCTACAAGGAACGGGATTTGGCATAAACGACGAGTGGATTGGTTCTATCATGTTGGCTGGTTTGTCTGAAAAATATATGCCTATGATAATGGCCATTGAACATTCTGGTATGGTGATAACAACCGACGCCATTAAAGGGAAGTTGATGGACATGGAACCGGAAGATAGTGATGTCAATAATGCATTTGCATGTTTCCGCAATCAATCTATGGTCAATTAAGATGGCGGGGCTGCACAAGTGTCAACATCTGTCAAAGTCAAAGGAAAACCAAACGTCAAATGTTATGGTTGTAAACAATATGGCCACTATCGCAACCAGTGTACAAATGCGAAAAAATTGTCAAAGAACATCCAATGTTCAGAAAATAAAACTAAAATGAGTAATGCTTTTAGTGCCGTGTTTTTTAATGGAACATTTGACAAGAGTGACTGGTACATCGATTCAGGTGCCAGTTCACATTTAACAAGTAATGAAAATTGGATGATTGATGTGTGCTACTCTGGATTTACCAAAGATATTATGGTTGCCGATCAGACTAAAGTCCCCGTGGTGTGTTGCGGAAATGTGAACATAAAAACATCAACTGAAGAGTGTGATTATAACATAACCGTTGAAAAAGTTTTATGTGTCCCTCAGTTATCTACTAATTTGTTGTCAGTGAGCCAACTGTTGAAACAAGGCAACAAAGTGCATTTTACAAGCAAAAGATGTGAAATATTTAATAAACAGGACACTCTGGTAGCTACTGCTTCACTTGTGAATGGAGTATACAGATTAAATACTTCTACTGTTATGGTGGCAGCAGTGGCTGAGTCTCCCGAAGTTTGGCACCGTAGATTGGGACATGTTAACAGTTATAACATGAATAGAATGCAGAATGCTGTGGAAGGAGTGCACCTCTCTGAGACGGCCAACATCAACAAGTCCAACTGCATTGTGTGCTGCGAAGGCAAGCAAAGTAGGTTACCTTTTGCCAGTGAAGGGAACAGGAGTACAGAGCTGCTGGCAGTAGTACACTGCGACGTTTGTGGACCGATGGAGAATACATCTCTGGGAGGATCCAGGTATTTTGTGATTTTTGTTGATGATCATAGTAGAATGACATATGTTTATTTTTTGAAAAGTAAGGATGAGGCTTTACAGAACTTTATGGATTATAAAGCTAAAGTCGAGAATTCAACGTCAAAAAGAATTAAAATTTTGAGAAGTGATAACGGCAGAGAATTTTGCAATAGGAACTTTGATAGTTTTTTGAAGAAATCTGGTATCATTCATCAGAAAACAAATCCGTACACGCCGGAACAAAATGGACTTTGTGAACGAATGAACCGGAGTATCGTAGAAAAGGCTAGATGCCTCTTATTTGATGCTAAACTAGGGAAAGAGTTCTGGGCAGAAGCCGTTAACACTGCTGTTTTCTTACAGAACCGAATTGTGAAAACTGGATTGAACAACCGCACTCCATATGAAGTATGGACAGGATTAAAACCAAACCTCAGTCATTTAAGAATCTTTGGTAGTACAGTGATGAAACATATACCTAAAGAAAAGAGATGTAAATGGGATAAAAAATCTGAACAGTGCATATTTGTTGGCTATTCTGAGGAAGTGAAAGGATACAGAATATACAATCCTTCAACACAAGTCATCACAACTAGTCGAGATGTGATATTTATAGAAGAAAACAAATTGTGTGAAGTGAATGTGGTTGAAATCCAGAAGATAGGTGATAAACAAAAAGAAAGCAGTTCATCACAGTGTTCAGTGGGAGATCCATCAGATAGCAGTAGAGAGAATTCATTTGTTTCATTGGAAAGTAATGACATGGATGAAACCTATGTACCAGAAGAGTCCTTGAGTTCTGAAGAAGACATGATTGTGAGAGCATTGCCTAAGCGGCAGAGACAACAACCTGACAGATATGGACTTATGTGTACTGAAGAATATAGTAAATCGCTCAATGATGAGTTGACTTTGGAAGAGGCACTGCAGGGACCAGAAAAGGAGCATTGGGAACAAGCTATCAAAGAAGAGCTGAAAAGTTTTGAAGATAACAATGCTTGGGAAGAAGTTGATATTCCTTTTAGTGCAAATATAGTGAAGTGCAAGTGGGTCCTAAAAAAGAAGTGTGATTCTGAAAATAATGTACGTTATCGAGCCAGACTAGTGGCTAAGGGGTGTTCTCAAAGGTATGGTGTAGACTACAGTGAAACATTTTCCCCAGTAGTACGGCATACAACACTTAGATTATTATTTGCATTATCAGTGCAATTGAATCTAGATGTGACTCACCTTGATGTAAAGACGGCCTTCTTGAATGGGGATCTGTCTGAGACTATATATATGCAAAAACCTATAGGTTATGCTGGGATAGATGATAAAAGGGTTCTTAAATTAAACAAGGCTATATATGGTCTTAAACAGGCATCCAGAGCATGGCATAAGAAGGTAGATGCTTGTATGCTAGCTGATGGTTATATTAAGTCTAAAATAGAGCCATGTTTATATATAAAAAATGTTGGTAGTAGTAAAACCATTGTAACATTGTATGTCGATGATTTTTTTGTTTTTTCTAATGACAGTGCTGAAACTTCTCATCTTAAAAGCATGTTAAGTCAGAATTTTGAATTAAAAGACTTAGGGATTGTAAAAGAATGTCTAGGGATGTCAGTTAGTTTTGATAAGCAAAATTGTACTGTTACTTTAAGTCAAGAAAAATATGTTGATAAATTGCTGTCTAAGTTCAATATGATAGACTGTAAAACAGTTAATACTCCGATGGAAGAAAATTTAAAAAGTAAAAAAGAGAATAATTGTAAAAGTGTGAATCCTTATCAGCAACTCATCGGCAGCCTAATGTACTTAGTTGTTCTTACTCGTCCTGATATTGCTTTTGCAGTGTCATATTTGAGCCAGTTTAATAATTGTAACACTGAAGAGCAGTGGCAGTATGCAAAAAGGGTATTAAGGTATTTAAAGAAAACAAAAGAGTTAGGTTTGAAATATTGTAAAGAAAAAAATATTAATATTGAAGGATATGTGGATTCAGACTGGTGCAACGATATTAATGATAGAAAATCATACTCAGGTTTCTGTTATATTTTGTCAGGTTCTGTTATATCTTGGAGCTGTAGCAAACAAAAATGTATTGCATTATCTAGCACAGAAGCTGAATATGTGTCAATTTCAGAGGCCTGCAAAGAGGCAGTGTACCTAAGAAACTTGCAATATGAAGTAACTCAGAAATTGTATAAGATAACTATATATAATGATAGCATGAGTGCACAGAAATTATTAGTAAATCCTGTGTTCCATAATAAAACTAAGCATATTGATGTCAGATATCACTATTGTAGAGATATGATAAATGAAAACATTGTTAGTGTTGATTATTTGTGTACATCAGAAATGCCTGCAGATCTGCTCACTAAGAGCTTAGGTTCTGTCAAACATTACAAACATTTGAATACTTTAGGCATTGTTAAAGTTTAGTTATTTTTATAGTTCATTTTGGTAATCAATATTTTGAGTGGGAGTGTTGTAAATATCAAAATATTGATACAAGTAGCGCCACCTTGTGACAGATATTTGTACCACTCTGTATGTCATTGTGTTTTTGCCGAATAAAAGTTTAGTCGTTGGTTGATCACAGTCACTCGAGTTGTTTTATTACAATTTCTATACAATATTTACTCTGTGAATACGCGAAACACCGCCTGCATTAGATTTGCCGCGGAGCGACCTTCGAGTAGAGGTCACTGTACATCGGCTTGCATTTTGGACCTTATGCATAAACATTATGTTAAGACAATAACTTACTTTTGCTTATATTTAAACAGTTTTTCATGTTAGTGACTAAACAAATATTTTGTTGTTTTGGTTCGTTTTACATATTTCTAGTTTTGTTTTACCGTTGTTACTAAGTGTATACTAAAGTGGGTACATATTTTTTTGGTAATACGTAAATCGTGGTAGTAACCATAGACAACTCACCGTATCAAGCGGCCCAGGCTTGGTTGATGGCGTCAGTGCAAACTGCACTTTTTTTTTTGTTTTAATAATAATAATAATAATAAGCTGGCAACACTTAAAGTCAACGAACGTCTTAATTTTGATACACCCAATTTTCGATCGTATAATTAGTTAAAAATGAAACCAGAAGTTTAAGAGCATAACACAGATTTAAAAAAGCAGTTTCTTACATATTTTATCAATAATATCACAAAATGCATATTAAATTAAACAGAACCATAACCCAGAAAATTGTGACAGTGATGTGTCAACATTTAACATGTCATAAAATAAATTTTGTAAATATCAATATGAAGACTAAATTATGTTGACGAGATCAGCGGCTCGTCGTGCACAACTACCAGCTCCGGACCCGTCGCCCAGCTCCGCCTCGCCACGGCCCGAATCCAGCCCCATCGTGAACGCTGTGACACGGGCCGTGGCAGTTGCGTCGAGCTCGAGCGACGAGTATTTCTCTCCGCCCACGACGCCACCACCAGTTCGTCGGCGGGGAGGACGCCGGCCGCCGGACGGCTTAGGACCTCGAGGCCCACCGGCCTCTGATAGGGTCCCAGCTCCCGGCGGGAGTGTGCAGCGCATGCGATGGACGCAATCCATCAATGAAAATGTCATGCGCTCATACTATGGGGCTACAGAGGGAGGAAACAACCTGACCGCGTACCGTGTTCGGATGCTCTCTCTGTTTCAGGTGCTTGAGCCAGCTGTTAACGTGTCGGCGCAACGACTGTCGGATCAGGTGCGAGTCATCCAGCGTAATCGTATGTTGGATGACAATGTACTTGATCGCCTGCGAATTGAAATGCAGAGTAGCCATGTCATTGCCCCATCGGTGCATGCTGAAGTATCAACTCAGCATAGCACAATACCGGTAGGTGCTAATGACGTGAGTAATGACATGGTTACTAGTGTAAGTACCCAGTGCAATGAGGAAGTGAGGAGTGCTTTGGAGGGTGCGATTCGAGAATATCGGTTCATGCAACCCGACCTTAGACCACGAATACCTCGTTTGCCCATGCATAACAAAAATAGGGTGCTGATGGCTGTTCTGGATTCGCAGTTATCAAACTATTTTGATAACTGCGAAGACCTCATTGATGCTCATTCAATCTTGTATTGTGCGGCTGTAGCGGCATGTCGAGTAGCTCATGTCAAATTTTCTGATGATAGAGCTACACGACCTAAACCAGCCGTACCGGCATGGCAGTGCAGGATTGAACGACGTATTGATGGGGCCAGAGCACTTATCGGCAAACTGATCAGCTTCAGGGAGGGCAATACTCGCCCTAGAGTGATGCGTTTTGTGAGGCGGGCGTTCTCTGGGACTGATATCAGTCCTCAAGACTACATGTCCCGTGTCACAGAGCGCATCGACTTCCTGAAGCAGAAAGTGTATGCATGGGCAAGCCGTATCCGTAGGTATAAACGGCGGGTGGACCGTTACGTTCAAAATCGCACATTCCAAAGAGATGAAAGGTGGGTTTATAGAGCTTGGGAGCGACCGGACCAAGGTGTGGTTGACACGCATCTGCCGGATGATGATGCCATGTGTTCATTCTGGCGCAGCATCTGGTCGGTGCCTGTTAGCCATACCGAGGATGAATGGACTCAGGGGGTCGAGCGGGCGTGCGATCTAGTACAAGAAATGGGGGCAATAACTATCAGCCCCCAAGATGTAGTTTGTGCAGTCCGTCCGTTACCTAACTGGAAATCTCCAGGGCCGGATGGGCTGCACAACTTTTGGATAAAATGGTTCACTAGTTCGCACGCTCGCCTGGCAACTCTGTTCCAGTCAGCCTTAGAGTCAGGGTCGCTTCCCGAGTTTTTAACAACAGGTATAACCCATCTGCTCCATAAATCGGGTAGTACTGCGGAACCCAAGAATTATAGACCGATTACCTGTCTTCCGACAGTCTATAAAGTTCTTACATCTATTTTGAGAACTAAAATAAACAAACACATTGAAGACAATTCTATCATGTCTGCTTCTCAAAATGGATGTAGGAACGGGTCTCGTGGTACTAAGGAGCTACTCCTCATTGATATGACCATTAGCCAACAGGTCCGCCGTTCTCGAAGGAATCTGTCGACATGTTGGATAGATTATAAGAAGGCCTATGACTCGGTGCCACATACATGGCTCATGAGGGTGCTAGAGTTGTATAAAGTTGATGCAACTCTGCGCACCTTCCTGATGTCGTGTATGAGACAATGGAGGACAGTCCTTCGCTATCCAGGATGTCGGCAAATTCAAAGGAATAGCGAACCTATAAGGATAGAGCGAGGTATATTCCAGGGTGATAGTTTGAGTCCACTTTGGTTCTGCTTAGCCTTAAATCCTCTTAGTACGCTGCTAGAGGATTCAGGTCTAGGCTACCGGTTGAGGAGAGGTGGTCAAGTTATATCTCACCTCCTTTACATGGATGACCTGAAACTCTTTGCCCCCAACGATTTGCAACTGATGGAGTTATTGAAGGTAACTGAAACCTTTAGTAGTGCCATCAGGATGGAATTCGGTGTGGATAAATGTGCGATCATGCATGTAAAGCGAGGGGAGATTGTGGAATCGGTGGGAACCCAGCTCACGGATACCATAAATTTTAGATCCCTCTCAGCAACTGAAACCTATAAGTATTTGGGTATGTCGGAAGCGCTGGGCATCAATGTTGCTGACATGAAGCGATCGTTGAAGGATCGATTCTTTGGCCGCCTGAGGAAAGTATTTAATAGTCTTTTATCAGGCGGAAATAAAGTGCGTGCCTTCAACGGTTGGGTCATGCCGGTTTTGATGTTCTCTTTCGGCATACTCAAATGGTCTCAAACAGAACTAGACACCTTGGATAGAAAGGTCCGTACACTGCTGACGGAATATCGAATGCATCACCCACGGTCTTCAGTTATGAGACTGTATATCCCGCGAAGGTGTGGGGGTCGAGGCTTTTTAAATGCTAAGACCATTCACAATCGCGAGATATGCAGTCTCAGGGAATATTTCCTTAAAGTTGACGTGGGGATGCATAAAGATGTAGTCACAGTAGACAAGGGCCTCACCCCGCTCTCCTTGGCTAAAGAGAACTGGCTCAAACCTGTAGTGCTTGACACTAACGACCGCAGGGAGGTATGGCAGAGTAAGGAGCTTCACGGACGCTTTTTCCGGGCCTTGCATGGGCCCGATGTAGATCTAAAAGCGTCCGTAGCCTGGCTACGTTCTGGTGACCTCTTCGGAGAAACTGAAGGTTTTGTCTTTGCAATTATGGATGAAGTTATCATGACGAATAACTACCGGAGATATATTGTGAAGGATGGCACGGTTGACATATGTCGGGCATGCCACCGTCCAGGCGAATCAATCCGACACATTATCTCTGGGTGTTCTCGTCTAGCTAACGGAGAATACTTGCATAGACACAACCTTGTAGCCAGGATAATACATCAGCAACTTGCCCTACAATACAGCCTTGTGGAATCGGAAGTTCCATACTACAGGTATGTGCCCGACCCAGTTCTCGAAAAT
Source organism: Rhodophaea formosa (assembly GCA_963082605.1). Lineage (NCBI taxonomy): Eukaryota > Metazoa > Arthropoda > Insecta > Lepidoptera > Pyralidae > Rhodophaea > Rhodophaea formosa. The sequence continues at coordinate 12,506,029 of OY720228.1, read as the reverse complement.
GGTAGTATCACATTGTACTGGGATCAATCCATCATCACTGACAGGACTATTGTAGCCAATAAACCTGATATAGTGGTGGTGGATCGATCAGAGCGGCGCGCAATGATTGTTGATATAACAGTCCCGCATGATGAGAACCTCGTGAAAGCCGAAAAAGATAAGCAAATTAAATATCTTGACTTGGCTCGCGAGGTTGTCGACATGTGGGATGTTGACTCAGCGATCATTGTGCCGATAGTAGTAACAGCCCATGGCTTAATTGCCAAGAGCCTCGATCAACACCTAAAGAGGCTCTCGTTAGGCAGCTGGATCAAGGGCTTGATTCAGAAGGCAGTACTTTTGGACACGGCCCGTATTGTGAGGAGGTTCCTTTCCCTGGAGCCCTGACCGCCGGTAGCTTGGACCCTGTTCCCGATACCGGTGGGCTACTATTTTTATATTTTTAAATGTTTTTTTTTTATATATTTAAATATTTAAAAATGTAAATTATATGTGTTAAAATAAATAAAGGATAATAATAATTATAAATTTTAACCGCCGGTAGCTTGAGCCCTGCCCCGCTGCTGGCGGCGAACTAGGTTTAGGTTTTTAGAATGTTTTTATATTTTGTATGATATTTTTATGTTTTACTTTTTATACAAATATTGTAAAAACCTACACCTATGATTAAAAATAAATAAATGAATAATAATAATTTTATTGACCAAACAAAAATTAAACACAGGTTCACAAAAACATTAAAATAAACAAAGTTTACATTTTTGTACACTGTTGGACTTTGGACCCTGCACTAAGCGAAGCTTGTGTCGCAGAAGTCCAGAAGTTGCGTTAATAATTTTTCTTTTAAAATTACCTATTTGTACATCGGTTCAAAAACAGACACAATAGTTTAAATCCATACATATAATAAATTTTAAATAATATCTGTCACAAAGAGCAAGGGGGAGAATGTGTGAGAATGATGATAGAGTATGTGAACGCAGGTATATGTTCTGTGTGTGTGTGTGTTTGTGTTTGTGTTTGGGTGTGTGTGTGTGTATAATTAAGAAAGCACCTAGAGATTGTCGTCATATACTTGTCGTTAAGAGGTCCTCGGATTGCGAATAGTCAAGGGTGAGGAGCCACTGCTCCACCGAACGTTTTGCACTGTATGTGGTGCATTGCATTAGTTTTGGAATGTGACGGCAGGCCTGATTGTATATGAAAGGAAAAATGAACGGAGGAAGACGTTGAGCAAAAGTAGTACGCACAAAGGGTACTGTTATTTTAGGGACTCTTTGTGCAATGAGATGTTCATAGTTGATTGAGTTGAGTACATATCTATGAGTCGTTAAAATTACTTTCAATACAAACAGCTGTCGAACTCTCAAAACTTTACACTCACTGTACAGATCATCAGTGCTGTAGGTGTAAGGTTTGCTCAGCATGACCTTAAGAACTGCTCTTTGAGCGCGTTCTAAAATAAGCATTGAGGATTTTGCGGTGCCACCCCAAGCTTTAACACAATACATCAGATTTGACTGGCATAGAGCTTTATAAACTAAGTGAGACGGAGGATTGTCATTAAGTGTATAATTTTACGAGTACGGTTTGCGGTAAATGTAACGTGAAGTTTGAAAGAAAGATTTTCATCCAGCATGACTCCTAGATAGTTTAAGTTTGACGCGCGTGAAATGAGTGCACAGGGGCATGAAAAGAAGGAACTATTATTTGCTAAGCGACATTTGTGTAATTTTAAAGTCTTGTTTTTAGGAGGTTGAGAGGCTAAAGTTTTGTGGAAGGCAATGTATTGGGTCTTTGTAATATTTAAAGTAAGCAGATTTCTAATTAACCAATCGTTAATAGTACTAATTCCTTTTTCCGCTTTTTTGTAAGTATCATCCCACGACACACCATCAAATAATATTACAGTATCGTCTGCATAGCAAATAACTTCAGCACCGTCTAGTTGTAGGTCAACAATGTCACTTATGTAAAGGATAAATAACGTCGGTCCAAGTATGTTACCTTGCGGAACTCCGTAATCAATATGAGCCGCCTCACTGACACTGTTTTCAACTTTGAGCATTTGAAGGCGGTTCGCGAGGTAACTCTGAAACCATTCCTGTGCTATTCCCCTTATACCATAGCAGCTGAGTTTCTCGAGTAGTATGGGGATATAAACAGTATCGAAGGCTTTGGCAAGGTCGAGAAATACCCCGATGCAACATCGGCCACTGTCCAAAGCCGTAGAGACAGTCTCCGTCAGAATAACCATGGCATCTTCTGTAGATTTCTCCCGACGGAAGCCAAACTGCCGGTCCGGTAGGAGTTTTTTATATTCTGGATACTTTATTAGCCTATTGTTTACAATTTTTTCCAGAAGCTTTGAAAAAATAGTGAGCAAAGAGATTGTTTATTTATTAAGGTGAGTCGTAGTAACCATAGACGACTTTTAGTAGTCATCATTAGTCTTATTTTAGTATCCACTGCAGGAGCAAGACCCTCTCTGTACTACCCAAGCCATATATTAGCCAGAACAGTCAGAGGATTTGGCCTACACTCTCCACGCTGGCTAGACTGGTCGGACAGGTCTCTTTGATGTTTATAAGCGTTGTCTAGCTTGTGTTTCCTAAGTCGACTTCTACGACAACCACGGGAAGACTTAGAGGTGGTCTTACTCTACTCTGCCGGGAACCACACGGCCAAGTAGAGTCGTAGTTGGTTGATGACGTCAAGGCAAATAGTACCAGAGACTGTCGATGTTGGGATGGTACACTTTGTTCATGAAGCTATAGATGGGAAGCGGTAGTAGTAACCATAGACAACTTACCGTAAAGAGCGGTCCAGGCTTGGTTGATGACGTCAAGGCAAACAGTGCCAGAGACCTAGTCTATATTGGGATGATAAGCTTTGTTCATGAAGCAAGTAGATGGACAGCAGTAGTAATCATAGACAACTCACCGTATAGAGCGGTCCAGGCTTGGTTGATGACGTCAAGGCAGACAGTGCCAGAGACCTAGTCTATATTGGGATGATACGCTTTGTTCATGAAGCAAGTAGATCGAGAGCAGTAGTAACCATAGACAACTCACCGTATAGAGCGGTCCAGGCTTGGTTGATGACGTCAAGGCAAACAGTGCCAGAGACCTAGTCTATATTGGCAAGTAGATGGAGAGCAGTAGTAACCATACACAACTCACCGTATAGAGCGGTCCAGGCTTGGTTGATGACGTCAAGGCAAACAGTGCCAGAGACTTCGTCGATATTGGGATGGTACACTTTGTTCATGAAGCCGATGGATGGAGATTTGAAGGGGTAGTGGTCGGGGAGGTGTACTCGGACGCGCCAGACGCCGCCTTCGTACGGGGCTGTAAAAATATTATACATATTTTATAGGTATTTACTGTATTTGAACCAGCAGTCTGTACTCTTTGTACGTATACAAAGAAAGTATTAAGGCGCTTACTCCAGCCAACTGGCGCCACACCTGGGTTATTTATTTTACTATAAAATTACAGTATATAGTACTAGTGAAGTACTTGCGTAGATTTTGTCAATTTGACCTAATTGAAAAAATCTACGGAAGTACTTCACTAGTAAATGACTTTTAGTATTTTTTAGGGTTCCGTACAAAACTTGAAAAACGGAACCCTTATAGGATCACTCGTGCGTCTGTCTGTCCGTCCGTCCGTCTGTCACAGCCGATTTTCTCCGAATCTACTGAACCAAATTAGGTGAAATTTGGTAAGATGGTGTAATTCTATGACCCAAACACGGATGTGTGATGTTTCGAAAGTAAATAAAGATTTTTTTGAAATAAGGGTCATTTTCAGGGGCAGAAAAACAAAATTTAAAAAAAAGGTTTGCAAACCTTACTGTGTCATATATCAAATGAAAGAGTTCATTATGAGGATATCAAAAATATTTTTTTTTGTTCGGGTAAAATCAATACTTTTGATTTTATTCACGAAAGAAAGCCCCCCCCCCCCCCCCCCCCCCCGGTCTCCAAAACTACTGGGCATAAAATATTGAAAAAATTACAAAATGTAGTTCATTCCTTGAAGATTACAGGAAAAATAATAAGAATTCTATCACTTGAAAATAAAGTGGTAAACTCACTATAATAAGTTCACGAAGACTACACGACTACACTAGAAGTACACGAAGCATATTGTACGGAACCCTCATTGCGCGAGTTTGACTCACACTTGGCCGCTTGATTTTGTATAGCTTTTCATTATTTTCATTTGGTAAATGAAGAGAACTACTAACGCCAAAAGCGGCCACTTTTGGCGGTAATGAGTAGATCCCTCAATCGGAAATGATGATATTGATGAAAAGTTCTACTAAAAATACTACAAGTCATTTACTAAGGGATGTCTTCTTTCAGATGCCTGGTTGACTGGAAGAGATCCCCTCCAGGGATAAGTCCGCAAATGTGCACTTTTTCTTTAAGTTTTCTTTTTTATTGTATGTTGATTTTATGTGTATGTGCAAAACACATAAAATCAAAAAACAAACAAACAAACAAGAGGGTACTTACGTAGATTTGTTTCAATTTGTTCTTATCTCGGAGTACAAGAATTAAATTACGGGTGTCGCTAGTTTCGGTGATGTAAGCCTCTTAAGGCTCGAGAAATAAAATGAACAGTATTTAAGCAAAATAAATAGTATTCAATTTCTTTCGACGCATTAAAAACATATTAGGTCGAGGGAAATGAAATTCCGAATTTTATATTAAATAAAGAAAATAAAATAAGAAATGGTGAAAAAATTTCACGCGGGCAGGACTTGGCTGACTAGGCGCGGTGGCATAATTGGTAACGCATAGATCGTACTGAGATCTAGACGCAGGGTTCAAGTCCTGCCCGCGTGGAGTTTTTTCACCATTTCTTATTTTCTTTATTTAATAAATAAGGTAAAATAGCATTGTGAATGCAAAATAAACTATTCCGAATTTTGTATGTGTGAGGTTGTAATTTATCTTCGGTTATGTCGTATGAATCTGGCTGGTTGTGTTATCATTAGAATGGCACAAATTTTTAAGAGTATTTAAAACGTATTATTGTTCATTAAAATATAAAATCTCCATACAAAATACGAAGTAACTTTTCCCCCGACCTAATACGTGGAGGCATTGTTATCGTATAAAGTACTTCTCTATTTACCGCGACTAATCGCTTCTTTATTGATTTAATTGTATTGATAAGGCTTAAAGTGCGATGCTCTTACAATTGGAACTAGTTGTGATATGGCTGTATTATTTTACGCCTAGTATTTTATATACAATAAGTTTCTACGTTACGACTAGTCGAGATATACAATAAAATATATTTTAAACGAACTTTCTAATTACGGTTTATATTCTTTGACTATTTCATTTATAAAAAAATGCCTATACAGCATATATACGAATCGTCTTTTTGCTCCACAGCATAAACCTGAATTCATTTGACAACTTGACCAAATTTTCTTGAGTTCCCTCTCTTCTCTTAAATCTCTTCTTTTTCTTCTTTAATCTCTTCTAGATAAAAAAATATATATATTTTCCAACTTTTATATTACGAGTATAAAGTACTCTTCAAGGCAATTCAAATCGGCCGAAACATAATCCATCTCAGTATAAAAGGGTATGCGATAGATCCGGGTCCGGGGTTCAAAACCCACGAGGCCGAAGTCGCGGAAACACCTAAATTTTTATATTTTTAAAATAATGTTAAAAATAAACTTCCATATGGGAAATCTATTTCGTCTGTTAAACAGAAAAACTATGCAAACGTATTAAAATCATTTCCTTCACCGTTTTCAGAGTTCAAGTGCTTCAGAGCCAGACAGGGTCGTTTACATCAGCGGGGATTCCGATCGAACCGGCGCGTCCGGTCGTTAGCCGACAAGTCTACTGCACTGTATCGTTGTATAGTAGTAGCTATGTGTACTGTACATTGAGCAATTCAACCCTGAAGAGGGCGAGCAAGTTCAAACAGAGATGTTTTGCGGTAATTGCGGTCGCTCGGTTAAAAACCGGCGATGTGCAACACTAATCTTTGTTTAATACATGTAAAAAACACTACGATTAGTGATTATATTGTCGATACAAAGCTATTAAAAATAACTTCCTCGCCGTTTTTAGAGTTCAAGTGCTGCAGAGCCAGACTAAAGGGTCGTTTACATCTGCGGGGATTCCGATCGAAACGGCGCGTCCGGTCGTTGGCCGAATAGTCTATCGTTTTATAGAAACCGACCTAGCGGAAGTCCAGTTCGCATATGAAGTATTTCGTACACCTTTATTGTACTGTAGGACTGGACTGTAGGAAAAATTTATTGTAGTGAAAACTTCTTTAGCGGCGCTGTGCACTTTTTGATGATGGGGAAAAAATTTTAAACTCCCGACAGCTTAAGTGACCGACAGATTCGTCAGATTGAAAATTCGTAAGATGGACACGTGACCTGAGCGTCAACTATGAGTTTATTATACGTGAGTAGTAAACGATTCGATCTAAAGTAAACTATTCGATGGCTCGTAATAGTAAACTATTGTCTACTCGATAGAAAACAAAGGTCAGTTTTGTACCTCATGGTGCCGATACCGCAAAAAATGTTTCTGTAAACACAGGATCGTGTTCGTTTACATTCAACCTTGAGTAGTTTTCGATTACGAGATTCGAAAACTACTCTGGTATATCGTACTCATGGTGGACAAAGTATAGTAAACTATGACGGTTATAAAAACGTTACCGTATTCTACTCTCGTAAACGAAATGTATAAACTCATGGTTGACGCTCAGATCGAAAAACAACGTTAATATTCGAATTTTCACTTCTACCGGCACTCCCGTAGTACAACCCGTTGTTTTTGTATAAGCCTCCGAGGCACGCGTCGTGTAAACGGTAGAGCAGACGGTAGAATACTAACTATGCTACTGCACAGCTGATACTGCTGTGTAGTTAACGGCAAAGTAAGTGCTGTACTGTACCGTCTACTCTACCGTTTACTCTACGTGTGTACCGGAGGCTTCAAAGATATCTCGATGGTAATGTTACACTCGGTATTAATTCCGATCGTAAATAAGTAGTCTGGCGGTCCTGGGTTCTTGGAGTACTAGGATCGAAACGGCGCGTCGTATCCGGCCGGTCGTTAGCCGACTAGACGGTTAGACGACCTAGACTAGTTGCATGGGCGGGGGAAGTTTCTCAATGATAACAATTAAGTGAGTAGGAAAATGTATTTTAATATACCTTATAGTGTGATAAATGTCACACTATAAGGTACTATTTGGTATTTACCAATTTAATAATAAATGTCGCGAGTCGCGATTACGACACGTTAGTCAATAATCAGCCCTGTTCATTAATGGGTCCGTACTTTTGAGATGAGTTAAATTTGTTGATTCTTACTCACGAAATAAAACCAGGGGGAGAGGGGGTATGCAGTAAAATATCACGTGTATTTATTTTTTGTCAAACGCGCGATTTCTAAACCGAAAAACGGCGTGTAGTGCGCCTTAACTCGCCGTTGCCATTCTGTCAGACATTTTTATCATGGTGCTTAATTGTGTACAATAAAATTAGGTTATACTTAATTCTTGAAACGTATTTTTCTTAAAAAAGTTAGATTCTTTAACGGTACTAAAAAATATACATGATATATTTTTAGTCATAAACTAGGGGGATTAAAAATGCTAAAAAAACATCATTTAATTAATGGATGGTCCTTTACTTAATTTGATTTACGTTTCTGCAATGTGTAAAATGTAGTTCATTTTTTAGTTTATAATAATATAAAAACTGCCAGACTTAAATGGAACAGGGCGGTACATGTCTGGCGAACGCAGCCAGACAGGTGGGCGAAATTAGTATCCGTTTGGCAACCCAATGGCCGCCGTAGTAGGGGATAGACCTAGAACAAGATGGCGGGTCGATCTGGACAAGTTTTTGCCTGGCTGGCAAATGATGGCAGCGGACAGAGACGTGTGGAAAAGTAAGGGGGAGGCCAGCAGTGGGACATAGTAACAATAGGCTAAGAAAAAAAATAATATTAAGAATTTCACTCGCACGTTTTCGATACCGTTGAAAACAAGCAGTTCCGGTTGGACTCTGAATAGTTAATATAAAAATAAATACTCACTGCCGGGTGGTCCGAAGAATTTCACGCAGAACTCGTTCAGCCCACCAAGTATTGTCACTTCGTGCTTACTTTCAATGCTGGAAGGGTCTGGTTAAGGAAATTATCAGCAAAAAGTATCTCTCAACAAGTAACAAGTAGTTGAAAATTCATGCGAACTTATTTCTACAAATTAACATTAGATTTCGTGTCTGGAACAACTCAAATGTATTGCGATAAAACAAGGCCCTCATACTTAATAGGTCTGCCCATCCATCCATCTCCATTTTCATTCAATCTTAAGAGGGTATGGTGTTGGCAAACCAACATGCACCTAACAGATATAATAGGCAAGATGATACATACATACATACATACTATCACGTCTTTATCCCTTGCGGGGTAGACTGAGTCCAAGGTCATAAAACCTACAGGCCACGTTTAGCATAGTACTGAGCATAAAGGTGGAAAGATGATAGACAAGAAGATATTTTAACAAATACATTTCGATATGGCCAGCCCCCTTATTTACTAACTCGGATGACAGGTGTCGATGCCTATCAATCTAGAATTTACAGTTACAATGCGGGTTTTGCTTGCTCTAAATTTTTATTTGGAATACAAAAACCGCATTGTAACAGCAAATCCTAGATTGATAGGCATCGACACCTGTCATCCGAGTTAGTAAATAGGGGGCAGGTCTCTGAATTTTTAATCAAAAGTGAGTCTAATTACATGAAAGGAATTATGATTGAACAAAGGTTAAAGTCGTCTGCCTGGCGCTAGCCCTATAGACGCTGCAGAACCGCAGGTAATATATAAATATATAAGGACAAATATAAATATATAAGGACAAATCACACAGATTGAGCTACCCGCAAAGTAAATTCTTAAGTAAGACTTGTGTTTATGGGATACTAACTCAACGATACTATATTTTATAACAAATACATATATAGATAAACATCCAAGACCCAGGTTAATCTGAAAAAGATCATTTTTAATTTTGACCTGACCGGGGATCGAACTCGGGACCATCCGTGTCACAGGCCGGCGTGTTGACCGCTGCGCCACGGAGCTCGTCATCGGAGGTAATAAAGTCATTAAATGAACCAAATTGAAAAACACCCTATAGTAATGAAGAACAAGCATTTTCCGCAATCGAATCCAGAGCCTTTTAGTTAGTGAATCCACTAAGATAACCACTGCACCACGAAAACCGAGGTACTCCTCATACAAACGTTTCATTGTCCTAATCCTAACTTCCTAACTAATATTATAAATGCGAAAGTGAGTTTGTTTGTTTGTTACGCTTTCACGCTGAATCTACTGAACGGATCATCATGATATTTTGCATACACATGGGTTAGGGTACCGAGAAGGACATAGGCTATAAATTACGCGGGCGAAGCCGCGGGTTACAGCTAGTTCAATTATAAATGCGAAAGTTTGGATGTTTGTTACTCAATCACGCTCAAACGACTTAAGGTATTCAGATGAAATTTTGCACACAGATAGTTTATTACGCAGATTAACACATAGGCTACTTTTTATCCCGGAAAGAGTTACTGTTATTGTATGTCAATGTTCCCAGCCCCTTTATTTACTTACTAACTCGGATGACAGGTGTCGATGCCTATCAATCTAGAATTTACAATTACAATGCGGGTTTTGCTTGCTCGAACATTTTATTTGAAATACCAAAACCGCATTGTAACAGCAAATCCTAGATTGATAGGCATCGACACCTGTCATCCGAGTTAGTAAATAGGCCGGCAGATCGACATTAACACGAGCGGAGCCGCGAGTCAAAGATAGTCCCAATTCCAACTAATATTATAAATGCTAAAGTGAGTGTTTGTTTATTTGTTTGTTACGCTTTCACACCGTATCTATTGAACCGATCATCATGAATTTTTGCATACACATAGGATAGAGTACCGAGAAGGACATAGGCTATATTACGCGGGCGAAGCCGCGGGTAACAGCTAGTAATTTATAAGTCTAAGTCAACATTTTATTTCTAAACAAAAACTTGATATATCGTAGCCTTGGTTCGCAGACGACGGTTAATCTTATCACGCCGTTATCAAAATGCATATTGCTTCCTCGAAGCAAGTTAGTTACTGATTATGGTTGGGTTTAACTTTACCATAACATTATAACTGTACTTTTGTCAGTGATGACCTAATGATGATAAATGACAATCACGTCTTTATTCCTTGCGGGGTAGACAGAGCCCAAGGTCCTAAGACCCGGCCACATTTAGCATCGTAGTTGGCGTTAAGGTGGAAAGCGGAATCAAAATAGTGATGGGTTGCTAGCCGCATCGCCTTTTGATGTGATTCCTCAGATTTTCGCCCAATCCCTATAAATAGAACAATTATTATATTATATAGTATTATATATTATAGTATATAATATAATAATTGTTCTATACAAACATTATAAACAGTCTTCTTCTAATCCTACGTGGCTTTAATTTACCTAGAGGCATCTGTCATGAATAGGGTGTTGCAGACGTCAACATCGTTGTTATAGGCCAAATCCTCTGGCTGCTCAGACTAATACAGTACTGTCGGGTCCTACTCACCCAGCTCTAGTTAAGAGTAGGCCCAAAATGAAATAATAGGTGTGGTAGATGTAATAGGTAGGTGCTCAGCTGAGAGAGAGAGCTCAGGGCGAAAGATCACAACACAACACAGTTAATGATATTATATGATGCTTCACACATAGTTTTACACTGTTACTTGTTAAAAATACAATTAATAAAATAATATTATAGGCGAATGCCTGTAAGCAAGGGTCGAGTGAGCACGACCAAACTTAGGAAAGGAATCGAATGGAATGACTGACTGATGAGGAAGGGCTGAAAAGAAGATTTGAAAATGGAATTTGGAATTTAAAATGAATTAAGTTTTGAAATAAAAGTGGACAGGATGATGGTGATTGAAAAATGAGGTGGGAAGCAAGATGCAGCATGAAGTTATCATGCGCATCGTTACAGTACTATAGGCTAGTATAGGCTCTAGTAGTACAGAGAGGGTCATGCTCCTGCAGTGGAGATAAAGACCTGATGATGAAGGATATTAAAGTGACCATTAAAACGCTGTACACCGTAATTGTCAAAAGTTAGCAAATAGGTCTCCTGGGCATAATATTGATCAAGTATAGGCATTATTATTACCCCATTTTGCCCAACGATTTTATTTCCTCAGAAACAATGACATATAAAAGCGATTACTTTGATATTAGTCACGCTTTATCAATCATCATTATTTCATAAGACGTAACGTAACCGTTCAATGCGCAAATAATTAAAGTAGGTAACTAAAACGCTGATAGCAAACAAAACAATTTATTTAAAACATTTAATTGGTAGGAACACATTAATAAAAAAATTGGCTAAGAGAGAGTCGGACTCGCGCAAGAAAGGTTCCATACCATTAACTAACATAAGACTATCGAACAAAAGATGGCAAAATTATCACGTTTGTTGCATGGGACCCTTCAATTTATTTTATTCTGTGGTATTGTATTTTATCATCATCATCATCGTTATAGCGGCAACAGAAATACATCGTTTGTAAAAATTTCAAGTACGAAAAAAGCACGTGAGCAAATAGTTACGAGAGTCAATCAGCGTACACTTCGCTTTCGTCGAATCATAACTGCAAGAGGCCGTAAATTAATCAATTTACTAAAATACATTTCAACTGCCGTTTATGATTTTCCGAAAGTTGATTAACTCACCCAAAAAATGATCTACTTACGATTCTTGTTATTTTCCGGTGACAAATATTAGTCAAGAGTTAGAATAGATTCTGTTTCCCCTCATCATCATCGTTTCGTGTGGGTGTCGCGGTCAGTCGACCATGCACACCTTGGTGTCAGAGTTCTTCGGAACCGACTCTCGGCCTCTGACGTTCCTTTAACGACTACCAGATGGCAACCGGGACCAACGGCTTAACGTGCCTTCCGAAGCACGGAATCATCTTTTTTATCAGACAATCAGGTGATTCATGCCTGCAATGTCCTAACCAAACTGGAAACAACTTAACAAAGTATGCTTTCCGTGGGAATCGAACCCACGACCCCCGGGAAAGACGTTTACAATCTGTACAGTCGGTTAAGAAGCTGGCTGGCATATTAAAAATTTAAATGAATACGGATCCTCTATTTTATTTCTTTATTTTATTCGTTCTTTCATTACTGATTCGCAAAGTGACTGAAACGTGAGCGGTAAGTGCCATTAATAATGTAAATGTAGCAGTGCATGGAAATCGATACGACTGCCGGTCAATATTCTGCATACCTAGCTCAGATTTAGAGTCACGTAACTAAGAAACAAACACATTATCACTCTTTACGGGGTAGACAGGGAATGAGAGAGAATAATTTGATTACCTACCTAACTAGGTACTTTATTGTTTATACTCAGCAATGAGACATCACAACACCTTGCCAGGGTTCATGTATTTTCACTAACATTATATTCTACCACCTGTTATAATTTTCATGTACATGTTAGCGAGAAATAAAGAAATGAGGCCATAAATAAATAAATATAATAAATAAATATATAGGGACATATCACACAAATTGAGCTAGCCCCACGGTAAGTTGTGAACTTGTGTCGTGGGATACTAACTCAACGAGATACTATATTTTATAATATATACTTATATATAGATAAACATCCAAGACCCAGGTCAATCTAAAAAAGCTCATTTTCCATCTTGACCTGACCGGGGATCGAACCCGGGACCTCCGTGTCGCAGGCTGGCGTGTTGACCGCTGCGCCACGGAGCTCGACAAAAAAATAAGACCCAAAGCACAGAATTAATAATAGTACCCAAAGGACGCGTTTAGCAGAGGCTGTATTCTTTTGTGCGCGAGCATTGAGGCATACTAAATAGAATGTGTTTCAGAGTTGTCACCAGCGGAAATGTAAATGTATGAAAAAGCAAAAATACATATGAAATGAAATGATGATGTAACTGTATATAAAAGGATAAGTGAACGTTTAAATGACGTAAGTGGGCACTATAAAGGGATTTTGGATAAGTTTGTATGAAACTTGGTCAATTTAGAAGTTGGAAATGAAAGCAAAATATAGTCCTAAATAAAATTTTAATGTGTCGCTAGCTAAAATAAATCTTGAAAGAGCTACATGAAGAGATAATATTTTTTTTATTAATTATTGAATTAGCCTCTCCCATCTCACCTGATGGTAAGTGACGATGAAGACGAGGATGTTGCATGCCTATCCAAGGGATACCCAATTATTGTTCACTCTCCGAACGCATAACTTTTTTTGGTATAAAAGTTATTTCGCATAAAAATATTTCGCATAAAGGTATGTTACGCATAAAATTTGTATGGAAAATTTATGCGTAACATACCTTTATGTGAAATATTTTTATGCGAAAAAACTTTTATACCAAAAAATGGTATGCGTTTGGATAGTGTACCCCCATTTATTCTACTTTTGAATGTAAATAAAACCAATAAGCAATAATAATAAAAAAATAGAGACTGCAAGTTAAAACCGAAAATCACGCGGAGGAAGTCGTCAGAAACAACTAGTTCTACACATGGACGTGAAGTAAACAACTTTAAGTTATGATTTAGGATTGGATAATATACGTAGGTTTACCTTACAAGTATCAATCGTAAAGAAACCAGAACAGATAAGAGAACCACGCAATGGAATCCGATAATAAATTACAGGTAGAATGATAAAGATCTAACCCAGTGGTTTCCAAAGTGAGCTTACTAAAGAGGCTTAGACTAGCCAATTAGCGCCACCCATCATTCTATTTCTTTACTCTTAAACCAGATTGAATTGAAAAATCTGATTCAGTACTTTGGTAATAAATTACTTGTAGTGGTAAAAAAACTTTCCATCGATATCAACATTTTAAATAAATAGGATTAGTTAGGTACTCCCTTAATTCACCAAATTGCGCGTGATTTTGTCGAGCTCCGTGGCGCAGTGGTTACCACGCCAGGCTGCGACCCAGGGGGTCCCGGGTTCGATCCCCGGTCAGGTCATGATGGAAAACGATCTTTTTAGATTGACCTGGGTCTTGGATGTTTATCTATATGTGTATATATTATAAAATATTGTATCGTTGAGTTAGTATCCTGCGACACAAGTTCACAACTTACTGTCGGGCTAGCTCAATTCGTGTGATATGTCCGTATATATATTATATTGTTAGGTTTAACAAATTTAATCAATAATACCTTCAAAAACAAAAGTTTCTTCTGTAAAAAGGAACGTGGATAGAAAATTGGAGCTGTTTTGAAAGAAAGTGTCAGCTTAGAAAATTGCGGGGATTGAAAAGTGAGTTGTTATGATGGACAATGTATAAAATGATAGTAACAGATGAAAATAACTAAAGGTTTTGAAGTTTAAAGGTAATATGAAAATTAACTGAATAATCTTTGTCATTTTTCAGGTAAAGTACAAGTTAAATAATTAAAGTTAACTGTAATAAGTACTAGAGGTTGTATATTTAGAGGTGTTTGGAAAATTAACGGCCTGTTTGGTTCTGAAATATAACTTATACAACCTACTCGGGATTTCATTTATTCCATATCATCGTATAAATGAGGCCTTGTTTATATATTTAAAAAAAATTAATAGGAAATATTTGCTGGCCAGCGTGGAGAGTGTAATATATGGCGCTGGTAGTACAGAGATGGCAATGAGAATAAAGACTTGATGATAATGAATAAAATCATCAATATATACCAAAACCTAGTAAATTACGGGGGACCTAAAAAAAGAAATAGTTTGGGAACTTCTGATGAACGTTCAATTGGTGTATGTAATTACGGTACAGAAATAATGAAGTTTGCTAAGTCATTCGAGAAAGTTACGGATGATTGGAACAAGTGAAGGTTTAATTTAAGGTTTACTTGCAAGTAGGTGCTAGTGCCGAAAAACTGCATATATATAGATATTAGGGCATAGAACACGCGTCAATTAAGTTTAAATTTGTGGCCCCCAATAGAAATTCAAACTTTTTTGTAAGACATTAAATCATCTTCACCCTCACTTGAATATTTGTCTTTGGTCTTTGTTGCCTAGAGCAAACATATGGCAGTCGGTCGTCTGATACTAGTAATAGTATCTTCGCAGTTTGTCTTACTGTTTTATCTTTTGAACTACTTTCTCGGTGGGACTAAGGCTCTCTGAGTTCTCACTCAATAAAAAATTTGACATTCTGATACAATTTGTCGGCGGACTTTGTTTTTCAACCAAAAAAAAAACCGGAGGAGGTTATCGAGTCAACACGTATAAGATTGACACTGATTTTGATAATGCTTTTATTAAAAAGGGTATACCCCGAAGTTGGTCCCACATATATATAGGTACCTATATATATATAACCCAACCCTAACGGTGGAAAAATAGATGATAAATTTTTCGCTTTTGAGCAGTTTAATTTTTGCATTAAAAGTCTTATGTAGGTCTGGGAGAAAAGAAATAATGAAGAATGTACCAGCTGCTTCTCTTCCCGCGCAGGTCGTAAAAGCCGATCGAGGGAATGGGCGTCAGGAAACATGTGAATAGGCGATGCGGATAGCAACCCGTCACTATTTTGATTCCGTTCTCACCTACAAGGCTACCAACATGCTAAAAGTGGCCTTAAGGTTTTAAAGACCTGGGCTATGTCTATCTCGCAAGAGAGAAAGACGTGATAGTATGTATGTACTGATAAAGATAGAGTAACGTGAGATAAAAGTGACGTGAAAAATAATGAAAAACAGAAACATCGCGGTTAAAAAACGGTTTTAATCGCGATAAGCGCCCAGGAGTTCTTTTTAGGGTACCGTAGTTAGGAACTATAGTAAGCAACCCTTATAATTTCGCCATGGCCGTTTGTCTGTCCGCGATTTAGCTCAGAAACTATAAGTAAGCAAAGATATGTTATTATTCATAACATTTTTTTTAAATAAGGGTTTCTTGCATGCGTAAAGTGGGAATAAATATTTTTTTGTCGTCAACCTACATATTGACAACTTGTCCGATGAGATTAATGGTCGAAAATCGAAAGAAATATGTTTTTTTAAATAAAATTATTTTAGTACGGTTTTTATCGCGTTTATTTCATTATTTATACACCTAACGTTTCGAACATTCACAATTCGAACATTCGCAAAATGTCAACTTATACCTGCGACCAACGAACACTGAAAAGTGTTCGAAACGTTAGGTGTATAAATAATGTAATAAACGCGTTAAAAATTGTATTAAATAATTTTATTTAAATGAGTAACAATCGCGAAAACATAAGAAATATTTTTTTTTAATGCAATTGCTAAGCCTGCTGAACACTTTTATATGATAATGACATTTTTCGATTATCCAGCGTTAGTCCCGTGGATGGTACGCGGAACAGAGGGACACCTAAAAAACGAGGGATCGATTGTGTCAAAGAGTATGAACAGGAAAGGAAACAAAAAATATCTCGAGCTCCTCCGTGCTTCGGAAGGCACGTTAAGCCGTTGGTCCCGGCTGTCATCGTTAATGGCAGTCGTTATGCTATGTCAGATGCCTTAAGGCAGCTTGAAAAATCTGACACCAGTGTTGGCCACTTACACATACGAAAAACAAACAAACAGGAAAGGTGTGAGAAAGTCTATGGTGAATGACAGATCTGACATACTGCGCCGAACCCACATAAAAAAGTGGGATAAAGCAAAGGAAGAAGAAGAAGAAGAGTCCCATAGGAAAAATTGTTCATGACGGGCTGAGACAGGGTTTTATTAGCATATTGCATAAAAATACATTGTTAAATGATGTTGTGCGCTCCCAAAATAGTACTTCAACCAAATTTGTACTAACGATAAGATTTAAAATAAAATGAATACATCAAAAAACAGCCTCCTTATCTGGCTTAACATAACAGTTTTTAAATATATTACGCAATTATAACTTAAGTAAACTGAGTGACGTAATACTGCTATTTTTTATAACACACTTTCCATTTCTAATTCGTAAACAACCTAGCAAGAACGTGTTTAAAGTATTTTATTCAACTAGGTATTTTCTATGCTGAACAAAAAACTACCATACGCTATTCTTCTAGGAAAGTTCATAGAAGTCAAACAAGGGACTATGTATAAACTTGAGGAATAAAGAGGACTAGCTGATACTCGCGGCTTCGCCCGCGTGATATATAGCTTATGTCCTTCTCGGTACCCTAACCCATGTGTATGCAAAATTTCATGATGATCGGTTCAGTAGATTCTGCGTGATAGCGTTACAAACAAACAAACTCACTTTCGCATTTATAATATTAGTTAGGATTAGGATATAGCCCATGGTCAAAGCGGTAGTGGCCCAGGTCTAAGAGTGAGCTATGAGCAAAGGGTCACTAACAAGAGGGCTAATTAGTGTGGAAAATGGCACACCACATACTGTTTGCTTGTTAAAAAAAAAATATGACAATAAAATAAATATAGGGACATATCACACAAATTGAGCTAGCCCCACAGTAAGTTGTGAACTTGTGTCGCAGGATAAACATCCAAGACCCAGGTCATTCTGAAAAAGATTGTTTTCCATCATGACCTGACTGGGGATCGAACCCGGGAACCCCGTGTCGCAGACTGGCGTGTTGACCGCTGCGCCTCGGAGCTTGTCAAAACAAACCAACAAAAATTTTCACTCCTTCTATTGACAAAGAAAACTCAGACTACCTTTGTTGGGCTGTCAAGATTTTAATCATAGATTCCCAAACTTTTTATCTTAATACTCATATGGTTTACCATAAACCCACTTTCCTATCTTGTGGCCCTACATTCTGAAGAACCTTTAAGAATAAAAATTAAATCATGAAAAGCAAAAAAGAAACCGTCTTAGAAACAATGAGTGAACATTGAAATTAATATGAAATGTCACAAAAGTAATAAATAGGATGATTTAAAGTTGTGAACAAAGAAATTGTGTAATTTTAGTATTATGGTATTGTATGTTACATATTAATTAAAAATTATATTTGGAATATTTATTAATAATATAAATTAGGGCTTTAAAAAAGTGGCAACTAAAATATGGTGTTATGAAATATAATGCCTATGTAATTCTGCTAGGTAAAACATAATGATTATTACTTATTATGTTTATTATTTATAGGCCAAGTTTAATTATTATTATGAAAGTTTTCTTTTTTACTTTTGTACTACAGAGATTCTATGTTTTACTTTTAACGTATTGCATGATTTAAAAAAATGGGAATATTAATTTATGCAAATTGTGTACCTACCTATGATAAAATTTAAATAAAATCCAACAATCTATCCATTCAAATAGTTAATAATCAATCATAAATTTCTTATCAATGTTTCATGGGTACACAATGAATGGTTTCTCTTTGTCTCCTCCCTCTCAAGGAACATTCTGAAATATTCCATTGTCCAAAGTAACATTTTTCTGTTATTCTGTACCATGGCTATAGCATCAATTTACATAGAAATTGTTATGGCAATAATAAATTTAAATGTTTATTATATGGTAGCTCCATCTAGTGATGTTTTCAGAGGTCATTAAACTTGAGTTGTCATATTTCTAACATTAGCATTTGATAACATAATCTGTGCCTAGTTATTTTTATCTGTTTGATTATAATTATCTCTGCAAAATTATGGTGAATCTCTATTTACAACCTCAGAGTATTCTCATTTGGCAGAATACCAACCGAACAATGAACTTCAAGCTGACCTTAGTATAATAAATTAGTTACTTATTATTACATCCAATGACACTTAACAGTCCAGTCCAACAACAGACCACCTTAATTTGAAGAAATTAGTAAAGTTTTGGTATATAAAATTTACATCATAAAAGACTTAATTGCTCATGAAAAAAATAAACACTACAATGTTAGTCTATGAAAATAGATAAACATCAATGTATGGGAGGACACAATAGAAGCATTTAATTAAGCATAATAGAATATAGGATAATTCATGCGAGGCGCGTAAGGCCGTAACACACGGTTAAAAATGCGCAATTGAGACCATGGCCTACATACGAATTACGAAATATCACAATCCACTAGACGCGGAAGACTCGACTCGTTAGCTCCGTACATGTTTATCTACGTGTTATATATAGATACGTAGGCCCACGGGGGACACAAAGAATGCACGCTTTAGCAAATATACCTATGCAAAGGGCTCATTCTCACACAAACTCTTTCTGCTCTACTCTCATACACATATCGCGAGTTCCTATCGCAAATTAAACTTATCATACATACACCCCATATCGATTTTGTAGGGGTTCGTGACAATCAGCTGATAGCCCTTTGCCACTTATTTACATGGTGGCCCTCCAACGCAATAGGTCTTTGTAACAACGATAACAAAGAAAGGATACAGTTTGATGACATCTGTGTCCATGCGACGTTTCCCAGCGCTCGGTGACGACATCTTCGTGATCTATGTCGAATAAATCACAATATCGAGCACGAACACTAGCACAAAATCACACTCGACGCAGCGAGACCAACTTTTCGTCCACCAGCAGCAGTCAGAAAAATAACATTGTAGAAAAACAATGGACACAAACCATAGACTAAAATTTCGAAGGTGATGTGTAATCGGAACGATGTTGCCATAATAAAAATAACAATAACTCGTTTTACAATCGTTATTTTCGTTATTTTTCCCTAATGGAAAGTTACCTTTACCCATAGACAAAAGCTAAAAGGAAGATTATGCGTCAAAAAATTAAAAACAAATCATTTGTCTATGCTTCATCATCAGAGAAACTTCGCGTGTGTGATTCCGTGGATTTATTTTTAATTCAGTATAATTTTAGATTTATATCTTATTTATACATCCCAAACTTAGTGTGGAAGGTGCAGACGCGAAACCAACACTGATCTAGCTCGTAAGGAATGCAGAAACATGTGTTTTGATGTGAACATTAATGGTGATCGGCGATGACACCTAAGTGATTCAAGTCAACAAATTGTATTAGTGTGGGATCGTGAGACTGTGTTTTGGGAGTGTTATTCTTGTGGCTATTACTAGTTGCGAGTGCAGGATTCGTTGTTGAGGCGTCCCGGTGCCGGCAGATGTTATGAACAGTGTACTTCCGGTCGTGATGCCCAGACTAGGTTGAACTAGTACTGCTAGTGGCCAGGATTGAAGACTCCACGTCTTCGGCATGGCGGACCCGGGGATCGGGGCCTCTTTTGACCACAATGACATGTCCAGGTAAGTTTGTATATTTTGCTTATAGGAATTCTATATTAGGTACCTGTGAATGCAAGCAAGGCAAGGCCTAGATCTCAATGTAGCCAGAGACGGATTTAATTTATAGACGTGACATGTGGCGACAACGACGTTTGAAGATAGCAAAACATAAATAATTAAAATTTTCATCACCATATTCTTCAGCACCCTATTAAGGCCATTACATTTACCTTCTATCATCAACATGTTTTGTCCTCGTAGGAAGGCTGCAATTCAAACACTAAAGGGGGGCACTATTATGTAATTGAATTTCCGTACTATTTTAGTACATCAGGAAGGAAGAAATCATACACAAACATGTTTCTATTTTGTTTTGCCTACTCAACAAAACCAAAACATGTTTGTTTTGCCTAAATTCTACCATCATACCCAAATATGTCTTTTATTATGTCATAAGACGGCAAACGAGCAAGCAGGTCACCTGATGGGAAGTGTTTTTTTATTTTTTATTTAAACTTTATTGCACTAAAAAAAATGTGTACAAAAGGTGAACTTAATGCCATATGGCATTCTCTCCCAGCCAAACCTTTGGACCAAAAAGATAATTAAAATGGGTGGTGGGTGGTGCGATAAAGTGCCAGAATAAAAAAAAAACAGTGTCATAATATAAATATGCTAAAAATAATATAAATCAAAACTTTTTAAGGTTTTGAGTCAAAAGCTGGTTGAGGTGACGGGTAACCAGAGGGCTGGTAATATTCTAGGACAGAGGATAAGCATTGCCATTCAATGTGGCAATGCTGCCAGCATTCTGGGTACCCTTTCGTGTGACAACGACATGCGGGACATTTTTTATTTATAGCTTTGTTTTATATGTATCTAGTCAGGTTTTTATTTAATAGTTTTAATTTTTTCTTTCTTTTCTTTCTTTTTTATATTATGGCCTCCACCGAAGTTCCGGTGATTCTGCCAACGTCATGGTTTGAAGAGACACCAAGTTTCGATATTGGTCGGTATTTGTGAGCTAGCTGAAAGGGGAGGGAAAAAGACCAATGTTATTACACACAAAGGAAATACAAACACAACATATAGTTAGTATGGGGATGACAGTATTAGTATGAGTGGTTACAATTAGTAGTAGGATTATGGTGATTATTAACGATGAATGCACTAAAGTGGTGGTTTTAATTTTTGTTTTTAAGTTAAGTTTTAGTTTTTAATTAGTTTTAGGAAAATGAAATGTATAATATCTTATTACATATATAGTAAAATTAATAAAAATCACTCTCAGTGTAGCATGTATTATAGGGATAGGATCTAAGTTAGCTTTATAAATAGTGACTGAACAAAATAGTTCTAGGACCAAAAAAAAAAAAAGAAATATAAATCAATATACCAATGTGCACCGATTTTCTGTGAGAGTGTGGTACTTCCCCGGACGAGACATGCTACTAGCAAAAGTGATTTTCGCCGATAGCGACGCTCTACCACTTTTTTTGGTGTCTGGTAGTTTACCTTCGTACAGACCCCTCTACCACTGGGCACTTCAGGCACATGCTTAGGGCCCCGCAATTGATAAGGGCATTTACTGCTACTCCATATGATATGATAACCCACAGAACTTAAACAAATATTTATTTTCTTATTGCAACCTCTGCTGTGTAACTAGTCGTAAACACTAGCTGTCAGCGACATGGGGCACTGGGTTCCTGGAGTGGGCAAATATGTTTACTTCATTTTCACAGGTATGTCTGTCTGCAGTTCTTGAAATACCCAAAGAGGGTTGGCGTCAGGTCAATCATACATATTACAGTATGAATGCTATCTTATAAATGGACACCGGGGCAACCGAGCTGAGGATGCTCAGATGATGATGATGACTACTTTTACCAAAGACCTTTTACATTAAATCATAAATCATTTATTTGCTCAAATACAGTCCATTTCAGTTGTTAATTATATAATTGTATCTTGTATTATATAATGGTATGTATTATATAATTGTATTATAAGATATATACCTTTATGCTTTTCATTTAGGCATGTTAGTCTGTTTGTCTGTGTCTGTCAAATCTGTAAAAGCTATGTTAAAACTGTTTCTTGATGTTAAATTATGCTGAAATTTACCACTATCTATTCATGTACATCAGATGACGATCATATCAACAATGCTTAATTTTATAAAAGGTAACTTATAAGTTAAGACATACAACCAAGACCCAGGCCAATTTAAAGAAGATCTTTCCATAATGACCTGGCCGGGGATCAAACTTTTAATCCCGGCGTATTTAAAAGCACTAGGAGAAGCACTGAGCCACAGAGGTCGTCATTAAAAATTAATTATAAAAAGCTTATTGTCAAATAATAAAGAAGTCTCATCATCAGAATGATTTAAATGAGTATTTGTGCAAAAGGAAAAGAAATAGCTGCACATTAAAAATATTACAGTTTATTAATAATTCATATTTACGCGATATTAGCACACCTAGTAATTAAACCCCGGTTTACGACCGTCCCGCTTTCAAAGACAGGTTAACGGCACCAGGAATACCGACGCATAAACAGACGAACAGACATTGTACGCCGAACATGGCACATCTACGCGCTTGCGAGTAATACGGCGTCTTTGTAACCGATTGCTTCTAAAAACATTTTTTACTACCGACTGCGCCAAAATATTTTTTAACCCCCGACGGAAAAAGAGAGGGGTGTTATAAGACTTATAAGTTTGACGTGTCTATCTGTGGTATCGTAACTCCCAAACGGATGAACCGATTTTCGTTAGTTTTTTGTGTCAGATAATTTTATCCCGCGTGTACACAGCCATGTTTCATGAAAATCTGTTCAGCCTTAGATCATCAGCTCTTTTCTAGTTGATGAGGGGATCTGACTAACTTCGTTATGTCCGATCGATTCGAAATTTGGTATAGTGATACTTCAATGATGGTTTTTAAATTTTTACTTTTTAATAAACAATATTGCGTTGCGAAAGTATGTTAACACCTTAGTTAACACCTATAAGTACTAGTGCGCCAGCGTACGCCGAACATGTCTCAATATTTGTACTGCGCGTGTGAGTGAAACTGATTGCTTTGAAATACCTATATTACGTGACGCGATAAGTTATGTTTTTGTGATTATAATGTGGAGTTGCCAAAGCATGTAAGTACCAGTGTGCTGTCATCAAGTCAAATGACTTGTTACAAATAACATCTTTAACAAACGTTAAATTCTTTAATAATTGATTACAAAGCTAAAAAAAATAAGCACGACACAAAATATTTCCAGATACCATTCAATAATTTTCACCGAAGACATTAAACTGACAACTAGACGTCTTCTTTTTCCTTTTAGTGTCAGTGTGCCCAATATCACCGCTAAGGTTTGATAGGACACGCTACACATCTAAATTAGAACTCCATAGCTCTAGACATTACCCTATGCACTATTCTGATATCTATGACCCTATGTCAGTGAAAGTATATAAAAAATTGCCTAAATGTATTAAGAAAGAATCAAATTAAAAAAAGTTTTTGAGCTTATTCAAAAAACACCTTATCTACTCCGTCACAGAATATTTACAAGATACTTAGCTATAGTTATATTGTCCACCTTTCTCTCGTCCCATTGCAATGCCTGACAAGGTGCAAATGTATTTAGAGTTTAGACTAAATATTCAAATATTTATGTGTTGAATCATTAATGCAATGTAATAAATTAATAAAAAATCACAGAGCATGGAATCGCTCAAGGTGCAGGCGACAGTCACATATACCCTGCTCTGTGTCTGTCATGGACCTATGTAGGAATATTATGGACCGAGTGCCGAGGATATCACACACAAGTGACGCCATTTTTTTACAATAATTTAGCAAATATATATATACAGAACTGTGGTTACATGTGTGCGGCATAAATAGGTACGTATTTTGACATGTGAAAGAGTTTGAATCTTGAATGCCAGTTTTTCCCTGTTCGAAAAAGGGGAAAATTGCATGCATTTTTTTGGGTTTCGTTGCCAACGCCAACTTGTGTTTTCTTGGTCTACCCCGTAAAGTATAAAGAAGTTATAATGTATTTTATTGTGTATGCATTAATATTTGAAAAAAAGGAGGATTTTTTATATTTATTTTATTTATTTATTTTATATAAAGGCACATAATACAGATTATCATCATATTTGTACAACAAATACCACTATTACAACTTATGAACTAGACAATAATCCTAAGCTTATGCGCACAAAGAGGTTAAATAATTTCTAATAACATAAACTACTTACAATTAAAACAATACATAATAAATTACAGAGGACAGAATCAAAAAACAAGCAAATAACAAAAGCACTCAGCACATTTACGACAAAGTTTAAAACAAATAAAAAAAAAATTATTAGTGGTTACAATTTATATTTTTACTAGCTGTTACCCGCGGCTTCGCCCGCGTAATATATAGCCTATGTCCTTCCCGGTACCCTAACCTATGTGTATGCAAAATTTCATGATGATTGGTTCATTAGATACGGCGTGAAAGCGTAACAAACAAATAAACAAACAAACTCACTTTCGCATTTATAATATTAGTTGGGATGGGATTGGGACTGGGATGGGATTGGGATATTTTGGGTCACACATTTTTAAACCATAAAGTCGCTTTGTATATTTTTATATCTTTCGTATTTAATTGCCTACTGCTAAGATTCTCCGCAGACTAACTACAGACTTTCTACGAGCTCCGTGGCGCAGCGGTCAACACGCCGCCCTGTGACAAGGATGGTCCCGGGTTCGATCCCCGGTCAAGTCAAGATGAAAAATGATCTTTTTCAGATTGACCTGGGTCTTGGATGTTAGTCTATATATATATATATGTATTTGTTATAAAATATAGTATCGTTGAGTTAATATCCCATAACCCAACTCTTACTCAAGAACTTACTTTGGGGCTAGCTCAATCTGTGTGATTTGTCCGTATATATTTATATTTATTGTATCGGCCGCCGGTAGTTTAGTCTTCACGTACCTATACCTATGCCGATGCACAGATTTGCGCAAAATCTATTGTTTAACTATTGCGCTGGTATTTCAGCATACAAGGGTATTAATCAGTATGAAGATGTTTCCGATAAGGAATCGGTGTAATGCGTCTTTTACGAATAATATAGATACCTAGGTAAAGTATACAAATTTTTAGAAACTGACAATACTAGCTCCACCCATGATGCCCAATTGGCTTAGGCGAGTGTAGAAATTCAAGCATGTAGTAATAATATACAGCGTGTTAATGAATAAGCGCAAAACCTCTTAGGTGGTGATTGTGCTTATGAATATGAACAATTTTTACTATGGGGCCGACTCTGCAACTCGACAAAAAAATCTGCTGTTTCATACAAATTGTCAATACCTACTCGGCCAAAACATATGGAATAGAATTTTTTTGTCGAGTTGCAGAGTAGGCCCCATAGTAAAAATTGATCATATTCATAAGACAATCACCACCTAAGAGGTTTTGCGCTTATTCATTAACACGTTGTATAACTGTTTCTTTTTTATTTATCTAGTTATGTAAGTATGTATTATTCAATAATCTTTATGAATGATAAAGCAAACTGCACATGATAATGAATACGGCGATACGTCATTTGTAAGGAAATTATGAACAATGCAATCAATTGATTATGTCAAGTACTCGTACTACGTCACAATTCTAATTAGTAACCGGCAATCCCGGCCTAGATATAGGTAGTATGGAAAGAAGCATTAATACAATAGTCGTATTATTTAAATGATAAACGAAATATTGCATTTGTGG
This sequence comes from Rhodophaea formosa, assembly GCA_963082605.1. Classification (NCBI taxonomy): domain Eukaryota; kingdom Metazoa; phylum Arthropoda; class Insecta; order Lepidoptera; family Pyralidae; genus Rhodophaea; species Rhodophaea formosa. Next base: position 12,479,913 of record OY720228.1, on the reverse strand, counting down.
CAAGACTAAGTTATATTTCATTATCATCCAAGAGTATTCCCCGTTGCATCATGAGGGTAAGGCATGTTAAGCCGTTAGTCCCGGCTGCCATCTGGTAGTCGTTACAGGAACCACGTCAGAGGCCGAGAGGCGGCTCCGAAGAATTTGACACCAGGGTGTGCATGGTCGACTGTCCGTGTCACCTACACGAAATGATGATGATGATCAGGGTAAGACTTCAGAGCCCGGTGTCCGCTAGCTATCCTAGGTGGTTTTACACATCATCATCATTTCGATTAGGTGACACGGTCAGTCGACCATGCACACCCTGGTGTCAGAGTTCTTCGGAACCGCCTCTCGGCCTCTGACGTGGTTCCTGTAACGACTACCAGATGGCAGCCGGGACCAACGGCTTAACGAGCCGTACCCTGATTCCTGATTATCATGGATCATGGTTTTACACAGAGCAACTGCCATCTGACAACCCAAAGGGTAAACCAGAACGAATCCTAGGATAGGTTTTTACACCCACTAGATGGCGTTTGGGACCCACAGTTTAACACATTAAATATAAATAAATAAATAAATATATACGGACAAATCACACAGATTGAGCTAGCCCCAAAGTAAGTTTTTAAGAAAGACTTGTGTTATGGGATACTAACTCAACGATACTATATTTTATAACAAATACATATATAGATAAACATCCAAGACCCAGGTCAATCTGAAAAAGATCGTTTTCCATCATGACCTGACCGGGGATTGAACCCGGGACCCCCGTGTCGCAGGCTGGCGTGGTAACCGCTGCGCCACGGAGCTCGTCAACGTCACATTTTGAAGCACATAATCAGTTTCTTTTCATATATTCAGATAATTCAAGCCTGCTATATCCTAACCAGACTGGCAAACACTCACAAAGTTACTATGCTTCGTAATGGGATTTGAACCCACGACCTCCGGGTCCTAAGGCAAACGCCTTGAACACTACATACACCACAGGGGCAGTCAATTATTCAAAATGATAAAGGAAATATTGTATTTGTTGCTAGTGTGGTTATATTGCATTATTGTGGCAATTTAATGACCCTCAGTTAATTTAGGCTTTTTCCCGTGCCCTTGTCGGCATAAGTTATATCCTTAGAGTATAAATAAGTTATATTGATACTCTAAGGTTATATCTCATACATATGTAGTCTTTACTGATATTCATTTCAGTTCATTTATTCAGTAAACAATATTTACATTGTATTTGAATATATCTGTACTTATAAACTAAAACAAAGCAATATTTAATTAAATGAAATTAAAGCAATTAACAAATTATAAAAAATATTTAGAACATGTCAAAAATTATATACCATTCATTTAATTCTTACAATAAAAAAAAGCCTGGTACACATGTTCAGGCATTCTTTTCCTATACTGACACTAATCAAAAGTCCTCAATTGAGTAACAACACTTCTCCAGTAGCAATGTCCTCAACTTTTTTTTGAAAATGGAAACTTTTCTTTCTAATTTCAGTTCGGTAGGCAATTTATTAAACATTACAACGGTTTGGTTTCGCGGACAGTGAGTTACAATATTAAGAGTGGGAGTAATAACTAAATAAATAAATATAAATACGCCCGCCTCCCCGCGCATGCCCCGCTGAACCTAGTATTTGTGTACGCAATTACGCATCGACTCGAGCGATGCATGTCCCGAGCCGCCATGGCTGTAATGTAATATGTGATGATAATCAATTCGACCCATACAAATAATTCGGCAGTGATGATATCGTCATTGTTACGACATATCATCACCAAAGAAGTGACGGATTGTACGCCAGTTTTAGGCTTACTGTTATTGTTCGCGCGTGATTCATACGAACCAAAGATCGATATGTATGTACAGTATTTTGTGCATGTTGATCTTGTAATGTTTTTGGTAACTTTGTTACTGAATTATACTTATATCCGTTTACTTTTTAGCGCTTCTTTTTTTTCATTAATTTCCGCAGTATTTGATTGATCGATCGATTAAAAAGTTGAATGTTTAGTCAGTCATGTATGTCAGCAAGTAAGTACTTACTTAATAATAATAAAAAATCTAGCGAAAGCTGAACGTATTTTAATATATTTAAGTAATAAATCAAAGTAAAATAACGTGTTTTTTGCCAATTATTTATAAGTAAGGTCAACGGCAGTCGTGAAGCCATGTCGGATGCTTTTAGGCATGTCGTAAGAATCTGACATTACATATCTATACTAATAGTATAAAAATAAAATATTTGATTGTTGGTTTGTTCGCATTAACGTCCGAATCTAATAGTCCTATTTTCAAAATTCTTTCACCTATTAGAAAGCTAATTTATCTGCAGGTGACATAGGCTATATTTTTCGCGGATGAAGATAGGAAAAATTGCTAGTCAACTATATTCAAAACAGACATGAAAAGAAAGTAATAAAGCCCTGTTCACACGAGTGCAATTTTACGCCCCACGCCCACGAGACAGTTTAATTCAAACTGTTTTCCCACGATACCATGTGTTACAATTAAAATATCTATGATCTACGTCTATCTATGCGAGTGAAAATACGTGTATAGGTACTCGTAATATGTATTAGATTCACCGGGCCGACTAAGTCCATCGGGCTGAGCGTAAAAGTGAAGATGGTGACCGGGCTAGTCAATGTTGGGGATAATTCCAACTTCCCAAAGGCAACATCAGTGCGAGTGACTTCAGTGTCGAGAGGTGTGCTGCGCTTTTTACAAAGTTTATCGTAGCATATGCCTCTAGCATGTAGCAACAGTTTTTAAAGTTATTTCCTCTTTGGATGCAACCCAGAGCTGAGAATCCTGCAAGCCCTCTTGAGGTTCTACCGACCTGAGTAGGGTGCAGAGCGTAGCCCTAGCCAAAGCCCTTGCCACAACCTTTAACGTCAAATGCCCATCATTGCGTTAATTATTAACGCGTTAAAGTCAGTGGCTACACTTGAAGGGTTAACGTCAAAGCACCTTCTCGATAAAATCGGCGATGTCATTTAAATTTCTAAAAGGTACGACTCTGAAGGAATCTTTTTACGCCTTATTTAAAGAACCCTATATTTAGTCCCTCGGAAAACCATTGCAAGGAGTTCGTTTCATAACTTAGCGTACGTGGAAGAAAGTTCAGTCATTTAGTATTGTAGTGTGTATGAGGATGATTTCTTTGTCGGTGATGTGAGATGCGATGCGCAAGTGGCCGCCCGCAGGCATCACTTCAAATAATTCCTCGGAGTACCTATAGCCCATTATGCAAACAGTAGAACATAGGGAAGCAAAATCTCTCCTTAGACTTAGTGGCCCCATGCTCCCTTGTTTAGTCAAGTGGAAAGTCAACGTCGCTCAAATAATTTACAACTTATATATTCAAAAAGTATATTCCTACACAAAAATGCAATGGCTCCAAAAATATTCAACAAGCTACCAAGTAATATTCGTTCTTGCCAGGACACACATTATTTTAAGAGACTTGTGTATACATTTTTAGTTGACCAAGCATACTATTCTGTGGATGAATTTCTATCTGACAAATTCTGACTAATATAAAAATAAAATTTGAAAACATTGTAACAGTAATTGACAAACAAATTCTAATTCCTATAAATTAAAAATTTGTATGCCTGACGGCGCAGCATGAAGCCCTATATTGTTTTACTAACAACTTTATGTACTCATGACTGACAAATAAATGATTATGATTATAATATTGGGATTGTCGATAATTCTGACAGCTCTGTCTTCGATGATTTTGATGTAAAAATAAGGAAAAATATTTCCAGTTGCGAGCGAGCATAAAAAAAGTAAATTGCAATAGGCACGATGACTAGAACATTTCTTAGCCTTGAAGTAATTAGTTGCAATTATTTATTTTTGTTGTCATTAGACGGTAAATGGTTTGGGCTTGAAATAGCTCAATCGTTTCTGCTAAGCGTCATTAAAACTTATGCAACTACTGTACAGCTTTGTTATATGATTGTTTGAGATGATGCCTACGCTGTGCCTTGCCTATGGTCACTTTCTATCATCGCACCTCATGCTATCGACAGAGAGTTCATCCTCATATCTTTAATCGTAAATAATTGCGTACTTTACCGTTTTGAAAGGAACTTTCTTCCACGTACGCTAAAGTTATGGAATAAACTCTACGCTATGGTTTTCCCGAGAGCTTGCTGCATCGGGTTCTTCAAAAAGGGCGTGAAAAGATTCCTTCAAGGTCGACAACGCGCGAGTGGCACCCAGTGTGTTGCATGCGGTCATAGGCTACGGTAACCATCAGGTGGGCCGTATGCCTGTTTGCCTACTTAGTTGTATTTTATATTAAATCAATTATTTTAATCCCATTTTATTAATTAACGTCAAATGGTAAGTTCTGTATTCGACCGATATACTTGTGTGAATTTCCACATAAATAAGTTCATATGTATTTCTGTAAAAAATTAATACATACCTGTTATAGAGAAAGAAGTAGCCGAATGGCAAAAAACGGCACCGTTATAAATTCTTTTCTTTGTTCTTTTTAACCGACTTCAAAAAAGGAGGAGGTTCTCAATTCGTCGTAATGTTTTTATGTTTGTTCCCTGATTTCTCGAAGACGCCTGGACCGATTTAAGAAATTCTTTTTTGTGCTATATTTTGTTTTGTTTTTTTAAAAAATACACAAAAACCAAAAAAAAATGTTTACAGGTATGCCGTTCGGATTACACTTACTTATTCCATTTTTTTTTTCTTTTGCTTAAAAAAAATTATAGTGTTGAAGTCGGTTTTTGATTTTTGTTAAAAATATATTAAATTATAAATTATAAAAAAGCTAGCTAAGGGACAAGGAAAGGTAGTAAAAAAAAATTATGGCTTTCACCGAGATTCCAGTGATTCTGCCAATGTCCAGTTTAATGAGATACTAAGTATCGGTGTTGTACGGTATGTGGCATTAAAGATGGCGTAAGTTCTTTGGTAGCCTCGTGGGAGCTTCTGGCGACAAATCTATACGAGTCCATAAAACAGTCTACTTTAACTATTTCACAAATAGTTCATGAGCACGAGCATTTATAACAACAAACTACACCAATTTCATTTATAAAGTCCACTAAAATCAATTTGCAAAATTGTCTAAGGCAAACCCCAACTGCACCCTTTGACTTCTCACCACTAACTCCCGAAGTCCCGAGGAGCCCGATGGCCTAGTGGATGTAAGCATTATAAGTGCTTCCGCATGTTAAGGAACCCTGGGTGCAGTCCCCATTTGGATGGGTGACCGCAAGTGGCATAAATATATCTCGAGCTCCTCCGTGCTTCGGAAGGCACGTTGAGCCGTTGGTCCCGGCTGCCATCATTGATGGCAGTCGTTAAGCTATGTCAGATGCCTTTGGGCAGCTTGAAAAATATGACACCAGTGTTGTGTTGGCCACTTACACACACGAAAAACAAAAACAAACTCCCGAAGTCGGGTTTACTTTTTTGTTAAAAATAATTATGTTCTGGCATTTTGTCTATCTGAAGCTTCGTCCGTCCGGTACGGAGGCCGTGTTGCTCGAAGATCTGAAGCCTATAGAGTCGAAACTTGATAAGCCCATTTTGTGAACCGATTTCCAATTTTTTTTTGCGGGGGTTACAAATTTTGCTTGAAACATGGTACAGTTTAGGTACCTACCTACGCAATAATTTGAACTTGCATTTTATTTGAAACCTTGTATTGCGAAAGTAAACCTAAGCTAGCATTTGATGGCCGTGCCATTGAACATTACGATTCCTCAAGCAAATAAATATTTTATTAATATTTAGACGTAAATAAAATAGAATAAAAACCGGCCAAGTGCGAGTTGAAATAGGACTAGAAGCGTTCCACCATCCAATATTAACTACAAAGATCTCAAAAGTCGCCGTTGTATGAGCTCAAATAAAATTTACTGAAATAAAAGCACTCACAACACACAAATAACCTCGCCCATTCGATCCCCATTGTAAGGTAATTTAACCAAACTCTTCGTTGATTAGAAGCTTACGCTTACTACAGCTTACGTACACATTGGTATAATTTTCACAAAAAAATGTTAGTGTATTTTGCGAAATTTTGCTTATGTCATCATCACGATATCCCCACCATCCCCCATGTCTTCAAAAATAAGCCAACCCTAGACCCCCCCACCCCCTGTCACTGCTTACGTAATATTTGAAAGACCACTATCCTGTGCCCCTATCCTACGGCACAAGTTTACAGCTCACCGTGGCTAGCTCAATTTGTGGGCTTTATTCGGACGACTGGCAACCATATAGTCATGGTATTGTGACCAACTGTTCTATATCTATAACCGATATCCGAAATTCGTCACTTCCGACTTACATCCATAGAGTTGCGCCCCACTTGGACAAGTTCCAGACCTGGCGAGCGTTGCTTTGATGGAGTTCCGCAGCGAACCAAAACTAATAATTTTATGACTTCCTCCACGGCTATAAAGTTTATGGAAATCATATAAAATAATAGACAAATAGTTTCTTAATCATATGCTAGTTACTTACCCGCGACATCGATATAGAACAGATTACGAGAGTCAGGCAGAAAGACAATATTCTGCCAAAACTGAAACTATTTAAAATATTTTATCATAAATAATAATAATAAATAAATATTACGGACAAATCACACAGATTGAGCTAGCCCCAAAGTAAGCTAGTACTTGTGTTATGGGATACTAACTCAACGATACTATATTTTATAACAAATACATATATAAATAAACTCAAATCAATCTGAAAAAGATCATTTTTCATCTTGACCTGACCGGGGATCGAACCCGGGACCACCATGTCACAGGCGTGTTGACCGCTGCGCCACGGAGCTCGTCAATCATCATCAGGTCTTTTTTTAAGTCTCTATTGCAGGTGCATGACATGACCCTCTGTACTACCAGAGCCATATATCTATATGAGCCAAAGCAGTCGGATGATTTGGCCGGTTCACTATCCGAACGCATAACTTTTTTTGGTATAAAAGTTGTTTCGCATAAAAATATTTCGCATAAAGGTATGTTACGCATAAAATTTGTATGGAAAATTTATGCCTACACTATTCATGATGGCCAGCCCCCTTATTTACTAACTCCGATGACAGGTATCTCGCCTATCAATCTAGAATTTACAGTTACAATGCGGGTTTTTCTTGCTCGTACTTTTTATTTGGAATACAAAAACCGCATTGTAACAGCAAATCCTAGATTGATAGGCATCGACACCTGTCATCCGAGTTAGTAAATAGGGGGCAGATGGTTTGGAGATGTCTCTTTGACGTTTATAAGCTTTGTTTAGTTTGTGTTTTCTAAATCGCCTTCTACGATATCCACGGGAAGATTTGGAGTGTTCCTGTTATACCCTGTCAGAAACCACATGGCAAATTTAAATATTTGAATCCTAATCCTGACTAATATTATAAATGCGAAAGTGAGTATGTTTGTTTGTTACGCTTTCACGCCCTTTACTGAACCGCTCATTATGAAATTTGGCACACACGGGTTAGGGAACTGAGAAGGACATAGGCACTGAGAAGGTATATCACGCGGGCGAAGCCGCGGGTAACAAACAGCATTCACTAATCATAAATATTAATTTCGATTTTGAACTAAAACGTCCTATATTTTGAATGTAAATTTAAAGTTGTTAATATAATAAAATCAGCCAAGTACGAGTTGGGACTAGGTGTTGAAGGGTGCCGTGGTACTACCACGATTAGCCCAAATACTATTATCTTTTATCGACAGCAAAAATAACTTGGTTTTTAGCATAGTGTTTCTATGCAAGGCTTTTGTCTTATGTTTGCGGAAAAATTACATGATCTTACATTAAAAAATCATTTCGGAATCCACTTGGCAACATGGATTTGGGTCGTCACAAATGATTGTGTTCAGTTGTCCCCGTTGAGTCACACATAGCACGAAATGTGTATCCTTATTTGTTTATATGAGTAATGGATTGGGCCTGATCCAATGAACCCAAGTTCAGGATATGGGTCAAAGGCAAGGGGCCGTCGTTGGCGAGGCTAGTGGTTTCGACAATGAGGGACCAGCTGGCGAAACTAGGGTGATTTCGACAATGAGGGACCGTTGGTTAGCGGAATAGGGTGGTTTCGGCAATATGAAACCGTCAGTTGGCGAGACTTGGGTTTTTTCAACAATGGAGGACCGTCGGCTGGCGAGAATAAGGTGGTTTCGACATTGAGGGAACGTCTGTTAGCGAGTATAGGGTGGTTTCAACAATAAGGGACTGTCAGATCACGAGACTAGGGTGGTTTCGACCAGGGGTTGAAAACGGTAAAGATATAAGGGTATGGTACCGGTATAAAATTACGATACACCTTAGATTTAAAGGTAGAACCAAATCGGTTGACAATTACGGTTGTGATACAGCTAAATATAAATAATGGTATTTATACATTTACGATATCGTTATGTATCGATACCTTTATAATTTACTGGTACCTTAACTGAAATATTTTCAGTACCGAAAAAATTATGCGATGAAGAACATTGAGGCGAATCCTCGGCGGTAAAATTCAATGAAAACCTTTATTTCATAATTCCAATATCGAAAAAAATAACGATACCGCAATATTACAATACCAAAATCGTACAGGTACCGTTTCTTTATGGTATGGTAATTTGAAGGTACTATTATTCTAAGGTATCGAAATATAAAGGTATGACGTCATACCGCTTACCGATTTAACCGTATTTTTTTCGGTTATTCAATCCCTGGTTTCGACAATAAGGGCCCGTTGGTTAGCGGAGTAGGGTGGTCTCGGCAATGTGGAACCGTTAGTTGACGAGCTAGGGTAGCTACAAAGATTACCCAGAACACCATTTCAATTTTTCAGAGAAGTACCGAAAAACCATCCTTCAGATAGCTAACTAAAGGTAACAGTTACAGTATGATAGTGTACATGAGAGCTCCTGAGCTAATTCGGATTAAAATTGAAACGATAGTTGAGATAATAGTTGACGACATTTCAGTTAACTACTGATGCAAAACCGACGTAAATCTCCTCCACCCTTGCCTGGTGACATAAATACTATACTTAACAATACGATTTGCGGTTTTCCTCGTTGCCATGATGATTAGTCCTGAAACTTCAGTTCCGCGCTGTTTATGTGGAAAATAGACGTTTGCAAGTTCTTGAAATGTTTCGTGTGTACAAGTGTGGCCTGTCTTCGACGAGGTATTTTTAGTTGTAATTTTATGTCGCGATATTTGTTTCTTTTTGATTTCTCAAGCTAAATAAAATAAGTTAAGTAGCGAGTTTCTTAAAAACAGTGCAAACTGGCACGCACGCTTATTAATATGCCAGCCATATTACTTATATAGGCGCAAGCCTTAATTTTACGTTAGTTACATCTTTAAATAATCATGTCAGCTTTAAATATCATATCTATAAACAAAGCATTATATAAACAAATTTCAAGCACAAACAAGAAAAAACCGGCCAAGTGCGTGTCGGGCCACGCGCAGTGTAGGGTTCCGTAGTTGCGAATGACAACTTTGAGTTCACACTCGCACCTTACAGTTTAACGACCAAAAAAAATCTAACAATGAAAATAGTATGAAATTTTACAGGTTATAAGTTGGTTGCCTATAACTTTTTAGTTTGTACTTAGTATTCAGCTCTGATAGTTTTCCTTTCAACTTCAGTATATATACTACTGCTGTAATTTTTTTCACGTATTCATAAATAACCGTTTAGTAGATAGAGGGGGGGGGGGGGGGACACTTGCGTCTAACATAAATTTGCACTTTAAAACCACATATTTCGGAAACGGATCCCTAAATCAAAAAATGATGTTCTCAACCTCACAATATTTTTTAAAGACCTATCTAACAATACCCAACACGATGGGTTTATATAGAAAAAAAAATATTACTCCCTCCTTACTTGTATGAGAGCTACAATTTTTTTCAAGATTTACTTCTACCACTTTTTTGCCATGACTAATATACATTTCCATACCAAATTTCAGCTTTCTAGTACTTATAGTCTCTGAGTAAAACCGCGGACGGACAAACAGACAGACATGGCGAAACTATACCTAAGGGTTCCTAGTTTATTACGGAACCCTAAAAAGACGAAGTTCGAGTCCTGCCAGCGTGGAATTCTGTCCCATATCTTATTTCGTAATTCAATAAGAATGTATCAGAATACCATTGTGAACGCAAAAAACACCTATAGAAAAAACCTATGTTTATCTATATATGTATTTGTTATAAAATATAGTATCGTTGAGTTAGTATCCCATAATACAAGTCTTTATTAAGAACTTAATTTGGGGCCAGCTCAATCTGTGTGATTTGTCAAAAAAAAAATTACTTATAAATTCCCTTTTGTTACAGTTGGTATTTTCGCGACATGTCGCGGGCGGAGGCGACGAAACTTCTTCTCAACGAGACGGAGAGCGGCGTGTTCCTCGTGCGGGACTCCAAGACTATACAGGGCGACTATGTGCTCTGCGTCAGGTTGGTAATTCCTCAACTTTATTCGCCTTTTCGTCTTTTTTATCAAATCAAAATCAAAACGTTTATTCAGAAAATAGGCCTTTGCAGGCACTTTTTCACGTCATATCATATTAAAAATTATCTCATTAGATATATGAATTTATTAATTGTTCAAAAGCTACAGACTACTAGCGTTTCGGAACCGACCACTGCAGAGAACAAACGCCGAAAGAAACTCTTATCACTAGTTTTGGTCGCCTACTCGCCTGAAGGGCTTTGGAGGGAAGGATTACGAATATTTATTCCTTATTGTCTTTTTCTTTCTTTTCTTTTTATTTCTTTTTTCTCTTTAGTCTCCACTGCGAGAGTACAACCCTCTCTGTACTACCACAGCCATATATTACCCTGAGCAGTCAAAAGGATATGGCCTACACTCTCCACGCTGGCCAGACGGGCTGAGGTCTCTTTGATGTTTAATTAGCTTTGTTTAGCTTGTTTCCTAAGTCGCCTTCTACGACATCCACGGGAAGATTTGGAGTGGTCCAATTGTACTCTGCCGGGAACCACACGGCTAACACCGTCCTTCATACATACATATTATCACGTCTGTTTGTCTTATGGGGTAGACATAGTTCAAGGCCATAAGACTCAAAGGCCACATTTAGCGTGTTGATGGGCGAGTAGGTGAAAAACTAAACTTGAATAGTGATGGGTTGCTATCCGTGTCGCCTATTGAAATTATTCCTTAAGTTTCGCCCATTCCCTTTTACGGTCTGCGCGGGATTAGAAGCAGCTGGTACGTTCTACGTTTTTTTCTTTACTCCCAGACCAGCATGGAAGTTTCGTTCTTATCCTCTATATTATGGATCATTAGCACGAGCATTTATAACACCAAACTACGCCATTTCATATAATAAAATCAACTACAATTAATTTGCAAAAGGCAAACTCCAACTGAACCCCTTTGACTTACCACCAAAAACAAACCACTTTATTCGTTATCAATATTAAATATCCCAAGGCTCAAATCTCTTTGAAGCATCAAATCCCACCGGCACAAGAATATAGAAACATGTTTATTGGAACGTGGCAAAATGTGAACGTGTTTAAAGCAATAGTACTACCTATTTGGCTTTACGCCACTGAGAGCCGATGTTTGTAAAAAGGGGATATCAAACGCTTGGGACACATTTCATGTGCGATGTCTACGCACAATTCTTCGTGTGAAGTGGCAGGACCGCGTCATAAACTTAGAAATATTAGGAAAACCGAACAGGCAAAGAAGCAATCCTTATTAAGGGAAGCACAAAATTTTAAGGGGTCCAGTGCCAAGGAAAAAAACATAATATTAAAACTTACGCGAGATAAATTCAGTATTAAGAGGCCTATCACATTTTGACCGCGATTTTGGCATTCAAATTCTAAGAAACTGAAAGACTTTGACAACTTAAATCTATTTAACAATGGAGAATAGTTATTAGTAAAGTTCATAGCGGCTTCACTTTTTGCATTTTTATCTAATGAATTAAAATAAAGCCAAAATTCCGAAGCATGTTTTACACAAAAAGAGGGCGAGGCCCTTGTTCGTGCTCAAAACTGAACAACTGTACAGACGGAATTAAAACGAAAAAAATATAATAATATCTCTTTAATAGTGCTAAAGTACATAGCGGAATCGGAATTTTAAAATATGTATGGAATATTTAGTAAAAAATATCCATTCAAAACCGTAAAACCACGAAATTTCTAAAACATCAACTGCAAATTTCTCCTTACTACAGTAATATTATTACATGAAATATGTACTAGAATAAACGTAAGTTCATAAGGAATTAAAATTTTGTACTTTAAAATAATAATAATTAAAGATATGACTATAAAAAACGTAATTGCAACCTCCAAATTACTATATATTTCGATGCGTCGACCGCTCAAACTCAGTACTGCGCGAGAGCTTGTCGACGGCGGACCTATGCCGAATTTTTCTTCGTCAAACGATTGAGTGCAAAGCGTATAGTGCGACTAACTAAGCCAGATACATGCCACTGAGGCACATAGTATTCCAATTTATTTTTATTAAGTAAAATTGTAATTAATGATTATGACGACGAGCTCCGTGGCGCAGCGGTCAACACCACACGGCCTGTGACACGGATGGTCCCGGGTTCGCTCCGCGGTCACTCTGGTCAGGTCATGATGAAAAATTATCTTTTTCAGATTGACCTAGGACTTGGATGTTTGTCTATATACATATTATGTAATTATGTATGTGTTATAAAATCTAGCTCAATCTGTGTGATTTGTCCGTATATATTTATATTTAATTATTTAGGTCAGCCAAAAAACCAATTCCTGCTAGTCAAATAATAAATATCATGTTTGTAAAAATGTCTTATTTGTTTTATTGAATTAATTTGGTCAAATACTTTTCAACTTATTTGTTATATAAATCGTCAACAGACATATGTATACGATTACGATATATTTTTTGTAAATATCTAATTTACCAATAAAGTACATTACTGCAACGGCCGGCAAAAGAGGTATTGATGGACAAACGTGTGAATGTGGGCCGAGGCGGAGCCGAGGCACACATACATGAGTCCATCAATGCCTGATTGCGGCCAAGGCCTGTGTAGTACTTTTATCAAATATTGCACGGAAATTAAAAAAAAATAGTATATAGACAAACAAATATACATATATTATCACGTGTTTACCCTTACAGGTGAGACGGACCTCAAAAGCCATGTTAAGGGTTAAGTGGATTTTAATGTAGAAAATGCAATTAAAATAGTGATGGGTTGCTAGTCGCATCACCTATTGACATATTCTTCTGCATAGGTTTTTGCCCTCTCCTTCGGCCTGCTTTTACAGACTGTACGGGAAGAGAAGCACCTGGTATATTCTATGATTTTTCTGTTATCCTAGACCATCATGGAATATTGATGTAAATATGTCAATTAATATTCATAAAATGTTCATAAACAACAATATGTAGAAAATATCGCGCCAAAATCTTAAGTTTTTTAATTTCTTTTTTCTTACTAGCCTGGTAAAATTTTAAATTCGAATTTGTAACCTCCATACTTGAATTATTTCGCAGCAAATGCGTCGTTCCATTTTTTAATAACATGACAGATATGAATTTTCATAGTTACTTTAAAACACGACAGATATGGATTTTCTTGGGATTTTCATACATACTTTGCTGCCGTGTATTGGCCAGTACAGCAATATTGATTTATCCCAAACAAGGTTGTCAAAATAATGTGAACATTTCCAAGCATGTTTGAGAAAAATATTATACACGTCATACTTTCTTGATCTCTCATCTTCGGGTTACAGACTTATATAAGTATCGAATTTCAACTTAATCAGTTCAGTTATGGAGGGTTGACGGACGGGGTGTTGTTATAAGTGAAACTCACTAGTTGCAGGTTCGAAGATAAACTATTGACTGATCATTTATTATTGAATTAACATAGCTTTTTATACAGATCTTAAGTAGGGCATAATTCGTCATTATCTTGGCTATCGAGGTTACACGTATACTTATGTGCTGAATACTTGTGCTAAATAATTGTTTCTAATAATTCTATTTAACAAGGTTCAAGGGTAAATTCTTAGATAGTTATCTTGCACGTGGAATAATAATGAGGTCGTGTGTCGTCACACCACACCTCCTTCCCTTTTTTTTGAGACAAAAATTAACAATAATTTTTGGCTAATAAAATGTTTACAATTAATTTAAATATTACAGTTACGCCTATCTTCTTTTTTTTAAGAACATTTTCAAAAAGCTATACAACACTAAGTAGATATACAAAAAATAGTTAAGGTTATTCAAGTACATAGTAGTTTAAGAAGAACCAGTTCATTTTCTTTCTAGGTTACATAATTAAGCGTTAGCACAAGCAAAATCATACATAAGCCATGTCCTTCCTCTGTATAATTTTTATTTTAATAAGTAATGAATATATCTTAACAATATAAGTAGCTAGTACCTTATATAGTAAAATGGATTACAATGTTTTAGTTACTTCTAAATGTAGTGATTTTTTAGAAATATATTATCTTCTTCAATATTAAGATTATCAGCTAATATTAAGATACTACAAATGGCCATCAGATGGATGTTGAGTATAATGACAAAAATTTATACGTCAGGTCTTCCTATTTCAACTTGCCGCAATAAGTAATATGATAGTACATATATCTCCATGGAAGATCTCCTGTATTAATATTGGTATTAGTATTAGCATGACGTGTGTGTGCATCACTGTGTTATCTTGATCATTAAGTTCAGTGGAAAAAGTAAATAATAACAGCAATTTCGTTTTAATGCTGCTTAGTAATAATTGATCATAAATTCGTCAGTTAGACCTTATGTGAATTAGTGACTTAGTGACATGTGAAAGTTCATAGGTATAGTGTAAATAATATACTTAGATCATCATATTATAACATTAACAAGGTACATATCACACACAGGATACAAGGTAATTATTATGAATACACATATTAATTTATTAGGACATATTTTGTGTCTCTAAAAGGCTCCTTATCTGGGCCTAGCCGAAAACGGCATTTTTGCTCGTTTGGCATTTTATTCATTATTCAATTCTTAGAACATTTGTGTTTCTAAAAGGCTCCTTTACTGGGCCAAGCCGAAAACGGCATTTTCGCTCGTTTGGCATTTTTACAGGCAAATTTCTAAATATCAACCTCACGAATGGTAGCTCGACCTAGACATGATCGGATTAGATAGAATAGATTTTAGCCTGCTCTTGTATCCTTATGACCTTGACATTTTCATATGATCCTTTTCAGCTGTGCAGCTCGTGCAACTTACTGACCATATTTTATAAAAATTATTACACATTTATATATTTGTAGATATACCTAATTATCTTTGCCACATTATTTCATTTTTCTGACGTTGAATAAAAATAATACGATGCACAAAATCGTCACAATCAATATGAAACATGAGATGATAACTAACAGACAGCATACGCTACATTCCAATCTAAGACGCTAACATCAACACGTCATACACGAAGCGTAATCACGTTACTTCGTCATTATTCATCTTCTATTTAAAACAAAAATATCCACTAATCATAATACCATTGAATAAATGTTTTATCTCGTTAACAAGATTAAGTGATTATTATTAAAAATAATAAATATATTTTTGCAATTTACATCTAAGTTAAAATGAAGTCGTATTCTTTGAGCATTGTTATTAAATTGCATTAAAATTTCTGTTTCTGGTATAAAACTTCTTTAAAGTTACTCCTTTGCGTATTCAATATTTTATAATTTTTCAATTACTCTTATAGTAATTGTATTTGGTACAAGAAAAGTTTTTTATAAATTTAATTTGAATAATTTACACAATCTATAGTCCTATTAGTTGACAGCCATACAATGATTCACATCTCGCTGGTAATTTGATATGTGATGACTGTTCTTATTTATTATCGACGATACACTTCACATACCTGTTCGAGGTTAAGGTCAATGTTTCATTAAAAGTTTAAAATTTCAATTCAAATCTTCCATATCTAACTCAAATCTAATGGAAAGTTAATAGAAAAATATAAACAAATACTTGTAAAAGGATATGTTTCCTTGTCTTGTCCGGGGTGAAATACTGGTACCGTTGCTGGTTGCCGTTGCTGGCTGCCGCTGCGCTGTGCTGCTGGCTGCTGGCTCTGCTGCTGTAAGCTGCTGCGTACTGCATACGCTGGGTGGGCCGGGCTATACCCTGGACTCCGTGGGCCGGGATTACCCTGGACACCGCTCCATCAAATAAATCTTCTTTCTTCAAAATCTCAGAATAAATCATCATAAAATATATTCTTTCTTCATGTACTCTTCTTGTCATTACGCCATTTTATCATATTTTCTTCTTTATTTATTTTCCTTCTTCATAATTCATATTTTCGTAAACATTTTATAGTTTCATATTTATTTATCTTTAATCTTCTTATTTCCGTCCGTTTTCCGTAGTTTGTTTGTTGCACACAAGTCTTTTCTTGTTTTAATTTTTCTTCAATGTGCGCCGAATTTCTTTTCTTCTTGAAGGGCGCGGTAAACGCGAACTGACATCCGTGCCCCAGTACCGACGAGGCACGGCACTGGCTAGGGTCGCCATATGGAGGGTTGACGGACGGGGTGTTGTTATAAGTGAAACTCACTAGTTGCAGGTTCGAAGATAAACTATTGACTGATCATTTATTATTGAATTAACATAGCTTTTTATACAGATCTTAAGTAGGGCATAATTCGTCATTATCTTGGCTATCGAGGTTACACGTATACTTATGTGCTGAATACTTGTGCTAAATAATTGTTTCTAATAATTCTATTTAACAAGGTTCAAGGGTAAATTCTTAGATAGTTATCTTGCACGTGGAATAATAATGAGGTCGTGTGTCGTCACACCACACAGTAGTTTCGTAGCAAATGGTTATGACAGGGTGACACCAACGTTACGTTTCGTTTTTACGTTTTTAGGTACTAAACCCTAAAAAAATATTCCAAAATTACACGCAGGTTGTAAATAAAATGTTGGCAAAAACTTAAAGAGCTTAAGGCGCTTAGACCAGTGAACTAGCGCTATCCCTCATTTTATACTATACTAACATAGATTTTTTCAATGTGTTCTTATTTCAGAGTACAAGAATTTAATAACGGGTATCGCTAGTTTCGCTGATATAAGTATCTTTAGCCAACAAAAATGAACGTATGTGGAAATTTCTTGTCATGATTAACAATATTACAAAATAAAAAAATCCAATATCAAAAAATTAAAGAATATGAAAAGTATCAAAATCGTGCAGTTGTAGCAACAGCATAGCGTCGTGAACTCGTGACCCCAACCGTGTGGTCGCCGTGCGTAAAAGCCTAATCTTTCAGAGCACTATTTTGTGATAAGCCTCTTAAAACACGGCTTTACTCACGTTTTATTACGTCGGATCTGCCGACTAGTTTAGGTCTGTTACGAAGACCATTTTCGGGGCGAGTGCGCCAGTCGGGGTGAGCTAGTCGGCAGACCGACGTAATAAAACGCGAGGAAAGCCGTGTTTTCATAAAAAAAAACATAATTTGAAAGAAAACGGTTATTTTTTTTCTACTGCGAAGCCTACTTCATCCTTTGAATAATTTTTGAGCTAATTTTAATTTAAATTTAAAATAGCTCAAAATTTATTCATTAGGCTCAAATCACGCCGAAACGACAGCGAAGCAGCGAGCACTTTACACTTTGATAGGATTTTAAGCCTTATTTGCTTACTTAAAATGACCAGCATCGTGAGAAAAAACTCGCCGGCGACCGAAAGATGCCAATCAATCAATCAATTTATTCATTAACAATTTACAAATTGTGTTTGAAATTCACATAAAAATTAAAATTAACATATTATACATAATTACATAAATTAAAACATTTACACATTTAAATTTAAATTACAAACATCGAAGAAAAATACAAAAGATTGTCACATTAATATCAGTCAAAAAAAAATACGCCGTCAATACCATTAATTAAAAAATTCATCAATGTCATAATAATTTTTGTCAATTAAAAATTTCCTTAATTTTTTATTAAATGATGGTACGCTCATGTTCTCTCTTAGTTCTACTGGTAGCTTATTAAATGCTATTACCGCCTGATATTGAGGACTGTGTTCTACTACTTTTAATTTAGGACACAGTTCTGTTTTAAAATGTTTTCGGTCTAGCCACGATCGGCATTCAGCAGCCAGAAGGGAATTAGAGGCATTACAACAGAAATGAGCAAATTGAAAACTCTATTGTTTGAAATTCTTTGTCCTAACCGCAAAAAGCGTTATTAATAACTGTAAATATCATCCGTCTGTTAAAAAAGAACCCTACAAGGAAATCTCTGACTATATTTTGTGTTTATGTTACAGAGAGAACGACCGCGTCTCCCATTACATTATAAACCCCGTGGTTTCCCCCGAGGGCGTGACGCGCTACCGCATCGGGAACCAGCTCTTCTCAGACATGCCAGCGTTGCTGTCTTTCTACAGATCACACTACCTGGACACGACGCCCTTAGTGCGGCCCCTGCCCAAACCCTCGGCGAAGGCGCCGCAACCACAGCAAGTTTTGGAAATAGTCATCGCCAAATTCGACTTTCTAGGCAGTGTAAGTTTCTAAAACAGTACATATCTAAGTAAGGAACGGGACTTTTGTCTCCCTAGAACGTGCTGCCGTAGAACCAGCTCTTCTAGACATGCCAGCGTTGCTGTCTTCCTACAGATCACACTACCTGAACACGGCGCCGTTAATGCAAGACACCGCAACCATAACAAATTTGAAAACAGTTATTGCAAAGTTTCTTGGCATGGTGAAAATTATCATAATAAAATGTAAACGCCATAAAGTCGTGCCTTGTGAGACACCAAATATGTTATTTCAACTGTTTGAATTCTCGCTGATCGACTTCGCTCGAGATTGATCTGAATCCCGATTTTACAATATAATTCACTTATTTCAATGATTTTTCAAACCCGTGTAGGTTTTAAGAATTTTGAGCTAAAGAACTGTATGATCAACTCAATCACGGGCTTTTTGCGCATCACAAACAATGGAACAGTATCCTGCTTTGCATTGTTCATTGAGCTCCGTGGCGCAGCGGTCAACACGCCGGCCTGTGACACGGATGATCCCGGGTTCGATCCCCGGTCAGGTCAAGATGAAAAATGATCTTTTTCAGATTGACCTGGGTCTTGGATGTTTATCTATATATGTATTTGTTATAAAATATAGTATCGTTGAGTTAGTATCCCATAACACAAGTCTTACTAAGAACTTACTTTGGGGCTAGCTCAATCTGTGTGATTTGTCCGTATATATTTATTATTTTATTATAAAATCTAATTAATTAAAATATAATATCAGGCTATATTAAAGTAAATACCTTTGTGTAAAATCCAAATAACAAAATGTTATATTTCTGCATGATTGACATATTTTTTTAATTAATATATGCTTTACTGTACACGTTCAAAAAAAAATACAAGAACGTACAAAAAGATAGAATTCTACATTCTTTAAAAATCGAACCCTTGGGTTGATCAAAGAGTTTGATATGGCTGTGTAATAAAAAATATATACATTTAAACATAAACATACGTATATTCCGAGGATATGAGGTAAATCATAATTACATAACTAGGTAAATACAACATATACAATAAACAAATACAAACAAAAATACAAAATCATAATAATAGGTCTTGTTGGCAATGAAGTTAGATTTTTTAAGAATTCGGGGTATTGTTTTAAATTTTTTAAAAGAGTCATGGCTAGGCACGCTTTTAATGGAATCCGGGAGCGCGTTCCAGAGTCGTGACAGTGAGCTATATTTGGCGACTTTTGCTTCCGCTGTTTCTTCTAACCACCTCATATTATCTCCAAAGCACACTAACCCACTGCATCTATTTCCAGTTCCAGTCATTGTGATGTCTATAAATCTAAAAATATTCGCGGGACGCGCATTAAACGTAACAAGATATACGTTAGTCATTCATGGCGCGAAAGCTAATATTAGCTGTTTCTTCAAAGGGATAGTGAACTCATTTCTTAATGGATGACACAGTATACTAGTAATATAAGTTACGTTTTTTTTAACTAGTTTAGAATTTAGTTTAGACACGTGCAGTTATTACCAAAATTTAAACTACACTGTTTATATTGAACTAGTTCCTATCGCGCGACTTCATCCTCATAAATTATAGCTATTATGTCACACGCAGATTAATTGCTTTCCGTAGGTTGAAAAAAAAATGAAAATCGGTCTATTTGTTTCGAAGCATAATGAAGTATAGAGAAGAACATAGGCTACCTTTCATGCCGGAGAAAAGTACTGTTCCCGAGGAATCAAATCAAAAATCTTTGTTTTATTTTCTAATTAGGTATTTATTTTGGTAGGACTCCGGACTCAAGTTGGCCGAAGCAAGGAGAATATGAACAGGCGGGGCTACAGCTCGGAAATCTCTTGTTCCTGTGGTGCCACCCCTCAGACCATGGCACACTTATTATCTTGCCCTGCGTGTCCTACCACCTGTACACGCGAGAACCTATACAATGCTACTGATAAGGCTATATCAGTAGCAGAGTTTTGGTCAACACAAATATAATTTGCCCGAGTCGATACGCTAAGAAGATTAGGTATTTTAAAAGATCAATTACTAACATTTCTAACGCCAGCCCATCTCCTTCCAGGATGCAGATGACCTTCCTTTCCGGAGAGGAGAGAGACTCATGGTCATCAATCGTGACGAGGACCAGTGGTGGACGGCGAGAAACGCACAGGGACGCACAGGCTCTATCCCTGTGCCATATGTGCAAAGGGTAAGTGTTCTTTTCCGAGTTTCAGCAGATTTCTATCAGTCTTACTCTTTCTTGACTACCTTGTTTTCAGAAGAGGAGAGACTTATGGTCATTGTTAAGTCTCGAAGCTGGCTAAAATACCTTTTCTTTCTTTTTTAATTATGGCTTCCACCGAGATTTCAGTGATTCTGCCAATGTCCAGTATAATGAGATACTAAGTATCGGTGTTGTACGGTATGTGGCATCAAAGATGGCGTATGTTCTTTGGCAGCCTCGTGGGAGATTTTGGCGACAAATCTATATGAGTTCATTTAACAGTCTAGTTTAACTATTTCACAAATTGTTCTCGAGCACGAGCATTTATAACACCAAACTACACCAATTTCATATTATAAAGTCCACTTAAATCAATTTGCAAAATTGTATAAGGCAAACGACAACTGAACCCCTTGACTTCCCACCAAAAACTGCCCTAAAATACCTGTCTACTTGAAACACAAAAAAATAAACTGTCACTTGTCAATTATAGGTTGTCAAAAGGATAGCTTTTTTTTTGTTTTTCAAGTAGACAGGTATTTTAGCCAGCTTCGAGACTTAACAGTCATGAATCGTGACAAGGACCAGTGGTGGACGGCGAGAAACGTACAGGGGCGAACAGGCTCTATTCCTGTGCCGTATGTGCAAAGGGTGAGTGTTCTTTTTCGAGGTTCAGCAGATTTCTATCAGGCTTACACTTACTTGACTACCTTGCTTGGAGAGGAGAGACTCATGGTCATCAATTATGACGAGAACCAGTGGTGGACGGCGAGAAATGCACAGGGACGCACAGGCTCTATTCCTGTGCTGCATGTGCAAAGCGTAAGTGTTGGGACTGTATTACTACTTGCAACTGTCCCACTGCAGGGCAAATGAAATAGGCCCTTTCATCATTCCAACTATATCGATCTGGTTTTTAGGGTTCCGTACAAAAGTTGAAAAACGGAACCCTTATAAGATCACTCGAGCGTCTCTCTGTCCGTCCGTCCGTCTGTCACAGCCGATTTTCTCCGAATCTACTGAACCAAATTAGATGAAATTTGGTAAGATAGTGTAATCCTATGACCCAAACACGGATGTGCAAAGTAAATAAAGATTTTTTTGAAATAAGGGTCATTTTGAGGGGCCCAATTACAAAATTAAAAAAAAAAGTTTTGCAAACCTTACTGTGTCATATATCAAATGAAAGGGCTCATTATGAGGATCTCAAAAATATTTTTTTTTGTTCGGGTAAAATCAATACTTATGATTTTATTCACGAAAGAAGGCAAAAATTGACCATTCCCCCCCCCTGATCTCCGAAACTACTGAGCGGAAAATTTTGAAAAAATTACAAAATATAGTTCATTCCTTGAAGATTACAGGAAAAATAATAAGAATTCTATCACTTGAAAATTAAGTGGTAAACTCACAATAATAAGTTCATCTAGGGAAATAGTTCACTAAAACATCACTATATGGCGCTAGTCAATTGAATAAAACATTTTTTGCACATTGTGTGTATGTTCACGAAGCATATTGTACGGAACCCTCATTGCGCGAGTTTGACTCACACTTGGCCGGTTTTTTTTGAGATCCAGTCTTTCCGGTAGGATTGAATTTCTGGGAGATTTTCTGGGCTTTCCGCGTTCCCGTTTTCCATTCTGTTAAATCCACATTGTGTTACTCGATCACTTGTTATTTATTTTTATTCAATATTCTGAACGGCACTGCTATAGCATGCTCATACAAATGGGTTGTTTATTTATAAAATGTTAAAGCGATTATCATCATTTCGTGTAGGTGACAACGGTCAGTCGACCATGCACACCCTGGTGTCAGATTTCTGCGGAACCGTCTCTCAGCCTCTGACGGTGGTTCCTTTAACGACTACCAGATGGCAGCCGGGACCACCAGATTAACGTGCCTTCCGAAGCACGGAATCATCTTTTTTATCAGACAATCAGGTGATTCATGCCTGCAATGTCCTAACCAAACTGGAAAACCAAACTGGAAACAACTGCTTCCCGTGGGAATCGAACCCAAAAACCGTATTAAAAGTAATGTTGTATTTTATGGGCTACGCACTTTTCTTTACACCAATGAGGCAAAGTCGAGTGCTTAAAATAAAACGATTACTTAATAGCCAGCATGCTGGCTATGAGCATCATACGAAGATTTTCAATACATTTGCGATTACCATTAAATAAATTGAACAATGAGTGTTTTCGGAATTGATTTTTTCTCTAGGTGGCGGCACTGTGTCAAGATGTATTTTTGACAGTTGCTGTCAAAATTCACCAATCACGTTCAGTCATCAATTTTGATGATTGGTGAATTTTGACAGCAGCTGTCAAAATACCTTTTAACGGACGCCACCTAAGGAAAAAATTGATTCTGAAAACCCTTATCATTGTGATTGTATAAAAAAAGGATCAACTCCATAAAATACAACATAACGATCCAAGTTTCAGTGTCATTAGGATCGCATTATTAGGAAGTGAAAACTATTTAATGTAAAAAATTGGAGTTTACTATAGCATGTGTACTTTACAGATCCTGGACGGCACGGGCGCGCCGTGCCCGGCCAGCGAGGCGCAGCTGGCCGACCCGCCCTCGCCGCACAACCACAAGCACTCCAACATGCAGGTAACGTACATCTTAAGCGCGGGACACATGGAAAAGGCGTAAGACGCGGACGGGGCGCGGGCAGGGCACAGACGGGGCGCCGTCGCATCTTTTGAAAACACATAGAAAAGACAGACGGGGCACAGACGTGACGTTCAGCGCTCGGTAGTTGTGGGTGATGTGACAGCGACGCGCGAGTCCCGGCGCCCGCGCCTCACTCCGCCCGCAACCCCGTTTCGCCCGTCCTCCGTCCGTTCTGTAATTTACCATAGGGTGCAGACCTATCGCAGACGAGTAAGCGTTGTGTTTGCGCCCTGTCTTTTCTGTGTGTTTTGGTTCGCGCGCGACGCTTCTATACATTTTGTATGAAAAAGACGCGGAGACATATGTCTACGCCCTGTCCTCGCCCTACATCTTTTCTGTGTGTCCTTCGCTTTAAATAATAATAATTATCGGGATTAGCCACTAAGGCATGGAGTTACATGTTCTCACCATTGGGGTTCGAGACTTTGGGTCCGTGAGATTCCTAAGCCAAAAGATTTATTCGTGACTTATTGTTGCGTCTTATCGAGCATCATCATCAGTCTATTGCAGTCCACTGCTGGACATAAGTCTCCTCAAGGGCTTATCGACCAACTGGTGGCATTTCCTGAGAGGAGATGCTTTTAAATGTCTGTTTCTTGTAGTAGGGTACGTCTACCTCAGTTTATATACTAGCTCCGTGGCGCAGCGGTCAACACGCCTGACTGCGACACGGATGGTCCTGGGTTCGATCCCCTGTCAGGTCAATATGGAAAATAATCTTTTTCAGATCGACCTGGGTCTTGGATGTTTATCTATATAACTATCTATTATAATTCAAATTCATTTATTTGCTATAAAAGTGATACAAATAGGTGGTAGGTACATAAAACAACTCCTCACTCTTAACCAAAATACAGGCATGCAAATATTAAGACAGACAATTAAATATAATATATATATCTAAAGGAAATATAAAAAAAATCTATATCATATAAAAAACTAAAATATAGTATCGTTGAGTTAATATCCCATAACACAAGTCTCGAACTCACTTTGGGGCTAGCTCAATCCGTGTGATTTGTCCGTATATATTTATTTATCTTTGTTTCAAATAAAGCTGTATTGTTTTAGCGCACGCTGCCGGCCATGGCGCGCGTGCGGCAGACGCGCGTGCCCAACGCCTACGACAAGACGGCGCTCAAGCTCGAGGAGGGAGACATCGTCAAGGTAGGACGCTGGTGCCAGCAACGGCAAGCCTGACATCCACTTCTGATATCAACCTCTTACATTTAATTACTTCATCATCATCAGGTCTTTCTAGTCTCCACAGCAGGAGCACGACCTTCTCTGTACTACCAGAGCCATATATACTAGCCTGAGTAGTCAAAAGATTTGGCCTACACTCTCCACGCTGGCCAGACGGGTTGGAGAGGACTTTTTGATATTAATAAGCTTTGTTTAGCTTGTGTTTCCTTAGTCGCCTTTTACGATATCCACGGG
Source organism: Rhodophaea formosa (assembly GCA_963082605.1). Taxonomy (NCBI): domain Eukaryota; kingdom Metazoa; phylum Arthropoda; class Insecta; order Lepidoptera; family Pyralidae; genus Rhodophaea; species Rhodophaea formosa. The sequence goes on along the minus strand of OY720228.1, from coordinate 12,454,895 downwards.
ATGACTTGGAGTGGTCCTATTCTACTCTGCCGGGAACCACACGGCGAATTACTTAATTACTTCATTTCATTTCATATTCTTGCGTGTTTCATCATCAGGTTTTTTTTAGTCTCAACTGCAGGTGCACGACCCTCTCTGTACTACCAGAGCCATAGCCAAAGCAGTCAAAATTTGGCCTACACTCTCCACGCTGGCCAGACGGGTTGGAGAGGTCTCTTTGATGTCTATAAGCTTTATCTAGCTTGAGTTTCCTAAGTCGCCTTCTACGGCATCCACGGGAAGACTTAGATACACATAATATATATTAGTTGAACACCAGTTTTGACAGTATAAATTATTGTCAAAACTGGTGTTCACCGCTCAAGCTCGAGTAGGGCGACATCGTCAAGGTAACGCGACTCGGTGTCAGCACCGACAAGCCCACTCCCACTGCTGACACCAACGTCTAACATATTCTTATGTGGTTTATCATCATCAAGTCTTTTTTATATCAATAAAACTGTTGTTTGTTTTTCGTATGTGTAAGTGGCCAACACTGGTGTCAGATTTTTCAAGCTGCCTTAAGGCATCTGACATAGCTTTACGACTGCCATCAACGATGACAACCGGGACCAACGGCTTAACGTGCCTTCCGAAGCACGGAAGAGCTCGAGATATTTTTATGCCACTTGCGGTCACACATCCAAGTAGGGACTGCACCAGGGGTTGCTTAACATACGTAAGCGCTCATAGAGCTCACACCCACTGGACCATCGGGCTCCTCATTAAAACTAACTTGACATAAAGACATTATATATATATCAACGGGTCACTCACGTGCTATTTGTCGGGATTGCCGACTATATTTTCGGACTCGTCAGGAGCCCATTTCCAAGGCGAGTGCGGGACGCGCGGCGGTGGAACTGGCGAGTCCGAAACTATAGTAGAGCTCCGTGGCGCAGCGGTCAACACGCTAGCCTGCGACACGGAGGTCCCGGGTTCGATCCCCGGTCAGGTCAGGATGGAAAAAGATCTTTTTCATATTGACCTGGGTCTTGGATGTTTATCTATATAAGTATATATCATAAAATATAGTATCGTTGAGTTAGTATCCTGCAACACAAGTTCACAACTTACTGTGGGGCTAGCTCAATTTGTGTGATATGTCCCTATATATTTATTTATTTATTTATATAGTCGGCAATCCCGACAAATAGCACGAGAGTGACCCGTTGATATATATATATATAGGTCTTTTTTAGTTTCCACTTCATTTACTATTTAATTAACTATTATCCGGTGCACTACCAAGGGTTTTAAGTAACACTCCAAAATCTTTAGTCTGACATATATTTTTTTTCCAGGTGATAAAAATGAACATGAACGGCCAATGGGAGGGCGAGCTGAACGGCAAGATCGGCCACTTCCCCTTCACCTACGTCGAGTTCATCGACGATGCCACCGCTAGCTAAGCTCACGTCCAGAGGTGACAGACACACCATATCTATAGGCGCAAGAAGATTATACAACTTTATTTCTTACTCTATGTATATGAAAGAGATAGGAATAGGAATACAGTCTTTCCCTTTCATACAAACGGAATAGAAACATAGGACATGAATCGCCTTCAAGTGTCCCTGAAGACGAGTCATATGTCCTCTGTCAAAAAACGTCTTCACTTTGTTGGATGAAGATAAGTTCTCCATAATCTTCTTGTATGCGCTGCAACTAAAAGTCGACTTTATGGACGTGAAGCAGAACGTCGCTTGCAAAATTCATGTAATTTGCATTTATCGATAATGCTAGAGCCAGCTAAGCTCCCACCGAGCTCAGATCCAGAGGTGACACAAGACCATATCTATGCGCGCATGAAGATTATACCCCTCTATTTCTTACTCTATATCATCATGATCATTATCAGGCCTTTTAGAGTCTCCACTGCAAGAGCAAGACCCTCTCTGTACTACCAGAGTAATAGACGACGCTACCGCCAGCTAACCTCAGATCCAGTGGTGACAGACACACCATGTCTATGCTCTCAAGGAGATTATACCCCTCTGTTTTTACAAAAATGATAGGAACTCTGTCTTTCTCTTTCATACAAACGGAAAGGAAAGAGACAGAGGACATATGCACCTTGAAGACAAGTCATATGTCCTCGATCAACAAAACGTTCTTCACTCTGTTGGATGACGCCACCGCCAGCTAAGCTCACATCCAGAGGTGACAGACACACCATATCTATAGGCGCAAGAAAATTATATATATATTTCTTATAATGTGTGTACGAAAAAGACAGGAACATTTTCTCTTCTCTTTCAAACAAACGGAAAGTCGTCTTCAAAAAAATGTCTTCACTTTGTTGTTTGTATATGAGAGATAATCTTCTTGTATGCGCTTCAACTATAAGTCGGACAGTGGGGATGTGAAGCAGAAAATCAATTTTGCAAAATACATCTAATTTGAGTTCATCGACAAACGCTAGCTGAGTTGACCCACCGAAAATCCACAACTCACATTGAAAACTACATTATGTGCGTTTACTATTTTAAAATTTATGGCAGCGGCAAGTGTCCCGCATTTTATATACCAGGGTTCGCGGCGCGACCGGCCATTTCATATAAATAACAATTGCCGCTTCAAAGTCGATCAATTCGGATTGCCATACCATTTTACGAATGTAGCGCAAAACATCACTTCCACAAATTCTTCCGTCTGACATTGCCAGCACAAAGAACGAATTTTTGGGCATTTTTAGTCCCACAGTAAAAGACGTAAAACTAACAGAACGTGTGACGCAGACATGGGACACTGTTATAGGATTTTAAGCCTTACTGTCATACTTAAAACGACCAGGATCGCCAGAAAAAACGTTCTTGCAAGTTGCTACGTTCGGGCAGTGGAAGCGTCAATTTTTCTTGCGATATTGGTGGTTTTGAGTATTACAAAAGGCTTAAAATCCTATCATCGTAACCCACGCCTGTGCCGTGCCTTCGCCCTATGTTTTTTATGTGTGTTTTATGCCGAAGGTGAGCCGTTCTTGGTTCCGACGCATAGTGTTACGATGAGCTGAGCATATACTAATTCAATGTTAATATCTCTTAGCTAACACTTAGTATGAGTGAGAAATCATATCTTCGTAATTGGCGAGGCTGGTTTAAGGGCGACCCTGCCAGTTTGTAAACAGGGTCGCTATTTGTAACATGTTGCGAAAGTGGGGTACCGAACGTGAACTGAAGGCTGACCGCTGTCATTTGACAACCTCTACTGCTCAGCTCAACGACATCTGGTCCCTTTAAACCCTGAAAAGGTCAGATAGATAGTCCCTAACTAGGCCCTTTACACTAATCACAAATGTATTGAAAAAGGTCGTATGTTGCTCGTACTAAGTCCTTGTTTATTATAAGCACTCGGCCTCGCCTCGTGCTTATAAAAACCAGAGTATAATATCCAGCAGCATACATGTATAAACTTTTATAGTGTAGATCGTGATTGACGTTTAAGTTCGCGGTCCCTTGTCCCCACTTCGCCCCCCATTCCTCAGCTCACATTTAAGTTAAGCAGCCTAGCTGTACCTCATCATCAATCATTGAGATCAGCGGGAAATCATTTCATTTGGTGTCTATTTATTTTCTTTCTAACTAATGTGAGAATCTAATACGTTTTTTTTAGCAAAAATATGTGAGAAATTATGACAAAATATGGTCTCATAAAAGAGGCTTAAGACACTGTATTCTCAGCACTAATTTACTATATATTATCTTATTCGGCCTCTAGAAAGTACTTTTTATTTATACAACAATATCTACTGTTTCTGACCAAATAAATAATTTACAGTGGTAATTTTTTAAAAGCGGTCCCACAGGCTCCTATAACTCCCCATTGAGCATTTTTAGCATTTAAAGTATCGCACAAAATTAAGCAATATAAATGCCTACACTAAAATATTTAGACTTCCATAATAAATATACACTAAAACATTAAGGGGGCAGTTTTATTAAATGTAAGTTGCGTATGACGTAATATCAATCTTTACATTCTGGTTGAACTTTTGTATGAAACCGAATGAGCTAGTTTTCTTTAAAAAAACCGGCCAAGTGTGAGTCAAACTCGCGCAATGAGGGTTCCGTACAATAAGCTTCGTGAACACACACACACAATGTGCAAAAATGTTTTATTCAATTGACTAGCGCTATCTAGTGGAGTTTTAGTGAACTATTTCCCTAGATGAACTAATTATAGTGAGTTTACCAATTTATTTTCAAGTGATAGAATTCTTATTATTTTTCCTGTAATCTTTAAGCAATGAACTATATTTTGTAATTTTTTCACTATTTTCGGCCCAGTAATTTCGGAGATCAGGGGGGGGGGAATGGTCAATTTTTGCCTTCTTTCGTGAATAAAATCAAAAGTATTGATTTTACCCGAACAAAAAAAATATTTTTGAGATCCTCATAATGAGCCCTTTCATTTGATATATGACACAGTAAGTTTTGAAAAACTTTCTTTTAAAATTTTGTAATTGGGCCCCTGAAAATGACCCTTGCTTAAAAATAAGCTTTATTTACTTTGCACATCCGTGTTTGAGTCATAGGATTGCACCATCTTACCAAATTTCACCTAATTTGGTTCAGTAGATTCGGAGAAAATCGGCTGTGACAGACGAATGGACGGACAGACAGACGCACGAGTGATCCTATAAGGGTTCCGTGTTTCAATTTTTGTACGGAACCCTAAAAATATGATTAGTTCTTCAGTTTAGATAATCAAAATATTTTGGACACGTATTTTTATTTTGTCACTGAAACAAAAAGTGGTAAAGTATAGATTGTTAAAATTTCGGGTGACGTCACTTTTTAGCAAACTGTGACGTCACGAACTTTGATTTATCTTTAACGTTTATTGTTTATGCGACAAAATAAAAGTTATTAATATTTTTAGATTGACTGACGGACAAATTTTAAAATTATTCGCGTCACGGGAAACTATAGTCAATTGAACAACTCATATAGCAACTCACAATTCGTAAAGTTGTGCCCTTACTGGTTTTATTTAGAGCGGAAATATAGCAGTATTTTTAAAATTGTTATAAATAACACCAATATATATTTACAAATCGGCAGGGTTACCATAAGAATAAATGGTATTGAAGATTATGATGCACTATTTGTTATGAATAATAAAGTACGTTTGTCTTATCATATTAGACACTAATAGTTAAAGAATGAATGTATCATATTAATTACGCACAAACATTAACCTTGAAACACCCAGTTTGTTGAGACAGTCCTAAGGCATAATTGTTATCACACTTTTGCTTGCAATTCATTAAAAACTTTTGAAATTCCAAATAGTGCTGTAACTGTGTGTGAAGTGCCATAAAAATCGAACAATCGACTACGTGTATTAGTCGATTATTCGATTTTTATGTAATCGATTTGAACTTCTGACTTTTTCCTAAAGAATGACAGCTAAATTATACCAACTACGCATAAGCGTTCAATGCTTTAGATAAATCAGCACATTAAGTTTCCATAAGGAATTGAATTATACATATTATACATCGAAGTTGTTATGACTGTTAATGTATTCGATTTTGTACTGCGTAAATGTATTTTATGTTTAAATTGACACTACAAGTTACTGAAGTATTATTCGATGTAATAATTTTTAGAGACTTGTATAAAATATCAATTGCAAAAATGTTACGTATAATTTTAATTGATATATAGTTACATAAATTTGTTGTATTCAAGCCGTAAGACTTAACATTAATTCTAAATATCTTATAATATTCCACAACCTTTTGCATTTTTGTGGTACAGTTTACTGAGATTCACCTTTAAGATTGATAGCTTTAGAATAAAATTGTAATTTCAATTCATGTCTGGATCTATTATCTAAAATGGCCCGCGACTACGCCCGCGTGGGTTTCAGTTTTATATTTGAACTTCGATGTTACTCATACTGGTAATGTTAATAATTCATTGTTATCGTCAATGCATATTACAGTAGTAAGACTGTCAGACCACGTCAGAGGCCGAGAGGCGGTTCCGAAGATCTCTGACACCAGGGTGTGCATGGTCGATTGACCATGTCACCTACACGAAATGATGATTATGATAAATAGTAAGACTTATTCCAGAAACAGATACACCGTACTTTTGGTTGTAGTGTCAATTTAAATAAATGAAGTATCGATAGGTGATTGTAAACTCATCGCTACATAACTCAACTGCATAGGGATAGTTGCAAATGTTCAAGAGGTTTATACAATGTATTGTAAGATAAGTATAGCTTTTTTTAAATTATAAGCTTAGGTTACGCACACCAGTATCTATCTAAGAAATCTTTTTTTAACAACACTGAATTAGACATTAATATAGATGAGGACACATTTTACATTTAATTTTAAAGAAACAACTACCACAATTATTGTAGTGCAATGTGTAATTTAATTATACCGGTAAGAGCAGCGCTTGCGCGTCCGACACCCAGTACAATGTGGTCAGACAAGCTGACCAAGGTCGCAGGACGGCGCTGGATGCAGGCCACAAACAACCACGAGTATTGGAAATCCTTGGGGGAGGCCAATGGCCAAAGACTTTTAAACTGAGATAGACGTGCCCTACTCCAAGAAACAGACATTTAAAAGCAATCGCTTCACGTGACGATGACGCCGTCTTCACGGTATAGAGTGTAAGTGTGAGCTAAGCGCAACGGTGTTAATTGGCTCCCTTTGAACATTTCAGAATTTGGTACGTACGGCTCGTCTACCTCAGTATATATAGAAGTATTTGCTTGCTGCGGCTGAGATGATGAAGAATTGATGATGAATGTATATTTGGTAAAATTGTATCTTATAAATTGTACTAATTTTAAGATATTTTCTGACGTGCGTAACCCCAGCTCAAACAACTATGAAGTAATTCTTCCAAAATATTATAGTCAATATTTTTATATATCTGCTGGTGCAAGACAAGTATTTAGTTTAGTATTACGTCATAGTGGTCCGGCTAAGTCCTGTGATATTTAGAAAAAAAAATTGGTAAGCATAAAAGACTCCTTTTTTTCATTGCATCAAAATATTTTTTAATTCGTTTATTCTAACACTGTTTATTTTAAAGTAGTATTTTATGTGTTTAGGAGAATGTAGTAAAATATTTTTTTTTTACATATGGTAAAGTTATCTTTAACTTTATATATCATTACAATGCTTTGTGTAATATTTAGGTCAAAAATATTAAATGAACATTTTCTATTTTACCTACCTGTGGCGATATTTTCCTTAACATATTTATTCAATTCAATTTAAGGAAAAAAACTATACGATTTGTACTAGTGTTGTTGTAATTTGTGTAGTTGTTTACAATCTGTTGATATTATTTTGATTAAAAAAAATATTCTTAATGACTTCCCGATGTAATGGAGGTTAATAATCATATATTCTTTTTATTTAGAGTATACATTACGGGATTTACAACCTATTCCATTTTAAATGAACTGAATATCACAGAACTTAGTAGTTGTATGGAGAGTATTGATTTACATTATTGTATAACGTAAAGCTCCTCACTTAATCGTAAGTACTGGGGATGGTACATACCAAATGTTGTTAATGTTGTATAGAATCACTATGCAAATATATTTTGAGATTACGTGTCATATAATATTATATGTATAGTACACTTAAGTCATATTAAGCGAAATTTGTCTAATTTTTTATTAAGTTACGTGTAACGGTTTAGTAATAAATAGGAAGGAGTATAAATCGCTTGTATTTATTTCAGCTACCCTCCCCTTTCTAACATACATAAATTCGCGCGAACAGATGATTCGTGATGGCCTGCCGTTCCAGCGAAATTTGGCACCTGGCGCGGGTCGACTAGGCCATGCCACTTCAGGACCTCAGGCAGGAGTAGAAACTAGACTCCTTTCAGGACGATGTTTGTTTATTTTCACTTTATAACCGTTAAGAATGAGTTTTTCAATTCTTCCGGAACATTATGATGTAATTTTAATCGAATTACACAGTTTTTGTATATTTTACTCTGATCTAGCTTCTAAACATATACGTATATTTGTGCATAACTCAATAACTATAAGTTTGATAACAAAAAATAATAATTGAGCTTGAAATAGTCCATCTTGGGGAACAGCGAAAGTTTCATCAAAATTGGATTATTTTTAACTGCTACTTGATAGAACTTACACAGCTGGCCCAAAAATACAAAATTAATTACTACTTATTAGAATAACAATTTTAATAGCCCCTAATCTAGGGGTGGGCAAACCAGCTCCGGACGTTAGGTTTAGCCAGCAGGCCCGCCTTAACTATATTGAGCGCCCAGGTGTGAGAGTCTTGCAGGGGATGCAACAACATCACCAGGCAGCCACTACCTGCTGCACACTGCTTATTCTATACTATTGACGTGCGTCAGCGTAGTGGGGACCCTTGTACGTCGGCAGGTTTGACGCCCTCTTCTGGGTCAACATTAGACGGCGCCTATCTCCCGCTGTCATAACATAACTCTGGAGCGGGGAGAGGGGGAAAATTGATGACCTGTCCAGCACCCTCTGATACCCGGTTGTCGGGTGTGCTGCACCCATGGGTTAAACGGAAGACTTGTTCGAATCACATAAGTATAATATGATAAGCCAAAAAAAAACAAATTTTTAATCACTATGATTCTGCTTAAGTTATTGTTCTGAACACAGAACAAGTTTGAAGTTAAACTACTTACTAAGTCGCCGCATTCGAATTCTTATATATGTTGAAGTTGTAATTTTATGCAACCTCGCATTCACCCATGCCGCAGTAAGGTGGGTGGGCCACATTAGAAAGTATACCACCAATAATACTTTGTAGCTGAAGTATTGTTCACCTCAAATGGCTGATTTGAGCGAGTATTTGTCAGTGCATCACTAAAATGTAGTCGAGTACGTTAGTAAGGTATTTACTCCAACCCACAGCCGAAGGTAGGCTAGATAAGTCCGAATCCGTTCGTTGTTTTAGTCGAGTTTATCAGTGGCTGCCAAATATTCTTGTGTGTTCAAATACGACTTACGACAAATGTTTGTTAAGATATTCGCTACCTATTCAACTAATTTACTAGCCATGTATACCGTCGTCGAATCACATGTTTCTGGTGTACTGTATTATACCTACTTTTTTTATTAGCCCATATAATTTTTCACTGCTGGGCAAAGGTCCTTTCTGATTCCACACGTCCAAACGATCCAGGTCTACTTGCTGCCATTCGCTTAATATGCCATCTGTATCATCTCGCCATCTTCTGAAATAAGAAACCATGAATACCTATTGTTTTTTTTTAGTGTGTGCATTTTTTTTTTCAAAAAGAGCCAACGGTCTAACCAACGGGGGACTGAAAATGACCTAAGTATCTCTATCCCTTTCTTTTTCAATAAATGGCCATTAGACTCTTTCTTGAGTGAAATGGAATTAGTGACGCAATATATTTTTTATGTGTCTACTGTTTGGGTATGGATACGTAATGATAATGGTAGTGGATACGATGTATATTTCTTAAATCCGAAAAGAATGCCTATAAGTTATGGAAGATGGAAACTTCCAAAATTTGTTAAAAATATTTTGTCTGAATATAATAAAATCCTTTATGAGCACGATCGGTAGACAGTACACCACAAATTCAAGTTCCAAGTAAATTCTTAATAAACCTCACATGTGTTCATATTCAAATATTTGTAAAAAAAAAACAAAACAATACGAATGATAAAATTAGTCGATGTATCGATTATAAACAATCACAATGTCAAGAACTATTATGCTAAATCTAAATATCATTCATTCAAAATTTCACGTCCCTATCAATAATTGCTGTCATTTGAACGTCAGAAAAAAACGACCAAAAATCGCGTCGGTCGATTAGAAAAATAATTAGGCGAAAAAACTGGACTATTTATTAGTTTTAGTAATAATACATTGAAACAAATTAAGCCAGTCATTGGCAAAAACGTAGCATTAGAACTTATTCGTTGTGATATCTTTTTAACTCTATAGTTTTTCTATATTTTCGGTCGAATAGCTGTAAAAAGTAGACCACAGTTACTTTAGTATCAATAACTATAATCCGGTAAAAATGGAGACGGTATCCAGTGTAGCCGTGAAACTCGAGCTAGAGTCTTCAAACGAGGCTTCCCAGGAGCAAAGTGGTAGTAAAATAATGCTACGCGAAGAAATAAACATAAAAACTGAACCGATGGAAGAAGATGATGGCGGAAAATTGGAGCCAGCTTATGAAGAATCGAGTTCTGCCCCGGAAGCCATCATGGTGAAGCTGGAGCCGAAGTATTACAGCAGCGGCGATGGTATGTACCAGAATTTTTGGTTGCTAATAGCCAGATCTCCTTTTGTCATCCCATTTATACTGTATTTTTCAAGTTCATGAGGCCTTACGTGGCTACCTTTGCACCTTTTCCCATGTACAATTTTAATCTTTCCAAAGTTCTTTTCATTCCTATCATACTAATTTATCATTTTTAAAATTTCATCCTTCAATTTAACCACATTGTCCCACTGTAAATCCTTGCACCTTCATCTTATCATTAGTAAAACTTATTCTTTTTACTTTACTATTTTCGAATTTTTTGTTAAATTAATAAAACTAAGTTCATCTCTCAAGAAATATTATAATTTTCTGATAATTTCAAAAATTTGAGCGGATTTAACAAAGTGTTGTGCAGTATTGGAAAATGTTTCACAAATTTGTTTGGTAAGTACAACAATGTATATCCAGTGGCTTGCATAGTATAAAATATTTAAGTTGTTATATGTTTCCTTGCCTTGCAGGCCAGCAACCACCTAATGCTCCATCCGCATCACAAAACACACCATTAACACATTCCTCAACACCAAACAACACAGCACAGCAACCTCAAAAGTTTGAAGACTTATTGAAGATTTGGGAGAAGAATGAAGAACAAGAAGAGTTTGGCTTCTTTTTCGCATACTGCAGAGCTACCGCAGACTGTGGGGGCTATTTCAATGACACAGACACCGATGTAGACCCTGACGAAGAGGTAGAAAATATACCCAAATTTAATAATAATACTTCCAAATATTATATTGGCAGGAATGGATATAAGTGGTCCAAATCACCTGTACCTATGACTGGAAATAGTTATGAAGAAAATCCATCTTGCACTGTACCAAGTGAAAAGAATATGATCAATCTTTGGACATGTTTGCTAGATGACAGCATTCTTCAGGAGATTTTAAAATGGACAAATGTTAAGTTGGAAGAGTGTAAGGCTCTAATAGGAGATAAGTCAAACCCTTACTTGAGAAAACTCGACATGATCGAGCTCAAAGCATTCTTTGGATCTTTATTGTTCACAGTGTATTGTAATATGAATATATATCCAGTTAGCGTGATGTATGAAGAAGGCATTCTACATATGCCTATTTATGGATGTATAATGTCAGAAAACAGATTTTTATCTATCCTCAACTGTCTTAGTTTTGGAGATCCTCAGCTTGACATTGAATCACCGGAGAAAAGCGTTGCAGTTCTTTTTGAAAAGTTCTTAGAAAACTGTGGGAAAATGTACAAAGGTAGCAGATTTGCTGTGATTGGTGAAACTATAGTTCCTTTCTGGGGCGATGAAAACGATGAAAGGTTTCCAGCGAAGTATGCAGACAGACCTCACCCAGATGGGTTCCGTTTGCCATGTATGTTTGATGTTGTAACTGGCTTTCTTTATAATCTGTATATCCCATATACAGATCTGGCTAATCGTGGCTTTTCAGAGGAGGAACAGCAACTTCATGAAGGCACACAACTGGCCCTGCTACTTACTAGACCCATCCATGGCAAGAACATAAACGTAACGTGTACTAAAGAGTACATGTCTTTAGATCTGATTGAAGCTTTAACCAAGCAAGGATTGACTTGTACTGGTCCATTAGAAAAAACTCATAAGGAGATACCGGTGGAGTTCCTGCCTTCAAAAAAGCGTCAAAAGGGGACTGCATTTTATGGATATTCTGAAAAAGCTACTCTTATGTCCTACGTGAATAAACAGAAGAAAGCTACTATCATAGCCTCTTCCATGCCATGCCCTATAAATGAAAAAGCTGCAAAACCAACTCTACTGCAGCTGTATAATAAAACCAAATATGCCAAGATGCCCTCTAGTGGGGAAGACCATGAGCGCTATTTCCATAGACGTACAAGATTAGTGTCTATGGCTCTGTTTTACAAACTCTTTGACTTCAGCATTCACAATGCTCAAATTCTGTATTCCTTGAATATGAAGAAGAAAGTGGCTAAGCACACAGTCATCAGGTTTCTTGCTAAGGAGCTGAGCAACGCACATTTAAAGAGAAGGGCGGTGGATAGATCACTTGCTCGCTCTCTAAGGGGTACTATTGGTCATATGCTTACTGATAAAAGAGGGATGGAGGAAGATGATGATGACAATGAAGAAGATTATTGGAGCTCTGATTAAGGCAACATTCAAGTCATCCTTTCATTCTCTTTTGCATGCAATGTGTCATAGTAATTTTCTGTTTTTTTTTTCTTTTGATTCCATTGGAGTAAGTGTAACGACAGACTTACACAGGTCTATCATTTTTTTATAATAACTATGTATAAGTAAAAAATAATTGCTGTTGTCACGTAGCTGTGAATTAACACTTTTTAACCTTTTTAGGTATTTTTATTAATTATTATAATATACTCTAGTTGATTATTTCGTATAAGTATTACAACAAAATATTGAAAATTTCTTTGTAGCAGGTGATTATTTAGTATTTGAAGTATACAGTATACATTAATATTACTATAAATTAATTAACACAAGTAATGTTTGATTTGCTATGATTATTCAAGCAACATTATAATTAAAACAAGAACTATTCATTATTTTTCAATACTACAAGTTCAAGAAACAATACTCATATAAGATATGTCCGTCCAGTATTAGTGTAACCTCTATTTGTTGATTATTGACTATAACCGTAAAATAATGAATATTTTGAAAATTGTAACATTCTCTGTGATTGATTCATGTGATAACTTTTTAATGTTTTAACTTTTTACAAAGCATAATTCTCTTTAATTTATTTAGTTTTAAACAACGAAAATGTGTCATGTTTAGCTCTAGAAGTTATTAAAAACTTTTGAGTTATAACCAAGAAGATTATAAAACGTAATTTGGATGATCTCAATCTTATATAATAAATAAAATACAACATTTTAGACATACGGGTTGTTTGACAATCACAAAAGCTATGCCACAATCTCAAAAACATTATTTTTGTTTTTACATAGATCATCATAGAGTATAATCTTCTTGGTTACAACAAATAATGCCATCATATTTGTACTAATTTATACGAAACATTACTTTTTATAATATTCATAAGAATTGAGCTTGTTAAAGTACATTCCAAGAATCTATGATGAGACTGTAAAATTCCTTGGCATATTATCACATCTTGAAGGAGATTGAATCTCATAGAAAATTGTACTTCACTACATTCCAACACTAAAGTCAGTATCAACTACATGTTGTACTTAGTTAAGTTAATTTTAAGTTTGATACACACAATTTTGGTTAATTTTATACTCATTTTGTTTAGTTGTTAAGTGTCTTTATATAAGCACCATTTGATTGAAATTACACAAGTTAATAGTTTTTGGAAAATTGTGCTTTTCTACATTCCAAAGCAAAAGTCAGTATCAATTACATGTTTTACCTTGTTAAGTATAATTTTAGGTATGAAAGTCACATTGTTACTAATGTTATACTCATTTTGTTTAGTTTTTAAGTGCCTTGAAATTAGCAAAATTTGATTGAAATTACACAAGCTAATAACAGAAGTGATGATTAAGACTGCGATTTTAATAAAAGCACAATTTGATTGAAATTATCAATAGCATATGTGATGAATAAGACTGCGATTTTATTAAACAGTATTTACTGATTTGGTTGGAGCATAGGAATGCAGATTTTGAGGCTGTCGAAGTTGGGAGGCAAAAAAATAGTTTGAAGTTTGGATTATGAGTAAATTACCCATTGTTTGTTAGTATACTACTGAAAAGTCACCAAAACGCGATGTTACGAGCAGGACAGCACTGCAAATGAAAACAAGTATAATAGTGATCAGAATTAGCAGAGTATATCAAATAATTGAAATATCATCATCATCAGGTCTTTCTAGTCTCCACTGCAGGAGCACCACCCTCTCTGTACTACCAGAGCCATATACTAGCCTGAGTAGTCAGAGGATTTGGCCTACACTCTCCACGCTGGCCAGACGGGTTGGTTAATTGAAATATACGAGTATACAATACGGTCATAATAAACAGCCACTTTTGATGTTTCATATTAAACGTAAACTATGCAGTATTCTGGTGATCCATTGACGTAAAATCCAATTTATTCACCATTTTTTTACAAAATTGTTTTAACCATGTGTAAATGAATACTTTTTTTTCAATATTTTTCTTCCACTTCCATACAAAAATAATTATATGTATCTTTTCGCGGACACACTGAAGTGGTTGTAACTACGCTGCGGGAACGCTGCGCGCGCTTTTTCGGTTTTATCAACTCTCGAAATTTACAATTTCAAGTTTAGGTGAATATACTCTGCTAGTTCCGATTAACGATAATCAGAAAGTACCTATAATAAGAAATAAACTCGCATCACGATTTTGGTGTAAACTAAAAGACTGACCGATATTTGCTCAAAAATAACTTATTATTTTATCAAAGACTGTTGATGTTTGGCTCAAAAGTAACTCAATAGGTAATTTTATTTTAGACTATGACTATTCTGCTCAAAAATAATTCAATTATTTTGATTTAAGACTGTTGATATTTTGCTCAAAAGTAACTCAATAGGTATTTTTATTTTAGACTCACTATTCTGCTCAAAAATAATTTTGATTTAAGTCTGTCGATATTTTGTTCAAAAGTATCTCAATAGGTAATTTTATTTTAGACTATCAATATATTGCTCAAAAATCCCAACTAATATTATAAATTCGAAAGTAAGTTAGTTTGTTTATTTGTTTGTTTGTTTATTACACTTTCACGCCGTATCTACTGAACCGATCATCATGAAATTTTGCATACACATAGGTTAGGGTACCGAGAAGGACATAGGCTATATATTACGCGGGCGAAGCCGCAGGTAACAGCTAGTGATCCAATAATTTTACTTATGGCTGACAATGTTTTGCTCAAAATATAAATGATTGTATTTCTTAACTTTCTACTGATGTAAATGCGAAAGTAGGTTTGTTTGTAACGCTTTCACGCCGTAACTGCTCAACCGACCATATGCTGTTCTATACCTACCTTTTATCAGTTCAGAATCAAATACAAATACATTAAGGTGAATATAGAGATGTAACAAAAGGAATAGAGCGCCTAATTCAACTGCTGAAACCAGAATACAAAATCTTATAATTTTAATCAGAATTCATAAACATACAATGTATGATTTATGGTACCATCCTGACCTTCACATTTTTTTATGATTGAGGGATTTGTCAATGTGCTTACGCAGACTACTAAAATAATTTATTCGCAATGAAATGAATGATAAGGAGCATAGCTCAAGTAAAGAAATAATTTTAATCAGAATCCAGAAACATACAATGTAAGATTTATGGTACCATCCAGACCTTCACATATTTTTTTATGATTAAGGGATTTGTCAATTGTCAATGTGCTTACGCAGACTACTAAAATAATTTATTCACCTTATATAATAAGGACCATAGGCAAAGAATTAATAATAGTAATAGGTCAAGTAAAGAAATACAGGATGTTAGGTAAGCCCTTCCTCAAACGATCAAATCAGCCCGTCAATATGAACCACTATTCCTACAGGACAAACACTGGGAACTTAAAAAAATATCGCCATATTTCGTACAATTTTTCGAAATTGTTGTATGAAAATGTGTTTTTTTCGAGTTCCCAGCATTGGTCCCATAAAAAAGTTGTTCCTATTGATGGGCTGATTTGATGGTTTGGGGAGCAACGATGTTTACTCTAACAGTGTTTTTAAAGTTTGCTCGCGACGACGCTCGCGTGAATTGCATGAATGAAATACTGTATTATTTTCTAATGTAAAATTTCACAATCGACGGTTGAGTAGTGAAGGCGTGAAAGCGTAACAAACACACATTCGTATTTATAGTTATTTTTTATTTTGTATGGTAGTGACAACTAAGTTTTTTTAATAAGTAAGCCAACTTTTTCTTTAAAAAGTAATTTTAATTTTTTTTTTATTTGCTTAAAGCTCTTGTTTATGTTAAACAGAAACATTTTAATCTCTTTGATTTCAAACCAACAGAAGTTAAGTTTGAGGGAAGCCTGCCCAAGCCTATCTTTTTAATTTTTTTATTTATTATCTTGTAACGCATAATATTTGTGTTTTTAGGGTTCCGTAGTAAATTAGGAACCCTTATAGTTTCGCCATGTCTATCTGTCTGTCTGTCTGTCCGTCCGCGGTTTTACTCAGAGACTATAAGTACTAGAAAGCTGAAATTTGGTATGGGTATGTATATTAATCATGTCAAAAAAGTAGTAGAATAACAGTTGGGTATTGTTAGATAGGTCTCTAAAAAATGTTGTGAGGTTAAGAACACCATTTTTCGATTTACGGATCCGTTTCCGACATATTTAATTTTAAAGTGCAAATTTTTGTTAGAGGTAAGTGTCCCCCCCCCCCCTCTATCTACTAAACGGTTATATATGGATACGTGAAAAAAATTACAGCAGTAGTATATATACTGAACTTGAAAGGAAAACTATCAGAGCTGAATACTAAGTACAAACTAAAAAGTTACAAGGCAACCAACTTATAAAATGTACTCGAAAATGTAAAATTTCATACATTTTCAGTGTTACATGTTTTTGGTCGTTAAACTGTGATGTGCGAGTGTGAACAGTGTGAAAAGTTGTCATTCGCATCTACGAAACCCTACACTGCGCGTGGCCCGACACGCACTTGGCCGGTTATTTTTTTAAATTAGGAATACTCGTATGCTGAGCCATACTATTTCCCACATTGATCTGTTTTTTTTAAAGTAATAAACATTTTATAGAACTACTTCGTTTTATTTCAAGACTGTCTATCCCGCGACTAGTCCGCCTTAATTATAATTTTCGCTGGCGACTCCACTCGCGGCTCGCTGCGATGTAAGGAGATTTTTTAGGAACGGGAACTTTCTCTGGGAAGAAAAGTACTCCTATACAGCCACGCCTATTGTTAGCTCCCGTACGCACCTGTGCAGGTACTAAGTGAATCATCAGTCTTTGCCGTATGCTATAGCTACATACAATACTTATAGCTGTTTCCCGCCTTAGAGGTACTGCCCAAATAATAGCCTAAGTTGCTCGCAGATGAATTAGCTTTCTATAGATGAAATATAAATATACCATCTGGTAGTCGTTGGAACCACGTCAGAGGCCGCCGAGAGGCGATTCCGAAGAACTCTGACACCAGGGTGTGGAGTCGATTGTTTGGTTGAATGCACTAATCTCAGTCATTATTGGACCGATTATATAAATTCTTTCACCATTGAACAGGTTAATCTCTCAGTATCATAGAATATGTGCCATGAATGAGCGAAGCAGGGGCAGACTGCCAGTAATAAAAACCTACACGAAATGATGATGATGATGAAAGAATTTTGAAAATCGGCCCAGTAGTTTCAGAGCCCATTCAATGCAAACAAACAATAAATCTTCTTTATAATATAGATAAACTTAGATATAAAATGCAGAAAGCGTGAAATCAGAAAGTGCTGGGGCGACCTCAATGCTTTCCCGCTAAGGTCACAGACCGCTGTCATAGTAAATAGAGCGCGATGGCCTAACGGGCGTACTCATTATCAGCGCAAGTTAAGCAACCCTGGGCTTGGTTCCATTAGGATGGGGATGAATAAAATTTTTGACTATTGACTATGCTGTAGTGATAGTGATTTCAATCTTGTTTCCAGAGGAGATTCCCCCAGAATACTTGGGAGGTGGCCTGCCGCTGCAGTTGCGAGTTCCAATAAGGAGGAGGAAGTCCGACTCTGATGAAGAATACTTGCCGCTCGTCAGGCTGAAGAAGAAGAAGAAGAAAGTACGTATTTTACGTATTACTTGTAATATCAGAAGCAAGTGGTAGTTGCTCAGTGGTAAGCTACTTGACTGGTCGGGGATCGAAACCGGGACCCAAAAAAAAAAATAGGAAAAAAGAAACATTATATGAGCATCCATTTAATACCCCTTTTATTTTTTGCAGAAAGAACCTAACGTGAAGCCAACATACAGAGGGAAGTCCAAAAGTACGTATTTAATGTATTTCTCACTTAAAACCGATTCGGTTCGTCAGCGTTGTCTTAGCACCTCGAAACTGAACTGAACTAATAATACTGAAGGAATTATAATAGTAGATTAAGCTTATGAACCGTTATTTGAAACCTAATTAAACAACAATTGAGAGTAGCGAGCTTGACTTCCGGTAGCAGGTCGGCTATTTTACCGATTTTCCCTTACGACGTTGGCTAACTTCCGGTGGCCAGGAGGGGGGGCACGTGGCGCCGCGCCACTGCTCTGAGCCTCATTGGCGTCTTGACTATCGTAGCAGTCGGTTGTATTGGTAAGTGCACGCACTTACATTTTTATTACTTATATTTTCGCTTTTCAGCTTTTTATTTTTCAGATTACTGATTTTCCCTGAAACATGTTATTATTTGAATTCAAAAATTCAATATAATAACGGATTTTTTAAAGGATTTTAACGATGCAAATCGTTCGTTACTTATATATTGGTTATTTAACAGTCCATCTGATTAACAAACAGTACTATTTAAATGTTGAATTCTTAAGTTGTTATGTAAGGTTTACTAAAATATAGAAACAACATTAGCGTCCAATCATATATAATTCAATAAATAACACAGTTAAGTTTCATACAGTTGTTTATATTCAAAGCACCGTTTAATTAACACAATTATATTTTAAATCCCTAATACAAAGTATATACTTATCCATCATTTCCTTATTTAATCAAGATAGACTTGTACGTGACAATTGTATATAACAACTACTCAAGATCACCGACGAAACACGAATGAATGATTTTTATCCGTTACTGTTTTAAAGAAGATTCAATAGAGGGGACACCCCTCCATAAGGTGGGGTGATATCACAATGGCGGTTATTCAATATTCAATGTTTCCAGTTTAATTAATTATGATAGGCTAATAACAGAGTATGGAATTATTCCGAACTCATGCATGTTAAAAAGAAGGTAAATAACAGGTTTATTATTTAAAATTCACGCGTTTCCACCGCGGTGACAACATCCGGCCGTCCTGCTTACGGATCCGTCCCGGATCACGTCATTGTCTGGTGCGTTGCTGAGAACAAAATACACACATTAAAATAAACACCAATATATACATTTTGCTTTTGCAACAAATGCCCTCCATTCTGCTATTCCATCAACGGCCAACAGAATGAGGATACACCAAAAGAACTAACTCTGGATATCAATGATACCCGGACCACTTTTAACTATTCCATCAACGGCCAGTTACTCACGTCAATCGAGACTTGCAGCTTCCCTTAGGCGATGCCTTTGGCCAACCCTAGTCACATATCACTACAAATCTCAACCGACTCCGGATATCATTGATTCCTGGCCCACTTGTAACTATTCCATCAACGGCCAGTTACCAATGCCAATTGAGACTTGTAGCTTCCCTTAGGCGATGCCTTTGGCCAACCCTAGTCACATATCACTACAAATCCCAACTTATCACAGATTTATTTTACAAGGATAAATACTGTGAACTTAAATACTTGTCCCTTCTGCTATTCCATCAACGGTCAGCAGAATGACGATACACCCAAAAGCCAATACTCTGGATATCCTCGATACTCGGACACACTTATCACAGATTTATTTTACAAGGATAAATTCTGTGACTCTGAACATTTGTCCAAGCATCGCAGCATAACCAAGTTCGAAGCAACTGCATCAGACATTCAAAATAAAAACAAATAATTGATATTAAGTGTATACCTGACAACATCTTAGGCCATCAAGAATAAGAATTCTTACATATTCCAGTTATCCAGACCACGGTTCGATATTTTCTGCCACCGTGGTCTTTTCATACCGCTTCGGGTGAAGAAATCGTTTTGCAAGACCTCTGTAACTTGAAAGGGCTCATAAACCTGCACGCTACTGCCTAATAAAAACATGTTTATCGATTTCCTACTTAATTTGCGAACTTGCCACTGTGAAAAGAAACCTTTCTACATAGAAACAAGAAATACGTGCACTCCTCTATTGACTGCGATTTAGGCCACTGGCACTAATCTAAGGGTGTTTGAAGCGAGTATGGATGAAAAATACCAGGTATTGACTGATCATGTCACAATTCTTAATTACCATTGTTTGTTTATTTTAAAACAAAAATTACCAATGATTTTCTATAATTAATAATGGCACTTAATTGTTAATATTAAACGATGAGAAAAATGTACGTTTTTGAGTTATTATACTGTTTTACCTTTAAATAGAAACATGTTTTAACTAAATCAATTTCTTTTTTTTTTTTTTAGTTTTTAGTAAAAACAAACAATAATTTAATAGAAAAATGTAATTAGCATCCGGGTGTTTTCGTAGGTAGCTATGAGAAATGTATCTGGTTTTATAAAGTCTTTGAAACATTTTTTTATCATTTTAGGAACCCATTATTTTGATATTATTTTAATACTATATCTACACCTAAAATCTTTAAATTGTCATGATTACGCCTAATGTTTTGACAAATGTAATTTTTTTTTGGGACTGCCCTTCGCCTGTCGTATTCAGTCTCACAAAAAATCATTAGTGGTATATTTTTCTATTCAGTTCGGCCTTACCTGACTTACACTTCTTTTATCCAACAAATATTAGGATTTCTCAATTCAGTCGCCAGTAACCAAGCAGCTGTATCTGTTACAACTAATATAATTTCACTCATTGTAACCAACATAATTTTACTTATTTAAAAGGAATTATTATCAAAGGCTTTGCTAGGTGTATAACCGTATTGTACGTATACTTAAAACGTTAATTATCTACTTTCCTTGAAATAACTACTTTCTTATCGATTGTCAACCATTGTGTTGTAAAACCTCTAAAAGTTAGTCTAGAAACAATTTTTTTGTATTTCATTAATTTTATTAGTCTCATAAAAGCTGTCCATATAGCAAACAACTTTATTTGAACCTTAGTTAGCCAATACAGTCGTATTACTTTTGGGACCACATATACGGCAGTTTCCCATACATCATTTTTAGTTAAGAACCAAAGTTAGCGTCTTTGAATGAAATATACCTTGTTTTTTATAGAACATATACTGCCAATTCTAAAGGTAAAAAAAACCTATTTATAGGAAACCAGATTTTCTAGATATGATGCTTAGAAATTTCATAGGTCATGTCATTATTAGGTATTTAGTATCTTTGCACCAAACAATACTTTATTACCAAAACTAAAAAAGCTCGATGGAGTAATAATATATCAGGATAATTATAAATACGACTTAAATATCGAAAAGCGTATAAAGTTTTTATAAGTTTTTTTTTGTTTGCAATGAGTTTTTAAGACACTTTTGGTGCCCTGCGCTAAAAATCTGCAATAGCTCTTCGATATACGAGTATAATACGAATAAACGTTTCTTATCTGGATCCCAATTTTTAAAACTTTATTTTTGAAATGAATGCGATCCGTCAAATTTTCCCATGGCTCTGCAGTCTTGATTGATAGATAAAATAATTGAAACATTATTATATTGGGTTTCCAAATAGTCGCGCCGTAGGTATAAAACCACTTAGACTCAAACACGCGTACAAAATTTGAAATTTTACTGTGACATAATCATTAAATTTAAGTTTTGTTGATAAATGCTCACAGTTCATCTGTAGTCAGTTATTGTAGCACATTTTTTTTAACAATACTGGTATGTGAAATCTCAGCGTAAGTCGTAAAAAAAAACACTAAATAATAAAATAGGTACTACATCAATGCTAATCAAATCGAAACAATGGAACGGTAAACAACGACAATATTGTCCCTGGAAATTTATGCATAATATTTTTTTTTGTATTTATCCAATTATTCTAGCAACCATAACTATATTTTTGTATTGACAAAAGATTTGAAAATACTGAACCCATGAGTGGTGAATCTCAATCTACCAGTTAAAAAAAATATTTCTATTTTGCTTGTTTAACTATAAAAATTGGACCGGCATAAGCGACATTCCTGAATTGGTTTTTTTTTTGTGAGTCCGAAACAGTTCTCCGACGACGGTCGTTTGAACTACGAACGATTCATAAACATTTTTTTTAAAATCTTAACACCGTTCTTTATCCCATTTTTTTTTTCGAAACTCCAGTCTACTTATAACCTAATATGTAATAAGTAAACAAATAAATAAGTTCTGCCCCGTTAATACGACTAAAGAATGTAATAAAAAAATGAAACTTAAGCCCTAATTCGTTCGCCAAATGGCTTGTCATCAACGAACAACCACTAATATCAACAAAAGTATCATCATCATCAGGTCCCTCTCAGTCTCTATTATATGAGCATGACCCTCGCTGCACCACCAGATCCAAACATTAGCTAGAGCAGTCCGAGTACTCGGCCCATACTCTCCACGCCAGCCAGATGGGCGGGAGAGGCATCTTTGATGCTTCTATTCTTCTGCTATGCGTCCACGACATTTACGGGAAGACTCAAAGCTGTCCCACTCCACTCTGCCAGGAACCACACGGCATTAACAGTTTTATACTCATTTAACTCAATATGTATAAAATAATATATTATTAGAAAAAATGTCTACAATTATTTAAACCTCAAAATCCTTTTTTAACTTTAGCTTTAATCTTGAATCACTAAACTGTTTCTTGACGGCCATATCTGTTCTACGAATTGCAAGCCACATATTCCTAATTAAATGTAAGCTTTTTTTTTTTTGCTAGATTTGCCACAACAAACTCTTAATATTTGAACTACTTAGCACTTGTATTTATGGGACCCGTAGATACAGTTTGACTCATTTTATCAGTATTGTTGAAGATTGATAGTTTAGAGTAAATAAGAATCAATAAATCGCAGCCTATTAATTGAAGTAAAAATAAGATTGGCCACCCAAAATTTTCTTGATAGTCCACCAGCTTTAATTTTAAGCGAATTGTACCAACATTTATATGTATTTAATATTTTTGTTTTTATTGCGAACTCGATCGGCTCACTAAAAGGTACGAGCATTTGTTCCCACCATATAAATCCACATTTCAATATCGTTCACCAGGCATTTAAAAAACATGTTTGCTTACTACTGGAGACGCGCGCTGGGCGCACCTCGACTTCTATCTACTTTTACCATCCAAACTACGCTGGTCATTAACGAAGGACCGAAGTTATTAGTTGAGACCCTTCGCTTGCTCCACTTTTCTCACATTCTCTTTCGGCTTTGCGGCATCGGGCTAGGTATTACGGCACACTTCTGATGTAAGGTTTACTAAAATATAGAAACAACATTAGCGTCCAATCATATATAATTCAATAAATAACACAGTTAAGTTTCATACAGTTGTTTATATTCAAAGCACCGTTTAATTAACACAATTATATTTTAAATCCCTAATACAAAGTATATACTTATCCATCATTTCCTTATTTAATCAAGATAGACTTGTACGTGACAATTGTATATAACAACTACTCAAGATCACCGACGAAACACGAATGAATGATTTTTATTTTATCCGTTACTGTTTTAAAGAAGATTCAATAGAGGGGACACCCCTCCATAAGGTGGGGTGATATCACAATGGCGGTTATTCAATATTCAATGTTTCCAGTTTAATTAATTATGATAGACTAATAACAGAGTATGGAATTATTCCGAACTCATGCATGTTAAAAAGAAGGTAAATAACAGGTTTATTATTTAAAATTCACGCGTTTCCACCGCGGTGACAACAGTTATATTCCTATATAATTTAAAGTGACTGTGTCAGTGAATAAATTGAGAAACTATCCAGACCAAGGAATGTAGTGTTGCTATGAAGAGCATGTAAGTGATATTCAAGATTATATTAACACGTTGGCGTTGCTTATTAAGCCTTTTTGAAGTTAAGGCCGTTGCCTTTATAAAGATTAACTATATGTAAAGAAAATGTGCAGCCATAGACTGCGTAATATTTTACGTTAATAAGCGATTGACAAGATTAACAATAAAACTTAATATAGATATGAATGATTTTCATTTATATCACTTCATGAAACTGGTTCTTTGCTGCATAATGAATAATATAACTAGCTATTTAGCTACTCAATAAAACATTTAAGGATTAACGGAAAATCCTTTTCGATTGCGAAGATTTTTTGTTTTGTTTTCATATCACTTACCCTCAAGGAGATGAGGATATGGAGATCAATTCCGTATATTAATTTTGTTTCTAGAGGTAACTAAACATTTCATTAAGTATATTAAAAGATAGTATTCATTAAAAAGTTGAAGTGTGAACTTATCATTGAATTGCTAGTTTATTCAATTGTCGATTACGGTGGACAATTTAGTTTATTTCTTTTTACTAATTTCTTTGTAGGAACAAAATCTTTGTATGGAATAGAGAATTGATACATAAGTGAATTTTATATAATAGGGTGATATCTTTGACCACCTTATCGAAATAATGCTGTTAGCTTAGCTATGCTTAACGTGCAGACTCGGGTCAAGCCCAGTCATGCTGGAACATTGGATTGTTTATAAAGCTGCTGCGCAAGCTCAGCTGAACGTGCAGGCTCGGGTCAAGCCCAGTCATGCCAGAACATCGTATTGTTGATAGTGCAAATAAATAAAGCTGCTGTGCAAGCTCAGCTGAGCGTGCAGGCTCGGGTCATGCCCAGTCATGCTAAAACATTGTATTATTCATAGTGCGAATAAATAAAGCTGCTGCACAAGCTCAGCTGAACGTGCAGGCTCAGGCTCAAGCCTAGTCATGCTGCCTATTGCGTCTATTTTAATTATAGACATGCAATACATGAAGTAAAATAAAATACATTTTGGTTCTTAATATTAACTTTTATTTTGCTGAAACAAAGCTGCTACGTAAGCACACCAGAACGCTTGAGCTCAGGCCAAGCCTAGCCATGTCGCAATTTCGGATTATTTTATGAATGACGTAAATAGAACTATATCATGATGAGTAAAACTGCAGCAAAAGCTCAAATAAACTCGCCAATCGCGATGAATCAAGAGGAGTTACATTCTGGTTGTATAACAATTTTATTTAAGTGCAATTGATTAGCTGTTGCGTATGCTCAGCTTAATGCGCAGGCTCAGGGCAAGCCTAGTCATGCCATAACATTAAATTTTTTTTTTTTTTTTTTTATAATAAGTGGAGCGACATTTTGCGTCGCGAATAATGATCTCTTTAAATATATTCATGAAGTTATTAAAGTAACTACATTTTTCATGTTTATTTACTTGGGCTTTTTTATCATAAAACTAATGTGAAAGCTCAGTATGAATTAAACTGAGCTTTCACATTAGTTTTAGGGCTCGGGTCAAGCAGTATTTCCAATGCTGAAAATATTGTCAATTATGAATTTTAGAGTCGTTTGGGCTATACTTGAAGCCAAATGTGTATGATCTAGATTTGGCTCCTTATGAATAATGCTAACGTTAAATTGAACACACAGGCTCAGATCAGACCTGTTGCGGTATTAGCTAGTTATTAACTTTCACAGTAAATTGAACTGTATCCCAAGAAATTATAAAATTAATGTTTAAGTTAGCCACTTGAATCAGTTACGAACTTAAATAAAAGCTACATCTCAAACTTTGCCGAAGAGGCGCAGTCTCTGGTTAACACATTCACTGCCGGAGTTTCACAATAAAGTGTTCTACGAAAGTACTCGTAGTTTGCACCGAACTTGTTTTTAGTTATCCTTCACCATCTCATTGATAATGAAATATTTTTATATTAATATCGTATAAAAATAATTGTCTTGATCTAAGAAAGACTTTTACCAACTTTCATTGCAAAGTCGAACCGGCCAGGCGAGTTTTTCCGATTACACTATAATGGAATGTCGCAGATATTTTTCATGTTCAAACTATGACACTAGCTATGAAAATTGACTATCGATTTTTTTTATGGTCACTTTACCGTAATGTATGAATAAGTGGAATGCACGGTATGTGCTACACTAGTGTTTAATGCAAACGTATAACACATAATCATCATCAGCTTTCTACGACCAATGCATACTATAAGCCTCCTTTCTATCTTTAGAATCTAGCATTTCCTAGCATTTTGCCTAATTTCATAATGTGCAACAATAGTAAAAAGATTAGAATATACTTCAAGTCGACAAAGAGAGTTCGTCTTTTGACCTTGCTTATTTTATTTACCGACCTCAGGCGGTGATTATAACGGTTCGTCAAATTATTTTTAATATTTTAAAGAAAACTTTAGCAGCTTTTCGTCGTAGATTAGCCTCCTCGTCATATCAAAAGGCTATTTTTGGGCTTGACAGGTTAAAGATGCGCTCTAATTTCACAAGGCAAAGTCGGTTTTATGTTGTAATATTTCTTACAAAAATGTTTGGTATCAGTTTATTGATAAATATATTTAAAAAATTCAGTTTACCATATTTTTAAAAGTTGAATAAAATTTAAAAGACATGCATGTTAAGCAATAATTCTCGGTGTTTTCTTTAGCTACTAGCTTCTTAACATCTCATCCAGGCCCTTCGCTGAGTGATGGATGATTGGTTTGTCCTGTATCATTTGCCCGACTCCTCTCTCATGTGAGCGTTTTTCCGGTTGCATTCTCAGCTGGAGTGCTTTGGACACCCATGGCCCGGGGCCTGCAGACAAACATATCTTCGATTTTCTTTTAGTCTAAATCTGTTTCAGTTTTGAGACTTTATCACGGTTTAAGGCTTACAACAGCATTTGACATTTTGTAATTTATTAATTTTTTTTTTATTTGTTTATTTATTGGACAACATAAAATATTTTATTGGACCACATATATTTGAGCAGTGAATGCAAATCTGATTGCAATCTCAGTATTTGGAGTTTATTGAATTATTTAATGTACGTAAAGAAACTACAATAAATAAAAAATTTCGTATAACAATCTTATTAAACTTGCTTTCTTTTGCTTCTTTAATTGAAACGGTTCTACTAATCTTCACTGAATAATTTATAAAGGAACTCTTAGCTGGCCTTAGTCTTACCAATAATGGTATTAAAAGGTTTGTTTGACACTATTTATCACTTAAAATGATAATATCGCACAACTTTTATTTTTGTTTAAACATAGGAACAATCCGAATTAGATTTTCAAATCCGAACTTTAATCCTATACTAGGATGGAAATTCAGATCATATTGCTTTAACAAGGTATATTGTTTATGTGATATTTTTTGCCTGTTTCAAAATTACCAGGTTTGATTGTTTTTAATATCAATAATGATAAGACTATTTATTCATCTTACTAATGAACGGTCTCCCGTTTGTGCCTCTGTAAAGTTGACTAGTACTATTCCAGCCTAGCAACAGAAAAGCAAGATATTTGTAGTCAAAATTCAATTTATTACTTTCTTAGTTTACTTACTACTTGAGGTTTAGTTTTACTTTTTCTTGTGTAAAAATAAAATGTTTGTCATTCCTCTGCATTTTATCATCTCAAAGACAATACAGTTGCGAGAGCTGTTTGTATCTACCATATAGCCTTTGTATTACAAATCTTCTGGGTATATTTTAGCCAGAAAGAAGTTGTTTTGTCCTAATTACGGCTATCATCTTGCTGAGTGCGGTGCACAATCATATTTTACTTTATAAAGATTAAAACGGTCAAAGTTCATCTCAATTTTCCTTACTTTAAAATTACCTTTTTGGCTTTATTCTAACCAATGTACATATGTCATGTATTTTGAAAATGGAACAGAATTACTCATGGCTAATTTTAACAAATTATTCTATTTGTTTCCATATCTACGTAATAGGACTTGAACATGCAATTCAAATGGTTTTATATCATGGATACTGAAACTTATTGCACGTGACAACAAGACTGTATGATAAAAAGGTTATAGAAAAATAAATATTTTCCGCAAGGTAAACCTTGCAATTTGTTAAGTGAGTTTTTGAAGTTCTTTCCTCCAGGTGATTTCTTTTGTTTTTTACTATTGAAAGTAGTCCGGTTATTATTGATCTTCGATGAAAAAAGGAAAAGTACCTACGTCATATGATGGTTATTTGATGTTCTGATGCAAATCCTGTTTTACAATATTTTTATTATAAAAATAATAATGGTTCTGAATGTAATTTATAGGTACTCAATTTCGTCATTTATTTTTGGCCAGGTATAGTACGAGTTATTCGTACTCATTACCATTTATATAATTGTAAATTTGATATTTAAGCTTTACCTATACCATCTGTGTGGTTAATGAATTTGACACTTAAACAAGTGTTTATTAATTCAGTCTTTGTTTACTTTATTATCATTCAAATAATTTTTATTTTTTATATGATAATTTTTTTGTTTATAAAGTCCGATCTATCCTTTGGTAGAATAACGTTTTTTATTATTCTTTCTTGTAACTCAGTCTTGTCATGCATTTTATTTTCACATCTGATTTATTTAACTATTCAGTTTCACATGATATCATATCCATCATGTTATTGGCTATAACCGGTACACCAGGCGATAACAGACAATCTCTCAATTGTTGTTTAATTAGGTTTCAAATAACGGTTCATAAGCTTAATAGCAGCGTTTTACCTACCAATAAAACGCTTATTAAGCGATAACCTTATTTGAAACCTAATACACAATCACTGCCAGGTGTTTCTTATGCGAATCAATTTCGAGATCCAATGAGGCTCAGAGCAGTGGCGCGGCGCCACGTGCCCCCCCTCCTGGCCACCGGAAGTTAGCCAACGTCGTAAGGGAAAATCGGTAAAATAGCCGACCTGCTACCGGAAGTCAAGCTCGCTACTCTCAATTGTTGTTTAATTAGGTTTCAAATAAGGTTATCGCTTAATAAGCGTTTTATTGGTAGGTAAAACGCTGCTATTGTTGCACTGAGCAGAAAGTAAGTTATTGCTGCACGAGTGTTTATTTGGAGCCCGAGCGCCAGCGAGGGCTCTAAAAAGCACGAGTGCAATATAACTTACTTAATGCGAGGTGCATAATCTGCTTTTCTTTCAACTACTGCAATAAAAGTAGGTGAAATATAAAACTGAAGACAAATTACTAAAGTTAAAAATTTGTTGTTTACATTCCCGCCTTTTTTTCTTTATGGCCAGTATTTTTTTTTATGGCAAGGCAATACACACTTTCCTTTGTAAACTCCATACGGCCGTTAGGTTGGCCAACGTTCTTTATGACATGTGACAACTATTGTCCCGCGATTAAAAAACAAAATTAAACAGATTTCCATACATTTTTGCTGCACTAGAGCAGCAAAAATGTATGAAAATCCTTTACTGCACTGTTTAGTTTTTTTTTTACTTTTAGTGCAGCAAAGTTCCACTTTGTGCTGGATATGTAGTGCAGTTATGATAAAATTGCAGCGTAGTTGGAAGAAAAAAATATTGTCTAAAGTTAAGACGCCCTCCGTAGCGCAGTGGTAAACACTCCCTATACGTGAGAGTTGCATCGGTGACTATATTTTTTTTTAAACAATAATTTTTTTGCTATAGTCCGAAATCGTAATTCCAGAGGAAGAAAACATGATATACTCTGAAGACGTGACGAAGCACGTCGAGATCATCACGATCACGGAGGAGGAGAGGAAGAGGGAGATAGGGGAGATGCTGAACCTGCGCAAGAGTTTCCAGTACCGCTGCGAGTGGTGCGCGCTCGGCTTCGTGCTGGAGGAGGCCTACGACATGCACATGAAGGTGCACGCGCCGGTGAGTTGCCCACTAATACTTTATTATTATTATGATTAGATTCTTTTTAGTGTCCACTGCAGGAGCACGACCCCCTCTGTACTTCTAGAGACTTATGTTACCCAGAGCAGTCATTGAATTAGCTAGTGAGCGTAAAGCGAACTCAAAATAGTGATGGGTCGCTAGCCGCATCGTCTATTGACGTGATTCCTTAGATAATTGCCCAATCTCAGCTTTTACAGTTTGCACGGGAAGAAAAGCAGTTGGTATATTGTATGTTTTTTTTTGTCTCCCAAAACAGCATGGATGGAACCTATTACCCTCTTGTGTTAGTGGCCATGGGTTCCCTGCAGAGTAGAATAGGACCACTCGCAAGTCTTCCTGTGGATGTCGTAGAAGGCGGCCTAGGAAACACAAGCTTAAAGCTTATTAACAAAATCTAAAGTATCACATCAATTGACGATGCGGCTAGCAACCTATCACCATTTTATCACGATCACGGAGGAGAAGAGAAAGAGGTGCTGGAGGAGGCCTACGACATGCACATGAAGGTGCACGCGCCGGTGAGTTGCCCACTAACACTAGATACTTATAGGAGGACGGTGCGAGTACCCGGGACCTTATCGTTGCTTCCCATCAGGTAAAGTTGTGGTCAAAGGCACTCAGAATATTTATAAATAGATTGTTGGAGTGGACTTACAACATCTATATGAAATATGAAGATGCAAAATCCGGTGAGTTAGATACTTACTCTAATACTTTAAATTGTTTCTTTAAGGCTTCCTCAATCCGACTTGTGGTGACCTCTACCTTCGTCACAAGAACTAACACGAAAACTTATTATGAATATGGCGACATAGCAAATAACTACAAGACTTCTCTGATATCAGATGGCGCTGAACGAGTAGCGCTGAGTTTTAGTTTCGCAAAAAAGCTTCACGTTTTCACTTTAATCTGTAAGCAGTAGTTTGTAAAATAGTTTAGGATAACCATTACCTAGGACCACACAAAAAAAAATATTACAAAATTAAATAAGTTATATCAGATAATGATTACTGAATAAATGAATTATTAATTCAATGTTAATTTAACATCAGGTCAAAAGATGATAAATACAAAATGTACCAAATCCTTACATTCCTAATCCAATACAACACATGTCCGGCGCCAAGCTCTGGCCGGATGTTTTTGTCGTTTAGAAAATCATCAGTATAAGCCTTACTACAAAGTACCTGTTTAACATAATTGAATGTTTGTTTTCTCACAGGAAGCCGGAGACTTCGAGTGCGAGCTATGCTCCGCGCGCGTCAAAACCAAAACCATGTTATACCGACACCGCCTACGTCACTACCGGCGGTACCGATGTACCATCTGCCTGATGGTGCACAAGGATAAAGACACGGCCGCGTCCCACGTCATGACTGAACATGCCCGGCAGGCGTTCGTGTGCGTGGATTGCTCAAGATCTTTCAAGTAAGTTTAAATGAAGTAAATTTTGAATTTACTGGCGACACTCGCCCTGTACGAGAGAGTTCGAGCACCGGTAACCTTGAGCCGGGCCATAAGCGCTAGGGTTGACAACACGTAGGTAAGGCATCACGTTAATAGGCGATGCGGCTAGCAACCCATCACTATTTCATTGACATTGCTAAACGACTGCCATCATCTAAGACAGCCGGATCAACGGCTTAACGTGCCTTCCGAAGCATGGAGGAGCTCGAGATATTTTTATGCCACTTGCGGTTACCCATCGACGTGGGGACTGCGCCGGGGTTGCTTAACATGCGGAAGCGCTAATGCTTACACCCACTAGGCCATCGCACTCTTCACCGGCGGTACCGAAGTACCATCTGCCTGATGGTGCACAATTGATGAAATGAAATCCTTTACATATTTCATAATTGAAATATCTAAAAAAATAACGATACCGCAATAACCATACCAAAATTGTACAGGTACCTACCGTTTCTTTTAGGTATAGTCATCATCATCATTTCGTTTAGGTGACACGGTCAGTCGACCATGCACACCCTGGTGTCAGAGTTCTTCGGAACCGCCTCTCGGCCTCTGACGTGGTTCCGTTAACGACTACCAGATGGCAGCCGGGACCAACGGCTTAACGTGCCTTCCGAAGCACGGAATCATCTTTCTTATCAGACAATCAGGTGATTCATGCCTGCATTGTACTAACCAAACTGGAAACTAGTATAGTAAAAAATAGGTATAGTAATTTGGTACCATTATTCTAAGGCATCGAAATATAAAGTTATGATGTCATACCGCGTACCGATTTAACCATATTTTTCGTTTATTCAATCCCTGGCCTGATTGAAGTACTCAACAACCAATCATCTGGTCAAATTTCCATAGGGACTCCAAATATTTTTTCTTTTACAGGCGTTTCATTTATGTTCCATTTTCATTTTTGTCTGAGTCAAATTTCAATGAGAAGTACAAATATATTTTTTTCTACAGACGTTATTCTGTTACAGACGCCCCCGATACCTCGAGCGCCACATTGAGCAGCATCACACCAAGCTGTTCAACTTCGAATGCCCCGAGCCGGACTGTAACAGAGTGTTTCATGAGAAGGGACGATATCGGAGTCACGTCAGGTAAACCCCTCTTGCAAACGTGTTCATATATAAAAATTGCAATGTTTAATGTCGATCATCATCATCATCATTTCGTATGGCAGGTTACCTACTACAAGAATCCTATACGTCTAGTTTTAAATTATTCAGCCATTCTACAGCTTTCGGCGTCAAAGAGTGAATTTCACTCAGTCCTCCGGGGAAACGATGTAGTGGGCACTCTTCGGCGATATGTCGCAGAGTTTGGTCTGCTGCCCCACAGTCGCACCTTGAAGAATCCCTAAGTCCCCATTTGTGTAGATGGTGGTTTAATGTCGATATTGACTGGCCTATTTCTTTTTTAAATTAATACGTTTTTGACTTAAGTGGCTTTCTATCGTTTGAGGTTTATCTTGAGCTTTTGTTAAATGTGAAAAATGTGTAATTGTTATTTATTTAAAAGTAGTATTGCATTACTTAGCAGCTTTATTTAAACGGATGTCGATGAATAGGGTTATTTCAAGTTTAAAAAAAAATTGTTAAAAACTGCCATAGGTCCCATATTAGTAAACTTCCTTAGCTTGTATTTCTTCTTCTTCTTTCGAGTCGTAGATGGCTAGTTTTATATTTGCCTTGACCAGTAACTTGCAACTGCGACTGCCCGGTCATTTGCCTCATTAAGGTCTATTTGAGTGCAGGAAGTTGGACATTCAGGGCACACCAATAGGTGGTCCATCGACTGGGCAGCGCCACAGTTGCAATTGCTATTGCTGGAAAAACCCCACCTGACTCGGTTTTCCTGGCATCTGCCGACACCAGCGCGGAGTCTGTTTAAAGACCTCCAAACTGACCAGGGCTGGTTTCCCAGGTTTGCTTGTATTTAAAAGCCATGCATAAGTTTTTAGGGGTCAAGAGCTGCACCCATTTAAAGATTTAAAAAATATTTCACCTATAGAAAACTAACTTATCTATGAGTGACATAGGCTATTATTTACGCAGACGAAGTCGCGAGCACAGCTAGTCTTCCATAAACCAACAATTCTCTCCTACAGAAGTCACAAAGAAGAGATACGAAACCGCAACTCCAATTCAGTGGTGATCTGTGCCGTCTGCGCCAAGGCCTACAAGTCCAAGAGCTGCCTCAAACGCCATCTGCAGACCCACTTAGCGACCGTCTGCATTCTCTGCTGCGTCGGCTTCGAACACCAGGAGGCGTTGAGACTGCACTACGCTCATGTACACAACTCTTATTACGACGGGTGAGTCAGAGTCTACATTGCTGCAAAAAAGTACAATCTGCATTTGTTTAGAGTTGAGACAAAAAAAGGACAATTGCTGCAAAAAAGGGCAATTTGGAGGCTCACTAAGCGACCGTCTGCATTCTCTGCTGCGTCGGGTTTGAACACCAGGAGACGTTGAGACTGCACTACGCTCACGTACACAACTCTTACTACGACGGGTGAATCAGAGACTACATTGCAGCAAAAAGGTGCAATCTGCATTCGTTTAACGACTGTCTGCATGCTGTGCTGCGTTGGTTAAATTGGTTTATGCACTGTTAACTGATAAGTTAACAACAGTTTGATATCCAGGCTGACTGGTAAATCACGTATTACATTGAAAGAGGGCACTCAGTACACGATTCTCGTTACAAATATATAATAAAACATGTGCTTAAAAGTTGACCAAATTATTCAATAAAAACGAGAAGTGTGGAAACTCGCACTGCGCGCGGCGATAAGTAGGTACTTTGCGTGTCGGCCGCGGGCCGTGTAGCTGGACTTTGTGCACTAATTTGATGATTTTTAGGGTTCCGTACAAAAATTGAAAAACGGAACCCTTATAGGATCACTCGTGCGTCTGTCTGTCCGTCCGTCCGTCTGTCACAGCCGATTTTCTCCGAATCTACTGAACCAAATTAGGTGAAATTTGGTAAGATGGTGTAATCCTATGACCCAAACACGGATGTGCAAAGTAAATAAAGATTTTTTTTAATTAAGGGTCATTTTCAGGGGCCCAATTACAAAATTTAAAAAAATAGTTTTGCAAACCTTACTGTGTCATATATCAAATGAAAGGGCTCATTATGAGGATCTCAAAAATATTTTTTTTTGTTCGGGTAAAATCAATACTTTTGATTTTATTCACGAAAGAAGGCAAAAATTGACAATTCCCCCCTCCTGATCTCCGAAACTACAGGTTCGAAAATTTTGAAAAAAATTACAATATGAAGTTCATTCCTTAAAGATTACAGGAAAAATAATAAGAATTCTATCACTTGAAAATAAATTGGTATACTCACTATAATAAGTTCATCTAGGGAAATAGTTCACTAAAACACCACTAGATAGCGCTAGTCAATTAAATAAAACATTAATAAGGTTTTATATTTTTTACGTTACATAAGATAATGATTTATTATGTCCTCAAGTATGATACGTGATTTACCAGTCAGCCTGTATAATTTCTTCGTAGAATAATACATAATATGCACGTTATTTTTGCATATAAATGAGAGATTCATACCTTCAATCAGAAAGACAAGTCCGATACGGACTGGTGAAGTCGAAGTACATTTGCCTTTTTTTCGACTGAGATAATATAACTTACTCTTTCATTTTTAGGGTTCCGTACAAAAAATGAAAAACGGAACCCTTATAGGATCACTCGTGCGTCTGTCTGTCCGTCCGTCCGTCCGTCCGTCCGTCACAGCCGATTTTCTCCGAATCTACTGAACCAAATTAGGTGAAATTTGGTAAGATGGTGTAATCCTATGACCCAAACACGGATGTGCAAAGTAAATAAAGATTTTTTTTAATTAAGGGTCATTTTCAGGGGCCCAATTACAAAATTTAAAAAAATAGTTTTGCAAACCTTACTGTGTCATATATCAAATGAAAGGGCTCATTATGAGGATCTCAAAAATATTTTTTTTTGTTCGGGTAAAATCAATACTTTTGATTTTATTCACGAAAGAAGGCAAAAATTTACCAGTCCCCCCTCCTGATCTCCGAAACTACTAGTTCGAAAATTTTGAAAAAAATTACAATATGAAGTTCATTCCTTAAAGATTACAGGAAAAATAATAAGAATTCTATCACTTGAAAATAAATTGGTATACTCACTATAATAAGTTCATCTAGGGAAATAGTTCACTAAAACACCACTAGATAGCGCTAGTCAATTAAATAAAACATTA
Organism: Rhodophaea formosa; assembly: GCA_963082605.1. NCBI lineage: Eukaryota > Metazoa > Arthropoda > Insecta > Lepidoptera > Pyralidae > Rhodophaea > Rhodophaea formosa. Next base: position 12,419,154 of record OY720228.1, on the reverse strand, counting down.
ATAAGGTTTTATATTTTTACCCGACTGCCAGGAGGGTTATGTGTTTAGCGCGTATCTTGTATGTATGTAATATTCTTTATTACCTTGTATCTCTAGAACCGTTGAATGGATTTTCACATTTGAGGTATCGTTAGATTTGTCTTAATAGCCCGAGTGTTCTTAGGTAGGTGAAATATAAAATAATTGTAGTTATCCATGCAGGCGGGTTTTTTGTTTTTTAAATTATTAACTTGTTTACGTTACATAAGATAATGATTTATTATGTCCTCAAGTATGATACGTGATTTACCAGTCAGCCTGTATAATTTCTTCGTAGAATAATAGATAATATGCACGTTATTTTTGCATATAAATGATAGATTTATACTTTCAATCAGAAAGACAAGTCCGATACGGACTGGTGAAGTCGAAGTACATTTGCCTTTTTTGCGACTGAGATAATATAACTTACTCTTTCATTTTTTTATTTTCATCCATTAATTTCCATTTGACATCCAGCGTTATTTAAAAACAACGACTCGTTTTTATACAAGTACGTCCTTTCGCGTTTACTGTTCGCATGAAAACTGACGACAATGGTGCGTGCGAACGCGAACGCATGAATTTATATTCGCGGATTGAACGAGTGAATGAATGATCAAATGTCAGATTAAATTGAAACATTCTAACGAATATTTAATTTAAATTTGAAAATTAACAACAAAATGGTGTAATAATTTCGTAATCTAACACTCGTTTGTTTTTCAACCAATTTTTATTACTGATTACATAATTAGTACTTCAGTTTTGAATATTCATGGATGAATTGGTTAGGTAACACATATTATTCATGTATATTCCATCAGGTCTTTTTTAGTCTCCACTGCAGGAGCACGATCCTCTCTACTACCACAGCAATATATTAGCCAGAGTAGTCAGAGGATTTGGCCTACACTCTCCACGCTGGCCAGACGGGTTGGAGAGGTCTTTTTGATGTTTCTAAGCTTTGTTTAGCTTGTGTTTCCTAAGTCGCCTTTTACGACATCCACGGGAAGACTTGGAGTGGTCCTATTCTACTCTGCTGGGAACCACACGGCCTATTCATGTATATTCCCTATTGCCTATTGAAAAACATTTGCATAGTATGTGTCCGTTTGTTTGCAGCATGCAGCTGGGCGAGAAGTGTCCGCACTGCGGGCTAGTATGCGGCAACGCCTCGCTGCTCAACAAACACGTCAAGCGCATGCACAAGGACCGCACTAAGAAGTGAGTGTTACCTTAAATACGAGTGTGGTTTTATGAAACCAGCCGTTGGCGAGTTTCTTAATGAGATCACTTTGATCTTTCGGCTGAGACGACGTTATACAACGTCAATCCGTGTCAAATAAAGAGTCAATCATATATGGCATTACCCATCTCAGGCGTGAGAAGTGTCCGCACTGCTGGCTAGTATGCGGCAACGCCTCGCTGCTCAACAAACACGTCAAGCGCATGCACAAGGACCGCACTAAGAAGTGAGTATTTCTTAAAATACGAGTGTGGTTTTATGAAACCAGCCGTTGGCGAGTTTCTCACTTTCATCTTTGGGGTTAAAAAGCATGTTACAAAAAATCACGTGTATAATGGACGGCCCAAGTTTTCGAATCGTAGATGACTAGTTCTATATTTGCCTTGACCAGTAGCTTGCAACTGCGACTGCCCGGTCATTTGCCTCGTTAAGGTCTATTTGAGTGCAGGAAGCTGGACATTCAGGGCACAATAGATGGTCCATTGACTGGGCAGCGCCACAGTCACGCTAGCTATTGCTAGAAAAACCCCACCTAACTCGATTTTTCAAGCGTTTGCCGACACCAGCGGATATTCTGTTTCTTAATTACATGGTTTTTAAGGGGGAACACTAGGCACAGTAGCGACGCCAATCATTTTATTCCTAATACTTTACAAATAGAAAGGAATTCAAGAATATAAACAATACAAGCCTTAGTAAATAACCTGAAGTATTTTTGGAATCATGTTTATTACTATCGGAATCAGTGAGAAATATGAGAATCTGATTACCGCCAAAAACAGCCGTTTTTGGCGGTTATCACTTTTTCTCTCAATGACTGATTCTCATAATATCAAAACATGATTCCAAAAATACTTCAGGTTATTTACTAAGGCTTGTATTGTTTATATTCTTGAATTTCTTTCTATTTGTAAAGTATTAGGAATAAAATGATTGGCGTCGCTACTGTGCCTAGTGTTCCCCCTTAAATAGCATTACAATGCTCGGTATATTATACAAATTGAAAATGTGTGATGAAGTCTGTTTCTTCTTCTTTGAGTGCCACTCCATTACTGGAGGTTGGCCGTCAGCTTCCCGAACTCTTCTCTATCCATCGCCGCTCTGGCGATTACGGTTCACTCCCTTATGTTCCTCAGCCATGATTTTTTAGTCTGTTTAAAGACCTCCAAACTGACCAGCAGGCCGATTTGCTAACTACATTACGGTTTTCATATTTTAAATAAAAATAGTCATTATACCGAAGCCGTAATGAATATTAAAATTACCATGAAAATGATGTACACCGTAGTCGTCAAAAGTTAGCAAATAGGCCTGCAGGGTAGATCGCCTCCCGGTGGTCGTTTTTCGGCAGGGGGCATGTTGGGTGTGATGGGTTGGCCGCTGACACATTTCTTTACAATCAAAATCAGAAATCATTTATTCCTTCGAAAATTGTCATAATCAGGTTGGTGGAGCCCGATGGTCCAGTGGGTGTGAGCTCTATGAGCGCTTACGCATGTTAAGCAACCCCTGGTGCAGTCCCTGCTTGGATGGGTGACCGCAAGTGGCATAAAATATTTCGAGCTCCTCCGTGCTTCGGAAGGCACGTTAAGCCGTTGGTCCCGGCTGTCATCGTTGATGGCAGTCGTTAAGCTATGTCAGATGCCTTAAGGCAGCTTGAAAAATCTGACACCAGTGTTGGCCACTTACACATACGAAAAACAAACAAACAAACAAAACATAATCAGGTGATACAGAAAAGATAGTATATGCACATTCTGCCAATATTTGGCGTAGGAATAATTTTTGTAACACATATTAAGTTCTCCATTATTACTTTAAGGCGCTGTAGTATCAGACACTAGTGCCACCGAGCAATTAATTCTTTAATACTAAATCATATCAAATTTTAAAAATTTATTATCTAAATGCCCTAACAGATTACTTATAGTATTCTTTTTATTACTTTTCATAGATATTATAATTTAAGTTTACGAGGATTACTTATTACCGCTAATGAGCAGTTCTCTTAATTCATCAAATTAAAAATAGTGAAAACTTGTACCAAGGATACTACAAGTAATTTTACTACGGCCTACAGCTATTAAATTTGATAAGATTTAGGACTAATATAATTAATTGCTGGGTGGCGCTAGTGTCTGATACCACAGCGTCTTAATTACAATAATTTTTATTACATTGAGATAAAATATGATAATCCATCCGCAGGTACCAATGCGACTACTGCCAGCGCCTGTACCTGACGAAGGGCGAGGTGCGCTCGCACATCCTGTGGTCGCACGAGCGCCGCGGCGGACACGCGTGCGGAGCGCCGGGCTGCGGGAGAGTGTTCCGCTCGCCTGCTAGGTTACGGCAACACACCAAGGTTGACCATCTGGGGCTACCCCCGCCGAAGGACCATGAGTGTCCTACATGTGGAAAGGGCTTTATTGTGAGTATTTTTAGGTTATATTTCTGGATTTTACAATCAATCTCGAAGACCTAGGCTAGAGAAACTATTGAGATGGTAAGTTGACTATGGGCTGCGGGAGAGTGTTCCGACCGCCTGCTAGATTACGGCAACACACCAAGGTTGACCATCTGGGTCTACCCCCGCCGAAGGACCATGAATGTCCTACATGTGGAAAGGGCTTTATTGTGAGTATATTTAGGTTATAATTCTGGAACTTTTTCTTTCTATGTGTAAAACTAGGCTAGGGAAACTTAATTGAGGTGGTAGGTTTACTATGTGCCGCTCGCCTGCTAGGTTACGGCAACACACCAAGGTTGACCATCTGGGTCTACCCCCGCCGAAGGACCATGAGTGTCCTACCTGTGGGAAAGGCTTTATTGTGAGTATATTTAGGTTATAATTCTGGATCTTTCTCTTTCTATGTATAAAACTAGGCTAGGGAAACTTAATTGAGGTGGTAGGTTTACTATGTGCCGCTCGCCTGCTAGGTTACGGCAACACACCAAGGTTGACCATCTGGGGCTACCCCCGCCGAAGGACCATGAGTGTCCTACCTGCGGGAAAGGCTTTATTGTGAGTATATTTAGGTTATAATTCTGGATCTTTCTCTTTCTATGTGTAAAACTAGACTAGGGAAACTTAATTGAGATGGTAGGTTTACTATGTGCCGCTCGCCTGCTAGGTTACGGCAACACACCAAGGTTGACCATCTGGGGCTACCCCCGCCGAAGGACCATGAATGTCCTACATGTGGAAAGGGCTTTATTGTGAGTATATTTAGGTTATATTTCTGGATCTTTTTCTTTCTATGTGTAAAACTAGGCTAGGGGAACTTTATTGAGATGGTAGGTTTACTATGTGCCGCTCGCCTGCTAGGTTACGGCAACACACCAAGGTTGACCATCTGGGTCTACCCCCGCCGAAGGACCATGAATGTCCTACATGTGGAAAGGGCTTTATTGTGAGTATTTTTAGGTTATATTTCTGGATCTTACTTCAGAGTATATTCTACATGAATAACTAGGTGAGGGAAACTATATGTGATGGAAGGTTTACTATGGGCTGCGGGAGAGTATTCCGCTCGCCTGCTAGATTACGGCAACACACCAAGATTGGTTGTCCATAGACTTTGAATCTTAGGGTCCCGACTCCCGAGTTCAAACTGTTAACATATTATTTTTATCCAGATTATTAGGTTATCAATACTCTGCATTAAGTACTATTATTGGGCAAACAAATCATATTTATTGAGATGATTGATTTAATTCCCAATATTTGTTTCAGAACAAGCAAGTCCTCCAACGCCACCTGCGAGTGCATTCCGACGAGAAATACCCGTGCCACGAATGCGGCATGCTATTCAAAACTGAACCTTATGTCCGGGTGCATTACCAGCTAAAACACCTTAACATGACGCGAGCGCAAATCAAAGAGGCCGTTAAACTAAGAAAGGCGCAAAGCATCAACCTTTTTAAACCAACTGTCAAAGAAATTAAAAAAGCGAAACGGACGCCATCTTTGGACATCTGTCAGAATGGTAAAAATAATGTTAGTTCTTACATACCAATGTTTGAGACGTTCGTGGATGTGCAAAGAGATATTTTGAAGGTAGACGAGGTTAAGGTTAAGGAAGAACCGGTTGATGTGGCTGAATGTTGAATTTAAAGTAGTTTATGTTTACTTTTTAATATCGTGTCGTTGGCTCAAAACGTCTATATTTTCTATCTATGTATTCAATCTCTATATATTTTCTATCTATCTATCAGCCAGGGACGTCCACTGCTGGACATAGGCTTCCCTCATAGATCGCCACAAATTGCGGTCTTGTGCATGCTGAGTCCATCAACTCCCGGCGAAAAATATATATAGAAAAACTGTAAATTTGAATAGGTGTTAAATAGCCCTCAAAAAAGTTGCATGAATGGGTTGGAAGACTAGGGTAGTGCGATTATAATGGATTACGGAGTTGAGTTCCTTTTTAAAGTATAATGTGGGGTTTCAAAGTGACATTTAAAAAAAAAGCTATAACTATTTTTCTGTTGCTTATCTTCCCGCGCAGACCGTAAAAGTCGGTCAGGGGATTGGGCAAAAATCAGAGGAACACGTCAACAGACAATTTTGAGTCCGCTTTTCACCTTAACGCCCACTAACATGCTTGGCCTTTGGGTATTATGACCTTGGGCCCTGTGTACCAACCAGGGATAGAGACGTTATAATAGAGGTGATAATGTAACTATTTTCTCACTAGATGGCATGATGCAAGTCAAGTTCAAACAAGGCTCTTATTTATTAAAAATTAAAATTTAAAAAATTATTTTTTAAAATGTCACTTTGTAAACACCCTCATTCGTTGTGTGAGATGTGACCACAAAGTTTTTTTTTAATTTAAGTTAGTAAGCATAAAATGCCTATAGAGGTAAAAGTACGTAATAATAAAGAAGCGATCACTTCTTTGACATTAAGGGTCCTTTAGTAAATGTTGTGCATATTGACGAGTACTTTCAGCTTGATTAACGTGGTATGTATAGTCATAGTGAGTGAAAAGTATGTGTGTATATTGGAAAAGAACTTTGTTGATAATATTATTTATTTTAGAATAAAATTGCTTAGTAACAGGTATAAATAGCAGATTCAATTGATTTATTTAAAGTAAGGTTGTGGGGTATTGTCGTATAAATGAGTTGATTTCGCTAATCAATGACTAGTAGAGCTGTTTAAAGTTGTGTACAGTCAGAATCGAACTTGATGACGGCTCGGATATTATAAATAAATAAATAATAAATAATAAATATATAGGGACATATCACACAAATTGAGCCAGCCCCACAGTAAGTTGTGAACTTGTGTCGCAGGATACTAACTCAACGATACTATATTTTATAATATATACTTATATAGATAAACATCCAAGACCCAGGTCAATATGAAAAAGATCTTTTTCCATCTTGACCTGACCGGGGATCGAACCCGGGACCCCCGTGTCGCAGGCTAGCGTGTTGACCGCTGCGGCACGGAGCTCGACATATTAGCTGCTCACTGCTTGTACGCGCCCCGCTTCCCCGCGCGCCCCGCTCAATCCTAATATTGTGCACTGCGGTAAGTAAGACTCGTGCGATATTCTGAGACGCCATAAAATTTGATTCGGAGTGTACCTATAAAATGTAAAATATTTGCTTTAAAATTGTTTAATGGTTGTTCTGAAATAAGCGGCGGTAACACTTAGGCGTCGGGTCCGGTGAGCTGTGATTGGGCCACAATGTGTCAGTTGTTGCTGCTTGTCAAATATTATCCAATAACAGTGGCTTATCGAGGTCGACGCCTCAGAGCTGCCATCTGATGTTGAGCATGAGCCTTAAGTAATTCCTAGCAAAGTATTAATCATAAGATTTTAAACTTTCGCGTTGCATTATAACTATAAATGTAATAACCGGGACTAAACGCGATAGGCATTTCGTAGTATTACTACCACTTACTTCCTTGACGTTTCGACCGAGTTGCATCGGCCGTGGTCACAAGGCGACTGACGGGCGGCGGCATCGTCTGTTCGGGCGTCGTGAAGTATTTTCTTCCACCCGCAAGTTGTCACTTATTGAATCACTAGTGATGTGGCCACGACAAACTACACTCACGGTATCCGGTTTCGGTTTTAACGGTTTCACTCGCGGTATGCACCCATTAATTACAGGATTCCACGCTGGAGACAACTTAAATCCGTCCTCCCGATTGAAAATTTTGTACGGTGATTGCAAATATCTGGATGGAGCACTTCGAAGACAGAGCACTAGCCACTGGACCTGGGCACGTGAAGCTCTGGAGGAGGTACGTTGACGATGTCTTCTGCATTGTCAATGGAGGCCATCAAGAAGTGGAGCAATATATCAAACATCTCAACTCCATACATCCAAAGATGACATTCACTTATGAAATGGAGAAGGACAGATCTCTTGCGTTCCTGGACATGATGATTAAGGTCAAACCGGATGGTAATTTATCTCACACGGTATACAGAAAACCTACACACACGGACAGATACCTGCATGCATCCTCTCATCACCATCCCCGGCATCTTCAATCCGTTATGTCTGCATTAACGAACAGAGCGCATAACCTATGTGACCCTGACCATCTCCAAACGGAGCTTTTACATGTTCAGGAGGTACTGAAACGTAACGGGTACAGGGTGTCTAGAGAGTGGAGAAAGCAGAAGAAAAGACAAGGATGTCCAGAAGTGAATCGTCAGGCAGCATTTTTACCATATGTTAAAGGCGTAACGGATAAAATTGGGACGGTGTTGAGAAAATTCTCAATAAAGACTATTTATACGCCTTTACGTAAAGTGTCGCAGTCACTACGATCACCAAAGGACACCTTGCCGTTACAAACTCCGGGAGTATATAAAATCGACTGTAGCTGCGGCAGTTCGTATATTGGCCAGACAAAACGGACTATAGCCGAACGCGTCAAGGAACACATTGCCGCAGTGAAAAATCGACAGACGAGTAAATCCGCGGTAGCAGAACACTTATTGGATACGGGAGTCAACCACTGGATGGAGCTACATAACCCTAAAATTCTCTCCACTGATCGGCATTACCACACCAGGATGGTACGTGAAGCGATTGAAATTAAGAAGTACAAAAATTTCAATCGGGAGGACGGATTTAAGTTGTCTCCAGCGTGGAATCCTGTAATTAATGGGTGCATACCGCGAGTGAAACCGTTAAAACCGAAACCGGATACCGTGAGTGTAGTTTGTCGTGGCCACATCACTAGTGATTCAATAAGTGACAACTTGCGGGTGGAAGAAAATACTTCACGACGCCCGAACAGACGATGCCGCCGCCCGTCAGTCGCCTTGTGACCACGGCCGATGCAACTCGGTCGAAACGTCAAGGAAGTAAGTGGTAGTAATACTACGAAATGCCTATCGCGTTTAGTCCCGGTTATTACATTTATAAGTATTAATCAATTACTCAAATATTTTACTCATAAGCCGTGTGGTTCCTGGCAGAGTAGAATAGGACCACTCCAAGTCATCCCGTGGATGTCGTAAAAGGCGACTGAGGAAATACAAGCTAAAGAAAGCTTATTAACATCAAATAGACCTCTCCAACCCGTCTGGCCAGCGTGGAGAGTGTAGGCCAAATCCTCTGACTACTCAGGCTAGTATTATGGCTCTGGTAGTACAGAGAGGGTCGTGCTCCTGCAGTGGAGACTGGGAAGACCTGATGATGATGATGATGATTTTACTCGTGAGTAAAATATTTGAATTTATTACTACCAATATTTGTAAAAATATTGTAGGTAATTATGCAAGAAACGGTCAACAAAAAAATTGCAGCTCTTAGAAAGCCTGTAGTATCCTTTAGGATTAAGATCATTTGTCAAAGTAAGTAAGCTATTTTTATTAACTGTTGAACATACCTTATTATTTCTGAAATTTGTAAATAGAGTATTGCATTTAATACCTGGGTAATATCATTGTTAAGTTATATATGTAATCTGATGTAAAGCTTGAAAATTCAGATACTGTTGTCTAAGGGTCAGTTCACACCGAGACGCGACGCGGCGCGACGCTGCGCGCACATTTTTCATAGAGCGACTCAGAATATACTTTATTCACTACACGAAAAGTTACACATTACATTGTGAGAATTCAGATTACGTTGCACCACGCAGCACTGCGCCTCGAGGTGCCTCGCGGCGTCGCGCGACGTATCGTGACGCAGCGGTGCATCGCCGGACGCGCGGCATGCAAGAGCGGTGCTGCGTCTCGCGGTGCAGCGCAGCGAGGCGTCGTCCTGCTACGATTTTAAGATGCGCCTCGCGACGTTGCGATGCGTCTCGCAACGACGCGCGGCGCAGCGCGAAATCATTGGCCTCTTTGAGTATCGTCGCGTCGCGTCGCGTCTCGGTGTGAATTGACCCTAAGACACACATACAATATTTAGTATACAATATGTTTAGAAAACTCTGTCTGATCATTAACAGAACACAGGCAACATAGCCTATCGATATGAACAACTTTCTAATGGGTACGAAACTCCAAAATTCTTTGTCACTTTCATACTAAAGTCATGTTGGGACCACATGACTTTAGTATGAAAGTGACAAAGCCTTAATCGTACGATTTGTTCTCAGAAACTCGCATAATAGAGGGCGCTAATAATTGCTACACATCATTGTATATTCCGTATTATATAAAAACATTATTCACAAAATCTATCTTACAAATAATTAGAACAATATTTTCGGCTTTTTATTTTAAAATTACACCTCAGTTTTAGTAAGTTTAGGCTAACGCAGATTAAATCAGCCACTCGATACTAGATGGCGGTAGGCTGCACCGCCATACTCGTCCACACATACAACTCCTTTTCGCCACCTTAATTTGGTCCAATATTTTTGTACGAGGTGGGCAGTCTATGCGTTAGTATTATATTGTCTTTGCTAAAGTGTTTAAACGACCTGCAGGCCTATTTGCTAACTTTTGACAGCTACGGTGTACATCATTTTCATGGTAACTTCAATATTCACTACGGCTTCGGTATGAATGACTATTTTTATTTAAGATATGAAAAAGATATGAAAATGGATGTTAAGTGACAATCAAATCGTTGTACACCGAGTTAGCAAATCGGCCTGCTGGTAATTTGTATGTGAAAGTCAAGAATGTGTTTGATTTCCAACTTTGGTCCCATAGGAAAAGTTGTTCATATTAACAGGCTGAGTTGCCCCTTTAAGGATCTGACAGGTTGATCTTAACTTATTGTATAAACATACAAAATATGTAAAGCTTATAGCTACATATACACTGTTACTGCTACTTACGATTAGGCCTGGGGGCCTTTGCACTCCCGGCTCGACCCGCGATAGATTTTTGAGCATGTTACTAACATGTGTTGTCGAGCTCCGTGGCGCAGCGGTCAACACGCTAGCCTGCGACACGGGGGTCCCGGGTTCGATCCCCGGTCAGGTCAACATGGAAAAAGATCTTTTTCATATTGACCTGGGTCTTGGATGTTTATCTATATAAGTATATATTATAAAATATAGTATCGTTGAGTTAGTATCCTGCGACACAAGTTCACAACTTACTGTAGGGCTAGCTCAATTTGTGTGATATGTGCCTATATATTTATTTATTTTATTTATTTATTTCTGAAGCTTGACGCTGTAAGGCATAAAATTCACAGAAAAGACGTACGGAGCAAATACGGTGCAGGCGTAGGGACACTATGATAGGACTTTAGCCTTATTGCTGTAAGTAACTGTCTCCGTGGTCCAGTGGTTAAGGCGTTCGCCTTGTTGACCCGGGGGTCGTGGGTTCGATTCCCACGGGACGCATACTTTGTTGTTTCCAGTTCGGTTAGGTCATTGCAGGCATGAATCACCTGATTGTCTGATAATAAAGATGATTCCGTGCTTCGGAAGGCACGTTAAGCCGGTGGTCCCGGCTGCCATCTGGTAGTTGTTAAAGGATCCACGTCAGAGGCCGAGAGGCGGTTCCGAAGAACTCTGACGCCAGGGTGTGCATTGTCGACTGACCGTGTCACCTACACGAAATGATGATGATGATGAGCCTTATTGCTATATGTAAACGACCAATATCGCAAAAAAAAATTGACACCTCTCCCCGCACGTGGCATCTTGCGATAACGGATTTTTTTTCACGATGCAGGTCGTTTTATAATGCTTTAAATACTATCACAGTGTTCCATGCTGTACCGCGCCGAACCTACCTTATCTATCTGTTAGTTTTATGCCTAATGTAACATAACAATTGGACGTAGTTTAGCAGAAAGGACTCAATCCACATTCACCTTGTTTCGAGATACGATTTTTTGAAGTTTAAATGAAATTTACTCATAAATTTTCTAGGTGGACATTTTCAAATTTTTCATGAATATATGTGTAAATTAGGTAGGTATTAAATGTAGTATATATAATTTTAATACACTCTTAAATAATCAAGATATTTAGAAATATATGAGTCTGGATCCTTTCTGAGAAATTGTTTTTTCCTTGGAAGTGTGTTTGATTTTATTCAGCAGTAAAGACCCACGTAGAAATAAATGAAGAAAATATATGTTTTATTCAAATAAACTACTAGTAAATCAATCATATTGGATTTTATTATGTACAAAGAATGGGATAAATAAAGAAAGATAAACTTAAGTGCCCATTAAAAGCTTAAAACTAGAGGTCATTGAGACATAAAATAAACATAATTAAAAACGTATATTTTTTAATCAAAGTTTACTCATGTATGCTCCAATTTAAAACTTTTAATCATTTTGTGAATGGATTGGTAAATTTAATTTGTAATATATGTAAGTATGTTATAAAATTTCTATACATTCTTATTTACTGAAGTTATTTAGTAAAATATAGATTTGGATCCTTTCTGTTAAAATCATTATGTTAGATAGTGTATTTGATATAATTTAGCAGAACAGACCTGTTTATAAAACTTTATCATGATAAGGTTTATCTGAATAGAACTACTAGTTTCATTGTAATATTTTATTTGTACTATATTTTCTCTAAAGTACGTGAACAAAAAAATAAATGGCAACCAAAAACGAACAAAAAAGAACAGTCTTTCTTAAAAACTCTAAACAAAAAAAGAATAAAAAAACAGTGAAAACTTAATTAAACTTAAACATTTTCAGTATTGTGATGTGATATATATATATATATATATATATATATTGTGTGTGCGCTTATGAAGATCAGTGTTGCAATATTATATTTATAATTATCTACCACAAATGGTGATAATGTTGCCATTTTATATTTAGAGCAATAATATGTTTTGTAATAATTGAGTGGCCAAATATTAATAATAGGCAGTTGGATAACTTTAATTTGTAAAAAATAAAACATTCATATTAATTTCCTTAAATAATTGTTTTTAATAAATTAGAATTTAGACAGTTTGAGTCCTTTCAGCTGAATGTATGGAGCAATATTTTTGTAAAAGTGTTTTCGCAGAAATGACTCAGGTCATTTGGGTCATTTCAGTTATTTTTATTGCGGCTGTCTTTCATGTATATTGTATTTATCAGTAAGGCACCAAGAAGATTAGGTCCTTTCAGCTAAAAAGAAAAATAATATGCCTGAACATGTGGTTTGGTACCTAGTGCCAAAAAAAATACTTATAGTGTTTTTTTCACAATTTTTTTTCTGTGGATGAAAGATCTAACATGATAGAGCACTTCGGTGCCACTAACTCATTTTCGACCATTTTGTGGATTGAGTCCTTTCTGCTAAACTACGTCCAATTAATATGTAGATACTGGCATAGTATCCTGTGTATACCTGTGCCTGTATCTACATGTTTGTCATGTTGTATATGTATGAAAGTTAGATTGTTCAAGCATTTAAACAAAAACTTGTACACCACGATTGCTTAACATAGGTCCTACGCTAAAATTAAAAAAAAAACTGGCAAAGACCTTTATGATTAATTTTTAGTAGGTAAATGTTGTGTATTTTTAACTCTTTTTTTTTGCCAAGGTACGGTGGTTTAGTAATGTATAAAAAGAATTCTAGCGTAGGTTCTAAGTTAAGCAGTCACTATAGGCTGAATTAAGTAAATATACCTAATATGATAAAATTTTAGCCAGAAAATAGTCGCGAACCAATACTAGCGGGGATATCAAGTTTTCCATGATCTCCTTAAATACATTGTTTAGTAGAGTTTATTTATAGTTGAATAATAAACTGAGTTGTTTAGTATGTTCGGTATTTTATTGCAACTCCTAATAACTTTTTATTTAGCGTAAGATTGGGATTAGAAAGCAATATCATCAAGCCTTTTTAAGGCTGTGGTAAATACATTTCCTTTAAAATTAAACCTTAAGTCTAGGTGATAAGGTCTGAAAACAATTAGGTATTATCTAATATACACCTTATAAAAAAAGGGAACTGCGGCGGTGATCCGACCTTGTCCTAAAGAGTAATAATTTAAAAATTATCCTTTCTTACAGTGGTTCCCAAAGTTGTCTGGGCTACGACTCATCTGATTTGAGTTTACAAACTCGGGACCCTTAGCAATTATAAAGGATTTTTGAAATAATAAACAGTTTTAATACAATCTTTAATAACTTAATTAAACTTAATTACATAAATAACTATATCAAAAAAGTTATTTCAATGATGAAGTTGTTTCCTATGTTTCGCCATTACAGTTTTGACATCAACTTCAACTCTAGTTACCTACTTTAAATCGCAGTGAGTTCGATAAGTCCAATTTATTTCGGTATTTAGTTTTAATGTTCACCATATTAGAAAAGGCGACCGAGCCAGCGGCCGGGCGCTGGCTCGGTCGGCTGGTTCTGTAGGCAGGGCACACTCAATATTCGCTCGCGACCCACCAGTGAGTCGCATAGTTTGGGAAACCCTGGACTAAAAAGTAGTAGTTTAAAAACTATACTACACACACTTAACTCTCCTCCTCCATTGAGCCTCCTTAAAGTCCCCCACGCAAAAAGGAGTGTTTAATGTTTGATCGCTCTGTTTGAGGGTGTGTGTGTCTGTCTGTGATAGGCACCGTAGCTCAAAAGCGGTGAAACGATTTCAATGCGGTTTCTTTATTTTATTTGAAAGCAGGTTGCTTTGCAATGGTTCATAGACATGTTTTATCAAAATCGGTTCAGTCAGTAACAAGTCAGTGTCAGTAACTGCAAAAAATAATAATTTTTAAACTTATTTTGAAGTATGAAAATATGTAAAGAAAAGACACTAGACTTGGCTGTATGCCGGCTAGACGAGGATCTCTTTGCCCTCCGTTAAGAGGAAATAAAAATGTCACTGTCACATCAATACTGTCTGTCATTGTAATCTAAATTTTCGTGCCTGATTTCATTTCGTAGGATTTTGTCAAGATTTTTGTTCATATATATTTGTTTTTTGATAGCCGATATTAATATTGTTCTGTAACTTGAAGTGAAAACATCTTATTGTCTGATAAACATGGCTACCAAAGTGGCTGTGGTTACCGGCTCAAACAAAGGAATCGGCTTTGCCATCGTCCGCGGCCTGTGCAAACGATTCACCGGCGTCGTGTTCCTCACATCCCGCAATGAAAAACGAGGGTTGAAAGCCGTGGAAGACCTCAAGAAAGAGGGTTTGAACCCTGAATATTACCAGCTAGACATTACGTCCACGAAGAGCATCGAAACTTTTCGAGATTTCATCAAAGAAAAGTATGGAGGAATCGACATTTTGGTAAACAACGCCGCGATTGCGTTCAAAACAAACGCGAAAGAGCCGGTTTCTGTGCAAGCTGAAGAAACTATATTCGTCAATTACTTCTCCTTACTGTCTACTTGCGAATTGTTGTTCCCTATCCTGAGGGACGGTGGCAGAGTTGTCAATATCTCGAGTTCTTGTGGCCATTTGAGTCACATTCCAAGTGATGTATTGAAAAAGCGATTTACGGATCCGAATTTGACGGTTGAGCAGTTGAGTGATTTGATGAGGCAGTATGTGGAAGCTGCTAAGCTGGGGACACAGCTTCCAGAGTGGGGGAACTCTTCGTATGTAGTTTCCAAAGTTGGTGTAACGGCATTGACTAAGTTACAGCAGAAAATGCTCAAGGATAGAGGTTGGTGTTATCACTAAGTGAACCTTATCTATAAGATGCATGGCTTATCAGTTGAGGTACTGCTTGAAGTATGTTGTTATGAAGGAATATACAGTATTACTTATCTAATAATATTGAGCATTCAAGTATCAATAAGTATGGAGTTCATAGATAAATGTGTATTTAATAACTGATAATCTATACTTCTATACTAATATTATAAAGCTGAAGTGTCTGTTCGTTTGGTTGATTGTACTGATCGGAGTAACTACTGGAGTGATTGCAAAAAAATATTTTCCCTTTGAATAGTTTATCCTTCATTGTCATAGGCTATGTATGTACCATGGGCGAAGCTGGGATGGACGACTAGTAGTAAATATTATTGTTAGATTTTTTAAGTATCCACTCACAGGTATCTTACTCAGTTTATCATCTGCTATTTGGCACTATAGTTCCACATAAATATTCTGGAAAGGATGGGATTAAAAAAAATCTATTTCAGAATTTTCTTTTTTTTCTTACAAATCACATCTACTTTGCAGATATAAAAGTGAATGCAGTACACCCAGGCTATGTTAACACAGACATGTCATCCCACAAGGGCCCACTTACCATAGACGAGGGTGCCCAAGCCCCATTGTTCTTGGCTCTGGATGCCCCAGACTCGGTACAAGGAGAGTATGTCTGGTACAATAAGAAGATTGTGAGCTGGACTGGTGAGCCGGCTGACGAGAAATACTGATAATGAATGGGATTCTATATTTAAAATTTGTGATTATCATTCCAACTCAAAATGTCTGTTTTTAAATGAAATGTTTACTATCTCATTACAAATTTTTCCTATTGATTGGAATTGTGCTGAGCTTTCTAATATTCTTTCTCAAATTGATGCGTTGAAAGCATTATAAGTTCCAGTTTAGTAAAACAAGGGATTAGAGGATAAGGTTTTAGCTCAGCCTTAAATATGCGAATCTTTAATTCAGTCCGTCCGCTGTGTCACTTGGGGCCAGAGCGGATTATCTGCTCATTGCTCATACTTTGGTTCAAAACATTAAGCTGCAAATGCTTCATTTCTACCTGCTGTTTTTCTTATACTCAAACCAATTTAAAAGAAAAAAAAACAATATTATACTGTTATATGTCAGGCATAATTAGTTGATTAGTTCAAAAAATACCGGCGAAGTGTGAGTCAAACTTGCGCAATGAGGGTTCCGTACAATATGCTTTGTGAACACACAGACACAATGTGCAAAAATGTTTTATTCAATTTACTAGCGCTATCTAGTGGTGTTTTAGTGAACTATTTCCCTAGGTGAACTTATTATAGTGAGTTTACAAGCAATAAACTATATATTGTAATTTTTTCGAAATTTTAGGCCCAGTCGTTTCGGAGATCAGGGGGGGTGGTCAAATTTTGCCTTCTTTCGTGAATAAAATCAAAAGTATTGATTTTACCCGAACAAAAAAAAATTTTTGAGATCCTCATAACAAGCCCTTTCATTTGATATATAACACGGTAAGGGTGCTTTTCCACCAGAGATGTGCTATGCTACGATGCTATGGATGCGTTTGATATCCACCAATCATATTATTGGTGCACATAGCTTAGCACTGGTGGAAACGGATTCAACTAAGATATGTTTTTTGTATGGAATGATGGGTGCTATGGATGCGTGCTATGGATGCGTGCTATGGATATGTGCTATGGACCATCGCGAGTGGTGTAGCTATGTATGTGCAGAGCAGAGTACCTACAGTATGCCCGCGTTTTTCACTGAAAGTAGACATGCCATCGTGGAAGCAAAAAGTTATTTTGTATCTCGCAATGTGCGAAGAAGAACTCATGGAGGAAGATGAATTGTTGTTTAGCTTTTTACTCCGACGAAGAAAACATAGATTCTGGTTACGAAATCATATTAAATATCACTCAATACACTCAGAATTCTTTACACTATTCCAAACAGCTGACGATGAGACGTTCCAGAATTCTTACAGAGTGACAAGAAGTACATTTGAATCATTACATAATTTGATCGAACCATATATCAAGAAGGAAGATACTCACTACAGAAAATGTATCAGTTCTAAGGAAAGATTAGCGGTTTGTTTAAAGTAAGTACAGTTTAATAATCAGTCATTAATAATACAGCTTTTTTATCATTTACTTAACACTAAGAATACTTTAGAAATATTAAAGAAAATAGAGAGAAATCAACGTTTCAAATTTTAAAATTAGTTAAGATTTTGTCGGTGCTGATTCTGTTAAATTGTTCGTATTTTCTTGAATGCTTTGCGGTTCTGAAACTGGCAGTGTCTGTGGCGGTATCATGTTCGTATTTTCTTGAATGCTTTGCGGTTCTGAAACTGGCAGTGTCTGTGGCGGTATCATGTACGTATTTTCTTGAATGCTTTGCGGTTCTGAAACTGGCAGTGTCTGTGGCGGTATCATGTTCGTATTTTCTTGAATGCTTTGCGGTTCAGAAAAAGGCATCATCTCAAACTGTTGGGAATTGCTAATATTTTGTTGTGAGCTTGATTCACCAGTGTTTGTGTAATAACCATAGGTATGCTGACTATAGAGATGCGAATCTTCGGCTTCTGCTACTGCGTTGAAACAACTTCTTTTTACTCGTGCTTGTAAGTAACCGGGAAATTTCTTAGTGGTTTTCGCCAGCGACAAGAAAAAGTGGTCTATTTCATCATAATCATCTTTTGCACTACTTAGCATTTCCTTTAATTCAATGCGTTGTTGTTGGTGTCGTTTTTGGTTTTCTCGATGAAGTTGCAGTAACTCTGTTAAGTCACTTCTTTTCTTCTTAGAAGGTGGTGGTATCGATTCCATCAAATTGGCAGTTTCTTCTTGTTCCGAGTTCAACAAAAGATCTTCAAATTGGTTTTGATCTAGGCTTTTATCTGATAGCACTGAACTTTGCGTAGAATCATCATTATTTCTCTCATCAGTTGTAGATGTTTCGTCGCCATAGTTTGATGTCCGATCTCTATTTGCCATATAAGGCAAAAGAAACTCCATGTGTTTTTCATACTTCCATTCTTTTTTTTTAGTTGCAGCTTGTCCACTTTTTTTGGATTTTATCCTCTTCAATACTTCGCGGTGGCTGTCTCGCAACTGTTTCCACCGATTTTTCGCGGTTTTACCTAAAAGAATACGGGTGGTAATAAGTAAAAAAAACATTGAATTTTCATATTTATCAAAATCATATCTCTTTTTTCAGGTATTTAGCAACGGGTCTCTCATTTACGAAATTGGCAGAAAATTTCAGAATTGGAATATCAACCGTGTCGAAAATTATTGATGAAGTTTGCACGGCCCTATGGAATATACTGCAGCCTCTTGTTATGCCAGAACCTTCTGAAAATGATTGGAGAAGAATTGCAAAAGAATTTGAAGATCTATGGCAATTCAAGAATTGTTTGGGGGCTCTTGACGGAAAACATGTTTACATCACGTGTCCTGCAAATACAGGATCCTCTTTTTTCAATTATAAACATCGATTTTCCATTGTCCTTATGTGTTTAGCTGACGCTAAGAGAAAAATTATAATGATTGACGTAGGGTCAATGGGCAGATTTAGTGATGGAGGCATATTCAATGACAGTAGTTTTGGAAGACGTCTGCGAGAAAAGAGACTGAATATTCCTCAACCCGAACCATTATATGAAGGTGGAGAACCAGTACCTTTTGTTTTCATAGGTGATGAAGCTTTCCCTTTGATGGAAAATTTTATGCGACCATACCCACGTGATCAATTAGATCCACAAAAGCGCATATTTAATTACAGATTATCAAGGGCCCGTCGCATAGTCGAAGCAACATTTGGTGTACTAGCGCGGAAATGGTACGTGTATCGCAAAGATTTCGAGTGCAAAGTGGAAACAGTAGATAAAGTCGTAAAAGCATCGTGTGTGTTGCATAATTATTTAATTCAAACAGAAATTGATTACCTTAGTGGTTCTACTACAAGTGATACCTCAATATTTACTAATCTTAGTTACAACAATGACATATCAAATTTTGGAAGTTATCAAGTTAGAGATATATATTGCTCGTACTTCAATAACGAGGGAAGGGTGTCATGGCAAGACACTCGAATTTCATCTCGACTCGCTCAAAGAAATTAATATACCTCCTGAATGACAAATATTCAAATATTGCGTTTAAATAGTTGTTAACAACCTACCTACTACCGAAATACCTACCTACATATGTAATTAAATAAAAGTGTGTATACTTACTGTCTTTAAAATTAGTTTCTTTCACAATTATCTCCCACGCTGCATCCCTTGTTTCATTACATTTGTACGTGTCTAACTTAGTATCCCAAAGGCAGGGGTATTTTTTGACCGCGTCTATTAGCTTTTCATCCATTTTATTTAATTCAGTTGCCGCCTTCTTCCTTAAACTTTACGAAATGAACTAAACGAGTCGCCGGCACAGCGCGGCAGGACGCGTGTGCGCCTCTCCCCTCACCGCGCCGCCCCCCCGTCGTTTCCCTACTATCGATACATAGCATAGCTCGAGATACGCATCTTTCTCGCACAGCTACTTTGCGGCGGCGCATCTTCGTAGCGCATCTTCCTCGCACAGCTACCTAGCGTAGTATTGGTGGAAACGGTCACATATTTTCGTAGCGTAGATATCACATCTTCGCAGCATAGCTGCATAGCACATCTCTGGTGGAAAAGGACCCTAAGGTTTGCAAAACTTTTTTTTAACATTTTCTATTTGGACCCCCTAAACTGACCCTTATTTTTAAAAAAAATCTTTATTTACTTTGCACATCCGTGTTTGGGTCATAGGTTTACACCATCTTGCCAAATTTCATCTAATTTGGTTCAGTAGATTCGGAGAAAATCGACTGTGACAGACGGAGGGACGGACAGACAGACGCACGAGTGATCCTATATGGGTTCCGTTTTTCATTTTTTGTACGGTACCCTAAAAATCAAAAAATATTGTACACATTTTTCTTTTGTTTTTTAATAAATTATAAAGATAAAGCGCATCAAAGTCCATGATTGTTTCATCATAGTTTTCTAATAAGTATATGAAATTGTGACATCCCACAGATTTCAGGCTATATCTTGTATAGCTTTTGTTCAATTAACAAAAGAAATATATGTCCTATATTTTATGAAGAAGAAATTTGGCTGGCTTTTAAAATAGGCTAGCTTCCTAAAAAAAATAGCTAAGCTAGACTATTTTAAAATAACTAATTTAGATGTTGTAGTGAATGTACACAAACATAAGGTGTATGCTGAACATGCCACTAATCATAAGCAGAGAATATGCAATTAAAAATATGATATATAATAAAAGATAATTTTTGTTAAAACTTATTTATTGTATTTTTTATTCATTTAAAATAATTATATCCTATAGTAGGCAATTAATATATTTCCTTAATATTACATTTTTCAAAATATTGACATTAAAGCTCTTGAGCACAGATATCAAACACAATAGTATTTTTGTATAATTTGTTTCGTGAGTTATCTAAACAAGTATTTATTCTGCATGTTTATTTTTATTGAAAACATATATTTAAAGAAGTATATCAACTGTAAAACATTTTCTTACAATTTTGTAAGACCTTTTACTTTACGTATAAACAAAAAATTCTCCATCTCTTCATTTATAAAACAATATTTGTCTTATTTTTTAATAAATTCAACCTAAAAGCTGCCATCTTCACACCATATATAATTTTTAATACTCTTTTGCTTAAAACTAAAATTAATTAAGATACTGGAAGGATGCCTAAACATTAAGGCATGATTATCTAACTATAAAAATATATGCCATTTACTGAGCACCAAAGATCTCATGATTTGTCCATTACATACCTGAAAAGAAATAAAGAAAACATTATTCCTTGATTCAAGCGTGATAAGTTTTGAAAACCTATTTGTTATTAACACAGATATTAAAAAGTAAATAAATATATAGGAACATATCACACTCATTGAGAACTAAAAACTCGTGTCGCGGGATACTAACTCAGCGATACTATATTTTATAGTAGATACATAGATAAACAGGATCCTTAGGAATAAAGCGGTGAAACTCTTTAGTACGGGCAGCTGAAGTAATAACATAGACAGTCAGTAGCACAAACTACGAAGAAGGAGGTACTATTACTAGTATCAGACGACCCACTGCCTTATGTTTTCTCTAGGCAATAAAGATCATAGACAAATAAGGGAGTGAGGGTGGAAATGAAAAAAATGCCATACAATTACGTTTGAGTTTCTATTGGGGGCCACAAATTCAAGCTCAATTGACGTGTGTTCTATGCCCTAAAAACCGTAAAGGCAGTTTTTCTGCAGTGGTCAGTAGTCTTTGGATGGCTGTCCTAGTAAGAAAACTAGTCACATCAACGTTCAGCCATCAGCAGATGCGGTATAGCATCATCAATGCACACGTCTCCAAGGAAGCCCACAACACATCCTCGTGGAACAAAGCGGTGAAACTCCTCAACAAAGGAAGCTGAAGTAGTAACATAGCCAGTCTGCAGTTTTCAGAGAACTGTCTTTACAGAGTAAGAAGAGTCTACTCACATCAACGTTCCGCCATCAGCAGATGCGGTATAGCATCATCAATGCACATGTCTCCAAGGAAGCCTACAAAGAACACATCTTCCAGGGACGAAGTGAAACTCCTCACTACAGGCAGCTTAGTAACAGCCAGTCTGTGGTCTTTAGAGTTGTCCTAGCAAGAAAACTCTACTCACATCAACGTTCCGCCATCAGCAGATGCGGTATAGCATCATCGATGCACACGTCTCCAAGGAAGCCCACAAAGAAAACATCCTCCAAGAAAGAAGCGGTAAAACTCCTTAGTAGAGGCACTTGAAGTAGTAATACAGCCAGTCTGTAGTCTTTGGAGAGCTGTAAGAAAACACTACTCACATCAACGTTCCGCCATCAGCAGATGCGGTATAGCATCATCGATGCACACGTCTCCAAGGAAGCCCACGAAGAATACATCCTCCAGGAAAGAAGCGGTAAAACTCCTCAACACAGGCAGCTGGAGTAGTAACGTAGCCAGTCTATCGTCGTCAGGCTGGCAAGAAGCCTTGAGAGAGCGCAGGGCTCTCACTTGGTAGTCCTGCAGCTTGCGCGTCAGGAAGTCTGGCACACCATCTAGAAGACCAGAAAAGTTTAAAGTTATCATCACAAGCACAGCGAAAAGTGGCCAAAAGTGGTGTTACGCATTTACGTCATAAAACGGCCACTTGAGACAAAAACGCAAACAAAAGTTTCGCATTCTCACTTAAAATTGTATACAGTAACAGGGCTATCTAGAGATTCGTAGAACATAATTTTAAATGGTGTCTTTGTTTTCGTTTATTTTTTTTAAGGGTGGGACTGGCCCCTAAAATTCATGTTAAGTAATTAAAACCAGATGAAATATTAGCAAGATGCTTAAAGATTATTTGCATGTTATGATTCCAAGATCAAACTTACGTGGACCAATACGGAACTTGCACACAATTTTTTTTTATTGTCCTATGAAAAGAGCTCTCAAAAATAGAAATAACAGTGAAAAAATCATCTTGATAACCCAAAAACTCTTTGAGATATAAGGATTTGAAAATTCAAGTTTTTCGTCTCGGCCTAAACGTCCTTAAGTAAAAACAACTGACTAGTGACGTCACTCCTTTAGCAATTTATATGCGTGTTGTTAGTCAGCTTTGTTTGTCAGCTATGTTAAATATTGCGTTTAGGGAAATGGCTTCATAACAATAATTGCTATAAATTTAAAGAGCTATTTCGTAGTAATATAAGATTTTTGAAATTTTCAAATATTTGAAACAAACTTTTCTAAGCAATCTTAACCAAAGTTAATGTATCGATATCGGACTGAAAGTGTCCTTAACAGATTTTTCCAGCTAGATGCTTATATAATCAGAAATAGTTTTTAAAATGTACTCTTCATGCGAGTTGCCCATTTAAAAAAATATTTCTCTGTTGGATATTTACGTTGTCTCTGAGTGCCATAGGCAAAGTATGTACACGGGCGAAACCGGGGCGGACTGCTAGTCTTAGTCACCATATCGCCTAACATTACATGGCAGGGCGACCCAGCCAGTCGTTATTATTTAGTTACCTGGTGAGAACAGACAGAGAGCACGAAGGTACGCGTGTTCCCTCTCGCTCACTCGCAGCTGTTCCATGTTGGTGAGGAACTGCTGCAAGCGAGACAGCATGCTGCTCACTTCGGCCACACGTTCGTCGGAGTAGTCTGCTGTGGTTATCTGCTGAAAAAAACATTTTCTAGGTTAGTTATATCACATTTACACTCCTAAGACGGGTTGGAGAGGTCTACAATAAGCTTTGTTCAGCTTGTGCTTCCCTAAGTCGCCTACGACATACACGGGAAGACTTGGAGTATATATGGTAGAAAGCTGATAGTGCTTGCGAAAACTTCGCGAGCCCGAGTAAAGACCAAGACGAGCTGGCCCATTCATGCTACTATCAAAAGTGATTTTCGCCAGTAGCGTGGCGCTACCACAGCTAAATGATTGGTATAATAAAGTGACCATCTATAATCTATAAAGCGTGTAATACCCTGAGTATTACACGCTTTATAGATTATAGATGGTCATGGTTAATATAATTATACCTCTGGTTGTGACAGCTCCGAGCGATCCAGAGTATCGTTGGTCCCTCTCTCCCGGAGGACGGTCTGCAGGTGGCTGACCATCAGAGGCAGCAGGCTGCTGAGGGACAGCGCCTGCGAGAACTTCGCGAGCCCGAGGACAAATAGCTCGGGCCAGCATTTTTTGAGGAGGGTCACTTGGATTTCGACACTGTAAAGAAAAACATTTGATGAGATTTTAAAAAAAGATGAGCGTTATCTTACAGTATGACTTTCTAATAGATTTTGGCGTTATTATGAAATATTTCGATTTTTATGTTGGTCACTCTCATCATCAATGGGCATGTTAACAAAATTTTTTTTCATGTTGCTATGTAAAGACCTGCCAAAAATAAACACAATAGTGACAGAAATACATTTCTAAACAAAAACTCCTTCGGTTATAAAAATTTCAAAGACATGTTTTAAGACGTAAATTTTTAGACGTGAAAACGCGCCGCTGAAATGCCTACATATTTGTGACGTCACAAGCTTGTATTTTGTATGGGTGGCGTGAGAACTTTGTTTGGTAGCTATACGAAATATTTCGTTTATGGTGATGGTTTCATAATAAAAGTTGCTATAAATTTTGCAGACTAAAATACAGTATAATTGTAATGAAAGATTTTCATACTTTAAAAAATGGTCCTATTCACCCAACTTTAAAGAAGATCAAATTAAAAGTGTTCTTTATAGTGTTTTAGATAGAAATTAGTCTCATTAGTATTAAATTTTATATAATCTTTACTAGAGATTAGAAACTAGATTACTAGAAAATACTAGACAAATGTCAACTTAGTCTACCTGCGACCACGAACACTGTAAAGTGCTCGAAACGTTAGGTGTATAAATAATGTAATAAACGCGATAAAAACCGTATTAAAGTAATTTTATTTAAACCCCCAATGATTGAAAGCAAAGTAAAAGGAGGTGCGGCGTAACCATAGCCAGAAGTTGAAGGAGTCTGGTGTATTAAGTATGGTTTTGATATACAGTTACTCACGGCGGCGATTGTTTCAACTAGCACCCAGCGCGCTGTGGCTGCCAGCAGTCTAACTCCAGCCTCGTCTCGTTTTCACAGCTCAGAACTATCGAGTTCTGAATATTGGTAGGGTTTCCATATAAGCAGCGTCGCACACGGCCTTGCAGATGTGAGAGCCAAGGGGGAGGCAGCCACAGTAGGAGCGGAGGAGAGGCAGCCAAAGTAGGGGCGGAGGGGAGGCAGCCAAAGCAGGGGCGGAGGAGAGGCAGTCAAAGTAGGGGCGGAGGGGAGGCAGTCAAAGTAGGGGCGGAGGGGAGGCAGTCAAAGTAGGGGCGGAGTGGAGGCAGCCACAGCTAAAGTCTATATTATCAGTGTGCTAGCTGGTGATGTAGTGACTCACGGCAGTTGAGCGGCAGCAGGCACGGCGAGCAGCCAGCGGGCGGTAGCGGCTAGCAACCTGGCGCCGGCCTCGCACACGGCGTGCAGGCGCAGGTGCGGGGGCGCGGGGGGCGGCAGCGACAGCGACAGCTGCTGCGACTCCGCCGTGCTCAGGATGTTGCCGTCGTCCACTGGAATAAATAAATAAATATAAACGGACAAATCACACAGATTGAGCTAGCCCCAAAGTAAGTTCTTAAATAAGACTTGTGTTATAGGATACAAACCCAACGATACAATATTTTATAACAAATACATATATAGATAAACATCCAATACCCAGGTCAATCTGAAAAAGATATTTTTCATATTGACCTGCAGGCCTATTTGCAAACTTTTGACAACTACGGTGTCCATCCTTTTCATAGTAACTTTAATATTTATTACGGCTTCGGTATGAATGACTATTTTTATTTATGATATGAAAACCGTAATGGATGCTCAAGTGACAGTCAAATCGTTGTACACCGAGTTAGCAAATCGGCCTGCTGACTGGGGATCGAACCCGGGACCATCCGTGTCACAGGCAACCTCTAACTCGTGGCGTGTTGACCGTTGCGCCACGAATCTCGAATCTGACAATTCATCTTAATGACATGTCATATTTTTTTTTTACGGACAAATCACACAGATTGAGCTAGCCCCAAATTAAGTTCTACAGGTTATTCTTCTCCTTCCTCGGTTTTCCCTATTTATGTTTGGGTCTGTATGTCAGCTTTCTCGAAAATTTATACAAATTACTCTTATCTCATCTATATCATATCATCATCATATAGATTTGACTGTTTGTTTGTTTGTTCGACAAACAAAGAAAGACCACCACCACCAAAGGGTTGGGACCACATGATACTGGTAATAGGTCATATTACTAAAAGCTGTGTGCGGTCTGAGTGCCACATACAGCAAAATAAATGGTTTGACACTGACAGGTATGTACTTGTCGATGTCAAAGTCGCAAATAATTTGTAAAATTATACAATTATTTTGGGGGTTTTGTGGTGGGGAGTCAAGGGGTACAGTTGAAGTTTGCCTTAGACAATTTAGCAAATTGATTTTAGTGGACATTATAATATGAAATTGGTGTAGTTTGGTGTTATAAATGCTCGTGCTCAGGAACAATTTGTGAAATAGTTAAAGTGGACTGATAAATGGACTCGTATAGATTTGCCGCCCCAAGCTGCCACGAGGCGTCAAAGAACATACGCCATCTTTGATGCTACTTGGAAAAACTTTACCGTACAACACCAATACTTAGTATCTCATTATACTGGACATTGGAAGAATCACTGAAATTTCGGTGGAAGCCATAATATAAAACAGAAGAAGAAGAATTATTTTGATTTTAAAATACACCTATGAGTATAAAAATACATATATAACTGCATTTGTGCTGCGTATTCGGATGTAAAATAAAGGCAATTTTTAGTGCTTTTGACATACTTTTCAACGTCAAACATTTGTTGACTGTCTCTGCTAATGTTGCCCTCTGGCGGGAGAACGTTGCAGAAACATGTTCCAAAAATAATAAACCTATGTACCTATATTGAAATTGTAACATGAAAACAGAAAAAAAGAAAGAAAAAGACAATAAGGAATTCGTAATATAAATATATTATATATATTCGTATTCATATAAAGCCCTTCAGGCGAGTAGGCGATCAAAACTGTTGATAAGAGTTTCTTTCGGCGTTTCTTCTCTGCAGTGGTCGGTTCCGAAACGCTTGTAGTCTGTAGCTTTTGAACAATCAATAAATACATATTATCTAATAAGATAATTTTAAATGTGATATGACGTGAAAAAGTGCCTGCAAAGGCCTTTTTTCTGAATAAACGTTATGATTTTGATTTTGCAGTATTATCTCCTATTAAAATAAAACATTACGTACCGTCGTGCAGCGGCGTGTCGGCGAGGTGCGGCGCCGGCGGCACGTCGGCCGGCGTGGCGCCCGTGTACGCCGACAGGTACTCGTTGATGGCACCTGCCCATTCATTCATTATTAGTAAACGGGTTGATCACATAAGAAAGAAGAAACAAAAAATATTTATTTGATATTGCACAAACATGGTACATATACCAAAATGGCCTCATGGCCTCCTCTCAGCATAAGTTGTGGCCTTCTGACCACAGCGCTGGTCTTCCGAGGAGACCAGTTAAGCAAAATAAAATTTTAAATCTAATACAAAAGTCACATACAAAAAATTTAAACAAGCATCTAGGGTGGCGCCATATTAATTTTATCTCATATTCTGTTTGTAAGAAAACAAATTCACATGGAAATAAAATAAATGTTAAATTAATAATAACAGGATATTAAAACCGCTGCAATTTTACAATTTTTGAACACTTAAAACATATTCCTTGAATTTAATTTAAAAAGTTTTAACTGTCAAATATTTTCTAATAGGAGGTGGGATGTTATTCCAGTAACTAGTTGCAGCATATCTAAAACTGCCTCTAAATGCAGCCGTCTTATTTTCCATTCCATTCCATCAGGTCTTGTTTGGCCTACACTCTCTGCGCTGGCCAGACGGGTTGGACAGGTCTTTTTGATGTTTGTAAGCTTTGTTTAGCTTGTGATCCAGTTGTAGAGTCACCTTTTACGACATCCACGGGAAGACTTGGAGTGGTCCTATTCTACTCTGCCGGGAACCACACGGCAGTGCAAATAAAACCGTATTAAGACTTAATTATTATTTAAAGGTTAAAAATAAAGTAAATAAAAATAAAATAAAGGTTAAATTCTTACCAAACTGTCCCATCTTGAAGAGGTTCTTGGCCAGCTGTGTCTGCAGCATCAGGTGCTGCCGTCGCGCGCCTTCTATGTCTGCGTTGCCAGGATTCAAGTATGGCGACACTGAAACACATCGCATTTGTCAAAAAATCGATTTAGGGTATGATTAATAAAGCCTGAAAATTGATTTGATTCGTCAAGCTAATTTTTGTCACCCATTTTTGTATAAGTTTGGCAAATAACGTTTGACAAACTTAGTGACAAAAATTAGCTTGACAAAAAAGCCTGAAAATTGATTCGTCAAGCTACTTCGGTAGTTGCCTAATGTTAAGATTATATAAAATTTGTTTCCAATTATACTAATTTCTATCTAAAAACACCATAAAGAACACTTTTTATTCGATATCGATTCGTTATGTGAGCTTCTTTAAAGCATAGGACCATTTTTAAAAGTATGAAAATCTTTTATTAAAATTATACTGTATTGTAGTCCGCTAAATTTATAGCAACTTTTATTGTGAAACCATTACCACAAACGAAATATTTCGTATAGCTACCCAACAAAGTTCTCACGCCACCCATACAAAATACAAAGTTGTGACGTCACAAATATGTAGGCAAATCTGCAGTGAGTTTTCACGTCTAAAAACATGTGTCTTTAAAACTTTTAGTTTTTTGCTCAGAAATGTATTTCTGTCACTATTGTGTTTATTTTTGGCAGGTCTTTACATAGCAACATGAAAAAATTTTTAGTCAACATGCCAATTTTTGTCACCCATTTTTGTATAAGTTAGTCAAACGTTAATAAGGTTTTGTTTCGCCAAACCATGTAAAAGTTTCTGATTCGACGAGTCTACGAGAAAAATTCTATTCATTTATTTATTTTATTTAAAAACTTATTGAGCCTAAAAAGCTACAGTAGGTGGACTTAATGCTAAGAGCATTCTCTCTATTCTAACAAGTATATTTGTTAAATGTATGTGTAGACTTATAACTGTTATGTATTATGCCCTTCTGGCACGTAGGGACCAATACTGAACTGAGTTTCTTTCGGCGTATTCTTCTCAGCAGTGGTCTTTTCGAAAGGCTAGTAGTTTTTCGATTTTGCAAAAAAAAATAAATATAACAAGATAAATGACGTTCAAAAAGTGATATATGAGATCCAAAATTTGAATAAAAGTCTGTTGGTATTTTCAATTTGTCAAACGTTAATAAGTTCTGATAAGGTAATTTGAGTACCTAAAACCTGATTATTTTTAAATGATAGAATATAGTTTTAGTTTTCTTGTAATCTACAAGCTATTCCGAACGGTTCCGAAAAACTCTGACACAAGGGTGTGCATGGTCGACTGACCGTGTCACTTACAAGAAATGATGATGATGATGAATATTCTCGCGACCGAATGGCACACCACTGCGCGCACAAAACGAGCAAGGCAATTACCTGGTTTGCCTGAACTGAACGCGTATTACCTGGATTGCCTTTGTTGAAGGCGACTGCAGCTGCGAGTGCAAAGTTGATAGCTGGGGCTGCCGGCGACACCGCCCCAAAGGCATCTGTGGGTTCCTCTTTTGGGTTGATCTGCTAGAGTGATAAAAATATTTCATACATTGTTGCAAGTGATTCATGGTTGTGATTACGACGCATGCACTCATGTCTTTTCTTAAAATAAAAAATAATAATATTTTTTTTTATTTCATTCAAAGAAAAAGCAGGAATACATTTTTTTAAGTATTTTTCTTTCTTTAAAATAAACAACAACAACTAAAAAGAACAATTCTAAATAAAACAGTCTTTCATATTTTTGGACACTTTCCACACTGGCCACAGACGGATTGGACAGGTCTTTTTGATTGCTTGAAATTTGCTTGATTTTTATAAGCTTTGTTTAGCTTGTGTTCCCTAAGTCGCCTTCTACGACATCCACGGGAAGACTCGGTCCTATTCTACTCTGCCGGGAACCACACGGCTTCAGGATACTTGCCTTATGGCGACCTCTAAATTCGCCACAAGAACTTACTCAACTGTGAATATGGAGACACAACAAATAAATAGAAGACTTCTCACAACATGGCGCTGAACAATCTTTAAGGGGGCACCCTAGGCACAGTAGCGACGCCAATCATTTTATTCCTAATACTTTACAAATAGAAAGAAATTCAATAATGTAAATCATATAAGCACTAGTAAATAACCTGAAGTATTTTTGGAATAATGTTTTAATATTATGAGAATTAGTCATTAAGAGAAAACATGATTACGAAGTAATTTGAAAACGTGATATGACGTTTATTGATAATTACGCCAAAAACGGCCGTTTTTGGCGGTAATCTGATTCTCATAATTCTCACTGATTCTGATAATATTAAACATGATTCCAAAAATACTTCAGGTTATTTACTAGTGCTTATATGATTTACATTCTTGAATTTCTTTCTATTTGTAAAGTATTACGAATAAAATGATTGGCGTCGCTACTGTGCCTAGTGTGCGGCCTTAAACGTGCAAACAAAGTTTCTTCGAATCTCGACATAAGACCTCCGACAGAACTCAGTTGGAGCCGTACGGTTCCTTGGGCTTCTCCCCTTTGTGGCGGTCGAGCATACCACCTCGTTCCCGCTACAGCCTATCAATCATAACAAAGGTGGTACCTGAGCATTTTGCGCTTGCCCAGCCAAGCCCAGCAGTTTGGAGTAGGCCGCTTGCCGGTCGTGCATGGCCCCCTCCCTCTCCCCCTTCACCTTGTCCACTATGGGCTTCCGTTCATGCTGAACCGCTGTAAACACATTTCAAGAATTACTGTTCATCGATATTCTCCTTAATATAGATAATGCGGAACTTGCCTACCTTTTTTTCTTTATCCTATGAAAAGAGCTCTCAAAAATAGACACAACAGTGAAAAAATCAACTTGATAACCTTGACGAGCTCCGTGGCGCAGCGGTCATCACGCCTGCCTGCGACACGGATGGTCCCGGGTTCGAGCCCCGGTCAGGTCAAGATGGAAAACGATCTTTTTCAGATTGACTTGGATCTTGGATGTTAATCTATATATGTATTTGTTATAAAATATAGTATCGTTGAGTTAGTATCCCATAACACAAGTCTTTCATTAGAACTTACTTTGCGGCTAGCTCAATCTGTGTGATTTGTCCGTATATATTTATTATTTATTTATTTACATTTATAACCCAAAAAGTCTTTGAGATATAAGAGTTTCAAAGTTAAAATTTTTCCTCTCGCCCTTACGTAGAAAAAACAACTGACTAGTGACGTCACCCCTTTTGCATTTAGTATGCGTGACGCGAGGATTTTGTTTCTTAGCTATATCAAGCTATGTTAAGGGGGAACAGTAGGCACAGTAGCGACGCCAATCATTTTATTCCTAATACTTTACAAATAGAAAGAAATTCAAGAATATAAACAATACAAGCCTTAGTAAATAACCTGAAGTATTTTTGGAATCATGTTTATTACTATCGGAATCAGTGAGAATTATGAGAATCTGATTACCGCCAAAAACGGCCGTTTTTGGCGGTTATCACTTTTTCTCTCAATGACTGATTCTCATAATATCAAAACATGATTCCAAAAATACTTCAGGTTATTTACTAAGACTTGTATTGTTTATATTCTTGAATTCCTTTCTATTTGTAAAGTATTAGGAATAAAATGATTGGCGTCGCTACTGTGCCTATTGTTCCCCCTTAAATATTGCGTCTATGGAAATGACTTCATAACAGAAGTTGCTTTAAATTTTGAAGGCTATTTCATTGTAATATTTGATTTTTGAAATGTTCATACTTTTGAATTGGACTTTTTAACCAAAGTTAATGTATTGTTGTAAGACTAAAAGTTTCCTTAACAGTTTTTTCCAGCTAGATGGTTATATAACCAGAAATAAATTTTCAAAATCTACTCTTCATGCAAGTTCCCCACTGTTCACTGAGATGGCCAATCTTTTTAAGTAGATAATAATTTTTAAGAATTTTCCTAACATAACCTATAAAAATACATTTTGTTTTAGTTTTGATATACCAAATATTTCAATTTGTCTGAAAATTCATCATCATCAGGTCTTTATTAGTCTCCACTGCAGGAGCACGACCCTCTCTGTACTGCCAGAGCAGTAAGAGGATTTGGCCTACACTCTCCACGCTGGCCAGACGGACTGGAGAGGAAAATTAAAAAATAAAAATTTCTTTGAAGTCAAAAGTACATGCTCGGTTTTGCTTAGTCACCTTGCAGTTCATGCTGCCGCGGCATTTGTAATTTGAGTCACCTTAATATTACTTACAGCGGCAATAATAAAATGAGTCTTGTTAAATTTACTCACAGTCGCTTCTCATGCCGCAATTGAAGCATTTCTGCAGGCGGCAATACCGTTTCAAGCTGCCGCGGTAATGGTAGCCTAGCGTTTTGCTGAGCGCTTGAAGAATCTGAATACTTCTCTTTGATTTGTATTTTAATGGTAATTTGAGACGTGTCAATTTTACTCACAGTCGCTTCTCATGCCGCAAGCGAGGCATTTCTGCAGGCGGCAATACTGGCAGCGGTTGCGGTGGTGCTTGGTCACCTCGCAGTTCATGCTGCCGCGGCATTGGTAGCCCAGCTTCTTGCGGATGGACCGCTTGAAGAAGCCTTTGCATCCTGAAATTATAGATACAATTACTTCATTGGTTTTCGCCTAGCGTGGCCGGTGCTTGAGCGGCACAAAGGAGTGACGGAGATGAATTTGCTCTGCTGGTTGTGTGGAGTTTCACGTAAGAAACTTCTTTATTCCTGGCAGTCTTCACATAGCGGACAACTTACGTTGTCACGTTTTACGAAAACCGGCAATTACGTTAGTTTAATTTTTTCTCCTTAT
This sequence comes from Rhodophaea formosa, assembly GCA_963082605.1. Lineage (NCBI taxonomy): Eukaryota > Metazoa > Arthropoda > Insecta > Lepidoptera > Pyralidae > Rhodophaea > Rhodophaea formosa. The sequence continues at coordinate 12,386,162 of OY720228.1, read as the reverse complement.
GTCATGGACAGTTCTCCCAAAAAAATACACATCGGCGAAAAAAATGCCGCGTTAAGCCAAAAACTCTTAGTCTTTTTAGACAGATTTTGATGTAGTATGAAACATTTTTAAAAAAGACGCATTTATCATGGCCAAATACATCATCATCATCTAAGCCACAAGAAGTCCACTGCTGGACATAGGCCTCCCCTAAGGATTTCCAATATGACCGGTTAGAAGCGGCCTGAAAAATATATACAAATATTTAAAAAATATAAAATACATATATAAATAAAATACATATCGGTAACAAATGTCTGGCTATGCATGCCGCCTCCGCCTGGCCCCAGCGGACAGGTGAAACTCAAAAAAAGCTGGCTTGATGTCGTTAGGGAGGATATGCGAGCTAATGGTCTCACAAAATCAAAGTCAAAACGTTTATTCAGAAAATAGGCCTTTGCAGGCACTTTTTCACGTCATATCACATATCACAACCAAGGATGCCGAAGACCGTGCGAAGTGGAGAAGAAAAAGCAGGAAAGTGGACCCCGGGCTCCAAAGCACTCCAGCTGAGGAGCCAACCGGTAAAACGCTTAAATAAGAGACTTCACTAGCTCTCACCCGCGAATGCAATCGCTTTAGGGACAAAACACAAGCAGCAATTTAAAAAATAAAAGTCTCGACGCCCGATTTTTGCAGTTTACATCCGCCAAATTAATTTATTGCTAACGTCACATAGCACACTCCGGGGAAGAAAACGGATCAAATGATACCTCACACTTCAAAATCGGTTAAGCCCTTTAAGCTACAGGAGGCCACTGAACAGACATACTTGCATAGTTACATACACACGCGCGAAAAAGAATACTCGTAATTCGAAAAAACTCGAATACACCTTTGGGGTGGCTCAATTTGGTAAAAATATTGGTAAAATTTTAGAGTTAGAAAGCAGTGAATTTATATTTGATTGTTTTTCGTGTGTGGGGTCAAATTTTTCAAGCTGCCTAAAGGCATCTGATATAGCTTCACAAGTGCCATCAATGAGAGCCGGGCCCAAAGGCGGGACATGCCTTCCGAAGCACGGAGGACCTCAAGATGTGTTTATGGCACTTGCGGTCACCCATCCAAGAGGAGACTGCGCCTGGGGTTGCTTAACATGCAACAGCGCTAATAATGCTCACGCCCACTAGGCCATCGGCTTCTGAATTGGTAACCACACAATACTTTTCAAGTAAAAAGAATATCAACCTTCAAACATAAGCAAGATGTTATGTTGCACATATCCATAACAATAGCCCTCAAACAAATAAAGCGACGCTACAAGTTGAACAATGAACACAAGCAATACTTGTGTCATCAACATAGTTGAATCACCTCACCGTGTCTGTCTGAAGGCGTGTTTGGCAAAGAGGTAGGTTATATTTGAAGTTAAAACTAGAGTCCGAACGAGATAAAATATTTTTTGATTAAAACTAACGTGAGATGTTAACATTATTTTGGGCAAAATATCTTGTTTCGGCAAAATATCCTGTTTCGCCAAACTATGTATCCTACTTTTGCAAAATATCCTGTTTCGGCAAAATATCTTGTCTCTTATTAATACGTAAAATACGGGTCACTCACGTGCGGACTGGGACGACTTCGTGCGCGCGTCTCGGTTCACATTCGCCCTGAGGAAGATCTCCGGATGAGGTTGAAACATGTCGGCCTGTAGCTGCTGACATCATACGTGAGTGACCCGTATTTTACATATTAATAAGAGACAAGATATTTTGCCGAAACAGGATATTTTGCAGAAATAGGATACATAGTTTGGCGAAACAGGATATTTTGCCGAAACAAGATATTTTCCCAAGCAGGATGGTATTTTGCCCAAACCGAAAACGAACCTTCAATTTGATTGTCAGTTCCAAATCCGAAACTTATGTAAAATAAATTAACTTCATTTTACACATAATGTAGAGGTGAATTATACAAAAACTAGCTGTAACCCACGGCTTCGCCCGCGTAATATATAGCCTATCTCCTTCTCGGTACCCTAACTTATGTGTATGCAAAATTTTATGATGATCGGTTCAGTAGATATGGCGTGAAAGCGTAACAAACAAACAAACAAACTCACTTTCACATTTATAATATTAGTTAGGATAGGATTAGGATATATAAGTTGGGATGGGATATCATTTAGTGGGCGGCAAGCTACTGCTAAGTCAAAACATATTATAGGCCCATTAAAAGGCTGACTATTGACGCGTGTGTCATGTGTGTGTGTGACCAATCACGTATATTTCAACGAAGCCGAAAGTTTGGCCGATTTTATGTTTTGATGAGCTCCGTGGCGCAGCGGTCAACACGCCAGCCTGCGACACGGGGGTTCCGGGTTCAATCCCCGGTCAGGTCATGATGGAAAACGATCTTTTTCAGTATGACCTGGGTCTTGGATGTTTATCTATATAAGTATTTATTATAAAATATAGTATCGTTGAGTTAGTATCCTGCGACACAAGTTCACAACTTACTGTGGGGCTGCCTCAATTTGTGTGATATGTATTTATTCTTAAAAGGCCGGCAAAACGCTCTTGTGTTGTAGTTGTCCAAGGGCGGCGATGATCATCTCATTTGCCATCCTAATTAAAAAAATAAATAAATAATAGCTGTCGCCGAAACAATTATTTTTTTGCCGAAACCAAATCTTCAGACAGTTTCTAGGAAGAACATTTAATTTGGTTATAAGAACCCTAATATAATCTTAAGAGACCTTCTCGCCTAGGTCAATCATTCTCAAAGTGTGCTTCGCAGATCCTATTCACAGGTTCCACAGGAAGTGAAGTTTTGTGTAGTAAAATCTAGTGTGATAATGAAATACACATATTAAAGTTAATATTAGTATTGTTAGGTCTAAAACAAATCATTATTTAGAGTTATAGATTGGGACACAAAAAATTATAAGTACTTTCTAAATGTTTTCTTATGTTTTCGCGATTGTTACACATTTAAATAAAATTATTTTAATACGGTTTTTTATCGCGTTTATTTACATTATTTATACACCTAACGTTTCGAGCACTTTACAGTGTTCGTGGTCGCAGGTAGTCTACCTGCGACCACGAACACTGTAAAGTGTTACTGTACTGTGTACCGTATTAAAATAATTTTATTTAAATACTTTCTAAATGTTTCATAAAAGTTTCATTTATTGCTTTTCAAAAATAATATGTATAGTCACACAATAATTTGTTATGATGGAGAAGGTAGATGTTTTATTAAACTCATTGACGCTGCTTTATGATACAATCTACATACATACATATTATCACGTCTGGGGTAGACAGAGCCGAAAGTCATAAGACGTAACCAATTTTTCAAAGCAAATTTCACAATCTACATAGAGACTGTTAAGAATGTAATTTATATTTTTTGCTAAGAACCGCTTTAATAAATACAAAAATCAATAATCTGGAAATCAGGAGTCATTTAGCATTCTGATAAACTTGGGACTCATTTCAAGACCCCTGAAAATTAGCATGTTTAATGCAAATTGTGACATAAGGTAATACTAATTGAGAATGCAGACTAGCTCTAAATAACAGCCCATGTCACTTGCAGATAAATTATCTTACTATAGGTTAAAGAATTTTGGAAATCGGTCCAGTAGGTTTGGAACTTGTTCAATTATAGAAACAATCGAATCTTTTCTCTATAAGATTTTTGTTTATTTGAATATTTGTTGGTTTGTTATACTTTCACCCTATAAACAATAACAATCGACGGGAAGCCGTTGGAATATGTGAGCGAATATGTGTACCTAGGCAAATTAATCTCCTTTGATGCAAACAGCAACATAAAAGAAATAGACAGAAGAATAAACATAACTTGGAAGAAATACTGGGCACAAAAAGAAATTCTTAAGGGAAACTAGTCTTAATATAAAAAAGATAATTATGGACTCCTGCATACTCCCTAGCCTAGCCTATGCAAGCCAAACTTGGGTGTTCACAGAAAAGGTAAAAAACAAAATTCAATCATGCCAACATGCCATGGAAGTATACTAAAACTGAGAAGACAGCAGAAAACGAGAAATATAGACATTCGTAAGAAAACTAGTATAGACAGTATAGATATAATACAGGTGGCAGGGAAAGAATGGATGAGCGTCGCCACGGATAGAAGCAGATGGCTAAAGAATAAAGATGGAGGAGGCTTTCACCCAAAAAGGGACCGTGTAAACGGAAATAAAACTAAACTTACTAACTAAAAATAACAGATATATACTTATGTTTATATGGGAAATAAAAATATATTATTTTATATAAACATAAGTATTTACTTAACCGATCATCGTGAAATTATACATATTACATTGCATACACATAGGTTCGGGTACTGAGAAAGACTTAGGCCATTTATCACACGGGCGAAGCCAAGGGTAACACCATATATATATATATAAAAATGCTCACCTTCACAGCTGATAGCACCATAGTGTCTCCCCGAAGCCCTGTCTCCGCACACAATGCACAGTTCCAGCCCGCCCACTTCACTGCCTGCACTGAACTTCATCTCCATCTGGTCTTGGCCGTCCATGGCAATGCAGTCTGTTAATAAATGATTATTGATAGTGTTAATTATCATTATAAATATACAGTGTCAGTAGCAGTGTGGTTCCCGGCAGAGTTGAATAGCACCACTCCAATAGAGGGTCCTCAAAAAAGACCTGACACTGATGATAGGTATACAGATAAAGTTTTATTGAAGATATTAATTAATACGAATGGATGTTAATTAATACTGATTCAATAATAAATTCAATTCTAATTATTTCATATTAACTATTGTAAACCCTAGCGGTAGGACATAGTGTAACTTATTCTCAACATGTAACTCCAGCTTCTGTAAACTAACCTATGATCCACAATAAAGATGATGATTGATTGATTGAGATAACAAACTTGATTCTAACAATACCTCATGCATGTATTTTACATTGAGACATATGTTGCATATTTATTTATTTATTTATTTGACGAGCTCCGTGGCACAGTGGTCAACACGCCGGCCTGTGACACAGATGGTCCCGGGTTCGATCCCTGGTCAGGTCAAGATAAAAAATGATCTTTTTCAGATTGACCTGGGTCTTGGATGTTTATCTATATATGTATTTGTTATAAAATATAGTATCGTTGAGTTAGTATCCCATAACACAAGTCTTAATTAAGAACTTACTTTGGGGCTAGCTCAATCTGTGTGATATGTCCGTACATATATTTATTTTATTATTATTATTTATAGATCAGCTGCTTCTTTCCCACGCAGGCTATACATAGAAGCTGTCTGAGGGAATTGGCAAAGTAAGGAATAATTTATAGACAATGTGAGGCCTATATTCTAAGGAATAATTTATAAGCGACTTATCAATATTTATATTTAATTTTCCACTTGCACCTTTATTTTTTTGAATAAGGGTCCTATGGCATTGGGCTCTGTCTACCCCGTAAGGGATAAAGACGTAGGTATCACACAGAAATCAAAAATTAAAATATGTACACACAGGTAAATCTATGTTAGAAAAAGTAAATTGTATCCCAACACAAAGGCCAGTGACCTTTCATTTAAGAGGTAGCAAAGGATAAATTCAGATTCATAAAAGTCAAAGGCGACCGTCGTACATTGTCACCACACTCCCTTGCACTTTTCGAGTCGTAAATATTACTAACACCAACCTTGCGTGGGTGACAAGATGCACATTATAAAGTAAAGTTCAACAAAGGTGGTTAAAGGCTGCTTGACCATTGGTGCGTGAAGAAACACCAAGCCACGAAATACAGTTATTATACAAAGCGTCTGTCCCCTTACCTTCAATTTCCTTGAGGATTTTTGATATCCACCTATCTTAGGTTGATAATATCATTTAGAATTCACTAAGAGGGATAAAATACACGTAGTGTCATTTATTCATTTCTAACTTTCACAAAATTAACACGAACAAACAAAAAGAAATGCACTCTCCATTGACGAGCAAAGAACGAATGATTAACAATGACAGCGAGCAGATGACAGCTGAAACCAGCGACAAAATGATAAACTGGCTGAATGAAATTAAATCATTCATTTCTGTTAATCGATTCTGCCTACGTTATCGATTATTTTAAAATCAATAAATTTCTCAAGTAAATAAAACACTAGGTACATTTTTATATTTTCACTACTACCAACACTGAAAATAAACGTCAATGTCGTTATCAAATCTCGACCGACCGACTCCGGCTGTCAAGTCAAGTCCATGTTTGTCAAGTCAAACCTCGTGTTGATTTGGTTTTGCAAAATGTTTTTTCTAAGTTTGTAAAATTAATTAAAATCTAGTTGTTATCTGTCGCAAATAAAATGGCCAGCACACAACTTAAAAGTTTTATTGATAAGTTTGACGGTTTCACGCAGAAACCAGTGAATTACCTCGTCGTGCAAGATGGTATCAAAGAGGATATCAAACACTTAGTAAAATCGCTTTATGACTTCACCAAATTGGAGGAAACTAGTAAAAAGAAGAAGGGAGGGAGTGCCCTAGCAGAGCTGATAGTGGACGGCTTCGATGAGGAGCAGATTTGGCAACAACTTGAACTTCAAAACACTGGTTGTTGGGACAAACTCGTTTGGGAAGTCGCTAATTGTATGTCTTCTAAAAGCGATTTACTATTTCCTGTAGATGTGAAAAAGGCACAAGAACCTGAAATTGAAGAAGATAGTGATAGTTCAGCCTTGAAGGACGAAAATGATAATTCTGAACAAGAAAATATTGAGTCAGGAAATGAGGTTGAGAAACCTAAAACATCTTCCAAAAAAGCTAAAGGATCTATCGTTGACGATAAATTCTTCAAGCTGAAAGACATGGAGAAGTTCTTGCTAAATGAGGAAAAGAAAGAAAGTGGTAAGAAAGTAGCTGAAGAAGATAGTGATGAGGAATCTATTGATTTGTTTGAGGAGGATGATGAGGAATCTGAAGATGAAGAAGGTGGTAGAGATGTGATGTATACAGGCTTTTTTGACAAGGTAGATGGGGATGAGGGTAGTGCAGGAGAGGAGGTTGAAGATAATGATGAAGATGATAATGATGATGAAGGTAATTATGATGAAGAAGATGAGCAAATGGATTCAGAGAAAGAATCTGAAACTAGACCAGAGAAAACTAAGCCTGACAAGAAGAAAGTAAAATTCGCTGGATTATCATCAGATGATGATGACAGTGATGATTCTACGGAAGAAAATGCTAATAAAGTAAATGGGAAACCAGGGAGTGATGAGAAGAAATCGGAATTTGAAGAGCGCCAGCAAAGGTTACAACAAACAATAGCAAGGTTAGAAGAGAAATCCCTCAAAGAAGCCCCCTGGCAGCTAAAAGGTGAGGTCAATGCTGTGAAAAGACCTCAAAACTCACTTTTAGAAGAAGTTGTTGACTTTGATTTGACTTCTAGGCCTCCACCATTAATTACTGAACAAACGACACTGACTTTAGAAGACATTATCAGACAAAGAGTCAAAGATAAAGCTTGGGATGATGTTGAAAAGAAGGAAAAGCCGGTTGATGACCAACTGAACTTCCGTAAGACAGAAATCATTGATCAGTCTAAGAGCAAACTCAGTTTAGCTCAAGTGTATGAAGCAGAGTATTTGAAACAGAAACAAGCGTTATCCGGTGAAGTTGAAGAAGAAAAAGAACCTGAGGCTCACACGGAAATAAGAGATTCTATGAGCAAGCTATTTGCTAAACTTGATGCACTATGCAACTACCATTACACACCAAAAGCACCACAAGCTGAAGTCAAAATTGTTAGCAATACTCCAGCTATATCTATGGAAGAAGTTGCTCCGATAGCGACAAGCGATGCAGCATTATTAGCTCCGGAAGAAGTGAAGAAGAAACAGAAAGGAGATGTGATGAGCAAAGAAGAAAGAACAGAGACCGACAAGAAGAGAGAAAGAAGGAAAAAGAAGAAATTACAGAGACTCAAAGGGAAGGTTATGAAAGTAACGGAACATAGGAATACGAAGAAAGGTATAGAGAGCAATAACGATAAGTCGTTGAAGACTTCTAAAGCATTCTTCCAACAGTTGAATGATGATGCAGGCAGTTTAATTAAATCTAAGAAAGCTAAGAGTAGTGGTAAGAATAAAGGATAGTAAATGAATTGTTACTTTAAGAGTTAATTTGGTTTTGCCATAAAGGGTTATGTATTGAATGTCTCATTATTATTTTGGTAGCATCCTTTTGCGTACTCTAATAACCAGTACCTTGAGCTGCCTACCTGAATGGAACTAATGAAGCTTAGAGTGAGATAGATGACACCGATCTCCTTGGCGAATTTCTATGGGAAGACTAATATTTATTTTTCATTTTTAGGGTTCCCTAGAAAAAACGAAATACGAAACCCTTATAGGATCACTCGTGCATCTGTCTGTCTCTCCGTCAGTCTGTCCTAGCCAATTTTCTCCGAGTCTGCTAGACCACCTTAGGTGAAATTTGGTACGATGGTGTTATCTTATGACCCAAATATAATATGCAATGCTAAACAAATATTTTTTTAAATAGGGGTCATTTTCGGGGGCAACATAGAAAATTAAAAAAAAAATGTAATTTTTCCTTTGTCATATATCAAAATATGAAAGGGATCATTATGAGGATGTCAAATATATATTTTTTAACAGGTAGGTAATATTGACCAATGACCTCGTCCCTTGATCGCCGAAACTACTGCGCCTAAAATGTTAAAAATAATACAAATTATAATTAAAATTATAGTTAAAATTACAGGAAAACCTACAAGAATCCTATCAATTGAGAATAAAGTGATAAACTCAATATAAAACGTTCACCGGGGAAATAGTTCACAAAAACACCACTAGATAGCGCTAGTCAATTGAATAAAAACGTGATAATAAAAACATTTTAGTTTTTTTTTTCTTTTACGCTCTTTCTTGCAATTTTGTAGTTATTCATTAAATATTCGATTTGGAGTTTTCAATATTAGAGTAAGCACGCTGTATATAACTTAGGCATGTGGTCTCAACGCCTTAATCGTACGATTTGTTCTCAGAGACTCGCATAGATGGCGCCACTCGAAACTACACAACATTGTATCTACCGTATTATGAGAATATAAAAACATGATTCACAAAATATATCTTATTAAAAATAAAAAACAATATTTTAGGCATAATATTTAAAAATGACACCGTATATTTAGTAAGTTAAAGGCTAACGCAGATTACCGCCATCTAGTATCGACTACCAAGCAACTCTCCTGCGCCATACATTCGCCTGCTTTTCGCAACCTTAATTTGGTCCAATATTTTTGTATGAGGTGGGCAGTCTATTACGTTAGTATTATATTGTCTTTGACTTAAGTAAAATACAGAATATATAATGACATGTTGATTAAAACTCAACTCTTTCTCTTCCCTTTTGGTTTGGGAGAAAGAAAACAACTCAAGAATATACCAGCTGCTTTTCTTCCCGCGCAGACCGTAAAAGCCAGTCAAGGGATTGGGCGAAAGCCTGAGGAATCACATTAATAAGCGATGAGGCTATTACTATCATTCAGTTTTTGACCTTTACGCCCACTTTGCTAAATGTGGTCTTTGGGTCTCATAACTTTACATGATGATCCAGGTTGTCGTCATTGATGGGCAGTCGTCAAGCTATGTCTGATGTCTATAGGCAGTGTTCGAGCATTGCTCGCACATTTGGGCGACCTGTGGTCTACATCATGTAGGTCGCGTGTCAGCCGTTTTTAGGGTTCCGTAGTAAACTAGGAACCCTTATAGTTTCGCCATGTCGGTCTGTCTGTCTGTCTGTCTGTCTGTTTGACCGTCCGCGGTTTTACTCAGAGACTATAAGTACTAGAAAGCTGTCTTTTGGTATGGGTATGTATATAATTCATGGCAAAAAAGAGGTAGATAAAAATATTGACACAATTTTTTTTTGGTAGCTTCCATATAAGTAAAGTTGGGGAGTAATTTTTTTTTCTCTACTTACCCATCGTGTGGGGTATCGTTAAAAAGGTCTTTGAAAAATATTGTGAGGTTGAGAACACCATTTTTCGATTTAAGGATCCGTTTCCGAAATATTTGGTTTTAAAGTGCAAATTTTTGTTAGAGGTACGTGTCCCCCCCCCCCCCCTCTATCTGCTAAATGGTTATATATGGAAACGTGAAAAAAATTACAGCAGTAGTATATATACTGAAGTTGAAAGGAAAACTATCAGAGCTGGGTATTAAGTGCAAACTAAAAAGTTATAGGCCAACTCTCACCTTCACCTCCAAACTTATAAAATGTACTGGAAAATGTAAAATTTCATACAATCTTCATTGTTAGATGTTTTTGGTCGTTACACTGTAAGGTGCGAGTGTAAACAGTGTAAACTCATAGTTGTCATTCGCAACTACGGAACCCTACACTGCGCGTGGCCCGACACGCACTTGGCCGGTTTTTTAAACACTATATGTATATGTAGAATCAACGTTAGTAACAATTTGAGATACCTACTATCGAACAGCCATCGAGAAAGGACCCGTCACGCCCAACCAGATGTACAACATATCAAGACAGAACAATAAATCAGTTTACTGCGTGACGTGGTCTTGTATCTCCAAAGCAACATCTTCACATCACTTTATATACGGTGTTTGGCCCAACACCAGTCTGGTACCGTACAGGCAGCTTGAAAAAATTCACACCTTTGTCAGTTGACCACTTAACATCGTCATCATTACAGCCATATCGGTTCGATCGGTTCTACGCGAGAAGAGACGCAGCTAGTACATTTTACATTTTTTTCTCCCAGTCCAGCGTGGAAGTTTATCCCAACCAATATTATAAAAGCGAAAGTGAGTTTGTTTGTTTGTTACGCTTTAACGCCCTATTTACTGGATCGATCATCATGAAATTTTGCATTAACACTGTCTGTAGTATGGAGAAGGACATAGGCTACTTTTTATCCCGGAAAAAAGTACTGGTCACGAGGGATCGGTATAAACGTGAGAGGAGCCGCGGGCGAAACCTAGTTATACATATGTAACCAAAATATTTAGGTCTAGCCCGTTCTCTGAGACAATATCCAGACTGAAACAGTTTAGTACAAATGGCTTCAGCGGCTAACTCCGCCGAAACGACATCGCTTGTAATTAACGAAAAAACCGACGGGCCCGCAAGGAACCGGAAGTGGGAACAATAGAACTATATGGTTTTGTTTGTTTTCGTGGGTGTAAGTGGCTAACACTGGTGGTAAAAAATATATATAAGTATATTGTTCTCAATCACATATCAAACAAACCAACGACATACAATCGGGGGTTTCACGACCGTGGGCTTCGCGGACAAACAAATCTTAAAATTCGGGTGCCTTCCGGCCGGTTAAATACACGGTGTAATATTAGGGCCAGGCTACACGAACGATAGTTTACCAACCGAATAGTTTGATCGGTTGACAAAAATCAATGCACCAGTACTCGAGTGCGCACACGGCACCAACTCAACTGTTTAATCAATAGAATCAAGACCGATCACCAACTAAATAGTTGGCCAATCGACGTAAACTCCACGGTTTTGTATCACGGGGCGCACACGACCAATCGTTCAGTCGGCGACCGACTGTTCAGTCAGCCGTCAACTGTATCGGTGAAAGGACGCTAGCGCAATACGCGGTAAAAATGAAAGATTCGCCAGCTTCACCTTCGTCTGCCTCGCCTTCATCAGCTAGTCGTAGACGATTTTGGAAAGTTAATTAAGTTGGTAGAAGCTCGGTCGCCTTTATATAACAATAATTGGCCAAGTGCGAGTCGGGCTCGCCCACGAAGGGTTCATTTACACCTAACAAAAGTTTGCACTTTAAAACCTAATATTTCAGAAACGGATCTTTAAATCGAAAAATGGTGTTCTCAACTTTACAAGACCTATTCAACAATGCCACAATGAGTTAGTAGAGCTCCTACTTTACTTGAACAGGACATCATCATCATCATCAGGTCTTTCTAGTCTCCACTGCAGGAGCACGACCACCACGAATGGGACATACACTAAAAAAATTGTTTTCAAGATTGTTTTCTACTTACAAATTAAAATGATACCAATGGCAAGAAAAAGATGTGGGAGGAAATATGTTTAGAAATTTTGCCAAATTAGAACGAACTCAATATTGAAAATAAAACAAAACTTTCTTCATTCTGCATTTTGTTACAAAGGCTATAATTTTTTTTATTGTACATTTTGGACATTTTTATTCTTGATATCTTGAATAATGCCATCCACACCACAAATTAGTAGAGTATGGTCCACACCTCTCAGCTCAGACGACCGACAGAATAGTTGATCGTATGCGCACATAGCCAACTAAACTGTTTAGTTGGATAGAAGTTGGTGGTGACTTCCAATCCAACCAAACAGTTTGGTTGGACAAAAAATCGGTCGTGTAGCTTGGCCCTTAATCGTTTTGGATCCTTTAAGAGGTGCTTCAGCACGTCGTTTTGAACAACTTTTTCTTTGGGACCAATGTTAGGAAGTGGGAACTCAATTTCTTTTTTTGACATTTGTTTAAACAAATATTCAGTCGTCCGATCAGTTAGTGCTGGAATTTAAAAAAAAATTGAGCTCGCGGCATTGCCCCGTAAAGAAAAGTTTTTCAAAGGGCATTGGGTAAAAGTGGCCTTATTTTCAAAATTTGCGACCACCGTTCAAAGTTTACTCATTCGAAAGATCATATTAAGATGTTTATTTTCATCTATGGCCGTTTCTGTCTACAGTGTATCGGAGCCGAGATATCGGCATTCATAATTAAAAAATAAATTACAATAATGTCGTCTAGATAGACAAAACAGGATCTTTATTTTATTATTTTTTCGTGTAAATATTACTTGATTCTATGATTTATATTATTTATATATAAAATAAAAACAGTTACAGTGGGGTATGCGACATTCATAATTAATACAACAAACATTAATATATTATTTTTATTACGCAGAATTTGATGATATCCTACTTCAGGCACTCATGCATGTGTACTTATATATTTTTACGAAAAAATTGTTTCATATGGCATAAAATGACACGGAAGACATGATAAGTCTCACACACAGATTTTTTAAGCCATTCGAAGGTAACTGATATGTCAGATGTGGATTAGAGAATTTTCTATAACAAAAGACCGAGGGTGAATGTGATTCATAACTTTTAGTGCGTTAAGTAAACAAACAATGGGAAGTTCCTAGAAAGTTGAAAGGCCCGCTACCGGTCGCGTTCATCCAATCACAGCGCAGGGTTCATTTACCTGACTCGGTTAGGCTTTGAAAATCGAGCAGGGTGGAGTGGAGGGGTGAAGGAAAGAGGTGCAGGCGCAGGCAGGATTCACTTCCCGTTTAACCTTTGTGTTGAGTGTGTGCAAGTGCGTTATATACTTTTGATTACCACGACCTTTGCTTTGTTTTTGGACTCTCTCTTTATTATCTTATTTTGTGACCTGGCATTACTAACTGGACTAAGAGTTTGCTGTAGTGATTTGGACTTTAAAACAATATGGATGCAGATAGAGCATCGTGTGTTGGCTGCCATCGAAGTTTGAACCGCATTGGCGGCACTCGCAGGAGATCTATGGTGTTAACGGCTCAACTGATGGAGCGAAACCCATGTTTAATGGCATACTGCATTGAAGTTATTAACATTCTTGAGGTAAGTGATGACATTTCTTATATAATTATTAATTGTTTAACTTTCTTATTTACACTAATATTAAAAAACAGTTGGTTTGTTAAAACGTGATAAACTCAGGGACTGTTGTGTCAAACATTATTTCATGTAGGTACAATATCCCAGTGTCAATTATATTTTGTTTGAAGTACATATCTTAAAGCGATCTCACTCGTCACAAAGCCATTCCTAACTTATTGAAAACTGGCCACTGGTTATATTTTCCCCTTTACCTTGATTATCTTTTGAGTGTCAAAGAAGATTAGTACTTGTGTTTCTTCCGCTTGCTCCCAAACCGGCATAAATGCAATAAGATGCAGTACGTGCCACTTTTTTTAGTGATTACTATATGTTTGAGACTTGCTATATGTTCGTAAGTCAAGTAAAAGAGGAAATGATTTCATATTTACTAAAAAATAAATAATTAAATCAATTTACCCAGTTAGATTTATCTAGGTACTACGATGTGTTTTAATTATTTTTTACCTATATATGGAGCTAATACGTATACAAATATATTGATTAAGCCTATATTTTGTATTTTACAGTTTGGTGGCGATGAACGGATATGTCGACCATGCTTTTTTCGAGCTCAGCGCTATGTCTCAAGAGATCAACAAGCAGAAGTTGCACCAGACCTACTTGAACAACATGCAGATGATCAAGTATTAGAGCATGATTCATCGCAAGGAGGCAATACAGAGGAATCTGAATCAGATCTTATTATTAATGAAAATATGCGAGACCAACAAGTGCAAGTTAGTAGACCGCAAACGATTGAAGTTCCTGGATATTCCAGAGCACCACTTAATACACAGTTATGTATTTTTGCTGATTGCACCAACACCAATCTTCAACGAATTCATGTTGACATAAGAACCACAATTCTTCAAAATAAAGGATTTTACCTTCCACGGGGTACACGTGTATGTAGAGAGCATTCAGATTCAGGGTTTCAAGATATTGAAACAAGAACACGTCGTGTAATTGCAAGTTTCTCGTCGAAGCAAGTGAAAGACATGATGGATATTTTAAGAAATCGTAGTAATTTTTTAGATTTTGAGAGAATAATGTAATATATTCATATTGATATTGTATGTGCCTATAATAAATGATTTGTTTGTGTGTATCTGTTGCATTTTATTTATCACTAGCAGTCCGCCCCGGCTTCGCTCGTGGTACCTACATAGCCTATTTCACTCCGGGATAATGTAGCTTTCGAATGGTGAAAGAATTTTTTAAATCAGTTCAGTCGTTTCTGAGATTACCCATTACAAACAAACAAACAAATCTTTCCTCTTTATAATATTAGTCTAGATTCCTATCCATAACGACATACTATACGCTTTAATCAAATCATTTTTGTTAAAAAATATTACATCTATATAGACGACTTACTTATTATTTGTCTTATTTTGATATTTGATATTTCGGCTCCGATATAGTTTACATCAATAATGTTTTGTATATTGTTATTCTCAACTATAAGGCTAATTAAAAATACTAGTTATATTAGTGGTCGCTGAAAAAAAAAATCATGCCAAGGCTCATACAAAATTACCCAAACCCCTTTCAGTATTTCACCGTGTATAAGTAATTTAAGTCAAAGTGAATTTACTGATATGCAATTCATTGTTTGTTTGCGGTTCAATAGGTACCTACTTCTAGAAAAGTTACACTTTTAAAAAATAAGTACACGATTTTATTCTTTTTAATGTACTTATTTCCAGAATACATACGAAGCGTTACTGTCTCGCCAGAGGTGCCGGAAACTACACAAACATAGGTATGTACTTTATAGCACACAATTTTTACTCTCAGCGGTTATCCCGCGCTATGTAGTAAAAACCATTTAATTCGCTGCGTTGTCCATAAATTTCGTAGCTCAGCGTCTATTGCAGTTAACCCCGCCGTCTTAAAATAGCGAGGCTACAGAATCCAACAAAAATGCAACAAAAAATCGCGTAATAAAAATTCTATAATCCTACCAAATACTGAAGAATGATATAATTTTTTTATGCGACTGCTAAAAAGGAAGCGTTTTGTTTTTCGAGTTCATGTATGTATGTAATTTTGTATGTGAGCTTCTTTAATGCTTTAATGGATAGGGGACGTATTTTAATTCGCTGCGTTGTCCATAAATGTCGTAGCTCTGCGTCTATTGTTATTACGCAACTGCCAAAAAAGGAGTGTATTGTTTTTCGAGTCCATGTATGTATGTAAGTTTGTATGTGAGCTTCCTTATTCCGCCATAACTTCTAAATGCTTTAATGGATAGTGACGTACTTAATTCGCTGCGTTGTCCATAAATTTTGTAGCTCAGCGTCTATTGCAGTTAACCCCGTCGAAATAGCGAGGCTACAGAATCCAACCAAATACTGAAGAATAACAGCAATTTATTAAGCGACTACCAATATAAAAAAGGTCACATACATACGTAAATACCTACATACATGAACTCGAAAAACAATACACTCATTACATCAACTCGAAAAACAATACACTCCTTGTGTATTGTTTTTCATGTTTTCATGTAAGTATGTATTTATGTATGTATCTAAGCTTTTTTATTCCGCCTTAACTCTAAATGCTTCAATGGATTGGGATATATCGGGTACTTTAAAATCCTTACCTAGTGGCAAAGGCT
Source organism: Rhodophaea formosa (assembly GCA_963082605.1). NCBI lineage: Eukaryota > Metazoa > Arthropoda > Insecta > Lepidoptera > Pyralidae > Rhodophaea > Rhodophaea formosa. The sequence goes on along the minus strand of OY720228.1, from coordinate 12,369,804 downwards.
ATAATTTTGTTGTCATAGCAGTTGTATTACTTATTTAAAACAAGACAGTAATTGGATTTGTGTAATGCTCAGCAGGCCTATTTGCTAACTTTTGACAGCCGCGGTGTACATAAGTTTCATGGTAACTTCAATATTCATTACGGCTTCGGTATGAATGACTATTTTCATTTAAGATATGAAAACCGTAATGGATGCCAAAGTGACAATCAAATCGTTGTACACCGAGTTAGCAAATCGGCCTGCAGGTGTACGCAATAATAATGCATACATCTGAGCATTACACAACATCTAAATTTTTTCAGTAATTTAAAACTCTGAACTCTACGCCCCTTTTCTTGCATAGTCGTGTGTAAAAAAAGTGTGTAAGGACGATTGAAATAACATCTCTAATGCACAAATGGAACAGACGTTATACGAATGTTCATACCCTTGGTTCGAAAGTCCCTAAAAAGTTCTTGAGCAGCGCTCTGCAGAATACTTATTAATAAGACCGCTTGTGTCTGCATAGTTTCATATCTGTCTTTGACCATCCGTAGTGTGGTTCCCGGCAGCAGTAGAATAGGACCACTACAAGTCTTCCCGTGGATGTCGTAGAAGGCGACTTAGGAAACACCAAACTAAACAAATTTTATAACATCAAAAATACCTCTTCAATCCTTCTGGCCAGTGTGGAGAGTGTAGGCCAAATCCTCTGACTTCTCTGGCTTGTCATGCTTCAGCAGTGGAGGCTAAAAAAGACCTAATGATGATCTGTGTCCTCGCTATTGTGTGTCGCCGTCGCCTCCGCGTCGCATAACGCGCGCTGTTGGTTTTTAGCGGGTCCACATGTTAAATAGGCTGCATAGCACTGTCTGTATCTGTATGCTATATTGTTCTTATATTTGTAGGTTTAACACTAAGATTAAGAAAGAAATCCCAGAAATGTTAAGTTTTAACGGAGTAAAGAGGACTAAAAGGAAGGAGTGAAAAGTCAAAAGGAGTAAATTTGCTGATACCGGAAGCCGTTAAAGTATATACCTATTTCTGAGATTTATTTCTTAATCTTAGTGATATCCCTAAAAAATTTTATGACCCTGATTCGATCCCTGGTCAGGTCATGACGACGGAAAACAATCTTTTTTAGATTGGCCTGTGTGTTGGATGTTTATCTATATACTTAGTTGAGTATTTATTATACAATATGTTGAGTTAGTATGCTACGACACTAGTTTACTACTGACCCTAGAGCTAGCTCAATTTCTGTAATTTGTCCCTATAATTACATACTTTTCATTCTAAATAGACCTTCAGTAGGTTTATAGTATTTAGTCAATGAAAATGTCAGTAATTCTTAATGAACAACTTATGCCAAACAAAATACATACTAGTGAAACTAAAGTATTTTTATAGTAAAAACCTATGTAGCAGGAAAGACCGTAAACAAAATTTAATTTTTTGCAGCGCCTACAAAAAAACTCATAGCAATTTGTACCAAACGCGGGACAGGCCGCAATATTAGGCGCTTCTCTATTTCTGGGCGCAATAATTACAACTTTTAGTGGAACGAGTTGAACTTGCCGGGGTAATGTTGCCTTTTGCATTTATTGCATTAGTTTTAGGGTCTTTTTGTATTAATATCGCGGCGTTATGACATGAAGGGAAGCTATTTTCCTTGCTTATGAATTTGTTGGTACTACGTACGTCTTGTAAATATGTGGTAAGTAATCTGTTGTCGCTGTATATGATTTCACTTATGTAACTTCTTACACTTGGACTATCCAGGGTTTACTTAAGGTGCTTTTATTACGTTACGGTCCTCATAACACCCCGTGCCTTTCATAGGGTACTGTCACAATAATTTTATTTTGTTTTGACAGTACCCTGTGTGGTGTGTAGGTACCACATATTTTTTACTATGAGGTACACATTCACCATTCACATTATTTCCAGAGCAGGAGTATACAAAAGATGTCTGCAATACCTCGCTCGTATTTAGGTACTTTTACATTTTTTCAGTTGGGTGAATAAAAATAGGCTGTGAAATAGGAAGTAACTGAGTATAACTGACCAAGTCACGTTTTGAGTAATTGGTGTGTCGGTGAATAAGAGAATCAAAATATATATACCTACATGGAATCTACAACCTTTTCAGCTATATAAGCAGCTATAAAATCTATATAGGGTTACTGTAAAACACCAGTTACCTCGCAGGAGCTTACGTCTTAAACAACATCGTTTGTTTTACGCTTTTTTAATTTGTTATTATCTTATCTTCGTACAAAAAAAAAAAAATTAATTTTCTGGTTGAACGTTAACAAATCTACAAGCAGCGCAGGACAATAAAAAATTAAAGAACTCATTTTTAACACGCTTTTATTAGCTTCACTTGTATGTAAGAAAATCTTGAAATCTAAATTTGACCCACTTCCCAGTCTTGGATTACGATGAAATTTTGCACACGCTCTGAGTTCTGATGACAATACATGTCTAGCGTGCTAAATGCGTGTTTTTTAGTTTTTTAAACTAATTATAAATTATTATTTCATTTATTTAATAAAGAAAATAAGAAATTATTAATATGTTAACATATTAATAATGTTAACATCTCACGTTAGTTTTAATCAAAAAAAATAAGAAATGGTGAAAAAATTCCATGCGGGCAGGACTTGTACCTGCATCTAGATCTCAGTACGATCTATGCGACAGTATAAGATCTAGACGCAGGTTCAAGTCCTGCCCGCGTGGAATTTTTCACCATTTCTCATTTTCTTTATTTAATAAATAAGGTAAAATAGCATTGTGAATGCAAAATAAAATCCCATATAAAGTATTATTATTTTATGTAGATATTGAGTTATGACAAAACTGATAAAACAAAAGTTGTCTACTGCGAGGTTACTGGTGTACAGGTAATCCTATACATTTTCTCTTTCTCCCAAACCACCGCAGAAGCTACTAAAATCATCATCATCAGGTCTTTTTTAGTCTCAACTGCAGGAGAACGACCCTCTTTGTACTACCAGAACCATATTATTATCCTGAGCAGTCAGAGGATTTGGCCTACACTCTCCACGCTGGCCAGACTGGTTAGAGAGGTATCTTTGATGTTTGTTAGCTTTGTTTAGCTCATGTTTCCGAAGTCACTTTCAAAGACATCCACGGGAAAACTTGGAGTGGTCCTATTCTACTCTGCCGGGAACCACACGTCAGGTTCTAAGGTCAGAACATGCTTAGTTCACAGACATACGGTAAACACAGTAACCTGTATATTTTCTTTTTGTCTCAGGCCAAACCAGCGTGGAAGCTACTCAAAATATTGCAAGAATATGCTTAGCTTTAAAGCAGTAAAAGCTGGGAGATAAGCTAAAGCAGCACTGCGGTGATCTCGTGCTGCAAACGCGACGCGATTTAATCCACCACGGCAGTCGGTCACAAATTTATAATTTGTACAATTACCAAGCCGAGACAGTCGGCTGCAGTGCCTAGTGAAAACTGTGGAGACTACATTGATGTATAATCATTTTATTCCATATTAGGGTGAAGCCAAACGAGCGTAAATTTGTGAGTTGTGCGTCGCGTATTTTCAGTCAGTTATTTTGAGTTTAACTGAATTTCTGTTGAGCTGCCAGATGGACGTAATTTATTCAGTTACTATCTAGCGTTGGTACGGGGTGTTCGTGTTATCGAATGTGATGGATACATTAAAAATATTATGTATTTACGAAGCATATTTTGAAGATATTTATTTAGAAGACGAGGCCAGAAAAAGAAGCTAGGTAAACCCAATTAATTGTGAGCAGCTCCCGATTTTCACCGCTCCCCACTTCCCTTGCCCCGCCTGACCGAATTTTCGTCGTGTTTACATGCGTTGGTCGGTAGATAACTCATTTTGAGTCGTCGTTTGGCACAAACAGCCTTTTTGTATGAAACCGAATGCAGCAGAAATTTCGCAACTTATTTTCTGCGACTCACAACTCACAAAATAACGCTCGTTTGGCCTCACCCTTAGGGTTACGAATTCGTAATTTTTACAATTAATTACGAAGCTGATATGTACAGTCGGCTGCAGTGCCTAGTGAAAACTGTGGAGACGCCATTGCTGTATAATCATTTTATTATGCGATTTAATCCACCAAGGCAGTCGGTCACAAATTTATAATTTGTACAATTACCAAGCCGAGACAGTCGGCTGCAGTGCCTAGTGAAAACTGTGGAGACTACATTGATGTATAATCATTTTATTCCATATTAGGGTTTAGAATTCGTAATTTTTACAATTAATTACGAAGCTGATGTGTACACTCGGCTGCAGTGCCTAGTGAAAACTGTGGAGACGCCATTGATGTATAATCATTTTATTATGCGATTTAATCCACCACGGCAGTCAGTCACAAATTTATAATTTGTACAATTACCAAGCCGAGACAGTCGGCTCCAGTGCCTAGTGAAAACTGTGGAGACTACATTGATGTATAATCATTTTATACCATATTAGGGTTTAGAATTCGTAATTTTTACAATTAATTACGAAGCTGATGTGTACACTCGGCTGCAGTGCCTAGTGAAAACTGTGGAGACGCCATTGATGTATAATCATTTTATTATGCGATTAAATCCACCAAGGCAGTCGGTCACAAATTTATAATTTGTACAATTACCAAGCCGAGACAGTCGGCTGCAGTGCCTAGTGGAAACTGTGGAGACGCCATTACTGTATAATCATTTTATTTTGTGATTTAATCCACCAATAAAAAAATTATAATTTGTACAATTACCAAGCCGAGTCAGTCGGCTGCAGTGCCTAGTGAAAACTGTGGAGACTGCATTCTAACTAATGTATCTTTTGGCTTGCGGAAAAGCGGCGGAAATTTGCAAAATTCGAATTTGCTGAAAATTAGAAATTTGCAATTTTATACGTTATTTCATAATATATTTAAGGTAGTTGGTATTGCATACACATAGATTAGGGTACTGAGTAGGACATAGGCTATATATCACGCGGGCGGAGCCGCGGGTAACAGCTAGTCTATTATAAAATATATTAAGTACATACCTTTGAGTTAGTATCCTACGACCCAAATTCACAATTTACTGTGAGGCTAGCTCAATTTGTGTGATTTCGCAATTTTCGAGTATTAATTTGCATAATGTAGGTACACTGTAAGTTAAATATTTCTTCCTATATTTAAATTTAAATTTAAATTTAATTTAAAAAATAAAATAATAATAAAAATCGTTTATTTTGACACTTAATACAAATGTTCCCTTACGATTAAGCACTTACAAAGTTAATAAAATGTATTTTAGGTTATTTATTTTACAAATTTCCCAAACTAGACCACATAGTCTGTGCTTTGGGGTACCAGTAGATACAAGTCTTAGCCTATTTCTAAAGTAAAGGTACTTAATCAGTGTAGCGCTGAACTCCACACTAGGATTCCCTGTGTCGTGGAGCGCAGCGTCTTCCCCGAAATAAGTGTAAACATAGAGAAAAAATAAAATAAAACATAAAGTTAAGAGAAAAGAAAAAAAAAAAGAAAAACTAGAGTATCTCAAATTTTTATATTCATATTAAGATCTTATATGCTTATCTTAAAGTAAACGGATTATTTATAACCAAAAATAATTTGTATATAAACAAAACAAATTAAACAAATAGAATAAAACATTTAGGAGTATGGTTGTAAATATATGTATAATATATGTAAGTAAACATACTTTTTTATTAAATCTATGTAAGTAAATAAACTGTTAAATAATTGGATGTAAAATTTCCTCTGTTTGCTCGTAATTTTTGCCTTTAAGCCACTCGCAAGCCTCATTTCTACATTTTGCTCTCGTCATATCAATTATATTTTTGTTACTTTGATAGAATTTAGAATATAAGTAAGGTCCCATATGTTTAAAACTTCTACGCGCAAAAACTGTATGTACTCTCTGAAAATCCCATTTTATAGTTCTGCTAGATTTTCGACCGGTTTCTTTGGAAATTTTGTGGAATTTGAGAATAGCTGACGTAATGTAAAGTTGTCTAACTCGAGGATGTTTGTAATTTTGATAGAGCATATCAGTTGGATATAGCCAAGGTTTCCGGTATATTATTTTTAAGATAGCTCGTTGTGTTCGTTCCAATTTAAGCAAGTGTGTCTTTTTTGCAGATCCCCATACGACAATACAATAACTTAAAATGCTTTGACATAAACTCTGATATACCAATTTCAGCAAATTAGGATCCGCTACATAACTGAGTTTTTTAAAAATATGAGTGAGTTTCTTTACTCTTTTGCAAAGAGCGTCAATTTGATTTATCCATAAAAGATGTTCATCAATAATTACCCCTAAATATTTAATGTGCGATACTTGTTCAATTGGGGCACAGTGGCAAAGTAAGTTATGACAACTGTGCATTTTTATGGTTAAAGGTTTAGGAGGCGCAGTTCTCTCTGTAATTCGAAAGGCAATATATTTGGTTTTTAGTGTGTTTATTGTAAGTAGGTTATCCTGCATCCATAGGCTTATTTTTTGTAGACCTTCTTGAGCTATACAAGCGACTGCGTCCCAAGAACTAGCATGAAAGATGACAGCCGTGTCATCAGCGAAAGTGTAAATTCGAGCATTTGAAACTGACATGGAGCACAGGTCGTTTATATAGACCAAAAAGAGTGTAGGCCCTAAAATGCTGCCCTGTGGCACGCCAAACTCTATATCCAAATAATCACTAAAGTTCTCACCAATCTGAACTCGTTGTCTGCGATCTTTAAGGTAGGATTGAAACCATTTAAGGCAATTACCTCTTACACCGAGACATTCCAACTTTTTAAGGAGGATTGGCCGAGAAACGGTATCAAACGCTTTGGCAAGATCCAAGAAGGCACCTAAGCATTTCTGTCCGTTGTCAATTTTCTCAGTAACAAAGTCAACAAGGTCAGTTACAGCGTCCTCTGTGGATCTGCCAGAGCGAAAGCCATACTGGTTCTCAGCCAAGAGGCCCTTACTCTCCAAGAATTTTAAAAGACGTATATTAATAACTTTTTCAAATATTTTTGATATAATGCCTAATAAAGAAATAGGTCTATAATTAGATGCTACTAACGGATCTCCTGCTTTAAGGATTGGAATAACATTAGCAGCTTTCAGTTCACTGGGAACGGTTCCTGTTTCTATACTAAGGTTACAAATGTAAGTTATAGGTGCAGCAACAAAATATTTTATTCGTTTCAACAAATCATTACTCAAGTTGTCGTGGCCAAATGCAGAGCTACATTTAAGAGATTCTATAAGTTTAAGAATTTCCATCTCATCAGTTGGAGTAAGAAAAAGTGAGTCAGCTGGTTGAGGTTTTATTTGAGTTTCAGCGTAATCTGCCAATTCTCTTTCAGTTTTACCTAATTTTGTAAGTGTATCGTTAGCTAACGTTTTACCTAGAAGAGCAAAGTACCTGTTAACTTCATTTAATGATTCCTTTGGATTCGAGCAAATTGTGGTAAGGGATTCGTTTTTATTTTTATTATTATTAATGTTGCATATGTCTTTAATGGTATCCCATGTCTTTTTAATATTATTTTTATTTTCTTTTAATTTTTTACTGTCATATTCTTTTTTAACATTATGTAAAATATTTGTACAATAATTTCTGTAGGTTTTATATTTGTTTTGAACGTTCAAATCATTAGGATATTTTTTGGCTGTTTTATGTAATTCATCACGTCGTCTTATACACTTCAAAAGTCCAGGTGTTATCCAGTTTTTAATAATGACCTCAGAGTGTTTTACCTTATGTTCGGTTTTACATTTATCAATTGCATTCTTTAAGTTTTGAGTAAAATAGTGTAAAGCTTCTGTGACATCTGATTTAGTGTATAATTCAGACCAATTAGTTTCACTCAAAGTTTTTTGCAAATCTTCATAGTTAATTTTTAATCTAGTTTTATTTGATTTTAAATTTGAGCGTCCTGTTTTTATTGCACAAAGTACGGTACTATGGTCTGTGATACTAGAATGGCATACGACTGTTGTGGATTGAAAGTTTGATTTTATCATACAGTGATCCAAGCAGTTTGGTCCTCTCGTTGGAAAATTATGACCAGGTATGTAGCCATAGTGAGCAACTAGTTCCAAATAATCATATGAGCGCGTTTCCTTTGTGCCATCCTTAATATCCAAGTTTATATCTCCTACAATAACGCAATGTTCATTTTTATATATGTCTAATACCTTTTCTAAAGAGCTTAGGAAATTATTTGTATAGTAGATGGATGGAGAACGATATATTGCAATGATGTTGTATGACCGTTCTATGTTTATTATGAGGCAGTTTGCATCAATGAATATGGGTTCAACAATAGATATCTGTAAATTATTTTTAGAGAAAATAATAATGCCATCGTTTTGATTTAAATATGTTTTGGAGCAGTGAAAATCGTAATTTTCCAAGGCCAACTCAGAGAAATTTTCGTCAATTCGGCATTCGGTGAGTACAATTAAATCTGGTTTAAACTGTAGACGCGATAAAAATATAATCAAGCTATTCAGGTTCTTGTTTACACTGCGTATATTCTGTGATAGAATAGTAAGATTACTTCTCCCAGAATCAAAAAATATTCTGCAAGATTCCGGGTCGTGTACCTCCACACTGGTCATGAGGCTAGTCCTGTCAATATCTTCACTCAGTTGGTTTTTATCCACCATTAAAGTGAAAAGTATATTTAAGTGTAATAATAACAAATAACAAGACATGCCTCCGCGCCTGCGTAGAGATGACCGACCGATATTTGCATTTAAAGTAAATTATCACGAATGAATATAAATAGCAGTGCAAACAGAATTCCATTGGAAGACACCAAAAAAACATGTTTTGTAGAGAGAAAGCGAGTGTACATAAAAGCAAACAGATAAAATCACAAATATATAGGTTTGGATTTAAATATAATAAAATATGTGACATAATAATAATAATATAAATATTTACTACCTCGTATAAACAATAAATTTTTATTTTTATTTGGCACAAAAATAATATAACTAGTCATTTGTTCGCAAGAAGTTCTAAGTCATTTTCAGTGTTTATTTTTAATACTGTTGCACCGTCTGACTTCCTAAGGTAAATTTTTCCTCTTGAGGCCCAGCAGTATTTATAGTCATTAGCCTTTGCGAACTCCCGGGACCTAAAGAAAATCTTTTTGGCCTGCATTGTAAGGCTCTCGGATATGTAAATAGGCTTCTGGGGGCCCGGAAGCTTTAGGTTTGAAGAACTGAACTTGTTACTTCCATCCTTTTATTGTACTGCTTGATCGAGCGAACTATTCTGTCTCTCAACGATACAGTAGTAAGCCGCGCGACTATAGGCTGGCTATTTTCATTCCTGGTATTTAATCTGTAAACATCCTGGACTTCAGATGGCGCCATTGAAACGTTAAGCGCAGTTCCCACGCTCTGGACAATATTAAGGAGATCCTCTTTGGTCTCGCCGGCTTTTCTTGGTACATTACGTACCTCAATGCTGGAGCTTAGAAGGCTTCGTTCCATATGTTCGAGTCTGTTTTCCAGTGATTTGATATGTTTGTGATCCGACGTCTTCTCATCTTCTAGGGTTTTAATTCTTTCTAATGCCTCTTCGTACTTCTGTGTTAAGTACTCAATTGAGTTAGTTATTATTATTTATTGTTATATATTTAAATGACATTTATTATTATTATTTATATATTAATTTTTATTTTTTTTTTCTTCGCAATATAAAATGTGTAGTGTAAAATGTAACAGTGAATATGGATCTTTGTTATCCGAAATAAATGCAATTTTATTTATTTATTTATTTATATTTATTTTATAAAGAAAAGCCAGCAACTCCACTGTTTTCGTCTGCGCAAGTACCAGGGCACCATGAGCAGAGAGGAGCCGACTCGGGCAGACAAATAAATTCAGCCGCGATAAGCGACGTATAAATCAGGGGGAGTTCCGAACGCACGGAAAAGGCTCATGCATGATTGTTTCGAGTGCTAACATCTTCGTGTTTTCGTGTTTGAATGTACGCAATTTAAAATCGTATTAAAATGTGTTGTTTGCAGATCTTTTATGTCGCGAGATGAATAAGATTTCGTTTAATTTGTTGTTAGGGACAGACGAAACTGCAGACTGTCAAGACTTAAATTAAATGAAATGATTTATTCACGTGCAGTTTGGTTTCCGGCAGAGTAGAATAGGTACAGTCCAAGTTTTCCCGTGGAAACACAAGTTAAACAAAGCTTATAAACATCAAAAAAGACCTTCCAACCCATCTGGCGAGCGTGAAGAGTGTAGGCCAAATCCTCACTGCTCTGGTTAGTAAATATATCAGGCTAGTAGGCTCTGATAGTACAGAGGGTCGTGCTCCTGTAGTGGAGACTAACAATGACCAAAGTACGTAAAACGTGGTTAAAGATGTGAAAAACTTGTCTTGCCATCAAGATAGTACCAAAGTACGTAAATAGGTATTTATAATTTATGCCTGATTAATTATTTACAAATTCGCTGTGGTTCCCAGCAGAGTAGAATAGGATCACTCCAAATATTCATCATTAATACTAAGGAATCACATCAAAAGGCGATACGGCTAGCAACCCACTACTATTGTGATTCCGTTTCCGCTTTTACGTCCACTAACACGCTAAAAGTGGCCTTTAGCTTTTATGACCCTAGTCTCTTGTCTACCCCGCAAGGCATAAAGACGTGATAATAATGTATGTTTTATTTTTCCTTTGGTATGCTCTTATACTTTTATTTATGAATACCATTCATAAATAAAAGTATAGCACTGTTTATTATACTTGCCCTGGCATTGACCTCAGCATTGACCCCTGCTGCGAGGAAATAGTTTAATTTCCGAAGGCCTCACTGCATCTACATACTGCAACGGTAAATCCATATTAATAATATTATATGCTATGCTCAAAGGCTATGCTAATATCACAGCAAGGTATGTTTGAACAACACCATACAGGGTGATTTTGAACAACCTGGCAAGAATTCCCACTAGAATGGTACTTAATATCGAAAAAAAAAATTAAGACTGCTCATAGAAAATTTGCCCGCTAGTGTCTTTTTAATTTTCATCTTTTTTTCTTGCCGTGCCGTGTCTTAATTCTATTAGAGATTCTGATTCCGACATTTAAATATTGCGTAGGTTGTTGAGAATCCACTAATATATCTAGGAGTTATTGCATAATAATAATAATACCCGATTCAAAACATATTTTTCCAATGAAATCCTTCTTGATCCGTTACTACCTAACATAGCCAATGACCCTATAATTTCCTGGCTACCTACGTGGAACTTCAAAAGAAGAGAATAGTGTTACTTCTACAAAAGTGTTCGATAAACCCTTTCTTTTTCGTTTCAGAACACTATTCAGTTGATTATTATTCATCATCATCATCATCAGGTCCTTGTAAGTCTCCACTGCAGGAGCACGACCCTCTCTGCACTTCCCAAGCCATATATATTATATATCATACATATAGCCAGAGCTGTCAGAGGATTTGGCATACACTCTCCACGCTGGCCAGACGGGTTGGAGAGGTCTCTTTGATGTTTATGCGCTTTGTTTAGCTTGTATTTCCTAAGTCGCCTTCTACGACATCCACGGGAAGACTTGGAGTGGTTCTATTCTACTCTGCCGGGAACCACACGGCTAACTATTATTACATACTAGCAATGCTGCAAAACTCAGACTACATGAATAACTCGTATTAACCTCTGGCGGGTTAAACGAAACTATTAAAATAAAAGGGGAAGGCAATTTCTAATGGTTTACGCGTGGCGACACCGCAAGATGCAATTTGCTACACCATTAAAATGCAACGCGAATTTGTGAATATTGGATGGCAAGTTATAGGACGGGAACGCGGGGTTAGGCAGTAGAGTTATAGGACCATAGAGTCGACGAGGAGATTTTTTTTAAATAAATTTTGTTCGCTATTTGAATTTGAAGTATAACGTGTATTGTGTTATAGATCGGGAATACAGGGTTAGATAGTGGCTTACGTAGTACATATATCTCCATAGATAGTTGATTTACATACAGGACCATGGAGTCGACTAAGAATTATTTTTTATTATTCGCTACATCATTAAAATGCAACGCGAATTTGTGAATATTGGATGGCAAGTTATAGGACGAGTATGCGAGGTTGGGTAGTAGAGTTATAGGACCATAGAGTCGACTAGGAGATTTTTTTAAAATAAATTTGGTTCGCTATTTGAATTTGAAGTATAACTTGTATTGTGTTATAGGTCGGGAACACGGGGTTAGAAAGTGGCTTACGTAGTACATATATCTCCATAGATAGTTGATTTACATACAGGACCATGGAGTCGACTAAGAATTCATTTTTATTAATTCGCTACATCATTAAAATGCAACGCGAATTTGTGAATATTGGATGGCAAGTTATAGGACGAGTATGCGAGGTTGGGTAGTAGAGTTATAGGACCATAGAGTCGACGAGGAGATTTTTTTAAAATAAATTTGGTTCGCTATTTGAATTTGAAATATAACGTGTATTGTGTTATAGATCGGGAATACAGGGTTAGATAGTGGCTTACGTAGTACATATATCTCCATGGATAGTGGAGTTACATACAGGACCATGGAGTCGACTAAGAATTATTTTTATTAATTCGGTACATCATTAAAATGCAACGTGAATTTGTGAATATTGGCTGGCAAGTTATAGGACGGGAACGCGGGGTTAGGCAGTAGAGTTATAGGACTATAGAGTCGACGAGGAGATTTTTTTTAAATAAATTTGGTTCGCTATTTGAATTTCAAGTATAACGTGTATTGTGTTAAAGATCGGGAACACGGGGTTAGATAGTGGCTTACGTAGTACATATATCTCCATAGATAGTTGATTTACATACAGGACCATGGAGTCGACTAAGAATTCATTTTTATTAATTCGCTACATCATTAAAATGCAACGCGAATTTGTGAATATTGGATGGCAAGTTATAAGATGGGTATGCCGGGTTAGGTAGTAAAGTTATAGGACCATAGAGTCAACAGAAATATTATGCAAAGTGAATATGTGAATATTGGATGACAAGTTATAGGACGGAAAATGCAACTTTAGATTACAGAGTGTAAAAGCTATAGGTAGACTTGAAAGATATGTCTGGTTATGCCGCCTCCACCAGGCCCCGGCAGAAGGGGAAAGCCCAAGAAATGCTGACTTGATGTTGTTAGGGAGGATATGCGTGCCAATGGCCTCACAGGCAAGGATGCCGAAGATCGTGCGAAGTGGAGAAGAAAAAGCCGGAAAGCGGACCCCGGGCTCCAAAGCACTCCAGCTGAGGATGCAACCGGGAAAACGCTCAGATGAGAGAGAGAGACTTGAAAGATAAATAAAATATTGTTATTAAATAATATTTGCACACTCACTTAGCACAGAGAAGGGCTAAATCGTAAGAAATGATAAACATAATATGTACAAGCTTTACAATATTTATTGGATGGCTCTATGTAGTTTAGAGTTACATTATATGTACGTAGATCTGGTAAAATAAATAATAGTTTGTATACTTTTGAATAATAAAATAAATTGTCAATGTACCTATTGAACTTATTGCTTGCGATTTAGAAAAGCGACCCTATTACGTTGAATGACAATGTTAAACATACATGACATATTGAAAATGGATGAGTGGCGATCAAGTTCAGTTCTTCATCCACCGAAACCTTTCTAACCAAACTAATTTATCAGTCAATAAAGAGAAATATTATTGAGAAGTCCTGTCTAAGCGTTCTTAACTCTACATTTCCTAGATTATCTTTTGATGTAAGTATCCAGTGCATGTTAGCGCCTCCGCGAGGCGGCGCATGTGTTAAGTATGATTATGATTGTATGAGTAAAGTCATAAAACTTTCTATTCCATGCTGGTTTGGGAGAAAAGAAAAAAACAGACATACCAGCTACTTTTCTTTCGACGCAGATCGTAAAAGCCGGTCAAGAGATTGGGCGAAAATCTAAGGAATCATGTCAATAGGCGATGCGGCTAGCAACCCTTCTCTATTTGGATTTCGCTTTCCACCTCAACGCCTACAAACACGCTACATGAGTGGCGTTTGGGTTTTATGACTTTGGGCTCTGCCTACCCCGCAAGCTACGAAGACGTGATAATACGTATGTATAGAACTTTGTGTTAATCTTTCAGTTGCAATGTTGTATTCTTTTATAATCATGACGAAAACAAAGAAATAGAAGGTGGTTTTGGCATGGTGTGAAAACAAACGCTAAGGCGCTCTTATAGTAACACTAGCGCCACCCAGCAATTAAATTCTTCAAATCTTAAATTATATCGAATTTTAAAAATCTAACAAGTACATAACTAGAAAATTACTTGTAGTATTTTGGTATTAATTTTCACTAATATTCGTTTGATAAATTAAGAGAAAAACAGGTTAACGCCAAAAGTGGCCACTTTTGGCGTTAACCTGTTTTTCTCTTTAAATATGACAGTAATAAATTATTTGTAATAAATAAAAAATACTACAAGTAATTTACTAGTTTTATACTTGTTAGATTTTTAAAATTCGATATCATTTGGGATTAAAAGAATTAATTGCTCGGTGGCGCTAGTGTTACTATAAGAGCGCCATTTTTATTTTGCGCATAAACACTTAGTCTTAGTACTAAGAATTATTGCTTATCTCGTTTCTTACGCTGCTACTCATCGAAACAATCTATTAAAGCGAGAGAAGGGTAGGAGTTTGTAGGACTGAAGGAAGGGGATCAAGGTATTTGGGATTTTTATTGCTTAGATTCATTTGAGATGAGAAAGTAGAAGCTCGGGAGCCCGGGCGCGTCCCCGATACTATTTAGAATGATACCCCTGCCCATATGATACCCCTGAACATAGGACAAGTTGCAAATGGGACGATTTGCGTCACACACACCCATATTATATAGAGAAAAGAATTGACTATTTGTTCTTTTGGTTGCAATAATAGGCTCCGAAACAAACTAGATCGATTTTCGAAATTTTTTCATTTATAGAAAGCTAATTTATCTACAGTAGGCAAACTACTTAGGCATCAAAAACCGGGTTTTCGGTTCCGAACACTATCAAGAACCGGTTACCCGGTTCTTTCGATTCTTCCGATTTTTCAATAAAAATGCGTAAAAAATAAAGAACGTAGTAGAACCAGTAAGATGTTGTGAACGGATCATAAAATTAAACATTTCGTTGCAAATTAAATGACGCTGCCGGTCAAGTGTAGTGCGAATCTTCATCTCCTAACTTTGCGCTATATGTATAATACAACTCACGACCATGTCACATTCTGGACGCGTTTCGTGCTGTCGCTTCCAGTCACGTCATTTACCTATTACCAACAGATAGATACAACGAATTTACCTATAGAGGCTTAAAATATAATGCATTACCTTTTTATTATTATATTTTTTTTAAATCTAATAATAAAGGGAAGAACCGAAATAACCGGGTTTTGATATTTTAGAACTGGTTCTTTCTATGACGCCCAGAACCGTGAATTTCCGGTTTTTTTGGAACCGGGAAAATCCGGTTCCGATGCCCTAATCTACAGGTGGCATAGGCTAAAATTTACACGGTCAAAGTCGCGGGTAAATTGCTAGTACCTTGTATATTAGGCCTCAAACAGCACTGGAAAAAGCAAAACATACCACCATGCATAATGGTAGTACTGTGCCTGCGGGCGGCCGTTACTCTTTTTAATTCGTCGACTTTATGTGCAGCCGATAACTGCGCGTCTATCGGGCATCGGGTGGGCTGGTAGTACACCGAGATAAATATATCGGAAGTTATATTTGTCTCGGAGACTAACAACCCCTTAACAATGTTGACCAATATATCGAAAAGTATATTTGTCAATTTCAGTTGTGGTAGAGCTAAGCCGTGTAGTTCCCGGCAGAGTAGAATAGGACCACTCCAAGTCATCCCGTGGATGTCGTAAAAGGCGACCAAGGAAACACAAGCTACACAAAGCTTATTAACATCAAAGAGACCTCTCCAACCCGTCTGGCCAGCGTGGAGAATGTAGGCCAAATCCTCTGACTACTCAGGCTAGTATATGGCTCTGGTAGTACAGAGAGGGTCGTGCTCCTGCAGTGGAGACTAGAAAGACCTGATAATGATGATGATGAAGAGCTAACGACGAAATTAAATTTTGCTACTAGCCTGAATGGGCCGGCTCGTCCGGGAAGTACCAAACTCTCATAGAAAATCGACGTTTGAGTAGTAGTTTCACCGATACTTTGCTTCGTTCAGTGGAGAGAGAAGAGGAAATTGGCCTCCAGCTCTCACAAGCTGGAGGCCAATTCCCTCTTCCCTCTGAGGAGGGAAAAATAAAAGTCTCACTCTGGTGTTGCAGTTGTCCATGGGCAGTGGTATTCAGTTACCTACCATCAGATGACCCATTTGCTCGTTTGCGGTCCTATGTCATAAAAAACCGGCCAAGTGCGTATCGGGCCACGCGCAGTGTAGGGTTCCGTAGTTGCGAATGACAACTTTGAGTTCACACTATTCACACTCGCACCTTACAGTTTAACGACCAAAAACATCTAACAATGAAAATAGTATGAAATTTTACAGTTTATAAGTTGGTTGCCTATAACTTTTTAGTTTGTACTTACTACTCAGCTCTGATAGTTTTCCTTTCAACTTCAGTATATACGCTACTGCTGTAATTTTTTTCACGTATCTATATATAACCGTTTAGCAGATAGAGGGGGGGGGGGACACTTACCTCTAACAAAAATTCGCACTTTAAAACCAAATATTTCGGAAACGGAGCCCTTAAGGGTGCGCTAGTCTAGTGTTTCGCCATACAAATTCTGTAGGGTGATGACTCCGTTGTTCGGTATCGTCTGTTTAAAGTTTTTAATTCTATCGATTTGTTTTGTCGTTATCTATGCTTGTATGGAATCATAATTGTAAAATTATAAGTACTTTAAAAGTTATGAGTCTCAAAACATTCCGTTTTAACACGTAATTTTAACGCATCTTTGGGCACAATTAAATACCAGAAGGAGTATAAAATCTCTAAAACAAAATTCATACAAGCATAGTTTGGTTATTAAAAAATATAAATTATTTTACTTTTAGTAAAAATATTCAGCTGTTTTATCACAAGAACACTTCTCCCAAACGCATACTCGCGAATTTTTAGACGACGAAGATTTAGATTTTCAACAATATTTGTGATTGCACACACTAGACTGTTGTTCCGATGTGCTTATACATCAGTGTAAATAGTTCCGCACTGTTCAAAACCGAGTCTATCCCTTTCTGAGCGAAATAGCACGCATTTTAGCCACGTGCGTTGACGAGTTCGAGTTCCCGACTAGCGCATCCTTAATCAAAAAATGGTGTTCTCAACATCACAATATTTTTGAAAGACCTATTTAACGATACCCCACACAATAGGTAAATAGAGAAAAAAAAATTACTCCCTCACTTTACTTGTACGGGAGCTACCCTAAAAAAAATTTTTTTTCAAGATTTTATTCTACCACTTTTTTGCCATGATTAATATACATACCCATACCAAATTACAGTTTTCTAGTACTAATAGTCTCTGCGTAAAACCGCGGACGGACAGACAGAGAGACAGACAGACAGACAGACAAACAGACAGACAGACAGACAGACAGACATGGCGAAACTATAAGGGTTCCTTGTTTACTACGGAACCCTAAAAAGAGCAGCAGATTGCTGTTCAGTTTAGTTTTAGGAGATGGGATCGAATAAGTCCAATTAACTGGACTTGTTTGGTTTTGAACCATTAGTTTAAAAAAAATGCGGTAAGTGGCAATCTTATCAACACCCACTATTATTATACACCTATTTTTGAATAAATTTGCATCCTTTTTATTTCTTTTAGATATAAACTCTACCCAAGATTCAAGGTAATTTGGGATTACTTTAAGTACATCAAAATTACACAATGGGCATGTTGACTAATTTTTTTTTCATTTTGCTATGTAAAGACCTGCCAAAAATAAACACAATAGTGACAGAAATACATTTCTAAACAAAAAACTCTTTCAGTTATAAATGTTTTAAAGACACTTGTTTTTAGACGTAAATTTTTAGACGTGAAAACGCGCCGCTGAAATGCCTACATAGTTGTGACGTCACAAGTTTGTATTTTGTATGGGTGGCGTGAGAACTTTGTTTGGTAGCTATACGAAATATTTCGTTTATGGTAATGGTTTCATAATAAAAGTTTCTTTAAATTTTGCAGACTAAAATACAGTATAATTGTAATTAAAGATTTTCATACTTTAAAAAACGGTCCTATTCACCCAACTTTAAAGAAGCTTTAAGATCACTTAACGAATCGATATCAAATTAAAAGTGTTCTTCATAGTGTTTTTAGATAGAAATTAGTCTCATTAGAAACAAATTTTATATAATCTTAACATTAGGCAACTACCGTATTGTTTACTAAGAACAGCTAATAAAATAATTTTTCAATCAAATTATTTTTTTTTTTTTTTTTTTCAATCAAATTAAACCTAAACATAAGTATAAAAGCTTAGACATATTATGTGCAGCAGTGGATTTTTTACGGCGGAAACAATGATGGTAATGATGATATTAATTCGACTTCATTTCAGCTTTTGCTTTGCTTTATAAAATAAGGTAGCTAACTTTATAATAGAATGTGAGGCTCTCTTTGTGCCCCTACCCTATCGGTTATTTGAAATTGGCATACGACCATTGCTATTTTAAATGTTCCGCAGAATTTGTTGCTTCTGATAGCCGCTATTGAGCAAAAATTGCATTATTAACCATTAGTTCGTACCCCAGGGTAGTTTTTATAACTGTACACATTATAAATAAATATAATAAATATATACGGACAAGTCACACAGATTGAGCTAGCCCCAAAGTAAGTTCGAGACTTGTGTTATGGGATACTAACTCAACGATACTATATTTTATAATAGATACTTATATAGATAAACATCCAAGATCCAGGTCAATCTGAAAAAAATCATTTTCCATCTTGACCTGACCGGGGATCGAACCCGGGACCTTCCGTGTCGCAGGCAGGCGTGTTGACCGCTGCGCCACGGAGCTCGTTTCACTAGATTGGTTTTTTAATTGGGAAGATGATTTTTTTCATTATGCCATGGAAAGTCCATAAAAATTAGACACATCGGTGACAAAATGCCTCGTCAAGGCGTAGTGAGTTCACACACTAGCGCCACCCAGCAATTAATTCTATAAGTCCTAAATCATATCAAATTTAAAAAAAATCTAATAGATGAATGCCCTTGTAAATTACTTGTAGTATTATTAGTACAAGTTTTCACTATTTTTAATTTGATGAGTTAAGAGAACGAATTTTTTCTCTTAAACTTAGATTGCAATATCTATGAAAAGTAACAAAAAGAATACTACAAGTAATTTACTAGGGCAATTAGCTATTTGATTTGATTTAGGAGTAAATGAATTAATTGCTGGGTGGCGCTAGTGTGTGAACTCACTTCGCCTTAAGAAAAAAGCTCTTTCAGTTTTTGAGAGTTAAGTATATCAGTCACTAGGAAATTGAAATCGGTCTATTTTATTATTACCTCACCAAATTTGGAAACTAAAAAATATTTTTTGACATTTAGGTAGTGTATTTACAAGGGATGAAAAGTATAATGGCGATAGTGAAAGAAGGATGGCTGCTGGGAATCGGGTAAATGGGGCATTGCATTATTTTATTGTACAATAGAAATATATATGTCTTACAAAGCCCGACTTGCTGTTAATGAAGGAAAAGTTTCTTATGTCGATGGGATGAATAACCCCTTTGAGAATGCAAAACGATCAATTTTCACCACGTATAACATCATTTCGATTCTGAACTGAACTTATAGATTGTGCCACGTTTTTATAACTAACGGCGAAGTAACGACTAAAGACGAGTAAAGCGTAGAAAAAATTGTGTCCAACACATAGTCTATCACGCAAACAAATACCTACATACACAGATTTGAAAAAAAAATTTTTCGTCTCTGAATATTCATACTTCTATGCCTACATAGCTGCCAATTTGACGGAGTTTGATACTTTGCCTATTCGTCAGGGATTAAAAATGTTAAGAATGAACACTGTTAAACCAATTGAACTATAGAAAGTTAACGAATTGGGAACTACACGTGTGAATTTCCCACATTAGGCTGGGGCACACTCGGCATTAGGCTGGGCACACACGGTGAGTCATCTAGCGCACCCTGCTCTAATATAATATACGTCGCCGGATTTTCAGACTGGTGCTATATTAGATTTACTACTCTCTGATTATTTACAGAGTACGGCAGAGATACAGAGAAAGCATTAAGGGGTAACATTTAAAAAAATTACGTTTATATGTAGTAATCGCATTGATTATTAATAAAAATATGATAAGCGGAGTTATGAAATACAATAGTAATGTGATGTAACCCTCTCTGTACTACCTGAGCCATATATTATTCGGGGATTTGGCCTACACTCTCCACATAGGCCAAACGGGTTGGAGAGGTCTCTTCAATTTATAAGCTCGTGTTTCCTAAGTCGCGTTCTACGACATCCACGGAAGACTTGGTGTGATCCTTTTCTACTCTGCCGGGAACCACACGCTACGGAAATTGTTTGTTTGCATTGATTGGCTCCGAAACTACTGAATCGATTTTTTAACTTCTTTCACAGAAAAATGCCAATTTATCTACGGGTGACACGGGCTATAATTTACGTATACAAAGTCACGGGAATGAATAGTGATGATGTCTCTGCTTATACTTACTCTGTGGTCTGCCGCAGCGCTATAGCGTCACTGCACTCGAGTTCACATAACGTCGGTAATACTAATCGGTTACGTTGTCCCAGCTTTTCCACTGCAGAACGTGCTTTCCCACTGTTGGGCTTTAGGTATTCAATGACAATTAAGCGTGTAAATTATCCCTTGATATACTATTAAATATTTATTAAATAATTGTTTTACGGCCCTGGGTACTGATCCTTTTGAGCCTTTCTTATTCATTTATTTCACCAGTTGGCGATCAATCAACGAAATGATGGTGTAATTCATTTCGTTGCTTTTATTGGCTGGCGACAACTCTTCGCGAACCCACTGGTATAATCACTGACGATGCAGCAAGGCGGACAACCACCAGCCCGCTAAGTAAATCTCACTACAGCCGCACCATGACAGTCTATTTTAGTTATTCTACACATAGTTCTTAAATATGGGAATTTATAACACCAAATTACACCAATTTCACATTATAAAGTCAACTAGAATCAATTGCAAAACAATCTAAAACAAACACCGTGTCCATCCATCCATCAGGTCTTTTTTAGTCTCCACTGCAGGAGCACGACCCTCTCTGTACTACCACTGCAATATATTAGCCAGAGTAGTCAGAGGTAGTCAGAGTAGTCACCGTGTAGTCCGCCAAGCCACTTATATACCCTTAAAAGGAGTAACTCTGTCAGTCAATATGAATATTTTTTCCTATAACAGGGCGGCTGAACTCTGTTGTATGAAAATGTCGCAAAATTTTTTGGGTTCCCAGCATTGATCCCATAAGGAAAGTTGTTAATATTAACGAGCTGAGACACCCCTTGTCGAGGGCGATGCAATTAACACACTGTATATTTATATGCTTGCTGTATTTTTCTCTTCGCCGTGTGGTTCCCGGCAGAGTAGAATAGGACCACTCCAAGTCATCCCGTGGATGTCGTAAAAGGCGACTAAGGAAACACAAGCTAAACAAAGCTTATTAATATCGAAGAGACCTCTCCAACCCGTCTGGCCAGCGTGGAGAGTGTAGGGCAAATCCTCTGACTACTCAGGCTAGTATATGGCTCTGGTAGTACAGAGAGGGTCGTGCTCGTGCAGTAGAGACTAGAAAGACGTGATGATAATGATGATGATGATGATTTTTAACTACTACTATTAAAAATTCGTTTGACCACGTCACTAGAAATCATGATGTTCAGATCTTGGAACAATTTCAATTGATATAATATTCGGTTCTATTGGCTAAATAAGAATAATGCGTGCAAAGGACTTTCTAAGCAGCGGCAGCGCTACGCGTTCTCGTAGAGCCAGAGCTACGAATAGTCACAAGCTACGATAAGTGCTACGACGCCCTGTAGCAAACAATCCTAGCTTCACAGAGGAAAGAAAATACTGTAGCGAAGTAGGGCTTACCAAATTAGTAGTAGGTAGGTATCAAATTTTTCTCTTTGTAATTTTTTCGTTAAATATATTTTTTTTAAGATTACGTTCCTATAGACTAAAAAAATACTAACTAGAATATTTTTTTCTTTGGGGATACCTATATTCTTCACAAAGCATATTTTATTGAAACAAAACTCTTCATTTCCAAAATTTTCTACCTCGATACTTTACCTAACTCTGTTTTATGGTTATACATTCTAGTTCAGGGATGGTATCCCAGATGGGTTGGCATCGATTTGTCCTAAGACCTGTATTTACTGTAATACCTACAAATGTAATGTGTTGGCAAATAAAGTTTATTATTATATTATATATATGATTTTGTTACCAATATGCGCTGTAGAGGTTGATATGAATTATACGCATAATCACCAACAAACATCTTAAAAAAACGGTGAAATTCGATTCAAGTATCTGCGTAGTTTATAAGATGTGAGTGTTCAAACGTACAGACAAAAATAACTACTAATTTCGTAGAAATCAGGAATCGAAATGACTTGCGCAAGCGCCTAATTATACGATTGCCCAAAGAGGAGTGCAGGTCATGTACTCGTATCTTTACCACCATATCTGCCAAATTTAAACGATTTTGAATGTACGAGTATGGGGCACCGTTGGAATCTTTACATCAACCCAAGTAACACTGGCTATATTTCTTTTGCCAGGCAGTCTATTTTTTTTTATCAAACTCTCTAAAATACACATACATATTGTCACGTGTGTTTTCCTTGCGGGATAAACAGAGCCCAGGTGTATCCCAACTAATATTATAAATGCGAAAGTGAGTTTGTTTGTTTATTTGTTCGTTTGTTTGTTTGTTTGTTACGCTTTCACTCTCTACCTACTGAACCCATCATCATGAAATTTGGCATACAGCTCGGTTAGGGTACTGAGAAGGACATAGGCTATATATCACGCGGGCGAAGCCGCGGGTAACAGCTAGTAAGACATAAAGGCCAAGTTTATTGTTGGCGGAAAACTGAATCAATATGGCTATATTGATTCCGTTTTCCGCCTATTGACGTTATTCGCCCATTCCTTCGATCGGCTTTAACGATCTTACCCGGAAGATAAACTACATTCTACTTTTTCTTTTCTCTCAGCCCACACGGAAGAAAAAAAATAGTTTTTCCCATTTTTATTTCTCCCAAGTTTACGCCCATTCCCTTGATTGACTTTTACGATAACAAGAAAAGTGTCAACTCGCACTGATATACTCTACGTTCCGTATTTGCTCTCAGGACTGTGAAAATATATCCTTCTAGTTAGGTACACAAAATCACATCAAGAGATTTAATAATCTTATCAAAAATATCCTTAAAGCTCATATTTTCTTGTCAGAATACCGTACTACTATTACTTTTACTATCACCACCTGACCTTACCCTTTACTCTAACTCCCAGCCCTTGCCCAAAACCCAAAGAAGTTATCATTAAGAAAAAAACAGCCTAAAATCACGTTCCATTCCGCCCAAGATGTGTTTTTAACGCACACATACAAACTAACACATGCGACGCGACGTGACTTCTAGACACGTCAGCTGAAAAACTACAACAAGCAATTTTAAGTCTTATTCTAAAGCAATAAAGTATAAAAATCCGAAGCAGAGTGCGTAATTTAGGATATTTCAAAATTCGAATTCAACACTTCAACTCGGAATTCGACGTTCCAAATTCGATTTTCGAAAAATGAAACATAGAGTTGATAATGAAATAGACATGGCAAAGAGATATGTCATGTGCTCGGCGCCGTATGAGAGGTTTCCGAGGGCGGCCGAGTCCGTACCGATCCGGGCCGATCGGCGTCGAGCGAGCGAGTGCCGCGAATGCATTACGACGTGGAGAGTAGGGTTGGTAGGTGCGGGAAATTCGGAGCTTTTGGAGAACTATTTTTCGGTTGGTTTTGCTGACTGGTGATTCATGTTATCTGACAATATCTGTTCAGTTGTAAGTAACATGATACCAGTGAGCCTTTTCTAAATAAACATTGTTTGATTTTTAATTACAAAATTGTGATTTTACACGTTTTTCCTATCTTGCGACTATAACCCAGTTTAAAGAATCTTGATTGGAATATTAAATCGCAAAATTTTAGTTTTAGTTTTCTATTTAAATTAGCAAATAAAAATAATTCAGGTGAATAGATTTACAGGATTTGGAGTTGATTTTTGGTTACATAAATATTCAATCAGACATAGTTCTTTTATTAGTGATGTTGTGAATTTATTATTGATCGAGACCAAGAAAGTATGGTATAAATAATGATATTCAGATTCAATTAATCCATTTTTCATTTTACATAAGACAATGTTCAGTTGTGCTCTTTTAGATCTATACCAAGAATAGAGTTCGAATATTAATCAATAGGTCATACAAATAAACGATGCTACACACAAGTTTGTAAATTTAGCCATTCATCATACTAAGCCTCATCTAACCCTACAGATTATGAAGAAGATACAAATATAATTATTATCTCTTTATTCATTTACATATATATCACCGTATACCATTATTATTATTATTCTAATTTATATTCCCATAAGCAGCTAATAATAAAATTATTTGCAGACATCACATTTTATGTTACATCAAAAATATTACTATAGGCACATAGAATGCCCTATATTAATCTTATCATGTTATCTCCGAAGTTTATATTACAACTTGGTGGTTCCGTGATGTCGGCCACTGCAGGATCACGTAAAACGTCGGCATAAACAACGTAATAAAAACCTAAGAAAAATATAAGGAAAATCCGGAAAAGCTCATCAGCGACAGCCCTCGAAGGGCGGACAGGGGCGGGGTGTGTGAAGAGAGGCGAGGGGGGCGCGGGTCGCGGGGGCGCGTCGGCTCGGCAGTCGGACGCGGGGCGCCGCGCAGCCCGCACGCGATGCGCGCCCTATAGCGTATTATGTTCCTACCCGACCTCCCGAGAGCCTGCATGGTGGACGACGTAGCGACTTACCTGCAAGCGCCGTCCTCGGGACAGGTGGCTACAATATATTAACAACAACCCATATGTAATTAACAATGATCATATTAACAGATGTTGTGAGCTACTGTTGCTTACCGAACTTCGCCGCCCGGGTATTTTCGGGACGTAACGATTTAGCCGTCAGATCGATGGTGCCACGTGATTGCGTTAGGGAACTCGGAGAAAATTAAACTCTAATAAATAAAGATGGTGCAGTGAAGGGAACGAGGATAATTGTAATAATGATGTAAACTTGTGTCAAAACAAACGGTGTAAACAGATCGATATCAACCCAGCGGGGCTCGAGGAAGCACATTCGGGAAGTAAGGCAAGAAATAGCAAGACACTTTTAGAAGAGCGCAGTCAACGCAAGATTTAATTTTAATTCTGAGATCACACGAACGGTAAATAACAACAATAAAGTTATAAATAACCTTGAAATGATCGCAACAGTAGTGAAAAGCGCTCGAATTTTCAGTGGTAGCTGAGAAAATCATACTTGTGAAGTCAACGCTTATATAAATAGTGTGCCATTAAAAAACGAACATAAATTATTTCATCATAAGTCGTGATTTTCGAAAACTTTATGATTCTGAAGCTAGTTATGAATATTGAAATGCAAAATCGCTGACTTATTCCAATAACTATATAAGAAGGTTTATATAAAAGCCGAAATGTAAGTGTAACATTAATATAATTTTAAGTAAAAATATTTTTTTTACAAATGTCCTCGAATGTTGCAGACTTTATTCTAAATTTAAATTTAACGTAATGTAATAATAAATTCTAAACTTAATGTTAAAAATATAAACCAAAAACTAAATTTTAAACCTGCTTGTAACCTGCTAATATTTGCAAAAAAAGAAATTGAAAATAACCTAAAAACTCGCACGTTTTTCGAAAAGCTATTCGAAGTGAAATACCTATAAACCTTTTATCGTTAAAATATCTACAATATAAAACACAAAGAAATCTTCTAAAATTCAATGAAATCCACAATTTTGAAAAGTATAACAGTTTTGAAAAGTATAATGTAATTTGACGTAAATATTTCCCAAATTAAGTGATACTACGAGTATCTACACTAAACGTTTCAGTGATAAAATGAAAAATTTTGCATAAAATTCGCGTGATGGTGAGCTAGATGGCGAATCGATATGGTGTGAAGATGTAGGAACTGCACTACGGCATAGCAGCATAACGCCCATTGATATCTGCAGTCCGGCCGGCTCTGATTTTTACATTTGTCTATGTTTGTTTTTTCCTGAGATCGATAGATATATTGGAATTGCGAATTCGTTATTTTAATTTAGAAGTTAATTTATTCGTTGATTAATTCATTTTTAATCAGTTAGGTACAGCTTTGATTTTTATATTTGTCTATGTTTTAGTTTTTGCTGAGATCGATAGAATATTTGAATGGCGAATTCGTTATTTGAATTTAGAAGTTATTATATTCGTTGATTAATATTGAAGTTTTAGTCTTTAATATTATAATTTAAAAAATATATAGTTACGGACAAATATGGTTTTTAAACACTTTAAGTGATTACTGTCTTATTTATCTATATCGTTTTTTTTTTATTTTGACTGATGCCGATAGTGTTTTGTTACATTAATTTCAATAATTTTACGATATTTAATTTTGAAATGCGAAGTTCCTTACTACAAGTTACCTAATTATGTTTACATGAAGTTTGGTTCACATTATATTTTTTAAAGAATTTATTGCAAATCAATTTAATTATTATGTTTCATTATTAAGATTGGAGTTGTTGTTAGAACGCAATTTGGCAGAATCACATAGCAATATTGGGAATGAAATAAATACTATCAACCTTAAAGATGTCAGAAATAATAAATATTTCAATATACCTAATACCCAATGTCTCATTAGTTCTATTAATAATAATAATGTATTGCACATAGTTGTTATACATTACGGCTCTTCCGCCTTGAAATTATTAGTAGGTACTTCTAATAATACGAAATCATTTTCGTTGGCGTGCAAACGTTATATGTTATTTAGTATTCTGACATGTTCTCGTAGTAGAGTTATTGGAAACCACAAAATGTAATGTGAAAGAAATGTTACTACTTCTTTTTTCGAAATAGGTTGTTTTAATTTTTCAAGTAAATTAAGTGTTTTAAAAGCTCAAAGAATATTACTTTTAATATTTTATGTTGAATAAATAAAAAAGGTATTTTGTTTGAAGGGGTTTATAATGAAATAAATTATGAGAACAACTATTTGGATTATGAAATAGATATTTTATTACTTATGATTTCATAAAAACTAATGCTGAAACTCAAATGTTCAAGCCAAGTTTCAATACGACATCTGAGATATCAGGATTTCTCCACTGATATTACACTCAAATTCACAACTTATCAGACCAAAGATTGTTAAGGAAATATAATTCAGGTTTAAATCAGGTACCTCGTTTTATAAGACAGTGTAACTTACGGCAAAAGAATATCATCTATAAAAAAGTTTTCGAATCCAACCTCGTCGTACTGAAAACCCTACTTATCTAGTCAGCAAATATTTATCGTTCAGATCAATTCCATTATGAGTGCACAATAAGCAAGCGTTATATTATATAGGTCATTTGTAAAAAAATACTCTTATTTTAACCATCTTTTATCTTATTAATATCATCCATATATTTGGGTTTTCTACTTTAGTACGAGTGCAAACAAAAAATATCGACCAGTCTTACTATTCAATTTTGATAGAGACCCTTAAAAAATCATCAACATATGATGTCTTTAGTCTTGATTAGAGGTTATAAACTAGTTTCATTTATAAGAAACACCACTACTGCGGTTCTAAAAAGTCTCGATTGTATAGTTGTAAGGTTTTCAGTAAGAGCTGGTTTAGTCTTTAAACTTTAACGTCATAAAAATAGCATACCTATATTTTGGTCTTCTCTAATAATAGTAAGTAATATTTATTTCACACTACAAGTCGGTCCACATATATGTCACAATAAATAAATGACAAGAAAAAGATTAAAAACGAAAAATAAAGAAGTTAGATATCTAAAATTTTGATTAGAGGTTACGAACTAGTTTCATCTACAAGACTTTACACACCACTACTACGATTCTAAAAAATCTAGATTTTGTAGCTATAAGGTTTTCGGTATGCCGGTTTAGTCTAGCCAGCAAACGTAGACGGACCGGAACCAGTCGGATTCTATTGTTTAGGAAATCTAATTCCATTTTATGTGCACAATAAGCAACTGCGCTAGAGACTCTTAGAATTCATCTTTGATTTTGATTTGAGGTTACAAACTAGTTTTATCTATAAGAAACATCACTACTAAGGTTCTAAAAAGTCTAGATTTTGAAGTTACAAGGTTTTTAGTGAGAGCTGGTCTATAAACTTTTATGTCATTTATATATCGTACCTATATTTTGGTTTTCTTTAATAAGTAATAATGTTTATTTCAGACTAAAAGTCGGTCCATATATATTTCACAATAAGTAAAAGACGATGGAAAAGAGTACAAACTATATTGATATATAATTTTTCTCAAATTAATCGCACAACCGATTAATTTTTGACAATTTATTCCTATTGTGCTTTATATCTTTTCTATTTACATTCTTTATGTCTGAATGTTTAATGGTGCAACAAGTATTTTTACTAAAGTAATTTTATTATAAACAAAATTGTCGGCCTGTCTTGAAAAAGCATTAACTTATGATATCTTTAATTTTGATTACTGATTTCAAACTATATATACTAAATTTTGTCTATATAAACTAAGTTTCTAAAAAATCTAGATTTTGTAGCTATAAGGTTTTCAGTACGCCGATTTAGTCTAGCCAGCAAACGTAGACGGACCGGAACCAGTCGGATTCTATTGTTTAGGAAATCTAATTCCATTTTATGTGCACAATAAGCAACTGCGCTTCCGTTCCGGGATTAATAGGTAATTGAGCCCAAATAAAATATATTTTTATTACTTATTGGATGGATGGATTTAATTATATTATTTAATATGACGTAAAGTATAGTTTAATGATCTTGCTTATTATTTGAGTAGTAATATTAATTAAATGGTATTTAATTTTCATGCCATATGAGCAGGATTTATTCTAATTGTTTTTTTCTCTTTTTTAAATGTGATACTATTTCTTAAAATAAAAACCTACCTATTGAAAAAAATATTAAAACAAAGCTAACTTAATGAATACTTATTGAAATTCTCACTTTCAATTTGTCAGAATCACAACGCCACGTATATATTTTTCCCTTTATTATATTCAAAGTTTGATTTAAAATAGCTGTATGCAATGACTTCAAAATTAATAAAAATAAGCTTAGCCAAACCAAAACTTAAAACAAAACAAATATGGGAATAATAAACAAATATGATGATAAAAATCCAAACTTTAATGAATAATCAATAATCGTAAAATGTGTAGTGTAGAAGTTGATTTAGAAGAAAAGATTTTGAGTAAAGAAATCTTTTGAGATGAGCTAACAAAGATCAGAGATAAGGAATCTGGGGCATATCACGCATAAAATTTTAAATAGAAATCTATGTTCTCTATTTGCCCTTGTTTTTTCACGAATTCTTAATATAAATAGATTGATTGAAAGTAATTACTTAGATTCAATAACAAGATTTTTATTAAAAATAAATAGAATCAACCAAAACAAAACTTATAAATAAGAAACATAAATACGAAAATAAAAATCAAAACTTGAATGAATAATTAATAATCCTAAAGGTATAGAAGTTTACCGAGAAGAACCATAACTTTTGAATAACAAAAGCTTTGAGATATCGCAAGCAAGGATCCGAGATGTGGAATCTGGGGCATATCACGCATTACCCTGAGACTCTCCGACTAATCATCCTGCGTAGATGGGAAATACTTCGGTGCAAAAGTGTGATGATGTCATGAATCATGAAAATGTGTCATGACAACAGCACAAATCATTCAAACAACAACACAAAAGCTTCTCAAACAAAAACAAAATAATAATTCAAGGAATTTCAATTTATTTATTGCGTTTCATAATGTACAGTTCAGTTCTTACTACTAAAAGTCACTGTTTTATAATAGGTACACTATGAACCCTGTCGCATCGCAAAACATCAAAAGGAAGCATCAAAGATTCGAATCTAGGACATACGAGTATTACGCATAAACCTAAGATTTTTAGGCTAATCATCCTACGGGAACAAGAAGGAAAAGAGACAATCTAAGAGAAGACAAACATAGATCGTACTGAGATCTAGACGCCACGCCATCTAGACGCCACGCGGGCAGGACTTGAACCTACGGTTCAAGTCCTGCCCGCGTGGAATTTTTTCACCATTTCTTATTTTCTTTATTTAATAAATAATCTAAGAGATACTGACATGTGCTAGTGGAATGTTCAGAAATTCGTAGAATAAAACCCATCAAGTAACGTCGTCCATGGCAAACAACTCGCACACAAATGGTTCCGTACCGCCAGAGAATATTTAATACACAAACGCTTAAAAATATGTGTTATTTACGGTAAACCCTAGATTTCATTTTAATTTATTTTTATTTTTTCAAATATTCTGTCAAAAATCCAATCTTAATTATTACGGTTTAATAGATAAAGCCCTTGTGACAGACAAACAGATGGACAGCAGAAGCTTGGTAATAAAGTTTCGTTTTTACCTTTTGGGCAGGGAATCCTTAAAAGTCAACATTTCGTTGGCAATTAAGAAGAAATAAAGAAAAATATTTTTGCTCTACCACAATTTAGTCAATGAAAATGAGGATTATAATTCATTAATTTTTGATCACCAGAAAAAAACTCTGAGGTAAAAGTAAAAAAAAGTAATCTGAACTTCTACAATGAGAACAGTTTTACAAATTACGAATAAATTTTTACATTTTTACAAAATCATTCAAATTTAACAAGTTATACAAAACGTAGAAATATCATAAGAACTTCCAACTTCATCAGAAGAACTAGAAACTACGCGAATAAGGAATCTGGAGCAACGCATAATCCCAACCCTAGCTAATCATCCTATGGAAACATGGAGAAAGATAACGGCTGCAGTAAAAGACAGGCTGATGGATGTTATTTGCGACCTTCGGTGGGAAGTATTGATTTGATTGGATATAGAGCAGAAGAAAATAACTGTAGTACGTTGAAGACTCAAGAGTCATATAAATGCATAATATAATATCATCACAAAAAATCTATCTAAAACCATGGTCGCCTTAGGTTTAACTTTAACTATTCATGGAAAGCAATAAAATTGTAGTCATGAATCGCAATAATAGTCAATTGTAAATACACTAATCAAAACTATCGAAAAAGAACAATTTGTTGACTGATCAATAATTTGTAATTTAACAATTACAATATATTAAAACCATTTTACACAGAAAATCTTACATTATGTAAATTAAAATCATAACCCACTTTAACAATATTATTTCTAAACAAGAAATTAAGTGTCGCATTGAATAAATGAACATTCGAGGTCTGGGTGACCTCTAGTAATTTTTGATCATCATAATAAAACAAAAATACTCTGAACTTCTACACTGAGAAGTTGTACAGATTACGAATAAATTTCTACATTTTTACAAAATCATTCAAATTGAACAGGTTTTACAAAACATAATACAGAAATATCTCAAGAACTTCCAACTTCATCAGAAGAACTAAAAACTTCGCGTATAAGGAATCTGGAGCACAGCACGCATAATTCCATCTATAATCATATAATCCGATCCCTAGCTAATCATCCTATGGGAACATGGAGAAAGATAACGGCTGCAGTAAAAGACACTGATTGATGATATTTGCGACCTTCGGTATTTTTATCAAAATTGATTGGAATGGACATAGTGTCTTCCATGCTGGTTTGGGAGAAAAGAAACATACCAGCTGCTGTAAAAGCCGGTTAAGGGATTGGGTGAAAATCTAAGGAATTACATGAATAGGCGATGCGACTACCGACCCATCACTATTTGATTCCGCTTGCTACTTTTACGCCCACTACGATGCTAAATGTAGCCTTTGGACTCAAAGTGGGTTCTACTACCCTACCCCACAAGAGATAAAGATGTAATATAGAAGGAGAAGATGACTTACGTACGTGTGAAGACTCAAGAGTCAAATAAAATGAATAATATAAAATCCCCACAAAAATGAAATCCAATGAAATAGTCGCCTTTGGTTTTATCGTAATTATTCATGGAAAACTATAATTTTTGTCATGAATTGCAATGATAAGCTATCAATTGTAATACCACGAATAAAAACTATCTAAAAAGAACAAATTTGATGACTAAGTATCAAGAATTTGTAATTTAACAAAGCAAACAATTTAACAATTATACCTTATAAACAAGAAATGAACTGGCGCATTGAATAAATGAACATTCGAGGTTATCAAAAAACAGAATTAAAAACAAGGATTAAAATAAAACAACTATAGCAAAGTTCTATGAGACTCATTTAATAAACCTTGGGAAAACGCTCTTCTCTTCAATGATTAAAAATTGGGAGCATAAAGGAATAAAAAGTATCGTTAACATAGAACTCGTAAAGTATTGTAAAATTACATCTCGTTGTACCTATTTAGTAGAGGAAATAAAAATACACGAAATGAAATCATGAAATAAAATGACTACACTAATCACGTTAGCCCACAGGTTGAAATCTAACGCAAAGAAAACTTACAAAAAGTTCATAAAAGATATATAGTACTAACAAAAGCGTATCACGTTATTAAAGCGGGGACTTAAAAAAATTAATATATATGAAATAAAAGAACTATGGCACAGAAATTTGTTCTAACGCACCTAAAACACAATAAAACATTCAAAAAGTATCGAAAAAATTGTATAGCAGTGGCAAAAACATACGTTATTCTAGCGGGGAATTAAAAAGACCAAATAAAATCATGATATATATATATATATATAAAAAGAACGGCACAATTCTTTGAAATATAACGCAACTTAAATTTTAAAAACGTCCTAAATGTGCCCGGTTAAATAGTCGTAGTATAGTATTGACAACAACATAATATCACGTTATTATAGCGGGGACTTAAAAAAAAACAAATAAAATATAAAGATATGATGATATAAAGAAACTATGGCACAATTCTTTGAAAGCTTAAACTTAAAAACGTTCGAAAATTGTCGTAAAAATACTCGTAGTAATTGACAAAAAAATATCACGTTATCCTAGCGGGGAGTTAAAAAACCGTCCAAAAATACCCGGCCGGCAGCCTGCGAGCGGCGCATCGGTGTTTTAAAAAATCCCATGTCTCTATCCCTTGGTGTTTCTTTCTCTTTCTCACTTTTTCTTGCCACTTTCGGTGTTTGAATGTTTTCACTAACTGTTAATATTTATCCTTTGTATTTAAGTAATTAGATCTATGTTTGGGTGTGGGAAGCGTTATAATAAAAAAAATCTAAAAAAGCAAGATTGCTGGAATTGGTATTACGTATTGTTTTGCATGACAATTTGTTCGTGCCAAAAATATTATTTTTATGAGCATTGACATTAAATAAATTTAGACTATGCTAAGAATTTATATTTCATGCATAACGCTTCGCACAACTTGAAATCGTACATTTTATTTAAATTTTAATGTCTAAATTGTTGCCAGAAAAATGAAAATTTTGCCATGATCTTAGCACTGGCTGCATATTAAAAATAGAAATTCAAATATGGAACGAAAATATTCATTTTTCTGTGTGTAGGTTTTTGTTTCCAAATCTGTAAATGTGCATGTATCCTGAATGCACTTTCCCAAAGCAAGAATGTGATGCACGTTCCTTTTTCATTTTTACTTTTTAAATAACTTTTTAATTTAACGAGTTCGGAAGGCAAAGGCACCATTAGTTGATTGGATATTTGGATATTGATGTACGTTTTGGATTTAAGGTTTGGATGTCTGTTTATTGATTAGCTGTAGAAATGAATGTGTGGGTGTTGTTTTGAAAGTTAAATAAATATTTTTGTGTCTTTATATAGGTATGTGATTTCAGTGAACAGTGTGCCAGCGATTACGGTGAGTAAGCTCTGAAAAAATGTTTGTACGAATTGAGTCTGAATTTTATTTCAGGTACAAATTGATTCATTTAAATCTCAATTTATAATTATGCAATTATTTATGTTGAAATATACCTTTTACAATCATGGACTTGGGAATAATATGGATTGGGCTCAGAGAACGTCACAGTGACGTCAACTTTTAACATACATGTGTGCATTAGTAGGTTCTAATTTTGCATGCATTGTATTTGCGTCACTGTTACGTTTCTTAGGGGCTTATCCAGGTTTTTCTTAGATCTATACAACACAATATATTAAACTTTATAAATGCCTAATGTGTTAAGTCTGCTTAAATAAATTAAAAGGAAATATTAAGAAGTTTTTGTGGTGGGAAGTCAAGGGGTACAGTTGAAGTTTGCCTTAGACATTTATGCAAATTGATTTAAGTGGACTTTACTACTATGAAATTGGTGTAGTTTGGTGTTATAAATGCTCTTACTAAAATAGTTAAAGTGGACTGATGGACTCGTATAGATTTGCCGCCAGAACCTCCTACGAGGCATCAAAGAACATACGCCATCTTTGATGCTACTTGGAAAAACTTTACCGGACAATACCGATACTTAGTATCTCAATATACTGAACATGGCAGAATCACTGAAATTTCGGTGGAAGCCATAATATAAAACAGAAGAAGAAATATTAAAAAAAAAACAATAAGTTAAAGGCGCATTTTGGTCATATATGTTTTATTTTGTTTGTTCATAAATAAAAAATTGCAGTTAGCGAATAAATACCTATATTGAAATTGTAGACGGTCGATCCATTAAACGATCGTAGAAATAGACGCGACAGTAATTTTTTTTTAGATTAGACTTCAATAAATTTATTAGATTTTCTTATAAATATACACGACACAGGCTTTCTTCTAAGGGCATATGTAGTACCCGAAACTAACCTCTTACAATTACACAATCAGCTTATTAGATGTACTGAAAGACCGATTTTATTACTCAATTCAATTAAATTTCTTTATATCGGACAACAAGAGCCATTACTTACAAAAATATTTTATTATGCACATGTCTGAAATTATTACTCATCTCATTCCTTAACAAAAGTGGAAAGATACTCGTAATACAAATAACTACAACCCATAAAACTTATCCATTACCCACAAAGCCTCAAAGTTGTACAAGAAATCACACACAGACAGACATAATTACGGCACATAAAGTTTCAGATTCCGCAATGGGGTAGCTGCAATTATCCCCCGTCCCGCTCTGGCGTCGCCCTCTCGCTCACTCCTCGCCTATTCTTATTTATAGGCGTTTCTTTTATTGTTTTTGCTCTAAATGAAGGCGCACTTATTGCTGAGTAGTTTGCTGGGAGGAAGTATGCGATTTTGGGTTTCTGCGGCGATCAATATTGAGACACGTTTCTGGAGGTTTTGTACATACCTACATATAATGTTACATACTAGCGACCCGTCCTTGCTTCGCACGGGTAGAGCATATTATGTCTACATGTTTTATCGAACATTACTCATATGTCATCGTTATTTCTCGTCATCGGTGTAAGAAACAGTTATCCCTATATTTTAACCAACACACACATTTTACCACTTTGAATGAGCGTATCTATGAAACGATTGATTTTGAAAAAATTACAGTGGCACTCCGGGAGTGCCGATAGAAGTGAAAACTTGAACTATAGGTACGTGTGTAAATTTTTGAATTGTCAGGAAATATTATATTGTGTAGGAAATACTTTTAATATACATACTGAAGTGTCGGTGTATTTAGTGACGGGACTTCATGGTTTTTTCCCGTACGCGTAAAAATGGTTTTAGGAATCTCAATTTCATTTCTAAGTCCATGACTATGACCAAGGCTATGGACCATGTGTGCATGTATAGGTTTGATTATCTAGGTACAAACTAGGATATATACAGTTATATATTTATCCCTGGTTAACATAGAACATAAGGAAACTTATACTTTTGAACAAATTCGAACTCTGATGAATAGTTTTTGTATCGAAGAAACTTTAACACTACAACAGATGTCCAATACCGACCATTTTCTAACTTTTTCAGTGCCTCCTAAACTGATAAAATTTAAACTTTTATTCAATAGTTTTTGTGGTTCCGTACACAAAGGGAAAGGGTAAAATGGGACTTTTATTTTTGTAATATAAGGATGTGTGGTTGAAACACAGAGATGCGAAGCTTTGAACAAAGTTGAATTCTGATGAACAGTTTTTTTGTATCGGAGAACTGTAAGGGAATTACATGATTTTCACGGAGTCCAGTTTTGCCCCCATTTGAAATAAATCATTGACAGATAACGAAAATATCGTTTAAATGTTTGTGAGGCCGTATTCATCACCTTGAACTAAACTGTAACAGGAGTTCATAAAATAACTACTGTTTACGGTTTTAAGGAAATTTCATTAAACTTGTTTCAAGAAATACGTGTTTATTAGTAAGCATTACGTTTAAGTATATGAAAAAAACCGTTGTACATCTAAAGAAATATTTTCTTGACTGTTACAATTAATGAGTGCTTTATAAAAGCCCAAAGTTCACATAAAGTTTGTGCAAAAAAGCGGATTTTTGGAGGCTAATACTGAAGTTGTATCTTCAAATTTTGATTTTTCGTTTTGATAGTAACCTAGATATAGTGCACAAGATACCTATTAATTGAAAAGCTTTAAAGAAAGATTTGTTACACCGCCATAATCACGTACGAGCGTTTGTATGAAAAGATAGACGGGTTGGCCGCCCTTAAGTGTGAAAGTGAAGCTTTACTACACATTTTTTGACAAAACTGGCCGTTTTTCAAAAAAACGCTGAGAAAAGTTTCATTTTCTTCACTTTGAATTATAAACAGTAGTTCAAAAAAGAGCTTGAAGAGTTATCTAGGGCTTCGCAGAATTTTTTAAAATGATATCTTGTTTGAGGCAGCTTCCCCTTAACATCGTAACATAATGTTTAATTTTTCTAGACCGACCTTTTTCTAGACGTTGTTACTGGCCTTAACACTGATTAAACTTTATCCGTCTTATTATATATAGTCAAGCCAATATTTATTATTTTAACATTTGGTCAGTGTCAGTGTAATTTTGTTTTGGACGGATAGTGGTTTAAACCAGGTACTAAAGTTAGTCCTTGTTAAAACAACTTTAGTACCTGGTTTAAAACCATTATCCGTCCAAAACAAAATGACACCGACACGACACTGAGCAAATGTCAAAGTAATTAATGTTGACTTGGTTTGTTAAAATAGAAGTTTAAACCAGGTACTAAAGTTAGTCCTCGTTTTATAATAAGACGGTATATCAATAAGTACAAATTTTTGCTCACTCGCGTCCTTACCCTGACGGAATCTACTTACTACTAAAGATTGTCCGTGTTGTGTAATATTCTGTGATTTTTGTGTGGATCTGTGTATCGAAATCATACATCTATTTTGAAATGATTAAAGAACAAACATTTTAACATAGGCCGTGTGGTTTCCGGCAGAGTAAAATAGGACCACTCCAAGTCTTCTCGTGGATGTCTGGAAACGGTGACTTAGGAAACACAAGCTTAACAAAGCTTATAAACATCAAAGAGATCTCTCCAACCCGTCTGGCCAGCGTGAAGAGTGTAGGCCAAATCCTCTGAGTGCTCTGGTTAAATATGGCTATGGCTGTGGTATACAGAGAGGGTCGTGCTCCTGCAGTGGAGACTTACAAAGACATGATGATTATGATGATGAAACCTTGACTGTTAAAGTCAAAAAGATATAACGACATCACAGCTTGTAAAAAATTGTAGCAAACTGTGTTGTCACACGGAACTTATATGGGCTATCTTTGTAATTAAAAAATTACAAAGATAGCCCATATAAGTTCCGTGAACTGAGAAAAGAAAAAATACATCTATATAGTAGCGTATCGTATATTTGTTTACTTATTATTATATGTGTAATTCTATAATTTATTAAATACCAACAATTTCCCGCGATTTCATGATCGAAACATTCACATTTATAACTAGCATTTGTGATTCACATATTGTGAGACGAAACTGTTAGCACTAAAAACTCTTTCCAACGCAGACGACCGACATAACAGTCAAAAAAGTATAGTTCCCATTACCATTGCAAGTTGCAATCAGAGCAAGTTTAACTTTTAACTGGAGAAATAAACGTTAGGCTGGAATGGTGCGCACGTGCCAACGGACGTGGCTGCCAAACGTACTCCGACCTTGAAGTCTGGTGGTAGCCTGCTTAACCTACCATTCATACTTAATATTCTTTAACTTTAAACTAACTAGCTATCGCCTGTGTCTTTATTTGCGTGGATTACGATTTAATAACGCAGTTAAGAGACTTAGATCAGCCAATTAGCGCCGCCCCTCATTTTATTACTAAAAAACCGGCCGAGTGCGTGTCGGGCCACGCGCAGTATAGGGTTCCGTAGTTGCGAATGACAACTTAGAGTTGTTTCACTTTTGTTTTTTTTGTCACTGTTTACACTCGCACCTCACAGTTTAACGACCAAAAACATCTAACAATAAAGATTGTATGAAATTTTACATTTTCCAGTACATTTTATAAGTTGGTTGCCTATAACTTTTTAGTTTGCACTTAGTACCCAGCTCTGATAGTTTTCCTTTCAACTTCAGTATATATACTACTGCTGTAATTTTTTCACGTATCCATATATAACCGTTTAGCAGATAGAGGGGGGGGGGGGGGGGACACGTCCCTCTAACAAAAATTTTCACTTTAAAACCAAATATTTCGTAAACGGATCCCTAAATCGAAAAATGGTGTTCTCAACCTCACAATATTTTTCAAAGACCTTTTTAACGATACCCCACACGATGGGTAAGTAGAGAAAAAAAATTACTCCCCCACTTTACTTGTATGGGAGCTACCAAAAAAAAAAATTTTTTTTCAAGATTTTTTTCTACGACTTTTTTGCCATAAATAATATACATACTCATACCAAATGACAGCTTTCTAGTACTTATAGTCTCTGCATAAAACCGCGGACAGACAGACAGACATGGCGAAACTATAAGGGTTCCTTGTTTACTACGGAACCCTAAAAAGATCAAATTGAAAAAAAAGATCTATGTCAGTACTTCGGTAGTTTATTAATCGTAGTATTTTTGGTATAAGTTTCCACTTCCGCTGGTAGTTTTTTAGTTCTCAGCGTTGGTTTTATAGGAAAAGTTGTTCATTTTGACAACGGAGTTTACCCTAACCAACTGTTCTCTCTGCTGGTCGGTTCCGAGATGCTATGAGTCTGTAGTTTTTGAACAATAGTGAGTAAAATGCATAATACTTAATAACCTCTTTTCTGAATAAACGTTTTAAATTTTGAATCCAACCCTAACTCCCAGTATTGTTTTATGAAGCTTCTTGCGGAACTTACATTTTATTATTTATGCAATGTGCAGGTTATATCCGAACTTTTAAATATAAGAACTACTGATATAAAGTTAAATAATATCAATTTAGAGGCAAACAACAAAGTTTAGAAAAAGGTCGATACTTATTAAGCATCTGTCGCGGCTAAAGTTTTTCCGATACAAAAACCGTTCATCAGAGTTCGGTTTTGTAGGAAAGTTCGGACATTTGTGATCTTCGTCAACCAGGGATAACCGAATATAACTCTATATACACACATACTATCACGTCGTTTTTCCTTTGCAGAGTAGACAGAGCCCGGGTCTGTAAAACCTGAAGGCCACGTTTTGCATGTTGGTGGGCGTTTAGGTCAGAACTGAATCAAAATAGCGATGAGTTGCTAGCCGCATTCCCTATTGACATGATTTCTGACGCCCATTCCCTCGATCGGCTTTTACGATCTGCACGGGAAGAGACGTAGCTGGTACATTCTACGTTTTTTTTATTTTCTCCCAGACCAGCTTTTTTTTTTTTTTTTTTTTTTTTTTTTTGAATTGACTACGTAGCTAGCTCCAAGTGAGCTTTCGCTACTTCACCGGACTTTTGAGGTGAGGGCAGAATGCCCTCAACCTGTAAGGCAAACATCACCAAAGGGTTCCCAGGAGGGACGAACCTCGGCTTTGGGCGTTGCCTGGGTGCGCAAGGCTTGGAGAGACAGCAAACTCTCATATGCCTGATGGGCCGCGATTTGCATGCATGACCTGAAGGGCCGAGCTGAGAAACAATGGCAAAGCCTTTAGAGAGCAGCAACTCTCATGTTTTGCCGTATGGGCCGAACCCCCAGACCAGCGTGGAAGTATCTGTATATATGCATCCCCCGCCCGCGCAGCCTCCTATCCCCACCACAAGGAGCCAGCGAGCAGCGCTGCGTGCGGCGCGCCGCGAAAACGCAGTAAGGGCCCGGGATACTACGGCGTCGCGCATCCCGAACTCGCCTTGAAAATGGACTCGATGAGTCCGAAACTATAGTCGGCAATCCCGACAACCCGTTTTTAAATATAATGTATATATGCTTGTTTATATTTAGATAATCAAACCTATATGGTGCCCCGGTGTTCGTAGATAGATTTTAGAAATGGCATTTTGGACCTTTTTTTCTCAAAATCAATCTTTTGAAAGATAGGCACTTCCAAAATGGTAAAATTTCCCCATTTTTGTCATTATTGGTTAGTTTTTCAATGAAAGAAGGAGTAAAATCAACTAAGTTTATATGTATTAAATTTTTTTTACACAAAAGGTACCTAATAATTTAATGCTTAGTATTGTCTACCAGTTTTTACTTAAAGATGTGGTAAAAAGATGAAAGAAGGGGTGCATGTTAAAAATAAGTATTTGATTTCTAGCTAGTGCCTACTTGAAACCAAAAAACTGGTAAACCAGCCTCAAGATTAAAAACTTTTCAGCCCCGGCCCACTAGCTAAGACTTTTAAATTCGATAATTATTATCTGTCTCACGAACTTAATCCTAAAAAGAAGAATAAAATAAAACAGTAACCTATAATTAACACTTAAAATTTTCTCATTTAAGTAAATAGATACTTGCTAATCAGCGGTTCTGGAGCCTCTGATGGCCATCCGCTAGTTAATAAGTCCCCCTTTGATAAAAGGTATAAAATAGATACAACATGGTCGTGTCAACTTACCAGGCAACGCCCAAAGCCGTGGTTCGTCCCTCCTGGGAACCCTTTGGTGAAGTTTGCCTTACAGGTTGAGGGCACTCTGCCCTCACCTCAAAAAGTCCGGTGAAGTAGCGAAAGCCAATTTGGAGCTAGCTACGTAGTCCATTAAAAAAAAACCTGTCAACTTTAATCGGTGACAAATTAAGCAGTCGCCTTGTTGAGTCGACCGCGAAGCACGGACTTCGAAGACGGGTTGGCAGAGTTGACAAGAATGTGTAGGAGTTGGATTTAGAATAGCTTAGTACGAATTAATATGGAATTTTAATTAATATGCAAAAAATCTGCGGATTGGAATCGATAGACCTCACTTTCCTCTTTATATAGACATCATTTTTATGACAAAAATACAAGGGTCACAGAAAGTAAGTTAGGTTCGTTCGGTTTCCTTGTGCCCAAAACAGACCGAGCGAGGTAAGCGAGCGAGGTAAGCGAGCGAGTGGCCACAACTTAGGGTACAGGGTCTATTTTGTATGAAAATTTAAACACATCTCCATGCTTAAAGAATTATATTATTAAGAAGAGCAAGGCGAGTTCTATGAGATTTAAGTGTTTTGTCAGTCTCCTTGTAACTTGGAGACCGCGAGTTACAAACTACGAAGAAGATACTATTACTAGTAACAGAGGACAAATAACGGAGTGAGGGTGAAAATGAAAAAAATGTCATACAATTCCTTTTGAGTTTCTATTGGGGGCCACAAATTCAAACTCAATTGATT
Organism: Rhodophaea formosa; assembly: GCA_963082605.1. Classification (NCBI taxonomy): domain Eukaryota; kingdom Metazoa; phylum Arthropoda; class Insecta; order Lepidoptera; family Pyralidae; genus Rhodophaea; species Rhodophaea formosa. Next base: position 12,327,704 of record OY720228.1, on the reverse strand, counting down.
TATGCCCTAAATACCGTAAAGGCAGTTTTTCGGCCGTGCCGCGAGTCACGGTGTTCGAAAACCGGCGGGGTAGCCATCGGCAAACTTACAAAACCGTGTAGTAATGGAAACAATATAACACCGACACTTAAAAAAAGCCTGACACTGACAGTCAGTCATTGCCAAGGTCCAGAATCCGGGATACGGAGGTTGGCAAACCTTCCGAAATCGCTGCCAACTGACGCGTAATTATATTTCGTGGATTTTGTTAAGTTGTCACTCTTGCCCGTCGGATTCGATTGGAAAATTCTTTACAATGTTGTTGAATTTATCATGCAAGGTAAAGGAAACTTGTAGAAAGTTATAGTAAGATATTTCTGGCAAAATTACTCATAATGTTTCTCTATGCAGAAAAATTGCTTATATGTATATTAGCAAATATAGCACATCATCATCATCATTAACATCGTCAAGTCTTATTTAGCCTCTACTGCAGGAGCATGACCCTCTCTGTACTACCAGAGCCATATACTAGCCAGAGCAGTCAGAGGATTTAGCCTACACTCTCCACTCTGGCTAGACGGGTTGGAGAGGTTTCTTTGATGTTTATAAGCTTTTTGGTTCTTAAGCCTTCTACGACATCGACGGGAAGACGTGGAGTGTTCCTGCAGGGAACCACACGGCGTGAAATATAGCACAATCAAGCATAAATGAAGTCAAAACTTTGGTGTTCCGTATATGTTTGGTTTGTCTCGTGAAGGGCAAAATGTTTAAGGCGACTTAGGAAATACAAGCTAAACAAAGCTTATAAACATCAAAGAGACTACTCCAACCCATCTGGCTATCGTGGAAAGTATAAGCTACATCATCTGACTGCTCTGGCTAATATATGGCTCTGGTAGTACAAAATTGGGTCGTGCTCATGCAGTGGAGACTAAAAAAGACCTGATGATGATGAAAACATGAGTAAAGGCCAAATCCTCTGACAGCTCTGGCTAATATATGCCTCTGGAAGTACAGAGAGGGTCGTGCTCATGCAGTGGAGACTAAAAAAGACCTGATGATGATGAAAACGTGAGTAAAGGCCAAATCCTCAGACTGCTCTGGCTAATATATGGCTCTGGAAGTACAGAGAGGGTCGTGCTTCTGCAGTGGAGACTAAAAAAGACCTGATGATGATGAAAACATGAGTAAAGGCCAAATCCTCTGACAGCTCTGGCTAATATATGCCTCTGGAAGTACAGAGAGGGTCGTGCTCCTGCAGTGGGGACTAAAAAAGACCTGATGATGATGAAAACGTGAGTAAAGACCAAATCCTCGGACTGCTCTGGCTAATATATGGCTCTGGAAATACAGAGAGGGTCGTGCTTCTGCAGTGGAGACTAAAAAAGACCTGGTAATGATGAAAACATGAGTACCTAAAGCTGGGTTTCCATAATGAATACAACGGTCATTTTGGTCATTAGAAACCTAACCCTGACTCCAAGTTAGTCCCCTCCTACGTCCAGAACACTAAAATAACTTGTGTACAGTAATGCGTGACGACAAATGAATGAAAACGGATAGAATTGACGAGCTGGTGAAAAGTTATGTCATTGTCGTGTCCTGAATAAGATGGCTCATTGCAAATTGCGTATTTATATTTTACCTCTAATATAGGGTATTCTTTCTTTCGAAAGATTTAAATATTTATTGATAACGTTCCGGATGTACGCAGTATTGGCTCACGGTGTCTGAAGGTCTTGCAGTCTTCTGTTTAGCTTGAGATTTGATTAAATTGATGACTGGACCCCAAGTTTAGGCGGTAGATTTTGCAGTTCTTATAAAATACTAGACAAATGTCAACTTAGTCTACCTGCGACCATGAACACTGTAAAGTGCTCAAAACGGTAGGTATATAAATAATGTAATAAACGCGATAAAAACCGTATTAAAATAATTTTTATTTAATTGTGTAACAATCGCGAAAACATAAGAAAACATTACTTAAAAAGAAGTCAAAAATCAGCATCATCATCACGTTTTTTTAAATCTCTATTGCAGGAGCACGACCCTTTCTGTACTACCAGGGCCATATATAAGCCAGAGCAGTCAGAGGATTTGGCCGCCACCGGAACAGAGTGCGTAGAGTAGGACTAGCTCCGATTACTGGTGACCGCCCGGCGGTCCCGGGTGATTTGCACCCACCCCTTCGGACACCGTAGCTTTCGGCCCATACGGCAAAACATGAGAGTTGCTGCTCTCTAAAGGCTTTGCCATTGTTTCTCAGTTCGGCCCTTCAGGTCATGCATGCAAATCGCGGCCCATCAGGCATATGAGAGTTTGCTGTCTCTCCAAGCCTTGCGCACCCAGGCAACGCCCAAAGCCGAGGTTCGTCCCTCCTGGGAACCCTTTGGTGATGATTGCCTTACAGGTTGAGGGCACTCTGCCCTCACCTCAAAAAGTCCGGTGAAGTAGCAAAGCTCACTTGGAGTTAGCTACGTAGTCCATTAAAAAAAAAAGGATTTGGCCTACACTCCGCGCTGACCAGACGGATTGGGGACGTCTCTTTGATGTTTATAAGCTTTTTTTAGCTTGTATTTCCTAAGTTCTTAGTTGTGTGTGGTAGAGCCACGATACCGGCAAAAATCACTTTAGCTGGAGCATGAATGGGCCGGCTCGTCCGGGGAAGTACCACACTCTTACAGAAAATCGACGTTTGAGTAGAAGCTTTACAGCTTCTATGCTTCGTTCGTTGAGTGAGAGCGCCGGAGGCCCATCCCCTCTGGTGAGGAAAAAATAAAAGGCCGGCAACGCTTTTGTGTTACATTAGTCCATGGGCAGCGGTGATCACTTACCATCAGGTGACCCGCTTGCTAGTTTGCCGTCCTATGACATCTAAGAAAAGACTTGAAGTGGTCTACTCCGTCGGAAACCACACGGCAAAGTCAAAAAAATACTCGAACTTAATATAAAAGACTATCTATTTGAAAAATAATAAATTCAATAACTACTTTATCTGTACAGGTAGATAGTCGATAGCTATCTCGGCTGCCATCGGCAGGGCATAGATAAATTCCTATTCACGGAAAAGTGAAAATATTTTCCCGACAAACCTTTTTAATGTGTTTTTGTAAGACGGCGGTCTTTTATGTCCGCTAAAGGGTTACGGAGCCATTAAGTTAGTCACTTAAATTAATTTTGCTGCCGACTTAAGTGTTTTATCACTTTATTTGTACTTAGTTGCTTTCACTGAAATTGAGATATTATTATAAGCTAACTTCGGGGTGAAATTATTACATTGTAATATTGAGGTTGTCTTTTGCGATTTATTTTATCGTGAGAATTCAGATGGATTAGAATTAACCACTGTTGATAAGTCCTTGCATCATCTAGGTGGTAACTGTAAGGTTTGGTTATCTATCATTTAATTATCGATTTTAAGGTACTAGCTGTTACCCGCGGCTTCGCCCGCGTAATTTATAGCTTATGTCCTTTTCGGTACCCTAATCTATGTGTATGCAAAATTTCATGATGATCGGTTCAGTAGATTTGGCGTGAAAGCGTAACAAACAAATAAACAAACAAACTCACTTTCGCATTTATAATATTAGTTGGGATTGGGATTGGGATTCGATTTGGCTTAGGTCTTACCCATGTCGTAGCGTAGCGTAGTTACTTTGGCTGCCTGAATCTGCCAAAGAAAAACATGTGGTTATGGCCGGTGTCATGGAGCTGGTGGCAATCCATTCAACTATATTGTTGATCATTTCTTTATCTCATAGTTCCTTCAATAAGACTTCTTTGAAATTAAAGGAGAGAACTGAAGAATGAAGTGCGGCCTGTGTGGCCAGCTGCCTTCCTTTTGCATCAGCATCACCTCTTTATTGAAATGCAACGATGCTTTATGAGCATATTGCTTAGTATCACATTTCCCACAATCATTACTACCCTCATCATGGGTGCTTACTGAAAGCTTGCAATAACCTTCAATGCGTTTGTATTTGAGTCATTCAGATTAGGTTAGTCTTCATTCAAATTGATTTTTATAATTACTTTGAGTTACTTTCTCTCCGAACAGAGCCTATTACTTTTTCTTCTCATCTGAGCGTCCTACCAGTTGCACCATCAGCTCTGTTGTATCTGAGTTTGGGGTTCGATATAAAATTATTACAATATTAATTGGAGTCCAAATAATTTTTTTTGCCACAGAAAATTCAATTTTTTTGAAAATGAGGGAAAGAATCTACGTTGTTTAGTTGTATACCATTATATTAGCGTAGATATTTAAAGTTTCACAAATTCTGTCTGGTCAGCTTCAAACATACTCCAGCACCTCAATCGCGACCGCCTGGCCATCCGGCAAGATTTCGCAACGTCGCCATAGCGTTATTTCCCGCATCCGACACAGATAGCGTCCAGCGTTTCCCAACCAGCACGCGTCCATTTTTCCGATAATAGAACGCGCTGTCTCGCTCCCGCCGGCCGTTGCGCAAACCCAACCTCAGGCTAAAATAGGGATCAGCCACACTAAATTTAGTTCTGCAACAGTGCATCGTGTCATGCCCATAGAAATTAACGCCCGATATATGGACACCGCACATTACCGCGCCAGATTTTCGCCAGCAAATTGCTGTATAATATTCAATTAGGTCGGCATATTGATGGGAATTGCCGCCGCCCGGCAATTTTGGTCAGCGCATCTGCCGTGCCCGCTGATATATGATTAGTTTTCGAGGCATTCGCCTATGGGCCTTTACGGGCGCCCGCTGTTCGTTATGAGTCTGTTTTAGCTATCCCCTGTCCCTCAAGGTGCGTCGCGCGCTAAATATAACTGGCACGAGTCGTCTCGGAGATTTTTCCTCTGTCCACTCGTACGGCCGGCACTCTGCCAGCGGTACGTCACTCCTCTATTACCTCATAAACGATAAACTTTGAGAAAGGACTTTAAAATTAGCAAGGACGCAGGTTCGGACAGACGCAGCCGATATTTCGGTGCGGAGATTCCGGCCGCGACAGCAGCGCCGCTAATTACGCAAGAACTGCGATCATGGCGGCAAAAGACGCGGGAGAGGATGAGCTGTCACGGGATATTTATGAAATTCGAACTAAAATAGATTCAGTAGTAGCTTCAACGAGTCACCTTGACGGTGCGGCCGTTATATAACGCGCGAATCGGAACGAACCAATTCGATTTTCGAATTCGGAATTCGAAAATTTGAAAACCGTGACGGCATTTGTGACGTGGCATGCGTGACGTAAGTTTAGTGTTGCCACTCCTCCGTTCGGCTAATAAATTTATTGTTTGGCATGTAAACGGATGCGTTCGAGCCAAGAAATTACAGCGTTCGGTAAAAAAAATATTGAATGAACCAGCGGAATGATGGCGCATTCTAATCGGGAGCGCCTTGCAGCCTTGCCAACACTATCTTGTTTATACTTCAACAGTTGCACTTCAAGATCATTTTCTTTTTTGTTATAACATCGAGCATACGATGCACTTGATTGTTAGTGTTATCGTCGCTTATGGACATCGGCAGCACTACGAATGTCCATTAAAGCTCGGCCAAATTACGTACTAGGTATATTGTACATGTATCTATACAGACCCTGTAGTAAAACTGGTTTTTTTTTCTAGAATCGAATGATAAAAGAAATGTAGTTATAAACTCTATTTCAAATTGGAGTATGTGATAATTTTAAATATATTTACCAAAAAACAAAAACTGACTTGAACTCTATCAATTTGTTTGAGTAAGCATAAGAATATAACTGAAAAAGTGTAAACTGAACGGCATCCGTGTAATTTTTTTTTGGTTTTTGTAAATTTTTTCAAAAAGCGTCCGTCATATTTCGATAAAAATTTAATGGGACCATCTGTAAAGTATTACTTATCGAACTAAAAAGAATGTCTTATATCGGTATAGGCGTCTTCGAGAAATCGGGAACATATATAAAAAAAAAAGATTCTGAGGAATTGAGAACCTCCTCCTATTTTGAAGTCGGTTAAAAAGACACACCAAAGCTAAGCAAAATAATGGAAATAATTTAGTATTAATAAATTATACTTTAGACTAACTAGAGCCTTAACACTAACTTCCTTTCGACTCCCAATGGCCAGACTCATGAGTGCCATAGAACACTTTTACCTTATTTTTTTGAACCCTTCCTTTGAGTTTGGTAGACCGAAAACATTTGTATCCTAACTATCCCAATCCTAACTAATATTATAAATGCTAAAGTGTTTTTTTTGTTTGTTACGCTTTCACGCCCTATCTACTGAACCGATCATCATGAAATTTCGCATACACATAGGTTAGGGTACTGAGAAGGACATAGGCTATATATCACGTGAGCGAAGTCGTGGGTAACAGCTAGTAATACATATGTTTACGGATGTGTCACGTTAGATATCAACGAACGTACGAAGGTTATATTTGGTATTCCCACCGCTTATGTGCGTAGAATTGCAAGTGTTTTCTCTTGATCTATGCAGATATGAGTGTGATGGTCGGCTAGCTTGGCGCCAGCCCTTGGGCAGTATATTATACATTATTTATTCATCGTCTTCGTTATTAGGCCCGCTGTGAATAATTTACGAATTAACCGCCTTAAACGAATACGGCCTTTGTCTATTAATGCTCAATCCTATTGTAGTGAAGACAACAGATATGACTAATATTTCAAGTATCCATAATTTCAATATTAATATGAAATCCGGCTTTACTCTCGCTTTTTTTCGTTGGTTTTGAACGTTGAACTTGTATCTGTTAAATAAAGTTTGAAGACCATCATTGGAGCGAGTGTTAAGGATAGCGATGATTACATTTCCCTCAAAGCACTTTCGCCCTTATTTTTACCTATCAGAATCTTGTATCATTACTTAATAATACATTTAAAAGCTTTAAAACTTGACGAAAGCCGAAGAAGATACATTTAAAATTAAAAAAAAATAAACAAGATACTTAGACCTGAAGATAAAAACTTTGCTATAGTGGAGACAATACATAACCGCGAAAATTCAGAGTATCTGTAGTACCTAGAAAATAATTTGCAAATGGCGAGAAAAAAATAAAAAGTCACGGCCCTCAGCTTAAGTGGACTCCATTCACCGGACCCGGCGTCATTAGGAGAAAGAAGTAATTAAAATGCAGATAAAAAATCTCACGGACAAAAGTTCATTTTTTGCGGACGTTGGACGGTATAACTCTCCTTCCGGAATCGATAAGTCTGCGTGTGTCATCATCATGTATTTTGTGGTCTCCACTACAGGAGTACGACCTTTCTATACTTCCAAAGCCATATCAGCCAGAGCAGTCAGAGGATTTGTAAGGTCTCATAGCTTTGTTTAGCTTGTGTTTCCTACCTTTTACGAAATCTACGGGAAGACTTGGCGTGGTCCTTTTCTACTCTGCCGGGAACCACACGGCTTATAATATAAGCTCACTCCTTAGCAATCATCTTAGACGTAGAGGCTAGGTAAAGTTACACGCCAAGACTTGCCAAGTCAACAACTCATATACATCCATAGCCACTGTCAACACCGTCGATACACGATATCTTACACTAAGCCCACACTGTTAACTCACCGGATTACACCCGGTAATCCGGCCCCGGACCGTGCCATTTGCATGCAATTCTCGTTAGATGTCATCTGTGGATTTGAGACGGTTACCGTCTTATCCGGGTAGGCAGATTTTGTGTTATTGTTGTGGCAACACTGGGTTTAGCCCGACATTGGGGAGTTCTGTTAACTGGAGTTCTAGATTATATGGTTCACAGTTCTACAATGTTCTAGCGTGTCATTGCTGTTTCGTAGACTTTTATGTTTTAAAATTCAGCTAAGTAGGTTTTCATGATAATTTTATGCGCTGCCTAGAATAATAGACAGACGGCTCGCAGTTTAATGAGGGAGGTAGTAGTGCAGATTTTAGTGTGTTACTTTTGTGGCAACACTGTGATTTCACATTTATGTTTCTGAGATCAGTTCAAACTAGTTTTATTATAGTTCTACACTGTATTTTATTATTGATGTTTTTGGCTTATAATAATAAATATATATGGACAATTACACAGATTTAGCTAGCCCCAAAGTAAGTTCGAGACTTGTGTTATGGGATACTAACTCAAAACGATACTATATTTTATAATAGATACTTATATAGATAATTTTCCATCTTGACCTGACCGAGGATCGAACCCGGGGCCATCCGTGTCGCAGGCCGGCTTGTTGACCGCTGCGCCACGGAGCTTTAAGACAATTATGTTTTTTTGCTATACCAGTCATTTTCCCGCAACATCGTCCGCGTAAAATATAGCCTATGTTACCTGCAGATAATTGAGCTTTTTATAGGTGAAAGAATTTTAAAAATCGGACCAGCAGTTCCGAGCTTATTCAATGCAAACAAACAAACACATCTTTCCCGTTTAGGGTTCCGTAGTAAACAAGGAACCCTTATAGTTTCGCCATGTCTGTCTGTCCGTCCGCGGTTTTACTCAGTGACTATAAGTACTAGAAAGCTGTAATTTGGTATGGGTATGTATATTAATCATGGCAAAAAAGTGGTAGAATAAAATCTTGAAAAAAATTTTTTTTTCTCTATTTACCCATCGTGTGGGGTATCGTAAAATAGGTCTTTAAAAAATATTGTGAGGTCGAGAATGATTAATATACATTAATCATGGCAAAAAAGTGGTAGAAAAAAATCTTTTACTATGATATTATTATAGATTCATATTTAGCCAAGTGTGTTTATCGTGTCAATTTGATACTACTATGTGACTAGGACAGACAGCATGTTAGGGTAAACACCGTGACCCCTTAAACCATCAATCAGTCTGTCATAATGAACAGCTTTTTCTGTTCATATATAATTAGCGCTCTGAATTAGAAAAAAAAGACCATCATTTATACTTCCTTTCAACTTTTCCTTCCAACTTCAGTATATATACTACTGCTGTAATTTTTTTCACGTATCCATATATAACCGTTTAGCAGATAGAGAGGGAGGCGCGGGGGGGGGGGGGGGGGGGGGGGGGGGGGGTACGGGACGTACCACTAACAAAAATTTGCACTTTAAAACCAAATATTTCAGAAACGGATATCTAAATCGAAAAATGGTGTTCACAACCTCATATTTTTCAGAGACCTTTTTAACAATACCCCACACGATGGGTAAATAGAGAAAAAAAATGACTCCCCCACTTTACTTGTATGGGAGCTACCCAAAAAAAAAATTGTTTTTCAAGATTTTTTTCTACCCCTTTTTTGCCATGATTAATATACATACCCATACCAAATTACAGCTTTCTAGTACTTATAGTCTCTGAGTAAAACCACGGACGGACAGACATGACGAAACTATAAGGGTTCCTAGTTTACTACGGAACCCTAAAAATAATCTTATTTGTCGTAGATAGGGCCTAGAGTTTGTTGAGGGTGTATAAGTGAAGAATGGTACCAAAATAGGGACACTCAATCACTATCTCACGGTAGGATAGGCAACTAGTTGTTTTTGAGATCTTTAGAATAACGATAATAGGATTATGATTAATATTTTAATTATGCTCTACATATCAAAATTAGGGCGCTATTAAAAACTTAATAAGCAGAAAACTTAAACAACTATTTCAACTAACGACGCCATTAAGAATATTCTACAGTAGATTTTTAGGTTTTAATTTGAGCGAAGTTTCGCGGACTTCGGCAATAAAATAACTTTGAATATCCATTTGCATAAGATGTCTTTGAATTCAACTCGCGAAACTACTAAATATGGACAACTTTTGACAACTTTTCTCATTAATTATGAGGAATTGTCGTATATATTTTTTTATATTCCGGTATACAGAAAAAGATAACTATGTCAAACTTTACAAGGCTATGATATGCGTGAGAAAAACTCCCGGACTTCGCAGGATAACGTTTTAAATATTAAAAATCTCCATTTTCCTTCTAATATATTATTGAAATAAATTATGTTTGACCGTAAAGCATTAAAAATGTCAGTAAAGATACTCTTTTTTCTTTAGTTTCTCCAACACGACTGTCCTCTATAGGAAGTATATGTCCTCCGACTTTCTGGAATTTGGCTGGTTAGGCATTTCTCCAACCTTATGACAAAATCCCACTGACTGGCTTAGTGTCACATAACGGTTATAATTTTTTCCTCCTCAAGAGTTCAAAACTCCGAAAAAATAATCAATAACATTATAATATGTTACGCAATGGCACCCAAACAATAGTCCTACAACTCAATTAGCATAACACGACGTCAAAGGCACATAATCCATTGTAAAAAAAAGTTTGGTTACGTGCCCGGCATTTTAGTGTTAGATTTGCAAATAATTGTGCAGGTGCATCGGCCTCCGCTCACCTTGTGTTACGTATAAGGAATAAGAAATGAGTGCGCGATAGAGTGATTCGGCGTGGGATTTTCCAGTTTCCGGGAGATTTTAGGTTAGGTCCTGGAGAAATTCTAGAAAATGTAAGTTATTGTGCTACTAAAATGTTTAAACTTTCTGTGATATATGTACAACTAACCACGTTGTATGTATATTACAGAAAAAAATACCTATTAGGAATGATTGCACCATAACCCGGTGATTTGGCGTGGGATTTCCCAGTTTCCGGGAGATTTTTGGTTAGGTCCTGAAGAAATTCTAGGAAATTTTAACATGTTCTAGTACTTAAATGTTTAAACTTTCTGTAATATATGTACAACTAACCACGTTGTATGTATACCTATTGCAGAAAAAAGTACCTATAAGGAATGATTGCACCATAACCCGGTGATTTGGCGTGGGATTTCCCAGTTTCCGGAAGATTTTTGGTTAGATCCTGAAGAAATTCTAGAAAATTATAACATGTTCTAGTACTTAAATGTTTAAACTTCCTGTAATATATGTAAAACTAACCACGTTGTATGTATATTGCAGAAAAAAGTACCTATTAGGAATGATTGCACCATAACCCGGTGTTTGGCATGGGATTTCCCAGTTTCCGGGAGATTTTTGGTTAGGTCCTGAAGAAATTCTAGAAAATTATAACATGTTCTAGTACTTAAATGTTTAAACTTACTGTAATATATGTACAACTAACCACGTTGTATGTATATTACAGAAAATGGTATAAGGAATGATAGCACCATAGGGTGATTCGGCGTGGGATATCCCAGTTTCCGGGAGATTTTAGGTTAGGTCTTAGAGAAATTCTAGAAAATATAAGATATTGTACTACTTAAATGTTTAAACTTTCTGTAATATATGTACAATTAACCACGTTGTATGTCATCACCAATCATCGACAAGTCTTTGTTAGTTTCCACTGAAATGAAATGAAATTTATTTCGCACAAGTGTCGTACAATAGGTGGAACACAATAAATAGGAGCGTACACTTAGCCGTTTCCAGCATGCAAATTATAATAATAAAATAAAAAATTAAAATAGTAATATATGTCAAAATAGTCATTATAAATCCAACAAAAAACAATACATAATATATGCCAATAGGTAAAGAAAATAGGATAAAATTTGTCATTAAATATAATTACGTTTTAAGTATAAATCGTATAAAAGGTTTTTTCAACTAGCCAGTCATGTAATTTTCTTTTAAAGAGTCTGTTAGGTAGGCATTTGATTTCTTCAGGTGCTCTAGTAAATATTTTAACGCACATAGTATTGCAGCCTTTGGCAGTGCAGGAGCAAGACCCTCTCTGCACTACTAGAGCCATATATTGGCCAGGGCACTCATAGGATTTGGCCTACACTCTCACGCTGGCCAGACGGGTTGGAGAGGTCTCTTTGATGTTTATAGCTTTGTTTAGCTCGTGTTTTCTTAGTCGACTTCTACGACATCCACGGGGTTTGGACTGGTCCTACTCTACTCTGCTGGAAACCACACGGTTGTATGTATATTACAGAAAATGGTTTAAGGAATGATTGCACAATACGGTGATTTGGCGTGGGATTTCCCAGTTTCTGGGAGATTTTAGGTTAGTTCCTGGAGAAATTCTTTCTTTCTTTCTATATCAATGCTTTATATAATTTTTATAAATTGTGATTTTAATCCAAAATGTTATACATCTTAATTGTATTCTAGATTATTATAAGACATTCTAGTAGTTAAATGATGATCATTTTTGTTATTTTCGTACACAATGGTTAGAAATACGGAATGAGTGCACGATAGAGTGATTTGGCGTGGAATTTACCAGTTTCCGGGAGATTATAGGTTAGGGCCTGGAGAAATTCTAGTAAATTCAAGATATTTTAGTACTTAAATGATGATAATTTATATAATATACGTACACAATGTTTGGGTATAAGAAAGGATTGCACGATAAATTGATTTGGGGTGGGCTTTGGGCTTTGGCGTGGGATTTTCCAGTTTCCGGGAAATATTAGGTTAGGTTCTGACTAAATTATAGAAAATTTAAGATATTGAAGTTCAAATGATTTTTTCTTTATAAAACATGTACAAAGTTGCAAGTAATAAGGAATGTGTGCACGATGGAGTAATTAAGCGTAGAATTTTCTAGTTGCTTCGGGAGATTGCGATTGATTGATTGATTGAGATGCCGGTTAGGCCTGGAGAAATTCTAGAATTTTTTGATATTTTATTGCAAATGATTTCAATTTGTAATTTAAAATTGATTGTGATAAGATATGGGGAATTTACCAGTTTCCGGGAGAACGAACTAACTGGTGGTGGAAGCACACAAATTAATTTAACTTAAAGTGCATAAAAACCAAAACAAATTATTGGACATAACAATTTTACTGATTTTTATTATTTGTCACCGTTTCTCCCTGATGATTAAGTTTTTTTTATTAGTGATCCAATTCTGAGATTTAAATATTTGCCAGGGATTCAAAACAAACCTATATATTTTACGCAGATTCTGATCTTATCTATCTGTCTTTGTTGCCACATTTACGAGGCAACTTTGCATCGCACAAAGTTACAATTTGATTTGTATGTACAGCATAACATGATCGTCAAATGATTCGAAGAACATGTTCGTGAATCATTTTCCCCTTATTTGCGAATGCCCTTGTGGAGGTCACTTTAAAAAGTCCTAGAAAAGGCCGTAGTGGGGGGCGGAGATATTAATGTCAGCGTTTTTAGTAACCGATAATGAATCGGTTGAACAATTTGATTAATTAGCTTAATAGCTAATCAATACCGAGCTATCAACTGAAAATGGAGTCAATGTTGACAATCGTACAATAACATGTATAGTGTATATAAGCTTGTTATATAACTAGTAAAGTTCATAAATCACCATCGTCCCAGGCATAAGGAGAGTAAAAGATGAGAGTTGCTGGTTTCCAAAGGCTTTTACCATTGTTTCTCAGCTCGGCCCTTTAGGCACATATGGGTGCAATTGCGGCCCAACAGAGAAATGACAGTTTTCTGTCTCTCCCTCTCCAAGCTCTGCTCTCAACACAGGCAACATCTAAAGCCGAATTCCGCCCCTCCTGCAAACCTATTTGCTAACTTTTGACAGCTACGGTGTACATCATTTTTATGGTAGCTTCAATATTAATTACGGCTTTGGTATGAATGACTATTTTTATTTAAGATATCAAAACCGTAATGGAGCATCAATTACGGTTGGTAAAGTGACAATCAAATCGTTGTACACCGAGTTTGCAAATCGGCCCTTTAGTGATGTTGCCTGTACAGGTTCAGCACTCCGCCCTTGCCTTAAATGCCCCGTGAAGAAGCGATACCTCACTTGGGGCTAGCAACACAGTCAAATAAATATAATATTCAAAAAATGGAGCTCTTGTTTGAACAAAGAGAGGACGATGGAAAGAGACATATGGTCTCTAATTGAAATAAATAAATAAATATATACGGACAAATCACACAGATTGAGCTAGCCCCAAAGTAAGTTCGAGACTTGTGTTATGGGATACTAACTCAACGATACTATATTTTATTTCAAATACATAAACATTTAGGAACCAGGTCAATCTGAAAAAGATCTTTTTTGAGATTGAAAAATAAAGTAGTGTAAAAATTTCAGTTAAAATCACAGTCGTATTTATTCCACACTTCAGGGAAACCAATACCGTTACAAAAAGATTCTCTAAAATAACCTAGTGGCCATCAAATCACCTTTTATTATGCAAGAAAACAGACTGTCCACAGTAAAAAGTAGTTTTCTTAACCTTGAAGGTTAGTAATCTTTAGTTGAGTGAGTGCCAAATAAAATATTAGCCGAGGAAGGCTTGTAGGTTATGAATCATAAAGTTTGGTGCACTGATTGCTCAATACCAATTTGGTGTGATAGGAAGCGCACTCCATTTTGTCAAGATGGATGTCGTTCTAGAAAATTCTTCGGAGTTTTTAATTTATGGCGTTTTGGCGGGCTATACTTTAACAAGGCTTCGTGACATGTTTTTAAAGATGGCTTCGGTTGTTTTAGCTCTTCGTACAAGTCTAGAGATTTTTAAAACCTAAGAATTCCAATTAATTTGACAAAAGTTTGATGCATTGATCGCACTTGGTGCGATAAGAAGCACATTTAGTCCCTATAGATGACTTCGTGATATGTTTTATTGTAGGTATTGTTTAAATATGTGTCTGGTATGTGAGCATATAAGAGATAAAAATGAATTTGCTTGTTTTTTTATTTACCAGACCACTAAATTTAATTTATTAACCTTTGGTGCACTTATTACTTAAAACTAATTTGGTGTGATAGGATGCATGTCGTTCTAGAAAAATCTTCGAAGTTTTTAATTTACGGCGTTTTGGCGGGCTATACTTTGACATGGATCGTGACATGTTTTAAAAGATGGCTTGGGTAGTATTAGCTCATCAAAATTTTTATCAAAAAATTCATTTGTCAAAGTTACTGCACTGATTGCTCAATACCAATTTTGTGTGATAGGAAGTGCACTTTATTTTGTCAAGATTGATGACTCCGTTACATGGTATAAAGAATGAATTTGCTTTTTTTTGCCCTTCCTTTACGGGAATTTACTAATTATAATTACGCCGGCCGGCTGGCCACCTTCAAGCAGTTATGCATCTTATGTCACTTAGTATAAAGCTTGTTAAAAATGACACGTCGCTTCCGATGCCACTCCATATCTATCCTGTATAGCGCGGCCCTAACGGATTATCTACAGCGTGTAAACTGACCCTTGACATACCCTTAAAGGGGTGACTCAGACCATCATTATGAACAACTTTGCATATGGAACCAATGCTAGGAACACAAAGAATTTTTTCCTGCTTTTTTAAGCACCTTTGCCGTTGTTAGAATCCGTATGTCGGATCCTATATTCGTAATTCGTATCAATAATGGGAAGCATTTCAAAGCAGCAGGATCTCCTGCATATGAATGTGGATCCGGGACGCCTAGACTTACTGACTGTAGGTCTGTTTGCACGACTTATACTTACATGCGATGGGACGGGAATTCTAATATAGATCCAGGGTTGAGACCACGTTCCGTTATTTCCTATGTGTGAAAAACTTGGGATGGAAGGTGAAAAATTAACAAAGTTTCTGGCTATTTGTTTTCTCGTATTGTATGTTTGTGTGTGATTTCTGAAGAATTACTGCATAAGTAGTTGTGCAGTTGACACTCTCTCATGTTTAAATTGGTTTTGATCAAATTATTATGCACAAAGGACGCTAGAACACTGTTAAACTTCGGACGAGTGGGATTGTTCTAAGTTGTACAAGTGAGGCGATCGGATTACATACGCGCGAGGTAGAGTCCCAATATTTGCGGGATCGAAATGAAAATTTGTTGCATTTTTGGTACAAGATTCTGTTGTAAATACCACAGAATCTTCTGCAGCATGTATCAAAACTAATAATTGATACTGAATAATGAAGAAGATCTGGGATAAAGCCCCAATATTCGTGGGTTCAAAAAGTAACATGTGTTGCCTTTTAAATACACTATTCTGTAGTAATACCACATAATGTTCCGCAGCTTGTGTCAATACTAATGATTGATACAAACCGTGAAAGAAGGTCGATAGGATTGCATTCGCGTAGGGTTGAGTCCCAATATTCGCGGGTTCAAAATATAATTGTATTTTGGTAAAAGATTAAAAAGAGTTGCCGTATGGTTCTCAGCAGGGTAGACGATAAGACGACATGGGAAGTCTTTCCGTCGATGTCGTAGAAGGCGACTTAGGAAACACAAGCTAAATAAAACTTATAAACATCAAAGAGAGAGTGGGCCAAATCCTCTGACTGCTCTCGCTAATACGAGTATATGACTCTGGTAGTGCAAAGAAGGTCGTGTACCTACAATGGATACTAAGCAAGACCTGCAGGCCTATTTGCTAACTTTTGACAACTACGGTGTACATCATTTTTATGATAACTTTAATATTCATTACGGCTTCGGTATGAATGACTATTTTTATTTAAGATGTGAAAACCGTAATGGATGCTAAAGTGACCATCAAATCGTTGCATACCGAGTTAGCAAATCGGCCTGCTGATGACGATTCTGTAGTGTCTAGTCAGATTGATACGTCTGTGGAAGAAGAACGATCGGATTGTATACAAGTAAGGTAGAGTCCCAATATTTGCGGGTTCAAAAAGAATAATTGTTGTTTTTTAACCGACTTCGAAAAAGGAGGAGGTTCTCAATTCTTCGTTATCTTTTTTTATGTACGTTCCCCAATTTCTCGAAGACGCCTGGACCGATTTAAGAAATTCTTTTTTGTGCGATAGGTATAACTTTACAGATGGCCCCATAATTTTTTTATCAAAAGGTGTTAAGCGCTTTTTGAAAAAATACACAAATACAAAAAAAAAAAATGTTTACACGCATGCCGTTTGGTTTACACTTATTCCATTTTATTGTTATGCCTATTCAAACAAATTGATAGGGTTGAAGTCGGTTTTTGTTATTTGTTAAAAATGTGTTAATTATTTGATGATACACGATTCTATAGTTGTAGGATTGATAAAAATAATATGTGGGAAGTAGTTTTAGTATACGCGGTTATATAACAAGCAATTTACCAAGTACTCGGTTAGGTCGTGAGTTGGATGGATATAAATATCTAACTAAACTTAACCTATGAAGCAAAAATCATTGCTCACTCGGCGAATTGAACCCAAACTCTTAGTTAGCGGATAGGAGTTCGTTAGTTAGTGCGCCACGGAGACATTCATGGAGAGAAAAAGGTAGCATTTACTGTTTTTAATTTCAAAATTAACTATAAATAGAGCCAAACCATTGTGTGATGGTATCTGTGATATAAGAAAGTTCGGGAAAGAGTAAAGTTTTGCTGTCACGCCACCCTTTTGATCATCTTAGAAATTTGTATTAACACGTACGTTGTCTCGAGTGCAACCGATTGAGTTGTACCCCAGACTGACAAACTGATTGAGTTTCCTTTTGTAACGCTATCATCAGCAGGTCTATTTTTATCTCCACTGAAGAAGCATGACCCTCTCTGTACTACCAAAGCCACATATTAGTCGGAGCAGTCAAATAATTAGGCCTACACTCTCCATAATGTCCAGACCGGTTGAACAGTTCTCTAATGTTTATAAGGTTAGCTTGTGTTTCCTAATTCGCCTTCTACCACATCCACGGTAAGACTTGGTGCGATCCTATTCTACTTTGCCGGTACCACACGCTGTAACGCTAATGTAGCCGCATTATCGCCATTAGTCGCTTGATCTTACCGCTGTCAATGACGCCACGACTTTAGTTCTTGAAACTATTTTCTATTTCTGCGCGGAGTTCAGCTGTTGCCAGTCTTCAAGCGGGCCGCGATATAAATACGTTCTAGTACATTTTGTGGATGGTAATAAAATTGCACTACGGCTGCTGGCCGTGCGGTTGTAAAATATGTTTTTCTGACTCCGATATATAGAATTCTATGTCATGGCTTCCTTTGCGGTATCAGTTAAAGTATTTGGGAGTATTCTGCGTAATGGGATTACAAAAAAAAGATTTTATTTTATTGAAAGTAACAAACTTAACTTAAAAATACCCAATATCTGTGGATGATTTCGCAGAATGTCAACAGACGATGCAGCTAGCAATCCGTTACTCTCCCCAATATCATGTTTAACGTAGTGCTTAGCGGACTTTAGGTCCTAGCTGTTAACATCGTAATGATAAAGAGCTCCGTGGCGCAGCGGTATACACGCCTGTCTGCGACACGAATGGTCCCGGGTTCGATCCCCGGTCAGGTCAAAATGGAAAACGATCTTTTTCAGATTGACCTTGGTCTTGGATGTTTATCTATATAAGTATCTATTATAAAATATAGTATCGTTGAGTTAGTATCCCATAACGCAAGTCTTGAACTTACTTTGGGGCTAGCTCAATCTGTGTGATTTGTCCGTATATATTTATTTATTTAAAGACGTGAATAACAACGTTAAAACCACTTGTTTCCAATCAGTCACAGTCTTTTTTGACAAACAACGATACTCTTAAAGCTGGAAGAAATTATAGTTTTATTAAATATTTGAAATATTCGATTTGAGTTTTAGTTCATTGTCGAAGAACGAGCAAATTTTAATGATGATTTAGGTGGTGCTTTACTGGACTTTTCCCTGACTAATTTCTGTCCGCCATTCATTTGCGCTGTCCGAATGTCTTGAATTCAGATAAATTTCTTATTTCTTAACCTCTTAAAGTTGTAGGGATTTTTTAAGCTCTTTGGCTTAAAACTGATTAGTCTAGACGGCCTCTATTGACCTAAATGCTTAAAACTGTAACTATGATGCAAACACATAGGCTTCAAATTTGATGACAAAAATTGACAGTGCGCATGTGCTAACACAAAGCTGACACACAGACAATCATTGAAAAATTGGTCAGTTTTTTATTCATTGAAATAAAGGCATGAAGAAGTATAGAAAGCAATATTCAAAAAAATCTATAGTTCGTCTAATCTCATATCTTTCATAGTTGCTCAACATTGAGTCTACAAAACCCACAAGTGTTCACAAATGACTACTTTATTACAGCATTAACTAAATGCACGAGCTGATACATTGTAATGCCATTAAAATCATGCCAGAACATTCCTAGGGCTAAGCAAACCTAGGAAAATCTATAGGCAGATTCCGGGACACGTCGCCCAGCGCATCTCATCTGAATAATAAAGAGAATGCATTAATTTCTAGCACTAAACATGTCGAAAGCTCTAGAATATTGACCATGCAAGTTTGTAAATTCAAAGGAACTTTTGCATGAATTCCAAACGCACGACGGGTAAGTACCTAAATGCATATAATCGAACATGTTAGCATTCCGTTAACAATAGAATTTATTGTAAATTTACGTGCATTGTCCTTTAAACGAAACGTTCGTACGTGCACTTGTTGCGCGCCAAAACGGGCGCGTGGCAAGATGGCTGCCGTTGCGTGATAACTTTTTTTCGCGTCTTTCCGCGTGAGCCGTGTTTTTGGCCAGTACTCCTGTGTGACGTAGGCGACCCAGTTAGGTACGCCAACGGATGCCACGGCCAAGTACAGGGCATCCCCAATGAACCAGCGCCAATATCTATAAAATAAATTGGACCGCCACGAAATAAAGCCGGAAAAAATATAATAATGAAGAAAACGTCACTGCGGTGGCATTTGCCGCCAAAATTTTCGGGTGAACGCACTCCAGTGTTTTGGCATGGTCCGAATGTTGGAAGTTGTCCTAATAGTTTGTTTGATTCGATAAGGTATTCTCGTTTTATTGGTTCACGGAGTCAAAGCTATTGTTTGCAAACAGAACCGTGTTTCACAATTAGAACTTAACCACTAGGTATTATCTCCTTATAACAATTTCAACAGTTTAAAATTATAACTTAAAATCATATACTCATGACCATAACCTATTCTAGACCGATCCACATCATGCTGAATGACATGAGTCAGTCGCCACGTGCCTTTTTTTTCTCCGAATGATAAACAGATCATCCCAGAATTCCACGTAACTTTATAACCCGGAATCCCTGCGATTCCGGCGTGATATCATCACAACATCACTATGATCCCGCACCTCTGCCAACAATCTTACTATTCAGCATTTGTTGCTCTTATATTTGCCAAATTTTGCACCTTATCGCGAGTATTGTGATATTTTTACGACGCCATTTTATATTTTTCGTTCGCGCGCTTTTGGCCGCTTTTCCAATATGGCGCTTGTTTGTTTTCAGGTTTTCACTGCATTTTTATCTCTTTTGGTTAAACGCGCGGACTATGTTTCAAAAGCGAGTGAAATAGGAGTTTCTACATTTTCGCCTGCTGTTTTCATATCATTATTTAAAGTAGAATGAACGCCTACTGCATTTAGGGAATAATTAACGAGAGTAGCTTTTCTGTTTTATGTAAGTAGTATTGTTGGAAAAGTTGATATAAGTAGCTATTCTTTCAGTAAAAAGGTTAAACGACTTTTTACTATTTTAGGTGCAAGGAAGATTAGAAAGAAGGAGATAGCGTTTTTTTTAAATTTATGAATTAGTAATCTTTTCTTCTTCTTGAATATTTTTGGATTTGAATTTACGCGGCAAAGTTGCTAGCTGAATAGTTTTTGGCAACTGCCAACTCAAAAATGTGATATTGTTTGCCATTTTAGTACACACACTCACAAAACTACTGACGACGTCAAATTGCTCCAAGACCCTTGGGTACTATTTTGATAGTATATACAGTTTCATGAACGAGAGTTCTTTCACTGCCAACCCCTCAGTTCCCGTCACAACACGAGTTGGCCGCGACCACAGACGGCGCCCCCTGCCAAACTGGCAGCAGGACCCTGTGACGTCACGGAATCTCCTGGCGAGTGTATAACGCAATAATAACTCATACGATGATTTAGCGGCTATTTTTAGACCATATTTGAACGGTGCCAGCCTATATTTATAGAAAATTTGGCAATTTTGATTAGTGACTCATAGAACAGTACACGTATGGTGGTATACAATAACAGTATTAAAAATATTTTAGTTTAATTTTTTTTTCATAGGATAGTTAGTTTAATTATTATTTGAAAATATTATACGATATGTAAAAATAACGCCAGATTTTCATATATCCATAAGTATTTTTTAATGAACTGTATAGCTACAGTTCCGAATTGACTTTTGCTACTTCACCGTACTTTTGAGTTGTGGGCAGAGGGCCCTTAAACTGTAAGGCGAACATCACCAAAGGTCTTCGGCTTCAGGCATTGCATTTGTGCGCAAGGCTTAAAGAGACAGCACAAGCTTCCCTATGCCTGATGGGCCGTGCATGATTTGCATGCATAGCCTGAAGGTTGTTTTTATGCATTAACACTTCATTAACAATGCTTTTCTGATAGTCTCCTATTCAATTTAGAAATGAGATGTGGGCAATAATCCTCTTCCCGCGTGTTTTTTTTACTCATCTTATTTCTATAGAGTACCATATAAGTACAAAAAATATCTTGTATGTGCAAAAATCGCCAAAAGAAGAACGGTTCTTAAGCTTCTTTTATTATTTTATCAAATACTTATTATTTGTCCTTAACATTTGAACAGAAAACGAATTGGCGAATAGCGGGGGCTCAGTATAAGCTTCAGAGGCCGAGAGGTGGTCAAGGGTTAAGAAGAACTCTGACACCAGGGTGTGCATGGTCGACTGACCGTGTCACCTACTCGAAATGATGATGATGCGTATAAGCTTCCTCTAGATAAGGGACTCTAAAAAATCCTTATTTCTTCCCAATAACAAAATAAGTAGGTGAATTCCTTGCAACAATGCACCCGCAAAGCTTAGGTATGTGCACATGACTCGCGTGACCTCCTTCACGATCCATGTAAATTAAATTTTACATTATGTCATGTCAAAAAGAATATGTAATCTGCTATGCACCTCGCGTCCACCGAACAAATACAGTATTGTGATGTTTGAATCACAGCATTATGCATGCAAATATGTCGATGTGATTTATGAGACGGGATGGTTAGCAAACGGATTGTGTACAGGCATTGTAGAAAGCACAATAAACGGATTTTTCGAAATATTTTTATAGAACTAGCTGTTACCCGCGGCTCCGCCCGCGTGATATATAGCCAATGCCATACATCACAGCCTTCTCAGTACCCTGAGCTATGCGTATGCAAAATTTCTTGATGATCGGTTCAGTAGATATGGCGTGAAAGCGTAACAAACAAATATACTTTCGCATTTATAATATTAGTTAGGATAGGATTAGGATTCTTCCTTCCATGCTGAATTGGGAGAGAAAGAAAAAACGTAGAATGTGTGTCTGCTTGACTTCCTGTGCAGACCGTAAAAGCTGGTCAAGGGATTGGGCGAAAATCTAAGGGATCACATCAATAGGCGATGCGGCTAGCAACCCGTCACTATTTTGACTCCGGTTTCCACCTTTACGCCCACTACGATGCTAAATGTGGCCTTTGGGTCTTATGTCCTTGAGCTCTGCCTGCTCCGCAAGGTATAAAGGCGTAACTAGTAACTAGTCTTCAAAGGTAATATTTTGTTTTCTATCAAAATACATACATACATAGTATTATGTATGGACATACAATAGTAATGTATGTATGTTTTTTATGACAATGACTAGTAATAAGGAAAAGAAAGAAATATTAAATATACTTAGATAGAATGCTTGTAAGTAAAGTGGCATTTAGCTACCCCCTATTTGATGGCAGGCTTCACTTGTACGTTTTTAGGGTTCCGTAGTAAACTAGGAACCCTTATAGTTTCGCCATGTCTATCTGTCTGTCCGTCCGCGGTTTTACGCAGAGACTTTAAGTACCAGAAAGCTGTAATTTGGTATGGGTATGTATATTAATCATGGCAAGAATGTGGTAGAAAAAATCTTGAAAAAAATTTTTTTTAATGGTAGCTCCCATACAAGTAAAGTGGGGGAGTATTTTTTTTTCTCTATTTACCCATCGTGTGGGGTATCGTTAAAAAGGTCTTTGAAAAATCTTTGAGGTTGAGAGCACCATTTTTCGATTTAGGGATCCGTTTCCGAAATATTTGGTTTTAAAGTGCGAATTTTTGTTAGAGGTAAGTGTCCTCTATCTGCTAAACGGTTTTATATGGATACGTGAAAAAAATTGCACCAGTAGTATATATACTGAAGTTGAAAGGAAAATTATCAGAGCTGAGTACCATGTACAAACTAAAAAGTTATAGGCAACCAACTTATAAACTGTAAAATTTCATACTATTTTCATTGTAAGATGTTTTTGGTCGCTAAACTGTAAGGTGCGAGTGTGAATAGTGTGAACTCAAAGTTGTCATTCGCAACTACGGAACCCTACACTGCGCGTGGCCCGACACGCACTTGGCCGGTTTTTAATTTTAATCTACACTTATATTATAAAGCTGAAGATTTTGTTTTTTTGGATGAACGTGCTAATAAACTACTGGACCGATTATAAAATTCTTCCACCGTTATATAAGTACGTATAAACGCAACTAAATCACTAAAATAATATAATTTTGTTTAACTTCCTTCATGTCTTGTCTCTTTACCAAAATAAACACACATTCCAGTGTTATTTCTCTAGTAGCATTTCCAGAGTTATTTTGAACGGGATAAAAATATTCTAATGCTTTGTCTACTCTGAAAGACAAAATAAGTTATAAGTATGAGTTTACACGTAAAAATATCATCAAAATTTGTTTTGGTACAGGTCCTATTTTTCTACAGATCTTGTACTTAACCAAAATATATACTATACATTGGTAAAGAATAGAAAATATATTCAAAAGCTACATTTTATATTCTGCAAGAGAAAGAGGTGGGTGTAAAACAAACGTCACCAACTACCTATATATATTTTATCTCCCATTCTAAAAGTTGAGTCACTTTACAAACAACTCTAATTTAAACTAAAATTCTCTTTTTTTTTAACTTTCACCGAGATTTCAGTGATTCTGCCAATGCCCAGTTTAAAGAGATACAAAGTATAAATTTAGTGTTGTACAACATACAGTTAACAAGTAGCCTAAATATATAATTTTCACCAGAATAAATAATAATAATTCTTCTGGTGAAAATTGTATACGATACGAGTCCACAGTCTACTTTAACTATTTTTTGACTTTCCAGCGTAGCAGCGGTACACTTGTAAAATATCGAAAAAAATTTGAGTTCCCAGCTTTTGTCCCTTAGGAAAAGTTGTTCACGGGTTGGTCAGATCACTCCTTTAAGGGTAGTCGAGGGTCAATTTACACATTATCATCAAGTCTTTTTTTGTTTCTACAGACTCTCTCTGTACTACCAGAGCCATATAGCCTATATGTATATACCCATATATGTCGAGCTCCGTGGCGCAGCGGTCATCACGCTAGCCTGCGACACGGGGGTCCCGGGTTCGATCCCCGGTCAGGTCACTATGGAAAAAGATCTTTTTCATATTGACCTGGGTCTTGGATGTTTATCTATATAAGTATATATTATAAAATATAGTATCATTGAGTTAGTATCCTGCGACACAAGTCCACAACTTACTGTGGGGCTAGCTCAATTTGTGTGATATGTCCCTATATATTTATTTATATTTATAAAATAAAGCCAGAGCAGTGAGAGGATTTGGCCTAGACTCTCCGCACTGGCCAGACGTTTTTGATGTTTATTAAGCTTTGTTTAACTTGTTTCCTAAGTCGTCTTCTACGACATCCACGGGACGACTTGTGGTGGTCAGGACAGGTGGTGGTGAGTGGTCCTATTCTACTCTGCTTGGAACTACACGCCAATTAGCACGCTGTATTTTTATTTCCCTTTCTATGTCAAGTCACCTGGCCCAAACGTACCTACACACAAGTTTCGTCTATGGATATTTACAAACTCGGAGAGTTGCCAAAGCCCCGGCCTTGAGTTGTTTATATTCTTACGTCAAATTATTCACATATCCCGCTATTGACATGGCTCCATTCATGACTGACATTCATAGTTTTTGAAATTTATATTACGGTTCGCCTACTTTGGTTGATTACAAAATCTTATGGGGTTTTTTGGGCTTTAGAGATAATAACTGCGTTAGAAAAAACTCCGGAAGCAGCAGAATATGTATTGTTATATTTTACTTTTTTGATTTTTAAATTTTTCGATTTAGAAACTAGAGAGCCATGAAGTTTTCTGTTCTTTTCACGTATAAGTCTTTTAGTTCATTTATTCCTAATCTCGTCATCGGCTTAGGAAAATAAGGGCTGTAATGTGGCATAACAAAGTTGATTATTAGCGCTTCATTACAGACAAAAATGAAGCTCTTTGTACAGCTAGCCATATTATAAACAGACTTCCGAAAATAAGAGTACCTTGGATAAAACTTAAAATTTTAAGCTACCCCTGACACGAACATCACTTGGTAACGGCAAATGTCTAAAAACCAGCTTTAAAAAAAACCGCATCAAATCAGTTCACCCGTTGTAGAGCTACGGTGCCTCAGTCACAGACACACACACACATCAGTCAAACTTACAACACCTCTATTTTTGCGTCGGACGGTAAAAAAAGTAATTACTTAACCTTTCTGTTTAATATTACTGAACAAAAATTGAAAATTTTGAATATGTTGTTTAAGCATGTAGTATGTTTAATGAAACTGAAGCATAAAAGAAGGAATGTCGGTATGTCAAAGTGTGAAAATTTTACGAAAGAGCTCATGAATGTTGAAAGGAAGAAAGTTGGTAACTTTTCGTTTCATTTTCAAAATATTTCTGTTTATTTATAAAGAGTCGAAAGATCGTGTCTGGTTTGTTTAAGCTGTTCGTTATTTATTTACGTTTATTTGCGAATGCTTTGTGTGTTATATTCGATATCCGCACTTGTTATCGATGTACAATTTATGTGTAAATAACCTAATTTAAGACTTGTAACATAGATCTAGACCATGAAGTCATAGCGCTAGGAATTTGGGTTGTATACCTTTTCTAAATTACTAACACTAAAAATAGAGTTTTTATTGCATCACAATGCTAGGTGAAAGCAAATTGAAAATATAAGATGTATTAATATTAAATTGAATTAACGTAAAGTAGTAACGTAAACGTAAAGTATAGTCTTGTTCTGCAGAAGGTGAAAAACGAGCAATGACCTTCCGGGTCGCTGCACTTTTTTCTACCTTCAACTTCTATTTCAAATTTGAATCTACGTGAATTCCATTTCATACTATATTTTCAATTACATATATTAAACTAATACTAGAATCTTTTTCAATAATTCTTTTTTATAATTGGAATAAACTTTTAGAGTCCCACGTTGGGCGCCAATTTTTCTCTCAAGGTCAAATCAATGTCTAATCCTGTTTGATTTTTTGAATGTTTCAGGACGAGTTCCATCCATTCATAGAGGCCCTAATGCCCTTTGTAAAGTCCTTTTCGTACACGTGGTTCAATTTACAAGCGGCCAAGCGGAAATACTACAAAAAACATGAGAAGCGCATGAGTCTCGAGGAGGAACGGCATACCAAATATGAGTTACAGGTGAGGTAAAAGAGAGTCACTTTAATTAATTTTTACTTGTTATTTTATGCAGATATTTCATCTTATTCATAGTAGAAGATGGATCTCAAATCTCTCCATCTTCTATTGTTCGCTTCCAGTGTTTACCTAGTTTTAGAATGCTAACTTCCCTGTGTGTCCCGCAATCATTTCTATGTCACCTCATGGTGACATTATAAATATTTAGAGCCAAATTTATTCTTTATATTCGGCCAAATCCTCCGACTTCTCTGGCTTATATATGGCTCTGGTAGAACAGAGAGAGTCGTGCTCCTGCACGTCCTGTGGAGACTAACAAACACCTGATAATGATGATGACATTCTTTATTATATTCTAATAGTAATATAACCAAATAAACTATTAAAGCTATACAGTACAGTTCATTGAGTATAAACTGTGCTTTAGTGATAAAGTGAAATATGCAACAGTGGACCCCTGGCCCAACTAGTGGCCACAGCGATTCCTTTGTCATTGTCCTTAAATGCTTTGTTGTTTCAACAACAACAACTGTTGAGTGAATACTCGTTTTTGTGTATAATCATTTTAAGTCGAAAGGATCGGCCAATCTAAGTTACCGACCGGTCGCCCTCGCAGCTCGTTGTCCAGGGAGGGAGTGCCGGCCATATAACAGATAGAGAATAGAAAGTAAACTTTTTGTTTTCAGTCAATAACTTATTTTTTCTATTTATTATGGCTTAACTAAAATAAATAAATAAATATATACGGACAAATCACACAGATTGAGCTAGCCCCAAAGTAAGTTCTAATGAAAGACTTGTGTTATGGGATACTAACTCAACAGTACTATATTTTATAACAAATACATATATAGATAAACATCCAAGACCCAGGTCAATCTGAAAAAGATCGTTTTCCATCTTGACGTGACCGGGGATCGAACCCGGGACCATCCGTGTCGCAGGCAGGCGTGATGACCGCTGCGCCACGGAGCTCGTCAACTTATGTTGAATTAAAATAACATCTAAGAAACTGAAAACAAAATCTAACACTGGAACACGGTAGTTTAAGTTAAAGTTCAAGAACAAGGGTTCTTTAACTTTCATTTTAATAATATACCAAATTGGCGTTTTCCAGAACGAAAAAGCAGAAGTAAAACAAAAATGGGCATCAAGACTACTAGGCAAGCTCCGGAAAGACATCACACAGGACTGTCGAGAGGACTTCGTATTGAGCATCACCGGCAAACGACCAGCCGTATGCGTGCTGTCCAACCCTGACCAGAAGGGCAAGATGAGGCGGATAGACTGCCTCAGGCAGGCTGATAAGGTGAGAATTTTTTATTTAGTGCACTTTGTTTTATACTTCGAAATTCACTTTTGCTAGTAGCCATGAATGAACCAGCTCGTCCGGGAACTAACAGGCTCTCACAGAAAATCGCGGTTTTAGTAGTAGCTTTACCGCTTTTATGCTTCGTTCGGTAAGTGAGAGAGTCACAGGGTCAATAGGCCGGCAACGGTATTGTCACACCTCTGGTCTTGCAGTTGTCCATGGACAACGGTGGTCACTTACCATCAGGCGACACGCTTGTTTGTCTGTCTTACTGTGTCAGAAAAAATATATAAGTAGAGGCGAGTACAATAACTTATTACTGATTAATAGTCTTATATGTCGTTAAGATTTGCCCTGTTTACTACCAACCACCACCGTCCACTATTCGATTGTCTACAGAAGGTACCTTGAAATGTGTTATGTTAGCGTTGTATATGGAATAACCTGAAAGAGTCTATCTAATTCTATGAGCTAGACTCTTGTATCTTTGTTTGAAAAAATACGAATTCCCTTGTACTATTTTCTGTATATTGACTTAACCTGTTTTTCTGTGTACATAAGTGAATAAATAAATAACCATAATGACTATTTCTGTCAGAAAATACTGGAGTGATTTGCCAATGCTCACTCCATTTAGTTCACATCCACATTACACAATAGTTAAAATCGACTAGTTTGCAGATTGTATTTCACGATATAGCATTATCAGTAGCATTGTATAGGTCCTCGCGTGTACAGGTGGTAGGACACCCAGCTTAAAAATTCAATAAACATGACTTGGCAACAAAAATTTTGCAACGGTTTTTCTCCGGTGATTGACTTGCAGGGTGATAACTTTTTCAAAAATATGAATTTTTGTTATTTTATACGGTGAATAACATACAATTTTTCACACTTCCAGGTGTGGCGACTAGATCTGGTAATGGTGATATTATTCAAAGCGATTCCCCTAGAGAGTACAGACGGGGAGCGCCTAGAAAAGCACCCAGAATGCACACAACCTGGCCTGTGCGTCAACCCGTACCACATCAACGTGTCCGTGAGGGAACTGGACCTGTACCTCGCGAATTTCATCAACAGCTATGGTAATGGGAGCGACGGTCTGCCAGGTCTCTCGCTCACTTATGTACTTAGCTTTTTGGTTTGGAGAATGGAGTGTTGTTTAATGTTCATTAAGTGCTCTGTGAATCCTCCAGAAACCCGAATTTGGGTCATGTGTGGGAATGAGCTCCGATCTGTTAAGTTGAGAGGAGACACATTTATTCATCAGAGAAATAAAAAGGGATCAAATTTCAATTACTTAGTTGGTCTATGTGTAAATAATAAAGGATTATTAATTTCGATTATCAACACAAACCTAATAGGTGACATACATTCTTAGCATTCCATTCTCCAAATATTGTTAATTTGCAAAATATAATATAATTAAGTTTGGACTATAGTTCTATCATTAAATAAATAATAAAAGAAATCAACACATCTTATTTGTTTTTAACAAAAATTAACTCGTCTTAGAACATGTTATGTGTCTACAAGTTTTTGTATTTACAAGATAAATTATAGTTTGAAGATGTGACTAATTGTAGTTGATTAGCTTTGTGCTTATTCTTTCTTCATTTTCTTCTCAGATCTTCTTTTTTCACCGATTTAATTGCACTAACTTGTCAATTAAACTGATGTCGGAAGAGATTGCAAAATGTAACAAACTTAAAATCTTACAAATATATCTTGCAAATGACTTGAAAAACAATGATTTAAGTACTTGGCATTTTTTAATAACTCTCATTGTTTGCAGTTTCTTTTGGCAATTTGTTGTTTGACTGCGTATTTACAACGACAAACTTGGTACCAGCTGATAGTTTTATTATCCGTTAAAATCTAAAAATACTACTCAATACGAACGATTTTTATTATGAAGTCAACTAAAGGTAGAAATAACTAAATTGTGACTATAATTTTAAACAAGCTTAACAAAGCTCATAATCATCAAAGAGACCTCTACAACAACTCTGGCCAGCGCGGAGAGTGTAGGGTAAATTCTCTGACTATGGTAGTACAAAGAAAATCGTGCTCCTGCAGTGGTGACTAAAAAAGACCTAATTATGTTGATGATGACTTAAATTTTGCAGCTAAATAGCCATACAACAGCTTACATTAATCAGTATAGTCAGATAACTATTGAGCTCTTTTTGTCGTGAATCTTTCATTATTCTTCTTCTTATTGAGTCGAAATGGTTGCATAATATTATATTAAATATCTTTTGACCAGTATTTGGCAACGCTAATTGCCCTATCGTTGGCCTCATTAAGGTCCTGTTTTTTTTTTTTAATTAAAAAGCAACTTAATTGATTGTTTGGAAACTATCAGCTGGCTAAAATCTATATCTACTATATCTAACGTAGTGCCGTAACATCGCCGATATGTTTCAGATATCCTAAGCGGGTCGCTCTCGCCTCACCCTCCTAGGGACAAAGAGAACGAACACGAGGCTAAAAACAAAGGTAACAGGCCCTGTAGTCTACAGGCCGTGATGTGCTCTTTCTGGCTTGTGTCTATCGACTCTAAATATTATAAAGATTTACTAAGATCATGAAAGTCTGGCGAATTTTCATCAGTTGTAATGTATGAAACTATGTGAAGTACGTCACACTGCATGGGTGATCATTCGGGCTTTCAATAGGTACTGAAATTAGAAGTACTAGAGCCTTTATGAATGAGGTTGAAATGGGGATGACTGTCAAGAGTGGCGTTGTCTACGATTGTTCCGAAACTGTCAATTGTATGGACTTTTAAGTTAAAGAATATTTTGCCCCATAAACTGACCAAATTGGTGAAATAAGCAGATATAGCAAATATATTGAAATGTTAATATTAGCTAATGTGACGGATATTTACATATTATACGAGTTTCACTGTGGGAAAATACAATCTTCAAGCAGCTCTAGCTCCAAGCAGACTACCCTAGTCTGCTTACCCTAGACTAACATGAGTCGATTGCAATTACATTGCCAAGAAAGAGCCCATCCCTTTGATTGGTGTCGCACAAATTCTGTGAAATTGATGTTTTTTTTATTCTCTTTTTGGAAATGCAGTTAATCCCATTGGCTTGCACTCACACCTTCATGCTTATTGGATCCAAATTATTTGAGATGTTTGGTCGTTGCCCGTTTGTTTGAATTTTGTAACTGTAGTCGGTGTTCTTTCTCTTTCACTCTTTTTCAATCTGTATTTCACGTCAACGCTATTCTATTCAATATTCTATCATTTTATTTTAAAGTCCACTTGATAGTGATACACGTATAATGTAAACCTATGTTTGATACACGTATAATTTCACTATATTTTATCTTGCCCAGTCGCGTATTAACGAATGACAAAATACCACGAAAAGGGGTAAATGACCTTTATTCAACTTCAAATTGGTATCAAGCATATCTGTTTCAATTTTTCGGACACTTTTGAAATATGTTATGTTCTAATTTTATATAATCTATATCTTAATATATAATATTTAGTATTACACAAATACTAAAACATTGAACAGAATAGCGTTATTTATGATATATTTTTATGAAGTATTTTCATTATTCCTCTATCGATGTTGTGGCTTGATGTTGTTCTTCATCACTGTAAATATTTAAATTTATAAAACAAAAACATGAAGTTTTTTATTATTAACTTAAAATATTATACTATTTCACAAAACACTTTAAAAGACAATGTGTTTATTTATTTGTAAAATTACTAGGTGTTTTAGAATGTCTTGCACATCCTGGTAAAACAAAATGTTAGTAAAGTCATGGGTAGTTATTGGGTGTAATTTTTGTCAAAACATTATCATTAAAAATGTAAACGTATGCTATATTTGAAAGAAAAAACCCTTAATATGCATTTTGAAGTAATTTATAACTATCAATGACTTGTTTTCTTAAAGTTTATCGAAAGGAAGTCAGTGAAAAAGTAAGCACGAATTTTATTCCTATGCTAGGGCAAACGGGATATCTTGGCGCCCAACGTGTTACAGTATTTTCAGTCCTTGGTTCGTATTTCTATTTCTAAGGCAGTTTTGCAACAAATGCAAGAATTTTAAAGAATTGAAAAATAATATAAGTTTGTAAGGTTCTTTTTTATAAACTATTTTAATTTTACACAAATGTTAGAAAATATTTTTTATTGGGTCTAATGAAAACACTATTACTAGTATCAGACGACCGAGTACCTTACGATTACTCTAGGCAATAGGGATCATAGACAAATATTGTAGTAACCACGTGTTCTGTCCCTTAAAAAACATAAATTCAGTTTTTCGACAGAGGTATGCACGTATGACTGAGTTTGTTTTTCACCATCAGTATAATGTGTATCATTTATAAATGTTTGCATTATCACATAACATTAGCTCAATTGTTTTTTGGTACAGCAATTTATTTAAATTATTTAATAAGAAATCTTTGGGAGAAGTGATTACACAATTTGAGCAGAAGATGTTTTATCAACTTTTTGTGCTAAAATGGTTACACCCAATAACTATACAACAAACCCTGGGCTCCATAGTTTGTTTACAGAGATGACAGTAGCTGTACATAGAATATTTTAACGTCTGAACTTGATTTCAGGCTATAGCCACAATCCGTACAATGGAGTAATATGCAACGATATTATTTTAGCAACTGGTGTCTTCTCTTCGAAGGAACTATGGAAGTTGTCCAAAGGTACGTTTGCAAGCTTCTACTTTTTTATACAACTATGTAGGCAAACAGGCATACGGCCCACCTGATGGAAAGCGGTTACTATAGTCTATGAACGCCTGCAACACTAAACTTACATACTTTCATATAACTACATTCTGCCACTCTTAAGCCTTAAGTAGACAGTAGAATATTTACTATGCTTCTTCTTAACAGCGTCGTGCCTTGCCGTGTGTTTCCCGGCAGAGTAGAATAGGACTACTCCAAGTCTTCCCGTGGATGTCGTAGAAGGCGACTTAGGAAACACAAGCTAAACAAAGCTTATAAATTTTTCCTGCAAACTGAATGTAATTAAGTCAGTCTGTAATATTACTTTTCAAACGTTCGTAAATTCAATACTTATGTATGTATAAAGACAGGACTTAGCACGTACTTACACTACTCATACAATAATCTGTAGTTGTATGTTACGTTAAATGTTGTCATTTTGCGTTGTGCTATAAATCATAGAGATTTTCTGTGGAAGCCTTATTCTATGTTTTTTTTTCATTCACTGTTCGTACTGTTTCATAATTTTGTCGCTACATTTGCTTCATACACATATGAGTTTGCTCTTCGTTTGAGTTTTACGCAAGTGATGAAGAAAGCATCGACGAACGGCTCAAGATATTATACTTCGTTCCTCCGATTTTAATAATTTTCATGCAAAGAAAACCTTTAAATTTTTCACAGAGTAAGTTAATAATGCGCAATTTTTTTATTTAAATTAACACGACAAAGTAGTATACGTATGTCTACAGATTTAGTCACTGCTTACTTCACTAATTCTCTCATCAGAAACTTTTATTACCACTTGAAAATAACGTCTCTTAATCCGTATCATTTCAGCGTCAATTCTACAAGAAACGGGGTCGGAGTCGCCGAGTGGATCCGGAGGGGGGATCAAGCTGGAGTCGGGGTACTACTGCGGATACAACAGCCCTGCACCCCCCACGTTCGACCCACCCGCGGAGAGAGCAACCCCCTCTGCGATGCTGGTCGGCCAGTGTTTTAGTGAGTACTGTAAATTTTAGACATTCGTTTGTTAGACCTACTTACTACCACGGCTACTGTAGCCCAGCATACCCGCGATAGACCCCCTCGCAGAGAGAGCAAACCCCCCGTAGTGAGAGAAAACCCTGACTAAGATTTTGGTTTGTTACAGGTAACTAATAACCTAAGCTGTTATTTGTAGCTAAGTTACCTGTAACACTGACCAACCACAAATTACAGTACTAGCGAGTATTGTAATTTGTAGCCTTACCTATATTAGGCCTATTACTGCGGCTACCACATTCCTGTACGTTTGATCCCCCACGGAGAGTGCAACCCCCTCTGCGATGTTGGTTGGACAGTGTTTTAGTGAGTACTGTTATTTGTAGCCTGGCGTATGTTAAACCACTTAGATTTACTACTGTGGATATAACGGCCCTGTACCCCCACGTTTGATCCCCCCACAGAGAGAGCAACCCTCTCTGCGGCGATGCTGCTTGGACAGTGTTTTCGTGAGTACTGTAATTTATAGACTTACGTATATCAGATCGATTACTGCGGATACAACAGCCCTGCACCCCCCACGTTTAAGCCCCCCGCGAAGAGAGCAACCCTCTCTGCGATGCTGTTTGGACAGTGTTTAAGTGAGTACTAAATTTGTATCCTTACGTATGTTAAATAACTTAGACCTACTACTGCGGATACAATAGCCCTGTACCCCCCATGTTTGACCCCCGCGGAGAGAGTAACCCCTTCCGCCATGCTAGTTGTAGTGTTTTAGTGAGTAAGTAGGTACTGTAATTTGTAGACTCAATTATGTTAGACCTGCTACTGCGACTACCACAGCCGCACGTTTGACCCCCCGCGTAGAGAGTAACCTCCTCTACGTTGTTGGTTGGACAGTGTTTTAGTAAGTACTGTAATTTGTTGGCTTACTTATGTGAAACCTACTACTGCGGCTATCACAGCCCAGTACCCCCAACGTTTGACCCCCCCGCGGAGAGAGCAACCCCCTCTGCGATGTTGGTTGGACTGTGTTTTAGTGAGTAAGTATACTGTAATTTGTAGACTGACGTTTATTAGACCTACTTTTGCGGCTACTACAGCCCCCCGCACCCCCACGTTTGACCCCCGTGGAGAGACAACCCCCTCTGCGATGCTAGTCGGAAAATGTTTAGTGAGATCTGTAGTGTTTAGACATTAAAATCAGATTATAAACAAATATTTAAATTAGAAGTAGCTGATGATTAAGTTATAACTGATCGAAACCAGATCATTATTCTTGTTGAGAAGTTTTACAACAACCATATACCTTCTTCTGCACTCCGCCTTGGAAGCGGTGTAAACTTAGCCGTAAGTAAATTATTGACGTCAACAATAATATATTTTTGTAAACTAATTGTAATTATGAAAAAAATTGACGTTAATATGTAAAATACGGGTCACTCATGTATGAAGTCAGCTACAGGCCGACATGTTTCAACCTCATCCGGAGGTCTTCCTCAGGGCGGGACTTGAGTGACCCGTATTTTACATATTAATAATGTTAATCAAAAAATTGACGTTCACTAAATGATATTGAAATATCTTATGATGAATAAAATGATTGACTTTGACTTTGACCTACTTCGAAAAAAGAAAGATTCGCAATGGGGTAGACATATAAGTATAACACCATCGTTTGGCTAAGAGAAAGAAATATATTCAAATTAGTCCATAGACATTATAATTAGACCGGTCTAATTATATTTACCCCGATCTTATATTAAACAATAAAAAGCCCACGCGAAGCAAGTTCATCGACCCCCTATATTTAGCTGACACGTGCGCCGCATGCGAGCGAGTCGATTGACAAGTTGAATTGTTTTTATGTTAAGTAGTACTTAATTACGTGGCTGTTATGATTGAGTCATAATTATGACGATGTATTACATACAGTGGTGTTTTGATTTTGACATCGTCATCATTAAGTCTTTTTTAGTCTCCACTGCAGGCGCATGACTCTCTTTGTACTACCAGAGTCATATGCATGTCGAGCTCCGTGGCGCAGCGGTCAACACGCCGGCCTGTGACTCGGATGGTCCCGGGTTCGATCCCCGGTCAGGTCAAGATGGAAAATGATCTTTTTCAGATTGACCTGGGTCTTGGATGTTTATCTATATATGTATTTGTTATAAAATATAGTATCGTTGAGTTAGTATCCCATAACCACCCCATAACACAAGTCTTTATACTTTATAAACAAATAAAAAAAACAAACTCACTTCGCATTTATGATATTATTTGAATTGCTTTCAGGTATCCCCCACAGTTCTGCCGGGCTGACGGCAGCGCAGGCCCCGCTAGTTCCATCAAACACCATATTCTACCAGCATCCGCCGCCCACCGACACACATCCTACAGGTAAAAAAAATGTTGGTTTACCTACTCTTAGAGCAATTCGAGGAAACATATTTAATTTTACCCAAACAGGAGAAATGTACGATTTCGAAAGTTCCTTATAAAGAAGATCAGAATTGTTTATGTAGCGGGAGCGAGGTGTATGCTCGACCGCCACAAAGGGAAGTTCTTCCCGCTGGGCAAGGTGTGCGCCCAGGGAACCGTATGGCTCCGAATGAGTTTTTTTTAATGCACTACGTAGCTAGCTCCAAATGAGCTTTCGCTACTTCACCGGACTTTTTGAGGTGAGGGCAGAGTGCCTTCAACCTGTAAGGCAATCTTCACCAAAGGGTTCCCAGGAGGGACGAACCTCGGCTTTGGGCGTTGCCTGGGTGCGCAAGGCTTAGAGAGACAGCAAACTCTCATATGCCTGATGGGCCGCGATTTCAATGCATGACCTGAAGGGCCGAACTGATCCGACTGAGTTCTGTTGGAGGTGTTAGTTATGCCGAATTATTAAGAAACTGTTTGCGCGTTTCAGGATTGATCAGCGCCATCTTGTGAGAAGTCTTTGTAGTTATTTGCTGTGTCGTCATATTCATAGTTGAGTCTTCGTGTTAGTTCTTGTGGCGAATATAGAGGTCGCCACAGTTTATTTGCTCTAAATACAGTGTCTGGCTAACAAATCTTACTATTAAATAATGGTAATCATAAGTATAGTGATCATTAAGTCTTGTCATACATTTTAATGACTCAGTCAAAAATATTCAACCACTTTTACTGAGTAACTAAAATTTGCGACTTTTATTCATAGTTAACTTTTTCTCTTGAAACTAGTAGCCTCAAGCGACAATATTTGACGTCATAATGAACCTAGAAAACTTGGTACTTAGATACTTAAGGGCGCACACTAGGCACACTAGCGACGCCAATCATTTTATTCTTAATAATTTACAAATAGAAAGAAATTCAAGAATGTAAATCATATAAGCACTAGTAAATAACCTGAAATATTTTTGGAATCATGTTAAATATTATCAGAATCAGTGAGAACTATGTGAATAAGATTACCGCCAAAAACGGCCATTTTTGGCGGTAGTTGCGTTTTCTCTTAATGACTGATTCTCATAATATTAAAACATGATTCCAAAAATACTTCAAGTTATTTACTTGTGCTTGTATGATTTACATTTTTTAATTTCTTTCTATTTGGAAAGTATTAGGAATAAAATGATTGGCGTCGATACTGTGCCTGGGGTGCCCCCTTAAAATTTTTTAACATAGGGGCACTGATCATTGTCACTATTTATTATAAACTAGCTGTTACCCGCGGCTTCGCCCGCGTAATATATAACCTATGTCCTTCTCAATCCCTAACCTATGTGTATGCAAAATTTCATGATGATCGGTTCTGTAGGTTAGGCGGGAAAGCGTAATTAACAAACAAACAAACTCACTTTCACATTTATAATATTAGTTGGAAAGTTGGGATTGGGATGGGATTGGGATTGGGATTGGGAAGTTGTGATTGGGATAAAGTCGCTTACCGCTGTTTGACTGTGTCTACTTAGATATTTAAAACAATGCTTATTTCACTCGCTCTTAGAAATATACTAGTAATGATATAAAACAAGGTAATTTTTTATACACAATGAATTCAAAAGATTACCATTCCCAAAATTTTTATAGTTAAGTCGTTTTTCAGAATGCATTTCTTACTTTCTATTGCAGCCTCGGAAGCGTTAAGTCAGCACACGTCTGGAAAGTACGATGGTGCGCCACAAGATTCTTTGGGAGACTTCGTGACCTTCGTGTGCCAGGAGCCCACTGAAGTGCAGCAGTTGCAGGTGAGCAGGGAACAGGTACACATACACATCAAAGTTTTTAAATCATAATACTGTTCTTTTGCCGTGTGGTTCCCGGCAGAGTAGTACAGGACCACTCCAAGTCTTCTCGTAGATGTCGTAGAAGGCGTCTTAGGAAACAAGCTAAACAAAGCTTATAAACATCAAGAGACCTCTTCGACCCGTCTGGCCAGTATGGAGAGTTTAAGCCAAACCCTGTGACTGTGACCGGATAGAGTTAGTTAATTGAATAAAAACATTTGACTTTGGCATTATACGGAACTCATTCTTTGCAAGGTCAACTTGCAATTGGCCGGTTTTTTAAATACCTCATGCAACTTCTTCACTTATATGTTCATCATCTTTTTTTGTTCCACTGCAGGAGCATGTACTCTGTCTCTGGACTATCAGAGCCATTATAACCGCCAGAGTAGTCAGAGGATTTGGCCTATTCTCTCCACGCTGACCTGCAGGCCTATTTGCTAACGTTTGACAACTACGGTGTACATCATTTTCATGGTAACTTCAATATTCATTACCGCTTTGGTATGAATGACTATTTTTATTTATGATATGAAAACCGTAATGGATGCTAAAGTGACAATCAAATCGTTGTACACTGAGTTAGCAAATCGGCCTGCTGACGGGTTGGAGGGGTCTCTTTGATGTTTATAAGTTTTGTTTAGCTTCTGTTTCCTAAGTCGCCTTCTACGACATCCTCAAAAGACTTGGAGTGGTCTTATTCTACTCTGCCGGGAACCAAACGGCTTGTTATTATAAGGTTATTATATGTTGCAGATTTTTTTATATAATTTTTGTATTTCCAGGTCCACAGTCTGTCGCGGAGTCCAAAGCCTTACTTCAGCAGTTCCATGCTGCCGCCGCCTCCGTTACCGCCAATGGCGAGACCTGTCGCCATCATCAGATCCACAGGTAATTGGCACAATTTTATCCAAGTTGTGTGAACAGTTCAATGGGGAGATTTTTTTTTTTTTTAATTAACCTATTATGTCCCACTGCTGGGCAAAGGTCTCTCCCATTTCCTTCCACTTGTCTCTATCCCTTGCAGTCTCTGACCAGTTACGCTGGAATGCGTCAAGGTCATCTCTCCAACGCTTTTTAGGCCTGCCCCTACGACGCCGACGGGGAGAATTTAATAAACATTAATAAAAATAAATAATAGTTTATTAAATTCTCACTCAAAATCGACATTTGTATTTCCTACGCAAGTAAAATTATTTTTTTTTCATTAGCCTATTTGAGTGTCCCACTGCTGGGCAAAGGCCTCCCCTTTTCGTCTCCAGACATCCCTATCAAGAGCGGTAGTTTGCCAACCACTCATATATGAATCCAGGTCATCGCGCCATCTCCTTCTAGGTCTGCCACGTTTTCGGCGGCCATCCGGTTTCCACATAGTGGCCAGTTTAGCCCTCTCCTCTCGCATGCGACAGACATGTCCCGTCCAGTCCCACTTTAGTTTTGCTGATGTCACGCCTACATCCTTTATTTGAGTTTAAGTTTTAGTTTTTTTTATGTTTAACATTATTTTAAGAAATAAAAACCTGACTGCCTTTTCTGACAGTTTACAACTGCTATTTTTGCTGACGTTACATAGCCTATGACACTCTGGGGAAAAATATGAATCTAATGACACCTCACACTTTAAAATCGGTCTAGCCGTTTAGGCTACATAAATGGAACAGACACACTTACATAGATAGATATATAAATACATACAAGCAAAAAATATTACCAAACAAACATTACCGTCGGTCAAAAAGATTTTTTATGTTCTGAGGTGTGATCATTATACAAGTGTCTCATTGAGATAATATGTCAGTGGGGAGAATTGTTTTTCGAACAGTGAATTTATGAAAAAAAAATGGCATCAGTATTTTTTTCCGTAATAAAATAACAATATTTTTTGATAACATTTGTCTTAGTCCCTGTCAACGAACGTGATTTTTTTACCAATTTTGCGCTTGATAGATTATTGTTGTATAGGTACACTTCGCGCGCGAATCCGACCGGACTTACCTGATTTTATTTTTACTGTAAGACTCGGTGTCATGGTTGATTACTTTGTAGCTTTGACTATATATTTCAATGATTAAAATGTGGTTCCCGGCAGAGTAGAATAGGACCACTCCAAGTCTTCCCGTGGATGTCGTAGAAGTCGACTTAGGAAACAACACAAGCTAAACAAAGCTTATAAATCTCAGAAAAACCTCTCCAACCCGTCTGGCCAGCGTGGAGAGTGTAGGCCAAATCCTCTGACTGCTGTGGCTAATTATGGCTCTGACAGTACAGAGAGGGTCGTGCTCCTGCAGTGGAGACGAAATAAGACCTGATGATGATGATGAATTTTCAAGGCTTGTGTGCGTGACAGCTTTGTGTTATCACACGCGTCCTGTCAATGTATGCCCTCAAAATCCGTCAAATTGGTAGCTGTGTGATTGCGCGACCGACTATGAGTCGGTCGCTAGTTTTATCTACGCTTTTAAGCTAAAAGTGTCTTATCTTAATCTAAGCTTTGTAGTTTAAAAATTCTACACACCTATCTTGACGAGACATCCTGTAATAAGTACTAAAATCGATTTAGCATTTTTTGGGTTCCGTACAAAAATTGAAAAACGGAACCCTTATAGGATCACTCGTGCGTTTGTCTGTCCCTCCGTCCGTCTGTCACAGCCGATTTTCTCCGAATCTACTGAACCAAATTAGGTGAAATTTGGTACGATGGTGTAATCCTATGACCCAAACACGGATGTGCAAAGTAAATAAAGATTTTTTTTAAATAAGGGTCATTTACAAAATTTTAAAAGAAAGTTTTGCAAACCTTACTGTGTCATATATCAAATGAAAGGGCTCATTATGAGGATCTCAAAAATATTTTTTTTGTTCGTGTAAAATCAATACTTTTGATTTTATTCACGAAAAAAGGCAAAAATTTACCATTCCACCCCTTGATCTTCGAAACTACAGGGCCGAAAATTTTTAAAAAAATTACAAAATTCATTATGAAAACACGGCTTTACTCACGTTTTATTACGTCGGATCTGCCGACTAGTTTCGGTCTGTTACGAAGACCATCATCGGGGCGAGTGAAAGGGGTGGCGACACGACGGTTACGCTTCCCTCAAAGCACTGAGGGCCGCCTCACGCGTCGCCGCCCGCGCCGCTGCCCGCGCACAGCGGCTCGAAAGGATGACCGGTGGAGGGGATGCCAATAAACCAGAGGATGTTGCCTGTGGTGTGTCTTCATCGTTTTGTGAGTCCGTTGTTACGAAAGCACTCGTATGAACTGAGCTGACCGTGTCGATACCTTTTACAGTATTGCTATAAGAGTTTCCCAACGTTTGAAGTACCGGTTTCCAAGTCGTAGGTAATGACCAACCACCATCTCGATTGAAATTCGGACGCCTCTGTATCTCAATCGCTTCGCGTATTTTACGCGGGCCGAAAGCTTTTTCACGCACTAGTACTTTGGCCTTATCGAAGCGTATATAGTGAGACACATCCGAATCCAATACATGCTCGGTGATAGCCGATCCATCCTTGTCCAATTTCTTCATACTCCGTATATGCTCAGTCAGCCTTGTTGACACATTACGTCCCGTTTCTCCGATATAACTTTTGCCACAGTCACAGGGAACCTCGTATACGCCGGGCACATTCAGCGGGTCCCTATCTTTGGGAGATCGTATAAGGCCTCTTAACTTTGTCTGGGGTCGGAAAATGGCTTTGATGCTGTATTTACGCCGTAATAAATGACCTATCTTATCCGTAACCCCCTTAACAAAGGGCAGAAATACGAGGGCTCTATCCACAGATGGCACCCGTGCTGTTGTTTTTTCACTCGCCCCGATGATGGTCTTCGTAACAGACCGAAACTAGTCGGCAGATCCGACGTAATAAAACGTGAGTAAAGCCGTGTTTTCATAATGAATTTATCTCGCGTAAGTTTTAAAATTACAAAATATTGTTCATTCCTTGAAGATTACAGGAAAAATGATAAGAATTCTATCACTTGAAAATAAAGTGGTAAACTCACTATAATAAGTTCATCTAGGGAAATAGTTCACTAAAATACCACTAGACAGCGCTAGTCAATTGAATAAAACAGTTTTGCACATTGTGTGTGTGTTCACGATTTCACGAAGCATATTGTACGGAACTCTAATTGCGCGAGTTTGACTCACGAACACTTGGCCGGTTTTTTTATATTATTAACATTTTTACAAGCTTTTATAAAAATTGTCACCAACAACTTGGCTGTGTAGTATAGAGTATGGCAAACCCCCCAATGATTTTTGAATAGGTTTAATGCCGTGTGGTTGCCGGTAGAGTAGAATAGGACCATTTTAAGTCTTCCCATGATGTCGTAGAAGGTTACGTAGGGAACTCAAGCGAAACATGACTCATAAACATCAAAGACACCTCTACAACACGTCTGGCCAGCGTGAAGAGTGTGCTAAATCCTCAGACTGTTCTGGCTAATATATAGCTCGGGTAGTACAGATAGGCTCATGCTCCTGCAGTGGAGACTAAAATGACATGACGTATATATTTAAAAAAATATTTTGTATTTCCTTCTTCTTTCTAGAGTTGAATGACTCATTCAGCTCTTTCTTTCTGCTTTAGTTTTCAATGAAGAATATTTTGCAGCGAGTGAGATGAGCGGCGGGTGCGGGTCCCCCTCCTCCCCCGAAGTGAGGTCCCCCCCCGCGTCGCCCCGAAGACGATCACCTCACTATAGGACGGAGTGTCATCCACCTATCTCTCATTTCAATCACTTCCACTCCCAGCCACAACAGGTAATTTTTAAAATATTTTATTGACTTTTGAGTTATGGTTAAAGTCATTATCACTTGCAAAAGTACTGGATAGATAGGAAGATAAATCATTAATTATGTTCAACTGTTACATAGTAATTGATTCAGGCGATACTTTGCGGAATTCAAAGTTACATTCACTTTAGTTTGCATAAACCAACTGGTGGCGGAAGCACACAAAATAATGTAACTCAAAGTGCATCAACTGGTACACACATTAAACACAAAATAAGTAGCAATAACAAAAATCTCACTGATATTAATAGAAAATGTATTGTTTATACAATATGTGTGCCACAGAAGCACAAATTGGCTACAGCTCAGCAAATGTTTCACGGAAGACGCAACTGCTGCTTTTCAACTGCCACCCAATTTGAATGACACGAACGAGCGTAATTTAACACAATAATTACTTTAAATTGCATTATATGTATGATATACACTATTAATATAATTTCAGATATTTTTAACAAAAAACAAAAACCGACTTCAACCAATTTATTTAAATAAGCGTAAATTAAAAACGTGTAAACCGAACGGCATACTTGTAAAATTTTTTTTGGGTTTTGTGTATTTTTTCAAAAAGCGCTCATCATTTTTCAGTATAAATTTAATGGGACTATCTGTAAAGTATTACCTATCGAACAAAAAAAAACTTTCTTAAATCGGGCCAGGCGTTTTAGAGAAATCGGGGAACATACATAAAAAAAAATAAAGATTATGACGAATTGAGAACCTCTTCCTTTTTTGAAGTCGGTTAAAAAAGGAAAGAAGAGCAGCAAAAGATTAAAAAAATTGAACACTGAAAAAACGAAATATCATAAAAATAAAAAGTCAAGGTGTCAACTCTAAAAAGGCCAAATCCTCTGACTGCTCTAGTTAATATATGGCTCTGGTAGTACAGAGAGAGTCGTGCTCCTGCAGAGGAGACAAAAATAATTTAAGTGTTGAATGTATAAAGATAGATCTCGATGGCGTGCAATTGGGGAGGCCTATGTCCAGCAGTGGACAAGTATAGGCTTATTAGGATGATGAAGATGCATAAATTTTAATTATTAATTCAAATTTAAATATGTGAAGTATGTTACCATAAAAATTTGCATGCTATAAATGTAGCTGGATAAGTAAACCAATCATAGTTAATACCTGTACTACTTACCTTATTCATGAGCAAATAAGTGCATTCATTAATTCATTCAAAGACCAGATGATGATGATGATCTATTTATTTATACTTACCAGGTGTTCAGCTACGGCTCACTAGGAGGCGTCGGCTTGGGCAGTACTGTGAGCGGCGTGGGCGCGGGGGGCGGCGCAGTGTTGGCGGGGGGCGGAGGGGTGTCGCCACCAGGGGGACTAGGATTGTATGCTCCAAGGGCTTCCACGAGGGCGCCTCCAAGGTGGGTTCAATCTTCATTGCTTTCTTTATAGGAGTAGGCTGTGATAATGTCATCTACATAGCCAAAACTGCTGTCAGTTTCAGGTGTATGAGTGTGTACCAATATAATATAGAAAATCAGGATTCAGTTCTGTTTTCCATTCAAAGGCTATTGCAAA
Organism: Rhodophaea formosa; assembly: GCA_963082605.1. NCBI lineage: Eukaryota > Metazoa > Arthropoda > Insecta > Lepidoptera > Pyralidae > Rhodophaea > Rhodophaea formosa. The sequence goes on along the minus strand of OY720228.1, from coordinate 12,283,659 downwards.
AAAAAAATGACGCTTAATTAAAAAAAAAAAACTAGGTACTCAACACAAGCACAATAAAAAATAATTTTGATGCTTTCTAAATTTAAATGGTAACATAATCTTGCTTCTCATTCATTTAGCTTTTTGTGACTTGAGTTTATTCCCAATTTAGTAGGTCCAGTGGTTAAGGCGTTAGCTTGTTGACCCCGGTCGAGGGTTCGATTCCCACGGGAAGCATACTCTGTTAAGTTGTTTCCAGTTTGGTTAGGACATTGCATGCATGAATCATCACCTGATTGTCTGATAATAAAAATGATTCCGTGCTTCGGAAGGCACGTTAAGCCGATGGTCCCGGCTGCCATCTAGTAGTCATTAAAGCAACCACGTTAGAGGCCGAGAGGCGGTTCCGAAGAACTCTGACACTAGAGTCGGCATGGTCGACTGACCGTGTCACCTACACGAAATGATGATGATGATTCAGTAGGTCTTCAATTGTACTTCTGAGTAGTTAGTTTCTTCCACGTTGGTTCATCCTCTAAAATTTTGATCAAATATTTCAGATGGAATGCGCCGTTCCCGACCCTAGAAGACGAGTTCAATATAATGGCCACACCGGCGGGGCCAGACCACGTCGTTCTATTAGATGATGGTGAGTGGATATCTTTCTATGATGATGATGATGATGTATATCTTTCTATCACAAAGCACGGACTGCCACTCGCGGCATACTATAGACGAAAGTAATATTAACCTAGCTGTTGGTCGGATACTAAATCGATTCATTATCTAAGGATCTATAACATAAATATATTAAAGACTATGAAACAAGAGAAGAACGACAGTTAAGAGAAAGTAGTAGGAGAAAAGAATTTTTACTAACAATAGTACCAAATTTAAATAAAATTATTCTAATACGGTTTTTATCGCGTTTATTACATTATTTATACACCTAACAATCCCGAAAACATAAGAAAACAATAGTACCAAAGTTGGAGATTGTCAAACATAGCGCTCATTACTCGGCATTAATATTCTTCAATAAATTACCAATTGACATAAAAGTTTTAATATACTCAACAATTTGAAAAATAAAATAAATGCATACATATCTTCTGGGAAAATGCTATTATAGTACAGAAGATTTCTTGAATGGTAGATAGATTTTTGAATTGACATATGGCATCAATTAATTATCAGGTAATTATGTTGTATTTTTAAGTATATCAAGTAGAAGATAAGTTAGGTATAAGTTTGTAATTTCGACACAATTTATATAATCTTAATCTATATCTATATATATATATATATATATATATATATATATATATATATATATATATATATATATAAAACAAAGACGGGTTTGTTACAACACTTATAACTCGAGATCTGCTGAACCAATTTTCATGGTTATTGATTCGTTGGATTTGTCTCCGCCCCGAATAGCAGAATACATCTTAAAAACAATGAAAACTCGATATGTGTAATGAATACTTAATCATTGACTGTTAGGCGGTACGAAGTTCGCCGGGTCAGCTAGTTATTTATAAAATAAATGAATATGAATAATATGAATTTAAAATCAAAGGTGTCCTTGATCATAATCGAGACTATTGTTGGGGGTTATCCATAAATAACGTCATACTACAATTTCATAATATTTAGACCCCTCCCCCATACTTACAACAGTGGTTACATTTAAGGGACCCCGATCTTAGACACAAGAAGGCCACTGCTGAAAATAAGCCTCCCTAAGTACTTCAATTTTTGTTTGTTTGTCCCTGTTTCATCATTATCATCCGAATACCCGGTTGTATCTTCATCAGAAAGGCTAAAGCTATATTATAATTATAATATTAATGTATTATATTTAGTTCACCACGGGTTCTAAAGAGCCCGTGGTCAACTACTTCTACTAAGTGATTTGACGATGTTACTGGTTTATACTTCCGTCATTAATGGCAGTCGTTAAGCTATGTCAAATGTGTCTAGGCAGCTTGAAAAATCTGACACCAGTATTAGGCACTTACACACACGAACTGGTTTATCACAGAGCGACCTACGCAACCACAGAATGGGCATGTTGACTAAAATTTTTTTCATGTTGCTATGTAAAGACCTGCCAAAAAATAAACACAATAGTGACAGAAATACATTTCTAAACAAAAAACTCTTTCAGTTATAAAAGTTTTAAGGACACATGTTTTTAGACGTAAATTTTTAGACGTGAAAACGCGCCGCTGAAATGCCTACATATTTGTGACGTCACAAGCTTGTATTTTGTATAGGTGGCTAGTGAGAACTTTGTTTGGTAGCTATACAAAATATTTCGTTTATGGTAATGGTTTCATAATAAAAGTTGATATAAATTTTGCAGACTGAAATACAGTATAATAGTAATTAAAGATTTTCATACTTTAAAAAATGGTCCTATTCACCCAACTTTAAAGAAGCTTTAAGATCACTTAACGAATCGATATCAAATTAAAAGTGTTTTTTATAGTGTTTTTAGATAGAAATTAGTTTCATTAGAAACAAATTTTATAATTTTAACATTAGGCAACTACCGTATTATACGCAACCCTAAGGGTAGACCACATATTCTCCCAGGCTAAGTTTATGTTTATTTATTTATTCTAACTTATCCCTTTAACCCCCAGAACGGTTCTTCCAATCAAGCGTGATAACGTCCGAAGCGACAGCGATGGACACAACGGCGTCCGTCGGCCCGGTGGTAGATGCGGACGACATTGCGCCGGACAAGCCGTCTCCGGCGCTGCACTCGCCGTGATCCGGGGCCGCGCCCGAGCCGGCGACCGTGCTGCGATGGACCCCCGCCCCCCCTCCGCACTGGCGGCCGGTCACCCATCGCACGTAACCCGAAGTGGGGCACAGGGCATAGCATTAACATTAAAGACTTGTGTATACGTTGGGAAGTCGTGGTCGCCGTGATCCGCAGCCACACCCGGCGACCGTGACCGTACTGCAATGGACCCCGACCCCCTCCGCACTGGCGGCCGTTCAGCTATCGGACGTAGTTATCCAAAGTGGGAAACAGCATTAAAGACTTGTTTATACGTTGGGAAGCCCTGGTTAAGTTGGTTAACGGGTCAAAATGTCCAAAGGTTGTAGGTTTATTGACTTGGTGTGTGGGTTCCACACCAAAATTATTTCCGAAGACCGAGTTGGTAAATACTTGGGAAACTTCTGGTTCCCATTTTTGGATCATAGCATTGAAATTGTTGTGACTATAAAATAACCATGTCTGTAACTTAGATTAGAGTAGGTAATAGTCGAAGGTTATTAACAAACACTTGAAGTAACTTCAAAACTAACTATACAAAATGAACATCGTTATTTTACTGGGTTATTTCATCGAATTAATTAAATAATCAATTAGTGAAGAAAATGAAACTAAGACATTTGCTTGTTTACCTCAATAAATTGAAAAGTAAAATATATTCTGAAATCTTTGGACGTTTCGACCATGTAACAGGTTATGTTGAATGAAGTTTCAATTTTTTTTGTCACTCGACTCACCAAATTGGTCTTTACTTTTGTTATTTTTTTCTCGGCGGCGGTTAATCGGGAATTACTGTAAATATTTAATTTAAATGGCATGGCGGAGGTTGTAGATGAAATTTAGATTTAACAATTCGGCGCCATATTGGTTGTCTGTAGCTGTCATTTTGACATTACTTCTCGTGCATGTGACTTTGTAGCGGCGGCGTATTAAATTTGATGATAGCGCCATTTATAGGAGAAAATTTAAATATAAATTGACAGCAACGGACGCTCAATATAGCTTTCATTAATACTCGTTAAGGCGATAACAAAATACAATACTCCAACGATAATTATGTAAAAATAAAGCTACTAAAATAAAAACAATTATTATATTCTAATATTTTTATAGAATATAAAACAAGTATGATATGATCAAGCCTTCCAGTAATTTAGTGAAGTAAAAATGTAAATGAACAGCTTATAAAACATTGTGTTGCTGAGCTGTGAAACAGTTAGACAAGCTGACTATGGAATATAATATGCTTCCAATACTAGCGTCAAAGCGTTTTATTGACGAAAGTGTGATATTATAAGTTGTTTTTGTTTCATTGTTGTGTGTTTTGTATTGAAAAGAAAATAGACTAAGTAATAGATTACATTTTTTAATTTATTAAACGAATATTAAGAAAGACGAGCCTTGCTTAAGAGATAGTATAGTTGTATAAATTAGTAGCCACGAGACTAGCACGATTATTATATTTTTGATTCGAGATTCAATTATAATTAAAGCAATTTCAAAAATATGATTCGACACATATGTTTCATTTAAATTGTAATTTAAACATCATAACAGTACGTTTGTCTTAATTGAGAAATAACCTCTTTTACCAAAATTGCAGTAGAAATTACAATACAATAAAAAGTTGACATTAACGAAGTTCAAAGTGATACTCGTTTAAAAATTAAATATGAATCTTCTTGTCAAATAACAAATTAAGCAATTGTACTTAAGGAAAGAAGATTCATTACTTTATGAAATGATCTCATGAAATATCTTTGAACAATGTTAAGAGTCTCGAATCGAGAATATTGAAAAATTGAGATTAAGTAGTTCGACAGTCGTCGAGGGACATTTTATAGGTGCCTTTCATAAAATCGTAAAATAACTATTTGATAGGAACTTGTAAATTGTAGTCATTTTAATAAATCCATCCGCTCATACCTTAACACGGACAGTTCATAATAATTAATAACTTCTTATATTTAGGTTATTTTTTCTGTAGCCAAGGATAGACATATAATGTTGACTCATCATCATATTATTTTTGGTAAAAATAATGAAAAGTAGACTATTACAGGCTACGTCTGCATTAGTCATCTACTAGAAAAAAATATATATATTCGACGGATAAAATGTAACACATAAAAAATATTTTTGGCTACAGAATAAAAATAAATGTATTTCATTCTTATTTATCCTTGAAATCTAGTTTTAATTTTTCATTAATCAGTCAAACAATAATTTTGTTTTAGACACCGTGGCCATACGAGAAAAGCTAGTCATTAGTCTAACAAGTATGTAAATTTAATATTACTTAACATAATACAAATATTTACATTTATTGTACCTCTTACAGTTATTGGTAAGGGGTCGAACCTAAAATTGTGGCCAAATTACACTTAATGAAATCCAAATATATATACACGGTTTTAATAGTTATAGACGTATGTAAGTATCTAAGTTGTCAGTTCGTAGGTTAACTATGTGTTAAGGGGACAACAGTTTCATAATACGATTCATGATGCAAAAATATGAACAATTAACCTTGAAGCAGCGGCCTTGCAAATGTTACAGCGTCACCCAGTAACAAAATTGTGAAACACTTACCAAAGTCAAGCCGTAATATTTCTGATGTACTCATATTGAGTTGAGCTGTCACTTATATATCTTATATTTATGTAGACGCAATATGAGTTTAAACAATATTCAGGCTTATTATTTTAACGTAGAATTTATTTTCGTTCTTCTTACTAATTTGACGCCTTAATATTTTTTCTAAAATGTAGAAATATAGTGGGGTAGGAAACGTAGCAATAAACGATGAGCAATAATAAAGTTACGAAAAGCAGCTTTAGTAATGCTAGAATTGGTACTGACGTAGTAACTCCTATATTCATAACAGTTGACTTGCAAGATATTTTTTCTATAGAAAAAATGCCGGACAGACTGTATCTATGTATAAAATTCGATTTAAAATTAGGGAAGCAGTTTGGTACAATTAATACATAGCAATTTCACAGAAAAGAAACTATATTAGACTTAAATACAGCTGAAATAGTTCAACTAGGCAGAACGGCGAGATTAGTCAATTGCTAGCTATAGATATTAGAAGATATAAAACAGTTAGAAGAATAAAATAGTAACGTCACATAAGGCTTGTTGATTATTGAATTCGGAGAACCTACACAATTTCGTCGTATAATAATATCCGAAAGAGATAACCTTGTAAAATGTTAAGGCAATATAAATATTGGAGACGAATTTAAAAGCTCATTGGTGCCGAAAATTCTAGACTGTGATTCAATTGTTCATTCAGAACGTGTCTTATATTGAAATAGTTGTTTTTGTATGATTGGCAATTGCACAGCTAGTGCTGACGGGAAAGAAAATGCTCTAGAGCATGACAAAATGGAAGACAGATACATGTTGTATGAAATGCATTTGTTAATTATGATAAAGGTTTGTATTTAATGGATAAAACTGTTCTCTAAAGTAAAGGTAATATTATTTCATTAACAGCGTAGATTCTGTAGATTTAATAGCTTGGCAATATTTGTATGTACGTGGCAAATACAAACCATGAGTGACGGAAACTTAAATAAGAAATTAAAGAAGAACTTCCTTATAAGAATATACAAATAGGTGTTTGTTTGGAAAGAAAGACGTATTTGTCACTGCATATAGATCTTTTATTAGCAACCACTGTTACGATATGGAGTAATAATTGAAAGCCTAAACATTATGTGCCTTAGATACAACAATATTGTATGATATTTATGATGCGTTCTATACAACGTGCTAATTAGAAATAAAGATAAATGTTATTTTGAATGCCTGAACTTTGAATAATAATTCATTGTTAGAATTAATTTTTGCAAAGGCTTGTCTAAAATTCTATTGATTCTTGACATATTACCAATCTTATTATGTTATTCCAAAATTATCTTAATGACAGGAAAGAACGATGAGTCCCAGCCCAAAAAGTTATTTCGATCCTGTATAATTTCTCCTGCATACCCATTGCTTTTGTCAATTTTATAAAACTGGGCACCTAGCAGTCTGGGAATTTCTTTCGAACCCAGATATATATCCATTTATAACCCTGATCTAATAATTATTGTACGATTAAGTAACGCTTCGATGCGTAGTTTTGCTGAAATTATAAATACTTCTACTATATTCTATAATTTTAGTACTTACCTACATTATACCCATTTAAGAAATATTGTATACTTTACTGGCATATACCTTAATCTACGCCACAATTGAATTAGGCACGCTTTTTATTTGAAACGAAAATAAGTAGATTTTATTCTCGCATGGCTTTTTAATATTACCAATATTTCAACCCGCATCTATAATTATTGTAAAATGTATAATAATATTAAAGTCGATTGTTTTAAATTATTTCCAAGTTACACATAAATGACAATTAATAATGGAACACAAATCCGTCTTAACATTGATTTTGTGGATTTTTGAAATTGAAATAACATACATACGTAAATAGAAGATAATTATAAGTATAATTAACCAATAGAAAAATACTCCTAGTTCTGTATTTCTTAGTTCATCGTATGTGCAATTATTATTAACTGTTTTAGCGAATTTATTAATTATTTTTAGTGTATTCGTGTCCACGACCATTCTGTCTGTAAATATGTTCCGGAGTGTATTTAAATGGTTTTAATTTGTATAATTTAACTAGAAAGTGAATATACGAGTTTCAATTATATCTCATTTAATGTCCTTACCGTGTTTTCATATTTTCTATAGTTTTTTTACATTTTTAGTTTATGTTTAAAATATGTTCGTGGATCAAATGCACCATTTCGAGAGTCATAGCATGATGCACAAAATTAAACAGTGTGAAATGGTTGATCATTTGATCCGCTCATAATAAACTAAAGATAGACTTGTAAAAATGTTATAACATGTATTTTTAACCTATACATAGTAAGATATTTATAGAATTTTAGTCGTTTAATTATTTCGAACGACTTGTTATAAAGAAAATTGGTGCTTAAAGCTTAAACAAATATGAAACGGCACGATTAGTGTCGTGTGTGTATTGTCATGGGGTCAGAGCATTATGACTTAGCATGCGTTGTTATGCTTGTATGCGACGTCGAATTGTTTACAAAAACGCCATAAAATATCTCAGAAACTAGTAAACCTAAGCATTTGTTTACAACTATTTCATTAATTAACAAGTGAAGTCGGAAAATTGTATGTACCTCTGTAAGAATAACAAATTGAAACTTATATTTTGGACGCCGATACAAGGTCACTGCGCGCAAACGCGTTTGATCTAAGCTAAGAAAGTAAGTTAGTCACTTATGAGTTTGCCACCAAAATGACATTGTAATGCGGAAATTATTCACCGCGTTGTCAATTTCTGGTTATAACTGGCACTTTATTTTACCATAAAATAACTTGAGAACACTGATGTTTAAAAATATAACATTTAAAAAAGAAATGAACAATTCTACGCGCATATGTAAGCAGTTATAATAATGTAGGTAAACTTTGCTCAATATCGATGAAAACTGAAAGTGTTACAGTTGATGCAATACAAACAAACAAACACACATTTGTGTTTTATTTATACTTATTTTCCTTCCTCGTCATAAGTCGGAAAAACGCGTTCAATGTGATAGGATTGAGCTTGCTCCCTTGATTAACTTTTACAATCTGTATTAGAACACTAATGACACTTTATTACTCTTTTTATAGTCTTAACAGAGTAGGACAGACCTACCTATACAGCGTGGAAATTGACCCTAGTAATACCCTTGAAAGGGCGACACAGTCTGTCAATATGAACATCTTTTTCTATGGGACCAAGGATGGAAACTCGAAAAATTTTTTGACTCTCCCATACAACAACACCAACAGAACAAATCGTACGATAAAGGCGTTGGGACCACATCCCAACGCCTTTATCGTACGATTTGTTCTCAAAGACTCGCATAGATGGCGCTTCTCATTGCTACACAACATTGTATCTTCCATATTACGAGAATATAAAAGCATTATTCAAAAAATATATCTTATAAATAATTAGAACAATTTATTTTAAAATTACACCTCAGTTTTAGTAAGTTTTAAGCTGACGAAGATTAAATCAGCCACTCGATACTAGATGGCGGTAGTCTGCACCGCCATATTTGGCCACACATTTGCCTACTTTTCGCCACCTTAATTTGGTCCAATATTTATGTATGAGGTGGGCAGTCTATACGTTAGTATTATAATGTCTTTGCCCATACTAAATGACCGGGCGGCTGAATCCTATTGTATGAAAATGTGTGTATGTAGGTTTTTGTTTTTATAGGTAAGTTTTGTTTTAGATAGGAATATTTTTTTTTTTAGGTTAATTTAGTTTTAATCAAGACGCAGGTCAATCTTAAAAAGATCATTTTTGAAAATGTGGAATTTGTTTTTCAGTTTCCTGTCATGATCCCATAGGAAAAGTTGTTAATATTGACGGGCTGAGTCACCCCTTTAAGGGTATGTCGAGGGTCAACTTATACTCTATATACGTAAAAGAGAAGTCATAAGGGTGTCTCGCTCTTAACCTGGCAATATTTTAATGATGGAATTAGAATCCATAATAAAATTTTTGTATAGTTACATACCCAAAAACATAAGAAAAAATATATATAAAAAGACCTGATGATGATGGTGATGATTGTTACTCATACAACTTCACCAACCAGCTGGTCTTTCTATGGGAATTAGACTTCCCATAGAAAGACCAGCTGGTTGGTGAAGTTGTATGAGTAACAATCATCACCATCATCATCAGGTCTTTTTAGTCTCCACTGCAGGAGCACGACCCTCTCTGTACTACCAGAGCAGTCAGAGAATTTGGCCTACACTCTCCTCTCCACGCTGGCCTGACAGAATGGAGATATCTTTGATGGTTATAAGCTTTGTTTAGCTTGTGTTTCCTAAGTCGCCTTTTACTACATCCACGAGAAGACTTGGAGTGGTCCTATTCTACTCTGCCGGGAACACAGATGATGGGAATAATCAAGTGATTCAAGTTTGCAATATCCCAACCAGACTGGAAACAATTTTCACAAAGTATGATTCCCTGATCCTACGACCTCCGGGTCATAAGGCAAACTACTGGACCACATAGGGCAGTCAAAGGGTAATTTTGAAAACCCTGGGAATATTTCAAGGTGGAATCAGAATCCAAGAATATACATCCGCAGGAAAAAAGGTAAAAAATGAAACATAAATTATAAAAAATTCCCATTGAAAACTTTCGACGTGCTTCGTGGCGCAGCGGTTAATAATAAATAAAAAAAATAAAAATAAAACGCACAAACTAAAACTAAATATAATCCAGAAGCATAATAAGTAATTTCAAGATAAATGGAAACAGCTCAGCGGTCAACACGCCTGCCTGCGAAACAGATGATCCCGGGTTCGATCCCCGGTCAGGTCAAGATGAAAAATTATCTTTTCAGATTGAGATGTTTATCTATATACCCAAGGAGGGTTGATGTCAAGCAAGTAGACGGCTATAAATTTTTTCCTTAATCATACTTATGAATGCTATCATAATAGCCAATTCTTTCCGAAGCTTCACAGCTTAGGGAGTAATCGGGAACTACGCTTGGATGATGATGTGATGAGACTTCACGAGATCACCATTTGTAGGATTCAACAACATCACCATCAAGTCTTTTTAGTCTAGTCTACTGCAGGAGCACGACCCTCTCGGCCGTGCTCCTGCGGTGGACTACTAGAGCCATAGATATCAGAATACTCGAGCCATATTATACTAGCCAAAGCAGTCAGAAGAGTAAGCCTACACTCAAAAACATACAGATGAAAAAAGATTCAGGAATAGCCAATCGTCATACCTACAGAGATCCATTAAATCTTAATAACGATTTACTTGTAAGGAGAGTAATCTCTTAATCTGTAAAATTGATTAAAATGTTAAGTTTAAGGAATAAGTATTAGTATAAGTGTTGAAAATTCGAATGCAGTGTTTGTGAAAAAATGAATTGTATTAATATAAATAAATATATACGGACAAATCACACAGATTGAGCTAGCCCCACGGTAAGTTCGAGACTTGTGTTATGAGATACTAACTCAACGATACTGTTCTGTATAATAGATACATAATTATGGTTAAACATCCAAGACCCAGGTCAATCTAAAAAAGATCTTTTTCCATCTTGACCTGACCGGAGATCGAACCCGGGACCTTCCGTGTCGTAGGCAGGCGTGTTGACCGCTGAGCTGTTTCCTTTTATATTGAAATTACTTTTTATGCTTCTGGATTATATTTAGTTTTAGGTTTAGTTTGTGCGTTTTATTTGACTGTCTCACTAACATACCACGTACATACCAAGAATGGCTAGAATATTTGCAACGTTGACGTATTGTGCGTCCAATAAATCGAAACTCCGCACAATCGTCCTCTCCGGATCGGTATAATCAATACTCAGTCGATGTGGCACGCTGTCCCTTCAAAACACCACTGTCACTTACAAAGGCCTTCTAAACAAAACCCTTCAAGCGACTCTAAACTCTATCACATTTCCCGAAAGCGGAAAATTGTTTACAGGCACGCGTGAAATGCTACCTTGTCGCCCCAAGCGCACGAAGAACGGATAATCGACGCCTAGCCTTGTGCGATATCGATTTTACTTCAGCTACTTTCACTGATACGCAACGGGAAACTTATCTCTATCTCTTTTACGCTTAAGCGGAAAATGTTTGCATTAGAAAGAGACAGAAGATACGCTTTCGTTGTGACATCGGATGGGGTCGCCTGTGCGGCGTCGTCATGGCAACGGGTTACTGAGTGGGGTAAGATTTCCGATACTGCGGATCGTGATATCAATTTTCGATATTTTTAGGTCACATTGAAAATGTCTGAAGTCATCTTGAATGTTTGTATCGAAGGTAAATCGATAACTATAAGGGTGAACAATGAAGATATTGTAATGGAACTTAATGAAAACGATTTTAATATCGATTCGGTAAGCTCGTCTTTTGGGTTTTGAAATAAATATGGCGGATTTTTTCAGGAAATTATTGAAAAGTAATTGAATATAGGTATATCTATGTATACTAGAACCTTTTCTCTATTAGTTATTTATTATTAGATATCTTGCTTTTAGTTAAATAAATAACTAACATGTAGTTTAATTTAAAAATGTATTAGTTGATTAAACATTAAAATATTGATTACCAATTATAAATACTTACCGAAAACATGCCGAAATCGTCATTCTGTCATTTTGATATGTAGGTACTTCATTCATAATGGATGTCATGGATTTTACATTTAGATCTTTAACGAACGTTCTCTTTGGCGCTACGTGTAGGTATGTAAAGTAGGTACTTAGGTATAGCCACGGCCAATAGGTAATAGGCGAAATTTCAATCAATTTCATTCAAGGACCTTTATTTAGGACCTTTTTTGCCGAGCTCCGTGGCGCAGCGGTCAACACGCCTGCCTGCGACACGGATGGTCCCGGGTTCGATCCCCGGTCAGGTCAAGATGGAAAATAATCTTCTTCAGATTGACCTGTGTCTTGGATGTTTATCTATATAAGTACTTATCACTATACATATACATATTATAAAACAAAGTCCTCCGCCGCGTCTGTCTGTCTGTCTGTCTGTCTGTCTGTCTGTTCGCGATAAACTCAAAAACTACTCCACGGATTTTCAAACGGTTTTCACCAATAGATAGAGTGATTCACGAGGAAGGTTTTAAGGTATAATACATGCCCGGGCGCAGCCGGGTAGGGCTGCTAGTTATAAAATATAATATCGTTGAGTTAGTATCCCATAACACAAGTCTCGAACTTACTTTGGGGCTAGCTCAATCTGTGTGATTAGTCCGTATATATTTATTCGTCCGTCGATTTGAACAACTTTTCATAACGGACCAATCCTGCGAACTCGAAAAAATTTTCGTCTTTCCCCATACTCATAGGTACTAATTGCCCGGTGCTGAACACTTTTGTATTAAAACATCGAAAAATATTGAGTTGCCAGCTATGCTCCCATAGGAAAAGTTGTTTTTATCGCAGGGGTTAATGGCCCCTTTGAGGGTGGAAAACGATTAAAATTCCACCATGTGATAATAAATAAATATATCTATATGGACAAATCCTAAAATTTGGGCTAGCCTGACAGTTACTTGTGAATTTGTGTGGTAAGATAAGTACGTGCTAACTGAACGATACTTAAAATATCTAATAGGCGTAAGTGTAGATATTCTTTGCCGTAAGTAAATTAGGTACTGACGTCAACAATTTTCGAATTATTAATAAACGTTTTAATCTTGAAACTTGAATATCTTATTAGAACCCTGACCAGGCCTAAGGGGCGACTCAGAGTTCAATACGTATGAACAATTTTTCCCATGGAATAAATGCTCCAATTTGAAATATTAAATATAATGATATATCCAAAAATATAATGATATTGTAAAATGAAAACAGATGAAATAAAAAAGTAAAGTAAAAAAGAAAGAAATATAATAGGTATATTATACAAAGCCCTTCAGGCGAGTAGGCGACCTATACTGTTGAAAAGAGTTTCTTTTGGCATTTCTTCTCTGCAGTGGTCGGTTCCGAAATGCTAGTACTTAGTCTGTAGCTTTTGAACAATAATAGATAATTTTAAATGTGATTTGACGTGAAAAAGTATTTTCTGAATATACGTTTTGAATATTTTTAAATTTTTGAATTGTTTGAAAAAAAGAAATAACGTTCTTTTTAAAATAAAATCACTTTTGATAGGTTTTATAATATCTATTACATTATTTATTCACCTAACGTTTAGAACACTTTACAGTGTTCATGTTCATAGGTTCATAGTAGGTCCTTTGTCAATTGTGTAGTACGCAGATAGTCTAGAGCCTGAGTCGACCCAAAATGAAATAGGATAAGGCTAGGCAAAGAGAGTCTAAAACCACAGAGTAATATAAATAAATAAATAAATATATAGGGACATATCACACAAATTGAGCTATCTCCACAGTAAGTTGTGAACTTGTGTCGCAGGATACTAACTCAACGATACTATATTTTATAAAATATACTTATATAGATAAACATCCAAGACCCAGGTCAATATGAAAAAGATCTTTTTCCATCTCGACCTGACCGGGGATCGAACCCGGGACCCCCGTGTCGCAGGCTAGCGTGTTGACCGCTGCGCCAGGGAGCTCGAAATAAAAAGCCCAAACTTACTTTTCCGCATGGACGAGGTCGTAGGCATAGCTAGTGGAGATATTATAAAGGTAACTTTAATTTTAGACCATGGCACAGAATTAATAATAGTACTTAACCATGGTAGCTTGGACTTATTAATTTCCCTAGCCATATAAAATTACCAGGATATGACAAACGGATTTTATTCAATCTTTGGTTTCATAAAAACCACATTTTTATGGCATCATTCAAGCGTCGTTGAATATTTGAGGAAGTTCTCTTAGTGAGGGGTGAATTAATGAAATTCGTGAATAAAATTATTCCTAAATTGCGTTTATACGTGGGCCACGTCATCATCATCAGGTCTTTGTTAGTCTCCACTGCAGGAGCAAGACCCTCTCTGTACTACCAGAGACATATATTAGCCAGAGCAGTCAGAGGATTTGGCCTACTCTCTCCACGCTGGCCAGACGGGTTGGAGATATCTCTATCATGTTTATAAGCTTTGTTTAGCTTGTGATTCCTTAGTCGCCTTGTACGACATGGACGGGAAGACTTGGAGTGGTCCTATTCTAATCTGCCGAGAACCACACGGCATATTTAGATCATTATAATAGATCCCAACCCCACATATCCCATAGTTCCTTTACCGCCTTTACCACAAACAAAAAAAAAGTAAAAAGGTCATCGCACCCGGAAGATAGTGCCGTGGCACGAGCCACACAGGTGTTCGCTCGATATATCGATTCAAAATGATCGATATCGCATTTCTAGTGACGTCACGCATCCTGCGCGCGCAGCTGCCAGCTATGGTGATTCAAATGGGGTGCGTTATAAGGGGTGAATGTTTTAGGGTTTTTATGATGTCAGATTTTGTATTGTGCGTTTTAGGGTTCTATACTGGAGGAGCCCGATGGCCCAGTGGACGCGAGCGTTATTAGCGCTTACGCTAGTTAAGCAACCCCGGACGCAGTCTCCACTTAGATGGGTGACCGCAGGTGACATAATAATATCTCGAGCCCCTCCGTGCTTCGGAAGGCACGTTAAGCCGTTGGTCCCGGCTGTCATCATTGATGGCAGTCGTTAAGCTATGTCAGATGCCTTTAGGCAGCTTGAAAAATCTGACACTAGCGTTGGCCACGAAAAACAACCAAACAGGTTTCTGTACTTGAACTAAGATCTCTTTTGGGTTCGGTGACTGGTGTTGTTCGCCTAGGTACGTTGAGTGTGTTTTATTAGTGTGATTATAATACTCGAATAGTAGTCCGCCCCGGCTTCGCCCGTGGTACATACCTAGCCGACAAGAATTATGTACCTATCCAACGGAGCAAGAGTTTTTGAAAACGGTCCAGTAGCTCCTAAAATTAGTGCGTTTAACCAAACAAACAAACTTTTCAGCGTTACAATATTAGTAATTTAGTGTTAGAGATCCGTACAAAAAATAAAAAACCGGAACACTTATAGGTTCCAAAAAAAACACGTTAGAAACGATTATTTTGTGGTGACGTGGCGCGGATCCTTTAGTATAAGAATCCGACTCTAGCTTGGCCGATTTTATTGTGTCAAATTTTATATTGTATTCCTTACATTGTGCCTTTTTATTATTGAAATTTGCAGATATAAAATAAACGTTGTTTTTAAAAACCTGTTGGGATTGACTTTGTTAGAACTCTTTTATAGTTTTCTTTATAGATATTTGTCATAATTTATAAAAGTTTTAAACAGGAGTGATGGCTGAATCACAATTAGTCAGGCATCTTCGTTCTTCTTTTGTATATGTCAAAGCCGTGTTGCAGAGTAGAATAGGGCCACTCTAAGTCTTCCCGTAGTTGTCGTAGAAGGCGACTTAGGAAACATAAAGCTGATAAACATCAAAGAGACTTGAGAACTCTTCCGGTTTTTGGTCAGTTGAAAATAAAACGTGAAGAATCATGTCAATAGGCGATGCGGTTAGCAACCCATCACTATTTTGATTTCGTTCCCCACCTACAAGCCCACTAACATGCTAAATGTGGCCTTAGGTTTTATAGACCTGGGCTCTGTCTTACATACATATTATTACGTCTTTTACCCTTGCGGGGTAAAAGACGTAATAATATGTATGTATAAAAATAAAACAAAAGTTAATGTTTTAAACCATAGCGAGCAGGACACGCGCAACCGCAACTGTATCCTGTTTAGTGAGGGGCGGTACGGAAATTAGCCCCCTTAGAACTGGACTACATTGTTACGATAACCTATTTTCAATTTTACATTAAGGCGAAAGATTTCGGAGAATAAAAATAAAAATATTAAAGAATGTCCTCATCTTGCTGTCCTATGTCACCCGCAAATATATAAGCTTTCAATAGGCGAATGAATTTTGAAAATAGGTCTGGTGGTAGTTTCGGAACCTATTCAATTTAAACAAACAAATCTTTACTCTTTATGATAAGAGAATATAAGTTATTAAAAAAATATTAAATAAACAATTTTTTAATTGTAACGTCATTTAAAAAGCTTTCTTACCCTTGATCTACTTATTCATAAAGGTTTTAAAAGATATGTAACCCATATTTCACCTATTTTTAGTCTTAGTCTATATGTACGTAGTACATATATCTCCATGGTCTATATTCTATTAGGATATTAAAATATTGCCTTCTAAGTTCTTCACTTTCTGCAAAGAGGTCTTAGGTCATGTAGCTACCGTATCTCTATCAAAGTTTTTTGAAAGGCCTACATCTGTTTACGCAAATAAGCATTTAAACTTTAGTTTTACGAATAACAACCATTTTGAAAAAAATCCTTAAAAATTAATCGACATAATATTGTATGAACAGACACAGAATGAATGATATATATTTCATTAATTAGTTCTTTAACTTCTATTAAGAGGTCTTAGGTTATGTAGTTACCGTATCTCTATCAAAGTTCTATCAAAGGCCTACAGCTGTACGGTACGCAAATGAGCATTTATCTTCAGTGACGTAACGAAAGTTAGTGAGGCCGTACGTGGGATAGGGGCGCAGGGACTAGTGATGTTACTTTTGTACTGATATCGACATAATTTTTAATTTCAAATTTAATAAGTTATTACTAATATTAACAGGACTTGTCAAGTTCTCTATCTATCATTTCCTTTTCTATGGATTTAGGGTTACTTTTTTCGGACTTACTGATAATATTAACATTGGTGTATATAGCGTTTAAATACTTTAAAATCGCACTTAATATGCTTTGTAAAATGTTATAAATAATGTAATAACCGCAATAGAGCCGTATTAAAAGTAATTTTATTTAAATGATTCTTGATCCTGAAATATTTGCACAAGAAGAGAAATTCCAAAGAGGTACTTCTATTTATCTAAGTGCATACGACGACATATTATTATTTCCAAACCACAACAGAGGAATTATTTATCGATACTTGTGAATTTAAAACCATATGGTACGTTCTTATTCTCCCTTTGTCGTGAGCCAACTAACACCAGGTGTCCCGGGCTTGCTCTACCGTAGCGCCAGTACCACACAATCCTACCACTTTTTTGTTACTAAATAAATATACTTTGTAACAGTAATTATCAGGTCTTTTTTAGTATTTAATGCAAGAAAATGACCCTGTCTGTACTACCAGAGCCATATATAAGCCAGAGCAGTCAGAGGACAGCTGGGCTTGCTCTACCGTAGCGCCGCAACCACAAAATCCTACCACTTTTTTGTTACTAAATTAATATACTTTATAACAGTAGATATATATGGTGGTAACCCTAAAGTTTTGATGTAAAAAATATGATAATTAATGATAGAAAAGGTCCCGTGAACGAGGTAGTAACACAGGGTTAAAATTGCTATTCTACAAATGCCTAAATTCGAATCATCTAATTTTATAATACACAATGTAGGTTAACCGAACTAAATCGGATTAATCTAGTTCCTAGTTTTTTTTTAATCGATGTTATATCCATTTCATAAGCGTTCTTTTGAACTTATATTATATTGTAATGAATATTTATTTTCAACAAACAACAAACAAAATATACCTATGATTAATATTATGCTAATAAAATTATTTTTAAATATAAATAACTATATGAAAAATTAAAAAAAAAAATACAATAACATATTAAAAGTACTTATAAATGCGAAAGTGAGTTTGTTATTCATTATTTTAGTTTTAGTACCGTAATCCAGAAAACTATCGAATATGCCCGTTAAAATTAACATTTTTTCCTATGTGATCAATGGCGGCAATTCGAAAAAAATAATCAAAGTTTTTAAAACAAAAGTGTTCACCCGGAAATTTGTATTTTATAGATGTTTTTATGCATTCACAATGCTATTCTGGTATACTCTTACAAAATTAAGATGTGGGGAAATCCACGCGGGCTGTATTTGGTCAAGTACATTAAATTGATTCCAGAAAATGTATTCGCGAAGGATCTTCTTGAACGTCAAATCAGAAACGTTTTGGTATGGAGCATACGAACCGCCAATAAATACTGTAACTGCTAGTCACAGTAAAAACTCCAGTTTTCTTTCGCGGTATTTCGACATAAAAAGCTACCTCTACCCCCGTCGCCAGGTGTTGGGTCACAGTCACAGCTACTGTTGTTTATTCTCCAACAAGGATACTTCAAAATGAATTCTATTGTCACGGAATACGGTTCATGTAAAATACGTGAGCGAATGGTTTGTTACAGTAACTCACACACATCTATTAACACCATAGAGCAGAAAATGTGACTGTCGCTCGCGCGTTACTAGAGACGCCTTTTCAACACATTCATTCGAAACAAGCGTGTCAGGGGGCGGTACCGTTTATTGAGGTTTTGGGATTGAAGGTACTTACCTAATTGTAGAAATACAAAATGCTATATTCTACTTACTTGTGATATATGTAGGTCATGATCAGAATTTTGTTTATTAACCTTTTTACTGTAATACGGTAGTATAAAATTTGTTTCTAATGAGACTAATTTCTATCTAAAAACACTATAAAGAACACTTTTAATTTGATATCGATTCGTTAAGTGGTCTTAAAGCTTCTTTAAAGTTGGGTGAATAGGACCATTTTTTAAAGTATGAACATCTTTAATTACAATTATACTGTATTTTAGTCTGCATAATTTATAGCAACTTTTAATATGAAACCATTACCATCAACGAAATATTTCGTATAGCTACCAAACAAAGTTCTCACGCCACCCATACAAAATACAAGCTTGTAACATCACAAATATGTAGGCATTTCAGCGGCGCGTTTTCACGTCTAAAAATTTACGTCTAAAAACATGTGACTTTAAAACTTTTATAACTGAAAGAGTTTTTTGTTTATACATGTTATTTCTGTCACTATTGTGTTTATTTTTGGCAGGTCTTTAAATAGCAACATGAAAAAAATTTTAGTCAACGTGCCCATTATGATACCATCCATCCATCCATCAGGTCTTTTTTAGTGTCCACTGCTGGAGCACGACCCTCTCTGCACCACCACAGCATTACATTAGCCAGAGCAGTCAGAGGATTTGTCCTACACTCTCCACGCTGGCCAGAGGGGTTGGAGAAGTCTCTTTGAAGCTTATCAGCTTTATTTAGCTTATATTTCTTAAGTCGCCTTCTGCAACATCCACGAGAAGACATGGAGTGGTCCTATTCTACTCTGCCGGGAACCACACGGCATAACATGATATCATTTAACAGCAATGAAGCATTTTTAGGCCTTTTTAAGCACGAACTGACAGGCCAAGTATGCGACTTTCGCCTTCTAGCCGGGTGCGGGCTGACACGCAGTATTATTATTTCTTTCGTCTCTAATACGGCGCGCGCGACATTACTTCCTCTGTGATCATGACATTGCAACTTAAAATGAATTCTATTCCAACGAAATACCGTTCACGTGAAAACATGAGAGAATGGTAACAGCTACCGTTGTACAATATCCTACACATCTACCATAACAATACGAGTTAAAGGGATTCTATTCTAAGGGAATAAGGTTCACGTGAAAGTATATGTGAAAGAAAAATTTGTTGTCTAGTAGTCATTGTAGCGCCGTCTCCCGACTGATGAATATCTACTTTTTATGGAGAACATGTGTTGTTTTTTTTGTTCTTTATGATTTATAGTTAACTAGTTGTTACCCGCGGCTAGCCTATGTTCTTCTCAGTACCCTAGCCTATGTGTATGCAAAATTTCATGATGATCGGTTCAGTAGATAGGGCGTGAAAGCGTAACAAACAAACTCACTTTCGCATTTATAATATTAGTTAGGAAGTTAGGATTAGGATGGAAAGTGTTGGCCAAATCCTCTGATTGCTCTGGCTAATATATGGCTCTGGTAGTACAGAGAGGATCGTGCTCCTGCAGTGGAGACTAAAATGAGACATGATGATGATGATGATTACCTATAGGTTTTAGTATTGTGATACCAAAAAGAAGTATCAAACTATGTAACTAATTTTTTTTTAGATTTTATGTCTTTTTTAGAAAGGTGGAATATTACGCAGCTTTTTTACCCGACTGACCCATCTAGAAGGAGTGTAATGTTTTTCGCGCGTATTGTATGTATGTAAGTATGTCTGTTCAATTGTGGCTTCCTGTAGCCTAAACGGCTGGACCGATTCCTAAGTGTATGTTGTTATTAGTTTAGTATTTTACCCCGGAGTGTCAAAGGCTATGTAACGTAAACAAAAAATCAATATGGCGGACGTAGTTTCTCAAAAAACGCTGTTAAGCTTTTTATTTTTTGAAATAATGCTACTTGTTTGGGATAAGTAAGTACTTAGGTAAGTAAGATCGAGTTTTACCACCTTTCTATTATGTGTAGCAGTACTTGGTACACTTAGTTTTCTTCACATCCTAATCCTAACTAATATTATAAATGCGAAAGTGAGTTAGTTTCTTTATTTGTTTGTTACGCTTTCACGCCGATTCTACTTAACCGATTATCATGAAATTTTGCATACACATATGTTCGAGTACCAAAAAGGACATAGGCTATATATTACGCGGGCGAAGCCGCGGGTTACAGCTAGTATTCTATAAGATTCAGTAGTTACAGAGCTTATTCTATACAAACAAACAAACAAACAACCAAATCTTTCCGCTTTATAATATTAAGTTGTATCAAAAACTTATTAGTGCTGTCGTAATTATCACTCGTAATATCTATTATCCTTAAATAAATTATAGTTCCTTTATTAATGATAGGTCTTCTGCGTACGGAGATCTTTCTTTAACCTAAGCTTTTCATCATCATCATCATCAGGTCTTTGTAGGCTCCACTGCAGGAGCACGACCCTCTTTATACTACCAGAGCCATATACTAGCCTGAGTAGTCAGAGGATTTGGCCTACACTCTCCACGCTGGCCAGACGGGTTGGAGAGGTCTCTTTGATGTTAATAAGCTTTGGCTAGCTTGTGTTTCCTTAGTCGCCTTTTACGACATCCACGGGATGACTTGGAGTGGTCCTATTCTACTCTGCCGGGAACCACACGGCCATACCTACCTAAGCTTTTATCCTAAAATTAAACTTGTCATGTGTAATGAGACCCGTAAGATGGTCCTGCGAAAGTTTTGCCGAGGTGGGCTTGAATAGAGCAAGTAGCCGAGTGACAGTAATGTTCAAATGAGGGCATAGCTCGCACCAAACCCCTCGCGACACCTTCCTCTTCGACGCAATCGAATTGCACCCCACTCATTACCAGCTTATGAACCCCAATCGAACGAACAGCTAAGCTCAAAGCAGCGTTGGACAGTAATCATCCTACATACTAATAAAGCAGAGAATAGCACCGCGACAGGGTAGGTTAAGGGTGCATTGTAGAGAATTCGCGTCACATGACCGGACAAAACCACTATTCGCGAATGTTTTAAACTGTACTATTAAAAGAATAGGGTTGAGAATCGAATGGCATAGCTACGATATAGGTTGTTCGTCGAGCGAGGGTAAAGGAATAGGGGTGTTTGCAGGATGCGGGACGGGGGGACGGCAGGGTGCGTCGCGCAGGCGTGCTTCAGTCGCCCGCGCGACCCCGCTGCCGCCGGCCGCGCGCCATGGACGAAGCTCGAGCGCGAGACCGCGCGCCACTCACCGTCATAGTCGCCCCGAGCAACGTTTCGCCCCCCAGACTGTCCCCGGCCGACCTTTTGCCCGACGGCGATGCAGCATTCCACCCTCTCTCCGCCGTCAACGGCCGTCTGACCCCTCCGGGACTCGAGCCTGCCTCTTACGCGACCCTAACGCCTCTGCTTCCTCTGCCGCCCATTAGTACCGTCTCCGACAAATTCGCCTACCATGCCGGGGGCACCTTCACTGTCATACAGCAGCAGCAATCCTATGCGTCTTTATCCCCAGCTCCTTACAATGAGCCCTTATCTCCACAATCTGCGTATAGCAGGCGAAGTGCGTCGCCGAATTCTTTTGAAAGGCGGTCGCCGACGCCACCCCTGCCCAGTCCAGGCTTGGACCTCAATGCTGCGCTTATGGCGAGAGAGGAACAGCAGCAGCAACAACAGCAACAGGCACAGAACGACACAGAAGAGATAAACACTAAAGAACTAGCTCAAAGGATAAGTGGAGAGTTGAAGAGGTACTCCATTCCTCAGGCGATATTCGCGCAGAGGGTGCTGTGTAGATCACAAGGGACGCTAAGCGACTTATTAAGAAATCCAAAGCCATGGTCGAAGCTAAAATCGGGAAGGGAAACGTTTAGAAGGATGTGGAAGTGGCTGCAAGAGCCAGAGTTCCAGAGGATGTCTGCGCTGCGGCTTGCAGGTAAGGATTGCATGATGCTTATGATCGTAGTTAGCTTTTCTTTGATAAGTTTCGTGGACACTAATGGATTTATAACTTTAGTCACGTAAACATGAAACACGATGAATAAATTAGTCTACGAAAAGAAAATATCATCTACGAAATGTTTGGTGTGTTTTGGTAATTAGATTGAAATATGAAGACACTAAATTTGATTGTCGATGTTGTTATAGTATTACGGTCTTCGACACTACTTTTGTTTATTTTCTCTTTCTTTATTTTGCTTTTAAAATTCTTATCTTTCTCTAAAATCTTAGAGATCTTACCACTCTACTGTCAAAATTCTCTGGCCTCATCAAGAAAGTCTTTAATTTCAAAGTATCATAAAATGTACTTAGTTTGCTATGACTTACTTGTTTTACTTTATGTTCTGTTTCCTGCCTTCGTTCACCAATGATTGAATAACCACCATTTTATTGTTTCATGACGACAAAGTTGAAACAGGTAAGTCATGGGACTGAAGTATGTACGTTGCTATATGTGATATATTGATGTTATTTGTGATAAGTATGTTGTTGTGAAGAAACTGAAATTCTGAATGTTTTGCGATTTTATGTTATTGATAATTTTTGTCATTACAAGTTCAGATATAAAAAAAAGGTTCCACCAGTTGGTTGGTTCTGACTACACCATTCTTTTAATTATTAATTATAGATATTGTACCTTAAACGTCTATGTAGCTATATTGAATTTATGTCGAGTCTGATAGTATTGTACCTATCAAATACATTAATTTTCATTGTCTGTGCCTCTCACAGTCTAATTTCGCTCTTATTTACTAGTTTAGCTAAAATTTCTTCAAGTTATATTTTACAACATAGTTTAAAGCAAATTTCTGATCTTTGAAAGGTATAGGACCGACTTAGTAGGCTAACGTATTAGCCTTCCCATATCACACCAAAGAGAGTCAGTCTGTAGTTCCTATGCTGTACAGATTTCCGAAACGAGTTGAGTTATTTTAGCTTTATATGTCATGGTTGTCATATTTATACCTGTGCTATTACAGTTATGATTACTTATGATATTTCATATAACGTACTCAATGATAGGTTAATCCATTAGGTATATTTGACAGTACAGACAGATTAAATTGAATATTATGTTCACTACGAGACTTACCGCGATTATTTTTGAGTTTTGTCTGATATTTCGACAACATTGCAGCTGCCATTTTCAGTCAAAACTCAAAAATGATCGCGGTAAGCCCCGTAGTGAACATAATAGTAGTGATTGTAACCGCTAAAGCTTAAAATCATATAAATTGAATAACTATCTATTTATATCCATTTAGTTATATCATCCATAACCTTAGTCCATAACAATCGATTTCAAACAGCTGTGTGTATCGATTTTGTAAATCGATATTACCTCATTATCATATCTTAAACATACTAAAACATCCGTGTAATGTATGTGGGTGTGATAACATGCCATTCACATAAGTTATTCAAAGACATGTGCTAAAGAAACCCAAAATACCTTATCTTTCCTTAATAATTTAATAGATATCCTTTCCGAGGAGTGAGAACTTTACGTGTTTTACGCATGGTAAGCAATCACGAGCGTAGTTCGCTTGGATTGTTTATAAGCATAAAAGTGACTTAAATTTCTACTTGTTTGGTTGAGGTGATGATTGAGTTGCACCATTAGATAGTTATAGTTTGTCAAGCTTTTAATTCACTTGCAAAGAAGTATATTTCAGATGTATGTTTGTCGGGGTCATAACATATAACTAATTTTAAATCATTAATTCTCTTTCGGTTTATGGCCAACAAGAAAATGTAATCATCATCATCATCATCATCATCATCAGGTCATTCCAGTCTCCACTGCAGGAGCACGACCCTCTGTGTACTACCAGAGCCATATACTAGCCTGAGTAGTCAAAGGATTTGGCCTACATTCTCCACGCTGGCCAGACGGGTTGGAGAGGTCTCTTTGATGTTAATAGGCTTTGTTTAGCTTGTGATTCCTTAGTCGCCTTTTACGACATCCACGGGATGACTTGGAGTGGTCCTATTCTACTCTGCCGGGAACCACACGGCTAAAATGTAATAATTAATACATATTCGCGAATCTTTTATTTATTTATTTCCGCTGACATTTCTAATAAGTTATATCCATCGTTGGTCGAAGAAAGACTGATATTAATAATTACATAATAAATAACTAAGTATATTTAGGGACAAGACAAATTACTCAAGTGAAGGTAGCCCCACAGTAAGTTGTTAAGTTAATGTGTAGTAGAATACTAACTTAGCGATAGTACATTTTATTTTGGATACTATTATAGGTACATATTAAAAAAAAAGCTTTTGAAATTCACTATGGAAAAAGATTTTTTCATATTGACCTGGGTCTTGGATGTTTGTCTATATAAGTATATATATTATAATATACTATCGTTGAGTTAGTATCCTGCGACACAAGTTCACAACTTACTGTGGGGCTAGCTCAATTTTTGTGATATGTCCCTATATATTTATTTATTTTATATTTTTATTTATGTTGTATGATTCTTTATCGTCATCGTCATTAGGTCTTTTTTAGTCTCCACTGCAGAACCGTGACCCTCTTTGACCAAAGCCAAGTAAGCCTTATATTAGCCAGAGCAGCGAAAGGATTTTGGCCTACACTCTCACACGCTCGCCAGACGGGTTGGAGAGGTCTCTTTGATGTTTTATAAGCTCTCTTTAGAGGAGACTTGGAGTGGTCCAATTCTATTTTGCTGGGAACCACACGGTATACATATGATTCTTTATGCTGCTTGTAAAATCAAAGTATAGCAACTAAAACGCACTCTAGGTAAAATAATAATTTACTTATAATAAATAGCCCTCCCCGGCTGTGACCGGGGATGTATTATAAATTTAAACCTTCCTCTTGAATCACTCTCTCTATTAAAAAACCTCATCAAAATCCGTTGTGTAGAAAGATCTAAGCATATTTATGGACAGACAGCGGAAAGCGACTCTGTTTTATCTAGTGATGATGTTTGTTAGATAAAGAAATCGATGAAATTTACATATATTATCAAGACAAGGTTTACAAACAGAATGTCAGCTGCGCGCATCGATTTGCAACAATCGATGCGCGTGGCGCGTCACTACTTAAGGCCGCTCGCACACAGAACGGTATAAATATAAATATATACGGACAAATCACACAGATTGAGCAAGCGCCAAAGTAAGCTCGAGACTTATATTATGGGATACTAACTCAACGATACTATATTGTATGGCGCATAGATATCTCTGTGGTAGGGCGATTTGTTTGATACATAAGTTTTAACAACGAAAATAGAAGCAAATCCTCTGCCATACAAATTTCTACCTACAAGGGCACCAACATGCTAAACGTGGCCATTAGGTTTCAAAAATCCTGGGCTATGTCTACCCCGCAAGTGAAAAAGATGCGACAGTATTTATGTAGTGTTAGGTACTTTATACGACTTTCAGATTAAAAGCCAAAGTAATCCCTATTCTTTACCCAGAATATTTACATTTGTCATCACATGGTACATGATATGATAGCACATGATACTGCAGGGATTGAATAACCGAAAAAAATATGGTTAAATCGATAAGCGGTATGATTACCCTTAATATTTCGATATCTTAGAATAATGGTACCTCCAAATTATTATACCTTAAAGAAACGATACCTTTACGATTTTGGTATTGTAATATTGCGGTATCGTTATTTTTTTAGATATTGGAATTATGAAATAAAAGTTTTCATTGAATTTTCCCGCCGAGGATTAGCCTCAATGTTCTTCGTCGCATCATTTTTTCGGTACTGAGAATATTTCAGTTAAGGTACCAGTAATTATAAAAGTATCGAAACATAACGATATCGTAAATGTATGAATACCATTATTTATATTTAGCTGTATCACAACCGTAATTGTCAACAGATTTGGTTCTACCTTTAAATCTAAGGTGTATCGTAATTTTATACTAGTACCATACCCTTATTACCTTTACCATTTTCAACCCCTGTGATACTGTATATGGGTTGAAACAAATACAGTTTATCTAAACATGGTTTACAAACACGATGTCAGCTGCGAGCATCGATTTGCAACAATCGATGCGCGTGGCGCGTCACTACTGTAAGGCCGCTCTCACACGGAACGGATTGGTGTTTTATTACAGACATTAGTTAAAAAAATAAATAAAAAAGAAACATAAATACCCTGCCAATAAAATAACATTCTGTTACAACCAAAAAACAGAATCTAAACTGTTACTTTTTCACTGAATTTTACCCAATACCTTTATGAAGTCAAATAAAGTTATTGGGTAAAATTCAGTTAAATCAATTATAAACCATGTAAACAAATACTAAAATGCAATGATGTGTGCGTAATTTTTGGGTTATTTGATAATAGAAACCGGGTCAAAGAGTTCTGAATTTATTTTTTCCATCATAGGGATGGGTAGTGGGGTGTCCACAATAGGCAGTTTGTAGATAAAAAATAACCTTTTTAATAGATGTTTTATCAAACATTCAGATATTAAAAACTATGAAAAATTATGAAAAACATCATTTATTTTTTGCTTCCCTGTAAACAATAAACAAATATTGTTTTCATCAGTAAACTTTTGCATTTATAATAATAGTCGGAATTAAGTGCGTGAACTCGTTTGAATTCTGAGAATACATCCTTTTTGCTAGTCGCTCTGCATTGATTCTTGCAAATCGATAAAACCTGACGTCACGCTTCCACTTCACTCTGTGTCTGTGTGAATTAAATGGCAGAGCCAATAGGCTTATTGACCTGACCTGTGATTTTGTGTTCTTTAGCTTTTGTGCGATATACTTTGTAGGAAAATTTTTTTTAGCAATTCCCAATTTTTTTAAATCGTCGATCCTTTGATCTTTCGATCTTTGATTATAAACAGGAGTAAAGCTATAGATGGAGTTTTTGGTGGGAAGTCAATGGGTACAATTGGAGTTTGCCTTAGACGATTTAGCAAATTGATTTTAATGGACTTTATAATATGAAATTGGTGTAGTTTGGTTATAAATGCTCATGCTCATGAACAATTTGTGAAAAAGTTATAGTAGACTGATGAACTCGAATAGATTTGTCTCCAGAAGCTCCCACGAGGCTACCAAAGAGCATACGCAATCATTGATGCCATTTCTAAAAAACAATACTGTTCAACACCAATACTTAGTATCACATTAATCTGGACATTGGCAGAATCACTGAAATCTAAAAGAAATAATAAAAGGAGAAAGAAATAAAGCTATAGATGCAATCCGGTCATTTGTGAGAATGAACCCTTCGGGTAGTGACGCGCTGCATCGAGCGAGTGACGAGTGACGAGCGAGCATCGATTCTTGCAAATCGATGACAGCTGACGTCACACTGCCACTTAACTTACTTGTGAGAATTCAGTGGTAAAGCGGCCGAAGATAAAATGTATTTTGCTATTATACCTAATTGGTGCTTTTAGTACCTTTGTAGAATATGGAATGCGATTGAGAAAAAAATAAGACTTTTGAACAGATTTGTATAATATCACTGTAAACAATAAATACATTACACATACATTACACTTTTGCATTTTTAACATTAATTGGTATTAAGCGCGTGAGCTCGTTTGTACGAATTCTGAGAATGCATACGTTTTGCTAGACGCACTGCATCGATTCTTGCAAATCGATGACAGCTGTCGTCACGCTGCCACTTAACTTACCTACTTGTGAGAGATTAGTGGTGAAACGGCTGAAGATGAAATGAACTTTGCTATTATAAATGGTGAGATTGAAAGCTCTGGTTTGAAGGACGTGGTCCTTTGGTGAATTCGATTCGGTATGGCAGTGTTACCGTTAATACTTTAGTGCCTAAAGGCAAAAGTCATTAATCTATGCTTGTTACTAGCGTTGACTTATGGATCCGAAATAAGGTCCATTCCTATGGCCCTCATGCGAAAGCTCAACGTCGCTCAAAGAACTGTAGAGAGGGCTATGCTCGGTGTTTCTCTACGAGATCGAATCAGAGACGAGGAGATCCGTAGAAGACAAAAAGTCACTAACATAGGTCTACGGATTAGGTCTTTGAAGTGGCAGTAGGCGGGGCGACACATTTCGCGTAGAACCTATGGGGCAGAAAAGTTTTCAAATTATGACGGCCATGTACCGGCAAGCGTAGCGTTGGACAACCACCATACAGGAGGTCGGAAGACCTGACAAAGGTTGATGGAAGACGCTGGATATAGGTCGCTTCCAACCAGTTGCATTGGAAATCCTATGTCTGGACATAGGCTTTCCCCAAGGATTTCCAATGCTGGCTGTGATGATGAATTGTAGTTTTATTTGACTACTTCAGTCTTTAAAAAAGTCATTTTTAGCACAACGATTTTTAAATCCGTCTTTCTAAAAGTGACATTATGTTCATCGCTTATCTAGTGACGAGGGCGCATCGATTCTTGCATTCTTGCAGATCGATTCTACTAATAATAATATAATCAATTTAATTCTTTTTCTCCTCAATAAAAAATTCTACAGCGGATGTTGTTTGTAAACCATGAGAAGACAAATTCAGATTTTTCCTATTAGGATGTTTATCCCATTTAATATAAAATCATGTTGAAGGTCTTGAAGCGCCGCATTGCTTGTCTATTCTCTTTTTGGACAGAGCCTAACACATTTCATTAAACTGCTGAAGAATTTTCGGTATAGGTATATGTACATAGTTTTCTGGTTTCAGTATCCTTACCTTAATCGTCTAGTTCAGTTTTGCGTGGCAATGTCACACATATATACAATATTTTAACAAAAACCTCTTCGATTCTTTAAGGGGTGACCTAGCGTGTCAATATCCCGTCAATGTAAAAATTGCCGGTCGGGCCGGTTGAACAATTTTTTATGGGAATGTCAATTATTTTCTAATTTCACCCCTTGAAGGACCGTACAGGGTTAAATATATTATAGGAGTTTTTGGTGGGAAGTCAAGGAGTTCAGTTGTCGTTTGCCTTATACAATTTTGCAAATTGATTTAAGTGGACTTTATAATATGAAATTGGTGTAGTTTGGTGTTATAAATGCTCGTACTCGAGAACAATTTTTGAAATAGTTAAAGTAGACTGTTAAATGGACGCGTATAGATTTGTCGCCAAAATCTCCCACAAGGCTGCCAAAGAACACACGCCATCTTTGATGCCACATACCGTACAACACAGATACTTAGTATCTCATTATACTGGACATTTGACCGGCGAGCATGTATGAAAAGAGTGATGGATGTAGATGAAGCGAAAGAGTTTTGTAAGGATCGTAGCAAGTGGCGGTCCTTGGTCTCTGCCTACCCCCATGGGAAAGAGGCGTGATAGTATGTATGTATGTATTGGCAGAATCACTGAAATCTCGGTGGAAGCCATAATTAAAAAGAAAGAAAGAAAAGAAAGAAATATATTATATTGTCATGTCTTTATCCCTTATGGATTAGATAGAACAGAAATTCATTAAACCTAAACGTTTAGCATATTAGTGGGCGTTAAGGTGGAAAGCGGAATCAAAATAGTGATGGGTTTGGCGTGATTCTTAAATTATTGCCAAATGCCTTGACCAGCTTTTACGTTCTCGGTAAGAAAAGCAGCTGGTGTAATTATTCAATGTTTTTCTCTTTTCTATCAAATAAACATGGACATAAACAATGGACATAGGTAATAATTCAAGTTCACGAATGATTACTTTCTATGAAATCGTATGTACGTGACTTTCTTATTTTTTTATAAGCCATAATCGGTCACTATGTATCTATACTAATATTATAAAGAGGAAAAATTTGATCTTAAATCTTGATTTTCAAAATTCGTTTACCTATATAAAGCAATCTGCAGGTAACATAGGTCATTGCGGATGAAATCACAGGTAAGTGGAGTAGGGTACACAGAAATAGGTTAATACATGGCGAAATTTTGATCGTTCTGGACCCTTAAAGGGGTGATTCAGCCCGTCGATATGAACCATTTTTCCTATGGGACCAATGCTGGAAACTCAAATTTTATTTCGACATTTCCATACAAAAGCGTTCAGCCGCCCGGGCAATTTGTATAGGAATGTCGATTTTTTTTCAAGTTACAGCATTTGTCCCATAGGAAAAGTTGTTTATATTGACAGGCTGAATCACCCCTTTAATGGTCCGGAACGATCAAAATTTCGCCATGTATATAAGTTTGAAACTAAATAGAACAAAATCTAAAACGAAAATTAGAACTTTGTGTTTTGAAAATCTACTTAGAATTTGGAAACCCATTATCGTAGAACTGAATGGACATCTTATTATTCAAAGGATGCATTTGACCTAAAGTAGATCTAGGGTACATGATTTTATTACTACTAGCAATTTTCGAAATTATAGCCTATGTCACCCGTTTTGAAAATCGATCCAGTAGGTTCAGAGCCTTTTAATGAAAACAATTGTTTTTTTTATTTTTTTTTACAAGTTTTAAACTTAATGGAATGGATTGGAAATACGTAGTCGTGAAAATGAATGACATTTTACTATTTAAATTTGGATCCGTTTGAACCTTCGAGCAACACGGCCTCCGTACCGGACGGATTTGAACCAAAGTAAATCTCGGTACATAATCATGACAAGAGAATTTTAAAAATCAGTTGGAATTTTATTCAATGCTAGCAAATAATAACAATCAAAGCTCTTCTCTTTATAATATTTATATAGATATGAATTGACTATATTTATAAGTTACTTTTTCGGAAAAGTGTTCTGTTCCCGAAGCCAAAGACAATATAATACTAACGTAATAGACTGCCCACCTCATACAAAAATATTGGACCAAATTAAGGTTGGGAAAAGCAGGCGAATATATGGCGCAGGAGAGTTGCTTGCTACTCGATACTAGATGGCGGTAATCTGCGTTAGCCATTAACTTACTAAATATACGGTGTCATTTTAAAATATTATGCCTAAAATATTGTTTTGATTTTTCATAAGATATGTTTTGTGAATCATGTTTTTATTAAATATTCTCATAATACGGTAGATACAATGTTGTGTAGTTTCGAGTGGCGCCATCTATGCGAGTCTCTGAGAACAAATCGTAAGATTTAGGCGTTGCCGAAGCATTGCAGTCCCTTAGAAACATCTCGAATCTAAAGTACTTAGACGTTTGTCTGTACACCTAGACAGGTTTTCTAGATGCTTCGACTTTCCCATTTTCTGTGCGCATATACACATTTAAAAAATCCAATCGCTTTTACGTCTCAATGCTATTAATAGCTAGCTAGACTTTTTCAGATTTCCCTGGGTCTTGGATGTTTATCTATATATGTATTTGTTATAAAATATAGAATCGTTGAGTTAGTATCCCATAACAAAAGCCTTACTTAAGGGAGCCCTAGATCATGTCTTCAAACAGAAATAAGGAATTGTGGCAATATTTGATAATTTTGGAGTAAAATTAAGCATTTAATCAATCTCATTATAATCTACGTACGTTCCTATACAGCTTGGTTGAAACATCAATTGCTTGAGAATTATTACTGTCTTAGAATTTGTATGGAAACGTCATAAAATATCTTTGCCACGTGGAGTATGGCGTCGTTGTTACACTAATACAGATAATACAGTATGACTTTTTTCCACAAATGTAAACGAATAAGAAACGCGTTGCAAAATACGTTGTATCTACGCCGAAGTATCATCATCATCATCATCATCATCAGGTCTTTCTAGTCTCCACTGCAGGAGCACGACCCTCTCTGTACTACCAGAGCCATATACTAGCCTGAGTAGTCGGAGGATTTGGCCTACACTCTCCACGCTGGCCAGACGGGTTGGAGAGGTCTCTTTGATGTTAATAAGCTTTGTTTAGCTTGTGTTTCCTAGCAGTCGCCTTTTACGACATCCACGGGATGACTTGGAGTGGTCCTATTCTACTCTGCCGGGAACCACACGCCGAAGTATATTCCTCTCCAATTAGTAAATCCCTGAGGAGTCCGTTGGCAAGCTATGTCAGATGCGTTTAGGCAGTTTGCGAAATCTGACACTAGCGTTGGCTACTTACAAACACGAAAAAAACGAATTCCTTGCCAATGGCATCAAATATACTTACTTCAAATATAAGTTAAGGATATAAAGTAGATTACTAGATATTTAGGAGCTTTAAAGCTACTGTGCAATCGTTTCAACTCGTTCTTGATTGGATTTTGATGCATCTATAAAAGTTTATAGTGTCTTAAATCTTGTATCAATGTTTGTCTCTCTTTATTTTGGTATGCAAAAGAGAGGTCTTGAATAAAACAGACATTAATGATGTTACTATGTACTTGTTTGAATACTTTGAGGTACATAGGTATATTATTTAAATACCTACGTTGCGTTAAATTCTTGAAAGTGGCCAAATCCTCTAACTGCTCTGGCTTGTTATCGCTCTGATCTGAATATAATAATATATAATATCTTATCTAAAATCTGACACCAGTGTTGGCCACTTACACATACGAAAAACAAAAAATTCGCTCTGATAGTCAGAAAGAGCCGTGTTCCTGCAGTGGAGACCAAAAAAAACCTTATTAAAATTTTTGAAAGTTATAAATTACGCATAATTTTACTTAGAAAAAAATATTTAATCCTATAATATAACTGCGAATAAAAATGAAATTGTAAATAAAACAAGTCCTTATATTTCTTCAAACACAAAACACAAAATTCGAATCAGCTCGAAACTTGTAGGGCCGCCACGGTGCGACAAGGCACATGTTCTCTCGTGACGTCACGGCCTCTCCCTCACACCCCCTCTCTATCGATCGCGCGCTCCCCCCGCACACCTCAGTCCGGCCCCTTGGATTAACATGTAGGTATTTTGGGGTTTCTTTTTAATTGCCGTTTTTTCCAAAACGTAGCTAGCTTTGTTAGGGTTTTTCAAGTTAAGAAAATTGTACTATTTATGAAATAACGTATTGAAAGTAATCTAAAATGCGTTTAATACCGGGACAATACCACGTGCTTATCCTAATACATAATGGATACTATATTTGAATGGACTATTATTAATCGAGCTGATTATCATTAAATTTGCATGCAGTCTGTAGGGGGTTCTGATAAATAGTACAGTATTTCTAGTAAAGATACTGTTCGCAAGACCGTAAAATAATGCAGAGCCTAAGCGAAACTAAATGTGCAAATAGAGCCAGTATCATATGAATTAATATCTGAAATATGGTAAAAAATAGTGTAAACTAATTACTCATAAATCGGCCTAGCTATATATTTGAAATATGTGTTTAATTATTATAAGGTACGTTTTAAAAGATTGATAATTATTGATAGTAACGTTTGACTACTACATCAATAGAACGTTTAATATCTGAAATTTGTGATTAATTATTGTTAATTACGTTTCAGTTTTACCGTACAGGGTTTTTTTTTTCAAATCAAATCACATTTATTTCGCTTAAGTATAACACTTAGCTGTTTCCAGAATGCAAAATTATATTAAACTTAAATTACATAATAATAACAAAATTAGATTGGTCATAATAGATTAACTTCAGTTTGTGACAATCAAATACAATTTATTTAAATACATTAATCAGAATTATATAACTATAGAGTATGTCATGTCATGGTATTATATTAATTAAAATCAAATAACTATCATTAATAGTAT
The DNA here is from genome assembly GCA_963082605.1 of Rhodophaea formosa. Classification (NCBI taxonomy): domain Eukaryota; kingdom Metazoa; phylum Arthropoda; class Insecta; order Lepidoptera; family Pyralidae; genus Rhodophaea; species Rhodophaea formosa. The sequence goes on along the minus strand of OY720228.1, from coordinate 12,249,236 downwards.
AAAATGCTTATTCAGCCAACCAGTCATACAGTTTTTTAAAATATATTATTAGGAAGGCATTTTATTGCTTTAGGCAGACGGTTGAAAATTTTTACACTCATATATCCGCAATTTCTTGAACAAATTGAAGTTTTACTATTTGGTAATAATAACCGGTTTGGACGTCTAGAGCTATAACTTGTGAAGTCACCTTGCCGTTTAAATAATGTCATATTAGTTTTTACAAAAATACAAGTCTCTGATTAAAACGTATGTGTAGACAAATTTCTTTGAGATCGGTTCAATAGTTTTGGCGTGAAAGCGAGTAAGACAGAGTTACTTTTGCATTTATAATATTAGTATGGATTATTTGTAATTAGGTTTTAAAATAAAATAATAATAAATAATAATAATAATAAATAATTTATTCGTTAATCATTGTACAATATAATTTACATAGTTTCTTAATCTATGGCATATTAGGTATTTAAATACAGTGCGTACTGAGCGCCTGAACTAGGTAGTCCTGTGTTTCAGGCGTCAAGGGCAGTTTAATAATAAAAATAATCAAATTACTTAAACAGGTATTAGTTCACTAAGAATAATGTAATACAAAACTATTGTTAGCTAAATCTATGTCTCATTATACTACTTAACCCTATTTACTTTAATACTGTCAATAACTCCTCTGTCTCATCGTAGGACAAATTTTGGAGGACCTTCTTTAAAACTTGCCTACAATGGTTATAATTCAAAGAATAAATATTTATTCTTGCATTTATCCTATTATATAGAAGCGGTCCCAAGAACAAATTAAATTTGCCTGTATATTTGTGGGTTGTAGCTATTCTTTCAGTGCATACAATATCTTTACGTCTTTTATTAAGAACTTCAGTGCTGTAGGGAAGTGCTGCATGCTGTTTTAATATTGTGCTCAAAATAAATAGCTGGCGGACTGTTAGTACTTCGCATGATTTATATAGGAGGTTAGTGGGAAATAGGAAAGATCGAAAAGTTGCTACCTTGAGAATCGCTCTCTGAGCTCTCTCCCTCCGCCCCATGATGTTATGCAGTATGTTAGTATTGACTGACAAAGGGCATAGTAGACCTGTTTAATTAATTTTGGATCAGCAATATATCTAATTTTTTTGAACACAAAAATCAATTTGCGTAATCGCTTAATTAGTTCTTCGCTATGCTGTTTAAAGGACAGATTCTCATCTATTATAATACCCAGGTATTTTATTTTATCAGTAATTTTTATATCCGGGCATATACATTTGCTGTATTTATCATTAGGGTCCTTACAATAATGGGCATAAAGCAACGGGCTAGGTAGGGATGCAGTACGTCTTTTGCGCATCGAGAAAGTAACAAATTTGGATTTATCTGCATTTAATGTGAGTAAATTGTATTGAAGCCATTTATTCACTTTGTTGAATCCATGTTGCGCACGCTCGTACGCTTCTGGTTCTGATTCAGCAGAAAAAAGGAGCGCAGTGTCGTCTGCGTATGATATAATCAAGCCGTGTTCTAGTTTTATGTTACAAAGATATAGGAACAATAATGAAGATATAGGAACAAATCACGAAAATTTGATGTTTTTTATTACAAATAGATGATATATTTCAATGAATTTTTATTTATTGATGTGTATTTTTCAAATTTTGTAACGTGCGCAGCGTTACGAAATTCGAAAAAGTACACATGAGCAGCACATAAATATAGTCTTATTCATTCACTTAACGACAAAATATAAAAGAGACGTAGTAGTACGTAAATATTCACATAGCTAAGCAAATTATATGATAATAGCTGTTACCCGCGGCTCCGCTCACGTGATGTATAGCCTATGTCCTTCTCAGTACCCTAACCTATATGTATGCAAAATTTAATAATGATCGGTTCTGTAGATAGATCGTGAAAGTATAACTAACAAATTAATAAACAAACAAACTCACTTAGGCATTTCAAACATTAGTTAGGAAATATAAGTTAGGAAATTAGGATAGTAGGATTAGGATACAGGTAATACCTGGAAGGCATTACTATAGGAATACAGGCGGAGTAAGGTTTTACCTCTATCCCAGGAATCTATTTACTCAAAGATTTTACAAACTTATAGACTTCAATAGAAATATAATCTTTGTATACCTATAGGCCTTTTTACATAAGTAATGTTAGCATATAGTTAGATATAAAATTCAAATATTAATTAAAGACGAAACAAATCTAATTCCACAGATACGCCAAGTCAGCACCAAACAATAAAAGGCGACAATGTAAACAACACGCCAGCACCGTACCAGCCAAGGGAGTACCAGGGCGCTCCGCCCCCGGCTCAGGGCTCCATGTACCCAGGGCCCCCAACCCCATGGGACACACCGGCATATGAACCAGCCGGGGATGTTTCTTGCTTGTGAGTCCTCCCCTTGATTTGACTCCTGACTTCCACCAAATCCCAATCCCTTACTAAAAATCCCGAAAAAGGTTAAGTTTGTTAAGTTTTGGGTTTTCCATAGAAATTTAGTTTTATGTGATTTGGTTTTTGTTCTAAATAAACTCTTATATGATAAATTAAGTATCAAAATCAAATTAAATCAGTTTTACTTTACATTGATGATTGTTTTTCTATTGTTTCTATTTGACAAAAATGATTGTACAAGTTATGTTAAAATTATGACTTTATGTTCATTAAAATATGAAGATTTTTATATTTCCTTTCTCCCTAAATCCTACCTACCATCCGTGGCTGCGTAGCAGTGGACTTGGTTTCTTTGGAGTTGGTTTCTCATAAAAATATATGTTTATAGCTTGTCGCAAAGGTAAAATATACACATTAAATATAAGTAACATATTTATAGTAATTATATTAAATATTTTAATTTACACAGGTTGCTTTGTGACAAGCCTCCTATTAGTTTGAGAGGAGAATGAATGGATATATTTTGGTTCTTATATTTTTATTTATGTCAGTTAATGGAAGTTAATGTGTAAAATGTATAGAGATTTGCTCTTCTAGATGTTCATTTTGGATAGGCAGTATCCTTCCTTGGCTTTATTTTTATCTATTTCCTTTATGCTTTCATCTGTTTTGATTGTTCGGCAAAGATACTGCCTAGACCAAGAGAGTTGTTATCGTCTTAGAAAATGTTTTTGAAAGATTATTTTATAGCAGTAGGTAAGTGTATTTTGTTAGCTTCAAGAAGCCAAGATGAATGTTAGACTGCTACCGCTGCCCCCTCCCTCCCTTTTTGTTTTCCCCTGCGCCCGGGCTGCCATAGTTTTATTTAAAATATGATTTTATAGGTGCCTGCGAGATTTCAGAACCCTTTGTTAATGTTGTTTACATTGTCGCCAGGTATGCGTTTTTATAAATAATACGTTTGATGTCTAGATAACTGTATTGGTGCTCTGAAATAGAATGAAGAAAAAAATGCATTTACTTCGTTTGTTTTATATATAATGTAAATAAAAAAAAAATCTATAATTTCTGTTCCAAGGCATCAATTAGAAAAGAATTAGTTATTATATGATGTATAGATTACGACGGACATTCTCTGCATTGAATTTATACAAAAATTAACTTCAATCCAGAGTCCAATGCTATTGTGAGTTACTACGAATTGTAATTATTGTTTGCACAATCCTGAGCTAGAAATACTTTGATATTTTTTACGAATTCGTAGTGACTCACGTATATATAAAGTGCCACCTAAATTAAGCCTATAAAAGACTAGATTGTTTATGTGTCTAGAAAACTATAATATTTCATGTAATAAAAACATTTTATATGCACACTTTAGAAAAAAAAAAACTAATATTTGTAAGTTATTATTAGTCGCTTTCGTTGGTTATCTTTTAAAATTTCTTCCATTATTTACTCATTATTCGTTAGTGCATATGAAATGAAAATTATAGTTTCATCTATGTTAGTGGCATGTTTGTGGATTTTCAATTTTATTTTAACATTTTGTTTTTGAGGTATGCGCAGACACTTCTATGCCCCAGAAGACACAAACTTATTACCTATTACTGGGAAATTTTCCACCATATTGATTTATAAGCTGTTGTGTTTGAATTATTAAATAAAACAGCAATACACTTAATTTTGTACTGTCTTAACGTGTCTAGTCGACACGGTGAGTTTTAATGAATACCTAAAATAAAAGTGTCTACATTTACCCAACACCTAAAAATATAACGAAGGTAGCAAAATGACTAATAAATCTAATTTTGTTTGTTGCAGCGGCCCAGATTCCACAGAGAGGCAGTAAGTATCTTTTCTTTTTGAACTACGGGGTTGCAATTATTTTTATAAACTGCAATTTACCGAGCTCTTTTACGAACTTCCTCATAATCAAGAGCGAGAACGCAGTAGAGGAAGTAAAATTTGCTTTAAGGAATAATAAAAGAAAAAACGGTGTGCCGTTTTATTGTTTACTCAAGCGCTAAAGAGAAAAGGATTTTTTAATGACACAATAATAATTGTAAATTATAGGCATATGATAAAAAATTACAACTAATATTGACACACTACCTAGGCACCAATTTTTAAATTAACGGTCTCCTATTACCATCAAATCACCATTATTGTTACTTTCATGCATAAATATAGCATGTATTAAGACATTAACAACTCAACATACCTATAAGATATTTTGTATGATTTATTGATGATATATTGTAGAAGTAGTACTTTCTATTTTTTCGCCATTTTTTAATCTTTGCGGTTATTTTTTTAGTTTTTACTTTATTTATCAATAATTCAAAACTTAAGAATAGCAATTGTCTCTTCCTTTTTTTATCTACCAACCCTTGTTGAGCTTTAAGACTAAGATTATAGCCCTTTATTTTTTCATCTTCGCCTTATCACGCTGAAAGACTCACAGCCGGCGTTGTTTGTATTCCAGGCTGCAAGCGCAAGGAGGACATGGGTACGGATACCCTGCCTTCCCCGAAGAAGCCCCGTTTGGTTTTCACAGACCTCCAGCGGCGTACTCTACAGGCTATTTTTAAGGTAAATTAAATATTATACCTATTTCATAAGAATGTAACGATGGAATGAATGAATGAATGATCATTTATGTGCTCTAAAAGCGGTACAATAATATAAGAGCAGGTAAAATACAACTAGATAGATAGAATTTAACAAATTTCAACACATAACAAAATTCTTCACTCACTTTGATTAAATAACAGGGATATAATGAATTTGAAAAGTAGTCATTGGATGGTAGAATGGAGGAGTAGATACACACGAAGACAGAGAGGGTCTTAGAGTTCTAAAAAGTATGAGAACGTACAGTCAATTGAGTTTATCTATATAGTTTAAATATATAGTTTAAATATCCATGTGTCTCTGTTAAAAGTAGGCAACAACAAATCTTTAATTTCTCAACACTTAAGTCAATGTGCTTAATTTTGCAGGAAACAAAAAGGCCATCAAAAGAAATGCAAGTAACCATAGCAAGACAATTAGGATTAGAGCCAACGACAGTTGGTAATTTCTTCATGAACGCCAGAAGGCGATCTATGGACAAGTGGAAAGATGACGACGCTCCTTCAGAATTGGATCAGCAGTTAGACGCCGATGGTTTAGACCATGTACCGAGTCTGGACTCAGGAGAGTCCGAGGAAGACCACGACGATCAAGACGATCACCTCTTGTGACGCCGTATCCCCCACCATCAGCTATTAGTGCTATGAGCTGAGCTCGGAGTTGACGTAAGGTATTCGAATGTTTAGATCTATCGTTAGGTTTTCACAGATCTGTGGTATTGATGATCAAATTCTTAGGGGGGTTATTTTATCTTCTTTTCAACGAATGAGTACTTCAAATATCTGATATTTCTAAATGGGTCACCTTAGTTTCCTCGTAACAGTTGTATTTGTGTATCCATTTGAATAATTTGAAGATAAGTTGTATAGGCAGGTAGTCTATACTTGGCAGAATCTACTTTTGATATCGTTGTAAGACTTGTAAGTAGTAACACTTATTTTGATGGATTCTATATTAGACAGGATTAAGTCTCGTTTCGATATTATCTATAACACTTTAGGTATTTCTGCTATTTTGAACTACCCTGTTATTATCATTTGTTTATCATACTTTGCTATTGCCTTCCATCTTCTATGAAAATGTCAGGTAAATGCATACTTATCAAGTAATACAATAAAATTAAATAAAATAGGTAAGTTAACTAAAGTATTATTAGTTGAATTATTCAGCAGAATTAAGAGTACATGTACCACTTTACCATAAAAATTCGGCAACCTTTAAGCGGCCATTTTCTATTGCCTTTTCTGTTGTATGTAGTACTAAAAATAAATAATGATTGCGATTGAAAATGGTCGTGTCCCAGGCAACTAATTATTACGATAAAGTAGTATGAAAGAGTAATAATTTTAAAAGTTCATTTCGCATTATTTACTCATTGAAACATTCGAAAATCTTATTGCCAACTCAAGCTATAATGTACAGTAATGATAATGCGTACTATTAATGTTTTTACGTTAAGTTGGTACGTTTGAGGTTATGAAGATGTGCTGCTTAGAAAAAGAACAAACATATATTATATTGTGTTGTCCGTAGCACCGTTTGACACTGACATTTTTGTTAAAATAAAAAAGGGAAGATTTATCCTTTTCCAAAAACAGGCTAGGTGCTGTCAGTGTTACCAACTTGAATCCAAGGATTTTATAGAAATACGTCTGCGACAATTATTTTCAAGCGTTTCTATTGCGAGTTTCTTTATTCTTCTATCATTCCACCATTTCAAGTTAACTCATGACTTTTGGAAAATGTATATGTTAGTTGGCAACACTGGGTATTGTTGTACTTTTAGCACCAAGCCTCATTTTGGTTCCTGCCAAGGCTTTATACCATGATTAATACTACATTTTCTACAATGTTTAACCTATACATGACGCTCCCTTGATCACTGGTGTAAAATAATTTAAAAATAATACACTGCCCGCTGGTTTTTACTTGGAGGTGTTTCCACAAGAATTTCGATTTGACATGACTAACGTTTAATACTATAAAATAATGTAATATGGTCGTTTTATACTCGTGCTACTTTTTAAATTACCAGACTTGACTTTACTCCAGTAAGTCAAAGTCATATCACATGGAATTACGAGTAAGTGAAAATTGACTTTATTAATTTTGAACTCCCTAGCTTTTAAGGGGGCACAGTAGCGACGCCAATCATTTCATTACAAATAGACAGAAATTCAAGAATGTAAATCATATAAGCATTAGTAAATAACTTGAAGTATTTTTGGAATCATGTTTTAATATTATGAGAATCAGTCATTACGTACAGTAGTCACGTTTTCTCCGTGACAATATTAAACATGATTCCAAAAATACTTCAGGCTATTTACTAGTGCTTATATGATTTACATAATTGAATTCCTTTCTATTTGTAAAGTATTAGAAATAAAATGATCGGCGTCGCTACTGTGCCTAGTGTGCCCCCTTAAGCTAGAAATCAGAATAAAAAAAGTGAAAATGGAAAGAAATTTGAGACATCCTGGAAATGCAGCTTATCTGAATCAAAATCAAAATCAAAAATCAAAACGTTTATTCAGAAAATAGGCCTTTGCAGGCACTTTTTCACGTCATATCATATTTAAAATTATCTTATTAGATAATATGTATTTATTAATTGTTCAAAAGCTACAGACTACTAGCGTTTCGGAACCGACCACTGCAGAGAAGAAACGCCGAAAGAAACTCTTATCAACAGTTTTGGTCGCCTACTCGCCTGAAGGGCTTTATATGATTACGAATATTTATTCCTTATTGTCTTTTTCTTTCTTTTCTTTTTTCTTTCTTTTTTTCTGTTTTTTTTTTTTTTTTTTTTTTGAATTTGTTTCGGAGTTGTACCTAACATGTTTAAACTCGTCTGATAAATCTTAAGCAAGATGATCTCTTTTCTAGTCAGGCGTATATACTTAGTTAATTGTTTCTTCAGTCATTATTTAAGTGAATTTATTATTTACATTTAGTTTAAATTAAGTTTAATAATAACAGTGTCTATGCATAGAATTTGCTCAGAAATAATTTGTTAGACAATTTTATTAGATATGGAACTCAGTAGACTATGTTAAGCATCACAGGCGTGGTTCGCATTTGTTTTATGACCATCATCATCATTTCAGCCCCAAGAAGTCCACTGCTGGACATAGACCTACCACAAGTCCTTGAGACCACTGGTGATTCAAAATGTCTGAAGCTAATTCGTGCTTCAGGAGGCACTTGCTCTTTTGAAACTCCTAAAGTGAAAGATAAAAAGATAGGTCCATATATCTCATAAAATTGCGTAACAATTTATTGAATAATCTTGTACCCATGGGTATGTATATAATGATGAAACTGTACACTATTTTAGTGTAGTGAGACAAACACATTCTGTAGCATTAAAAATGCGGTCTATCTTGGATAAAGTTGAATTCAGACACTAAGTAGAGGGTAGCTGCAATACGTTAGTCACTAATGGAGATATTTCTAATCGTATATAAAGTATTGTGGCGTCCCATTCACCAGTGACTGATTTTAATCAAGTGTGATTAATGATTTACCAGGTACATTGTTTGTTTTAATATAAGACGGCTTTGTAATGTATTTCTACAAAACGTTGTCTAATTCCACATTGAATTTAGTTGATATTTTGTCTTACTGCAATGGCGCAGGCAACCAAAGTGGATCTTGGCCTCCGACATTAGGTGTACTGGGTGCTATTTCTTGCGGTCATGAGCCAGCCTTTGCCAATGGCAGACTCCATGCTCTGTAGGTCTATCATGATATCGTACAATAGCGATATCTAGGCCGACCGCTCGAAGGCTATACCGTCTAACCGAGTATGCTCTTTTTACCGGTCCGCTTCCATTCTCTCTACGTGTCCTAACCACTGAAGACAAGCTGAATTTATTTCGCCAATGATGTTTAGTTCGATATTTGTCTCGATGACATTTTTAAGCTCTCAAATATCATATTCACCATATGATATGATTCTGTAATATTTTACAACAGAGTACTGTTGACAAGACGTCAAATGCGGAGCGACAAACTATGCAGCGTATTTCCTCCAAGTGACCCAAGCGACTCCAATTTATAGTTTATGGGTTGTTACTTACGGACATATATATGTCGCAGTCATCTGGTTAAATCTGCTATTTGATTGAATGACTAGCGCGTTCATTGAATGACCACGTTTAATTGAATGACTAGGCCGAACGTTGAACAAATAAGCGTCCCTCAACGTCCAACTAGTTAGCGGATTGTAACATAGCCCTTTGAAAAGAGCGGACATAGAATCAGTCAGGTGATTCAAATTTAGTTCATTTTTTTCCCACTGCGGCGCTAGTAGTCACCAAAACAAATATGGCGTCAAACAGCTCGAACAGATGGCACGATGTTGATATTTTTTTCGATTAAATTTACTTAAAAGTGCGTTATTTGTAATAAAATAGTATGACATTATGGATTTACCTATTATAACGCCGCCACCGGCTACTTTAAAAACTAAGAAAAATGAAATCATGCTACCACCAAATATTACAAAGTCGGCTAAGATTCAACGACTTCGCTAAATGACATTCATTCAGTCAAGACGTTGAACGTTACATTCAACGACTTGACGAGCTGTCCTTCAGTCATTCAATTGAACGTCGCCATTCAATGAACCGCTAGTCATTCAATCAAATAGCAAATTCAACCAGATGACTGCGACATATATATATATGTATGTTAAAAGATCCCGGACTCTGAGGCACTCCAGCTAAGGATGCAACGGGGACACACTTCATCAATCATCATCATCATCATCAACAACAGCCTTCTGTGTCCCACTGCTGGGTATAGGCCTCTCTCAATGCATGCCATCCATTTCGGTCTTGTGCTTTTCGAAACCAGTTTCGACCTGCGATTTTCAAAGAAATATACGTATATGTATGTGGAGTGAGAGTTCATTGTCATGGCGTAACAGGTATGGTGTTTGTTGATGCTTATAGCATGGACGTTCATACGACGATGATTACCTACTTATAGGTAGATACTAATAGACAAAGTTTTGTAGAAATACGGATTATTCAAATATCCTTTGGAAAATTAAAAGGTCTTTCCAAGACCAATGCGTCGATTTGCCATGAAAATGTAATATTTTCTGCTCACGAGATCCAAGCGAGTATTAATATAACTTTTGAAGTTATTGCTAGTCAAAATGAATACGAAATAATAGCTAAAATATTCGATCAAATCGAATGTCCTGATTTAAGGCGAAGTGAGTTCACACACTAGCGCCACCCAGTGATTAATTCTATAAGTCCTAAATCATTTAAATAAAATTATTTTAATACGGTTTTTATCGCGTTTATTACATTATTTATACACCTAACGTTTCGAGCACTTTACAGTGTTCGTGGTCGCAGGTAGACTCCACGAACACTGTAAAGTGCTCGAAACGTTAGGTGTATAAATAATGTAATAAACGCGATAAAAACCGTATTAAAATAATTTTATTTAAATGTGTAATAATCGCGAAAACATAAGAAAAGTCCTAAATCATATCAAATTTAAAAAATCGAAAAGCTGAATGCCCTATTAAATTACTTGTACTTTTCATAGATATTATAATTTAAGTTTAAGAGAACGAATTATTACCGGCAAAAGTGGCCACTTTCGGCGGACAAATAATTCGTTCTCTTAATTCATCAAATTAAAAATAGTGAAAACTTGTACCAATAATACTACAAGTAATTAACTAGGGCATTCAGCTATTATTATTTTTTAAATTTGATATAATTTAGGACTTATAGAATTAAGTGCTGGGTGGGGCTAGTATGTGAACTCACTTACGCTTCCTCTACACAATAGCCAATGCTCGGCTGTAATTAAATGAAATTTTATTCAACTTTGGATATAATGTTTCGCTTTTTTTTGCTCGCTGTCATTGCGATGGTTCACTTTAGATAGAACGCTGCGTTGGATAGAAAACTCTCTTAAAAAGATAGACTACATGTAAATTTTCATACAAATAGCGATAACGCACACAGTCCAATTTCAATATTTTTTTTTACACATTATTGATAAATTGGAGAAGTAGGGCTGTACGTTTTGATATTTAAGATATATTGCTTACAACAAAAGTTATGAGCATCTAAGTAAATATATATATTTTTATACTTATATTTTCTACATAAAAAATACCCGGGGCATTTCAATTTATTTAAATTAATCTAAACCGAATCAGTAAAAAAAGGGTTAGCCCTAGATTAAGGTGTGCTAAATCGAATGACACCAAAATTTCCTCATTTTAGGGGGGTGAAGAGTTATCGCTTTTCGTATGAAAATTACAGGTAGTCGACCCTCTTAAGAGATTTTGTGAATTCAATAGCAATGTACATTGAATCGTAGCGATGATAGTCGATCATCAGCGTTTGTGTAGAGGAGGCACAATACAACGTAAACAATGTTGATGGCTTTGTATAATACTTACTAGTTTAACGTGAATGGAGTCCAAAAATTAGATCACACATTAAAATTAGCCGGTTATTTATGTTTCATCTTTTTTTCTTTGATAAACCAATAGAGCTACTTAAGGGGATACATATTTTTTTCAATATCCACTGCTGCACATGAATAGTAGTAAAAATAAATATCATGTAAACTATTATTGTCAACATGGTATCCCTATAGTTAGTATCTTATAAAGAATTCAACTCCACGGTTTTATTTTAAACCGAAGATATCAATTTTACTGTGTGAACTCAGTTTTTTCATTTCATTCACGACATTATTTAACTTTACATTCAATTTTTTGTTGATATAATTATAATATATTCTCAATTATTAATAGTTTTGCAATTGCACATATACATGAAACACGACTGAAAATTGCATTAATAAGTGCAAAAGTGCGATATTTTCTAGTCCCGAGATCTCGAACATTCCACGACAATTAAAAAAGAATGAAAGCAAATTTGTGCGTGATATTACTTAAAATAATTAATAGGTACTGTTTAAGAATTTAAGAAAGCTTCGTTTACAAGTTAAGACAATCGTGCAATCTAGTCTGAGATGTGCAAAGTAGTTAATTAATAAAAAAAAAAATATCAATGAATGCTTGAAATTGTAATAATTGGGCCACATTTTTTAATATATTCCTTTGAATATTTATTTTTCAACCTTGTATTTTCCTATTACTCATTGCAAAAAAGATATTTAAAATGATTGGAAATACATATTACGTTAATTTTCGGAAATATAATTTTTAGAAAACATACAAAAGTGTGGCCCTAAAATAAGAATGAGTTCTTATTGCATGAAGCGTTTTAAAGCTTTTTCGCAAAAAGCTATAGTCATTGTACTTAAAAGTTAAGATTTATTTTGTTAAGTTAATATTAAGTTATTTATTTTAATAAACTAGTCTTTTCGTACTGTTACCACCAAAGAAAACGTGCAATTCCAAACTAAGTATTTTCATATTCAATTTGGTAAATGGAAGAAAATATATGAAAATGCTTTTTAATTGTATAAAAGTAGAGTATAATATCCTGAAGACACTAAATAGAAAAAGCAATTTATTTCATTAAATAGCCGATATAATTAAATGTAAAAAAACCCTGTTGACTGTAGTATTAATAATAAATATTGTATTTTTCCTCTATTTCCGATTTTGCCTGAATTTAGCGCCAGAAGTTATTTTATTACAAAGGTAAATTAATAAATAATTGCGCACAATAAAAATGAAACAATAAATTATTTTTTTGGAGACGGTATATTCTGACTTGTAGGAAATACTTCAAATTAGCTTGATCGTCGGTTATAAGGCTGAGGCCTGTACTATAGCGGGTCGAAAAAGCGTTGAAGCTATAACGCCGCAGTTAATAATGTGTATATTATTATCAGCTTCCAAAATGGTCGATGTACAGTTTTTAAATTAAATTTGTTTTTCATTGTAAAAACCAAAGTTATCGAGGTCAGAGTTATCAATTTGCAAGGATATATAAGTACCTGCAATTACCTAGCAATCAATACTCGTAATTAATTTAACGGTCAAATAATCATCCAAACTGTTTGTCAATGCCGACTTCTCTTATTTTATTACTCATAATAGTCATTTTCATCGACCACTAAGCACTTACTTCCAGTGAAGGAAAGTTTTGTGAGGAAACTGCATACTACATAGTACTAAACTAGTGTTTGATTGAAATGGACAAATCAATAACAGTTTACTCCGTCACATAGACTTGTGATTAATATAATATCAAAGATTGTTGATCCGTTCATTTTCTTCCGAACAATGACTCCAAAAAGGGCCAAGCTCTTAAATATGTAAAAGACAGACTATTTAGGAAGCTGTACGCAAAGCCAGCTAAGACTATTTTCATAAAAACGCCTGTACGACGCTTTCGCGCTCTATTCGCCTACGCTATAGTCATGGCCGCAGCCGAACAGTTTGTAGGATGACAAATACAATATTTTTGTGTGTATAGTGCGCTTTCTAATGTACATAGTACGTGAATATGAATGTAAGATTAAATGTACATTTTACAGAGATTTGTGTGTCTTATTTTAATGTCGTTTTCCAGGTTCTTGTTTAATACAGGCCGCGCCAAACTTTATTGCGAATCCGAACATCGTGCGAATCGATGCGCAGTACACAATATTAGATCAAGCGGGTCGCGCGCGGGAAGGCGGGGCGCGTACTGCGCATGTTGCAGCTAATATCCGTCTCGCAATGAAGTTTGGCGCAACCTGTAACCGCGCAAAATGGCCCACAAACGACGACGTTTTGATATACCTACGTGGTGGAATTTGAGAATTTTGTATATCTAAAGTGCTCGCGCATTTGGTGGCCTATAATCTACGAATCCTCATGGATGATATGAATCAGTAATAATTTTAATAAATGTCATTCATATAATACTAGCCGTTCCCGGATTCAGGAACACAATTTCCTGAGATAGCACTAAAGATATGAAAGAGGCTTACGGGCCAAAATTATGAACTTGCTTTGTCAAAAATTGCCCAACTGCTAAGTTGTGTCGCGTGGCCGTAGAGTTGAGCTAAGCTGCCTTGTATCAGAGAAGGGGTTGACAAGAAGTATGACCAGGGTATGAATATAGTTGAAAATTATATAGGGAGCCGCATGATTTATAGCCTATGTCCTTCTCAGATACCCAAACCTATGTGTATGCAAAATTTCATGATGATCGGTTTAGTAGATACGACGTGAAAGCGTAACAAACAAATAACCAAACAAACAAACTCACTCTCGCATTTATAATATTAGTTAGGATTAGGATTGAATAGGCTCCTAACCTACTGGACAGATATTCAGAAACCTTTCATCTGTAGAAAGCTTATAGTATATGCGGGTGACAAAGGCTATAATTTACGCAGGAGGAAGTCGCAGGAAAATTACTGTTTTATTAATATTTGGCGGTCCAAGATTCGACCTTTCGCGGTATGAACCACAGTCTATCTTTCACGGTCATGGGTCACCTTTGGGTTCTTACTTGTTCTGTGGTTGAGTTAGAGCTTGTGACGCTATTCCATGGATTCAGCGACAAACACAATCACTGTAATATTGTAAAATTTGTCATACGAATAACTAAATAAAAGCCTGGACGTGTGGTTCCCGGCAGAGTAGAATAGGACCACTCCAAGTCATTCCGTGGATGTCGTAAAAGGCGACTAAGGAAACACAAGCTAAACAAAGCTTATTAACATCAAAGAGACCTCTCCAACCCATCTGGCCAGCGTGGAGAGTGTAGGCCAAATCCTCTGACTACTCAGGCTAGTATATGGCTCTGGTAGTACAGAGAGGGTCGTGCTCCTGCAGTGGAGACTAGAAAGACCTGATGATGATGATGATGATGACGCCCTCTGCTGGTATGACGAGACACTTTCGCAAATGGCAAGCGCCCGACACGACTGGAAACATGAACCCACACATTGATTGGTACCGAGTGCAGACGCTAGGTGACAGCAAAGCTAAAAGGTATGATAAGGTAAGAAGTAAGAAAGAAAGGTGAGATAGGTAACATAAGAACTAAAAACCGGCCAAGTGCGTGTCGGGCCACGCGCAGTGTAGGGTTCCGTAGTTGCGAATGACAACTTTGAGTTCACACTGTTTACACTCGCACCTAAACATCTAACAATGAAAATCGTATGAAATTTTACATTTTCCAGTACATTTAAAAGTTGGTTGCCTATAACTTTTTAGTTTGCACTCAGTACTCAGTTTTGATAGTTTTCCTTTTAACTTCAGTATATATACTACTGCTCTAATTTTTTTCACGTATCCATATATAACCGTTTAGCAGATAGAGGAGGGGGGGAGGGGGGGAGGGACACATACCTCTAACAAAAATTTGCCCTTTAAAACCAAATATTTCGGAAACGGATCCCTTAATCGAAAAATGGTGTTCTCAACTTCACAAAATACCCAACACGATGGGTTTGTATAGAAAAAAAATATTACTCCCTCTTTACTTGTATGGGAACAACCCAAAAAAAAAAAATTCTTTTTCAAGATTTTCTTCTACCACTTTTTTGCCATGATAAATTTAATACCCATACCAAATTACAGCTTTCTAGTACTTATAGTCTCTGAGTAAAACCTCGGACGGACAGACCGACAGACAGACATGGCGAAACTATAAGGGTTCCTAGTTTACTACGGAACCCTAAAAAGTATGATTCTTTAAAGTTCTTATGTTACCTATCTTTCAAGGGACCGATTCAAAATTGGAAGTACATCTAACCTTTGGGGTTATTTTTTACCCCATGATTTCTGAAGACTGCATGAGCTTATGAATATCACACGGTGCAAAGTGCCATTAATGGTCCTCCAGATCAGGATGTTTGTTTTTCGTGCGTGTAAGTGGCCAACACTGGTGTCAGATTTTTCAAGCTGCCTTAAGGCATCTGACTTAGCTTAACGACTGCCATCAATGATGACAGCCGGGACTAACGGCTTAACGTGCCTTCCGAAGCACGGAGGAGCTCGAAATATTTTTATGCCACTTGCGGTCACCCATCCAAGTGGGGACTGCGTCCGAGATTGCTTAACATGCGAAAGCGCTAATAATGCTCACGCCCACTAGGCCATCGGGCTCCTCAAGGAGGAGGCTCCTCAAGCTCCTCAGATCAGGATAAGTCGATCCGAAGCAATCCAAACACTACTTACCAGCCAACGAGTCACAGAGACGTAGAATGTGTCTCATGTCTTCTTCTATACCTCACATACCCTATGTAGAGGGCTTTCATCTTTTAAAGTTGGTTGAGCAAGTTCTATCTGAAAGTAAGTCTTCTTAAGATGAGATTATTACACATAACATTGCTATATTAACGTAAAATTCAAAATAAATAACGACAAATAAAAAAAAAACGAAGAAATAATTGTTTTATATAATTAAAACTAACGTGAGATAAAGACATTACATATATATATCAACGGGTCACTCACGTGCTATTTGTCGGGATTGCCGACTATAGTTTCGGACTCGTCAGGAGCCCATTTTCAAGGCGAGTGCGGGACGCGCGGCGGTGGTGTTGTTTTGAAAAATATAGAGTCTTTGCCTTTTTTATTGTACGATCAATATTTAAATTAAAGTCAAAATTTTACTGTTTATGTACTCATTCTGATATCTATGATGTACTCACTCTTGTAATGAACTTTTCCTACTAATTTTATCTAGGCGTAATGTATCGATATCCCAATCTTCTTCTTCTTTCGAGTCGTAGATGGTTAGTTTTATATTTGCCTTGACCTTTATCCCAATTAAAATTGTCGATTATAGATTTTGCAGCTAGATGACTCAATGCATCAAATATCAAATTAAAAGTGTCGTTAACAGTCTATTTAAGCTTACATAATCATAATTATTATTCGAAATATAGTCTTCGTAGCTTTCTTATTCTGACTTATCTCGTCAGTAAAAGCGCTTCGGAAGGCACGTTAAGCCGTTGGTCCCGGCTGTCATCGTTGATGGCAGTCGTTAAGCTATGTCAGATGCCTTAAGGCAGCTTGAAAAATCTGACACCAGTGTTGGCCACTTACACATACGAAAAAAAAAAAGTAAAAGCGCGCGTGGTAGAACCACGCAAGATTACTTTCAGAGTTTAATTAAGCTTTCAAAGCTGCTTAATATCACTAAAATACATTTTAAGGGTGTTAAATTCTTTACGGTGTAAAAAAAACTTTTTAAAAAAGCTTCATCTTGCGGTTTTTGAAAGCCTTTTGTTTCGGCAGTGAAAGCGCGAGTGTGGCTAGGTCACCCGAGGCTTCACTTACTTTCGCGCTTTCCAAAGCTTTTAATAGGTCTACTATAAGCTCTAGTCTACGCTCGTTAAAATCTAGTCCCTAAATAGTTTTGTAAATATTTTTCTTAGTAAGTGAATTGTCTTTGTATGATTCTTATCCCAATCCCAACTAATATTATAAATGCGAAAGTGAGTTTGTTTGTTTATTTGTTTGTTTGTTACGCTTTCCCGCCGTATGTACTGAACCGATCATCATGAAATTTTGCATATACATAGATTAGGGTACCGAGAAGGACATAGGCTATATATATAATGCGGGCGAAGCCGCGGGTAACAGCTAGTAAGAAATAAAGGTTTTCTTATGTTTTTGCGATTGTTACACATTTAAATAAAATTATTTTGATATGGGTTTTTTCGCGTTAATTACATTATTTATACACCTAACGTTTCGGACACATTTTAGTGTTCGTGGTCGCAGGTAGACTAAGTTGACATATGTCTAATATTTTATAAGAACTGCAAAATCTACCGCTTGAAATATTTATTGATAACGTTCCGGATGTACGCAAAATTGTTCGAAACGTTAGGTGTATAAATAATGTAATAAACGCGATAAAAACAGTATTAAAATAATTTTATTAAATGTTAAACCGTAAGATTAACCTCTATGGAGATATCATCGATACGTACACCGTGTATTAACCCTCTACATACCATCAAAAGGGTGACTATAGGAACTATATTAATATGAACAACTTTTCCTTTGGGATTAATTCTGAGAACTCAAATGTAAATGAGTTCACTAGATTTCGGGTTATATTGTCATCATCATCATCATCATTTCAGCCGCAAAAAGTCCACTGCTGGACATAGGCCTCCCCCAAGGATTTCCAATATGACCGGTTGGAAGCAGCCTGCATCCAGCGTCTTCCTGCGACCTTTATTAGGTCGTCCGACCACCTGGTCGGTGGGTGTCCAACCCTGCGCTTGCCGGTACGTGGTCGCCATTCAAGAACCTTTCTGCCCCATCGGCCATCGGTTCTTCGCGCTATGTGCCCCGCTCACTGCCACTTCAAAGAGCTAATTCGCTGGGCTATGTCGGTAACCTTGGTTCTTCTACGGATCTCCTCGTTTCTGATTCGATCTCGCAGAGAAACACCGAGCATAGCCCTCTCCATAGCTCTTTGAGCGACCTTGAGCTTTCTTATGAGGCCCACAGTAAGGGACCACGTTTCGGACCCGCAAGTCATCACTGGTAACACACATTAGTCGGGTTATATTGTATTAGCTAGTTATTTGACGAGCTCCGTGGCGCAGCGGTCAACACGCCAGCCTGCGACATGGGGGTCCCGGGTTCGATCCCCGGTCAGGTCATGATGGAAAACGATCTATTTCAGATTGACCTGGGTCTTGGATGTTTATCTATAGGTATACGTATATTTTATAAAATATAGTATCATTGTGTCAGTATCCTGTGACACAAGTTTACAACTTACTGTGGGGCTAGCTCAATTTGTGTGATATGTCCTTATATATTTATTTATTCAAAAGTGTAAGTAGCCTGTGCCTGGGCAAGTAGTATGGGAAATTCAGAAAAAGTTTTCGTGTAACCATCATTGGTTCCACAGGGAAAGTTGTCCATGTTTATGGTCTGAGTAACACTTATGAAGGTCAATTGACAACAACACAAGTGAAGACTATATTAAAATAAAAATAAAATTGTTTATTTTCAGATAACTAAGATCCATTAATCCTTACACTATGTTAGTAGGTACACAAATAATGAGAGAATTTAAAAAAACTAAAAAGAAAACTATAAAAATTTAGAAATGACGTATGGGTTTCCAAGACTACCCTCCTCACCAGGCACCGCCACAGCGGCGACGTGTACCTGTCGGCCAGAGTGTTCAGGATACTGTTGTGACCGCCCCGCAATCTGCAGATCATGAATGCTGTTTTTTTGCGGATGAGGGTCGCATTAATTATTAATATTTTTAGGATGTTGGTGGGACTGCCCCATTACTGCAGCGCGTCAGCAATGTTTGCCCAATACCACATTGATGGGTTTGCGGCCCTCTTCCGCAAAAAAACAGCATTCATGAATTATTGTACAACACACGCAGGGCATCTAGGGAAGTTTTGGTATTGACCCACAGATATGTATTAATAGATAGAAGATAAATTTGTCCATGATTACGACGGAATCTCCAGCGATGCCGCATCGACCATCACTAAACCGAAGTATTGAAGTGCTTTTACAGCAACGGCACCATGTCAGTCTGAGTACAGGAGCAGAGTACGAGGGCTAGTCCATTGCAGAGAGTAATGAGACAGGCAGAATTCATAACTTCGAAACTGTTCACCGCTCTGGAGGATGCCTTCAAGCTACTGGAATGGCATCAAAATCTACTCACCTTGGTTTTTAATGATAACATTAATGAAATGTTCCAACAAGTGGGCCGTAAAATGAACATGGACTAGACGAAAATGATGTAGAGGGCATCTTAGAAGCATCTATACTAAGAAGGTTTTCAGTTCTGTCAGTGTCTAGATAAGCTAGAAAGACGAGACAATCTGAAGTTTAAGATTGTCATTAGTTAGTATTATTTTGGAGGAGCCCGATGGTCCAGTGGGTGTGAGCTCAATGAGCGCTTACGTATGCTAAGCAACCCGTGGTGCAGTCCCCACTTTGATGGGTGTTCGCAAGTGGCATAAAAATATCTCGATCTCCTCCGTGCTTCGGAAGGCACGTTAAGCCGTTGGTCCCGGCTGTCATCGTTGATGGCAGTCGTTAAGCTAGGTTAGATGCCTTAAGGCAGCTTGAAAAATTTGACACCAGTGTTAGCTACTTACACATACGAAAAACAAACAAACAAACAACAGTATTATTTTGAGTATCCGGGTGTGTCGGGGTGACTTAGTCTATTTCCTATGGATCATGTTCCCCGACGAGCTCCGCGGCGCAGCGGTCAACACGCCAGGCTGCGGCACGGATGGTCCCGGGTTCGATCCCCGGTCAGGTCAAGATGAAAAACGATCTTTTTCAGATTGACCTGGGTCTTGGATGTTTATCTATATATGTATTTGTTATAAAATATTCTGTCGTTGAGTTAGTATCCCATAATACAAGTCTTGAACTTACTTTTGGCTATCTCAATCTGTGTGATTTGTCCGTATATATATATTTTTATTTAATGTTCGGACCTTCGCACCGTCTCATTCATTAAACAACCACACACCGACCATACTAGCCGAAGTGATACCCTAAGTCCATGCAGACATGATAATCCCGAGATTTCGGGATAACGGGATTCAGCGGGAATTACCGCTGTAATTATTCCGAGTCCGACGCGGGATAACTGACATTAGCATGCAGAGATAGAGAATCTACTTATAATAGAAATGAATTATTTACGAGCGTTTACTCATGGCAAGTAACGTTTGATATGGATGTATATTGATCATCATCATCGTCTGAGCGTATTTCTGGTTGTATCCTCAGCGATAACGAGGTATTACTCGTAGCGCAACTATTTTGAAGCGCACCTAATGAACTGCAACTAAATTATTCCTCGGAGCGCACCTTTTAGTTGCCCTCATGATAACATTTTTTAATAGCCATGAGTGTCCCAATGTTGGGCAAAGCCCTCTCTTCACAATTTAAGTATTAAAATTTTATTCGGCGAAGCGCACCTATCATTTACTTTTGAATAGAGCTGGGAAGTAACTGAAACTATCGATAATAAGTAGTGCACGTTTGCACGTTCTTTTTTTGAACGTAGGTGCGCTTTGCGGAATAAAATTTTAATATTTTAAGTTGCTATCGTGAGCGCTACTAAAAGGTGCGCTTCGAGGAATACCTAATTTAGTTGCCTTTCATTAGGTTGGCTTCAAAATAGTTACGCTACGAGGACTACCTCGCGATAACGCTTCATCCCGGAGTCCGCTACCAATTTAACGAGGTTACTGGTTTTTACTCAGACTGCCGCAAGGACCTTATACAGCGTGTGAATTGACCTCGAGTTTTCCTAAAGGGGTGACTCAAACCTCTCTCTCTCATCTGAGCGCTATCCCAGTTGCATCCTCAGCTGGGGTGCTTCAGAGCCCGGGGTCCGCTTTCCGGCTTTTGCTTCTCCACTTCGCACGGTCTTTAGCATCCTTGCTTGTGAGACCATTGGCACGCATATCATCCTTAACGACATCAAGCCAAGACTTCTTGGGTTTCCCCCTTCTGCCGGGGCCCCGGGGAGGTGGCATGGATATAATGTTCCCTACGTAGTATATAATTAATTGTCAATTGTCTTTATTTAAATGGTTTTTAAATAGCATTACAATGCTCGGTATATTATTAAAATTGAAAATATGTGATGAAAAAAAAAATTTGCCACAGGTAGGATTCGAACCCACGAGTCTTAGATCTGCGCCCTAAGTGTGTTACCAACTACACCACCGTGACTTGATGTTAATTGGTGAATAACAGTTTGAATGTCATCTGAGTTATTGTATAGAATATATCTATCGCGAATTATTATTTAAGTCTGTAACCTTATGTAATTATGTGCTTGTAATTTCCGACACAATGTTATTATCGTTTAATGGAATAAATAAACTGAACTGAACTGCTTCTCAAAGACTGCTTTAAGAGATCTATAAATAAAAATATTTTTAGTACGTTTTTATCGCGTTTATGGTATTATTTAAATTAAATCTTCTAAAGTCGCCCGTTGAGTACTTTTTAGGTGAAAAAATCATCTTGGAACTTGCGTTATCGTCACCAAACACTTTTTGGATGAACACCAAAAAATTAAAAAAAAAAACATTTACATACAAAAATATTCAGCCGCGCCCGATCAAACAGTATGTACCTAAATGCCCTTTTTTCTTGTGTTTTCAACATTGGTCCCATATGAAAATTTGCTCATATTGACGGGCTGAATCACCCCTTTAAGTATCCAAAGTGATCAAAATTTAGCCATGTATATGTATGTATAAATAATGATAATAAAATAAATATATACGGACAAATCACACAGATTGAGCTAGCCCAAAAGTAAGTTCGATACTTGTGCTATGGGATACTAACTCAACGATTCTATATTTTATAATAGATACTTTAAACATCCAAGTGTGTGTCGGGACACGCGCAGTGTAGGGTTCCGTAGTTGCGAATGACAACTTTGAGTTCACACTGTTCACACTCGTACCTCACAGTTTACCGACCAAAAACATCTAACAATGAAAATTGTATGTAATTTTACATTTTCGAGTACATTTTATAAGTGGGTTTCTTATAACTTTTTAGTTTGTACTTAGTACTCAGCTCTGATAGTTTTCCTTTCAACTTCAGTATATATGCTACTGCTGCATTTTTTTTCACGTATCCATATATAACCGTTTAGCACTTACCTTTAACAAAAATACACACTTTTAACCTAAACTTCTTCTTCTTCTTATTTAAGAGCTTTATAGCTCTTGTCGATGGAGTACGCGCCAAACTTCTCTATCTTCTGCTTTAGACTTTAGTTCTTGATACGAGATGACACCAGCCTTCTTCTTTAGTTGGTCACAAAACTTTTCCATTTCCCTAAATCGAAAAATGGTGTATATAAACCTCAGAACGATATAAACTCACAAAATTTTTAAAGATCTATTTAACAATACCCAACACGATGGGTTTGTATAAAAAAAATATAACTCCCTCTTTACTTGTATGGGAGCTACGTAAAAAAAATTTTTTTTCAAGATTATTTTCTACCACTTTTCTGCCATGATTAATATACATGCCTATACCAAATTACAGCTTTCTAGTACTTATAGTCTCTGAGTAAAACCGCGGATGGACAGACAAACAGACAGACAGACATGGTGAAACTATAAGGGTTCTTAGTTTACTACGGAACCCTAAAAAGATACAATAATAGGAATTTTCTTGCGACTTCGTCTGCGTTAATTATAGCCTATGCCACCCGCATATAAATAAGCTTTCTTTAGGTAAAAAAAATTGGAAATTTGGTACAGTAGTTTCGGAGCCTAATCGATGCAAACAATTAATCAAATCAGTCCTGTTTATAATATTAGTTCATATGATGTCTAAGCTAAACAAAGCTTATAAACATCAAAGAGACCTCTCCAACCCGTCTGGCCAGCGTGGAGAGTGTAGGCCAAATCCTCTTACTGCTCTGGCAGTACAGAGAGGGTCGTGCTCCTGCAGTGGAGACTAATAAAGATCTGATGATGATGATGATGATGATGTCTTAATATGCATTGTCAAGGCAATGTCCTGTTGCTCTTGCATCCACCCAGCCCAGTGGTCACATCAGCTACTGTTGTTTATAACATCTCGGAAAGCATTGGAAAATATACAAAAGGTCACTAGAGCTTACACGCGAGGGAAAGAGACAGCATGCTAGGACGATCGGGGCGAGCGAGCGAGACGCATAGCTGAAAATCAATTTATTAGGCAGTGACGTCACGCGGCGCGCCTGCGTGGTGCATGAGCTCCCGGGACTTGGTAGTTGGTTGGGAAAAATTTTGCCCGAATTCGGGGAAAATATAAAGGAGTAATTCAAGTGATATGATTTTAACTTTGCCTTACAGGTTGAGGGCACTCTGCCCTCACCTCAAAAGTCCGGTGAAGTAGCGAAAGCTCACTTGGAGCTAGCTACGTAGTCCATTAAAAAAAAAAATGATATGATTTTAGGGTATTCAGTACATTATTATGAAGAAATATAAATGTGGAAGCAACTCCGAATTTGGCAAAAAATTTATCTGTAATGACGCGGTTGGAAATTCATTTTGGATGGATAGCTGTTTTTCCCGATTTTGAAGCTAGACTGATTATGAAAGTTGTTCGCATTTATTCAATGAACAACCAGCCAGTTTGTTAATGAAATTATAGACATTTAGACTGCAGTACTACTCGTAGATATTAAGTATGAAATATTTAATATATTTTTTTATGTCTCAAGTCTACTGAATAGTGGTTTATTTGATCTTGTGTAATATTCTCTCATGCATGATATAAATAATTATCAGATTAATTTGTATAATTATATTGAGTAAGTTTTAAATTTAAATATTGTAGTTTTTTTTATTGATACATTTTAGTAATAGTTTTGTTTTATGTTAATAAAGACGAATTTCATAAAGAATAGCGTTTTTTTACTTTTTCGACAATTCCGTTGAGTTCGTTGAGGCGTTTCTTAGTAAAACATATTCAAAATTTACTCTTACAGTACAAGTATTATTGAACAAAAGTTATTTTAATCCAGTAAATATAATTTAACATAATTATCTCGTACGGACAAATATTTGATATAATTTTAAAGCAACCAATTAATTTAATTTTAAATCACCAAGCTACAGTAGTTAGCATACCAATATGTATAATACATACCTAAATGTAAAACGAAATTGACGTCATAACACCCGGCAAATTAAATCTAGGTCAATTGCAGTTGCATGCAACCTTCCATCAGCGTGGAACAATTAGTGCCGCGGCTGGCAACACCGGCGCATCTGGGCGGGCGGCCCGAAATAGCGCCACGAGGGGGACTCAGTAGCGGCGGCGACGGCGGCGCGTCTACAGCGCAATGGCTTCCGTCGCCGCATGGCTGCCGTTTGCCCGCGCCGCGGCCATCGGCTGGGTGCCCATCGCCACGCACCCGCTCCCTCCACCCCCTGTGCCCAAGGACAGGCGTCGAGCTGAAGACGAGAAACTCCTCATCAACGTCTCCGGACGACGCTTCGAAACCTGGCGCAACACACTCGAGAAATACCCCGACTCGCTACTCGGCTCTTCTGAACGCGAGTTCTTCTACGACGAGGACAGTAGAGAGTACTTCTTCGACAGAGACCCTGATATCTTCAGGCATATCTTAAATTATTACAGAACTGGCAAATTGCATTATCCGAAACACGAGTGTTTGACCGGGTACGATGAGGAGTTAGCGTTTTTCGGGATTCTCCCTGACGTGATCGGTGACTGTTGTTATGAGGACTATAGGGATCGTAAGAGGGAAAATGCCGAGCGGCTCATGGACGATAAGCTCAGTGAAGCGGGAGACCAGAGCCTCCCGCAGCTCACGGATCTACGGCAGAAGATGTGGCGAGCGTTCGAAAACCCTCACACGTCGACTGCCGCGTTAGTATTTTACTATGTGACTGGATTTTTTATTGCCGTCTCGGTGATGGCAAACGTTGTGGAGACAGTGCCATGCGGGCACCGACCAGGTCGAGCAGGCACGTTGCCGTGCGGAGAACGATACAAAATCGTCTTCTTTTGCTTAGATACGGCTTGTGTGATGATATTCACAGCAGAATACCTGCTTCGGCTATTCGCAGCGCCGGATCGCTGCAAGTTCGTACGGTCTGTCATGTCTATCATTGACGTGGTAGCGATCCTGCCCTACTACATTGGATTGGGGATCACTGATAACGATGACGTGTCAGGCGCGTTCGTCACCTTGCGAGTGTTCCGAGTGTTCCGTATCTTCAAGTTCTCACGTCACTCGCAAGGATTGCGAATCCTCGGCTACACTTTGAAATCGTGCGCCAGTGAGTTGGGTTTCCTGGTGTTTTCGCTTGCTATGGCCATCATCATCTTCGCGACGGTGATGTTCTACGCTGAGAAGAATGAACAAGATACAAACTTCACATCCATTCCTGCCGCCTTCTGGTACACAATCGTCACGATGACCACATTGGGGTAAGTGTAATGACGAATTCTTTGTATTGTGCGCAGCTCTGACACCTGTCGCCGCCATTAAAAATTAACGCGGGAAAATAACTGTCATGGCGGCGCAGATTTCCCTCCATAAAAGGTTTAACCGTTGAAATATTGATGTCGCTACGCTGTTTTAATTTCCTTTTCATTTGTGAAGCGTTGTGTGAGCATAGCGAGCTCATAAAGTCATTTGGGGCTAAATTGGCCGTCGGACAGGCGTGGCCCGAGGTATCAAAACGGTTTATGGCTGTAGTAGGGTCAATCAGATTTCTTTATGCGACGCGTTGAAATCGGGCTGCGTGCAGCTTTATGGCGTATTTCTGTATATTTATAAGGGTTTAGTAAGTTTTAGTAGGAACTGTAGTTTTCCGATCGGGATTTTTTATTAAATCGATCGTTTTATGTTGATGAGTAGATGCGGCGGTTCGCGAACTACTTTTTATGTGAATTTCTTTCTAAAACCTGATATTCTTATTATTTATGATACTTAACAAGTGCATAAAGTAAATCACGTGTTTTAATCTTGGCACGAGTAGTTGTCCATCAAAGAAATACTCTTACACATTTAAAAAATTAAAAACCGATCAAGGTCAAGTCCCATCCCCTCACCAGTGGGTGCCGTCAAGATTTTTTTTAAGACCCCTAACTGTTCCCCAAATAATTAACAACACATTTCTAATAGGGTTTCCTGTAATTTTTAAGAAAAACTAATAATGGATAGGATATGTAATTTTTCATGATTTTTGACCAGTGGTTTCGGACATAAGGTAGGGGGAATTTAAATGTTCGTTTATTTTGTTAAATAACTTTAAAAAGCTATTTTCTAAATAAATAAAAAATATATTTATGCTCCTTATAACCAGCCCCTTCATTTGATATGTCACTTAGTACAGTCCACAAAACTTTAAAATTTCTATTGTTTGATCCCCAAAAGATTTATATAAATATTTAAATATTTTATTTTCGCAACATGGTTGTGTATGGGTCACATAAATCTATATGTGCACAACATATCCAGTTAATAAGTCTCGGGAATATCGGTACAAATTGGCAGTGAAAGAGTTACTTACATCCATGAAAAGCTAGATGGGCAACTAGTATCTATCTACAAAGACAAATAAGGATATAAATGTTTAAACACCTAGTAAATATTCTGATATCTATGGTTTAAACGATGGAAAAACAACAAATGATAGGTGCCTACGTATATGTTTTATCATTAATTATTGCATAAGACATTTGCTGATAGTAAATGACGATGAAGACGAGGATGTTACACTTACATGCCTATCCAAGATATACCCATTTATTCTACTTTATAATGTCCCGGGACTGTACTTGCCTGGGATTATAGACGCAGGCAGTTCATTCCACACCTTGTTTTCGCCTTGTTCCACTGAATTACGATAAGTCATGGCAATATACACGCAACAATATTATATACACAGACAATAGACACGCCTGTATCAAGGTATCTAGATATAAATTAAGTATAATATAATATTATTAAATTCTTGATGTTATATATGCACGCAAAATATTTTAAGTATCTGTTTTAATTGTATGCCACTTTTTTGGCATTTTGGAGAAAAATGAGCAGGCTGACTTTTAGTTGCGATGTTGTTCGTATTATTTAAAGTTTGTCGAGCTCCGTGGCGCAGCGGTTACCACGCCAGCCTGCGACACGGGGGTCCCGGGTTCGATCCCCGGTCAGGTCATGATGGAAAACGATCTTTTTCAGATTGACCTGGGTCTTGGATGTCTATCTATATATGTATTTGTTATAAAATATAAAATCGTTGAGTTAGTATCCCATACCACAAGTCTTTCTTAAGAACTTACTTTGGGGCTAGCTCAATCTGTGTGATTTGTCCGTATATATTTATTTATTTATTTATATTTAAAGCTTTTGTGCTATTCTCATATTTTGTTAACAACAACCTATATATACTTAACTTGAAATAGAGTCGTAAAATAGTAACCTTCAATCCAGTACCTACAACTTTGTAAAATTTTATCAAAGTTCATTCAGTAGTTTTAGCGTGAAGTTTTTATAGATATTGAGAAAGTTATGATATCTTTACTATCTCAATATCTATAAAAACTTTCGCGTTTACAAAATTAACTAGCTGTTACCCGCGGCTTCGCGTAATTTATTGCCTTTGTTCTTCTCAGTATCCTAACATGTATATGCAAAATTTCATGATGATCGGTTCAGTAGATACGGCGTGAAAGCAAACAAACAAACTCACTTTCGTATTTATAATATTAGTAGGGATAGGGATAGTAGGGAAATAGGGATGGAAGGATAGTCTTAAGGAAACACAAGGACGGGTTATACTTAATATAACTAGTGGCTCTATGATAAGGTCTATCTTTGGATATCTATTGCGACACAGATGGTCCCGGGTTTGATCCCAGGTAAGGCAAGATGAAAAATTATCTTTTCCAGATTGACCTGGGTCTTGGTTGTTTATCTATATATGTATTTGTAATAAAATATAGTATCGTTGAGTCAGTATCCCATATCACTGGTAACGAGCTTATTTTGGGGCTAGCTGAATCTGTGAGTTTTGTCCGTATTTATTTTATATATTTAAACTTGTTTAATAATATTAAACAATAGACAATAAATAAACTTTAAATTTCATTTTCTGGCAACATTTTTTATATTTTTTATAGTCTATGATGAGCTGTCATCTTTCACTTCTGAGATTTTTATCCCGCTAACTAGATGTGTGTGCTCTTGTTAAAATTGTGCAAATTCACAATATACCTTTTAGTTGAACTACTCTGACTTTAATTTCAACATAAAGTGTGGTCCTTCAGACGTTCGTTGCTGAAAAGTCGTAAATTTCGTGTTTCGCGTGTGATCTGTCGGTCACCGGCTCACCGGTACATGCGGCGCGCCAAGTCTGGAAAGCTACCAATTTCATCCCCGCAGACGTCGCCAATAAGGAATTTCAAGCAACGAGCAAGAAACCAGCTTCAAAGAAGCTATCGAAGCTATTTTTGGCAAAATCATTGGATGTTTTTTTGTTCATTGAAGGTGGAAGAAAAATTATTCGAAAAAGTTATTTTTCGGTTGGCATTGGCGCTTGCATCGCAGAACTGTCGAAAACGTCAACAAGGGTGGCTGTCATCTCAACTGTCAAAAGTCCGGACTGTCACTGTCATCACAACGTAAACAATTTGGTAAACAAACAAGGATGGTCTCATGGCATGATCTGCTGTGATTTGACTATTTGTTTATCTCCTGACGTTATTCCTGTGGCCCGAGGTTCAAGTGGCGGTCATATTTAATAAGCAAAAGTGATCAAGTGTGCGTTGTGCGTAAGAATCAGTGCAAAGTTGTGGTGATTGTGTAAAATGTCTCAAGATATAAAAAGGTTGCGACTCCATCGCGGACAATTAAAAGGTACTGTCACTCGTATTCTAAATTTCGTCGATGATCCGATAAACTTTTCTTCAGCTTCGTCAGTTATGTTACAAGCTCGAAAAGACAAATTAATTGAAACAATGAAAGAATATGAAAAAATCCAACTCGACATACTTTCAGTAGATCCAAGTGATGATGAGGATATAGCCATTTTAGAGCAGAAATACTTTCATATTATTTCATTGTTGAATACAAATTTAAGACAATTAAATGAAACAGAAGTATCAAAGTGCCCTAGTGTTGCATCCTCCAAGTTGCCAAATATTGAAATACCAGTTTTTAATGGTAAAGACTTCACAAAATATATTCCATTCATGGACTTGTTTTCTGCTATTTTTGACAGCAACAAAACACTGTCAGATGTTCAAAAATTATTTTATTTGAGGAAATATTTGGCAGAGGATGCCCTGGCTGTAATTATTAACTTACCTTTAGTCAATGAGTCATATAAGGAAGCGTTACTATTATTAAAAAAGAGGTTTGACAATAAAGCCTTACTGATAAAAAATCATATTAATATTTTGTTAGAGTTGCCATCTATGCAGCGGGGTACTGCAGCTTCTATTAGATCATTTATTTCAGAAGTGCGTCAACAACTTTATGCACTTAAGAATTTAAAGCAACCAGTGAATTCCTGGGATATGCTACTTATTTACATACTTACTAAAAAGTTGGACCAATATACTAACCGTGCTTATCAGGTTGATAGAGATTCTGATACTTTACCCACGGTTCAAGAACTCTTAGAGTTTTTAGAAAAACGTGCTGTAGCATTTGAAGAAAGTGGAGACAAAACAACTCAAGAGAGTTTCTCCAAGAAGCCACACAAAGTTGTCAATGTTGCTGCGAATATAACTTCTAAAATTTGTGGATTTTGTAAAGGTGTTGGTCATTTATTATTTGATTGTCCTAAATTTAAAATGGTTACAGACAAAGATCGCATACAGTTTGTTGAAGAAAACAAACGATGTAAAACATGTCTGAATGACCATAAAGGACGTTGTAAATTCCATTTTAAATGTAAAATTTGTAAAAAAGACCATAATACCCTGCTCCATAGTAATGCAGATCCAGAGTGCTCTGTAACTCTGCACACAAATAACTCCTCAACACAGGTGCTATTACCTACAATTAAAATTAAAGTGTTTGATATAAGGGGTCAAGAAATATTTGTTAGGGCATTATTAGATAGCGGCAGCCAGGCTTCCTTTGCCACAAAGTCATTAGTACAGAGGTTATCGTTAAATTCGTTCAATAAAGCAACCAGTATTATTGGCATAGGCAATAATAAGAATAAAATTGAAAAATGTGTTAACATTGATATTCACTCTCCAGTGCAGGGTTTGCAATTGAAAATAACCTGTAATGTTGTTGATTGTATCACTACAAAATTGCCTCAACAACCGTTTGACATTTTTGATTATAATTTACCCAAAGGTATTGTTCTAGCAGATGAAAAGTTTAATCTTCCAGATGAAATTTCATTACTATTAGGCGCTGATGTATATTTTAATATCTTGTTGGATGGGCACATCAAATTAGCCAATGGTCCTATTTTGCAAAATACTTTATTTGGGTATGTTGTTGCAGGCACAGTGTACGGTTCACCTTCGGAGAGTGAATCCCTTGTTGCAAATTTAGCAATTAGTGATAATAAGCTTGAAAATATAATGCAACAGTTCTGGCTGAGCGACAAGCTACCAGACATTGAGCCTAAAATTTGTTCTGAACACCAACAGACAGAAAAGAATTTTGTTGAATCTGTAAATATACAGCAAAATAAATTCTTTGTTGATATGCCTCTTGTGGCCAGTTTAAGTGAGTTGCATCTTGGGGATTCATTTTCTGTTGCATTGCAAAGATTCCTTGCATTGGAAAGAAAGTTTCAAAAGGATACTGAGTATCTTGAATTATATAAAAAATTCATTGAGGAATATCTCACGCTGGGACATGCCAAAATTGTAGACATTGGGGACTATGATGTTAAGAATGGACCAGTGTATTTTTTATCACACCATGCTGTGCTAAATGAAAGCTCTCCAACAACTTCATTTCGAGTTGTCTTCAATGGAAGCATGAAATCAAAAAATGGAAAATCACTTAATGATGTTATGTTAAATGGTCCAGTTGTACAAAATGAGCTTTTTGATATTTTGATTGTCTTCAGAACTTACATCTATACGCTAATATGTGATATTACCAAAATGTTTAGAGCCATTTTTGTAAATGAGCACCAAAGATCACTTCAAAACATTTTGTGGAGAGACAGCCCTAATAAACCCATCAGTTGTTTGCAGCTGCAAACTGTTACCTACGGGCTTAAGGCATCTACATATCTGGCCACCAGATGCCTCATGGAATTAGCTACCAGGTATGAGGAATCTTACCCATTGGCATCGGCAACAATGCGTACTTCCACATATGTAGACGATATTTTGTCCGGATCAAACAGTATTGAGGGTTTGCTTGAATTAAAGGATCAATTAGTAAAATTATTAAGTATTGGCTCATTCACACTACATAAATGGTGTTCTAATCTACCTAGTATTCTTAGTGATATTCCCAATCATCAAAGGTATTTTGAGGAAATTGATCTCAGTAGAGATTGTGTTGTAAAGACACTGGGTATCAAATATAACATAAACCTTGATGAATTTTCTTTTACATGCCCTGTAATTAATGAATTAAATTTACAAACAAAACGTAATATCCTTAGTTTTATAGGCAAAATGTTTGATCCATTAGGCATAATAGGTCCTATAATTGTGGTTGCTAAAATATTTATGCAAGAATTGTGGTCCTTAAAAATTAATTGGGATGCGGTATTACCACAAGCTCAGTTGCAAACTTGGCAGACATTTTGTAATAATTTAATTAGCATGGGCACTATAAAAATTCCAAGAGGAATTTCTTATAAAAATATAAATAAAGCTGAGCTCATTGGCTATGCAGACGCATCTTTTAAAGCCTTTGGTTGTTGCTTATATCTGAGAATTTTAAATCAAACAGATGAAGTCCATGTAAACTTGCTTTGCTCAAAGTCTAGAGTGGCTCCACTTAAAAAGTCTGTAACTATTCCTCGATTAGAATTAAACAGTGCTCTCCTCTTATCTCAACTCACAAAGAGAGTTTTTAAAGATTTAAATGGTAGGTTCACACTGAGTGTACATCTATATAGTGACTCACAGATTGTTCTATCCTGGCTTAAGTCGCATAAAAACATAAAAGATATTTATGTTTCCAGGAGAGTAAAAGAAATTAATTTTTTAACAGAATCTTTCAGCTGGTCTTATGTTAAGACTAGCGATAATCCTGCTGATTTGTTGTCTAGAGGAACTGAGCCTCATAAGTTAAAGTCCAGAAGTCTCTGGTGGCATGGACCATCTCAGCTATCTGATATAAATTTCAAGCACACTCCATTTAATCTAGAATTTTCTATTTCTGACTCTCAGGTTGAAGAAAATGTCACAACCATGATTTGTGTAGGGTCAGATTTCACTTTATTTGAAAAATATTCTAGTCTTAATAAAACTCAGCGTATAATTGCTTTGCTCTTGAGATTTAAAAATAATTGTTTAAATAAAAATGACAAGCTCTATGGTTCATTGTCTCCAGAAGAATTAAACACTTCTCTGGATGTTATTATTCGTGCGTCTCAGAAAAAACACCTGGCAACAGAGATAGAATGCTTACTTAAAAATAAAATGATTAAGTCAAGTTTAGCAAACTTACATCCTTTTATAGACAGTAATAACATTATGAGAGTAGGTGGTCGTCTTCAAAACGCTGAGAATTTGCCTTTTCAAAAAATGCACCCAGCTATTATACCTAAGTCATCTTTTCTTGTCTCACAGCTGGTAGAACATGAGCATTTACGTCTTTTACATGCAGGCTCAAAGCTAGTGCTTAGTTCTCTGTCACAGAGGTTTTATTTAATCAGTGGTATACGTGAAGTGAAAAAGGTAGTACATAAATGTATTAAATGTTTTCGTATGAAGGCTACAGCTGCTAAGCAGTTGATGGGTTCATTGCCAAAGGAACGCTTAATTGCTGAAAGGCCATTCCAGACTGTTGGCTGTGATTTTTGTGGCCCATTTAACATCAAAGTTGCCCGGATAGGTAGACCTTTAACATCAAAAGCCTATGTTGCACTCTTTGTATGCTTTATAACTAAGGCAATTCATGTAGAACTAGTGTCTGATCTTACAACTGAAGCTTTTTTGGCATGTCTCAGACGATTTATCTCAAGGCGTGGACTGCCCTCACAAATTTATTGTGATAATGCAAAAACTTTTAAAGGAGCGGCAAATATTTTAAAAGCTTTGTATGAACTATTTAGCTCTAAAAGTCACATAGATGATGTAACAAATTTTTGCTCACAAAAATTCATTAAATTTAAGTTTATTCCTAGTTATTCTCCGGAATTTGGAGGATTATGGGAAGCCGGAGTCAAGAGTGTTAAGCACCACCTCAAAAGGGTAGTAGGTGACACTTGTCTAACCTTTGAAGGTCTATATACCGTCCTTACTGAAGTTGAGGCTGTGCTCAATTCTAGACCATTACTTCCCATGTCATCAGACGTTTCTGATACTAATTATCTAACACCTGGTCATTTTTTAATCGGTACGGCCATGACCAGCTACCCAGAAGTAGATTACACTCATGCAAATATAAATAGTATTAAATTTTGGAAAATGTTGTCCAAACTAAAACAAGATTTCTGGGCAGCTTGGTACAAAAGCTATCTTGTCCAGTTACAGAACAGGCCAAAATGGTTAAGTGTACA
The DNA here is from genome assembly GCA_963082605.1 of Rhodophaea formosa. NCBI lineage: Eukaryota > Metazoa > Arthropoda > Insecta > Lepidoptera > Pyralidae > Rhodophaea > Rhodophaea formosa. Next base: position 12,215,023 of record OY720228.1, on the reverse strand, counting down.
TCCTAACTTAAAAGTTGGTGATCTAGTTATAGTTAGAACGGACAATGCATCTCCATTTCAATGGCCAATGGCCCGCATTGTTAAAATTTTTCCTGGCTCTGATGGAAAAGTAAGAGTGGCTGAGGTAAAGACTGGTGGTAAAACTTATCTAAGGTCTTATAGAAAATTAAGCCCTTTACCTTGTAATTAATCTTAATGAGTATAGGTATAACTTTATAAGTTTTAATTAAGTATGTTCCTTTGTTAATGTATCATAATAGAAATAAGCTTTGTGTACTCAAGTGTTTACATTTTGCAAACTTAAATTCAAAATGTTTCGAGTTAGCATATAAAATAAAAGACAGGTATTCTTTGGTTTTTGAACTAAATATTTATTATTATATAAAAATCCTAACAGCTTAACAGATTTTTGCATTGTTTAAAGACTATGTTGCCGTATTGTATAACATTTGTTCGATAGTTATTTCATTTAATTTGTAAAAGTTATTGTGGCCTGGCCCAACTATGTTTAATAATATTAAACAATAGACAATAAATAAACTTTAAATTTCATTTTCTGGCAACATTTTTTATATTTTTTATAGTCTATGATGAGCTGTCATCTTTCACTTCTGAGATTTTTATCCCGCTAACTAGATGTGTGTGCTCTTGTTAAAATTGTGCAAATTCACAATATACCTTTTAGTTGAACTACTCTGACTTTAATTTCAACAAAACTAAATCATTGCTCCTGCAGTGGAGACTAGAAAGACCTGATGATGATGATGATGATGATGAAACTAAATAAATGTCCACCACGCCTTTAAACAAAATATGGGAAACTAGTAATTTTTCCGCGACTTCGTCCGCGTAAAACTTTAACCCCTTATTTCACCCCATTAGGGGTTGAATTTCTAAAAATACCCATAGTGCTCACTTATACACCATGAAAGGAACTCCTGTAAGCCAATTTTAAGTCTCTAGGTTCAGTGGTTTTGGCTATGCGTTGATATTAAAGTCAGTGAGTCGGATTTGAAAGAAAGTAAGAAAGAAAATCTTTATTCAACAAAATACATATCTAACAACAAATGAATCATTAGCAATTCTAAGCAAATTAAAAATAAAAATTGTCGAAAAGGTGGCCAGCTCAGCTATATTTGCCCTATATATATCTTTGATTAAACACCCTTATTGTTAATTCAATACACAAACTTTAAGAGGTGACTAAGCCCATCAACATAAACAACTTTTGTTATGGGACCTGCTGAAAATTCAATATTATTTTACATTTTCCATACATTTGATCCGAACGTACATTGTTTAATTGGTTGGTCAAGAAATGCTATTATAGTGCGAAGGAATATTTAGATAAACAATAACTAGTATTAATTTGAAAACTTTATTTTATGTATATTGACATTATTTTGTCTGTTGCATGTCAGAAATGACTAATGTGTGAAACTACTATTATTGTACCACCATTGTATGAACCACATTTATAATCATAATCATAATCATTTATTTGCCAACTAAGTGTATACAAAAAGGTCTTATATCTAGTATTGCACTTTACAACTTAGTACCTTCTACAGGTATTGCAAATAGGCGGCGCCTGATATACTTAATTTATATTAAAATAATTATATATATTTTTAATCTTTTAATCGTCATATTAATATATATTTACTTGTTAAATGCAAGTTTATGTATTTGTTTTATTTATTTTGTATTATTTTTCATATATTCATCTATTGAGTAAAAGCACATATTGATTAGGAAGTCTTTTAATTTTTTACTAAATATAGATTCTTTTTTCTCACTAATAATATCTTTAGGTAAATTGTTATATAGTTTTATAGCCATATTATGTGGACTATTTTGTAGCATTTTTATTCTAATTCATTTAACGCAATAAATATCATTTCATTTCATTTTCATTTCATTTCATCAGCTCGACACTTTTGAAAGTGAATGTCAAAATGTCTTGTGTTTATTTTGACTTCCCAGCATTGGTCCCATATCAGAAAATGCTGATGTTGATGGGCTGAGTCACTTCTTAAGGTTTGTGTACTGATTAAAAAATAAACAAATAAAACACCCTTAAAAAGATAGTGTGTTCTGATAACTTTCATAATAAACTTACAGATAATCTGTTAGTTGTAAAGTTAATAAATAAATATAAATAAATATATACGGACAAACCACACAGATTGAGCTAGCCCCAAAGTAAGTTCTTAAGTAAGACTTGTGTTATGGGATACTAACTCAACGATACTATATTTTATAACAAATACATATATAGATAAACACCCAAGACCCAGGACAATCTGAAAAAGATCATTTTCCATCTTGACCTGACCGGGGATCGAACCCGGGACCTTCCGTGTCACAGGCCGGCGTGTTGACCGCTGCGCCACGGAGTTATTTAAATAGATTCGTTATCGTGCACGAAGTCACAGGCAGAAGCGAGAGAGTCATAAATTATTAAAGGTCATGGTAATAGACAATGGACACACCTGTCTGAGGGCTAAGGGCAATCAATCATCCTTTTGACAAATGGGAAAGTTGTATAGTATTTGTTACATAAAAATCGTTGAGTATTTCTTTAATACTTATAAAAGTATTTGTAACACATACTATACTAATCTTTCGAGGTCCAGCACAACCCCATCCTTAACCTTTTCACCAAGTAGTAATCAATTACTACTTGGTGAAAAGGTTAAGGATTTTTTCAAAAAAAGGTCTTCAAATTTTCCTTAGGACTGGAACACACTTATCTTGTTATCTCAAAATCTTCTGAACTGATTTCGTTCAATCTTCCATTGTTCCCTAAGTTGGACTGTACCAAAATAAACATGAACAGAATGGGCACGTTGACTAAAAATTATTTCGTGTTGCTATGTAAAGACCTGCCAAAAATAAACACAATAGTGACAGAAATACATTTCTAAACAAAAAACTCTTTCAGATATAAAAGTTTTAAAGACATGTTTTTAGACGTTAATTTTTAGACGTGAAAACTCGCCTCTGAAATGCCTACATATTTGTGACGTCACAAGCTTGTATTTTGTATGGGTGGCGTGAGAACTTTGTTTCGTAGCTATACGAAATATTACATTTGTGGTAATGGTTTCATAATAAAAGTTGCTATAAATTTAGCGGACTACATTACAGTATAATTGTAATTTAAGATTTTCATACTTTTAAAAATGGTCCTATACACCCAACTTTAAAGAAGCTTTTAGAACACTTAACGAATCGATATCTAATTAAAAGGTTTTTTATAGTGTTTTTAGATAGAAATTAGTATCATTGGAAACAAATTTTATATAATTTTAACATTAGGCAAATACCGAATTGCAGAAAATCAAAATTTTAATTTCGTTACTCGACCCATTATTTTTTCGTATGGAATTTTAAACCTTATCAACGCTTGGTACAGTCAGTGAGGCAGATCAAATATATATATTTTTAGAATTGTTTCATTATGCTGTGGTTTTGTTCATAGATAAATTTAAAAAATATCTATTATTAAAAAATATGTTACTTGCACTAGATCAAGCATTATCCGATCAAGCTAAGGGGATACATTAATTTTTTTTACATTAACAGCCGTTCTCACTTTAAATTCTACTGAAAACATAGATATAATGTATAATGAAACGAGGCCCTAAATAACCCGTAAAACTAATTTATGAACATCTAAATGCGATGTTCTAGTATACAGAAATACCTATATTTTTTGCGCTGTCATCTATGTATTTAGCTATCTACATGCTTTGACTAATACTCACTAGACACCGTCATGCCTTTATTTCAATTATTAAAAAACAGGCCAATTTTTCAATGCTGGTGTGCGTGACAGCTTTGTGTAATCACACGCGTCCTGTCAATTTATGCCCTGAAAATCCTTCAAATTGGTAGCTGTGTGTGTGCGCGACCGACTAAGAGTCGGCCATTAGTTTTTTTCTACGCTTTTAAGTTAAAAGAGTCTATCTAGGTTTTATATAATCTAAGTCTACTTGCACAAAATTATGCTTGCTTCGTTTCTTGAGTGATAGCGATGCTACGTAGATGCTGCCTTGTCTCTCTCAAGTAATCATAACTTCTTAACTTTTATTACCCAAGATGTTTCCCATTACGCATCCTTCGGGTTCCAGGTCATGCTATCAAAAGTTTAGTTACAGTCGAGTTTATTAAATTAGGACCTTTGGGGTGCTTTTTTAGGATTTTCTATTACAACTACATGGGTTTATGTAAATGTTTTTCTAGGCTATCTCTGGGCTGGGATGTTATTTTCCGATTTATTTCTCTCTCATTGTGAATCTATGATGGTATTTATAATATAGTTGTAAGTACATACTTAGAGAAAATAACAATAAAAGGAATAATAGATATTTAAATAAATTAGAACGTTCCCCTACTAGTATGGAATTGATTTCATCTAGCCCTCACCATATGGCAATAAAAATATATAATCATACCCCAAATTTCTTAAAAAACATAAAAAATCCTACCCTATTCAAACAAAAATCTTAAAAAAAACCTAGTAGATAAATGCTATTACAGTATATCTGAATTCTTTGATGACAAACACGGTTAACGAATGGGCTTCGATTTTTCTACATGATAGTGAATTGAATTATTGAACTATAATGAAACTTTGAATTATTGTGATGTATTTTATTAATTTAATTAATGAATTTATTGTGATATGAATTTATTAGTGAAAGGCATCTAGTCGCCTTTATGTTTGCTGTGCCCTTACAGGGCGTCACTTGTACCTTTATATATAAGTAACGTCTGTATTAACTTGTGACTTGCAATAAATCTGAATCTAAAAAAATAACCCTCAACCTAAACGGAGGGTATTAATTATAAGTTTCAACTATTATGTTTTCTTATGTTTTCGCGATTGTTACACATTTAAATAAAATTATTTTAATACGGTTTTTATCGCGTTTATTACATTATTTATACACCTAACGTTTCGAGCACTTTACAGTGTTCGTGGTCGCAGGTAGACTAAGTTGACATTTGTCTAATATTTTAAAAGAACTGCAAAATCTACCGCCTAAAATATTTATTGATAACGTTCCGGATGTACGCAGTATTGACTCACATGTAATAAACGCGATAAAAACCGTATTAAAATAATTTTACTTAAATTTCAACTATTAGTTATATGTGTATGTACCTATCCCTAAGTAACATCTTTTTTAGGGCTCCGTAGCCGAACAGTAAAAACAGAAACCCTAATAGATATGTTAGTCAATCAAATAATCGATTATTTCTTTGAAAACATGTGCTATGTCTGTCTGTCCGTATGTCACAGCCAATTTATTCCTAAACTATTATGACTGCCCAGTTGAAACTTGGTAGGTAGAACTATTTTGAGAAACGCTTTAGGATTTTTGTACAAAAATAAAAAAAAGGTATATGATCAAGGTAATCAATCATTAATTCAAGGGAATAATGGAACTGAAACATTGTTGGCAACTCCCAACATTTTACTATAAGTGTCTTTTATTATCTATGGTAGATTGTTCTATATTGTCTGTGGACCTTAAAAAACCCTCTTCTTCTGTTTTGCTATTCACGGCGAAGACACGAGGTCAAACACCTTTGGACCTTTTATTTACCAGCCCTAAAGTATACATCAATAGCATTTACAATTTTAAACAAACATTTTATTTTCTTAAGAAATAACTAAACATTTATTTATTTGTTTATTAGGAATAACAAACAGCTACATTATATGAACATGTTAGAAGCTTATATATAACACAGAATTGTTGATAACATAGCCCATGGCGTTATTCACAGATTAGGTTACAATAATAGGGGCTGCTATTTTAATATCAGAATAAAAACAACAAAAACACAAAACAAAAAAATAAAAACAAAAACAACATGCTGGCAGGTAGCCATAAAGAGGTCTTTCAAAATGGAATTTTGTATTCTTAAACCATTTTTTCTCAAAGTCAATCGTCTGTAAGATAGTAACTTCCATAGTGGTAAAATGTGTGTAGAGGGGGGACCCTCTAACTAAATATTATTATATGAGTGGAGTTTGTGGTGGGAAGTCAAGGGGTGCAGTTGGGGTCTACCTTGGACGATTTTGCAAATTGATTTTGGTGGACTTTATAATATGAAATTGGTGTAGTTTGGTGTTATAAATGCTCTTGCTCATGGAACAATTTCTGAAATAGTTAAAGTGGACTGTTATATGGACTCGTATAGACTTGTCACCATACCTCCCGCCCACGAGGCATCAAAGAATATACGCCATCTTTGATGCTACTTGTTAAATCTTTACCGTACAACACCGATACTTAGCATCTCAATTTACTGGACATTGGCAGAACCACTGAAATCTCGGTGGAAGCCATATTATAAAACAGAAGAAGAAGAAATATATGAGTGTGTAAAATCGTGGAAAAAATAACACTATTCGATAGCTGACCTTGGTTTGAAAGAGATGTAGTCAGCAGTTCTTGAGACATAGCACATTTTCGTTAACCGCAAATATATCTTTGTCATTCATTCAAAGACTAAAAAAACAAAACAAAAATTGCCGTCGAAAATTTAAACTGGTACACATTTTGGCTAGGTGCAGGTATTGAAGTGGTGCGTTATCATCATCATCATCAGCCTATACTCGTCCACTGCTGGACATAGGCCTCCCCAATTGCACGCCATCGAGATCTATCTTCGGCTGCTCGCATCCAGCTCCTACCAGCCATCCTGCGCAAATCGTCACTCCACCGTGGTGCGTTAAGTAAATGAATAAAACCCTATGCTTCTATTTCGGAACTTTACATGGGCGAGTCCGACTCGCTCTTGGCTATTTTTTCCTTTATTAAGACTAGTCAAAGTTATCTCGTCAATTTCGTTTTTAATCTCAGTAACTCCGGTTACGTAGCAAAGCTCAAAGCTTTAAACATCAGAGCTTAAACCGAGAAGAGATTAGCTGAGAACCTAGTTAACTATAAGTTAGTTACTTTAGTTAGTGGTCTGGAGGAACGGCACAATTTAACTTAAGTATAGAAGGATAACAAACAATAGGGTGAGCTTTAGAAAAGCTTAGCAAGACTTTGTAATTTCTGAGGATTGGATCTTATAGAACTCGGTTTGCTCTTCTCAAAAATAAGATTTTTAAAGTGCGGAGATGTTATTAAAATTTAATACAATGTAGCACTTAAATTTTTACAAGGAACCACAATTTGGGATTTTTCCCTAAATTGGGGAACTGTTGAAACTGTTTTTTTTTTTCACAAAGTAACCTAACCAACCTTCCGTGTCCAACCTGTTTTTGTTATGGTTTAATCCTACACATCAAATTTTTCCACCATATCGACTATATCCTTAATCGCATTGGGCTTGCGTTACCATACTAGCCCACTATTACAAGTGTGGAATTTTGTTTAACACATTTTACAATGAAGTTTAAAATCAATTAATACAGCGTGTAACGTGATTATATACCCTTAAAGGGTGACTTGGACCGTCAATATGACCAACTTTTGCTGAAACCAATGCTGGGAATTCAATATTTCGTTTTTTACTTTCCATTTAGTTGTGGTAGAGCCATGCTACCGGCAAAATTCACTTTTGTTATGAGCATGAACGGGCCGGTTCGTCCGGGGAAGTACCACATTCTCTCAGAAAATCGACGTTCAAGTAGTAGCTTTACCGCTTCTATGCTTCGTTCGGTGAGTGAGAGAGCCGGAGGCCCATCCCCCCTCCCCCTCTGGGAAGGGAAAAATAAAGGCCGGCAACGCTCTTGTAACACCCCTGGAGTTGCAGTTGTCTATGGGCAGCGGTGTCACTTACCATCAGGTGACCCTTGCTCGTTTGTCGTCCTATGACATAAAAAAAATACAGTTTGCCAGGGCGGCTGAACAATTATAATATATAAAAATATAAAAAAAATGAGTTCCCAGAATAAAAGTCAAGAATGTTACACGCTGTATGAGTGAAGCACGCATGAAAAGACCTATAAAAATAACGTTATAATAACTAGTGTTGTTCCCGGCAGAGTAGAATAGGACCACTCCAAGTCTCCCCGTGGATGTCGTAGAAGTCGACTAAGGAAACAAAAGCTAAACAAAGCTATAAACATCAAAGAGACCTCTCCAACTCGTCTGGCCAGTGTGGAGAGTGTAGGCCAAATCCACTGACTGCCCTGGCTAATACATGGCTCTGGTAGTACAGAGAGGGTTGTGCTCCTGCAGTGGAGACTAACAAAGACCTGTTGATGATGATGATGATGAACTAGTGTTCGCCGATTATACAAACTGAAAAAAAAGGAGTGTTCGCATCTGTGCTCTTTATAGTTTGCAGTGCGGTCCACAGTGACGGTAGATAAGCCTCTTACCTGCAGCTTGCAACTATGTAAAATAATATATCATGTAACTATTTACATAACTAGCCTTCGCCTACGTCTCCATCTATATTAATTTTATAAAGCTGAAGAGTTTGTTTGTTTAAACGCGCTAATCTCAGGTACTACTGAACCGATTTCAAAAATTCTTTTACCGTTGATTAGGTACATTATCCTTGAGTGCTATAGGCTATGTATGTACTACGGGCGAAGCCGGGGACTACTAGTCTGTCTATATACCGTGTAAAATGACCCTCGACATGCCCTTACGGGGGTGACCCAGACCCTCAATATTAACAACTTTGTCTTTGGGATAAATGCAGGGACTAAAAAAAAATACTTTTCCATACAAAAAAGTTCAGCCACCTGGGCAATTGGTATAGGGATATCATCATAATCACGTTCCCAGCATTGGTCCCATAGGAAAAGTTGTTCATATTGACGATCTGGGTCAGAGTTCAATACCTTCAAACCACGTTTAGCGTGTTAGTGGGCGTTAAAAATGGAAAGATCTTTCTTTCTTTCTTTTTTTTTTTTCACATATTGAGCTAGCCCCAAAGTAAGTTCGAGAATTGTGTTATGGGTTACTAACTCAACGACACTATATTTTATAATAGACTAGCTGTTACCCGCGGCTTCGCCCGCGTAATATATAGCCTATGTCCTTCTCGGTATCCTAACCTATGAGTATGCCAAATTTAATGATGATCGGTTCAGTAGATACGGCGTGAAAGCGTAACAAATAAACAAACAAACTCACTTTTGCATTTATCATATTAGTTGGGATTGGGATACTTAAATAGATAAAAATCCAAGACCCAGGTCAATCTGAAAAAGATCATTTTCCATCTTGACCTGACCGGGGATCGAACCCGGGACCATATTAAAATACTAATGGATTGCTAGCCGCATCGCCGATTGACATGGTTCCTTAGATTTTCGCTTATTGCCTCGTATTTTACGATCTGCTCCTGAAGACAAACAGCACTTCATCAAACAAATATGAAAACGTAAAGAAATCATCAACAGGTGTTGTTAGTCTCCACTTCAGGAGCACGACCCTCTCTGTACTACCAGAGCCATATATTAGCCAGGGCAGACAAAGGATTTGGCCTACACTCTCCACGCTGGCCAGACGGATTGGAGAGGTCTTTATGATGTTTACAGCTTTGTTTATCTTGTGTTTCCTTAGTCGACTTCTACGACATCCACGGGTAGACTTGGAGTGGTCCTATTCTACTCTGCCGGGAACCACACGGCGGCAGAAAAAAAATACATGTCGAATATTTTTTGATTATCTTCCCAATGGACTAATCTTAGCGTTATTATTTTGACCCAGAAAACTAGCCTATTACTTAAAGTAGGTACTGATTATATTTTTAATTCTCTGTGACTTGTTTAGTTTATCTTCTTCTTCTTCTTCTTAGCGTGTCGATGGTACGTTGTGTACCATCGTGGTGACAGAATTGGCCAGCCTGTACTCTGCGTTACCGAGTCCAGCTGTTTCCAGATGCGCCGCGTGGAGGCTCCTATGACACCCTCGTGCAAAATCCTAATTAAACAAAGTTGTGAATTACAATAAAATGGTACCCAATTAAAAACTCTACTTTTGACTTTATAGTGCACTTTGAGATAATGATGTCAGATGCTTAAATTTTAATTGGACGTTTTAACTAGCAAAGTTATTTGTATAGAAGCAACGCAGTAACTTTAATGGCTTTAACACATTCAACAAAAGCTTATTTTTACTTCAATAACTAAAAAAATGCACAATTGTAAAATGTTAAAGTAAAATAAAATAAAAAATGTTTACTTGCATATTATATTTCCCCAAATAAAACTGTAGTAATTTTGAAATAGCAGCTAAATGGTTGAAATCGCTCCTGAAATAAAACAAATTTAAACTTGTGAACTTCTATCTAGTTTCATTATAACAAAGTATGGTTGTTTGTCTGTTAAAAAAAAAAAAAAACATATCATATAACAAACATATTTTCTTTGCTGTTTTTGTTTGATAGTCTAATATTGTAATGGTACGGAACCCTTCGTGTGCGAGTCCGACTTGCACTTGGCCTATTTTTTTAGCTTTAACTAATATTAGTTTTTTTTGTTTGGAATAGAAAGTAGCTGGATAATTTAACTAGCGAAGTTATTTTATTGTTGTTTCACTCATTCATGGTGGTTGGGGAGAAAATCATAGAATTTACCAGCTGTTTTCCCGCTCAGACCGTAAAAGCCGGTCAAGGGATCGAAACTCTAAGGAATCACGTCAATAGGCGATGTGGCTAGCAACCCATCACTATTCATCATCATCATATCCACTTAACGCCCACTATCACGCTAAAACGTGGCCTTTGGGTTTGATGGCGTTGAGCTCTGTCTACCCTGGAAGAGATAGAGAAGTCATAATATGTTTGTATACATACTTTCACGTCTTTTCCTGTGCGGGGTAGACAGAGCTTAGATCTATAAAACCTAACCTTTTATGCCACGATGCGTAAAAGGTGTGCATCCCCGGTACGGAGAGTGCGGGCCAGCCCCAACAGCATCCTAAGGATGGTGGCCAGCAGACTGGACTGCACGTATGTTAATCGCTGTTGTGCTGTCTCACATGGGATGGTACAACAGTGTTTAATGTCCTTTATTTATTTATGCACATATTTCATACATTTTCAAATATTTAAACAAAAAATAAACATTTAAAAATATAAAAAATAGTAGCCCACCGGTATCGAGAACAGGGTTCAAGCTACCGGCGGTCAGGTTAATTAATGTTGATTAATGTTATTATTTAATTTATTATTTTTTTAAATTTTTTTAATGTAAAAATCTTTATTTCTTAGCCTTAGTTGATAAAAATACATATTTCTGGGACCCACCTAGTAAGCTTAGATTATTGTTACTAACATTAGGTTAAGATCAATGTAGTACTTACAAAAATGGACGGGAGTCTGAATAAAAAACTTTTATTATTATTTAAAGGTTTTCACTTTTTCTCAGCCGATGCTGGTTTTTTTATATGATAGACACGGGCCATGACCAAGTGGCTATCACTAAGAAAGATTGTTTGTAAGCTGATAGTTAGTCTGTATGTCAGTTGTATTAATATTGTTATCATTGTCGGAAGCATCCATGAATTTCCTTACAATCCGGCAGGTGTTCAAAATCGCGGATTTCTTATTATTATTATTATTAAAGGCCACGTTTAGCATGTTGTTGGTGGGCTTGTAGGTGGCGAAAGGAATCAAAATAGTGAAGGGTTGCTAGCCGCATTGACTATTGACATGATTCCTGATGACCATTCCCTCTTTTACGATGTGCATGGAAAGAGAAGCAGCTGGTTCATTCCACGTTTATTGACGAGCTCCGTGGCGCAGCGGTCAACACGCCTGCCTGCGACACGGATGGTCCCAGGTTCGATTCCCGGTCAGGTCAAGATAGAAAATGATCTTTTTCAGATTGACCTGGGTCTTGGATGTTTATCTATATAAGTATCTATTATAAAATATAGTATCGTTGAGTTCGTATCCCATAACACACGTCTCGAACTTATTTTGGGGCTAGCTCAATCTGTGTGATTTGTCCGTATATATTTATTTATTCGTTTCTCCCAGACCAGCGTGGAAGATATGTATGTAAGTTTCATTGCCACGAAGTAACTCAGGTAACTTTAGAACTTTGGCGTTTGATGTGGTGTGATATAGCCAGCGTTGACGGGCTTCTCGAATAGGTACTGGGAGATTTCGCTGCGAATTTCCAAGTTTGCCGGAAATTTCCGAGTTTGCTGAGAAGGCAACTTTGCACTCCGCCTTTGTTTCCTAACAAATTTATATGTTTGGGCTTCTAGCAAATTTATATGTTTGATGTAGTTCAGGCGGTCATATGATCGATATCATCATAAGTCTTTTTGGTTTCCATCGCAGGAGTACGACCCTGTCTGTACTACCAGAGCCATATATTAGCCAGCGCAGTTAGAGTATTTGGCCTACACTCTCCACGCTAGCCAGAGGGGTTGGAGAAGTCTCTTTGAAGTTTATAAGCTTTATTTAGCTTATATTTCTTAAGTCGCCTTCTGCAACATCCACGAGAAGACATGGAGTGGTCCTATTCTACTCTGCCGGGAACCACACGGCGTATTAATAGCACGCAAAGAACGATAGTATTATCTCATCTGAACTCATCTGCTGTGTGGTTCCCGGCAGAGTAGAATAGGACCACTCCAAGTCTACCCGTGGATGTCGTAAAAGGCGACTAAGGAAACACTAGCTAAACAAAGCTTATTAACATCAAAGAGACCTCTCTAACTCGTCTGGACAGCGTGGAGAGTGTAGGCCAAATCCTCTGACTACTCAGGCTAGTATATGGCTCTGGTAGTAAAGAGAGGGTCGTGCTCCTGCAGTGGAGACTAGAAAGACCTGATGATGATGATGAACTTGTTAGTAGTCACGCAAGAATCAAAACGACCTAAAGGTGCGTTTTTTAAACCTTAATTCATTTTTGGTGTTCCAATGTTAAATGGAAGAAAACGGAACCCTTATAGTTATGCCTGTCTAACCGTATCATCCGACCGTATTATCCCCAAATCTGTCCTATGTATGGGGAGCAACGGAACCCTTCATTGCGAGACCGACTTGCATTTATCACTAAATACACAGGCAAGCAGTTTTAATTTATTTTATTAGTCCTTGAATTAAATACATTTAACAATAATTTTAGCCATAACATAGCGATAGTCAATAAAATACGAAGTCATTCGCGTGGGCGCGTGTCTGTCCGTCTGTAACGAAAGCCAATAACCACTTGAGAAGTGAAGTAATCTGGTGTACATAAATGTCTATTTTTAATCAGTTAACATTAAAATGTGCCTGAGATGGCCTATTTTCTATTTATTTTTTGAGGAGATAAATCATTTTATCTATACATATAATAAAACAGTAAAAATATTTTGTCTCTACATTTTGTATTTTTGACTGAAATGGATAGAGGGACACTTAAAAAAAATTAGGAAAATTTTGATGTGTTTTATAATTTAAATTATATTACCAATACAATTCCATTGGGAAGAAAAACAGAAAATTTCCAGAGTTAACCAGCCAAAATCGAAAATTATATATGCCAATACTGTCCCACTGCTGGGCAAAGGCCTCCCCTCTCTTTCGCCACTCATCTCTATCTCCTGCGATTGATGACCAATTTGGATCAGAAGCCGATAGATTATCAGACCATCTTGTCCTTGGGCGGCCTCTTTTGCGACGCCAGCCTGCAGGTACCCGGTCTGTAACAATCCTGGCCCACCTATCTGGGTGCATCCTACACACATGTCCTGCCCAATCACATTTGAGTTTTAGCTGCCTTTCTCCCTACATCATTCATAATAAATTAAGTAAATAATTAATAATAAGTAGTAGTAAATTATTATTTAGTTATATTTTCTATATTTTATAATTTGTCAGTTTATTTTATTATATGTCTCAGCCAGATTTCATCCGTTGCCAGCAATGTGACGATGGTAAAGTTTTCAAAGGGCGAAGAGGGCTAAACATCCACATATCACGCTGTCATAAAACTTCTTTATCACAAGGACAGGTGGCAGGTGGCCAAGATGATGCACCACTTGTACAAAGCTCTTCCCTCTTTGAAGATGTCATTACTCATCTCCACAAAACAAAACCTGTGGTCAAAAGGATTCCGAGGGGTGCAAGAGTATTGTTGGCTCGATCGCTATCTTCAAATTTAAAAAAATGTTCTTCAAATAATATTATTGATTGGCAAAACCTGTTCACCTTCGCATACCGCTGCCTCCATGTTCACAACTCATCAGACACATTAACCAGCGCCCTCAAATCAAACACTGTAAATAATAACACAATTTCAATCTCATATAACCCATCACCTCATAAATTTTTTAACTTTGACCTCAAAAAAACAGTCGAAAATAAAGTTATGGATGGAGACTTAAGAAATGCTGCTCGCATCCTATTTTCTGACGATACTCTTGCTCCTCCAACTCAAGAAACTCTTACCAGTCTTCGAGAAAAGCATCCCTTACCTAACGTGGCCGTCTCTATACCAAACCTATCTTATGATGGAAATATACTTCAGGTCAAAATTGAAGACACTCTGTCGGCTATAATGTCATTCCCCAATGGCTCTGCCGGTGGCATTGACGGACTTACACCCCAACATCTTAAAGATTTGGTAAGTGTTTCCGCCGGTGATGCTGGTAGGGAGCTATTGGAGGAGATCACAAAATTTTGTAATTTACTCTTTTCGGGCAAAATTCCAGAGTCCTTTACACCTTTTCTCTATGGCGCGAGGCTATGTGCTTTCAAGAAAAAAGATGGAGGGATCCGGCCCATAGCAATCAGCTGCACTCTGCGTCGCCTGACCTCTAAACTTGCTTGTATGCATATAGCCTCAGCCTTGAAAAATAAATTTCAACCAATTCAATTAGGCTTTGGTAGTAGAGGCGGCTGTGAAGCAGCAGTACACTCTGTCCGAACGTTTTTAAAAAAAGGTGGGTGTAATTTGCTTTTAAAAGTAGACGTAAGGAATGCTTTTAATTCGATAGATAGGACCGTCTTGTTGCACGAAGTCGCAACCCACATCCCAGAGCTTTTTCCATACATTAAGCAATGTTATTCTTCGTATACAAAACTTCTATACGAAGGTAACGTAATTTTGTCAGCAACTGGAGTGCAACAAGGCGACCCCTTAGGGCCAGCGCTTTTTAGTTTAGCTATACACCCGATCATATCATCTCTAAATTCAAAATTAAACGTTTGTTATTTAGACGATGGGTCCATCTCGGGCACAGAAGAATCCATTTATAGCGATTTCCTGCATATCATCGAAAATTTTAGAAAAATTGGTTTAGATCTAAATTTTAAAAAATGCGAGTTATTTATCCCCGATATAATTTCTGACCTAGACAAAAGAAATATATTAGCAAAATTCCATCAAATTTCACCTGACATATCAGTTACAAATAAGGATTCTTTATATCTCCTTGGTGCCCCATTGCTAGATGCTAGCGTTAAACCTCTTTTGGAAAGAAAATTAAATAATTTTATTTCGACAACCTCCAGATTGGATATTTTAAATTGTCATATAGCTTATACAATCTTAAAATACTGCCTATTTGTACCAAAATTTACATACATCCTGCGTTCAAGTCCAATCTGGAAACATTTGGATCTTTTAAAAAAAATCGATGCCTGTCTTCACACCGTTTTGGAAAAAATTTTGAACCTCCGCTTAGACGAAAACGCCTGGACTCAACTGACTCTTCCAATAAAAGACGGCGGTATAGGCATCAGAAAAATTTCTAGTGTGGCTCTTCCCGCTTTCCTTTCCTCTGCCCATAGCGTGCAGGAATTGTGTAAAAAAATTCTAAAATCAAATGACGCATTTTCGATTGATTTCATGGCAGAGGCAAAGGAAACTTGGTCAGCCCTCTGTCCCGAAGAGAGTGTACCAGTGGAAACAAAGATACAAAAACTCTGGGACACTCCTTTGGTACAGAAGGATGTCAAGGTTTTGGCTCAAAATTGTAACAGTGACGTAGACCGCGCTCGGCTCCTTGCTGTTTCTGAGAAGGAATCCAGCCACTGGCTTCACGCCATCCCCTCATACAACGTCGGCACATTGCTGGATAACAATAGCTTTAGGACTGCAGTCGGTCTCCGGCTGGGTACACCAGTGTGCTCACCACACACTTGCCCGTGTGGCAGTGACGTGGACCAGTTTGGACGTCACGGTTTGCATTGTCACCTCAGCGCAGGTAGACTTTTGCGACACGGCACTATTAATGACATAATCAGAAGGGCTCTTACCACCATTCACATTCCATGCACCCTTGAACCTCGGGGTGTGGTCCGTGATGATGGCAAGAGACCTGATGGAATGTCGCTGATCCCTTGGGAACGCGGCAGGGCGCTGGTGTGGGACGCTACTTGTGTTGACACACTGGCGCCTTCCCATCTCAGGGGATCAGTTGCTAAAGCCGGGTCAGCTGCTGAAGGCGCTGAGGTCGCCAAGCGGCGCAAATATGCCTGCATGAATGGAGATTACATATTTGTACCGTTTGGTGTGGAAACATTTGGACCGTGGGGTCCTAGTGCGAGAGCTTTCTATAAAGAGATTGCCCCTCGCCTGATCGCCGTCGCTCGTGACAAGAAGGCTGGCTGTTTTTTCGCGCAAAGGATAAGCGTCGCAATCCAGCGTGGCAATGCAGCCAGCGTCCTTGCCAACATGCCACATGGGCATGAATTTTTAGATTTATAAGTTTATTTTATTATGTTAAAGTAGTTTAGTATATTCGTTTTTATTTATAGACAGTATAAGTTTTTTTTATTTATCACATGTATATACCATTAAAACTTAAAAGAATAATAGCAAAATTTTTTTTTGAATTTCTTGTTTGTCTGTCTGTATGTATGATCACGTTTATCTCCGGAAATATTGGACGGATTCGAATGAAACTTTTTTTTTGCTATATAGCATTTAAGCCGGGGCAACAAATAAGGTAGAAATAATTTTGAAAAATGGAACACCTGATGCAGCATCAGAATGATCCAGCTGAACTATAAGAAATATAAAAGTAGATTCTTAGCAAAATTTGTTAAACTTGATGAGCAGTTTTGTTGAGGTATAAAAAATCTGAGGTTTGAAACACCTCATGCAGAACCATAATGGTCCTGGTAAACTATAGGAAATATAGAAATGACGCTGTAGCAAAAGTTGTTCAGCCTGATTAGTATTTTTTGTTGAGGTGAAAAAATCGAAGATTTAGAATATCTGATACACCAAGTACCATGTTAAATTTTATATTGACAATTTTACAGAGTCACACTCTCCTCTGGGATAGAGTGCGTAGAGCATGATTAGCTCATATAAAGCCGAAAAAAAAGCCGAGGTCCGTCCCTCAATGCAATGCCATATAATTTTATAACACTGCTAAAAATATTTACTTATGTATGTTTAGTTCGTATTAAGGTATATTAATCCGCCGGAGTCGTATAGTTCACGCGAACGAAGTTGCGGGCATCAGCTAGTTGTACAATAAAAAAAATAGACATATACGTGAGTAAAAGAAATTAAAGAAAGGAAACAGAAATAAATGTGGGGTGGGTGATTATGTAGATAGGTGTGAATTAAAAATATGGAAGACCTGCACTATTGCTTGGCCACTGACACACACGACAATACAAAAAAAAACACAGGGATCACGTGATAATTTCGAGACATAACCAAATAATTTTCTTTTAATTACTTGAGTTTTGTCTCTAAAGCATCACATGATCCCTTTGTTTTTTTTTGTTTTGCCGTTTGTGTAAGTGGCCAACATTTGTGTTAGATTTTTCCAGCTGTTTATTTCTGATGACAGCCGGGACCAACGGCTTGACTTGCCTTCCGAAGCACGGAGGAGCTCGAGATTCTCCCATCCAAGTAGGGTCGGCGTCCAGGGTTGCATTACATGCGTAAGCAGTAACATTACCCACTTTTCCTTCTTTATGTGGGATCGGCACAGCATGTCAGTTTCTTCCACCTCACTCTATCGCTGATCTTATACATATCCTCTCTTATGCATTCCATCCACCTTTTCTTTGGTCTCCCCTATTTTTTAGACCACTAAAAAACGAGCTCCGTGGCGCTGCGATCAACACGCCTGCCTGCGGCACGGATGGTCCCGGGTTCGATCCCTGGTCAGGTCAAGATGGAAAATTATCTTTTTCAGATTGACCTGGGTCTTGGATGTTTATCTATATAAGTATCTATTATAAAATATAGTATCGTTGAGTTAGTATCCTATAACACAAGTCTCGAGCTTACTTTGGGCCTAGCTGAATCTGTGTAATTTGTCCGTATATATCTATTTATTTTATTTTACTAATATCCATTCTTAAACTCTTTTCGTTACATGTTTTTCATTCCTCCTCATAACATGGCCATACCAACCTAACTTTACATGGCCATACCGACTTAACTTTTTAGTTTTACTAACTTCCTCTTACGTACTCAATTCTAACTCTGTATCTTCGCGCTACACCAGAAAACCATCTCAACATTCTCAGTTTTGCAACATGCAATCGTCTCTCATCTACTGCTTTGGTGAGCATGGTCGACTGACCGTGTCACCTACACGAAATGATGATGGTGGTCTACGATTCTGAGCCGTATGGTACAACAGGTCTTATTATAGTTTGATAAGGATAAGGGTGTAAGAATAGCAAAAGGATAAAGATTTAAGGTAGAGCAGTCGGTTGAAACAAGATTTTCCTCTTGAATATTCTATGCCGTGTGGTTCCCGGCAGAGCAGTATAGGCCACTCCAAGTCTTCTCGTGGATGTCGTAGAAGGCGACTTAGGTAACACAAGCTAGGCAAAACTTGTGGACAACAAGGAGGCCTCTCCAACCTGTCTGACCAGCGCGGGGAGTGTGGGCCAAATCCTAAGACTGCTCTGGCTGATGTGTGGCTCAGGTGGTGCAGAGAGGGTCGTGCTTCTGCAGTGGAGACAGAAAGTGACCTGATGATGAAGACGATGATGATTCGCTTACTATTTATACAGATCTCATCCTAAATTTATGTCATACTATGAAATCGTGAAGGGCCAATATCATCCAAGCCCTTTGATCCAGATTAACATATCTAATGGAAACATTTTGAAGCCTAATTGACTTATTAAAAAGCGAACGAGACATCAAAGCGGGTTATTTATGACATTATTTGGAAATGTATTTCACGCTAAAATGGGATCACTAAGATGAGACAAACTAATTGAGGATTACATACATAGGTATCTACTATCACGTCTTTATCTCTAGCGGGGTAGACAGAACCCAAGGTCATAAAACCTACAGGCCACATTTAGCATCGTAGTGGGCGTAAACGTGGAAAGCGGAATCAAAATAGTGATGGGTTGCTAGCCGCATCGCCAATCAATATGATTAATTAGAGTTTCGCCCATTCCCTCGATCGGCTATTACTATCTGCGCAGGAAGAGGAGCTATTTATTAAGAAAAAAACGTATTTTTTATTTCTCCCAGACCAGCGTGATAGCGCAGAGTCACGTTGTCAAATATTAATTTCTACCCCTGCCCTTGCCCTTATTTCGAAACATCTTCGGGAATAGCCGAATATCGTTGACGCAGGTATGCGGGTTCGACCCTCAGGCGAGGCATTGACCTATTTGTCAGCTGGAGCGATCACTCATAGTGTCCTTTAGTTTTGACCTTAACTTGTTTATTTTAACTCTAGACAGCATTGGATGAAACTTGCGAGTTCATACAGTCAGTTTGTAGTTCACTAGCAGTTTTCATGTGACATTATAGCCTATGTCACCCACAGATAAATTGCCTTTCTATAGGTTAAAGAATTTTTAAAATCGGTTCTGTAGTTTCGGAGCCTATTCAATGTAAATGAATATTTTTTATTAAATTTTAGATAACATGCGCCAATGACTTTTTTAACATCATGATCTTTTCTTTCTTATATCTCTGAGTTTTTCGACGATCGTTCGTAAGTCGGTTGATTTCTTTTTCATCATCATCATCATGATTAGAGCCATAAGGAGTACACTATAGGACATAGCCCTATTAAGCTATTTTAAAGTTGGTATACTCCTCTTCCTTCAGCAATATCATTTGGAAAATAATAGTAGTCTCTGTTTTCCGTACGCATGCTAGGTCGTAAGAATAAAATTTATTATACAAAAAATAATGTTATTTCACTAATTTCATGTTAAGCTCAGAGTAGGCGCCATTAAAACGATATTATATTTGATAAGTAGAGGTCAAATGCCTTAGAACATTGCTTTCCAAAGTGGGGGCGCACCCTGTTGGCAACGGGATGAACGCAAAAATGAGCTTACACCGCCCTACCCCACATTGCCTGCATTGATTGCTAGAATTCAGTGTCTTGTATTGTAATCACTTGTTCTTTAAAATAAAAACAATATGGCTCATTTTTAACTGTCATAAAGCAATGAACTAGTTCTCGATTCGACGATATACTTTTGACTAGAATAGAATCACATTTAGTGCCAAAAAATTATGAGTGTCTTTGGTGTGTTTTGTATGCCAATGCTCCATCATTTATGAGCCGATTTTATATATTTTGACAGGTATACTTGCTACGAATTGGTTCCATCATCAAAATCAGCTCAGTAGTTTTGTTGAGGTTGGTTTTTGAAGATGATCAATTATTGTTTTATATTATTTATTTTAAAAAGGGAGGCTTATGCCCAGCAGTGGGTTATGGAAGGCTGATGATGATGATGATGATTATTATTTATTTATATATACTTACTTTATTTATAAATTACTAACATTAAAGTGATTTGAGTGTGACTATTTTCATTTTATAGCCATGGGCTAGGGCCAGAACAAAAACTTTGGGAACCACTGCCCTAGAAACAGCTTTTGCGTGAGTGACCGCACGTGATTATATTTTTCTTTGTTTTTCTAATACCTTGGTTGTTTTGGTAGTCGAATACCTAGTCAACTAAACATAATTCGTATCGATTTGACTTCTCCAAACTGTGAGTCAGGTGGGCTGTTAAAGGCTTTGCAATCAAAATTCATTCAATCATTCATAAATATCAAAATCAAAACGTTTATTCAGAAAATAGGCCTTTGCAGGCACTTTTTTACGTCATATAATATTTAAAATTATCTCATTAGATATATGTATTCATTAATTATTCAAAAGCTACAGACTACTAGCGTTTCGGAACCGACCACTGCAGAGAAGAAACGCCGAAAGAAACTCTTATCAACAGTTTTGGTCGCCTTCTCGCCTGAAGGGCTTTATATGATTACGAATATTTATTCCTTATTGTCTTTTTCTTTTTTTTCTTTCTTTTTTCTGTTTTCATGTTACAATTTCAATATACATAGATTTTTTTATACTATTATATTTTATACTATTATATTATATATTCTACCAACATTACATACATTACAGTCTCTCCATTTACCACGCAAGCCTGTGACATGCATGGTCCTGGGTTTGATCCGAGGGCAGGTCATAACGGAAAATGATATTTTTCAAATTGACCTGGGTCTAGGATGTTTATCTGTATAAGTATCTATTACAAAAAAAATATTTGAATAAATGATAAATATTTATTGCAATCTTTAATTGAATAAATGATAAATATTTATTGCATAAATGTAGTATACAGATAAATAAATAAATATATACGGACAAATCACACAGATTGAGCTAGCCCCAAAGTAAGTTCTTATGTAAGACTTGTGTTATGGGATACTAACTCAACGATACTATATTTCATAACAAATACATATATAAATAAACATCCAAGACCCAGGTCAATCTGAAAAAGATCATTTTTCATCTTGACCTGAGCGGGGATCGAACCCGGGACCATCCGTGTCACAGACCGGCGTGTTGACCGCTGCGCCACGGAGTTGCGGCTACTGGCAACACCGGAAGTCGCGGAGCGGGACAGCGGATATACGACGCACAACGACTCACCGGATCCCGACACGGCACGACTTAATTTTTTTGTATCCATCAAAGCGCCTTCTTCTTTATACAGCCCAAACACAGAACCTGCAGTAGCTGCTAGAACAGATGGATGATTCACACATTAGGCATATGTCACATGCAACAGACAATATAGTCACGTATGTAGTATCGTTGAGTTAGTATCCTATGACACCAGTTTACAACTTACTGTGAGGCAAAGTTATGCCTGTCTGATGACCTTATGTTGCTCCTAAACCACAGAAAACTGTGACAATAGAACTTATACCTTTCTTAGTCCTTTGAGCAGCAGTCTATTTACCACTGCGCCTCAAAGGCCGCTGAATTTAATTTTATATTTTAAATTAAACTTTACGGGTGATCCAGCCCGTCGATTTGAACAACTTTTCCTATGGGGCAAATTCTGTGAACTCAAATAATTTTTCGTAATTTTCTAAATGTTGCCGGCCAAGGACTTTTGTAAGAAGATTTCATCGTCAATAGTCCTTACAGAAAGTTGTTGTAGCAAGCGCTGGATATCTAAACAAATTTTCCATTTGGACCATTCTCTTGGTTCCCGCCATGTTCACGTTCCAAGTCATCCCGTGGATGTCGTAAAAGGTGACTTTGGAAACAAGCTAAACAAAGCTTATTAACATCAAAGAGACCTCTCCAACCCGTCTAGCCAGCGTGGAGAGTGTAGGCCAAATCCTCTGACTACTCAGGCTAGTACTTGGCTCTGGTAGTACAGAGAGGGTAGTGCTCCTGCAGTGGAGACTAGAAAGACCTGATGATGATGATGATGACCATTCTCTTGAACTCTTTATATCACACAACTACGCAGCTACTACCGTTTTTTCATCCAAATATGCTCTCTCCATCTCTGTCTAATACTCCACCAACAAGAATACAGGTCTTAAATCATAAATAGACAGCTCATTATGCCAAGATAATCGCAAAAAAGCTAACCTTCACAGCAAACTTCAACAATGTACCAACCAGCAATCTCCGTCATGATTCGTGATGTCGTGTCGTCGCCGTGTAGTCCCCGGCAGAGTAGAATAGGACCACTCCACTGGATTGAATTCCATCGTACGCAGGTCCTCTCCGCGGACTGCCATTATTATTCAAGAATGGTACGTGAGGCAATTGAAATTAAAAAGCACCCAAATAATTTCAATCGTGAGGACGGCCTTAAGTTGTCACCAGCGTGGAATTCAGTGGTTGCTAAAACACGACTTATGTTTTGTGAACGGTCGGTTAAGGCATCGGTTGCCATTAACATACGTAAGAAGGACACTGTTAGTGTGGTGTGTGACGGTAGTTGGAAAACTAGGAATATGCCGGTGGATGAAGATGTCATCGCGCCGACGGGGCACTAACACCGCTGCAACAGTCATCCAGTGACCACGGTCGGTGTAACCCGGCCGAAACGTCTGGAGAAAAACGGTATGTTTTCGCGTTAATTCCGGACATTGCATTTAATTAATACCACTCCAAGTCTTCCTGTGGATGTCGTAGAAGGCGACTTAGGAAACACAAGCTAAACAAAGCTTATAAACAGCAAAGAGACTTCTCCAACCCGTCTGGCCTGCGCGGTATATGCCAAATCCTCTCACAGCTCTTGCTATATGGCTATGGTAGTACAGAGAGGGTCGTGCTCCTGTAGTGGAGACTAAAAAGACCTGATGATGAATCTCAAATAAGTTAACCTTCGCAGCAATCAAATTTCAACAATGTACCAACCAACGATCTCAGTACGTCATGATTCCCATCAAAAGGTGCATAACTCCGAAACAAAAACAATTTCATTCACGGTCACAACTTGGCTGGCAGATCTCCAAGCCATTTCGAATTAATACGAATTAACGACCGCGCCACACTAGGCTACAACACGTTGTATGTAGGCCATACAATCCTCTAAATATTAGTAAATAAACGGTGCTTTTTACGCCTCTATTTTATCAGCAGCATTGCAGCTGTCACTGTAACAGCCTCCGTGATCAAGTGGTTAAGGCGACTGCCTTGTTGACCCGGGGGTCGTGGGTTCGATCTCCACGGGAAGCATACTTTGTTAAGTTGTTTCCAGTTTGTTCACACTCGCACCTTACAGTTTACAAAGAATGTCATTGACGTATCCATATATAACCGTTTAGCAGATAAAGGGGGGGGGGGGGGACACTTACCTCTAACAACGCACTTTAAAACCAAATATTTCAGAAACGGATTTTACTTGTATGGAAGATACTCTAAAAAAATTTTTTTTCAAGATTTTTTTCTACCACTTTTTTGGCAGATGAATATACATACCCATACGAAAATACAGCTTTCTAGTACTAATAGTCTCTGAGCAAAACCGCGGACAGACAGACAGACATGGCGAAACTATAAGGGTTCCTAGTTTACTACGGAACCCTAAAAAGGAAAGATTTGTTAAACAGGAAGAAGGCAGTAATACGTTGTTGCTTTGACAGAAACGAAAAGATTGACCAAATACAATATTAGGTTTTTTTTAATCTACTACGCCTACAAGCTCTTAAATTTTGTTCAAGGTTGCAAGCCAACTTTTTGGCTAGTGGGAAGGTTGGCTCATCATTTTACCTAGTGATATTTTCTTAAATCGTTGGCTCAAACAGGAAAAAAAACAGGGACTGGAAATTATGAAAGGTGAAGCTTTATAATGATTCTGAAGTTTACACTCATTACTTTGATTTATACATATATCATCATCGTCATCATCATCATCAGGTCTTTCTAGTCTCCACTGCAGGAGCACAACCCTCTCTGTACTACCAGAGCCATATATTAGCTTGAATAGTCAGAGGATTTGGCCTACACTCTCTACGCTGGCCAGACAAGTTAGAGAGTTCTCTTTAAGGTTTAAAAGCTTTGTTTAGCTTGTGTTTCCTTAGTCGTCTTTTACGACATCCATGGGAGCTTTTCTTTATTAAAATCCTTTTTTAATTTGCTCAGTAAGAAGTAACTTCGAAGTCTTTAAAAAATCCAGTTCAACTAAAAGTACGTGTGAAGAGGCACTTAAGCCGTGTCGAACTGAAGATTTAATACGTTTGGGTGAGGCGTTAATCTTTTTGTTTGGTGTTATAGCAATCGCCGCGATTTTTCTAAGCCACTTACAGTTAACTTGTAGTCTATCGACGGTGACTGTATTACTCTTTGGTGTATCGTCCATCATCATTAGTGATGAACTTTCGCTCACTTCTGAAATATTTTTGAAGGTTTAAATTAGTGAATAATATTCAACTCGTTTGAATATCTAACTCTGAAATCATTGAAGAATAGCTAAAAGTATGACTAAAATAGTTAAAAATACTATTTGTTACTTATTTGGTGAAAAAAGAAGAACTATTAATGTGTAAAGCTAGATTTTTCCAAAAAAGTTTCTTTAGAGTCAAAACAATTAAATTAAAACTTATTTTGCCAAAAACCTGAGTTGGCTACTTACACACAAAAAAAAGCTTAAGAGCGTATCCTAGCAGTATGTTTTCCATACAAATGTATTCTTCTATTTCCTCGCTGAAAACTGCTTTTCGCATAAAGTCAAGTAGTCATCATTATTTCGTGTAGGTGACACGGTCAGTCGACCATGCACACCCTGGTGTCAGAGTTCTGCAGAACCGCCTCTCGGCCTCTGACGTGGTTCCTTTAACGACTACCAGATGGCAGCCGGGACCACCAGCTTAACGTGCCTTCGCACGGAATCATCTTTCTTATCAGACAATCAAGTGATTCATGCCTGCAATGTCCTAGCCAAACTGGAAACAACTTAACAAAGTATGCTTCCCGTGGGAATCGAACCCACGACCCCCGGGTCAACAAGGCAAACGCCTCAACCACTAGACCGCGGAGGCAGTATAATAGGTATGTGCTTATATACACGGCCTAACCATCATTGAAATCATGGCGCATATATAGGCTCCTTGTAAGTTTTCTGTGATATGTATGTGACGCGCTAGAACCAGGTTGGTAGGTACTACGGGTAGTACAGCTTCGTTTTTGTCCCCCTTTTGCTCTATCCTGGTACGAAGGCTACATTTAAGTATATATTGATGTTAAAATCAATGAAAAGCCGTATTGGCGTCCAAAGAAGTATTTTATTTGGTTTGCTTTGCTAATTATAATTTAACGACCACAGAACGAGCGGTGACCTTAGTTCCTATCTTGATCAGACGCAATGACGTGTGTATACTTCACCTGCTGTTTTTCTAATATAGCTTTTTAACCGACTGCAAAAAAAGGAGGAGGTTATCAATTCGTCGGAATCTTTTTTTTTATGTATGTTCCCCGATTTCACGAAGACGCCTTGACCGATTTAAGAAACTCTTTTTTTGTTCAATAGGTAATACTTTATTGATGGTCCCATTAAATTTTTATCGAAATGTGTCGAGTGCTGTATGATATAACACAAAAAAAACCAAAAAAAATTTTACGAGTATGCCGTTCGGTTTACTCTTATTTCCATTTTATTTTTATGCTTATTCAAACAAATTGATAGGGTTAAAGTCAAATAAATGATGATGAATGATGAAATCCCAGAATATTATACAATTCTCTCTAATAAAATTCTGTTAGCACGCCGACTGCTTACAATTTTTCCGCTGATTCACTAGCTCGTGGCAAATGGTATTAACTGGAGTGGTTCTATCAATGACTACGAATATAACTCCGATTACAATTATACAATCGATTACGTGAAATATTTCTCTTACAATTCCCAGAACGGTTTTTAATAATCCTGTAATAAAATTTGACGAGCTTCGTGGCGCAGCGGTCAACACGCCGGCCTGTGACACGGATGGTCCCGGGTTCGATCCCCGGTCAGGTCAAGATGAAAAATGATATTTTTAAAATTGACCTGGGTCTTGGATGTTTATCTATATATGTATTTGTTATAAAATATAGTATCGTTGAGCTAGTTACCCATAACACAAGTCTTATTTAAGAACTTACTTTGGGGCTAGCTCAATCTGTGTGATTTGTCCGTATATATTTATTTATTATCCTCCTCCTCGCGTCGTTATCCTCATTACTGAGGGTCGTGATTCCCTTTTTGTAAGGTGATCATCTTTCGGACAGTTGCGCGCCATTTGTTCCTCTCTTTGGCCGAATGAAGAGCGTCGTGTAGGTTGGTCTCCAGGGTTGTTCGGATCTGGTCTGTCCACCTTATTGGACTACGGCCTCTTGGTCTATTGCCATCAACCTTTCCGGTAACCATGAGTTGCTCGAGGTTATTCCCACCTTTTCTGGCGATGTGACCAAAGAAATCCAGCACTTTTTGCAGGCAGATAGAAGAGAGTCGGGTCTTTACTTTTAGTTGTAGCAGGATAGACGCATTTGTACGGAAGGCCGTCCATGGAATTTGAAGCATTTTCCTCCAGCACCACATCTCAAAAGCATCGATGCGGGCGCGGTCAGCTTTCTTTAGCGTCCAAGTCTCGGCTCCGTAGCTATAGCGTTTATATATTTATTTATTATAAACGCTGACTATTTACAATATTTCCTGCTGATTCACTCGCACGTGGCAAATGATATTAGTTCTATCAATGAAAACAAATATAACTTTGATTATAATAATAAGTACAATCGACAAAGTGAAAGATTTATCTTGCAAGTGCCAGAACAGTTCGCAATTAGTACGTAATAAAATAGTGTTGGCACGCAGTCTGTTTACAGTTTTTGCTGATTCACCCTGTGTTTACACTCGGCTTTGAAATTAGACGACGGCATTAGACGAGTATTATCGCTTCCTTCTTTTTTTTCATTTTTAGGGTTCCGTAGTAAACAAGGAACCCTTATAGTTTCGCCATGTCTGTCTGTCTGTCTGTCAGTCTGTCTGTCCGTCCGCGGTTTAACGCATAGATTATAAGTACTAGAAAGCTGTAATTTGGTATGGGTATGTATATTAATCATGGCAAAAAAGTGGTAGAATAAAAACTTGAAAAAAATTTTTTTTATGGTAGCTCCCATACAAGTAAAGTGGGGGAATACTTTTTTTCTCTATTTACCCATCGTGTGGGGTATCGTTAAATAGGTCTTTCAAAAATATTGTGAGGTTGAGAACACCATTATTCGATTTAGGGATCCGTTTCCGAAATATTAAATTAGTTAGAGGTACGAAAAATTTTGTTAGAGGTACGTGTCCCCCCCTCTATCTGCTAAACGGTTATATATGGATACGTGAAAAAAATTACAGCAGTAGTATATATACTGAAGTTGAAAGGAAAACTATCAGAGCTGAGTACTAAGTACAAACTAAAAAGTTATAGGCAACCAACTTATAAACTGTAAAATTTCATACTATTTTCATGGTTAGATGTTTTTGGTCGTTAAACGTGGTTAAACTGTAAAGTGCGAGTGTGAATAGTGTAAACTCAAAGTTGTCATTCGCAACTACGGAACCCTTCACTGCGCGTGGTCCGACACGCACTTGGCCGGTTTTTTTTTCTATTTTCTTTCAAAGATCTTTTCTTGTTTCATCCATCAGGCATACTGGAAGAATTGAAACATACCGTTTTGCTCCAGACGTTTTGGCCGGGTTGCACCGACCGTGGTCACTGGATGACTGATGCAGCGGTGTTGGTGCCCCGTGGCGCGATGACATCTTATGTTTTGCGTTAATTCCCGATATTGCATTTAATAATCATGCAACGCGACAGTTCTTCTTCTTCTTTTGTTTTATATTATGGCTTCCACCGAAATTTCAGTGATTCCGCCAATGTCCAGTATAAAGAGATACTAAGTATCAGTATAATTTTATTATAGAAGCGTGCTCCGAGACCCATAAATGAACGCTTAGTTTTCTGCAATCGCAAAGCTGGTGTAGCCAACTTATTTTTATTTATAAAAAATAAGTATCTAAGCCTAGATCGTTTATAAGTATGTATTCATGGATAAATCATCAATAATTATTCGACAATTATAGGTACAAAAGTCGTACGTAGACCTAAGTTTGCTGCTTTAAACTATTTGAACCCTACCGATTTTTTTGCAATAATTTTTTCTAATGAAAATTCTTTTATCTTCCTTTGATATTTGTGAATTTATTTCATCAAGTGGATCATATGCCTGTTTTCCTGCTTCGTTGTACAGTCACAGATAAACCATACAATTCAAAATCTAGGTCTCTAATCTAGGTTTATTATACTCTAGCTGTACCTTAACCTATGTGTATGCAAAATTTCATGATGATCGGTTCTGTAGATACGGCGTGAAAGTGTAACAAACAAAAATCGCATTTACAATATTAGTTAGGAAGTTAGGATTAGGACGAGCAGCTCTCGTCGGCTGCGCCCGGGCTATTATACCTTCAAACCTTCGTCACGAATCATTCTATCTATTGGTGTAAACCACATGAAAATCTGTGCAGTAGTTCTTGAGTTTATCGCGAACAGACAGACTTACGTTTAGGTGCAAAAGCAAATGTCCCGCATCGTTGTTCCTGCGGCGACACAGTCGACCAGTTCGGCCACCACGGACTCTCCTGTTCTAGGAGTGCGGGGCGCATAGCACGTCATGCTAGCCTTAACAACATCATCCACCGTGCTCTTGTCTCCATTCAGATGCCAGCCATTTTGGAACCAATTGGCTTGGCCCGGGGAGGATGGCAGGAGACCGGATGGTATGACACTGGTGCCTTGGAGATTGGGAAGGCCGCTGGTGTGGGATGTGGGACGCAACATGCGTCGACACTCTCGCGCATTCCCATCTCCACGGCACAAGTTGTAAGGCAGGCATGGCTGCAGCTACCGCAGAGTCCTTCAAACGGCGCAAATATATATGCCTGGGTGACGCATATATTTTTGAGCCGTTTGGAGTCGAGACACTGGGTCCGTGGGGTCCCTCAGCTCACAAACTATTCAAATTTGTGAGCAAAAGGCTGGTAGAGGTGCGGAATGACCAGAGGGCTGGTCAGTATCTTGCCCAAAGAATAAGCATTGCCATTCAACGTGGTAATGCTGCCAGTCTTCTGGGCACATTACCGCAGGGTAATGACCTGCGGGACATTTTTTATTTATAGCTAGGTTTTATTTATAAGTCATTTTATTTCTTAGGTTGGTTTGATTGTTCGTTTTAGTTCATTTTAGTTAGTTTTATAAATTGATTGGCTATAAAAAATAATACGTAGTGATAAAAAATCGCTAAAGAAATGAGTCAATTCTTTCTGTATTTATATTTTCACCAAGACATAACTATTCCGAGCATGCTTTCAAAAGTCTCGTGCGTTTTATCTATTAACAACAGCTGTTCGCGTAGTTTATGGTTATGTTGTTGAATATTTCGCGCGTTTTACGCATCGCCGTCAAGGCCCTTTCTGTGCGCCAGACATAGTCTACAAAAATGAACAACAACATAATAATATTCGAGTCTTATGTTATGAACTTAGTGGTTTAACTTAGTTATTAAATGAACAACTCTTCTTATGGGAAAAATGCTGGAAATTTGTTAAGTAGACTAAGACCAGCCACTAAGCCAGCTCCGTGGCGCAGCGGTCAACACGCCTGCCTGCGACACGGATGGTCCCGGGTTCGATTCCCGGTCAGGTCAAGATGGAAAACGATCTTTTTCAGATTGACCTGGGTCTTGGATGTTTATTTATATAAGTATCTATTATAAAATATAGTATCGTTGAGTTAGTATCCCATAACACAAGTCTCGAACTCGCTTTGGGGCTAGCTCAATCTGTGTGATTTGTCCGTATATATTTATTTATTTATTATTATTGTGTCGCAAAAGTCTTAAACTTGTTTTTTATGGCATAGGATGGCAAACGAGCAAGCAAGTCACCTGACCGTAAGTGATCACTGCTGCCCATGGACTATTAGCAAAACTAGGGGTGTGCCAAGAGCGTTGCCGGCCTTTTATTTTTTCCTCCCCAGTGGGGAGGGGGATGGGCCTCCGACTCTCTGACTCACCGAACGAAGCATAGAAGCTGTAAAGCTACTACTCAAACGTCGATTTTAAATCGATTAAGATAAGCCCTCAGTCTATTAAACGACTTCTAGACTGACCAGCAAAGTTTATCTTACGCTTGTAGCACACAGCCGATAATGCGAAACGGAAACGTTCCGGAACGATACATTACCAAAACCGCGAAACGCTGTCTAGTATGACGCCTGCAGCCGCGAATGCGAAACGGAAGCGTTCCGGAACGAAACATTGGCGAAACACTGTTATATGATTCCGTTTCGGTTTCGTTCCGTTCGTTCTGTAAGACGCACTTAACAAATTCGTAGTAAACATCGTTTCGCGGTTTCGCTAATGTTTCATTATGGAACGCTTCCGTTTCGCATACGAGGCTGTTTGCTACAGGCGTTAGGGCGGTAGTTTCTCTGCAGGTAGAACAATAGGACCTACGTGTTGGAGGATAAAGACTTGCAAAACGCAGACGGTACTTTCAACACATAACTTTTTAAATTTTAAATCTTTTGGAACAATTTTGCACAAAACGGTAGCAAGCACGGAATACTAACAACCATGTAATTTCCTCAGTTTTATTCAATTTGATTCCACAACGCAAAGCGTACACAATAAAAAACCTTATAAAACTTTGCGCAGAACTTTAATCCAGGGAACATCTGCGTAGCAAAAGTCGACAATGTATTTTGGATTCTAACTACATTGTCTTAAGTTGAAATTGCTTTGGTAAGGAGCTCTGGAATTCCCATTTGCAAGAAGGTTGTTTTTAGAGGTTTTTGTATCAATATTTGGGATTGTCTTAACATTTTTCATTGCATTGAAGTTGAATTGCTTGCGGGCTGCAGTGAAATACGTTGAAATTACGGCTTTTGAGAATTTCCGAGGATTTCCGAAGCAAATTCACTTCCATGAAATTCACATCACTCAGAAAAAAAAAACGTAAAAAACTAATTTTATATACTTTGCTTATCCTCTTACGCAGATCGTCAAAATCGAGATATATCTTAGATCGAGGAAATATGCGATAATCTGACAAATCACATACGCGATGCTGCAAGCAACTTATTACTTTTTGTAATGTTGTTTTCTATCTACACCCCCACCAATGTGGAGGTGGTATATAGAGCTCGGCTTTGTCTACTTAGGCTCAAAGTCATAATGAGAATGTATACTGGGTATGTGAAAATCAGCGAAAATAAATCAGACTAAAATTAAGTTGCTTTTATGTTGATATGAGATTAGAACTATCGATCTCAAGCTTATAAGTCTCAAATCTAACAATCAAAGCCATTGTGTT
Organism: Rhodophaea formosa; assembly: GCA_963082605.1. NCBI lineage: Eukaryota > Metazoa > Arthropoda > Insecta > Lepidoptera > Pyralidae > Rhodophaea > Rhodophaea formosa. Next base: position 12,182,935 of record OY720228.1, on the reverse strand, counting down.
GGCTTTGGCTGTTAGATTTGAGATGACGGAATCAGCTCTAAAATTCGATATTTGGGATAGGCGTAATATTATCGAAGGTAAAGCCTCTCATTCTCGCGAATTGTGTATCCAGTTACTAGAATTGATCGAACGTGTAACCCGTGCGCGTAACGCGTGCACACAGGCACTATAAGCATATACGAGTATTAGGTCCTTACCTATGAAATTGACGTTTTCTATGGAGAATCTCGAGCAAAGTGAATTTTTCATACTAACGTTTTTATTATTATTTCTGGTTTGATAAATTCAACAAAAATGAAATTTTGCATGTAAGTAGTTACGTTACAATTTAGACATTCTAAAATTTACAAAAAGATAAAAATATAATGGAAATACGGCTACATATTTTATTAAAATGGACAAACCTGAAACGAGTTCATTTCATGAATATTTTCTATTAATGAAATACACAAGAACAAAAAAAAATATGCATGCAGAATGTTAATAATATAGTCTACTTAAAAGTTTAAATAAATAAAAATGTGTTTACCTTAAAATTATTGTTCTTAAGAACAAAATGGCAAGCGGAAAAAAAAGCCAATTTCATAGGTAAGGACCCAATATATGCACTGACGTTTTTACGCCTGATACGTGATGGTTTCTAGTGATTAACCCTACACGACTTGTCATAGGGAACTGAATTATAAAACTACTGACTAGATACTCATCATCATCATCAGGTCTTTTTTAGTCTCCACTGCAGAAGTACAACCCTCTCTGTACTACCAGAGCCATACTTATAATAAGCCAGAGCAGTCAGATAATTTGACTTACACTCTCCACGCTGGCTAGACGGGTTGGAGATCTCTTTGATATTTATATAGATTTGTTTAGCTTGTGTTCCCTATAAGTTGCCTTCGACGACATCCACAGAAAGGCTTGGAGTGGTCCTATTCTACTCTACTGGGAACCACACAGCTGACTAGATATTCATAAGATTCTAATCAGATTACAAGAATTTAATTTGGAATTCAGATGCATCCTCGCCGCGCTCCAAATGCAGAAACGTGCAAATTCACGTTCTAAATTTGCAGCTTCAATTTCCACGAAATTGCTTTGTTGAATAAGATTTTGATGGAGAATACTAAATATTCTGACTAATAATGTCAACTAGCAAATTTCCCGCGACCGCGTCTAGAACCAAAAAATTAAAATTAAAACGTTTATTCATAAAATAGACCTTTGCAGGCACTTTTTCACGTCAAATCATATTAAAAGTTATTTTATTAGATATTATGTATTTAGTTAATTGTTCAAAAGCTACAGACTGCTTGCGTTTCGGAACCGACCACTGCAGAGAAGAAACGCCGAAAGAAACTCGTATCAACAGTTTTGGTCGCCTACTCGCCGGAAGGGCTTTATATGATTACGTATATTTTATTTTTTCTTTTATCTATTTTTTTCGTTTTCATGTTACTATTTCAATGTACATAGATTTATTATTTTTGGAACATGTTTATGTTAACGATCGAGTGTGCAATGATAATAAACAACATAGGATACATAGAGTAGTCGCAAAGAGGCCGAGGAGACCAGTCCCCCCGACAGTATGATCACGAGTTGACCTATGGATCAGCCATCGCTGAGCTCAACCAGATATAAAACTTTACTAGGTAGTGATATTATTGTAGGTGGTTACTTAGGTGGAAATTTACATCCACTTATGTACGTTATTTGGCGAGTTCGCCAGCCCGAAAATGTCAGTGTTTCATCTATATAAGCTGATTTTGAACCTATGAGCCATATTTAATCTCGGAATCAGAATCCTTAAGGGAATACAGAATTGTAAGAAAAAAGATGAAAAACCGAAATTAAACTTCGACTTAAGACTTCCCATAGAAGTCCGCCCAGCCGATCGGTGACTTTATGTGGAAAGTCTAATAGTTTTTTCGTTTTATACCTTTTGTTTTGAAATTCTGTATTCCATTAGAATTCTGATTCAGAGATTTCAATATAGCTTATAGGTTCAAAATCAGACTGTATATAATAAAAGGCAAACCTAACTCACTGACTTTATCAACGCAAAGCCGAAACTATAGTGCCTAGAAACTGGAAATGTGGTACTCCTGTATCAAATTTCTTTCATGATGCAAGTGAGCATTAAGAAAGGATTTTCAGAAATTCAACCCCTGAGGGAACGAAAACGGGGGCGAAAATTAAAATATTTTAATGTAAAGTGTTTGTTACTTAAGAGTCGCCTGGAAGCGCATGTCTCCATACAAACGAAAAATGGGAATTATGGCAATATTTGATAAATTTGGAGTAAAATTAAGCATTTAATCAATTAATCTCTTTATTATCTACATACGTTCCTATACAGTTTGGTTAAAATACCAATGGTTTGAGAATTACAAGCCTTTTCAAATTTGTATGGAAATCTTGAAAGGCTTATAATACTCAAACATTGGATAATTTAACCAAACTGTATAGGAACGTACGTAGATAATAAAGAGAATAATTGATTAAATGCTTAATTTTAATTATAGTGAGATTAATTGACTGGATGCTTAATTTTGCCCTCAAATTATCAAATATTGTCACAATTCCCTTTTTCCGTTTGTATGGAGACATGAGCTTCCAGGCGACTCTTAAGATGAATATTTTGATCGTAGGATAAATGCTTATTTTGCCGTTTCCCCTTAGATCATTGACCAACAGACTTCAGACGCCGGCTGTTTCAGTAAACGGCGACCTAGTTGTGAACTTAATTGGAGGGCTGCCTGTTAGCGAACTATTTTTATTGCACAGCCTGAAAATTTAATTCAGTTCCGCCAAGTCACGTTTTCAACCTGGAAGGGGAGATTCTTAACTTAGCTTTACTTGGCCAAATAGTATCCTGTATTTATTCATGCATCTAAGTATATGCCGTGTGGAATAGGACCACTCCAAGTCTTCTAGTGGATGTCGTAAAAGGCGACTTAGGGAACACAAGCTAAACAAAGCTTATAAACATCAAAGAGTCCAATCCATCTGGCCAGCGTGGAGAGTGGAGGCCTATTCCTCTGACAGCTCTGGCTCTTATTTTTCTCTGTTAGTACAAAGATGGTCGTGCTCCTGCAGTGGAGACTATGAAGATGATGATGAAGAAAGCTTCTAAATCTTTAAAATAGCTCAGAATATCTTTCCCTAAAAATATCATATCATTTAATTACATTAGCTTGAAACACCATCGACCAGTATTCACATTACACGATCCGTTGAACAGCGTTTCCCGTTTCCCAAATTCCCGAAAATATAATCCAGGAACAGTTGGGAGCGACGGTCCGGGTGTAATTAATTATCAGGGCCCTCCCCCCGCACCCTCCTGCCTAGAGGGGGTGCAGACTTGCGGATTTTTAAGATATGTGTGTGAGGTTTATTTCATGAATGTTTATTTGATTAATGCTTTAATGCTTTCATGCTGGTCTGGGACCAGCCACCAGGACCAGGTCTTGACCTGACCGGGGATCGAATCCGGGACCATCCGTGACGCAGGCCGGCGTGTTGACCGCTGCGCCACGGAGGTATTAAATCTACTTGTAGATTTTGATTTAAAATGCTTAGATCAGAAATGCTAAATAAGATTAAATTGAAAAAATCTGATCATCATTTCAGCCGCAGGAAGTCCACTGATGGACATACGCCTCCCTCAAGGATTTCCAGTACGACTGGTTGTAAGCGGCCTGCATCAAGCGCCTTCCTGCGTTATTAGGTCGTCCAACCACCTGGTCGGTCCAACACTGTGCTTGCCAGTACGTGGTTGCCATTCCAGAAACTTTCTGCCCCATCGGTTCTTCGCACTTAGTGCCCCGCCCACTGCCACTTCAAAGAGCTTATCCGCTGAGCTATGTCAGTGACCTTTATTTTATTATTTTCTCCTCGTTTCTAAATCAATCTTGCAGAGAAACACCGAGGCCCTATCCATAGCTCTTTGAGCGACCTTGAGCTTTTCTATGCGGCCCATAGTAAGGGACCACGTTTCGGACCCGTAAGTCATCACTGGTAACACACATTGGTCGAAGACTTTCGACTTTAGGCATCAGCATGAAAAAAATCTAAATTAATACTACCCTAGTAAATTACATGTAATAAGTATTTTTGGTTTGTAGTTAAAAGAATAAAAGGACGGATGGCTCGCTGATCTATGCCTGTTAACGAATCAAAACTAAAGTCCCCATGGAACACACCCCTTAATAATTGACTTCGCACTCCACCAAGTCCACCCTATTACTTCATAGCCTCATAGACTTCCAGTACTATGTATAACATACATCACAACTAATATTATAAATGCAAAAGCTAGTTTATTTGTTTGTTTGTTACACTTTCACGCCCTATCTACTGAACTGTTCATCATAAAATTTTGCATACACGTTGACTGGAGTACGGAGAAGGACATCATCATCATCATCATTTCGAGCAGGTGACACGGAAAGTCGACCATGCACACCTTGATGTCAGAGTTGATTGAAACCGCCTCTCGGCCTCTGACGTGGTTCCTTTTAACGACTACCAGATGGCAGCCGGGACCACCGGCTTAACGTGCCTTCCGAAGCAAGGAATCATCTTTCTTATTAGACAATCAGGTGATTCATGCCTGCAAAGTCCTAACCAGACTAGAAACAACTTAAGAAAGTATGCTTCCGTGGGAATCGAACCCACGACCCCCGGGTCAGTAAAGCAAACGCCTTAACCACTAAACCACAGAGGCAGTCAGAGGAAAAGGTCAAACGCTACCTTTCATCCCATATCAATATAGCATCGTTTAGTCAGTATTCCATAACATACCTTCGAAACTTATTTTATGGTTAGCTTCACCTGGGCATGTGGTCTCAACGCCTTAATCGTACGATTTGTTCTCAGAGACTCGCATAGATGGCGCAACTCAAAACTACACAACATTGTATCTACCATATTATGAGAATATAAAAACATGATTCACAAAATATATCTTATTAAAAATCAAAACAATATTTTAGGCATAATATTTTAGAATGACACCGTATATTTAATAAGTTAAAGGTTAACGTAGATTACCGCCATCTAGTATCGAGTAGCAAGCAACTCTCCTGCACCATACATTCGCCTGCTTTTCGCAATATTTTTGTATGAGGTGGGCAGTCTATTACGTTAGTATTATATTGTCTTTGACCTGGGTGATTTGTCCGTGTATATTTATTTATTTTATTCATAGGTTTTATGTTATTTTATGTTATTATTGTTATTTTTAGCATTAAATTATTCTTTTTCAATTTTATTTAGTTTAAGTTTAAGTAGGTTGTAATTTAAACTTGTTTCGAAGAATACATTTGTATGTTAATATCTTCTTAAAAATTAAATAAACTCGAAAATTTATTTTATTTAAATCTCGAACATACTTTGGGGCTTGCTCAATCTCTGTAATTTGTCTACATTATATTTTTTATAATTGTAGTATGTACTCAATGAATATTTTGTAACAGTGATTTATCACAGAATATTCTAATGAGAACGTGTCACAGTGATTTTATACTAATTCATGATTTATTTACTACGTGATGAATAGACTCATGAGTGGCAGTTTATCATGTTAAGATATTTACTGTGTCATTTATTATAAAGACAAATTATACGAAGGAATATATTATTTTGTTATAATTTGGCGTGCTTCCGTGGCGCAGCATATTATACAAGATGTTAAGGTAAAGGCCGTTATCTTTCACATAATCATCAACTTTTCCTTTGAGACTTACCGATTAACTTTTGTATGAAAATCGAGTTTTTTTTCGAGTTTCCAGCATTGTTATCGTAAGAAAAGTTGTTTATTTTTACGGGCTGCTTTAATCGTTTGAAGCTGTAATAATTGGAACCAAAAAATTTATTTCTTTTAAGTTCGTTTCTTTCTTTTAAACTTTATGTTAAGATTATATCAATGAAACTAAATTTTATTCTTTTACTCCTAAACCAGATCAAACTGAACCAATCTAATTCAGTACTTCGCTAGTAATTACTTGTAGTATTTTTTAGTTTTGCTATCTCAATTTCATCATTTTAAGTTAAGAGAACTTCTATCTTTAATATGCTACAAGTATTAGCTAAGTACTGGATTAGATTTTTAATTTGATCTGGCTTAGAAGTAAAATAATAAAATGTATTTTCGTTGATCTTAACCTCTTAACATAATTATATTGCGCTAGCAATTTCCCCTCAAGGTATACAGCAATGTACACCTTGAGGAATAATTCCTCTCAGCTAAAACAATTTAGTCTAGTCCGTCTTCCACAATAATTACTGACTTTTAGCGGAAAACGCTTACTTTCCTTGCCTAGCTGCTTTTAGTCAGGAAAATAATTGGTCACTTAACTTCCGGTTAGAACATTGGACTGTACCTCAATATCAAAATTTAAGAGCAACGCTCTTGTCGGTAGAGCTCTCTCCATCTTTTTCTGTCCTCCCCCAGCCTTTTGACGTACTGGTACGACACCATTTTTAGGGTTCCGTAGTAAACTAGGAACCCTTATAGTTTCGCCATGTCTGTCTGTCTGTCTGTCCGTCCGCGGTTTTACTCAGAGACTATAAGTACTAGAAAGCTGAAATTTGGTATGGGTATGTATATTAATCATGTCAAAAAAGTGGTAGAAGAAAATCTTGAAAAAATTTTTTTAGTGTATCTCCCATACAAGTAAAGAGAGAGAAATATTTTTTTTCTATACTAACCCATCGTGTTGGGTATTGTTAGGTAGGTCTTTAAAAAATATTGTGAGGTTGAGAACACTATTTTTCGATTTAGGGATCCGTTTCCGAAATATTTGGTTTTAAAGTGCAAATTTTTGTTAGAGGTAAGTGTCCCCCCCCCCCTCTATCTACTAAACGGTTATATATGGATACGTGAAAAAAAAATACAGCAGTAGTATATATACTGAAGTTGAGAGGAAAACTATCAGAGCTGAGTACTAAATTCAAACTAAAAAGTTATAGGCAACCAACTTATAAAATATACTCGAAAATGTTAAATTTCATACATTTTCATTGTTACATGTTTTTGGTCGTTAAACTGTGAGGTGCGAGTGTAAACAGTGTGAAATCAAAGTTCTCATTCGCAACTACGGAACCCTATACTGCGCGTGGCCTGACACGCACTTGGCCGGTTTTTTTACTTTTTCTTTTATTTGTTTGAAATAACTATGTCTGGGTCTTCCCCTATACCTTCCACCTTCTATTTTGGCTTCCATGATTGTTTTTATAAACTGGTCGTGTCGTAACAAGCAACGAAAAAAATCAATACACATTCCCACAGCTTATGGACTACATTTTAACATTGTTATTTACCTATAAAAATACTATAAAGTCGTAAAATCGAGGACTACAAGTGTCAGAGCGGCGAGCTATAGCGGCAGGCCGTAAAATACGAATGAAAAACCGATACGCCGCCAGATGATATCGGAGGAATAAAACAACTAAGGAAAGTACAGAAATCACTCACCGATGTTTTCCCAGCGTGCTATGACTTGGAGTTTTAAGAGGATCGACTACCAGTAAATTTTCATACAAAAAGCGAAAACTCTTCCACCCCCCTAAACCTTTACGATTTAGACAGGTACTCGAACTTCTTAAGAGTCGCCTGGACGCGAATGTCTCCATACAAACGGAAAAAGGGAATTGTGGCAGTATTTGATAATTTTAGGGCAAAATTAAGCATCCATTCAATTAATCTCGTTATAATCTACGTACGTTCCTATACAGTTTGGTTAAATTATCAAATGTTTGAGAATTATACGCCTCTCAAGATTTCCATAAAAATTTGAAAAGGCTTGTAATTCTCAAACCATTGGTATTTTAACCAAGCTGTATAGGAACGTACGTAGATTATAATGAGATTAATTGATTAAATGCTTAATTTCACTCCAAAATTATCAAATATTGTCACAATTCCCTTTTTCCGTTTGTATGGAGACATGCGCTTCCAGGCGACTCTTAAGGCACAAAAACATTATGACGAGCCGCATCGCTAAAATCTGCACGCGCTTCAATCCGCTGAAGCGCTCATGTGTATTTTTTATATAAATATAAATATAAATATATACGGACAAATCACACAGATTGAGCTAGCCCCAAAGTAAGTTCTTATGTAAGACTTGTGTTATGGGATACTTACTCAACGATACTATATTTTATAAAAAATACTTATATAGATAAACATCCAAGCCCCGGTCAATCTGAAAAAGATCGTTCTCCATCTTGACCTGACCGGGTTCACCCGGGACCATCCATGTCGCAGGCAGGCGTGATGACCGCTGCGCCACGGAGCTCGTCAATGAAATGAAAATATGCTGGTCGGCACCTCCTCTGGTGTTATAGATGTCCATGGGCAACGGTGACAACTTCCCATCAGGTGGCTCATCTGCTCATTTGCCGTCAAGCAAACATAAAAAAACACTCGAATTTTATTTATATTGCATTAGCAGCCCTACCCGGCTGCGCGCGGGCATGTTTTATACCTTAAAACCTTCCTCGTGAATCACTCTATCTATTGGTGAAAACCGTATGAAAATCTGTGGAGTAGTTTTTGAGTTTATCGCGAACAGACAGACAGACAGACGCGGCGGAGGACTTTGTTTTATAATATGTAGTGATTGCCGTGTAGTTCCTGGCAGAGAAGAATAAGACCACTCCAAGTTTACTCGTGGATGTCAAAGAAGGCGAGGGAACACGAGCTAAACAAAGCTTTTAACATCAAAGAGACTTCTCCAACCCGTCTGGACACTGTAGAGTGAAAGCTCAGTGCTCTCAGTCGAGCTCCGTGGCGCAGCGGTCAACACGCTAGCCTGCGACACGGGGGTCCCGGGTTCGATCCCGGTCAGGTCAAGATGGAAAAAGATCTTTTTCATATTGACCTGGGTCTTGGATGTTTATATATATAAGTATATATTATAAAATATAGTATCGTTGAGTTAGTATCCTGCGACACAAGTTCACAACTTACTGTGGGGCTAGCTCAATTTGTGTGATATGTGCCTATATATATATATTTATTTATTTAAAGCCAAATCCTCCGACTGCTCTGGCTAATAAGCTAAAATAGAAAAGAGAGAGTCGTGCTCCTGCAGTGGAGACAAAAAAGATCTAGATGATTTGAAAAATAATATTGGTATAATTCTTATTTAAGTATTCTTAGTCAGCGGTGCTGCCAATAGATCCAGTGTTTTTCTTTTCCATTTTCCGTTTTCGTTCATGAGTTAATGTTTGTATCCTCATTAGTTTGTAAACCAAGGAAACTGGTACTCCCAATATTGTAGCCACAATGTACAAGTAGGTCAGCATAATCCGGGAGGATTGCGATGCGAATCCAAATGATAATACGAATAAATAATTTTTGCATTTGCGAAACGGAACGTGTTTATTTCAGATTGCATTTGATTTCACACATCGTGACAAACAATTTATTATCAACAGGCCTTTTGTAGTCTCCAGTGCAGGAGCACGATCCTCTCTGTACTACCAGAGCCATAAATTATCCAGAACATTCAGAGGATTTAGCCTACGCTCTCCACGCTGGCCAGACGGGTTGGAGAGGTCTCTTTTGATATCTAGCTTTGTATAGTATGCGTTTCCTATTTTGCCTTCTACGACATCCACGAGAAGACTTGGAGTGGTCCTATTCTACTCTGCCGGGAACCACACGGCTTACTGGGAACCACACGGCTGTCCGTATATATTTATTTATTTATAGTGGGAATCACACGACATCGCTTTAGTAGCACACATTGTAACAAACAATTTATTTAGTGTGGAAAAACTTTTGTCAGCTTTGTCCGAATGACCAGTTGCGTTCAAAATGGTCGTGCTCCTGCAGTGGAGACTATAAAGACCTGATGATGAGGATGTTGTAATTATTCTAAATATTTTACTATTTTAGTTTTGTCACGACCACTGACCATTTCCATACTGGTCTGGGAGTAAAGAAAAAACATAGATGCACTAGCTGCTTCTCTTCCCACGCAGATCGTAAAAGCCGATGTAGGGAATGGGCTGAAATCTACAGAATCATGGCACTAGGCGATGTGGCTAGCAACCCATCACTATTTTGATTCCGTTTTCCATCTACCCGCCCAGGCCCACCATCATTCTAAACGTGGCTTTAGGTCATAGAGACCTGGGCTCTGTCTACCCTGCGAGGGAAAAAGACGTAACAATATGTATGTATGTATTAATTTTGTTGAGTCTATGGCAAATACTCGATATAATCACTTAGCAATAAGGGTACAAGTACCCTGTCACAGGTATTGCGTGTCTGGCCTCACTGCTAAATAATCGGGTTTGTTGACAAATAATATGATGAACAACATTTTACCATAGCATTTTTTACCTTTGTGCTTTGTGTTTAGTACATTTTTTTTTAATTTGAGATTACAGAGTGGAAAAAAATACAAGCCTTTTTCGAATAATTATTAAAAAACACAACTGCTTTAGTAAAATAATTATAGCTGTGTCTCCAATACCTATTAAGGACTATTGAGTACACAATACGAACCTATATATTTCCATTATTCAGGGTTACATACTCAAAGGGTAGAGAACCTAATATTACGGGACCCTATTACTAAACTTCCGATGTCCGTCCGTCTATCCAACCGTCTATTTTATGTGACATGTTTAATTTTTTTTGATAGATTTGACATTTTGTTATTATTTTATAAACTCAATCTCATTTGACCTTTGAATTTTTTTTTTGACTAATTTTGTAATATTTGTCAAACTTTTAATATATACCTATTTCTTTTATATTTGCATGCCGCTTTTGGTGAAATATGCTGCACTAAATGTGTTTTAACTTAACATCATGTACTACCATATTTTAAACAAATAAATAAATGATTATTATGAATATCACAAGGCCGGTTTTAATATGTATTATTTGTGATACTTGAATAAATATTTTTTCATTTCATATTTATCACTTTGCGATACCAGTTCCCTGTCTCAGTATCGCGTGACCGGCCTCACTACTAAATAACAGGATTTGTTACACCGTGTCATATTTACTTTGTACGGCTTCTAACTTAAATGGCTGCTTTGCATAGTATTTGAACTTGGATTTTACTTATTTCTGCGGTTTTCGCTAACTTATGACCATTTTACTATGGTGTTGATGAGCGGTAGACTGTAAGGAGGGGTGGTATGTGTAGATGAAAGTAACACGTATATTCGTAAGAAAATATAGGTCGGGGAGAAAGTAATTTCGTATTTTGTATGAAGATTTTATCCGTACATACAAAAGAGGTGTAACTTTGACATTAAAATTCCTCAGAGACAAAACGCTTAAACCAACTTTGTGCTATTGTGACTGGGACTGCGGTATGTTCATAAATACCAAAATACACTTTTTGCGTATTTTGCATGATTTCTTAATTTAGTAATTAAAATTTTAAAATATTATTTCTTTTCGTTTATCTGATACATTTTTAATAAACAAACGGTTAAAAAATTAAGGGAAAATATTTTGTACATTTCTATATCATTCTTGAAAATTATACCTTTCAGATGGTATCTAATTCAGCCAGATACATACAACATTAATAAAGATATTTGATTACAACTTTACACATAAAAATACGAAATTACTTTTTCCCCGACCTATTATACATGAACATAGTAATAAAATAACCTACATAATCACAAAATCAAAGGGAATCAGTAAATATCTCAGGAATCATGAAATATTTTGAGATATGCGCTCATTCCTTTGCCCGCCTTTTACGATGAGCTCGGAACAGAAGCAGGCTATAAGTAAATTCAGTGATTTTCTGCAGACATGGAATTGAGAAACGAAGACATGGAAGATTATGACGAGCTCCGTGGCGCAGCGGTCATCACGCCTGCCTGCGACACGGATGGTCCCGGGTTCGATCCCCGGTCAGGTCAAGATGGAAAACGATCTTTTTCAGATTGACCTGGGTCTTGGATGTTTATCTATATATGTATTTATTATAAAATATAGTATCGTTGAGTTAGTATCCCATAACACAAGTCTTTCATAAGAACTTACTTTGGGGCTAGCTCAATCTGTGTGATTTGTCCGTATATATTTATTTATTGATTTATTATTGATCTATACTAGTTTTATGAAGAGGAAATGTTTGATTGTCTGTTTGTTGCATTATATATGGTCAGAAACTACTGGACCACGTTTCAAAATTCTTTCACCAATAGAAAGTTAAATCATCTGCGGGTGATAACGACTAAACTTACGCGGACAAAGTCGTGGGAAAATTGCAAATTTTGAATATTTTCAGAAAAGCATCTTCATTAATTACAATTTTTTTTAATAACAGTCGCATTTCATTCCACCACAGACGAGACAGTCATTGTCGATTCGGCGATAAACCTCAAAAGCTTAGATTAAAGCTCAAAAGCTATTGTCGCGCGCTCAATGTCAAAACTGCTGAGTCACCGCGTTAAATAATGGATAGAGGGCGCTTTAGTTAAGTGTCCTGATCAAGGACCTTATATATTAGTAGGACTGAGTACCTTCAGTATCTTTTGGTATATAAAGATACGAAATACTACAGGTTGATGTCCTCGCTCATATGCAAATGTATAACAATATAGAATAGAATACAATACGATTTTATTTGAAAAACTATCAAATACTATGACGAGCTCCGTGGCGCAGCGGTCAACGGATGGTCCCGGCCGGGTTCGATCCCCGGTCAGGTCAAGATGAAAAATGATCTTTTTCAGATTGACCTGGGTCTTGGATGTTTATCTATATATTTATTGGTTATAAAATATAGTATCGTTGGATTAGTAAGTATCCCATAACACAAGTCTTACTTCAGAACTTACTTTGGAGCTAACTCAATCTGTGTGATTTGTCCGTATATATTTATTTATTTATTAATCTCATATAAAGTACAATATGTTACAAGTTTTAATGGAAAATATCATTTTTCCCTCAGATATCATTCAAAATTTATATTCAACGAAAGTCATCGTCGATAAAGCTTAAAAGCTGCTATCGTACTCATTATCGAAACCGCTTTGTCAGCGTCGGATAATGGACATGGCGCTTTGGTCGAGAGCCACTTGTTCTGCGTCCCGCCGCTGAGCTAGCAAATGCTTGTTACTATCTTTTATGTAAATTATTATGCCTTTTTCCTAATTTGATTTAAAATTTCCATTTTACTTTGATAGAAAATTTAAATAAAATTAATTTTTAATACGGTTTTATCGTGTTTATTACATAATTTATACACCTAACTTTTCGAGCACTTTACAGTATTCGTGGTCGCAGGTAGGCTAAGTTATCGTTTATCTTACCAATATCCCATCCCAACTAATATTATAAATGCGATAGTGAGTTTGTTTGTTTGTTACGCTTTCACGCCGTATCTACTGAACCGATCATCATGAAATTTTGTATACACATAGATTAGGGTACCGACAAGGACATAGGCTATATATTACGCGAGCGAAGCCGCGGGTAACAGCTAGTATTTTATAAATACTACCTACTATCTACCTGTGAACATGAACACTGTAGTGTTGGAAATGTTCATGAGTTAGGCACAATTTTATCAACGCTTTTAGGCTTAAAGAGTATAATATAGATTAGCAAAGAGGTATAGATTTCTGAATGAATACCTAAAAACGTTCTCAAATCTTCTTTTGTTACTGCCTACACAATTATAAGACAAACCTGCACGAGACTTCAGAATATTATTACGATCGCTTTCCGATCGAGTTGCTCAAGCAAATCATCATCAGGTATTTATAGTCTCCACTGCAGGAGCACGACACTCTCTGTACTACTAAAGCCATATATTAGCCAGAGCTGTCAGAGAATGTGGCAAACACAAATTATAAACATCAAAGAGACCTGTAAAACCCGTTTCAGCCAGCGTGGAGAGTGTAGGCCAAATCCTCTGACTGCTCTGGCTAATACATAGCTCTGGTAGAACAAAAAGGGTCTTGCTCCTGCAGTGGAGACTAAAGAAAGACCTGATGTTATGACTATAATATGAATAAAGCTTTTGTGGCTCAAAAAAGGGCAATTCGTACAATAGTCAGATTACCACCATGGGAGTCATGCGTTGAATATTTTAAGAAGCTCCAAATTTTAACCGTTCCCTCTCTTTACATCTTTGTCATTCTAGTTGACTTTATTAAAAAAAGACATTTATTTGAAACGGACGAAGAAATGTTACTGCGCAAAAGCACTAGAAGAAATGATTTAAAACGAAAATTCACTCCAGCGCTACAAGTTGTATCTCATTGTTCGCGTAATCAGACGGTAACCCTATTTAATAATTTGCCAAGTGATCTTAAAACGGAGCGTAATCTTTCTACCTTCAAAAGTAAGTTACGGACATTATTGCTGGAGAGGTGCTGTTATAGTGTTAGTGACTTTTAATGTACGCATATTAACGATTTTTTTTAATGTGAATTTATTTATTTTAATTTTATACTAGTATAAATACAATTGTAATAATTTAGTAATTGATTTTGGACTTTGGACGTATCTCTTTATTATTCGAATGCAATGTGTGTATTATTTTAAGAATAAATTAATTGAATTGAATTGATGATGATATTTCTTTATTTTTTTTCGTCCTGATTGTATTCACCCGTCGTTCATTCTAATTTACAATCCAGATTGCGTGAAATGTAATAAATCAGGGTTTGTTTGTTTGTCTGTCATCAGGCTTAAGTTACATGTGTGGCCGATCACTGTGTACATAAAGCCCGAGTGGCGGTACAAAATAACGAAATCACCGAAGTACGCTATACACAAGTAGAAAAAAACGTAATAAAAAAAAAAAAAAAAAATTACAAAAGACATTGTGCCTAAAATACTAGATGCGTGACATCGTTATCATCACCAGGTCTTTGTTAGTCTCCACTGCAGGAGCACGACCTTCTCCTACTACCTGAGCCATATATTAGCCAGAGCAGTCAGAGGATTTGGCCTACACTCTCCTCGCTGTCCAGACGGGTTGGTTAGGTCTCTTTGATGTTTATAAGCTTTGTTTAGCTTGTGTTCCGTAAGTCGCTTTCTACGATATTTAAGGGAAGACTAGGATAGTCCTATTCTAATCTTCCGGGAACCACACGGCGAGTATCATCATCATCATCATCATCAGGTCTTTCTAGTCTCCACTGCAGGAGCACGCCCTCTCTGTACTACCAGAGCCATATACTAGCCTGAGTAGTCAGAGGATTTGGCCTGCACTCTCCACGTTGGCCTGACGGGTTGGAGAGGTCTCTTTGATGTTAATAAGCTTTGTTTAGCTTGTGTTTCCTTAGTCGCCTTTTACGACATCCACGGGAAGACTTGGAGTGGTCCTATTCTACTCTGCCGGGAACCACACGGCGATTATATACCTGTATTGTTTAAATAAAATTATTTTAATACGGTTTTTATCGCGTTTATTACATTATTTATACACCTAACGTTTATAAATCTTGGCTACCGTTGGTAAATCTTTGTTTCAGAGAGCACATGGCATCTGTGACACCCACCACCTCAAGGAGGAGCTTCAACGAGTAAAATCGGTTTTAAGAAGCAACAACCTCAACCTCCCAAAAACACATCACAGAAGCCGCCCAAAGCCTCACACAGTTGATCGGTTTCCTGCCATCTTACCATATGTAAAGGGAGTTACAGACAAAATTGGTAATATACTTAAGCGTGCTTCAATCAAGACCTATTACAAGCCGCACAAGAAAATAAACCAACTTTTAAGACCTGTCAAATCAAATATCCCATTACAAGATGCTGGAGTTTATAAAATTGACTGTGAGTGTGGTTTATCATACATTGGGCAAACAAAGAGAAGCATCGGTACCCGTATAAAAGAACATATTGCTGACATGAAACATAGGCGCTCAACGAAGTCTGCAGTCTGTGAACATGCCCTAGACAAACCCAACCACTATATGCGTTTTGATAATCCTCAAGTCCTTGCAAAAGAAAACAGATACATTCCAAGAATGCTTCGTGAGGCTATTGAAATTAAAAAACATCCTAATTTCAATAGAGAGGATGGTTGGCAGTTACCACCAGCTTGGGATCCAGTCATCAATTTAATCAAATCTCAAGCTAAGCAGAAGACTGCAAGACCTTCAGACACCGTGAGCCAATACTGCGTACATCCGGAACGTTATCAATAAATATTTTAGGCGGTAGATTTAGCAGTTCTTATAAAATACTAGACAAATGTCAACTTAGTCTACCTGCGACCACGAACACTGTAAAGTGCTCGAAACGTTAGGTGTATAAATAATGTAATAAACGCGATAAAAACCGTATTAAAATAATTTTATTTAAATGTGTAACAATCGCGAAAACATAAGAAAATACCTGTATTGTCTTAATTTATGACTGAATGGTGATTAGCCTATAATGATGCGATCCATATCGGGTTTCACACGAGAATTAGCGCAGGCCGCGCGGGATTATAAGGGAAATGTTTTGGTTGCTTTGATGCGGTTGAGTATTGTATGTCGAGTCTTTCTTTTTACAAAAAATATGTTTAATAATGATATTGTATAAAAAATATTGTTTTCCGTACCTATATACTGAAATTTTGAAAACCTGTCTGGAAGATTTAGTACAAACCTGTCTGTAGTGTACTGGGTACGTAAGTGTGAGACATCACCTGTCAGCGGCCATAGTATGCAGTAGTAGGAAATATACGGGTGGGGGACATTCATCTGTCAGCGGCCATAGCTAGCGGACGTGGTGTGTAATACTGAGTGGCGTAGTGGTGTAGTAAGTAACTATAGTAATCCACAGTTCTGAACTTCCCATTGAATATGGAGTTCCTCAGGGTAGTATCTTAGGCCCTACTCTCTTCTTGGTATATATCAACGACCTCCTCTTGATGACCATACCTCATTGTAAAATTATATCATACGCAGACGATACTGCCCTTTTATTCGCAGCAAAGAGTTGGCAAGAGACTTATCGCTACGCACAGTCTGGATTAGATACCGTAGTTAAATGGCTGCAATGCAACCTTTTAACGCTTAACAATCAAAAAACACAACTTGTCAACTTTGCCATCTACAATCTTCTATCCAATAAAAACATCCTATCGAACCTCTCAATCATTCCACACTCCCACCCAATTACTCACACTCCTGCAGAATGTGCCTGCCTTCCCCTACTTCCTTTGGAATCTGTCAAATACCTCGGTATTATTATCGATCAGAACCTCAATTTCAGACCCCACATCAACCTTATGGCTGGTAGAATCCGTAAGCTGATATATATATTTAAAAAACTGCGACAAGTGGCTGACCCAAGTACTGTAAAAATGACATACCTTGCGTTGGCTCAGTCACTTCTAAATTACTGCATTTCATCATGGGGAGGTGCTAGTAAGACCATCTTAATTAGACTTGAAAGAGCTCAAAGAGCCCTCCTCAAAGTATGCACCTTTAAGCCCTTTTTGTTCCCCACTCATCAACTGTATCAGTATTGTGAGGTTATGACAGTACGTCAACTACACATCCTAAACGTCATAACTCAGCAGCACAAAATCACCCCTATAAGCCCAAAATCTTCTAGACGAAATCGACCCGTTGCCGCCACTTCCTCTTTTGCTACTGAATTCTCACACAGATTTTTCTGCTTCTCGGGCCCATTCTTATATAATAAATTTCATTTAAAATTAAATTTGCTATCCCTTCAAACTTCCTCCTGCAAAAAATCAACCATCAAATATCTACTGTCCCTAAATTATGATGAAACTGAACTACTACTATGCCCTATTAGATGATTTACACATGCCATCTTCTACGATCTTTTTTGTATTTATATACGTACACAATAATATTTTACTTAACAACTAAGTAATAAATATTTTTACATATTATTATTATTATATTCTATTTCTTTATCTAGATAAGTTTAGACGATGATTTATTAGGACAGCATGCCAAATTAAATAAAAAAAAAAAAATCATCTAGTGGAGTGAGCCCTGGTGCACTGTAATACAGGCCCTGCCTCAAACAGGCACCAGTCTCCAACATAATTATATAATTGTACTTTTCTACTTTTAAGTATACAATAGTATGTCATGTTGGTATTTGTGTTGGAGAAAATAAACAAATTTTTACTTTTTTTTTTTTTTACTTTACTTTATAGTGATTGTTTACTAGCATTTTACACTGTCCATACAAATTTTCCTAATTTGATTAGCCTTCATACAAAATATTGGACCAAATTAAAGTCTGCTACAACGTACGCGTCATAGTTAGACGACTACGCTGTAGAGTCGTTTTCCATTCGCCACTAGATGGCGTTAATCCGCGTTAGTATAAACTTGCTAAAGTCATATATCATTTCTAAAACATTATGCCAAAAATATTGCTATTGATTTTATATACATGGCGACATTTTGATCGTTCTGGACCCTTAAAGGGGTGATTCAGCCCGTCGATATGAACCATTTTTCCTATGGGACCAATGCTGGAAACTCAAAAGTGTTCAGCCGCCCGGGCAATTTGTATAGGAATCTCGAAATTTTTTTCGAGTTTACAGCATTTGTCCCATAGGAAAAGTTGTTTATATTGAAAGGCTGAATCACCCCTTTAATGGTCCGGAACGATCAAAATTTCGCCATGTATAAGTATATTTAGGGAGTAATGCTTTTATTTTCTCTAAATATGCTGGAAACAAAATTTCGACGCTATCTGTAGTGCATTTTATGTGCAACTGCCAGAAAAAATCGTACGAATTTGAGGTTGAAACCCCATGTCTAGGGTTTATTGCGACGCTATTATATCCATCGCCTAGACTCTTGACGATAAATTTTAATATGATCGCGTCGTATTTAGGCTCTGCGCCAGTATGAGTTGACCCTAACTAGTTGAAATGATGTTTAGCAATATGATTACTAAGTGTACTCATTTATTAAATAAAGTAAATAAGAAATGGTGAAAATATTCCAAGCGGGCAGGACTTGAATCTGCGTCTAGGTCTCAGTACGATCTATGCGTTGCCAATGCGTGTAAGAGGAATGGGATATGGTGAAGAAATTCGGCGCCGTGGCTTGAAGCGCGGTGGCGTAATTGGTAACGCATAGATCGTACTGAGATCTAGACGCAGGTTCAAGTCCTGCCCGCGTGGAATTTTTTTACCATTTCTTATTTTCTTTATTTAATAAATAAGGTAAAATAGCATTGTGAATGCAAAATAAATCCCATATATTCTAAGTGTACTCAATTAACGTCCTCAACACTTTCTCGATAAATGATGTTTTTAACACCGGAAACATCCTCTTGTTTGGTCTTCCATATATTTTTAAATGACTCTGGATATTTGGCATTTAGCCATGTGGACGTGAGATTAAAATAAAAATGTGGCAGAAGATTACTTCGCTTATAATAAATAATTCTTTATATGTAGTAATTTATTTGGATTTTGGTTCTTTAACATATTACTAACATTTTGTTCTTTTTTTACAGGTAAGTGGCTGTCATCGTGAGATTGGTTAAGTATAAATAATACCCAAAGACGGTGTTGACATTTCTTTACATTTTCGTCTAGGTAATTTGAGAGTTAGGAATGGTGTAATTAAAAATAAATTAGAAAATTTTAATATTTCCTTTTTTTTTATCTAACATCGTTGTTTTTTCTAGAGAAATTACTTGTCCATGGAATTTGGCCTCTGTGGCGCAGTGGTTAACACGGCTTACTACTATACGAAGGGTGCCGGGTTAGGATTTCCGGTGCAGGCAAATACTTGTACTTTATATTCTCAGGTATTTGCCTGCGTTACTGAAAATAACTTAGGAGCCCAAACGCTTTGGCTGAATTGGTAAGGCGTTGTCGTATAAAGATGAAAACGCAGTCAAAACCTGCCCGCGTGAAATTTTTTCCCATAATATCTCATTTCTTAATTTAATAGGAGCATTTAAGAAAACTGTCATTGAGTAAGAGCATCACGTCTGTAACAGACTTTAATTTTCTACATGAGCGTCTGTGAGACCCAATCGTTAAAAATGCATAACTCCGAAACAAGTCGCCGTTCTTTTGTTTCTTTTTATTTGACTATTTTTCTTTTCTCTGAGTTTTCTCTTTTGTTTTTGTTTTAAATAATACCTGAGGGAGGCGGTGTACGAAAGTCATGTATGACTTTGTAAATAAAGTTGTAGATTTTTTGCGATCTTGTGATAAACTTAATTCAGCAACATAATATATTACGTGTGCATACACGTTGTCTGGAGTATGAAGAAGGACATAGTCTGCCTTTTATCGTGGAGAAGAGTACTGTTCCCTAGGAATCGACACTAACGCGAGCGGAGCCGCGGGCTAAAACTAGTGGTATATATAAGTAGACCTTTTATACTGAAATTTGGTTCCCAGGCATTTCAAAAACATCTAGTATAAGTGCAAATGTTTCCTACATTGTCTATTCTACCTAAGTAAAAACCTTCTATCCGCAATAATAATAATGTATGTTTATTTCAGGCACAGTACAGACCCATATCATTACATTTAGATAAAAAATATAAAAATTCAATAAAACTTGAAAAATGGTATATATAAAATTAAAGAATTAATACTTTTAATAGGTTATTTCCTATTGCTGTCGTGATGTACGGAATGCCAAGATTTAAAAATTGAACTATCCAGGTACTCGGACAGAGTCTGGAGGATCTCATTATCCGAGTTTCGGACACGACCATAGATAAATGAGCCCCTAAGAGGAGACTATAGTTATATAAAATTCATAAGATCGACTCCCAAAAGGGAATCTGGATTCAATGCGTTATGAGTTGACTTATGAGGGTGTGATGTGGGAATCGAACGTCGGAGAGCTCTGATACTTTGGATATGAATATATAAGTATTGAAGGCTTTTCCTTTCTTGCTGATGATACTTTGAATATGACTATTTTAAACGCTTACTTTGCTCCCTTGGATAGCAATTACGCAAACAAAAGCAACAAGTTGTTAGTTGTGGTAGAGCCACGCTAACGACAAAATTCACTTTTGCTAGTAGCATGAATGGGCCGGCGCGTCCAGGGAAGTACCACTCTCTCACAGAAAATGGATGTTCGAGTATTAGTTTTACCGCTTCTATGCTTCGTTCGGTGAGTAAGAGAGCCGGAGGCCCATCCCCCCCTCCCCCTCTGGGGAAGGAAAAATAAAGGCCAGCAATGCTCTTGTAACACCTCTGGAGTTACAGTTGTCCATGGGCAGCGTTGATCACTTACCACCAGTTGACCCGCTTGCTAGTTGCCGTCCTATGACATAAAAAAAAGATTAAAGGGTATACACCGTTATCCCTCAAACCATTAAAATCTGCCCGTCAAAATGACCAACTTTTCATATGGGATCAATGCAGGGAACTCGAAAAAAATCGACATTATCATACAAAATTTGGCTCGCCCAGCGATTTATATGATAATTTCGAATTTATAGTATATTTCAATGCCAAGACAGTGGTGTACATATTTTTAAATGCTCGTAGATAATAATCATAATCATCATTTCGTGAAAGTGACACGGTCAGTCGACCATGCACACCCTGGTGTCAGAGTTCTTCGGAACCGCCTCTCGGCCTCTGACGTGGTTCCTTAAACGACTACCAGATGGAAGCCGGGACCACCGGCTTAACGTGCCTTCCGAAGCACGGAATCATCTTTCTTATCAGACATTCAGGTGATTCATGCCTGCAATGTCCTAACCAAACTGGAAACAACTTAACAAAGTATGCTTCCCGTGGAAATCGAACCCACGACCCCCTGGTCAACAAGGCAAACGCCTTAACCACTGGACCACGGAGGCAGTTAGACAATAATAAAAAGCTATCACATTATGATTGTTGTTTTACAACCGACTTAAAAAAAGGTGTTGTTGATTCAGTTTTTTATGTGTTATCTCAAAACGTCGTTATTTATTAAAAACCAACTTTGTGCATTTTTTTCTTTTAAGAGGTGTCTTCAGTATAAATGTAATGTAAATTGGTTCAATAGTTCACCTAGTAAATATTCTGATATCTATGACTAGTACAGTATTAAAATTATGTAAGTATCCACGTCTTTATCTTTTACGGAGTAAATTGGGTAAAATGTCGCAAATGGTTGAACATTCTGAATGTATATTTAGGTCTATTCAGGGATTTAATTCCTCACGCAGGCTCTGAAGTGGCAATGGTCACTTAGTAAAGCTAAACTAGCGCGGACCTGCATCAATTATTCTGCATCATTTAGTAGCAAAGACAAAACTATCGCATATCCTGCCGTGTGGTCCCCGGCAGAGTAGAATAGGACCACTCCAAGTCTTCCCGTGGATGTCGTAGAAGGCGACTTTGGAATCAAAAGCTAAACAAAGCTTATAAACATAAAGAGACATCTCCAACCCGTCTGGTCAGTGTAGAGAGTGTAGGCCAAATCCTTTGACTGCTCCGGCTAATATATGGCTTTGGTTGTACTTTTTCATCACATATTTTCAATTTTAATATATTAATTTATTTTTATAACGGAAATCTTTATAATAGAAACATTTTTCACCACTATTGTCCAGCAGATTTCTGGAATTTTCCTTCTTTCATTTGTCCTGGAAAGGTTGTAAATGTATTATTTGTGTGACGGGCCGCCCAATGGTTGCTGAGTTATGTTTCTTCGTGGTGCTGAATAAATGATGGCCGTACTGTTAAAAGATGGGATGAAAATTATTATTATCAGGTCTTTTTCTGGGACTCCATTGCAAGAGCATGATCCTCCTTGTACTAAAGTCACATATTAGCCAGAGCAGTCAGAGGACTTGGACTACACTCTCCATGCTGGCCAGAAGGGATGGAGAGATCTCTTTGATGTTTATTAGCTTTGTTAAGCTTGTGTTTCTTAAGTCACCTTCAACGACATCCACGGGAAGACTTAAAGTGGTCCTATTCTACTCTGCCGGGAACCACACGCCAACAATGATGAGGGTTGTGTCTTCAAAGATAGATATTTTTTCAGTATAATGGAAATCTTTATAATAGAAACATTTTCACGACTATTGTCCATTACATTTCTGGAATTTTCCTCCTTTCATTTGTGTTGGAAAGGTTGTAAATGTATTGTTTGTGTGACGGGCCGCCCAATGGT
The DNA here is from genome assembly GCA_963082605.1 of Rhodophaea formosa. Classification (NCBI taxonomy): domain Eukaryota; kingdom Metazoa; phylum Arthropoda; class Insecta; order Lepidoptera; family Pyralidae; genus Rhodophaea; species Rhodophaea formosa. The sequence continues at coordinate 12,159,829 of OY720228.1, read as the reverse complement.
CGCTGAGTTATGTTTCTGGTGGTGCTGAATAAATGATGGCCGTACTGTTAAAAGATGGGATGAAAATCATTATTATCAGGTCTTTTTCTGGGACTTCATTGCAGGAACATGACCCTCCCTGTACTAACAAAGCTATATACTAGCCAGAGCAGTCAGAGGACTTGGACTACACTCTCCATGCTGGCCAGACGGGTTGGAGAGGTCTCTTTGATGTTAATAAGCTTTGTTTAGCTTGTGTTTCTTAAGTCACCTTCAACGACATCGACGGGAAGACTTAAAGTGGCCCTATTCTACTCTGCCGGGAACCACACGCCAACATTGATGAGGGTTGTGTCTTCAAAGATAGATATTTTTTCATTATAATGGAAATCTTTATAATAAAAACATTTTCACGACTATTGTCCATTCGATTTCTGGAATTTTCCTCCTTTCATTTGTGCTGGAAAGGTTGTAAATGTATTATTTGTGTGACGAGCCGCCCAATGGTCGCTGAGTTATGTTTCTTCGTGGTGCTGAATAAATGATGGCCATACTGTTAAAAGATGGGATGAAAATTATTATTATCAGGTCTTTTTCTGGGACTCCACTGCACGAGCATGACCCTCCCTGTACTACCAAAGCCATATACTAGCCAGAGCAGTCAGAGAACTTGGACTACACTCTCCATGCTGGCCAGAAGGGATGGAGAGATCTCTTTGATGTTTCTTAGCTTTGTTTAGCTTGTGTTTCTTAAGTCACCTTCAAGGACATCGACGGGAAGACTTAAAGTGGCCCTATTCTACTCTGCCGGGAACCACACGCCAACATTGATGAGGGTTGTGTCTTCAAAGATAGATATTTTTTCATTATAATGGAAATCTTTATAATAGAAACATTTTCACGACTATTGTCCATTAGATTTCTGGAATTTTCCTCCTTTCATTTGTGCTGGAAAGGTTGTAAATGTATTATTTGTGTGACGGGCCGCCCAATGGTCGCTGAGTTATGTTTCTTCGTGAAGCTGAATAAATGATGGCGGTACTGTTAAGAGGGTATACTAGCAGTGCGTTTTCCATACAAATGTACTTCTCAATTTTCTCGCTGGAAACTGCTTCTAGAGGCACAATTCTTTATATATACAATCTATCTCTAAAATAGGTATGTCGCTATGTTTTATTTTTTTCTAAAAACCTGTTAAAAAGAAAAAAAAATTACAAAAACAGTTTTTTTGGAAAAAATAAAAAATATAAAAATTCCTATTTTAGTACTAGATTTTATGAAAAAATAATTGTGGCTCTAGAATCAGTTTTCAGCGAGAAAATAGAGAAATACATTTGTATAGAAACCATAAAAAAATACTGCTAGTATACGCTCTTAAAAGATGGGATGACAATTGTTATGTTTTATTCAGTGCATTGTTGATCCGTTTCAGAAACGTCCTAATAGCTTTTGCTCCTTCACTTAAGGATCTCAGTATTTTCTTCATTTTAAAAATGAATTTTCTGTTGTTGTATCCTTGATCATTTACTTGTATCTTATGCCCCGACTCTTACTTCATCTATGTTAAAGAATTGGAAAGCCGTCACAGTCCATAATTTCTGAATGTAGGTAGACTTTTTAGTCATAAATCACATTGCTTCTGCCTCTCTCATTGTAAACTGCGCTCAAATTAATTTAATTAGCAGCGCGGCGCCACTTGGCACGCGCATCAACAAACGCGCCACGCGACAACAAAGCACTCCGCAATAAACACCTCTCATTATCCACTTTCCGTCTATTTCAAGCTGAAACGTAGCTTTGGAAGCGAGACGCTAAACGCTCACTTCCGCTACAGCGCAAATGTTGTAATGAGTTCCAAAACAAAAAATCTGCCAAGTTAGAGTCTAATTCGCGCATCGAGGGCTCAGTGCAAAAAAATGTTCTAATTACAGGTGTAGAGTTTTCGCATTTTTTTAACTACTGCTATGGCAACTTCTTTCATGCCAAATCTCATAATTCTAAGTCGAAACCCTATAGATTTTAATTCCCTTGCGATTTTGGACAGATAACCAAAATTCAAACAGATCCAGACCTGTATGTTTGTTTTCTAATGTTTTCCCGATTGTTACACATTTAAATAAAATTAATTTTAATACCGATTTTTTGCAGTTCATATAAAATACTAGACCAATGTCAACTTAGTCTACCTGCGACCCCGAACACTGTAAAGTGCTCGAAACGTTAGGTGTATAAGTAATGTAATAAACGCGATAAAAAACCAGTTGTTTGTTTCGAGGGTATAATTGCCTCGATTGTAATTACTCTTTCTTTGCGGATGTATGTGCCGTGTGGTTCACGGCAGAGTAGAATAGGACCACTCCAAGTCTTCCCGTGGGTGTCGTAGAAGGCGACTTAGGAAACATAAGTTAAACAAAGCTAATAAACATCAAAGAGACCTCTCCAATGCTGCTGGACTGCTCTGGCTAATAAGTAAATGGCTCTGGTAGTAAGAGAGGGTCGTGCTCCTGCAGTGGAGACTAAAAGAGACCAGCTGATGATGATGATGATGCGGATGTACCGTATGCCATTTTATGAATCTATCAAAAGATTCTCTGAATACTACTAAGTTGACCATATTGCATGTCTTTGTGCGATTGCATGTGAACGTAAATTGCGATTAAAGTTTTTAGAGGATAGATGCCTCTTTTTCTCCGCGGGGCTCTGCTATATTCCCCATCTCATCTATTTATTATCCTCCACGAAAATTGTATTGATTAGGCCCTGTATTACACCTGTATATTTTGGAACGCCTATCCAACTAGGTGGGGTCTGCCTATAAGAACTATGTTCCTTCTTGTCGGAGGAGTACTCTCCATATCTCTCAGTTCTCAGCCATTCTCTTGATCTCCTTATACGAGACTAGGTGGGATAGATTTTCCAAAATATAAAGGTGTATAAAATCTATCCTACCTAGTAGAATACATGTTCTAAAATATACAGGTGTCTGAAAATAGACTCGGGAAACAGACAACGCTATTTTCTGATGTTCATATATTTGTAGATAAAGAATCAAAGTACGGTTCAGTTCGACAAATAAAGTATTACTTACTGAAAGACATAAACGTGATGTAATTATCCCTTTATTTAAATTAATTTCGGCTTGATACGTCTACGCGTTTCTGAGAAAAAAGTCTTGACGTACAGAAAGACGGACAAACGAGTGATCTTATAAGATCTTTTTATCTTAGAAGATACGGAACCCTTAAAATGTCGTTACAATAAGGGCTATGGGGTTACACAAAATGGTTTAAAACCACTAAAGAGGTAATCCATTGTTGATTTTTTGCACAAAGTTTAAAAAATTTTATTGTACCATTTTCTCAGCATTACTGAAATTTAAATTATAATGAGTATACGTAATAAAAACATAGTCTGAATACGCGAAAGCATTATGATTTAACCTTGAACATGACTGCTTGTTATATTAAAATCTCAATAAATCGTGCAATCTCATTGATATTCCCAATACGTCTGTGATTATCCCAATGATATTCCACAATAATACAATGGACTAGCAACACATCGCTCATTATGAAATATTGCAAAAATGGAGGCGTTACACAGCTGTTTTTCGGGATTTGTTTACAACGTGTCCTGAAAAAATTTGGCATTGATTTCGTACCTATTGAACTTAATTCTAAAAACTCGAAGTGGTGTGATCACATAGCCTATCCCACCAATATTATAAATGCGAAAGTCTGTATACTTGGTGGTTTGTTAAATTATGCCTAAACGGATCAAGGGATTTAAATGATATTTTGCATATAGATAGTTTGTTACCCAAATTGAGATAGGCTCCTTTTTATCTTGTAAAAAAGATACCGTTCACGAGAGATCGACACTAACGCGAGTCATCATCATCAGGTCTTTTTAGTCTCCACTGCAGGAGCACGACCATCTCTGTACTACCAGAGCCATATATAAGCTTGAGTAGTTAGATGATTTGGCCTACACTCTCCACGCTGGCTAGACGTGTTGGAGAGGTCTCTATGATGTTTATAAGCTTTGTTTAGCTTGTTTTTCCTTAGTCGCTTTTTACGACATCCACGGGATGACTTGGAGTGGTCCTATTCTACTCTGCCGGGAACCACACGGCGCTAAGACGGACTAACGCGAGTAAGATTGTTAAATTACTTTTCTAGACATTAGATTTTTGTGTTGAAGTAAGCACCAACGACGTTAGACTGATAGAGGCAGCATAGTGGTTATAGCACCATCCATTGCTATAACCACCTTTCTGCTACTGTCAGTTGCACTGCAAATATACTTACACAGATGGCTTCACCTGCTACATTTAACAGATATTCATACTAAAATTAACAATAAAAAGCTATCTATAGATATCATTATAATAATGATATCTGTGGTAGCGGTAAATATTTTAAATACATAAATCTATTCAATGTGATAAATATAAACAAGATATGTTTCTTTAAATGAAACGTTACTTCAGTATTTTTTACCATATCAAAATTATGTAAATGTAGAATGAGACGTTAGTTATTTCGGGCCAGGTCTTGTGAGACAAGATATGAATAAGCCTTTTTCGTGAAATGGCTGCGAGCCAGTAACTTATTTTGTAAGCTGCATATTAAATAGCTTCATAAGCTCTTGGATTTGATAGTGTATAAAAGTATTTTATTTGAGATGTATTAAGTGACAGTTCTTATTGCATTTATAATTAATGTTTTATTATTTTCACAAAACAGAAATACTACGGAAATTCTAGACAACCTTTTTTGTCTTCCGAGAGTATAAAATTTCAATTTTCAAAAAAAAAAAAATACACCTGTATAAAGCTTATTTATCTGTGAATGATAGTTCATATATAATATTATAAATTCAAAAGTTTGTATGTTTCTTGTTTTGTCACGCCTAAACGGAAATTTTGTATACAGTTAGATGCAAAACAACAACAGTACAGAAGCTAACCTCAAGAGTTAGTAAATTCCGTTAAAACTTTATCCAAATAAGGGTTAAATCTTGTAACAATATAATCTCGTGTTGGACCACCCCCATTTTATCTGCCGCGATAACAACTTTCTAAATTATGATGCGAAGTTTCGAGAACTTTGTGCGAAGTTATCCATTTTTGAGACAAGCCGGAAGTTCGGGTACACTGCATGATTTATTATTAGAGGAATGATAAACTAGAAGAATGTTTATCTCAATACACGGTACAACTGCCTCCGTGGTACAGTGGTTAAGGCGTTTGCTGTTGACCCGGGGGTCGTGGGTTCGATTTCTACGGGAAGCATACTTTGTTAAGTTGTTTCCAGTTTGGTTAGGAAATTGCAGGCATGAATCACCTGATTGTCTGATAAGAAAGATGATTCTGTGCTTCAGAAGGCACGTTAAGCCGTTGGTCCCGACTGCCATCTGGTAGTCGTTAAAGGAACTACGTCAGAGGCCGAGAGGCGGTTCCGAAGAACTCTGACACCAGGGTGTGCATGGTCGACTGACCGTGTCACCTACACGAAATGATGATGATGAATACACGGTGAAATATAAAAAATAAATAAGATAAAAATCTTGGAAATTTTGGAGCAATTTAGGGGTCAATTTGAACTACTTTTCCTTTGGGACAGAAAAAAATACAAAAATATGTAGTGATGATGAAGTGTTTTGTACCTATCTCATTAGAAGATCATCATCATGTCGTGTAGGTGACATGGTCAGTCGACCATGCACACCCTGGTGTCAGAGTTCTTCGGAACCACCTCGCGGCCTCTGACGTGGTTAAGCCGGGAACAACGGCTTAACATGCCCTCCGAAGCAAGGAATCATCTTTCTTATCAGACAATCAGGTGATTCATGCCTGCAATGTCCTAACAAAACTGGAAATAACTAAACAAAGTATGCTTCTCGTGGGAATCGAACCACGACCCCCGAATCAACAAGGCAAACGCCTTAACCACTGGACCAAAGAGGCTGTCAAATGATTATATATTAGAAGATGAAACTCCTATAAAAGCTCCAAAAATAGTTTTTTTCCCATCTAACTCTTGGACCTCTACAAAATACTTTACTCAACGTCTGCAATCCTTTTTTTAGCGTTTTGACCCCAAACTATTTAGAAGGCTTATCGCCCTAAACCATTGAGCAAAGGCTTGCATATGTAAACTTATAGCCCTTCAGCAATAACTTTCGGACCCTTGTAAATGTTGGCCAGATTGGCCATGAATGATAGAGGTTTTCGTCTGGCTAGCTGATTTTGGTATTTTTTTCGAACCTTTGCCGTTTATGCTTATTTAAGTAAATGTATTTTTGCTATGGGACCAATGATGGGATTCTCTATAAAACGTTTTTTTTTCGAAGATACCATAAGCTCCCACTAGCTTGGCTATTTGTAGGAAAGTGTAGAAATTAGTTTAAATTACAGTATTGTTCCCAAAGGATTTTATTTTTATTTTGACGGGTTTAATATAAGGGTATTTTTACAATAACCCTGTATAGTAATCACTTGGGAATAAAAAAAACTTAGGAAAGGGTTGACATACAGAGCCGACTCTCAATAGGGAAAAAAGCCGAGGAAGAAAAGAAATTCAACCAGCTGATTGGTATATTTGTATAGGAACACTTTTCTTAGGGTGTTTTCTATTAGTTCTTTACATATAACCAGAGTTTAAAAGATACTCTATATATACGTATACAGCATGTAAATTAACCCTCGACTTCCCTTATAGGGGTGATTCAATCAATATGAACAACTTTTCCTATGGGAGCAATGCTGGGAACTCGAATATTCTTTTGACTTTCCCATACAAATTACCCAAGCGGCAGAATTCTTTTGTATAAAAATGACAATTATTTTCTGAGATCTCAGCTTTGATCCCATAGACAAAGTTGTTCATACTGACGGGCTCAGTCACCCCTATCAGGGTATGTCGAAAGTAAATTAACACGCTGTATAACCAGGAATGTTGTACACAGGGTTATTGGTAAAAAAAAAATAACTTCTTAATATCGGAATCAGAATCCCTAACATAATATCGACACACAAGAAAAAAGGCGAAAATTGGAGAAAAAACTTTGGACCAAATTCATCGATCAGCTGGTCGAATTGCTATGAGAAGTCTAAATATGTTTTTCCGATTTTCACGTTATTTCGGGTCTATATTAACATTAGGGATTCTGATTCCGATATTCATCATCATCATTTCGAGTAGGTGACACGGTCAATCGACCATGCACACCCTGGTATCAGAGTTCTTCGGAACCGCCTCTCGGCCTCTGACGTGGTTCCTATAACGACTGCCAGATGGCAGCCGGGACCAACGGCTTAACGTCCCTTCCGAAGCACGGAATCATCTTTCTTATCAGACAATCAGGTGATTCAGGCCTGCAATGTCCTAACCAAACTGGAAACAACAAAGTATGCTTCCCGTGGGAATCGAACCCACGACCCCCGGGTCAGTAAAGCAAACGCCCTAACCACTGGACCACAGAGGCTGTTATTAGTAGGTTATTGATGTTACCAATAACCCTGTATATGTTATTTTTATTTTCTCTTACAGTATGTAGCCAAGCGAGGCAGAGTTCCACGCTTGTTCTTTTATTCGTATAATAGGGCGGCAGGGGGGAGTAGAGGGGAGGAAGGTTGGTGTACACGTTAATTAATTGCCGCCTCGCGTTCGTTAATTATGCTGTATCCGGATTTGGTAACTTTGGATGTTTGGGGCTGAAATGACCAATTTTATAACAGAATCTTTATATTGAAATGTGTGCTTATATTTATTGAACATTGCGTAAATATTATATTAAAATTGTTTCATGTATGTAAACGGTTCCTTTTTGTGCAATCAAAACATGTAGATTTGCAAATTTCATTTTGATGAAACCAGAAAAGGAAAAATGCGATGGAAGTAACACATGAGTGTGATTCCCGGCAAGTTAGACTAGGACCATTCCAATCTTCCCATGGATGTCGTAGAAGGCGACTAAGGAAACACAAGCAAAACAAAGCTTACAAACTTCAAAGAGACCTCCCAAACCCGTCTGGCCAGCGTGGAGAGTGTAGGCCAAAACCTCTGACTGCTCTGACTAATATATGGCTCTGGTAGCACAGGAAGGGTCATTTCCTGCAGTGAAGACTAAAAAAGACCAAATGATGATTCTATCATCCAGACTATGGCTCACCTAACGACGTGTCCTAATTGTCCCTCCACATGCAGTATTAAAGACCTAAATGAAGCAAATGACAAAGGTATCGTCGTGGCCAACTACTGGTTAAAATCAATATGATTTTTAAACAAATATAACCATATCGACTCGAAAAAAAGAAAGAAGAAGATTCAGTGCTATAATCATTACATATTCTTATCTTAATTACTTACTTCCAGCGGCGCTACAACCCTTTGTGGGTCTTGGCCTCTTCCACAGTTTTTCTCCACTTGACACGATTACGCGCCTCCCTTCTCCAGTTGGTGTACTTCCCCATTTTCCTGAGGTCTTCCTCCACACAATCGATCCATCGCTTCCTTGGCCTGCCTCTCGGTCGCTTTTGTTGCGGTTTCCATCTGGTTATTATTTTGGCAGCCCTGTTGTCCGGCATTCTTTCCAGATGTCCCGCCCATCTCAGACGCTGTGCTTTGCAGAACCTAACTATGGTTTCCTGCTCCATTAATGCTTCCAGTTCGTGGTTCATTCGAATGCGATAAGCGTTATCAGTCTCTCGCACAGGTCCAAAGATCTTTCTAAGCACTTTTCGTTCGAACGCAGCAAGTTTCTGTTCATCTTTTTGGGTCATAGTCCAGGTTTCGCAAGAGTAAGTTGCTACCGGTCTGATGATAGTGCGGTAGATGACCATCTTAGACGCTATGCTTAGGAACTTGGAGCCTAAAAGCTTTTTTACATGCATAGAAGCACCTATTACCCGCTAAGACCCTCGATTTTATTTCCTCTTCAATCTTTTTCTGGCTGTTCAGTTCTGAACCCAGATACTTAAAGCTCTCCACTTGCTCGATGGTATCACTTCCGACGCATATATTCGATACTAGACCGCGTTTGCGTCCTGTTGCAAGATATTCTTATCTATGGCTATAATATCACTCTTACATAACCGAGTGAACTAGCGTCCAAGTAGGCGTACAAGGGTGGATAGGAGGGTAGGAGGGTTGGTGTACACCTTAATTAATTGCCGCTTTACGTTGGTTAATAAAACTATATTTGGATTTGGCATGAGTGGAACTCACTTACAGTGGTTTAAATATAACTGTTTAATTTTTTATTTTTATAAAATTGGTGAACTGTACTAACTTTATGTTAACTATTGTTATTGTACTGTACTATTTGTAAATCACTGAATAAAGATTTTTCTATTCTATTCTACGTGTGGTTTCCGGTAGAGCCGAAAAGGACCCTTCCAAGTCTTGATTTTGTAGAAGGCATCTAACGGCCTGGCCACGGGACATTCGCCGTGGCGAATTTTCGCGCGGCGCGAACGACGAGTCGACCGGCGAGTGAAACAAGAGAATAATAAATTACCGAGCATGCCACGCGCACCGGCGACCGGCGACGCGATCGACGAATTGTATCAGGCGAATCGCGCGGGCGACCAACGGCGCGGTGGGCGAGTGAAAAAAAATCGTGAATTCGTCGGCGCATGCCACGGGGTCGAGGCGGCAGTCGCGGCGAATAGTACAAGGAACAAATTTTTTTATTCAGTTTTGAATGGATGGCGAAATTTTATCGCGGATTAATGGCCGGCCAAAATAAATTTTAAAATACCTATTATAAAAAAAACATTGTCCGCACTAACTTTTTTCCACCGACTTCAAAAAAGAAGGTTTTCGATTGACCCGTTTGTATTTTACTTTTATTTTAGCTTCTAACACGTGTGCCAAATTTCACACGTGTTTTTTTTGTATATTTTTAGTTTCTATGTTATCTGCTTGTATCTATGTTTTTGTATGATTTCGTATGTTATTTTATGTTCTTGTCAGTTTTTGTATGTTTTGAATGATTTTGTGTAATTTCGTATGTTTTATATGATTTTGTATGTTTTCGTATATTTTGTAAGTTCATGTATGTTTTTGTATGCTTTGTATGTTTCGTATGATTTTGTATGTTTGTCCATGCATATCTCGGAACTATAAGTCAGATGTTGAAATTATTTTTTTCGTAGGTAAGGTACTGCAAGTTTCATCAAAATCGGTTGAGTAGTTTTTGAGATAGATTATATGTATCATCATCATCATCATCAGGTCTTTCTAGTCTCCACTGCAGGAGCACGACCCTCTCTGTACTACCAGAGCCATATACTAGCCTGAGTAGTCAGAGGATTTGGCCTACACTCTCCACGCTGTATGTATACATACAGATTATATGTATACGAGATAAAAATTGAAGTCGGTTTTTTTAATAATATTGTGTCCAATTCTAGTTGAATATTTTCGTTCGATTGTTCTCGAAATAAAATTTTTGGTAGGTACGTTCTATATTTTTTGTACTTCTTATGAATTTTCCATCTGCCTATACTCCCGACTTCTATTCAAATCTTATACTCCACAATCTCTTCCAAATAATATGTCTATAACTAAAAATGTTTTATTTCTTAGCCAAATCGATATAACTTTGTTAAAGACATTAGGCTCTCAGATCTCCGTCTATTCTGGTCGCCGCGGCGAACGCGACTGCCCCGTGGCCTGCAAATCGCGCCGCACAATTAGTCGCTTCGCCCGTCGTGCCGTCGTTCGCGTCGCCCGTCCCCGTGGCCAGGCTGTAAGGGAACACAAGCTAAACAAAGCTTATAAACATAAAAGTGATCTCTTTAACCCGTCTGGCCAGCGTTGAGAGTGTAGGCCAAAAACTCTTGACTACTCTGCATAATATATGGCTCGGGTAGCACAGAGAGGGTCAATGGTCATGTTCTTGCAGTGGAGACTAAAGAACTGATGATGATTGTATCATTCGATGCTGTAATATCACTCATACATATCCGATCGAACTAGCGTTTAAGTAGGCACACAAGGGTGGGTAGGGGTGAAGGAGGGTTGGTGTACGCCTTAATTAATTGCCGCCTTGCGTTCCTTAATAATACTGTATTCGGATTTGTAATGGAGATCCTTACTAATATTATAAATGCAAAAGTGAGTTTGTATATTTTTTTTTGCCCCTTCACGCTTTATCTCCCAAACGGATCTTCTTGAAATTTAGCATACGTTGATCATCATCATTTCGTGTAGGTGACACGGTCGGTCGACAATACATACCCTGGTGTCAAAGTTTTTCGGAACCGCCTCTCGGCCTCTGACGTGGTTCCTTTAACGACTACCAGATGGCAGCCGGGACCAACGGCTTTACGTGCCTTCCGAAGCACGGAATCATCTTTCTTATCAGACAATCAGGTGATTAATGCCTGCAATGTCCTAACCAAACTGGAAACAATTTAACAAAGTATGGTTCCCGCGGGAATCGAACTCATGACCCCCGGGTCAACAAGGCAAACGCCTTAACCACTGGACCACGGAGGCAGTTGTTGTACGTTGATAATGCTACGGAAAAGGAATATATCACGCGGGTAAAACCGCGGGTAACAGCTAGTTTGAAATAAAACTTAGGCTCGTATCGTTTTGTCAAACCTTTGATTGTGGTTTCGTCGTTCATTCATTTGTAACTTTTTTTACACTGAAAGATCCCACATTCAAGCAACCTACGATAACAAAGAATTAAAGCATATTAAGCCTCAAAATACTAACGTATGTTTTGAAGTCAAGTGTCCCCACGGGCCACTCCTTGCAAACTAAATGGTTGTTTATGAATATGTCAATAAAATCAGGGCCGTAGTAAATATATCAAAGTAAAAAGAAAACCAATACACTTAGTAGGGTTAAGGGGATACGTGAAATATACGGGGTACTGTGCTGCCCCAAACTGAGTTTGTTTGTCACGCTTTCACGCCGTATCTACTGAACCGCTCATCATGAAATTTTGCATACACATAGGTTAGGGTACTAAGAAGGACATAAGCTATATATCACGCGGGCGGAGCCGCGGGTAAGTATGTAATAAATGATTTGAAAGAAAACGGAGATATCACTCCATGTTTCGTTCTGTTAGGTTTTAGGTAGCTCTGCAAATTATTTTATGAACGTGTTGAAGAAATATGTATTGTTAATAGTTTAAATTGTGAAGCTTAGCTTTACTAAGCGTTTTTGCCAAAAGTAGCCGTTTTTGACAAAACGCTGAGTCATCCTCATTTCATGTAGGTGACACGGTCAGTTGACCATGCACACCCTGGTGTCAGAGTTCTTCGGAACCGCCTCTCGGCCTCTGACGTGGTTTCTTTAACAACTACCAGATGGCAGCTGGGACCAACGGCTTAACATGCCTTCCGAAGCACGGAATCATCTTTCTTATCAGACAATCAGGTGATTCATGCCTGCAATGTCCTAACCAAACTGGAAACAACAAAGTATGCTTCTCGTGGGAATCGAACCCACGACCCGGGCATATGTTTTATTTGTTGTCTTGTAAACAGTATGAAAACACGGCCTATGTAGCTTAAAAGCGTAGAAATTGTGTCTAATGCATAGTCTATCATGCAAACATACAGCTACCAATTTGACGGATTTTGATGGCATTGATGAAACGATTTTTTTAATCTATGGCATTAATAGGAGATAATACTGCAATGTTCTCCCGCCAGAGGGCAGCATTAGCAGAGACAGTAAACAAATGTTTGACATTGACAAGTCTGTCAAAGTCGCAATAAATTGCCTTTATTTTACAAACAATTACGCAGCACAAATACATTTTTATATTAAAATAGTCATAGGAGTATTTTAAAATAAAATAATAAAGGAATAATGTCTAATTTTACAGATTATTGCGACTCTTGACATTTTCAAGTATATACTTTTCAGTGATTAACCTCTTTTACTGTATGTGCTAGTGGTGCACTCTGGCGGCACAGCTTTCAGTAATATGTCCTATTGATAGGACGTGGATGGGACGCGTGTGCTAACAAAAAACTGTCACGCACACAAGCATTGAAAAATTGGCCAATTTTTTAATCATTGAAATACAAGGCATCACAGCGTCTAGAGAGTGTGGTCACTCGCCCCAAACTATGGCGCAACTCCTTTCTTGTCCCAGATGCCCGAACCCCTGCACCTTGGCCGACCTTCATACAGCTTTTGAGAAAGGCATTGAAGTGGCCCATTATTGGGCTGAAAAAATATAGTAAATTGTACCATCGACACGATAAGAAGAAGAAGTGTCTAGAGTGTATATAGTCAAAGGAAAAATTATGCTTAACTAGTCACAGAGTAGTACTAAAATGAATAACAACTAAGGTACCCTTTTTTATAAGAAATGAGTGATAAATAGCTGACTGTGGGTGGAAAGAAGTTCTTCAGTGTAACCACGAGATTTGAGACGACACGTTTATTGCACTCAACTATAAGTCTCCACCGCAGGAGCACGACCCTCTCTGTACTATCATAGCCATATGTTTGCCAGAGAGTTAGAGGATTTGGCCTACACTCTCCACGCTGCCCAGACGGGTTGGAGAGGTCTCTTTTATGCTTGGGAACACAAAAGTCAAAAAAACTCAATCATTTTATTCATCATAAGATATTTCAATATCATGTAGTGAACGTCAATTTTTTTCATAATTACAATTAGTTTACAAAAATATATTATTGTTGGCGTCAATAATTTACTTACGGCTAAGTTTACACCGCTTCCAAGGCGGAGTGCAGAAGAAGCGGCAACAAAACACACACAAGCTTTGTATCTTGTGTTCCCTAAGTCGCCTGCTACGACATCTACGGGAAGACTTGGAGTGATCCTATTCTACTCTGCTGGTAACCACACAGCTACGTAAAGGACACAATACTGCCAATATTAAAGCAAATAGACTTTCTTTTTACACTAATTTAACATAGATAAAAAAAGGGTACAGTGTTGCTATATAAATTAATGTTAAAAACCTTAACAATGGGTTTGCTCTTGACAATCATCTACCATAGAGGCAAAAATATGGTCTCAGATGAAACGAGCTTACCCAGAAGAAGCATATTCACTATGTTTTTAAAAAGGTTCAGGTTACCTTATCTCTTTACTGCGTATATTATACCGACCACATATCATATCAACATAATATTATTATCAGCAGTGTTAGTGACGGGTATGACAAGGTCTAACACAGTAGTTGGTGGGCGCTAGCCAGCAATGAACTAACTGGTGACGGAAGCTCAAAAAATTGTCTAAATCAAAGTGCATGTGCATGACACGCACTTGGCCAGTTTTTTCCTTATACTTTTATATTTTTTCCTTAAATTATATTTCTTTCACTTATAAAGGTAGTATTCTCATAATACCACAAAAAGAATGCAATTATATTTAAGCGCTAAACGAATTTCTTTTAATTATTCTTCTAACGAGAAAGCAAATCTTAGGACAAGGCATTTTTACAAAGATTTTCGGCACTCATTTCACCCCCTGTGGATATAAAGAGGTTTAGAGAGGCCAAAAGATTTTGTAAAGGCGTCTAATGACATCGACAATTTAGCGGAAACACTTTTTGTTTGTCAACCGAGCAAAAACGGAGGAGGTTATTCATCATCATCATCATCATCAGGTCTTTCTAGTCTCCACTGCAGGAGCACGACCCTCTCTGTACTACCAGAGCCATATACTAGCCTGAGTAGTCAGAGGATTTGGCCTACACTCTCCACGCTGGCCAGACGGGTTGGAGAGGTTGAGGAGGTTCTTATGTTGACTTTTTTTTAAGTATGACCATGCATAATTTTGATAATCTTTTTGGAAAGTGAATACCGTAAGTTGGTCTCATTATAAGTTTGAAAATAAAGTCCAATCCCAAGGGTAGTAAGGATGATATATTTATGATTTCAGCGGTATAATTTTTTTTGTTAAAATGTTTTTATTTTAGTGGCTAATACATAGCCATAGTGGTATAGAAAGGGTCATGATTCTGCAGTGGAGACTAAAAAAGACCTGATGATGACGATTATGGTAGGAAACGTTCAATTACTTGAACGTTTAATAAAACAAAGCTTCGATTATTTGCTGTCGACCATTTAATCATCGATTCGATTTGGTGTAAGGGATCCTAACAAGAATCGTGACTCATATGTACTGGGGAATATTTTTTATTTGTTTATTAATTTGATTTAGGAAAACAACTACGAAGATCCTTAGAAAGAATACATAATATGAACTTAAAAATAAGCTATTGATAATTCATGCTTTTTTGAGAGAAAAGGAAAAACAGAATATTCCAGCTGGCCAAGCTGCTTATGTTCCCGCGCAGACCATAAAAGCCGGTCAAGGGATTGGGTGAAAATCTAAGGAATCAAGTCAATAGGCGATGCAAGTAGCAACCCATTACTATTTTGATTCCGCTTTCCCCTTCAAGCTCACTAACATGCTAAACGTGGTCTTTGGGTTTTATAATCTGCGGCTCTGTCTACTCCGCAAGGGATAGAGACGTGATGATATTTATGTATGTATCTATTATGGATTGGCAGCTCTGTCTATCTCGTAATTGTCCTCAACGTGACATAACATATTAGGTACCTACCGTAGTTCCTATTCAATATCCAACCCTACTGAAATGTTAATGCGTCGGGGTGACTGACTACAAGCGACCGTATCTATATCAAATTATTCTATTGTCCGTCTGTCTTTGCTTTGGGAAGGTTGCTTTGTTCGGGTTGTATCGGAATCTATGATTGAAAGGAAATGGGTACGCATTTGGGTAAGCATGTGTAAGCTTTTGATGTAATGTATAAAGATGACAATAGAAAAAGTTTAAGAGAAAAGGCAAGTTACATAAATTGTATTGTGTTATCCGCGATTTAATCTGTGATTAGTTACTAAGTCTTACAGAAACTAGTTGAATTATTTAAAATAAAAACCGGCCAAGTGCGTGTCGGGCCACGCGCAGTATAGGGTTCCGTAGTTGCGAATGATAACTTTGAGTTCACACTGTTTACACTCGCACCTCACAGTTTAACAACCAAAAACATCTAACAATAAAGATTGTATGAAATTTTACATTTTCCAGTACATTTTATAAGTTGGTTGCCTATAACTTTTTAGTTTGCACTTAATACCCAGCTCTGATAGTTTTCCTTTCAACTTCAGTATATATTTTACTGCTGTAATTTTTTTCACGTATCCATATATAACCGTTTAGCAGATAGAGGGGGGGGACACGTACCTCTAACAAAAATTTGCACTTTAAAACCAAATATTTCGGAAACGGATCAGTAAATCGAAAAATGGTGTTCTCAACCTCACATATTTTTCAAAGACCTTTTTAACGATACCCCACACGATGGGTAAATAGAGAAAAAAAAATTACTCCCCCACTTTACTTGTATGGGAGCTACCCAAAATAAAAAAATTTTTCAAGATTTTTTTCTACGACTTTTTTGCCATGATTAATATACTTACATACTCATACCAAATTACAGCTTTCTAGTACTTATAGTCTCTAAATAAAACCGTGGACGGACAGACAGACAGACAGACAGACAGACAGACAGACAGACAGACATGGCGAAACTATAAGGGTTCCTAGTTTACTACGGAACCCTAAAAACTGACAACCTTTTTTAGAGTCTACCTTTGCTGTATTAATTTTTTCGAATTTAATGACTACTCATTGTCAAAGATTAAGCCGTTTACGCTACAGTAGAAAAAAATGGAAAATAAATACTTTAATATATCAAATATGCATAAAAACAAAGATACTCGTACATGCGAAAAACATTACTCTCCTTCTTTGTGAGTCAGTCGGGTAAACTCTCAAAACCACGTTTTTACAACTGATATAAGCACATGCTAAAATTTAAGCATTTAATTGAGAATTTTATTGCCGAATAAATTGTACGGGACTATTCTAGAGACAAGATAACGGTTAGGAAATTGCAAATGGTCTTTGTATTTTCTGAGGAAGGAATATAGAGGTTATTACTCTTTACGTCTCTGAGTCAGAATGTGAGACTGTTATGTTTCTAACACCGTCAACAAAAATGTAGGAGATATTCCTGTGATCATTATGAAAAGATAGAATAAAAACCGGCCAAGTGCGTGTCGGGCCACGCGCAGTATAGGGTTCCGTAGTTGCGAATGACAACTTTGAGTTCACACTGTTTACACTCGCACCTCACAGTTTAACGACCAAAAACATCTAACAATAAAGATTGTATGAAATTTTACATTTTCCGGTACATTTTATAAGTTGATTGCCTATAACTTCTTAGTTTGCACTAAGTACCCAGCTCTGATAGTTTTCCTTTCAACTTCAGTATATATACTACTGCTGTAATTTTTTTCACGTATCCATATATAACCGTTTAGCAGATAGAGGGGGGGGGGACACGTACCTCTTACAAAAAATTGCACTTTAAAACCAAATATTTCGGAAACGGATCCCTAAATCAAAAAATGGTGTTCTCAACCACACAATATTTTTCTAAGACCTTTTTAACGATACCCCACACGATGGGTAAATAGAGAAAAAAAAATTACTCCCCCACTTTACTTGTATGGGAGCTACCCAAAAAAAAATTTGTTTTCAAGATTTTTTTCTACGACTTTTTTGCCATGATTAATATACATACTCATACCAAATTACAGCTTTCTAGTACTTATAGTCTCTGAGTAAAACCGCGGACGGACAGACAGACAGACAGACATGGCGAAACTATAAGGGTTCCTAGTTTACTACGGAACCCTAAAAATGGTGAAAGTCTTCTAAACAAGGAGTAAAATTTGATTTTCACATGTGAACATAGCTATAATTTAAGTGGTGAGACAGTTTTAATTCTCTAATATGTGACATTTGTTATACATGGCGAAATTTTGATCGTTCTGGACCCTTAAAGGGGTGATTCAGCCCATCGATATGAACCATTTTTCCTATGGGGCCAATGCTGGAAACTCAAATTTTATTTCGACATTTTCATACAAAAGTGTTCAGCCGCCCGGGCAATTTGAATAGGAATGTCGAATTTTTTTTCGAGTTTACAGCATTTGTCCCATAGGAAAAGTTGTTTATATTGACAGGCTGAATCACCCCTTTAATGGTCCGGAACGATAAAAATTTCGCCATGTATAAGTATGTTTGTAATATGGACCAATGTCTGAAATAAACGAATTTATTATTATTTATTACTAGCTGTTACCTGCGGTTTTGCCCGCGTAATATATAGGCTATGTGCTTCTCGGTACCCAAACCTATGTGTATACAAAATTTCATGATGATCGGTTCAGTAGATACGGCGTGAAGCGTAACAAACAAACAAACAAACAAACAAACTCACTTTCGCATTTATAGTATTAGTTAGGATAGTTAGGATTAGGATAGGATTTATTAAAAACTTTTACTGGTAGTCCCACTAAGTAGTGGGACTACGAACCCTAGGGCTTAAGATAAGTGGGACCACAAGTAACAGTGGGACAAAATGGGTGGGACCACGAGTCAAACACTTTATTCAAAAATATTCATCATGTTGTTTCACATTTTTCTACGTTAGAAGTGTCTATTGTTCAAACGATTGACTTTGAGAAATAAATGGTTTCATAATGATCAATGCCAATTTCAAATCTATTTCTATTGACGAGCTCCGTGGCGCAGCGGTCATCACGCCTGCGTGCGACACGGATGGTCCCGGGTTCGATCCCCGGTCAGGTCAAGATGGAAAACGATCTTTTTCAGATTGACCTGGGTCTTGGATGTTTATCTATATATGTATTTGTTATAAAATATAGTATCGTTGAGTTAGTATCCCATAACACAAGTCTTTCATTAGAACTTACTTTGGGGCTAGCTCAATCTGTGTGATTTGTCCGTATATATTTATTTATTATTTATTATTTCTGGGCAACCAGCACGTATAGCTAAGATGAAAAAAATATAAGTTCCATGTACTGGTGCTGCGCCACGTTATATCAACCCTTATTAATTCGTCATATCTGTCTGCCTGTCCGTGAGGGACAACATTTTATTCCGAAACAATTAAGATTACACAATTGAAACTTGGCAAGTAGATGTATTCTGCATACCTACCACCATAAATAAATAAATTTAAATAAATAAATATGTACGGACAAATCACACAGATTTAGCTAGCCCCAAAGTAAGTTCTGTGTTTTGGAAACCTCATTCAAAGATACTATATTTTATAACAAATACATATGGGGATGGAACCCGGGACCATCCGTGTTACAGGCCGGCCGGCTTGTTGACTTCTGCGCCACGGAGCTCGTCAAACGGTTTAGCTCCTCATTGCTCCGGGAGTCCCGTTAAGCGTCAGCAACTGATATATTTTTTTCTAGTCAGACAAAGTAAAAACATAACTTCAACATATAGAGACTTCAAATAAGCTATCTGAAACAATATCGAATACCGTGACGTCACCAGGTTCAATATCCAGGCAAATGGGTCACGCCAGGGTTGCTGCACTTTTGTTTTAACCCCTTTGGATATAAAGCGTGTCATGCTCTTATAATAAGATTCTAACTAGAAATTTTGAATGATACTATTTTTTGTGCTCGTCAAGAAGTGCAGTTAGTAATATACAATGCCACACAATAGGCATACAAACTTTATTTTCGTATTGCTACGGTAACAGGGTGGTTCCCGGTAGAGTAGAATAGGACCACTCCAAGTCTTCCTGTGGATGTCGTAGAAGGCGACTTAGGAAATACAAGCTAAACAAAGCTTAAAAACATCAAAGAGACCTCTCCAACCCGTCTGGCCAGCGTGGAGAGTGTAGGCCATATCCTCTGACTGCCCTGGCTAATTATGGCTTTGGTGGTTTTTCAGAGAGGGTCGTGCTCCTGCAGTGGAGACTAAATAAGGCCTGACTAAATAATGATGATGATGATGATGATGACGGTAACACCTTCCAAAAATAAAGAAATTAAGTGTGTGAATAAATACAGTCCGTTACAAATAAATCTTTCAGATTTAAATGTTTTAGAATCACATGTTTCAAATTTTCTCTTTTATTTGATCTGCTCGATTAGATAAATAGATAAGTATGAGAAATACATTTTTTCATATTTTTACCTATGTTTCTCAAGGAAAGTTGTTCAGTATACTAATCAGTATAGGAACATTCGAGAGAATGGCAGAGTTACAGATTTACACGCACACAACATTGGAAAATCATTGGAAAAATGAGTAACTGACAATTCGGACAAAAAATATTCGGACAGGCTGTCCGAATTAACACTTTTTATTTATTTATTTTTTCACTGACAATTCGGACATTACTGCAGCAGAGCAGAGTGCCTTAAAAAAATAATAAAAAAATCTTAGGCCCCCTGACAAAATGTTTGCAGATTTATATAAAGAAACAAAATTACTTTTGATTATAAGAAACTTCGAGCAACACGGCCTTATTTACCGGAAGGGAGTAGCCATACGCTGCGTTCCCCTCTGTCAAGGTACAAGCCAAATTAGGCATATGCATGTCTATGTGTTAGTTGTGTGTGACTCATCTGTACACAAATTATTGTTTCTTTTTATGTCATTTTTTGTGATAATGTCATAATTACTATCAAGTGACAGTTTAAGTTTTGTATGTAGGTGTGTGGAACTAAACTTGTGTGCACATTTCCCCACGCAAAAAACAAGTAAGTAGTAAGAAATAACGATTTTTCTATTTGTAATAGTAATTAAGTTATTTTTGTTTACAGGTAAGTTGCTGACATCATGGGTGAAGTATGATTTTTTTATGGACTATGAAGCTAGCTCCAAGTGAGTTTCGATACTTCACCAGGCATTTGAGGCAAAGGCAGAGTACCCTCAACCTTTATAGGCAACGTCATCAAAGGGCCCCAGGAGGGACGGACTTCGGCTTTGGGCGTTGCCTGTTTGCGCAAGGCGAGGCGCAAGAGACAGCAAACTCTCATATACCTGATGGGCCGCGATCGCATCATCATCAGGTCCTTCTAGTCTCCACTGCTGGAGCACGACCCTCTCTGTACTACCATAGTCATATACTATCATGAGAAGTCAGAGGATTTAGCCTACACTCTCCACGCTGGCCAGACGGGTTGGAGAGGTCTCTTTGATGTTAATAAGCTTTGTTTAGCTTGTGTTTCCTTAGTCGCCTTTTACGACATCCACGGGATGACTTGGAGTGGGCCTATTCTACTCTGCCGGGAACCACACGGCGATCGCATGCATAGCCTGAATGGTATATAAAAAGGAGGTGAGGTTTTGTGATTCTGTGATTTCGGTTTTAACGCTAGATGGCGTTGAAGTTGACACGCGATGTGCTTTGCTTGCGTGAACTGAATGCTTTATCAAAGAAATCGACTGTAAAATATTTACGTTTTTGTATGACAGGTTTTTTCCATACTGGACTGTGAGATCAGTAGAACTAGGGGAAGACCAAAGAAAAGGTGGATGGAATGCGTAAGAGAGGACATGTGTAAGAAGTGTGTAACAGAGAGTATGACCAGCGATAGAGTGAAGTGGAAGAAACTGACATGTTGTGCCGACCCCACATAAAGTGGGAAAAGGTGAAGACGAAGAAGAAGGACTGTGAGATCAGTGAGCGCATCGTAAAAATCGATCCAGGGACTAGCACTCCCACCACTGGCCTAAACGTTACTTTTTGCCCTATTTGCACAGTATAGGAGTAATATTTATGCCTATTTCATCTACAAACGAAACTTTACATCTGTGCACCCGTCAATATGTGAGTAAAATATCAAGGCACCACCGCAGAATGAATTCAAGTTCTACGGATGGACATATAAGATAAGGCGTGTAACTTGAAAATAACAAAAGTACCAGCTAACCTTATTCCTAGCAGCTAACCCTATTTTTCAAAACCTTAAGAGTCGCCTGGACCTGCATGTCTTCATACAAACGGAAAAAGGGAATTGTGGCAATATTTGATAGTTTTGGAGTAAAGTTAAGCATTTAATCAAAATAATCTCATTATAATCTACGTACGTTCCTACACAGCTTGGTTAAAATACCAATGGTTTGAGAATTACAAGCCTTTTTAAATTTGGTATGGAAATCTTGAGAGGCATATATAATTCTCAAATTATCGATAATTTAACCAAACTGTATAGGAACGTACGTAGATTATACTGAGATTAATTGATTGGATGCTTAATGTTACTCCAAAATTATCAAATATTGCCACAATTCCCTTTTTCCGTTTGTATGGAGACATGCGCTTCCAGGCAACTCTTAAGAACTCCTGAGAACGGAGGAGAGGAGTAAGGGTCAGTTCACACCGAAACGCGACGCGACGCGCACTTTTTACACTGTGATAGGATTTTAACTCTTATTTGCACACTTATAAGACTAAAATTGCTAGAAAAACTTGATAGACAGTGGCCGCAAGATACCAGAGGAGGAGGCGAATTTTTGATGCGAAATTGGTCGTTTTGATTATGCGTATAAGGGTTAAAATCTTATCACAGTGTAAAAAGTGCGCGTCGCGTCGCGTTTCGGTGTGAACTGACCCTAAGAGGACGCCATGTTGCGGGCGACGCTTTGAGTTTCCGTTCAGTACATACATAGTGTCACATCTTCATCGCTTACGGGGTAGACACAGCTTAAGGTCATAAGACCGAAAGGCCACGTTGCATGTTGATGCAAAAATATAAGGAATCATGTAAATTGGCGGTGCGGCTAGCAACTCATCACTATTTTGATTCCGTATTCCAACAGCCCATCAACATGCTTAACGTGGCCATTCCGTTCTGTACTTTTAATAATTATGTGCTTTTTTGTTTACCTCGAATAAAATAGAGACGTAATAAGACAGTTTGTAAATACTAATTTCTGTGTGGTTTACAGCAGAGTAAAGTAAGACTACTCCTAGTCTTCCTGTTGTCGTAGAAAGCCACCTAGGAAACAAGCTAAACAAAGTTTATAAATATTAAAGACCTCTCCTACTCGTCTGGCCAGCGTGGAGAGTGTAGGCCAAATTATCTAACTACTCTGGCTAATATATAGCTCTGGTAGTACAGAGAGGGTCATGCTCCTGCAGTAGAGACAAAAAAAGACCTGATGATGACGGTGATAGGGCTAGGGTATTAACAAACAAGTAATTTAATTAAAAAATTTAAACAACCCGCCTGACCATTAGCAATACCTATTTACGTCTGGTAATTTTACGGAGAAACATTTTGAAATACTGGACTGGAGATTCGGCTCTCTGTTTGGGTTCACAAGATGGTACATTTTGCTGATATAAAAGGGGTTCAAAATTTTCTGTAACAAACCAAGATATTTTGTCAAACTAATATTTGCGTTTTTTCTATGCTGGTCTTTGAGAAAAAAATTAACTTAGGATGTACCAGCTGCTTGCTTCTCTTCCCGCGCAGATCGTAAAAACTGATCGCCGAAATGGGCGTCAGGAATCATGTCAAATTAGCGATGCGCCTAGCAAGTCATCACTATTTTGATTTCGTTCCCATCTATAAGCCCATCAACGTGCTAAACGTGGTCTTAAGGTTTTACAGATCTGGGCTCTATCTACAGTAAATCGTCACTGGTAACACCATATTAGCCGAAGATTTTTGCATCAGTGCCCAAAGTCAAAAGTCCTCGGCGCCAATATGTATTTTGGACGAGAAGACACTGTGAAGCTTCCAGAAAGCTGCCCAGCAAAGTCAGATTCACTGAGAAACCTTGTCCTTGGACTGGAGCTTTCTACCTATATCAATTAGTAGTAGTTGGAGTAGAAAAACGATACCTCGAGCTTGCTGAATACATGTTTATTTACGTTTAAGTAAATGTACTGCTCTACAGGTTCAAGGGTTTAGTTTCCAACAATCACTGGAGAAGGCGCAACATGAATATTCGACATAATTTTTGTCTTATCCATGATCTTTCTTCTTGAGAAACTTCATTGAGGTCATTGAGCATGGTCCTGAAATGACTCCGCCGGTTTCAGAGAAATGATGTCTTCCTTCGATATAGCGATGGTCAATATTGCATCATTGGAGAGACCGAAGTACGAGTACGGTCTATGTTTCAATTGAATCGAAGGCTTTCTCATAGTCCACAGACGCTAAGTATAGTTGGTCTACTGTATAACCTGCCGCTGCGTAGTGATGTGATCTATGGGACTAATAGCATTTTAATCCGATCCATCTCAAATATCTGAAAAATTAAGAATATTTCTTTCTTTCGGAATCAACTTGTTATCCCTTTTGTCACGCTTAGAACATTGTTGTTTATATGTCTTCACTTTGCATGTTTATTGCGCCTTATACTATGATGTATTCTGTAGTTGCAGCGCTGTGGTATGCCACCCAGCAGTAATTCTTTTTATCCTAAGGCATGTTAAATTTAAAGAAATCTATCATGTACATTACTAGTGAATTACTGGTAGTATTTTGGTTCATTATATTCATTTGATAAATTGAGAGGAACACCGGCTAACGCCAAAAATTACAACAATTAGAGTTCTTTTTTTTTAAACACGGTGTAGCTAGCTCCAAGTGAGCTTTTGCCACTTCACCGGACCTTTGCGGTGAGGACAGAGTGCCCTCAACCTGTAAGGCGAACATCACCGAAGGGCTCCACGAGGGACGGACCTCGGTTTTGGGCGTTGCATGTGCACGCAAAGCTTAGAGAGAAGCTAACTTTTTTAATCTGTCAGATCAGTAAACTGACGGCTAAGGGTGTCTTGGCCGTAGTAGGAGGTTGGTGGTGGATCGGTCGATCCCAGACAATAATACCAGTCGATTATCCGAACCAAAGAGAATTTATTAAAGTAAACATTATCTATTTATTTTATCATTATCTATAATATATATAATATATTATAGATAATGATATATATGATATATATATAAACATTATCTATTATTTGACGAGCTCCGTGGCGCAGCGGTCATCACGCCTGCCTGCGACACGGATGGTCCCGGGTTCGATCCCCGGTCAGGTCAAGATGGAAAACGATCTTTTTCAGATTGACCTGGGTCTTGGATGTTTATCTATATATGTATTTGTTATAAAATATAGTATCGTTGAGTTAGTATCCCATAATACAAGTCTTTCATAAGAACTTACTTTGGGGCTAGCTCAATCTGTGTGATTTGTCCGTATATATTATATTATATATTATTATTATATATATTTATACAAAAAATAGTTACAAGTGTGTGTATTGATCACATTTAAAACAATATTTGTCTGCGTCAAAATTAGTTTGCGTTGCGTTCTTCGTGCTTGCATATTTTTGGGTGAATGTCCTGGAGGTCACATGTTCACGTGAACACACAGATTGAGCTGGCCCCAAAGTAAGTTCAAGACTTGTGTTATGGGATACTAACTCAACAACAGTATATTTAATAGTAGATACATACAACAGTATATTTAAGACCCAGGTCAATAAGAAAAAGATAATTTTTCATCTTGACCTCTCCAGAGATCGAACCCAGGACCAGCGACACGGGTGGTCCCGGGTTCGATATCGGCCGATCAGCCAGCGTGTTGACCGCTCTGCCACGGAGCTCGTTTTTGAGTCTTTTGAGGTGGATCCGCTCATAGATTTTCCCCAAAGAACTCTTTAAGCTAATACGATGTGGGATTTTTATGTCTTTGCCTGGCTTGGGGATGCCGATCACAAGTGCTTCCTTCCAGCCGCCTGGAAAGGTGCAATTTACAAAACACGCATAGAAAATGCTCAAAAGTAGAAGGGGGAGGGTCTGTGGAAGGCATTTGAGCGTTTCGTTTGAGACTCCCGTCAGAGCCGGGTGTATTTAGGGGTGTGAAATTGCGAAATCTGGCAAATCATTCCCTACGCTTGTAATCAAAAGCAAAAAAAAACAACAATAGCGCGTTTTAAAATTGCTCCAGCGCCATCTAGTTCTCGTTACAGGAACTTAGTATTTACTCCTGCAAAATTGATCATTTAAAGCCGAAAATATATATTTTAACTGACGTTACATGGTTCACACCTCTTCTGGGAAGACCACAAATCTAAAGAGACCTCGTATTTCAAAATTGGTCAAGGCATTATGGCTACAGGAAGGGTCAACTTTTTGCCAGTTTTTGCCAGTTAACGTCCGCTGTATATTTGTTTTTTTGACGTCACATAGCCTATGACACTCCGGGGAAAAATCCGAATCTACTGACACCTCACACCACAAAATCCGTCCAGCCGTTTAGGCTGCAGGATGCAACAATGGAACAGACATATTAACATACATACATACATAGATATATACATACATACATACATAGGCTCGAAAACCATTACCCTCCTTCTGGGTGGGTCAGTCGGGTAAAAAGTAAAACCGACTTCAACCCTATACGTAAATGTACAAACTTGGACTTAAAATTAAGTTTGAACGGGTGTGGTAGTTGAATCAAAATAGAGGAATAACGTCGTTATCAACTTGTCTTGATTCGCGAAAGAAAAACAGAAATAAAATTAAACCAAACGGCATACTTGTTTTTTGGTTTTTGTTGATTTTGTCTTAAAGCAGTGGATATATTTCGATAAAAAAATTATAGGACCACCTTTGAAATTCAGTCAAAACAGAGGAGTCCTAACGTTCATCATCATTGTCTTGATTCGCATAAGAATAAAACACAAATAAGTTTAAACCGAACGGCATACTCGCACAATTTTTTTGGGGTTTTGTCTATTTTTAACCGACTTCAAGAAAGGAGGAGGTTCTCAATTCGTCAAAAAGTACTCAATACATTGGGATAAAATTTTTATGGGACCATCTCGGGAGCATTACCTATCGAACAAAAGAAGAATCACTAAAATCGATCCATAACTGACCGAGTAATCGCGTAACATACATACAAAAACTTCACAGCTTAGGACCTTATCCAATGTCAGTAAAGATTTATAATAATCTGCCTAAATATATAAAGGATGAAAATAATTACAAAAAGTATTTAAAATTGTTGAAAGAACTTCTAAGAAAAAAAACCTATTACTCCGTTACAGAATATCTGCATGATCCCTCTCTCTCGTCCCATTGCAATGCCTGACAAGGTACATATGTATTTAGTCAAAATATGCTACATATTTGTGTACAAATCTTATGTAATGCAATGCAATAAATGAATAAATGAAAAAAAAATACAGACGAATTGAGAACCTCCTCCTTTTTTGGAGTCGGTTAAAAAGGGATTATAATGTTTGTAAATACTAATTTCGTACGACAACCCCGTAAGTTATGACTTATGATTTGATATGAATTCCACGATGGATGTTTTGACTTGGGGCTTGGGTTGTTGCCAACTGTACCTACAAAGCGGACATTTTCCGGGAGCTGATTAAAAAAAAAGAATTCGTTATTCCTATTCATGCTGTGTGGTTCCCGGTTGTAACGATGCGTATGATAATCTTCATGCTGCATCTTGCTTTTCACCTCATTTCCCAATCATCATCATCCTGTCCACTTTTATTTCAAAATTCATTTTAAATTCCAAATTCCATTTTCAAATCTTCTTCGCAGTCCTTTCTCATCAGTCATTCATTCCATTCAAGGAACATAAATACTCCTTATTCCATTCAATTCCTTTCCTAAGTTTGGTCGTGATAAGAGTGCCTGTAAGATCTCTCGACCCTAGGCACTCGCCTACAATATTATTTTACTAATTGTATTCTCGGCACAACTCTCCGCGTCTCGGCATCGGCAAACGTAGTGTAGGACGTCCTCAGGCACGGTGGAGTGACGATTTGCGCAAGATGGCTGGTAGAAGCTGGATGCGAGCAGCCGAAGATAGATCTCGATGGCGTGCAATTGGGGAGGCCTATGTCCAGCAGTGGACGATTATAGGCTGATGATGATGATGATGAATTGTATTCTAAACTACTAACCGTGTAACGCATGTGTGAAACTTATTAAAATCCGTTATCTGTGTTGTGTTGTGTTTTTGAATTCTCTCTCTCTCCGCTGAGCATTTAATGCACAACATACCTTTCTTCATATTCATGTTGGGCCTACTCTAACTAGCTGGGTGAGTAGGACCCGACACGGTAAAGTACAATACAACCACTCCAAGTCTTCCACTGGATGTCGTAGAAGGCAAAGTAGAAAACAGATGTTTTGGCGCGAACACAAAGTATATTGCTTCTCCCTCAGATGGTCACAACACAACTGGCGAATGTCCTTGGGTAGCCATATGATGTCTACCGCGTATTTACTACGTTAGTATTGTAACATATCTTTGTTTCTGTGTGCTGTTCAATTTACGTGCGCCGCGTTAAAAATATTCTCCACGACAGTTCTTTTCAAATTAATGAAATAAATTCAATATAAATTATATGTGAGGATAAGTATAAGATATAAATAAGAAATAAATCCAATCCAAACTAATATTATAAATGCGAAAGTGAGTTTGTTTGTTTGTTTATTTGTTACGCATTCACGCCGTATCTACTGAACCAATCATCATGAAATTTTGCATACGCATAGGTTAGGGTACCGAGAAGGACATAGACTATATACATATATATATATATATATATTACGCGGGCGAAGCCGCGGGTAAAAGCTAGTTCAATATAAAAGGAATCTTATTTTTAAGGGCCCACACAAGGCACACGAGCGACGCCAATAGTTTTATTCCTAATACTTTACAAATAGAATGAAATTCAAGAATGTAAATCATTCAAGCCTTAGTAAATAACCTGAATTATTTTTGGACTCATGTTTTAATCTTATGAGAATCAGTCATTTAGGGAACTACTAATTACCGCCTAAAACCTAGTGTGCCTAGTGTGTCCTTTGTCTATAAATTATTGTATAAATTATTATTATTATTATTTATTCAAGAAGAACATAATATAAATATGGTGTTTACCAATTGTTCTACAAAACTATTTTATAGTTTGTCTGTAGAATCTAAATGTTTAACAATATTTGTAAATGGAGTGCTTATACATATATTTATTAACTTATACTTAATTAAAATTAGTTTAGAGAGTATAAGAAATATGACAAGGTTTACAGATAAGTTATATCTGTATTAAATGATGTTCACATACCACGAACAGCACGCGTGTTACTCGTACAAAATGACCAAAATCCTCTCGATTTAGATATTATTTAAAAAATACACAAACTAATTCTATATAATGTTTTCTTATGTTTTCGCGATTGTTACACATTTAAATAAAATTATTTTAATACGATTTTTATCGCGTTTATTACATTATTTATACACCTAACGTTTCGAGCACTTTACAGTGTTCGTGGTCGCAGGTAGACTAAGTTGACAAATGTAATAAACGCGATAAAAACCGTATTAAAATAATTTTAATTCTATATACCTCTATCATGGAATCTCGATACAAAAATTTAAATACAAAATTGGATATTCATTTTATGGCTTCGGCCAAGCAATTTAAGTGCTACCTGGCCACCAATAAATCTGCTTAGATAAAAAAACATTTAGTTTTTCGAATCTAGAACACGTAAATTTTGATTGGGCTGTCCGCAAACAAACGAGGAATCAGGAGCATTTATTGGTAATGATTCCAAATTTGAACGCATATTTTATGGTGTGGTTGCCGTATCATTTTAAAATATCGACGACACCTTTGTACGAAATGCAGAAGAGACGCCATTTTATGATGGAAACGTAAACACAAAACTACGATATGCTGTAACACCGAATGAATAAATGTGACAATAGATGGTTATACACAATGCCTCGAAGCGGCATTTTAACATTATATGTTTATTTTCCTACAAATTAATTATAATTTGAATGGGAGGTATCACACCATTTTATTTATTCATTAAAAACATCAAAATATATATTTGTCGGTGTTTTATCTTTCGGCATTTTGACATGAAACAGTACTTACACCAATATTCTACAAACGAGTGCCTATGCGTTTACTATTTTTGTCGCGGATCGCGATCACTCACTGCGCATATAATTTCAACCGCACCTTAAATCTTAATTGTTAAACTTGAAAATACCTCTGGATGGATCGAATTCAAAGATTTTTGATTCAACGTACGTGTTTAATCCTTCGGTATTTTGACACGAAACAGTATTACACAGTTCGACAGACGAGGGTGTGCGCGTTTTTTGTTCTATTTGCGTCGCGAATCGCGATCACTCGCCGCGATTATTATTCCATAATTTCTCAACTTAATTGATAATTTAAAGTCTTTTATTATATTATTTGTATCTACGAATAACAAAACAAAACAATGGATCTCCATTGGGAGGCATTTACGACGTAGGTGTTTTATTTTTCGGTATTTTGACACGGAACAGTATTACACAGTTCGACAGACGAGGGTGTGCGCGTTTATTGTTCTATTTTCGTCGCGAATCGCGATCACTCGCCGCGCATATTTTTAGAGATTAGATACGAAGAGTGATTGTTTCAGTCCGTAAATAGACCACTGTTTTGTTATTGCGATGTTTGTCGTCGACATTTTATTACTTATATTATTTACTTAAGTGTGGTTCCCGGCAGAGTAGAATAGGACCACTCCAAGTCACCCCGTGGATGTCGTAAAAGACGACTAAGGAAACACAAGCTAAACAAAGCTTATTAACATCAAAGAGACCTCTCCAACCCGTCTGGCCAGCGTGGAGAGTGTAGGTCAAATCCTCTGACTACTCAGGCTAGTATATGGCTCTGGTAGTACAGAGAGGGTCGTGCTCCTGCAGTGGAGACTAGAAAGACCTGATGATGATGATGATTTACTTAAGGGGGCACACTAGGCACAGTAGCGACGCCAATTATTTTATTCCTAATACTTTACAAATAGAAAGAAATTCAAGAATATATACAATATAAGCCTTAGTAAATAACCTGAAGTATTTTTGGAATCATTTTATTATTATCGGAATCAGTGAGAACTATGAGAATCTGATTACTGCCAAAAACGGCCGTTTTTGGCGGTTTTCACTTTTTCTCTCAATGACTGATTCTCATAATATTAAAACATGATTCCAAAAATACTTCAGGTTATTTACTAAGGCTGATATTGTTTATATTCTTGAATTTCTTTCTATTTGTAAAGTATTAGGAATAAATGATCGGCGTCGCTACTATGCCTAGTGTGCCCCCTTAATGAAATTGCTGTCCATTCATTTAAAACTTTTGTATAACAACTGGTCTGGGAGAAAAGCGAAAACGTAGAATGTGCCAGCTTTTCTCGCACAGATCGTAAAACCCGATCGAGGGAATGGGCTATTTTCTTGGGACAAAATAATAAAATTAGACCGTCAGTTAGACAATAAAAAATATTGGCCACGTATTTTTTCTTTCGTTAATCCTAACTAATATTATAAATGTCCTAACTAATATTATAAATGCGAAAGTGAGTTTGTTTGTTTGTTTATTTGTTTGTTACGCTTTCACGCCGTGACTACTGGACCGATCGTCATGAAATTTTGCATGTATATAGGTTAGGGTACTGAGAAGGACATAGGCTATAAATGACGCGGGCGAAGCCGCGGGTAACAGCTAGTTAAACAATAAATTTCAAAGATAAAGCATGTCAAAGTTCATGAGTGGGGGCTTGTGATATCACAGGCCACTAAAAAGTGTACTGGCTAGTGACGTCACACACAATTTTAACGGGCTATATCTTTGTCATTTTTTGTTTGATTGACAAAAGAAAAAACACGTTTTAAATGTTTTTTCATAATCTAACCAACGGACAAATTATATTTTTTAGATTTATTATTTTGATCTCATCATAATCTCTTAAAATAATTTCATGCTATATAATGCGTAGAAAGCAGCTTCAATTTAAAGCAGAGTGCAATTCCGTGGCCATAGCATCTTGCGATAGCTTACCGATTCGATACGTGATAAGATGACACGATTGCGCGAAGTCTGTACAGCCTCCACGTAAACCATTGCGCTGAAGAGTAGGTGCAGCAACAGCCTATATGAGTATTAATTTTAATTTATATTTATATTAGAAATACATATTACTTACTTACAAATAAAAGTCATAATTACTTAAAGAAATAAATAATTCATTCATTTATTGTTACTCTTTCTGTATAGCAATTGTCATAACCGCAACAATATTCAGTTATTTTGTATAAGACCTTGTTAACCAACACGTAACACAAATAAATCCATGATAGCGTGACGACTATTCATCTCCAAACACGAAACACCACCCCTTATGACTTTAAACCAGTATTGGCTGAGGATAACGATTCAATAAGTACGTAACTTACTGCATACGTTGTTTAAAAAGGATTTTAAAAGAAAGGATGTTCGAAAATGTATTCAATAAGTACCTAAAATATTTTTGCTTTGTTAGTCTGTGATACATTCTTCTCTTAAAATGTAGCTTTTTAAACTTTTACGGTT
Source organism: Rhodophaea formosa (assembly GCA_963082605.1). Taxonomy (NCBI): domain Eukaryota; kingdom Metazoa; phylum Arthropoda; class Insecta; order Lepidoptera; family Pyralidae; genus Rhodophaea; species Rhodophaea formosa. Next base: position 12,127,505 of record OY720228.1, on the reverse strand, counting down.
ATCAACATTGGAATTGAGCATGTTGGGATATTCGTGATTATTGTGGTTTCTTTAAGCGTTTAATTCTTCTTCTACACCTTATCCCACTTATTTCTATGTGAGGTTGGCACAACATATTATAATCTAACATTTTTCCTATCAGACGCCATCTTCTTTGATACGATTTTCCATACTATCTTTTACACAGTCCATCCACTTTGTTCATGTTCACACACCTGGCTTTGTTCATATTTTATTGATTTATTCGTCGGATTCGTCGATATCGTCCAGTTTGAGTCTGTTACGAAAACTATCATCGACCATTTCTAATCAGTACTTTGAGGGAAGCGTCTAAATAATTGAGTGCATATATTTTATATTATTTTCTCAAATCAATAGCAAATCCCATGAATTTGTAATAAACCTTGTAAACCAACACGTTACTCAAATAAATCCATGATAGCGTGACGACTGTTCGTCTCCTAACACGAATGTTCATACACGAAGTGTACCTACACACGTCATAACACCACCCCGAATGGTTCGAACAAACGTTGCATGCTGTGGGTAACGATTCAATATGTGACATACCCAAACATCTACCTACACACACACACACACAGCATAAATAAATAAATATATAGGGACATAATCGTATCACACAAATTAATTGAGCTAGCCCCACATTAAGTTGTGAACTTCTGTCGCTGGATATTAACTCAACGATACTATATTTTATAATAAATAATATAGATAAACATCTAAGACCCAGGTCAATATGAAAAAGATCTTTTACCATCTTGACCTGACCGGGGACCGAACCCGGGCCCCCGTGTCGCAAGCTAGCGTATTGACCGCTGCGCCACGGAGCTTTACATGTATGTTGTTAACGTGTTTTTAAAACAAATATTAAAAGATTGTCACTCTCACCTTATGATATACGATACGAGTTCAGTCCCGTCTGTGTGTCTGTTACTAAACAGTAAAACGACGAAATAAAACTTCCTTCGTGAGTGTGAAGGGTAGAGTAGAATTGGACAACTCCAAGTCTCTCCGTGGATTTTGTAGAAGGCGACAAAAGCTAAACAAATCTTATAAACATCAAAGATACCTCTCCAACCCGCCTGGCTAGCGAGGAGAGTGTAGGCAAAATCCTCTGACTGCTCTGGCTAATATATGGCTTTGGTAGTACGGAGATGGTTTTACTCCTGCAATGGAGTCTAAAAAGACCTGATGATGATGATAATGAAAGCCTATAATGAGTCCACCCACCTTTTCTTAATATTGGCCACTTACATTCACAAAAATCTAATCGAACATGTGTTAACTTTCCATTGAGAAATACTACTAAGCCGTAATTGTAGTGTAGCTACTATATAAGTACAGTGATTATTATTTCGATACCTACCTCCACAGTTTAATTAACTGGCAGTTATATTTAGATTGCAGTAATGCAACAGTTATATGCATCGTCAGGCGCGAGCAGTTAATCAAACTGAGATATTATAATGATAGTTATCATTAGTTTCAGGCGTACAAATTCACAAACTAGACTTGTAGTGGTCATCATCATCATCATCATCATCAGGTCTTTCTAGTCTCCACTGCAGGAGCACGACCCTCTCTGCACTACCAGAGCCATATAAGCCTGAGTAGTCAGAGGATTTGGCCCACACTCTCCACGCTGGCCAGACGGGTTGGAGAGGTCTCTTTGATGTTAATAAGCTTTGTTTAGCTTGTGTTTCCCTAGTCGCCTTTTACGACATCCACGGGATGACCTGGAGTGGTCCCATTCTATTCTGCCGGGAACAACACGGCTTGTAGTGGTCAATACTAACAAATTGTGCACCTGAAACAACAGGGTTATTTTTAAAACACCAAAACTATTGCTTCCATGCTGCAGGCCGATTTACTAACTCGGTGTACAACGATTTGATTGTCACTCTAGCATCCATTACTGTTTTCATATCTTAGATAAAAAAAGTCATTCATACCGAAGCCGTAATGAATATTGAAAATACCAGGAAAATGATGTACACCGTAGCTGTCAAAAGTTAGCAAATAGGCCTGCTGGTTTGGGGAAAAAGGAAAAACATAAATTATACCATTTGCTTTTCTTCCCGCGCAGACCGTAAAAGCCGCTCAGGGGATAGGGCGAACATCTTAGGAATCACGTAATAGGCGATGCGGCTAGCAACCCATCACTATTTTGATTCCACTTTCCGTCGGGCGAAGCCGCGGGTAACAGCTAGTATTTTAAATGTGAAAGTGAGTTTGTTTCGCTTTCCCGCCGTATCTACTGAACCGATCGTCATTTTTTTGCATTTACCAAATTTTGCATTTAGGGTGCTGAGAAGGACATAGGCTATATATCACGCGGGGGTAACCGTGGGTAACAGCTAGTATTATATAAAAGAATTCCGCTTTCCGATATAAAAAGGTAATTGATGTTTTAAAAATAACCTTGTATACCTACATAAATAAATCGGCAATGGCTAAGAGGTCTAAGAGCCGGACCATTATCGAAAGATTCCGGGTTCGTATCCCGGCCCGACCTAGAGCTCAATTTTTAAACCGGTAGAATCATGTATTAGTTGTTGTTGATTGTCATATATTAAGAACTCCTCGACTGCTAAGCACTGATTATGAAATAGTAACAGATATGAGAGTAGTATTGCTATCTATCTATCTATCTGTAATCTTGTAATGAAATGGGTCAATAAACTTTATTTATTAAAAAAAAAATATTAGCCAGAGTAGTTAAAGGATTTGGCCTTTAAAGCAGTTTCGCCAGCGCAGAGAGTATACACACATAACATAATAAATCACTTCTCATAATTAACATACCCAAAATAAATCATACAACCATTGATGCGGCCATTAGCGCGAAAACAATTTAAATTTCGAACGTTTGACGTCATAGGCTGCACGATGACAGGTGCGACAAATGAGAGTGCGTGCATTTTCGTTTCAATTGCAAATTGCAAACAAATGTTTGGCAGATAGTCTTTCTAAATTTAGCCTTAGTAAACATTGAACAGCATCCATAAGACCGCAATGTGTGGCGATTTATGGTCCCCCATAAATCGCCACACATTGCGGTCTTATGGATGCTGTTCCTCCCGGCTCTCCTAAGCCTCCCGGCTTATGTCCAGCAGTGGACGTCTCTGGCTGATAGATAGAAAGCTAACTTTGCGCTCAATGCAAGGAGAGCCAACCTATCAAAGTGAAGTTCCTACTGACTGGCATATGGACGCACGCACAGACGTAAACGCTAAAGATAGAAACGTGAAATTTGGACAGATGTCTGAAATTTTTGAAAAATCGCAGTGACGCTCCAGTGCCTCTCAATGCATGCCGACCTTTAGCGTTAGCAAATACGCGTAAATCGCTTATGGCGTTGGCAGACTAACGCAGCGATTAAATCTGTACGAACTTTGTTCAGGTGTTCGAGTACCTATTTTAGTCCAGCGAAAGTAAAGTGTGTTTGCTCCTTGGAATTGATGCGCAAATGGTTTTTTTTTAATGGATTCAAGATTCAATCGTGTATATTTTAATATAGGTTTCTTTGGACACTTATTCATTGTTACAATTTTTACAACAAAAAAAAATTGTATTCGTCAATTATTTACATATGGCTAAGTTTAGGCCGCTTCCAAAGCGGAGTGCAGAAGAAGCGGCAACAAATTTACCTTAGAAACTATTGATGAACTATCGATATAGACAGATGACGTGTTGACTTTAAGAAATTTAACGTGAGATTTGTGGTATTTTCCATCTGTTATGTTGATGAAGACTCGATGAATGGGATAAAGAGGTAAGGCGTGCCCACAGAACACAGAAAGACATGTCATTTCCCTAGATCTGTAGAATTTTGCTTATTGTACGCTCATGAATACTTCATGTATATTTTTAAGGGTGCACTAAAAATTACCCTCTTTGACTTTCTTAGGGGTTTTGGCATTTAAATCTATACTAATATTGTAAAAAGGAAAGATTTGTCTGTTCGTTAGTTTGCATTGAATAGGCTCTGAAACTATTTTAAAAGTCTCACCTAATGAAAAGTAATATAATCTGTAGGTGACATCCTAACTAATATTATAAACGCGAAAGTGAGTTTGTTTGTTTGTTACGCTTTCACGCCGTAACTACTGAACCGATCGTCATTTTTTTGCATTTACCAAATTTTGCATTTAGGGTGCTGAGAAGGACATAGGCTATATATCACGCGGGGGTAACCGTGGGTAACAGCTAGTATTATATAAAAGAATTCCGCTTTCCGATATAAAAAGGTAATTGATGTTTTAAAAATAACCTTGTATACCTACATAAATAAATCGGCAATGGCTAAGAGGTCTAAGAGCCGGACCATTATCGAAAGATTCCGGGTTCGTATCCCGGCCCGACCTAGAGCTCAATTTTTAAACCGGTAGAATCATGTATTAGTTGTTGTTGATTGTCATATATTAAGAACTCCTCGACTGCTAAGCACTGATTATGAAATAGTAACAGATATGAGAGTAGTATTGCTATCTATCTATCTATCTGTAATCTTGTAATGAAATGGGTCAATAAACTTTATTTATTAAAAAAAAAATATTAGCCAGAGTAGTTAAAGGATTTGGCCTTTAAAGCAGTTTCGCCAGCGCAGAGAGTATACACACATAACATAATAAATCACTTCTCATAATTAACATACCCAAAATAAATCATACAACCATTGATGCGGCCATTAGCGCGAAAACAATTTAAATTTCGAACGTTTGACGTCATAGGCTGCACGATGACAGGTGCGACAAATGAGAGTGCGTGCATTTTCGTTTCAATTGCAAATTGCAAACAAATGTTTGGCAGATAGTCTTTCTAAATTTAGCCTTAGTAAACATTGAACAGCATCCATAAGACCGCAATGTGTGGCGATTTATGGTCCCCCATAAATCGCCACACATTGCGGTCTTATGGATGCTGTTCCTCCCGGCTCTCCTAAGCCTCCCGGCTTATGTCCAGCAGTGGACGTCTCTGGCTGATAGATAGAAAGCTAACTTTGCGCTCAATGCAAGGAGAGCCAACCTATCAAAGTGAAGTTCCTACTGACTGGCATATGGACGCACGCACAGACGTAAACGCTAAAGATAGAAACGTGAAATTTGGACAGATGTCTGAAATTTTTGAAAAATCGCAGTGACGCTCCAGTGCCTCTCAATGCATGCCGACCTTTAGCGTTAGCAAATACGCGTAAATCGCTTATGGCGTTGGCAGACTAACGCAGCGATTAAATCTGTACGAACTTTGTTCAGGTGTTCGAGTACCTATTTTAGTCCAGCGAAAGTAAAGTGTGTTTGCTCCTTGGAATTGATGCGCAAATGGTTTTTTTTTAATGGATTCAAGATTCAATCGTGTATATTTTAATATAGGTTTCTTTGGACACTTATTCATTGTTACAATTTTTACAACAAAAAAAAATTGTATTCGTCAATTATTTACATATGGCTAAGTTTAGGCCGCTTCCAAAGCGGAGTGCAGAAGAAGCGGCAACAAATTTACCTTAGAAACTATTGATGAACTATCGATATAGACAGATGACGTGTTGACTTTAAGAAATTTAACGTGAGATTTGTGGTATTTTCCATCTGTTATGTTGATGAAGACTCGATGAATGGGATAAAGAGGTAAGGCGTGCCCACAGAACACAGAAAGACATGTCATTTCCCTAGATCTGTAGAATTTTGCTTATTGTACGCTCATGAATACTTCATGTATATTTTTAAGGGTGCACTAAAAATTACCCTCTTTGACTTTCTTAGGGGTTTTGGCATTTAAATCTATACTAATATTGTAAAAAGGAAAGATTTGTCTGTTCGTTAGTTTGCATTGAATAGGCTCTGAAACTATTTTAAAAGTCTCACCTAATGAAAAGTAATATAATCTGTAGGTGACATCCTAACTAATATTATAAACGCGAAAGTGAGTTTGTTTGTTTGTTACGCTTTCACGCCGTAACTACTGAACCGATCTTCATGAAATTTTGCATACACATAGGTTTGGATACTAAGAAGGACATAGGCTATATATCACGCGGGTGAAGCCGCGGGTAACAGCTAGTAGGTTATAATTTAGGCGGATGAAGTTGCTGGGAAATTTCTGGTGGCATTTAAATACGTTCATAATTGAAATTAAACTTTATTGTGCACAAGGCAGTCAATTTAAAAAATTTAATGTGCTGATATTCTAAGATTATAATAAAATTACGCAACTTTTACAACATCTCTATGAAGAGACGGAACAATCCTTTTTAACCAAAAATAACATCCCTACACTCGTCATTATTCAAAAACTACAATAAATCATCAATCCCCATGTGTAACAATGCAGATATTACGACGTTAACCATTAATATTCGCTGAATACTCGTTCCGGCTACTTCCGGTTCGTTCCAGTTAGTTCCGGCCGACAAAAGCTATATTAGTGCCGTAAAAGCCTTACTATGTGTCCGCCTATTATTTACAATATAGACGTTAAAACGCCCGGGCAGTAACAAATGGTTGTGCAAAAACGCTGCACTAGTTCTTAGGGAACATTTTATGATGCGCCATATTTTTTTATTTATTTTCTCGTGTTGATCGCTGCGCCACGGAGCTAATCAGTCGCGGACATGGAGTCGTAGGGAATCAGCATCATTTATACGAGTATAGCATTGCTTTCAATACAGTGCATAACAGATCTTACCTATATAAAAAATTAATAAAGATGAGGCCAGAAAACACACAAATTCAGCTAGCCTACAATATTTTGTAAACTTGTGTCGTAGGATACTGACTCAACGACACTATATTTTATAATATATTAGGTAGATAGATATTTAATTAAATCCGCCGTGGTTCCCGGCACCGCCGTGTGGTTCCCGGCAGAGTAGAATAGGACCACTCCAAGCCTCCCCGTGGATGTCGTAGAAGTCGACTAAGGAAACAGTTAAGCTAAACAAAGCTATAAACATTTTATAACAAATACATATATAGATAAATATCCATGACCCAGGTCAATCTGAAAAACATCATTTTCCATCTTGACCTGACCGGGGATCGAACCCGGGACCATCCGTGTCGCAGGCCGGCATGTTGACCGCTGTGCCACGGCGCTTAGCGAAAGCTTATAAAACAATAAAGCTATTAAAAAGATATAAAACTGATTCCAGTCATATAACATTTCTTTCTTTATTAGGTCAATGGACGCTTGAGATTTAATTAAAAGCGAATTAACTTCTCAGGATAAAATCTAATGGAGGGACTGTAATGAAATATTATTTCAAGTAATTACTTGCTTTATGGCAGGAAATACATTTATCTTCTATGATTTGTGAGCAAGGAAAAGTGTGATTTCTCTAAGTTCGTAGAAGTTTTTCACGGGAGAACATAGACAGCTGGTTTTAATTTTTTATACTAACTCGCATGTCGTAGATTGTAAGTTGACGTCATTTGGAGAAAATGCGCTGTGCAGTTTGTTGCCGCTTCTTCTGCACTCAACTTTGGAAGCGGTGTAAACTTAGCTTTAAGTAAATTATTGACGTCAACAATAACATTGTGAACCAATTGAAATGTAAATTGATGTTCACCAAATGATATTTTAAATACGAGGGCGGGATGATAAGTAACTAGCCTAACAAGAAAACAATTAACTTACCGTGATAAAATTAATTTTATTTTTCGACATAGTCTCCATGAACCTCTACGGACTTATTCCGTCTTCATCCTAAAGCAGTAATGCCTTCCATAAAATTATTTCTTTCGAGGCCTGCAAAATACTCCTCTACAGCGGCTATGACTTCATCATTTGTGACAAATTTCTGTCCGCTCAAAAAAGTTTTGAGCTTAGGGAATAAGTGGAAGTCTAATGGAGCTAGATCAGGCGAATAAAGTGGGTGGGGCAGCAAATCATAATTCAATTCGTTGATTTTTGTCATAGCTTTAACACATGTGTGAACCCTAGCGTTGTCTTGGTGGAAGATGATTTTTTTTTCGCCAAACCTGGTCGTTTTTGCTGAATATATTGATGAAGGTTATCTAGAAGATTGGCGTAGTATTTTCCATTAATTATTTGACCGTTAGGATGGTAATCTATCATCAAGATCCCATCTGCATCCCAAAAGACGGAAGCCATCACTTTTCCAGCCGACTTTACAGCTATGGCTTTTTTTGGGACCGGGCATCCCGAATGAGTCCACTGGTTTGATTGAATTTTTGATTCTGGCGTGTAATGATGAACCCATGTTTCATCTGTTGTTACAAATCTACGTAAAAATCGGCCTTATTACTCTGAAAACGGTCCAGACATTCTTTTGAGTTTTGCACCCGAATCCTTTTTTGATCCTGCGTAGGCAATCGCAGCACCCAACGGGCCGATTACTTTTTCATATTGAATTCCTCACTTAGTATATGATTTACACGTTCTTTTGAGATACAGATAACTTCAATCATCGATTTGCTAAAACTATGTCATGTACTTTCACGACCATTTCCGGAGTCATGAGGCTTTTTGGACGTCCGTGGCGGGCTTCATCTTGGACACATGTACGACCGCGTTTAAACTCAGCCACCCAGTTTTTTACTGTGGCATAAGAAGGAGCACATTCACCCAAAACATTCTATAATTCATCATAGATATCTTTCCTCTTCATGCCCTTCATATGAAGAAACTTTATCACCGCTCTTTGTTCAATTTTATCGATTTTGAAAACGGTTGACGAAATTTATTTTTAAATGTCAAAAAATCAATAAAATTTTCACGCCACCAAATTCAAATTTATAACACAGGTGGCCAGAGACACGAATTTAAAAATGACATATCTATTGTTTTAATTTTAACTTTTTAAATAGCAGTGGCTAGTTACTTATCATCCCGCCTACGTATCTTAAAATGAATATAAATTTTGACTATTGAACTAAGAGTTAGGATGTAATGTATAAAACTTACACATATTTGAAATGTGCTAAACAGGTAACCAAATATGTTAAAAAATAACATACTTATTTATAATAATAAATAAGCATTTTATTTTTTTAACAAGATTAAGATTGTTAACTGCGTAGCATATGTATCTTTAAGATATCTAATTAAATAAGATTTATAATTATAGGTTTAAAATACATATGCTAATATTACACTAGAACTGGGTTATTAAATAAAATCAATATAATAGGCCAAGGGCGCTTGAGATTAAAATTATCATTTCAGGATAAAATCAAATGGAGTAACTATTATGAAATCTAATCATCATCATCATCAGGTCACTTTTTGTCTCCACTGCAGGAGTACGACCCTTACTATCAGAGCCATATATTAGCCAGGGGATACCATATATTACTACGTCATCCACGGGAATACTGTAGTGTAGTAGTCCTATTCTACACTGCCGGGACCCACACGGTTTTCGAATTTTACCTATCCCTACGAGTATTTTCTGTGAAATAGAAGAAAAGAATTCGACCATGAATGAGAAGATGATCTGTTGTATATCGCGCCGACAAACGAGAAGTTCAAACGTAAGAGTTCAGACTAAAGAATGCAGTTTTAAAATATCTAACCTTGTTTTTTAATCAATGAACGAAGACCACATGACGTTGATAACGTCATAGTTTGTATATATGGATGTTTGTAGGTTTATACGTTGCAATAAACTATTTCTGAATCACGTTGCAGACGCACTGGCAGCGCAAAATAAAGGTGGGGATAGAAGAATAACCTACGAATATTTAAAGTAATCTTAACTAATTAAATTAAAATTCATGGATTTCAGATATCAAAGATCCATACAATTTAATAGTAGAAATACAATTTTAATTTTAAAGAAATGTCACCATAAGAATTACAGAATGAATTGAATTAATTATAATATTATAAATTGAATTATAAAATAATTAAATTGAATTATAAAATAAACTGAATTAAATTTAAATTTAGAAATTAATAAATTAATAAATATAAGATAGTAAAAGAAATGTCACAAATTCTTTAAAATTATTTAAGAGAAAAACAAACAATGCTACCTATACCTAATAGCTTCATTGCGGCCTAGGCACTGCGACATGTCTATCACAGCAGTGCTGAAGGTAAGTACAGTCCAGTCGGTCAGCGATCATCTTCAAAATGATATTGAAGCTGGCTCGCACTCTACGCACCAGGGATGCGCCCCGCTTACACATAGCAGTGTGAAAATAATCTGTGCGGGCTTCCGCGAACATGCTTGATGCGCTACAGTATCGTGGCAGACCCAATGTCACCCAATAACGACAGTCTCAGATCTCTTGCACGCTGGTTTGGTGTACAGCGGCCATAAGGAGATACGTAATATTTTATTATAATGCTTTACGTTCTCATTTAAAAATTTAATATACCTGTAGCTTAAACAATGGGATGTATGCAGAAATAAAGAAGCAAGTAGTTATAATTTAAAGTCCTATTGTATTATGACAACATTAGCTATAATTTCATTCATCATTATCAGGTCTTTGTTAGTCTCCACTGCAGGAGCACAACCCTCTCTGTACTACCAGCGCCATATATTGGCTGGAGCAGTCAGATGATTAACATTACCTATATAATCTCATATGTATGCTCTTTCAATTAAAGCTCTTTCAAAGTTTAAATTATCTTTTTAAATGCAGTCATTTCTCGAAAAGCTACTATTAAGGATGCGCTAGTCGGGAACTCGAACTTGTCAGCGCACGTGGCTAAAATGCGTGCTATTTCGCTGAGAAAGGGATAGACTCGGTTTTGAACAGTGCGGAACTATTTACACTGATGTAAAAGCACATCGGAACAACAGTCTAGTGTGTGCAAACACAAATATTGTTGAAAATCTAAATCTTCGGCGTCTAAAAATTCACGAGTATGCGTTTGGGAGAAGTGTTCTTGTGATAAAACAGCTGTAATGTTTCTATTAAAAGTAAAATAATTTATATTTTTTAATAACCAAACTATGCTTGTATGAATTTTGTTCTAGAGATTTTATACTCCTTCTGGTATTTAATTGTGCCCAAAGTTGCGTTAAAATAACGTGTTAAAACGGAATGTTTTGAGACTCATAACTTTTAAAGTACTTATAATTTTACAATTATGATTCCATACAAGCATAGATAACAACAAAACAAATCGATAGAATTAAACAGACGATACCGAACGACGGAGTCATCACCCTACAGAATTTCTATGGCGAAACACCTGACTAGCGCACCCTTAAATGTAGCTTATATGACATCAAACTTGCAACGAGAGATATAATTTCTGGCGCAGGTACAACTTTATGTAGTACCTGCAATGCAGAGGATTTTTGGCAGATAAGAGCGGTTATAAAAACATACATAGTAGAAAGGAATGGCGGTGTTTTTTCGAATGTTGCGCCCAGGGCCGCGGAAAAAAATATGCCCTTTACCACTGTGTAATTATTTAATAACAATTAATTGCATTTAAACTATTCTAATAATAAAACTAACTTAAAATGAAATTTAAAAAAATACAAATCATACGGTCCCTTCAGCTACTCACCCCTGCCCCTGGTGCCCAAATGCAATGTGTGAATGCAATGCTTATACGCTGAGCTAGGTAGCTTCCAGCCCTTTGGTCACGGGATACCTCAATAAGCTTTTTAGCCAACAAACTAAAAAGCTTATGGGCTTATGGATCCCACGGACCCAATGTTTCTTTACCACTTGATTATATTTTGAACTTCTTTCTCTATTCAGCTTTTCAGGCTTTGCATGCAAATTGCGGCCCATCAGGCATATGAGAGTTTGCTGTTTCAAGCCTTGCGCACACAGGCACCGCCCAAAGCTGAGATCCGTCCCTCCTTAGGCCCTTTGGTGATTGATTTATTTATTTACTGTGATAAAAACGATTAACACCAATTACAATTATCACACATTAACATTAGATAAAAAAATTGTGGGTTGAGAATTTGTGGTATGAGTACGGAATAACTCATTGGAACGAAAATGCACGCACTCTCGTTAGCCGCACGTGTCATCGTGCAACCTATGACGTCAAACGTTCGTTCGTGTCGCGCTTATTGCCGCGTTCACAGATAAATTTGCTGATCAACGGTTACATGATTAATTTTGGGTTTTGTTAACTATGACAAATTATTTATTATGTTACGTGTATATGCTTTTTTTTTGTAAGTGTAAGTGGCCAACACTGGTGTCAGATTTTTCAAGCTGCTTTAAGGCATCTGACAAAGCTTAACGACTGCCATCAACAATGACAGCCGGGACCAACGGCTTAACGTGCCTTCCGAAGCACGGAACGTGTATATGCTGAACATGCAATACTACTCTCACATCTGTTACTATTTCATTTTTTTTATTTTTTTTTATTAGGTAATAATCAGTGCTAAACAGCTCTTTGGTTATAAAATCAATGAAGATAGGATATAACAAGTGGCTAAATCACGCCAGTTCGATGAGAAATCACCGAAACAAGCAGACTGCTGTCATCTACAAAGATAAGATGGGAACTATTCCATAGTCGAAAAAGAAACAGAGTGATGGCAAAAGATAGCACGAAGAAAGTAGTTAATAAAACCCTGTCCGATCTTTGTCGAGCTCCGTGGCGCAGCGGTCAACACGCTAGCCTGCGACACGGGGGTCTCGGGTTCGATCCCCGGTCAGGTCAGGATGGAAAAAGATCTTTTTCATATTGACCTGGGTCTTGGATGTTTATCTATATAAGTATATATTATAAAATATAGTATCGTTGAGTTAGTATCCTGCGACACAAGTTCACAACTTACTGTGGGGCTAGCTCAATGTGTGTGATATGTCCCTATATATTTATTTATTAATTTAAAGGGGTGGCTCAGCACGTAAATATGAGTTAATTTTTCTTATCGGTCTTATGCTGGAAATTTGAAAAAGATTTATACTCCCATTCAAAACTATTTAGCCGGTCGGGAAATTGGTATGAATATGTTGAAACTTTTTGAGTTTCCAGCATGAGTCCTGTACCTATATGTGTTTATATTGGCTGGTTGAGTCAACCTTCAAGGATCAGATAGGGTTTAATTAACGTTATAGTATAATGGGGAACTTGCATGAAGAGTACATTTTGAAAACTATTTCTGCTAATATAAGCATCTAGCTGGAAAAATCTGTTAAGAACACTTTCAGTATCGATACATTAACTTTGGTTAAGATTGGTTAGAAAAGTCCGTTTCATAAATATGAAAATTTCAAAAATCTTATATTACTTTAAAATAGCTCTTTAAATTTATAGCAATTTTTGTTATGAAGCCATTTCTCTTAACGCAATATATAACATAGCTGACAAACAAAGTCCTCACAACACGCATTCAAATTGCTAAAGGAGTGACGTCACTAGTCAGTTGTTTTTTCTTAGGGACGTATAGGCCGAGACGGAAAATTGGAATTTTCAAACCCATATATCTCAAAGAGTGTTTGGGTTATCAAGATGATTTTTTCACTGTTATTTCTTTTTGAGAGTTCTTTTCATAGAATAATGAAAAAAATAGTGTGCAAGTTCCGCATTAATTGATAGGCCGTGTGGTTTCCGGCGGAGTAGAAGGCGACTTAGGAAACACAAGCTGAAAAAAACTCTTTCGAAAAGTTTATAAATAAAAATATACTAAATTAGACAAGTCATCCCCTCTTCGGTTGCTCCCCCTTTCAGAGTCCTTAATTGATTCTACACTATTGTAAGACGACCTATGTATGTACACTAAGGATGCAAATAAAGTATTGATTGAACAAAGTTTCAAACTTTGTTTAGCTTGTGTTGCCTGAGACTGTAGGTCAAATCTTCTGACTGTTCTGGCTAATACATATATGGCTCTGGTAGTAAAGAGAGGATCGTGCTCCCGCAGTGGAGACTAAAAAACACCTGGGGTACTATTTTTGAACGTGTGACCAGTCGTTCTTGAACGGTTTTTATATGGAAAAACTGCTCGATTGCGAACGGCGAAATTTAAAAAATCGTACCCCTGATGCTTAGGTTATATAAACTCTAGATAGACTCTTAGCCTAAAAGCGTAGGTAAAAAGAACTGTGTCCAACTCATAGCCTATGACTGAGGCCTATGATGCAAACACATAACCAATTTGACGGATTTTGCTGGCATTAATTGACAAGACGCGTACGTTTGCTAACCCAAAGCTTGCACGCACTTATGCATTAAAAAATTAGCCAGTTTTTTTATCACTGAAATATGCACTGCATGACGGAGTCCAGAGATATAGTCAAAGCCCTGATGATGATAGTTGATTGAACAAACCGCAACAGTGAAAACGAAAATTCGCGCGTCCACGGCCGAGCAAAATTAAACATGACCGACCTCAAACGGCTAGAGCCGTCGTAAATAGGATATAAATCGAGCAATAATAAACAATGTAGTTTATGTCCGAATAAAACATCCACTTCTCGAAAAACATTATCGTTACGCCATTTTTTAAGGTCCCGCGACTTTAACTGCTTTTCAATGTTGGTGTTAGTGCGTTGTGTACACACATTTCTCACGGCTCTAGGGTTCTGCGCTGAAAAGTTCATAATTTTTGGTTTGTTTTAGTTAAACCAGTGTTGGAAGAGCTTGGGAGAAAAGAAAGATATTTTGGATTTTGTGACCTAAGAAAATATATACATACAATGCGATAAGGATCTTTTGCCACTAGGATGACATAGAAATGGGGGCACTGTGTGTAATTTCGAGTGTAATTTGGACTACCAGATAATAATATATTCTTAATTTCATAAATATTATTAAAAGCACGAAATATCCGCAACTAACATCAATTCGAGCTAGGTATCTTCTAAAAGTGTCGCTTTACAAGATGAAGGCGATTATAGCGTCTAGTTCCAACTAGGGCCACGTGCCAAATGATCCTTGCAGCACTATAGGTAGTGTAATTTTTACCGTTAGCGTGGTGATTCAGCCCGCCAATATGAACAACTTTTTCTAATTTTTTTTTGAGTTTGCAGTCTTGGTCCTTTCGGAAAAGTTGTTCATATTGACGGGCTGAATCACCACGCTTACGGTAAAAATTTCAGATCTTAATTAAACAATAAAAATCACCATTTAGGTATAAGGACAACAGAGCAAGAAATTTTAATGATAGCTCCGGGCACGAGCGACATTTCCTTCATCTGTGCCAGGGAAAAAAAAAAATCACAATAATTAAGCTAGCTCCAAAGTAAGTTATGAACTTTAAGGTTGTGTCGTAGGAGACTAACTATAGAAAGATATAAGATAGATAAACGTCCTAGACTCAGACCAATCTGGAAAAGATCGTTTACCATCATGAACTTTAATAAATAAAATGAATAAATAAATATATACGGACAAATCACACAGATTGAGCTAGCCCTAAAGTAAGTTCTTAGTAAGACTTGTGTTATGGGATACTAACTCAACGATACTATATTTTATAACAAATACATATATAGATAAACATCCAAGACCCAGGTCAATCTGGAAAAGATCATTTTTCATCTTGACCTGACCGGAAATCGAACCCGGGACCATCCGTGTTGACCGCTGCGCCACGGAGCTCGTCAAACTCGTTAATCATGAATCAAAAGGTATAATTATATTAAAAAGAGATTTCGAAATTATGACACGCCATTTCATTATAATTATGGTGTATCTGCTTACTAAACATACATCTGAGCTTCAAAATTATTTAGATACTGAGAGTAATATTTTCCAAGTTGATTTTAGGTAAAAGTAATTCGCCGACCAAAAGAATCAACATGTTTTTCGTATTTTTCCACAGATAAAAGGCGGGATGGATCAAAATATATTTTGTAAGGGCCCATATTGCGGGATAAATACAATGCTGAGCCCGCCTCTTTGCATAATAGACTGCTTGGTATAACGCTGAGATAAGAAGATATAGAATAGATCTCTGATTTGATTTTTTTTAAGGTTAGGCTTTAGTTGGCACAAACTACGAAAAAGACACTATTATGTTGGTAATTGAGATGTGCCTGCTTGTTAAGAAGCATCCAAACCTCTTTCCTTTACAAGACATGGTATTAGAGAAAATGTAACAGTAGAGATCTGACGAAACTGTTTATTCCAAAACAGAGACTAAAATTGTATAGCGACAGTGTATTCTGCATGGCGATCAAACTATACAATGCGCTGCATGTAGGCCCTTTCAACAAATTCAAAAGTAACTTGTTTAACTGACTTTTGAACAAATGTTTTTATGAAATCAAGGAATTATTTCAATGAATATATGAATGACCTACATTATATCTAAAATTTTAAACAATATATTCATTTTCCTTTTTAACCTATACGAGGTTTTATTATTAATTTAACTTTTGTATGACATTAGATAGTATTTGTTATTATTATTGCATTATAATTATCTCAAATGCTAAAATTTCCACGCCAATGGTGGCACAATAAGTTTGCACTTCAAATTTGATAACACTTCAATTTATGTTGACGACCTCCGTGGCGCAGTGGTCAACACGTCAGCCTGCGATACGGGGGTTCCGGGTTCGATCGCCGGTCAGGTCATGATGAAAAATGATCTTTTTCTGATTGACTTGGGTCTTGGATGTTTATCCATATATGTATTTGTAATAAAATATAATATCGTTGAATTAGTATCCCATAACATAACACAAGTCTCGAACTTACTTTGGGGCTAGCTCAATCTGTGTGATTTATCCGTATATATTTATTTATTTAAGGAATAAATGACTATTCTATTCTACCATTGCGTAGATAGAAATGCGCACAATGACTGGCCCACCTAGCATGAGGCTAATGTTTTTCGCCAGTATGTAATACGTATGTAAGTATTTCTGTTTCATTGTTTGCTCGTGTAGTCTAAACGCCTAATCTATGTATGTTATGTTTATCTATATATGTATTTAGAAGACCTAATCTCGTCGAGTTAGAATCCCTTGTCACCAATATTTTACTTACTTTGGAACTAGCTCCATCTATATAGCTAATATGTCCGTATATATTCATTTCTTTTATGGTATTGCTTTCATATTTTTATATTGTTTTACTAGCCTATATAAGTTCATTAAGATCAAAATTAAAAATCAAACCATGTTTTCAGACGAAACAAACAATGGGATATGTTTTCGCTGTATTTATTGTTTGAACAGACAGACAGACGGACTTTTAAAACAAACGGCGTATACGAGCATTATGCGTATTTGCTTTGGCTACCTGCGAGGTTTTAAACCAACAATCATATCTAATGTAGGTTTTTAAAAATACCTAGGAGCTATTTTTTAGTTTTTTTTTATACGCATTTATAGCCGTGTGGTTCCCGGCAGAGTAGAATAGGACCACTCCAAGTCTTCCCGTGGATGTCGTAAAAGTCGACTAAGGAAACACAAGCTTAACAAAGCTATAAACATCAAAGAGACTTCTGCCAGCGTGGAGAGTGTAGGCCAATTCCTCTGACTGCCCTAGCTAATATATGGCTCTGGTAGTTCAGAGAGGGTCGTGCTCCTGCAGTGGAGACTAACAAAGACCTGAAAGAAGAAGAAGAAGATACACATTTAGTGTTCCCATCAAATAACGTGTGTGTTGGCGTTAATTCTTGCCAATATAAAAAGGTATTTGGGATGCCACTGTGTCGGATGGATTAGGAATGAGAAAGTAGCAGCTCCGAAAGCCGGGCGCGCGTATTCAATGCCATACTTGCAACCACTGGACAGGCAGTTGAAGATGACTCTCTTGACCTTACAGACATCATAAATACTGATCATAAAAATCAGTGTGGATCGGGACATCATCGTGCGCGCATCTCAACTCATATTTACCCAAAGAAAGACCTCAGAATTAGGTCAAAACATGTCGGCTAGAGTAGCTGACTTCTTAAGCAAGTATTATTAATTATTTTAATAATGCCGTTATTTCACGCTATTATTGATTTAAAAAATACCTCAGTACTTAAAGTCAAGAGTCTCTTACTCTGGGCTTCATGAAAGCTCAATGTCGCTCAAAGAGCTATAGAGAGGGCTATCCTCAGTGTTTCCCTGTGAGATCAAATCTAATAAATATATACGGACAAATTACACAGATTGACTAGCCCCAAAGTAAGTTCGAGACTTGTGTTATGGGATACTAACTCAACGATACTATTTTTTATAATAGATACTTATATAGATAAACATCCAAGACCCAGGTCAATTTGAAAAAGATCGTTCTCCATCTTGACCTGACCGGGGATTGAACCCGGGACCATCCGTGTCGCAGACAGGCTCGTTGACCGCTGCGCCACGAAGAACAAAGGTCACCGATATAGCTCAGCGGATTAGCTCTTTTAAGTAGCAGTGGGCAAGGCACATAGAACCAATGGCGAATAGGCCAGAAAGGTTCTTGAGTTGCGACCATGTACCGGCAAGCGCAGCGTTGGACACCCGCTGACCAGGTGGTCGGGCGACCTGACCAAGGTCGCAGGAAGGCGCTGGATGCAGGCCGCTCCCGTATTGAAAATCCTTGGAGAGGCCTATGTCCAGCAGTGGACTTCCTTGACTATGGGATGATGATTATGACGATGACTATGAGATACCAGATACTTTTAACTGCAGATGCATTGCACGAGACACTAACTACTTAATATCGTGTGTATGTCTGTGCCAAATAGGCCGCGCGTATTAACAGCTGCATAGGATATGACAATCCCAATTTATCATAACTAGCGGTTCTTACGTGGGTACTATAATTATATTCTTGTACTTTATGAATGAACTGACTGATATTTTAGAGTTGTGGTTACACGTTGTAATTATTATTAAATAGGGACAAATCGCACAAATTGAGCTAGCCCCAAAGTAAGTTCGAGACTTGTGTTATGGGATACTAACTCAACGATATTATATTTTATAATAGATACTTATATAGATAAACATCCAAGACCCAGGTCAATCTGAAAAAGATCATTTTCCATCTTGACCTGACCGGGGATCGAACCCGGGACCATCCGTGTCGCAGGCAGGCGTGATGACCGCTGCGCCACGGAGCTAACTCAACGATACTATGTTACGTTGCGAAAAATCGATATAATGGCCGCCCACTAACACTCTAAACGTGACCTTTGGGTTTTATGACCTTGGACACTGTCTATCGCGCAAGGGACGAAGACGAGATAATATGTATGTATCAAGCGTATGACAGTTTGCTGCATCTCCAAGCCTTGTGCATAAAAGCACAAACCAAAACCAAGGGGCGTTTGGTAATTTTGCCTATACAGGTTGACGGTACTCAGCTCTCGCCTCAAACGCCCAATGAAGTAGCAAAAGCTCATCATCATCAGCCTATACTCGTTCACTGCTGGACATAGGTCTTCCCAATTGCACGCCATCGAGATCTATCTTCGGCTGCTCGCATCCAGCTCCTGCCAGCCATCTTGCGCAAATCATCACTCCACCGTGCCTGAGGACGTCCTACACTACGTTTACCCAGACGCGGTCTCCACTTAGTAAAAGCTCACGTGGTGCTAACTATTAAAAAAATTGGTCAAAACAATGTCTTGATCCAAATAAAACCCGCATTCTTGATAACAGGAAGCTGTAACTCATGATTCACCTTTCGACTATGAAAGCTTTAAAAAGCTCGGCATGTAAATAGCTTGCAATGAGCTATTCTTGTCGAACAGATTTGTTATAGTGATTTATGGCTCCGCTCGGCGCCTTTCTTTTGCGCATACAAGTTTATATGAAGCTTTTTAAACTTTCACGGTTATCAACATTAAATAAATAAATAAATAAAATTCATTTATTTCAGGTTACATAAGACCCATAGCACACATTAAATTAACCATTAAATTACAGAATATGAAATTACAATTATTATATTAGATTACATTTTATTATTATTAAATAAGATTACATTATATTATTATTATATAAATATATAGTTTAAAATTGCCGCTCCACTTTAGAGCTCGGGACATGCCGCTGACAGCAATGTCCAATGTAGGGACAATCTAACCTATTGGCAATCATCATCAGGACGGTGTTGGTGCTGGCATGCGTTGTTGAATTGCACTCGGAGGGCATTATAAACACTTTGTGAGTACGTGGCCCACAGGCTGCACGTATACAATGAAGTGCAGTATGCTCTGAAAAGAGTAATTTTTACATCATCCGTACATCGCCAAAATCTGCGGGCCAGCATATTGGCCCTCCTAGATAGCGCCCTCCGTTCTCGCTCAATATCAGCGTGGTCCCTGAGATCGGCCGTAACTATATGCCCTAAGTAAGTAAATTGATTCACTCTTTCTAGAGGAACCGAGTTAAGGCGGACAGATGGCAGAATAAATGGACATTTAGCATCGGCCGACTCAAAAACCATATACTTGCTTTTAGCTATATTGTATCTTAAGCCATGACGAACGATGTATTCCTCACAGGTTTTTAAAAGCTGTGTCAGGCCGTCGATCGAAGCGCTCAGCAGCACCATATCATCAGCGTAACTCAGGTTATTGACGCATACGCCCTCAACATGACAACCTACATACTGGCTGCTGAGCGCCACGATCAGTGCATCCATATAAATGTTAAAAAGGGAAGGCGAGGTTAACCCTCCCTGACGCACGCCGCATTGCAGCTTGTAGGGCTCCGACACTGCCCCCGCCCATCTGACATTGTTGGTCTGATGTGCATACCAATACTGGAAGATCGATAAAAGCTCTTGTGGCAGGTTAATATTTTTCAATTTTTCCCACAGTATGTCATACACTACCAAATCAAAAGCCCGCGATAAGTCGAGAAAACATGCATATACGGGTGTTTTACGAGCTGTGTAGTATCTTACCGTATGTTTAAGACACAGCACTGCACATTCTGTTGACAACTTAGGCCTAAATCCAAACTGATTGTCGTGTAAGCTCATTAATTTGTCCAACTGTACGTTGAGCAAACCATCAAACACCTTAGCTATAACGGTGGCTAAGGAGATAGGCCTATAATTGTTTTTGTCAGTTAAGTCTCTGGTTTTATCTTTAGTTATAGGCACTACCACTGTTTTCATAAAATCAACCGGCAGATAGGAGTGGCTCACGCATAGTGAATATAACATAGACAGCACTCTGGGTGCATGTGGTCCCGCATGCTGGAGGTGTTCAATACTGAGACCATCATGACCTGGAGACTTACCCCTCGTCATTTCTTTAATAATTTTTGTAATCTCCTTTGCTCTGAATTGTACCCCCACTTTACCATGTGGCATCTCAGCATCCAAAACCTCCACCCTCGGTTCCAAAGTGGATTGTACAGAAAAATGAACTCTAAAGGTTTCTGCAATTTCTTTATGGTCACTCACCCCGTCGACACTCACAGGGAGACCAGGTTTTACATTTATATTCTTCGTACATTTCCAAAAGGTACGAAAATTCCCTTTTGAATGTTTATGAGCAAGGGTGTCCATTTTTATCTGGTCCTGATGATCTTGACACCATTTTAATCGTGATTTGAACACCTTTCTGCTTTTGGACATTTGGTCATACATGAGGCCGGATTTTGGCCTACCACATTCAATCCATTCGGTAAAGAATTATCTGGCCTCCCTGTGAGCCTCGGCAACATGCTTGTTCCACCCCACTATGCGCGAGCCACTCCTTCCCGCGCGCACGCTTTCCCGACTCGCCACAGATGCGTCACGAAGGGCGGCCACAATGTCAGAGTAAAGCCGATCAATTACACGTCGGTGACCGGGATCGTTACAGTATTTGTCCGCACAGTTTACACACTCAAAGTTAAAATGAAACATATCGGGATATTTACCGGGGTAATTGTAGTTTCTTTAAGTTTCCGTATGTTTCGTGTTTTTTCTTATGACATAGGATGGCAAACGGGTCACGGCAAGTGATCACCGCTGCCCATGGACAACTGCAACACCAACAGGGGTATGACAAGAGAGTTGCCGGTTTTTTTTGTCACCAACCCAGAGGGCAAGGGGGATGGGCCTCCGGCTCTCTCACTCACCGAACGAAGCATAGAAGCGGTGAAGCTACTACTCAAACGTCGATTTTCTGTGAGAGTGTGGTAACTTTCCCGGACGAGCCGGCCTATTCATGCTACTAGCAAAGTCAATTTCGCCGGTAGCCTGCCTACAATTTTTTTAAAAAGTTAGATACATACTTACATATAGTCAGCATCATCAGGTCTTTATTAGTCACCACTGCAGGAGCACGACCCTCTCTGTACTACCAGAGCCATATATTAGCCAGAGCAGTCAGAGAATTTGGCCTACACTCTCCACGTTGGCCAGACGGGTTGGAGAGGTCTCTTTGATGTTTATAAACTATGTGTAGCTTGATTCCTAAGTCGCCTTCTACGACATCCACGGGAAGACTTGGAGTGGTCCTATTTTACTATGCCGAGAACCACACGGCTTATATTTACGATATAGGTATAGGTACCTACCTATGGTTATGCGTAATTTTTATTTATTTTCTGAAATATTTTTATCAGTTTAAGGATTCCAAACCTCGAAAGATAAAAATAAACTTTTGATTACTCGAATGTCCGTCTGTCCGTATATCAACACCTTTTTCTCAGGAACGCGTAAACACAACATGTTGAAATTTATATCACACAAGGAGAAGAGCGGTACTACCTCATCATCATCATCATCATCAGGTCCTTCTCAGTCTCCACTGCAGGAGCATGACCCTCTCTGTACTACCAAAGCTATATTAGCCTGAGCAGTCAGAGGATTTGTTCTACTCTTCACGCTGACCAGACGTGTTGGAGAGGTACTGCAAACCTACAGAATACTTCCCGTAAAACTTAGCATCATGAAATTTGGCCAGAAGCCAGGTTTTATAGCATTTATAAAAGTAAAAATCCGTAACCGTAAATTTCTTAAAAGTAGTTAATAAAAAACTTTCCGTTCTGAACTTTCGTTGCGCGAGGTCGACACGCAATTGGCCATTTTTAGGGTTCCGTATCCAAAGGATAAATACGGGACCCTATTCACGAGACTTCGATGTCCGTATGTTTATTTATTTTATTTTTTATTTATTTATTTGCATTAAATATGATTCAACACATAAATATATTTAATATTTAGTCTAAATACATATGCAACTTGTCAGGTATTGCAATGGGACGAGAGGAAGGTAGACAATATTCTATAGCTAAAGATCTTGTAAATATTCTTTGACGGAATAATAAGATTTATTTAAATTATGTTGTTTGAGCAAGCTCAAAAACTTTTTGTAATTTGTTTCTTCCTTTATACATTTACGGAGTTTATTATATATTTTTACTGACATAGGGTAAGGTCCGGAACTATGAAGTCCTAATTTAGATGTTATTTGTAACAAGTCATTAGGTCTTTTATTATTAATATAAGTCTGTCACAAGGCTGTATCTCATAAACCGTGATAGATAGACAGTTGAAATTTTCACAGATGGTGACGTATTTCTGTTACACTATAACAACAAATACTTAAAACAGAATAAAATAAATATTTAAGATATACTACAATCAGGCTTTTTTACAGTTTTTGCTCAATAGTCTTATATTGAATAGATAATGGTATGGAACCCTACGTGCTCGAGTCCAACGTGCATTTGGCCGATTTTTTTATATACTAAGTGGTACAACCACCACGACTTCGTTCGCGTAAAAAAAGTAGCTTATGTCTTTTCTCAGACTCTAGACTATCTGTGCACCAAATTTCATATATATCGGTTCTATAGTTTTGGTGTAAAAGCGAGACGGGTAGAGTTACTTTATATTTTTTTATATCAATTTATTTGGTTTTTTTTTTCAATTTACATTGTATATTGCAATGCAATTTAAAATATTAATTAACATGATTAAAGTACACAAATCGAAATAGTTACTGATAAACCCAAATTATTTTAATCTGGTTCGATATTGTTTTGGATTGTTTTAGATATAAGGGAACGAGCGCCCTAACGTTGTTTACATCTTTTGCTTATTTAGCGTACATGTCTACTAACTACTAACTACTTAACTTTTTATCAAATGTTTTTTTTTTAATGCTCACACCTACATTGTATACAATTAGATTTATAAGTTTTTCTATAAGTGAAATGTAAATTTCTTTGAGAAATAAAGTTCTTTAACCACATATTACTAAAAGGTAAACTAAAAATATAAATATATGTGCCATCAAAATCGCCAACCACATATTACTATGACAGATTAAGGAAAAATTCAATAGGAATTTAAGTCAAGATGGGTCAGCAGGCCGATTTGCTAACTCGGTGTAGGTACAACGATTTGATTGTCACTTTAGCAACCATTACGGATTTCATATCTTAAATAAAAATAGTCATTCATACCGAAACCGTAATGAATATTAAAGTTACCATGAAAATGATGTACACCGTAGTTGTCAAAAGTTAGCAAATAGGCCTGCTGGTTAGGTTTAAATTTACATTTTTAGAGGTATCTAAATAATTACATACATACTATACTAACTTCCGTATTTATAATATGAGTACCTATGGATTACTCTTGCAATGTGTAGTTTGCCGCGATTCTCAAGGTTACAACATTGAATCTTGAATGATTGTTTGTTTTTCATCTGCCAACACTGAATTCAATTTTTTAAGCTGCCTCAAGGCATCAGGAAAAGCTTAACGACTGCCACCAATGATGAGAGCCGGCAACTGCTTAACATGCTTTCCGAAGCACGGAATCTTGAATGAAAATTTTTATTATGTATTTCATCGAAATTGTAAATCAAATTCCTCAGGAACAGAGGTGTTCGTTCAACATCTATCTGCAAGGCTTCACGAAGTGTGTGTGTTTTATTTATCATCATCATGGTCAGGTCTTTGTAAGTCTCCCTGTACTACCAGAGCCATATTAGCTAGAGCAGTCATAGGAATTGGAGACGTCTCTTTGATGTTTGTAAGCTTTGCTTAGCTTGTGTTAACTAAGTGACCTTCTTCGACATTTAATTTTGAAAAAGGGTATTTTACACAAAGTTTTATGCGTACGTATAATTGCCGTGTGGTTCCCGGCAGAGCAGAATAGGACCACTCCAAGTCTTCCAGTGGATGTCGTAGAAGGCGACTTAGGAAACACAAGCTAAAAAAAGCTTCTAAACAACAAAGAAACCTACCTGTGGCGAATTCTTTTTCATCACATATTTTCAATTTTAACAAAGAAACCTCTCCAACCCGTCTGGCCAGCGTGGAGAGTGTAGGCCAAATCCTCTGACTGATCAGGCTAATATGTAGCGCTGGTAGCACAGAGAGGGTCGTGCTCCTGCAGTAGAGTCTAAATAAGACCTGATGATGATGATGATTAAAAATACCTGATAAACTGATGCAAACCCACATGTTGCTCATAAGCAACATGTGGGTTTGCATCTGGATCTGATAACCCAGCCACGCAAAGAAGCTCAAATTCAAAACAACGCCTACAAACAAATCCTTTATGTAGTTTGCTAAACTTCTTAAATTTTTCTTATCCCACTTAATTGTTCACCACGTAGGTATTTATGTTCATTCATATGTTTATTACAGAAATTTTGTTTATACTTACGTGCGTGTTACGCTTCGAGCAACACGGAAGGGAGTAGCCATACGCTGCATTCCCCTCTGTCAAGGTACAAGCCAAAATTAGGCATATGCATGTCTATGTGTTAGTTGTGTGTGACTCATCTGTACACAAATTATTTTTTCTTTTATATGTCATTTTTTGTGACAATGTCATAATTACTATCAAGTGACAGTTTAAGTTTTGTATGTAGGTGTGCGGAACTAAACTTGTGTGCACATTTCCCCCCGCAAAAAACGCCAGAAAAATTGTCATAGTAAATTGTCGCTATGCCCACTCCCTCCGTCCGGTACGGAGGCCGTGTTGGTCGAAGGTGTTACGTCGCACGCAAGTAGCCTTTAGATTCAACACTAAACACTCGTTATTGGGTCTAGCGCACCCAGTCCTTTATATTTTGTTTACTAATTTGTAAAATTATTAATTTGAGACCGTCAAGGGAACTTTTAATCTAATATCGATACATTAATTTTGGTTAAAATTGGTTGGAAGCTATGACAAAGGTTTAAATAATTAAAACAACTAATATTAACTACCATGGAATTGTCTCAATTAAAATATAAGTAGTAATAAAAGTTAATTAGGAGTAATCAAAGAAATTAGTCTTCATTACGTCTTAAAATTGTGGCATAATTCAGGTTATTTTTGTAGAGACGTTTTGATTTAATAAAAGCGAGAAATATTAATATTTTATTGAATGCCGTCTTTCCTAATTCACATAATATCCATAATAAAAATTTGCTTATATTGAACATTTTTGAAATAAGCAAATAATATACTAGGTCTAGTGCACCCTGTAACGAGTACTAGTGTTGCAAATTCAGACCAGTCCCTAAGTGTTAAGCGTTATTGCGAAAGAAATAAAAATGGGAATAATATTTTTAATTCTTAAACTCATCATCATTTCGTGTAGGTGACACGGTCAGTCGACCATGCACACCCTGGTTTCAGAGTTCTGCGGAACCGCCTCTCGGCCTCTGACGTGGTTCCTTTAACGACTACCAGATGGTAGCCAGGACCACCGGCATAACGTGCCTTCCGAAGCACGGAATCATCTTTCTTATCAGACAATCAGGTGATTCATGCCTGCAATGTCCTAACCAAACTGGAAACAACTTAACAAAGTGTGCTTCCCCTGGGAATCGAACCCACGATCCCCGGGTCAACAAGGCGAACGCCTTAACCACTGGACCACGGAGGCACATTCTTAAACTTATACCACATGTCTCTGTTTTTGGGATGATTAGAAAATGATTGTCAAAGTGATTAAATGTGTGTGATTATATAAGTCTCCGCCGTGTTTTTCGACACAGAGTAGAATAGGAACACTCCAAGTCTTCCCGTGGATGTCGGAGAAGGCAACAGCTAAACAAAGCTTATAAACATCATAGAAACCTCTCCAACCTGTCAGGCCAGTGTGAAAAGTGTAGGCGAGCTCCGTGGCGCAGCGGTCAACACGCCGGCCTGTGACACGGATGGTCCCGGGTTCGATCCCCGGTCAGGTCAAGATGGAAAATGATTTTTTTCAGATTGACCTGGGTCTTGGATGTTTATCTATATGTGTATTTGTTATAAAATATAGTATCGTTGAGTTAGTATCCCATAATACAAGTCATACTTAAGAACTTACTTTGGGGCTAGCTCAATCTGTGTGATTTGTCCGTATATATTTATTTATTTATTATTATTATTTATTTGACTGCTCTGGCTAATGTATGTCTCTGGTAGTGCAGAGAGGGTCATGCTCTTGCAGCGGAGACTAAAAAAACTTGATGATAGTCTATCGCTAATCAGATTTGAGTAAGACGTTATTTTGTATCTAGATCTGACTGGCCAAGCCACGCAAACAAGACAGCTGACTTCAAAACAACACCCAAAGACGAGAATAAGATAATGCGGCCAAACGTAAACAGATATGTTTAGGAAGTTATGATACCCTTTGAAGTGCGATTCATAAATTGTTCGGGTAAATTGACTTTGGACGGGTTTAGTTTGCAGTCAATTTATAGGTGACTGTACCAGCACACCTTGTGTTTGTGTTCTGTGGTGTTGAGCCGTAAATATAGATTGCTAACTTTTGCCCGCGGCATCGCTCGCGTTAATGTCGATCCTTCGGGAACAGCATTGTGGGTATCGTATACGCAGAAGCAGTATAGCGCCTTTCGCGTCCAATACAACGATGCATTTAGAGCAATGTTGGGGCTGCCACGGCACTGCAGTGCGTCGGGTATGTTCGCCGCGGCAGGTGTGGACTGCTTCTACACCACCATGCGGAAGAGATGCACATCCCTGGTGCGCAGGGTCAGGGCTAGTCCCAATACACTCTTACGGGTGTTTGCAGATAGGTTTGATTGTCAATACATGAATCACTGCTGTATGATTCATGTACTGACAAGCACGTAACCCTTTTTATTTTTTATTATATTTTATTATTTTTGTCTTTTTAATGTATTTTTGACATATTTTTTGAATTTAACGGAATGTTTCAATTTTATTTTATATTATTTTATTATTTTGAATTATTTAATTATCTTAAATTGATTTTAATTTATAATTATTTTTTATTTAATTTTAACAGCTTGATGAATTAATGTACTTTGTGGACTTTTGTTGTCTGAATAAAGAAATTATATTATATTATATTATTATTAGGAATAAAATAATTGGCGTCGCTACTGTGCCTAGTGTGCCCCCTTAAAGAACGTGTGTATGAATGCTGAAAGCTACACGGCAAAATGGTTCCTTTAAAAACAATTACCTTTTTCTGTTCTACGCGTAAACTCATAAAAATTCTTCAACGAAAAATAGGAAGTGGGATTCATAAACAATATCAGGTAGCACTTGTTGGTAAGATTGATGTTATGGTGATTTAAACTCAAAGTTGAGTGGATTAGGTTGAGTTTAGATTGATGTAGCAAAGGGTTTGACCTTGGTGTGGAAACGTGATGATGGAAACATACGGCGAGTTATTTTTTTCCACAGAGATGTATAGAGTGGGCTCGGGGGTGTGGCAGGTGGGAACGCAATATGTTCAATATAATATGCCCATACTTCTATCTTATTCAAAATGAGAAACATTTAAAACAATATTTTTGACGAATAATTATTAATTATTTGTTGAGTAGCCCGATGGCTTAGTGGCTGTGAGCAATATTAGCGCTTACATATGTAAATCGATCCCGGGCGCAGTCCCCACTTGGATGGGTGACCACAAGTGGCATAATAAAATATCTCGAGATCCTCCGTGCTTCGGAAGGCACGTTAAGTCGTTGGTCTCAGCAGTCATCATCGATGGAATTCGTTAAGCTATGTTAGATGCTTTTAGGCAGCTGAAAAATCTGAATTGGCAACTTACACACATGAAAAACGAACAAACATTTGTCAATAGAAATAAAGGAGAAAAACAATAAAATCGCCCCCAAAAAAGGTACATACGTACAGACGAGTGGTCTCATAGACCACTAATAATTTATTATTAAAAATCATACACACATATTTATTATACATACTATCACGTCTTTTTCCCTTGCGGGGTAGACAGTGCCCAGGTCTGTAAAACCTTGAGGCCACGTTTAGCATGTTGGTGGGCTTGTAGGTAAGAACGAAATCAAAATACTGATGGGTTGCTAGTCGCATCGCCTGTAGACGTGGTTACTGATACCCATTCCCTCAATCGGCTTTTACGATCTGCGCGGGAAAATAAGCACATTACATTCTACGTTGTTTCTTTTCTGACCAGACCACCATGTAAGCTAAAAAATGCATGAAAGATAAAAATCATAACTTACCGAAAATGCACGCAATAACACAGCCACTCTACACAACCTCTTCTGGGGGGCTGCTCGAGTGGTGAGAGAAGTACAATTGGATACGTCTTTGTTATCACATGTAAGTAAATTAAATGGTTTTTAAATTGCAATGCTCGTTATAATATTAAAATAGAAAATATGCGGTGAAAAAGAATTCGCTATAGGTAGGATTCGAACCACGATTCTTTTTCATCGCATATTTTAGTTTTTATTTTAATAACATGTAACTAAACATTTGTAACTCTCAAAATGTCTATCAGACCACAGGTCGGTACTTAAAGGTGAAGATCTCTTGGCAACAATACATTTTCCGGGTAACAAGGCGCTTACCCTAACCCTTTACAGCAATTTTCGAAAGGTCATGATGATCAGTTTCGTGGTACAAACCTTATATAATTTAAACAAACGCAATTATTATTATAATCCTTACAACCTAATCCTATCCTAACTATTATTATAAATGTGAAAGTGAGTTTGTTTGTTAATTTGTTTGTTACACTTTCACGCCCTATCTTCTGAAACGATCGTCATGAAATTTGGCATACACATAGGTTAGGGAGAGAGGGAAAGAGAGAGAAGGACATAGGCTTTATATCACGCGGGCGGAGCCACGGGTTGCAGTTATTCACTACATTTTATAAAACAAAGTCCTCCGCCGCGTCTGTCTGTTGCGATAAACTCAAAAACCACTGCCCGGATTTTGATGCGGTTTTCACCAACAGATAGAGCGATGCATGAGGAAGGTTTATAGGTATCATACATGCCCGGGAAAGCCGGAGAGGGCTGCTAGTTCTTTATATTAGTAAGTGAGTTCGTTGGAACACGGATAAAAAGGTTCTAAACATAATTATGAATCACTCCCCTGCCTGATTCGTCTAAAACACCCGCTTCCGTTCAAAAACAAATTACTATCTCGTATGTTTACGCAAAAGAAAATACAGTAAACTTTGTTGAAAGCTTTATGTGATGTATTCAGGGTTAAGGCACTCTACTGTTATGAACAAATTATTGCAACTGTGAGAGAATTTATAGCGTTATTATGTACAAAATTTGCCTATTTTGCAGCTTCTTCATCCTTATGGGGATACAGGAACCTTACGGGGTAGTGCTCCAATTTGAAATAGATCATTTGAAAATTGAGATATCAATTAAAATTTTGTTTAGTATTTGTATTTATTTATAACACTTACGAATTACATAAGTTTATGACTAATTACAATGTTACATATATACCAAATCTGGTTTTGCCGAACATTGGATCATCGTTAAGTAAATATGATATAATTACGTGCCATAGTGAGGTCCTAGATTATCCCTTTAAACCTTAGAATATAGTAAAAACTAAAAAGTACTTTTTAAACAACTGTTTTACAGTTTAAAGTGTGAACGTGAAACTTTACTTAGAGTTTTCGTCTAAAGTTGTCGTTTTTGCCAAAGTCCCTAAGAATAGCTTCATAATCATACTTTAGATGGTAAACAGTAGCTTAAAAAAATACGAGTAGTTTGTTATACGAGGATATTTGTAAAACATTAATTGATATCCTCTTATTACTGGAAGCTGTAACATAATATAGATACAAGATAAAAGGTGAAAATCAGAAAAACATATTAAGGCTTCCCACAGAAACTCGACCAGCTAATCGGTGAATTTATAAATATAAATATATACGGACAAATCACACAGATTAAGATAGCCCCAAAGTAAGTTTTTAAGCAAGACTTGTGCTATGGGATACTAACTAACGATACTTTATTTTATAACAAATACATATATAGATAAAGATCCAAGACCCAGGTCAATCTGAAAAAGGTCATTTTCTATATTGACCTGACCGGGGATCGAACCCGGGACCATCCGTGTCGCAGGCAGGCGTGTTGACCGCTGCGCCACGGAGCGAGGTCGGGTTTTTTTTTCTCCGATTTTCGCCTTTTTTCTTGTGGGTCTTACTATCTTAGGGATTCTGATCCCGATGTTAAGAGCTTATTGATGTTTTCAAAATAACCTGGTATAAGTTTCGTAGAACAATATTTTTTATTTTCGAGAGCAATTGTGTTGATATAAATTAATAGTATTTTATGCAACGGTTTTATAATAGGGGCCTTAAAAGGTGAGTGGCGAGCGATATGAGCGAGCGAAGCGAGCGAATATCGCTAATAGAAGCGCCACGAGCCTTTTAAGACGTAATCATAAACCGTTGCTTACAATATTTTTTTCTACGACTTTCAAAAAAATGCAAACCTAGTAAAACATAAATTTTGAGTTTAACAACTAACTCGCAGATAATGTAAACATGGCAAAATTTGTGTCTATGGTTACCTTTTCTTTTTAAATTAATGTTCGCTAAAATAAAATAAGTTTTTCTTAAGTTGGCAGCAATGCATTCAGTTCAAAAAAAAATCTTTTGCAATCACGAAATCTGGGTTTAATATTCTGTGGCTGCTAGTCGTATCGTTATAGCTACATTATAGTACGACTGTGCCGTACTGTTATGAAGAATAGAGTATAGACTTATTATGGATGTTCTTATGTTTGTGTTCTTGAGTAGCAAAAATAATAAACGTTGTACTCTTTGTCGTCCTTGCCCTTATTCGTAGTCCGTGCCCTTTTAAATTGGCGTGATAATATAGCATTACACAATAACATAATTAATAATTAAGCAACCGAACAATCCTATGACGTGTTTAAAAGAAATAATTTGAGAGAAATTGTGAGGCTTTTAGGAAACCCGAATTTCCGCTTCGTCTACAAATTGGTCGTAGTAACTGAGACTAACTGTGTTTTATTCTAATGCAAGAACTTTACTTTCCTGAAAAGACGAAACAATATTCTCATTATCATAATCATGAGAATAATAAAGAATAATCCTAGTTTATTTGCACTTAATGTCGACATAAGGTGGTACAATAAATATTAGAGTTTCACACGTTAAGCCTTCATAGGCGAGCAAAATTTATATCTTCACAATGTCAAGCACAATTTTACAATAAGATTTATTTCAATTAAATACAATAAATTCTGCAAATCAATAAAAGTCAATAAAAATAATAACAACTTATATATCCGGTAACTTAGACCCTGTTCCCGAAACTGGTGGGCTACTATTTTTATATTTTTCAGTTCGTCCACCAGGATCCCCCACTCTGCTCCCCCAGGGGATCCCCATGAACTTAAGGGGGAACAGTAGGCACAGTAGCGACGCCAATCATTTTATTCCTAATACTTTACAAATAGAAAGGAATTCAAGAATATAAACAATACAAGCCTTAGTAAATAACCTGAAGTATTTTTTGAATCATGTTTATTACTATCGGAATCAGTGAGAATTATGAAATCTGATTACCGCCAAAAACGGCCGTTTTTGGCGGTTATCACTTTTTCTCTCAATGACTGATTCTCATAATATCAAAACATGATTCCAAAAATACTTCAAGTTATTTACTAAGACTTGTATTGTTTATATTCTTGAATTTCTTTCTATTTGTAAAGTATTAGGAATAAAATGATTGGCGTCGCTACTGTGCCTACTGTTCCCCCTATTTAAAAATGTAATAAATATGTATTTAAATAAATAAATAATAACAATAGATATTCAAATAATAATAAATTAATTAATGCGAGATAAAATTGGGACAAAAATTCTCATTCTCATAAACAGGTCTGGTTCTTGGGATAAATACCATTATCCTTCATACCATCAAATCAGCCCGTCAAATGAACAACTTTGCCTATGGGACCGATGCTGGAAACTCCAAAGAAAACTCGACACTTTCGTACAATTTGTCGCCCTTGTCACACCCCTGGTGTTGCAGTTGTCCATGGGTAGCGGAGATCACTTACCATCAGGTGACCTGCTAGCTCGTTTGCCGTCCTATATCATAAAAAAAATTGCGTTCGGCCGGGCCCAGCAATGGCAAAATATTCCTCTCCTAAGAGAAGGAAAACAGGAGAACATTTTTTAAGTTGTTATCGGCGGAGGTTAAAAGTTTATATTTAGGTTGTCGCGTAAGTTGAAAATAAACACTGTTATTATTAACTGCCTCCGTGGTCCAGTGGTTAAGGCGTTTGCCTTATTGACCCGGGGGTCGTGGGTTCGATTCCCACGGGAAGCATACTTTGTTAAGTTGTTTCAAGTTTGGTTAGGACATTGCAGGCATGAATCACCTGATTGTCTGTCAAGAAAGATGATTCCGTGCTTCAGAAGGCACGTTAAGCCGGTGGTCCCGGCTGCCATCTGGTAGTCGTTAAAGGAACCACGTCAGAGGCCGATAGGCGGTTCCGCAGAACACTGACACCAGGGTGTGCATGGTCGGCTGACCGTGTCACCTACACGAAATGATGATGAACACTGTTATTTGTTTTTCTTGTGTGTAAGTGGCCAACACTGGTGTCAGATTTTACAAGCTTCATATAGGCATTTGACACAGCTTAACGAGTTTAAAAAAACGCCGCCTCACGGATACCGTCATTTTACGGTTTGGTTATCAGTTTAATTTCATTAATTATTTTCTTCCAAACCACCATATGAACTTTTGAAAACCTTTGGATTTATTCAAACCCTCCAAAAGTTTTCAAAACTTTATTCAAACATTTTTACCTCAAAATCCTTAGAAGCAAAATAATCCTAAACTAATAATAAAATATTCACAAACTCCGTAACGAAAGTTGAAATGAGAACTCAGCTTTAATTAATTAAGCCTAACCTAACATTTTCTTAACCTACAAACTGGATTAAATATGCATGTAGTTACAGCAAAGTTTAGACAAATGAGCGAAAGCTTTGATTTTATGAGCTTTCCTCGTATTTTACATATTTTGTGTATTTACTAATATCATAATATGTATATATAACATAAGCTAAACAAAGCTCATAAACATCAAAGAGACCTTCAACCCATCTGGCCAGTTAGAGAGTGTAGGACGTTGCGATCGACAACTGTGGATCAGGCTCATATTTCTGTTTTGACAATGTCTTAGAGGCTGAGTAGTAATACTCACTAAAATGTTCAAACTGGTGGTGGCGTTATGTGTCGGGTCGTTGAGTTCCCTCTAATATGGTTGAGCTTAACGATAGCTGACTCAACTCGTGAACGGGTGCTTCCAGTGGGGACTGGTCTGGTCGGCCTCTTTGAGACTACTTCATGTTCTGTTGTTTTTGTAATTTGCTCACTCAATCGTAAACATAAACGTGTTCCAAAAATAATAAATGTATAATGATATTGTAAAATGAAAACAAATAAAAAAAATAAAAGTAAAAAAGAAAGAAATATAATATAATCATTAATCATACAAAGCCCTTCAGGCGAGTAGGCGACCTATACTGTTGAAAAGAGTTTCTTTCGGCATTTCTTCTCTGCAGTGGTCGGTTTCGAAATTCTAGTTGTCTGTAGCTTTTGAACAATAATTAGTAAATGCATAATACTTAATAAGATAATTTTACACATGTCAAAAGTGCCTGCAAGGGCCTATTTTCTGAATAAACGTTTTGAATTTTTTTTTGACGAATCCTCTGTCTGCTCTGGCTAATGTATGATTCTAGAGGTTTGAAGAAGGTCATGCTCCTATTGTGGGGCCAGAAAAACCTGATAAATAAATAAATATATAGGGACAAAACCGAATGGCAAATTACACAGATTGAGCCTCAAAGTAAGTTGTGAACTTGTGTAGTAAGATACTAACTCAATGATGCTTTATTTTATAATTAATAAACAATTCACAGAGAAGTGAAACAACTGGCGAAAGAAAGAGAGGAATGGAAGAAGCTCCACCGACAAGAGCCCAGCTCTTAAACAACTGGCGAAAGAAAGAGAGGAATGGAAGAAGCTCCACCGACAAGAGCCCAGCTCTTAAACAACTGGCGAAAGAAAGAGAGGAATGGAAGAAGCTCCACCGACAAGAGCCCAGCTCTTAAACAACTGGCGAAAGAAAGAGAGGAATGGAAGAAGCTCCACCGACAAGAGCCCAGCTCTTAAACAACTGGCGAAAGAAAGAGAGGAATGGAAGAAGCTCCACCGACAAGAGCCCAGCTCTTAAATTTAATGAATGAATGACTATATTTTATGATGATGCTGATGATATTACGCCGTGTGGTTCCCGGCAGAGTAGAATAGGACCACTCCAAGTCATCCCGTGGATGTCGTAAAAGGCGACTAAGGAAACACAAGCTAAACAAAGCTTATTAACATCAAAGAGACCCTCCAACCCGTCTGGCCAGCATGGAGAGTGTAGGCCAAATCCTCTGACTACTCAAGCTAGTATATGGCTCTGGTAGTACAGAGAGGGTCGTGCTCCTGCAGTGGAGAGTAAAAAGACCTGATGATGATGATGATGATGATATTGCGTCTTTGTCGCTTGTGGGCTGGACAGAACCTAAAGTCATAAGACAATCATATTCCTGTGGACAAGATATACGTCAAGACTGTTCTTTGTGAGAAAATGTGTTTGATGACTGCTAAGAGTTTGAAATCACTCTTAGCAGTCATCAGGAAATTGAAACTACTATGGAAACAAATTTTATTGAAACATTAGAATTAAACATTTCGGGATATTTACCGTGATTATTGTGGTTTCTTTGAGTTTTCGATATTTCAGTCCAGTTACATGGACCATGATCGAAAACTCAAAGAAACCACAATAATCACGTTAAATATCCCGAAATGTTTAATTCTAATGTTGATAACCGTGAAAGTTTAAAAAATTACATTTATTGAAACATGTTGAATTAGTTTTTCAACAAATTTTGTTGAATCAAACAGACCTAAATATGGTTTCATATGAAATGAAATGAAATTTATTTTGCCTAAGTGTGGTACAGTGGGTGAAATATATTAATGTTAGTTCGCACACTTAGCCGTTTCCGGCATCATCATCATCATCATCATCAGGTCTTTCTAGTCTCCACTGCAGGAGCACGACCCTCTCTGTACTACCGTTTCCGGCATACAAAAGTAAAATTATTTATGTGCGTTACATGTATCAAAGTTATTTTAATAATATTAATAATACTTACAATTACAATAGAGACTGTTCGTCCAAAAGATTTTTCATGGAACCTGATAAATGCAAGCAATGTGTTTTTCTTTTGTTTTCATATAAATTCCATTATGCTCGAGAGCACTGTTTTTAGGGTTCCGTAGTAAACAAGGAACCCTTATAGTTTCGCCATGTCTGTCTGTCTGTCTGTCTGTCTGTCTGTCCGTCCGCGGTTTTACGCAGAGACTATAAGTACTAGAAAGCTGTAATTTGGTATGGATATGTATGTTAATCATGGCAAAAAAGTGGTAGAATAAAAACATGAAAAAAATTTTTTTTTACGGTAGCTCCCATACAAGTAAAGTGGGGGAGTAATTTTTTTTTCTCTATTTACCCATCGTGTGGGGTATCGTTAAATAGGTCTTTCAAAAATATTATGAGGTTGAGAACACCATTTTCCGATTTAGGGATCCGTTTCCGAAATATTTGGTTTTAAAGTGCGAATTTTTGTTAGAGGTAAGTGTCCCCCCCCTCTATCTGCTAAACGGTTATATATAGATACGTGAAAAAAATTACAGCAGTAGTATATATACTGAAGTTTAAAGGAAAACTATCAGAGCTGAGTACTAAGTACAAACTAAAAAGTTATAGGCAACCAACTTAAAAACTGTAAAATTTCATACTATTTTCATTGTTAGATGTTTTTGGTCGCTAAACTGTAAGGTGCGAGTGTGAATAGTGTGAACTCAAAGTTGTCATTCGCAACTACGGAATCCTACACTGCGCGTGGCCCGACACGCACTTGGCCGGTTTTTTTATGTCATAGGACGGCAAATAAGCAAGCGGGTCTCCTGATGGTAAGTGATCACCGCCGCCCATGAACTAATGCAACACCAATGACCAAAGTATGACAAGAGCGTTGCCGGCCTGTTATTTTTCCCTCCCCAGAAGGGAGGATGGGCCTCCGGCGCTCTCACTCACCGAACGAAGCATAGAAGCTGTAAAGCTACTACTCAAACGTCGTCAAATTTTCTGTGAGAGTGTGGTACTTCCCCGGACGAGCCGGCCCATTCATGCTACCAGTAAAAGTGATTTTCGCCGGTAAATGGCTCTACCATAACTACTTTTTGTTATTTTAATACAAACTTTTATTAAACACGTAGTCAAAGTATTAAACTTGTTTGTTTTGGTCAAATATTGCAACTTAATTTTAAACCAGTTAATATCAAGCGATTGAACAGAAATTTTGCATATTTGTGTAAATATTTTAAATAGGGACACAAACTTTATATGTAAGTAATTGTATATTACATAATAATAATAAAATTTGGAACTATCACATATATTCGCAGTTACTGTTGGTAGTATGCAGAATTTATTATGATATGGTAATATAATAAAAGTTATAAACTATCGTCATATGAAATATAATGAATACTTATTAAATTAATGTGGTTTTATTGCCATAGTAATAAAACGTACTAAATCTACTTAAAAACATATAAAACTATACTTGTTTACTACGTTTGAACCAGCAAAGCCGCGATTTTCCATACATTCAAACATTTCCATAGCTCGTAAACCATAGACGTTAGAACTTCTATAATGTGTTAAATATTTTATGACACGTTTCGAAACTCAAAACCCTTTAGAGCTGAGTCAAAGGAGATCGTGAAATTGGAATATTCTACTTTGATCACCTAGGAGACATTCAGAGATATTGTCAAAGCTTGTTTCTATTTTTTTTATTTATTTAAACTTTATTGCACAATTTAAAAAAAATGTGTACAAAAGGTGGACTTAAGGGGGAACAGTAGGCACAGTAGCGACGCCAATCATTTTATTCCTAATACTTTACAAATAGAAAGAAATTAAAGAATATAAACAATACAAGCCTTAGTAAATAACTAAAAGTATTTTTGGAATCATGTTTTGATATTATGAGAATCAGTCATTGAGAGAAAAAGTGATAACCGCCAAAAACGGCCGTTTTTGGCGGTAATCAGATTCTCATAATTCTCACTGATTCCGATAGTAATAAACATGATTCAAAAAATACTTCAGGTTATTTACTAAGGCTTGTATTGTTTATATTCTTGAATTCCTTTCTATTTGTAAAGTATTAGGAATAAAATGATTGGCGTCGCTACTGTGCCTACTGTTCCCCCTTAATGCCATATGGCCTTCGAGCAACACGGCCTCCGTACCGGACGGAGCAATATGGCATTCTCTCCCAGCCAAACCTTTGGACGAAAAGAAAATTAAAAATGGGTGGTGGGTGGTGCGATAAAGTGCCAGAATATAAAAAAAAAACAGTGTCATAATTAAAATTCGCTAAAAATAATATAATATAAATCAATATACCAACGTGAAATACAACTAAAAATATACCAACATAAATATAATAAAAATATAACATATAATTAGATACATATCTATAAAAACAAATATATACATATTTACGATTGCATAATAATCTCTTTCGATTTTACCGTGCATCGGAAATAGCCATCTTAATTTTTAATCGTAAAAACTTATTTGTTACTAAAAAAATCAACAAAGCTAAGTTATTTTTAACAAAAATAATAGTTAATATTTTTATGAAAATAATAACATTCCACCAAGACAGTAATTGTTGAACCTTTTCGTTGAAAAGTGCAGTTAAAGAGGATAGGAGATAACTCTTTTTAAATCTGTCGGGCCTGTCAAAAATTCAGTTTGTTTGGTAATAAAAAAATCTATTCATTTGTATCAGTCCTGAGTATCATCATCATCATCATCAGGTCTTTCAAGTCTCCACTGCAGGAGCACGACCCTCTCAGTACTACCAGAGACATATATTAGCTTGAGTAATCAGAGGATTTGGCCTACACTCTCCACGCTGGCCAGACGGGTTGGAGAGGTACCTATCTTTGATGTTTATAAGCTTTGTTTAGCTTGTGTTTCCTTAGTCGCCTTTTACGACATCCACGGGATGTCTTGGAGTCCTGAGTAAAGATCTGGAAAATAAACGGAAAACGCTTCGATTAGTGTCACGTAATATGTGGAAATCCTCTTGTTTTTGATGGAATAAAGTTGTTTTTTAATAATAAAGGAGGTCAAACAAAACGTTTGTAACGAGATTTTTTAAATGAATATTTTTATTACTAATTTTTTAGGGTTCCGTAGTAAACAAGGAACCCTTATAGTTTCGCCATGTCTATCTGTCTGTCTGTCCGACCGCGGTTTTAGTTAGAGACTATAAGTAGTAAAAAGCTATAATTTGGTATAAGTATATATTTTTATCATGCCAAAAAAGTGGTAGATAAAAACATTGAAACAATTTTTTTTTTAGGGTAGGTCCCATCAAGTAAAGTGGGTTGATCTCTATTAACCCATAAGTGTGGGGTATCGTTAAATCGTCTCTTTAAAAAATATTGTGAGGTAGGTTGAGAACACTATTTTTCGATTTAGGGATCCGTTACTGAAACATGGTTTTTAAGTGCAATTTGTTTTTAGAGGTGACCCTCTATCTGCTAAAGACAATATTACATTTCCATACATACGGATCGAAGTGGTAACATCTTTTATTGAAGTCGGTTGACAGTTAAGTAAGGTTCGCTCCGGTATTTACCAATTCGGTATTTGCCTAATGTTAAGATTATATAAAATTTGTTTCTAATGATACTAATTTCTATCTAAAAACACTATAAAGATCACTTTTAATTTGATATCGATTCGTTAAGTGTTCTTAAAGCTTCTTTAAAGTTGGGTAAATAGGACCATTTTTTAAAGTATGAAAATCTTAAATTACTATTATACTGTATTGTAGTCCGCTAAATTTAAAGCAACTTTTATTATGAAACCATTACCACAAACGTAATATTTCGTATAGCTACCAAACAAAGTTCTTACGCCGCCCATACAAAATACAAAATTGTGACGTCACAAATATGTAGGTATTTCAGCAGCGCGTTTTCACGTCTAAAAACTAACGTCTAAAAATATGTGTCTTTATAACTTCTATATATGAAAAAGTTTTTTTGTTTAGAAATGAATTTCTGACACTATTGTGTTTATTTTTGGCAGGTCTTTACATAGCGACACGAAAAAATTTTTAGTCAAGTAGCCAATTTCAAGCAATGTATTTACCATGGAGACATATGTGTATTTACACGATTTTTTGTTTTCCAGGTACGGTGACATGGTACCCGGCACCATCGCTGGTAAGATCGTGGGGGGCGTCTGCTCCCTCTCCGGCGTGCTGGTGATCGCCCTGCCCGTGCCGGTCATCGTGTCCAACTTCTCCAGGATCTACCATCAGAACCAACGGGCTGACAAGCGGAAGGCTCAGAGGGTAAGTAGTCAAACTTATTATTTAGCTATTTATATTTATTTTTTTGCGATATATTTTACATGGACCATGATATCGTAATCATGGTCCATGTGAAATGGATGAAAATATAGAAAACTCGCAAATTATAAATCACGGTTAATATACCAATATTTTTGAAACTGATGTTGATAAGCATGAAAGTTTAAAAAGCATTGTACTGGTTATTTTTGTGAATACTGGGATTCATAAACAAATTGGGTTAAGTTTTGAATGTTTTTGTTGATAGTCCGAAGGACTTTCTTAAAGTAAATTACAGCCCTTTACAAGGTAGAAGGTATATTCAAAAGCCATTGTTTTTAGACCTTATCTCCGGGGCATAAGGTAAAATTTTTGGTGGCTATATGTCACTAAACCCACTGCCTTGAAACGGTTTAATATGAGTGTTTTTATCCATGAAATTTTTGGTTTTAATACATGTTAGGCAAGTTTTTAAGTTGCTGTTTAGCTTTTTTATTTTAGTTTGTTAAGGGGGAACAGTAGGCACAGTAGCGACGCCAATCATTTTATTCCTAATACTTTACAAATAGAAAGAAATTCAAGAATATTAACAATACAAGCCTTAGTAAATAACCTGAAGTATTTTTGGAATCATGTTTTGATATTATGAGAATCAGTCATTGAGAGAAAAAGTGATAACCGCCAAAAACGGCCGTTTTTGGCGGTAATCAGATTTTCATAATTCTCACTGATTCCGATAGTAATAAACATGATTCAAAAAATACTTCAGGTTATTTACTAAGGCTTGTATTGTTTATATTCTTGAATTCCTTTCCATTTGTAAAGTATTAGGAATAAAATGATTGGCGTCGCTACTGTGCCAACTGTTCCCCCTTAAATATATTTTGCTTTTTCAACTGATTTTATTTGCTTTCTTATTTTTTTATTTCATGCGCAGCTGAGGGTACTTATAATCAGGTGGTATTTGGTAGAACTCCCATATCCTTAACCTCTAAATAATGACAACATCTCTTAAAAAGACATATATCACATCTATGGGTTTAAGGTTTTCTAGGGTTCAGACCAAATTATTGAATTTAAGCGTCTCTGTTTCGGATGGCTACAAAATTCTTTCGTATCCTATTGTCCCCAACAAATTCTCGTGAAATTTTGTGGGCAGATTTGAAAATGACATAGATTTTTTGTCCATTCATTTTGTTCGCCTCACTACATTGGAAATTGTGCATTTCTTTCGACTTCTCAATGCTAAGCCATTTTTGGTTCTTAAATTTTGTATTTTTTTCAAAGTGGTGAAACCTATCATAAGACGAGGTCTACAGAAAAAAAGTATAGGTCTCATTTTAAAAGTAAATATTGCAATGACCTAGTATTTCGACCAATTCAAAAGTCCATTATTAAAGTCTTTTAAGATTCAGAGCCTTATAAAATGCTTAAAACCCATTCACAAAAATATCTTACTCCTACTAAGCTTGAACTATCTAGTCAGAAATGTAGCTGTACCTTTTAGAAACTTATTCACTGGGCACTGTATGCTATGTGTTGTGAAAAAGTAGGCCGATATATCTTTCGTAGCTTTGCATATAAAAAAACTGCTTTTTT
Source organism: Rhodophaea formosa (assembly GCA_963082605.1). Lineage (NCBI taxonomy): Eukaryota > Metazoa > Arthropoda > Insecta > Lepidoptera > Pyralidae > Rhodophaea > Rhodophaea formosa. The sequence goes on along the minus strand of OY720228.1, from coordinate 12,085,285 downwards.
ACACGAAAAAGCACACTTTATAACGTACACTTTACATGCTTGTTTTAGTTATAACCTTTTAAAAAATGAATATGATTAAAATACAATGAAATACGCCATTTATCCGGCGCCAATAAAATAATTTGGTTTGAGTTGACACAAAGCGGACTGCGTTTTAACACTTTTTTACCCAACTAATCCACCCAGAAAGAAAGTAATGTTTTTTGTATCAGCTATAAAAGCTGCAGGAACCAAAATTTAATTATCTATGTATGAATGTAAGTATGTCTGTTCCATTTTGGCCTCCTGTAGCCTTAACGACGAATTTGAAGTGAGAGATTTAATTAGATTCATATTCTGCCCCGGAGTATCATAGGCTATGTCCGACATTAAATCATAAGTACGGTAAGTGATAAAATGGCAGCTGGGTAATTAAATTTTTAAAACAATGCAACTTAGGGTCAATTCACACCGAGACGCGACGCGACGCGACGATACTCAAAGAGGCCAATGTTTTCGCGCTGCGCCGCGCGTCGTTGGGAGACGCATCGCAACGTCGCGAGGCGCATCTTAAAATCGTAGCAGGAAGACGCCTCGCTGCGCTACACCGCGAGACGCAGCACCGCTCTTGCACGCCGCGCGTCCGGCGATGCACCGCTGCGTCACGATATGTCGCGCTACGCCGCGAGGCACCTCGAGGCGCAGTGCTGCGTGGTGTAACGTAATCTGAATTCTCACAATGTAATGTGTATCTTTTCGTGTAGTGAATAAAGTATATTCTGAGTCGCTCTATGAAAAATGTGCGCGCAGCGTCGCGCCGCGTCGCGTCTCGGTGTGAACTGACCCTTATGTGTATGTGTGATGAGTTCCTATATCGTAAAATGTGTAAATAGTAGGCATTAAAGCAGGTGATTTCCATTGTTCCGATACACATACGTAGCTACACCATAAATGCAAATATCCTTAACATCATTACATTTCTATGAATCGCTTGGACTCGCTACATAAAATATCACTAAAAAGACATTTTACACAGAGCATGTGGTCCCAAACTCCCAACCTCCTTCGTACGGTTTTCTAGTTGGCGACACTGGTAGTGTCACAACTTTGTATTGTACCTATTTATAAGAATATAAAAGCATTATTTATTATCGGCCGTGTGGTTCGGCAGAGTAGAATAGGACCACTCCAAGTCATCCCGTGGATGTCGTAAAAGACGACTAAGGAAACACAAGCTAAACAAAGCGTATTAACATCAAAAAGACCTCTCCAACCCGTCTGGCCAGCGTGGAGAGTGTAGGCCAAATCCTCTGACTACTCAGGCTAGTATATGGCTCTGGTAGTACAGAGAGGGTGCGTGCTCCTGCAGTGGAGACTAGAAAGACCTGATGATGATGATGATGAAAAGCATTATTCACAAAAATATCTTATTTAAAATTACAACAATATTTTTGGCATTATATTTATAAATTATATCTTTAGTACTTACCTTGTAGCCACAGATCTGTATTATATTTTTGTACCCAACGTTAATTTGGTGCTACGAGTATGTCATACTATGCGTCTATGTAGCGTTTTCGTTACGTAGATAAAAAAAATTGGTAACCTCTCAAATAGTTAAAAAGAACCCTTAATAGGATCACTCGTTGGTCCGTCTGTCTGTAAGACCTTATTCTGAGGAACCCGTGGATAATTTTGAAGTGAAACGCTCTTCAAAATTAATCTAACCAATAATACCGCTTTGAAATTAAAATCACATATGTATAGGTTAAGATCTGTGGTGTCTATGTGTGAAAAATCAAAATTTTAAGACACCGCAATTACATTTGAGAATTTGTTCAAAATTTTAAGAAAATTAAAACTATTCCCCGTTGATCTAGAGACATGAAATGGGACATGTTGACTAAAAAATTTTTGTGTTGCTATGTAAAGACCTGTCAAAAATAAACACAATAGTGACAGAAATACATTTCTAAACAAAAAACTCTTTAAGATATAAATGTTTTAAAGTCACATGTTTTAGACGTTAATTTTTAGACGTAAAAACGCGCCGCTGAAATGCCTACATATTTGTGACGTCACAAGCTTGTATTTTGTATGGGTGGCGTGAGAACTTTGTTTGGTAGCCATACGAAATATTTCGTTTATGGTAATGGTTTCATAATAAAAGTTGCTATAAATTTAATTATGAAACCATTATATATATATATATATATATATATATATATAAAATTAGTGAACTACAATACAGTATAATTGTAATTAAAGATTTTCAGACTTTGAAAAATGGTCCTTTTCGTCCAGCTTTAAAGAAGCTTTAAGATCACACCAAGAATCGATATCAAATTTAAAGTGTTCTTTATAGTATTTTTAGATAGAAATTAGTATCATTGGTAACAAATTTTATATGATCTTAACATTAGGCAACTACCGTATTTCGCATTAGACAAGGTCTTTTAGCCCAAATTATGGTGAAAATACAGTAACTTAACTATAAAAAAAAATGTTGAGGTCGCCCACTCGAACTTGGCCGGTATTTCAATACTTACTAATCATAAAAAAATCTACTTTATTTTCTTTTATTATTAAATTACCTTATAAATTTGTTTTCAGGATATCCTACGAAAAACGTGGCTAGTTTTGACACCATACTCAGAAATTCATATACAAGTAATTCTTTAAAAATTAAATCAAATTTACTTCAAAACTTTTTGATATTTTTTTTTCTCAACACATAATAACACGTTTTTATCTATTGGCGTAAGGTTTTTGTTTTTTATTATGTACATTTTTAAATACTCCCTGTACATATAAATGATTATAAAATATTTGTAATATACTTAATTCATACGAAAACCTCACAACTGAACAAACACTTTATTTTATTAAATCATATAAAAATAGTCAAATTCTTCAATCTTATTTTTTTTTATAAAATATCATTTATTACAAAATGTAAAATGTACAATTAGTAAAATAGAGGTTGTCTGACGAAGTCTCTTAAAACTTCCAGATACCCTTTGGGATAATAATATCTATCTACCGGAATGTGGAAGCGAAGCGTTGACCAAAGAAAACTTTTGCCAATAGAATTGGGGCGCGGGAAATTTCGTGCAATTCCATTGGTGGAATTTTACCTTGCTCACCACTTCGCTACTTTGTTCCGCTATAGTCTCCAGGCTGCTGGCAACCTTAGTTTCATATTTGTACAGTCCGAATCAAACTTTCTTGCGGTTCGGATATTAGCTGCGGGCTATGCAGGACCCGCCGCCTCCCCGCGAGTGACCCCGCTGAACCTAATATTGTGTACTGTGCATCGACTCGTGCAATGATCCGAGCCACCATAAGTTTCATTGGGACTGTACTAAATTTCACCTCACCGCTGGATCAGATACAAAAAAGGAAAAAGATAAAAACTGTCTCACAAACTCTTCAAAATATTCCAGAAAGCCCGCCTGGCCCGCATCCGTATCGCCAAGGCATCTTCTGGAGCTGCCTTCGTGTCAAAGAAGAAGGCAGCAGAAGCCAGGCTCGCTGCGCAAGAGTCTGGCGTGGAGCTGGATGATGCTGGACGAGATGAAGACATTTTCGAGTTGCAGCACCATCATCTGCTGAGGTGCTTGGAGCGTACTACGGTAAGTTTTACATACAATTTATTGATAGCAAATGTATTACGAAGTTATTTACTGTCCGTATTATGTTCATAAAGTTGCCTAACTTTCAAGAACAGTCGCTATTCTTTAATGTAAGTGTTATTGGCCGGTGAATGTTACTCATCGCGTCTGATGAGTAACATTCAAAAAATAGTAATATAGCAACAAAAGCTACAGACAGTTAGCTAATACCTTAGGAGTCCTTCTCATTCATATTTTAATGTTACCGTGTAGCATCATAGTGATAATATCATCTTTGACGTGTCCTCAAACCATTTTTGAAGTTTCATACAAACTAAAGTTGCGCTCCAACTTTACAGAGATGTCGCTACGTGCTATTTTCAATAGACATTCATATTCTTCTTAAGGGGGCACACTAGGCACAGTAGCGACGCCAATCATTTTATTCCTAATACTGTACAAATAGACAGAAATTCAAGAATGTAAATCATATAAGCAATAGTAAATAACCTGAAGTATTTTTGGAATCATGTTTAATATTATCAGAATCAGTGAGAATTATGAGAATCAGTTTACCGCCAAAAACGGCCGTTTTTGGCGGTAATCACGTTTTCTCTTTATGACTGATTATCACAATATTTAAACATGATTCCAAAAATACTTTAGGTTTTTTACTAGTGCTTATATGATTTACATTCTTAAATTTCTTTCTATTTGTTAAGTATTAGGAATAATTATATTTAAAAACGGGTCACTCACGTGCTACTTTGTCGGGATTGCCGACTATAGTTTCGGACTCATCAGGAGTCCATTTTCAAGGCGAGTCGGGATGCGCGACGCCGAAGTATCCCGGGCCCTTACTGCGTTTTCGCGGTGCGCCGCACGCAGCGCTGCTCGCTGGCTTCTCGTGGTGGGGATAGGAGGCTGGGCGGGCGGGGGGTGTGGATGATGAGACGTGTACTAGGAATAAAATGATTGGCGTCGCTACTGTGCCTAGTGTGCCCCCTTAACGTGCCCCTTCTCTACGAAGATTGGCAACCATAATGGCTATCTTTACTCTAGAAGCTGCTGCACGAAAGAGAGATCGGGTACTCATTTTGAACCAGTCTTTCTAATTTTTCAACCAAGTGGTCTTCTTTCTTCCGGATCTCTAAGCTTCCCCTGGATTTTCTTTTGTATAAAAAGTTGAAGAATTAAATCTTTTCATATTATAATTAATTTAACAGCGACTTAAAGTGTAACTTTATCGTGACGTTCTAAATTTAACAACACCATATGCTTCTGCGAGTATTTAAAAATACGTTATAATTATTTAAAATTTCAAAATTGTACAAAAATATTTAATATTTTTAAGTAAAAAGTATGTTTGAATTCGTCAATAATTTTAAATTGTCTCTTAATTTTACTAATCTAAATATGCGAAATTATTAGGAAATACAAAAATAAGTGTTTTTCTAGTACCCGATGTCCGCACCGGAGGCTGTAGTTAATATAGTAAGTTTTCAAATTTATACTCGATGTTTTTATTGGCAAGCTGTTGATAACCTCCTGAGAATTTGCTTAGTTTTGTGCTGGATTTGTGGTTATTTTTTCAAAATATTACCAATTAACTCTATGAATATTAGGATTAATTTTTCCGATAGTTAAGAAAAAATAAACTTATATTAAAATTTTCAGTGTGTGTATCAATGTATGGTAGAGCCACGCTACCGGCAAAATTCGCTTTTGCTAGTAGCATGAATGGGCCGGTTTGTCCGGGGAAGTGCCACACTCTCACAGAAAATCGACGTTTGAGTAGTAGCTTAGCTACCACTTCTATGCTTCTTTCGGTGAGTGAGAGAGCCGGAAGCCCTTCCCCTCTGGGGAGGGAGAAATAGTCCATAACATATCCATGAGCAGAGCAGTGGTGATCACTTACCATCAGGTGACCCGCTTGCTTGTCTGCCGTCCTACCTATCTTATGACATAAAAAAAAATGATTACTATTTCGATGAAATCGAGAAAGTTTAATGAGCTTTTCCATAATACGTTGAATACCTCCCTACTGATCCAAAATGTATGAAACAGTAGCAGCTGATATTTTTCCTCGACTTCAGGCTTGTTCACAGAATAAAAGCTTTGCGTTTTCATGTTGATAACGTAAATTTAATTTATCGCTAGCTCAATCACATGCCCAAAAACATGCCAAACGTGGCTTTTGGGTTTTTTTTATGGCTTTATGCTCTGTCTATCCCGTGAGGGATAAAGACGTACTTGATATTTACGTTTGTAAACAAAAAACGTTGATACATAATATAAAAATATATTTTTTACCTAACGCCTTACCACACAGCCGCAAATGCGAAACAGAAGTGTTCCGGAATGAAACATTAGCGAAACCGCGAAACGCTGTTGTACGATTCCGTTTCGGTTTCGTTTCACTTGCGGCGTGAGACGCTCCAAACAAATTCATGCTAGACAGCGTTTCGCGGTTTCGCTAATGTTTCGTTCCGGAACGCTTCCGTTTCGCATTCGCGGCTGTGTGCTATAGGTAAGTAAGGTAGGTAAAATATCATTTTTCATCGTGAAAAAGTAATCCTAATATTCTGATTATGAGAAATTTCTACTAATCATTTAAAAGCCACGAAAGCTTTTAGGGCCAAAATAATTACAATCTTACCTACTAGAGGCCCAAACCATAGCCTTATAAAGAGTAGATTGTGTTGTAATAAGTATCCAAATCCTAACAATAGTGTTTTTGTGTCCCCAATTTAGTAGATTAACATCTGATTGTTGTAATGTCCGTTTTCGTGGTAGAGTTTTATAAAACAATGTGTTTGTTATTGCGCTAGCGATAATAATAATTTAAATTCACGTTGTCAACATGAAAACAAAAAAACTTTTGTTCTGTGAACCAGACTAATTCAAGGAAAAAAAAAAGCTGCTCCATCATTTTGGATCAGGGTATAGAAAATACTTACTATGAAAAAGCATATTAATTTTTCTCGATTTCAGACTTGGTCACAAAAACAAAAGTTGTTCGTTTTCATTTGGAGAATGTAAATTTAAATTATCAGTTGTTCAATACCAAATACATTGTATAACTAGCTTTTGGCGGTTTGTGCTTTTTTCACGCATAAAAGCATATTATCAAAACGGTTGCAGTCGTCTTGGGTAACTTTGAATTTCACTCTAAGTTTGAATCGCATGCAAAAAGTATGTATGTTTTTTTTTTTGCATACCAAAAAAAATCTAAGTCAAGTAAAATTATTTTACATTAAATTTTCAACTAAGATCCAAACCACATTTCAAAAATTATTTTTTTAACCAATAGGACCTCCAAAATTTTTCTACTTTTGAGGGTTAGATCAGCGTAACAAGACAGAATTTTTTTTTCTAAATAAGATCAAGACATCTAATAATGCAATTTACTAGTAAATTTCGTGTCATATTTTTCGTATAACCAATAGACAATTTTTGGCCATTTTTTGGCGGTAATCAACAATTGTTCAAATTTTGGAGTAAGCGCGCTATTAAAGCAGTTATACAACGATATAAAAGAATGTGTAACGCAATAACATTCTTGATAATGTATAATGTTAACAATGTTATCGTTGTTACACATTGTTTAATAACGTTATATGTATAACTGCTGTGTAACTGCCGCTTATATAATTGCCTCTTTAAAGACAAAATGATGGGTGGCGCTAATTTTGCTGATCTAAGCATGTTAACCCCTTTGTCTCTCGTCCAAATTCGTACAGTCTAGGTCAAGTTCTCTAAATGCAAAGATGGCTTCAGCTTATCAAACCTGACATTCAATTAACACTTATACGAGTACCCCAACTCCCAATTAATGAACTCTCTTTAGTGGGTTATTTTAAAAACATCAATAACCTCGTAGTTTCAGAATCTGAATCCCTAGCAGATATAGACCCAGAAGTAAAAAGGCGAAAATCGGAGAAAAAAAAATTGACCCTCCCATACTAATTCACCGATCAGCTGGTTGAGTTTCTATGGGAAGTCCAAATTTGTTTTCTCAGAATTTCACCTTTTTTTTTGCGGGTCTATAATCAGTTAGGGATTATGACTAACTAAGAGGTTATTGATATTTTTAAATTAACCCTGCACTTATACAAATCTTAATTAACCTTACTTCCACTATAGATCATAAATCTCTTTCCTTCCCCAGGACCGAGAATTCGTGGAGATGGAGAATCCTTTCAACGGGGCAGCCAAGCGGCCGGGGTCCCCCTCGCCCCTCGCCTCCCCCGCGCACTCGGGACGTGCGCCTGCGCTGCTAGCGTGTTGCGCGCGATGTGGCTGTTGCCCACAGAAATATCAGGTAATATCTCTTTTTCTGAGGTGAAACTAAATTGAACGTTGTATTTGAGGAATAGGGTCCAATTTCGTTTCAAGTATTGACAAAATGTAAAGCTACCTTTATAATTCGTTAGAAGCTTGTTACGGAAAACAGAATTAATTTTATTACGGAAATACTAGTTTTATTTATGTAATATCTACGTAGTAGTATTACGTAGTAAATTGTCAAGGCAATCATAAGGCAAACGTTTATTCATTAATTTCTTGACGATCACATTAACGTATAAAAAAATGAAGTCGTGGCATTTCGCTAGGATTATAAGAATCATTATAAATGACAATTGTAAATGTAGGCGACAGAGGCATTGTTAGTCAGTATGCTGCGTTAGCCTCTGCTATTAATATGTTTAATTAAATAACTATTAGTACAAAATTATTTTGACAAAGAACTTTAATGCTGGTTTGGGGGTAAAGGAAAAACATAGAATAAACCGACTGCCTTTCTTCCCACGCCGTCCGTAAAAACCGGTCAAAGGATTGGGAAAAAATCTAAAGAATCACGTTAAAGACGATGCGGCTAGCAACCTGTCACTATTTTGATTCCAATTTACCCCTTGACGCCCACTATCACACTGAACGTGGCCTTTAACAGCCTTCGTGGTCCAGTGGTTAAGGCGTTTGCCTTGTTGACCCGGGGGTCGTGGGTTCGATTCCCCCGGGAAGCATACTTTGTTAATTTGTTTCCAGTTTGGTGGCATTGCAGGCATGAATCACCTGATTGTCTGAAAAGAAAGATGATTCCGTGCTTTGGAAGGCACGTTAAGCCGTTGGTCCTGGCTGTCATCTGGTAGTCGTAAAAGGAACCACGTCAGAGGCCGAGAGGCGGTTACGAAGAACTCTGACACCAGGGTGTGCATGGTCGATAGACCGTGTCACCTACACGAAATGATGATGATGATGATGAACGTGGACTTTGCGTTTTATGACGTTGAGCTCTGTCAACCAGCAAGGGATAAAGACATGATTATATGTATGAAAGGATTTTATCGAATCACTAACGAATCATTATTAATGACAATTCTTAATGTTGGCGGCAGAAGCATCGCTAGTCAGTCCGCTGCATTACTCTCTTCTACAAAAAGTTCCATAGCATTTTATATGTTTATTGTAATAATGATAGTACTCAATTTTTTTGACATTGATTATAAATAATCATTATTAATGTCAATATTAATGTTGGCGACAGAAGCGCCGTCGGTCAGTCCGGTGCGTCAGTCCCCTGGTGCTAACCGGGTGTCCAAGACGCGAGGTATTCCAGAGACACTCAGCACATCACTGTCGACCCTATGTTTATTTCCATGGCCCGACACTGCTACCACATTTTTTTTTACTTTTCCTTTTTTTTGGCAAAATGGTCTATCAAGCCGAGCTATGATTTATGTGATAACTATGGAAGAAACTGCGATATATTTGTATAAACTCAACTCAAATATTTTGCTGTTCTAAGCAAGCAGTTTTTATTGAATGTGGCAATGGCAATGTCGATGTATTTTGTCCTGTCTTCGGCATGATACTACCTTTTTATTGTTGAAAACAAAATGTTTGATAGCTTTTTTTTTTTTTTTTTTTTTTTTTATGTCATAGGACGGCAAACGAGCAAGCGGGTCACCTGATGGTAAGTGATCACCGCTGCCCATGGACTATTGTAACACCAGGGGTATGACAAAAGCGTTGCCGGCCTTTTATTTTTCCCTCCCCAGAGGGAAGGGGGATAGGCCTCCGGCGCTCTCACTCACCGAACGAAGCATAGAAGCTGTAAAGCTACTACTCAAACGTCGATTTTCTGTGAGAGTGTGGTACTTCCCCGGACGAGCCGGCCCATTCATGCTACTAGCAAAAGTTATTTTCGCCGGTAGCCTGGCTCTACCACAACTAAGAATAATTGCTAAGCTTATAATTGGAACAAATAACAAAAAATACACTGTATGTAATTTTTGTTACTAAATTATACTACGTCTGTGGAGCCATCTACACTGCTTCATTGAGCCGATGCCAATCGTGATCGATGTCTGAACTGCTGTACGCAAAAGCTTTAATTGCTTCATCTTTAAAAAGCATAAATATGCTCATGATCAGAGAATAATGCAAACTAAAGTTCAACATAACATTAAATTATGAATGTTGTTATTCTAAATTTATGTGTATATTAATATATAGTCATATACTCATTATTTTGTTACTTAATGCATTAGTATAATAATGATAATTTTAATGAGATTATTTCATATTATTATCATTTTAATTTTAATTTATGGCCATGGAAATAAGGGGTTTTTGTCGCTTGACTGCAAATTGTAAAGCTATGGTGTAAGCTATACCCGTCGCTAAATCGTATTTTAAGATACCTATATAGCTTTGCCATTATACACACTAATTATAGCATCCTCCGAACCACTGAAAAAATCTTGGTAATAGGTATATGTATTTATCAGAAGTTCGTATTTCTTGCAAGGTTATAGTAAATGAGCATTATTATTTATATTATGTATAACAAGCATATTTATATGTATAATAAATATTTCTTATAGTATAAACCGGTAAGTGTGAAATATTTATATCGAACGTGTAACGAGAGTTCATATTCTGTAAACTTTATCGTATGGCAATATTAAATGCGATCATGATAAGTTTCATACCATTCTAGTTTGCTAGTTTCATTCCAAACGAATTCATCTACACTATTCAAACAAGCAAGAGCAATTGCTTTCACTAAACACAAAAATCTTGTAGAGTAAGTAAGCTAAGCAATTGCACACACGAAAAGCTACTTATAATAATAAAGGTAGAAAAGTTAAGAAATAATTTTAACACATGCCGAAACTTTTTAATAATTGAGTAGAGTATAATTTAAAATACTGGCACACACCAATTTTTCTAAATTACATTTAATAATTTTAATTTTAATTTGGAACTTGAGACACACGCTCTTCAATTGGCTGGCAGGTCCTGCTTTTAGATTCGAGTAGAAAGGGACGGATGAAGGGTGCACGCCGGTACACCGCGACCTCGCGACCGTCTGATACTTCAGTGTCCGCCGCCCCGAGCGAAGACCCGTTGCCCGTATGTGTAACGTGTTACCACGCAGCGATGTCTGGGCGTCTGTGGGCCGCTTTATTTCTGTTTCGTAGAGCGTTTGGGAAATATTTTTTATTTATTATTATATGTATAAATTTTTAATTTTTGGTATTGATTATTATATAAAATATATTTTTATGAATATTTGATTCAATCATCAATAAAAAGAAATTTATTAAAACGTATGTGTATAGACTAAATTTACAGATTAACTTTCCAATCATTGAAATACTATGTCGTAATATAAAAAAAATGCTATTTACAAATAAGATCTGCTTTTTCTTTATTTTTATATACATAATATTTTAATATTTGTTTCATGCAAAAAATTGTTCGATTCATGAGAATAATCAACTTTCAAATAGTTTCAGAAATTGGTGGTAGTTTGCATATACAGCTTAAACTACATATAGGATGGTTTTTTAAATGATGTTATTTTACTTTTGGCGTAATGAATAAAGGGAAAAGGCATAGGTGAAGCATTTGCTGTGTGGTAAAACACGTCAAAACAAGCTTTAAATGTCTGCAGGGTGTTGGCTGCATATTGTATCGATATTGCTTTAAAAGTACTTTCCTCTGTATCCGTATTTGTCGTACTCGTTTAAATGTATTATTTAAGCTTGCGCTATCGCTAATTTATTAAAAAAGCAGTAATGAGGTCTAATAAATAGCCAATCTTTTTATTAGTAAGTTTAGTTCATGGAATTAAGCAATTTGTCCTGTGAGATATATGGCAAAATGATAAAATAATCTGCCTGTTATATTTCGCTGTTGTTTTTTGGGAAAAGATTTATCATGGACTAAATTTACCTTATAAAAATAATTGGTTTTAAGTTAGACCTTATATTTATTGTGAGGTGTAACCGCAATTTTCGTTTTAAGTATTTCTATCGCTTTATTCTCTCTACGTGATGTGTAAAGCGATTAGTAGATCCAAGAGTGTTGTTTTGTTGTAAGGATGTCGCTCGTTAGTTGTTGTTGAAACATACACCACGACAACTGTTTCAACCTACTGCCAACACACTGCACACATTTCTCCGTAAATTCCGTGGGTTTTCTTTACGTTTTTAGGTATGTTGGCTAGAAATACAAGAAACAGGAATTATACAATACAAATTATATAATCGGACATCCAAAATGAAAAATAAATAACGCTTCACATATTTTTGTTTGGACACTAACATGACACACTTATGGGTCTACATTTTTTTATAAATTGGCATGTAAGCACACGTATCCATTACACTTTACACCGCTGCCCGCTACTGTCACATTTTGTTACACTTGTATACGTATTACCTTTCCTTTCGTGTATACGTGTCTACTGTACCTATATGTCTCTTCAAGTACTTGATCCAGTTTCGTCAAGAATTAGTTATGTTTTCATTTATAACTAATTTGATTTAAATATAAAACTACTAATGACTTGTAAATATAATTTAAATTAATAAAAAAATGAAATAAAGAAAAATAAAAAATGTGTCAATAAATGAAAACACAACTATGAAAACTTGTATCAGAGTTTGGTATTCTGATAATCTGCTATGAAGACTACGCTTTTTGGTGTAAAGCTTCAAATGATGTGGTGTAGTTAGCTATGTAGGTAGGTTAATAATGTTGATAGCATAATTATTAATTGTGATGAATAATAAGGTAACTCTTATAATAAATCCGACATTATAAAAAAGGAATAGATAAGAAAGAAATCATTATTCTAGCTATCATTTAAACCATGTCTCACTTCTATACAATTAAATTGAAAGTATAAAGCATGTTTAGACTATGCGATAAACGTTATTTGCTCTGTTTTTTTGATGAAAAATTCCTAGCACTCATTAAAAGAAGAAAATATAATTTCAGCAATCATATGATAACTTACGCTGAATAAATAAACAGTGAGACATGTGCAATTTGCATAAGAAAAGACAGCTGTTATGAGTTCTGACAGTATTATAAAGAAAACTGAGCTAATATTGTCTTTCAAACAATTTTAGATTTTTTAAAGTAGCACAAAATATTTCATATTGCTGACATCTTAATATTCACATTTTGATGATGTATATATTTGTTGTAGGCAAAAAAAGTTTAATTTTTGTTTTGATATAAAACTCAACTTTGTAATTTATTTTGTCCATTTCTTTAAAGTTAAATCTGTCTTCAATTATATATTTTTATTTTTTACTTGTAGGTCGTATTCATAATTGATAAATTTAAAATGATAAATAAATTTAAATATAAAAATCATTACATTACTTCCTTAAAACGAGAATTGAAATAAAATTTAAAAATAAAAAAAAAAAACAAAAAAAAATTGTACAAACCAGAAATATGCTAAATATTGACTATCAATTTTCTATTACAGCAAGCATGCGGTAAATACATTCCTGCTGGGAGCACGGTTCAAGGAAACCAGACTGGTGTTGCAATGGATGGGACGTACTTAGTGGAAGCCTCCTTCTAGGGTCCATCCACGACCGAGAGCTACGTGTAAGTGACAACGGACACAGTGACAGAACAACAATTATTAGGATATCTGTGTATATGTCTTGTAAGTCTAACATAAAACTGCCTAACTATATCAGATTTGTATTTGGGTAGATAGGCTCTGAGATTTGGTCATGTATAAATTCTGTTTTTAGAAATGGCGGAAATATATATTATACAAGTACGTTTTATTGAATATATATACGATGTTAAATATTATATGATTGTGCTCGAGGTATTAATCTATTCCTGGCTATTTCTAAAGAAAGAAATTTTAGTTCCTACATTCTTCTTTATCGTGGAGACTTGGCACAGAGCCCACTCCTGGTCAAGCCCGTTCGTATTAAAAACTAGCTTCAAGACAAATAAATTTCTAGGCTTAAATACGTAGCATTTCATCTATTTCGATCACTAGTATGTTCTTTCAGTGACAATATTATTTTATAATTTTAAAAGATATAGGGCTAAAAATATATTTCTCATACTTATAGAGTAAGGATAAATTATAATGATATAAATTAGAGATCTTGGGCAATGTTTTGTTTTTTTTAAAGTGTTTAAATTTTAATATTTTATATCGATTTGATTTTAATGCTATGACTTGATTTTTTTTAAATTTAGACGAAATGCTACATATACAGGCCCTCTGATATATGTAAGATGGTGTTAGAACTGAAAAGGTCAGTAGATTTCGTTTCTAGTGTTGTAAAATAAAACAGTATTATAAGGGTTTTAATGTTAAATGATTGAGTCTCTTCAAGTGCAAGTGGATTGTCGTCGACTTTACCATCAGTTGAATAAAATTTCGATAAAAACTGTAATTTAAAATGTTCTTTGCTAGATCAGGCTATGACAATTTTAGAATGATTATTTTACGCGGAAAATACCACTGTCGAAAATAAGAGACAAAGTGACACATCATCACTATTTTATCCCACCATTGATGAACATCCAACCTCACTTCGTTTCCGTAAACTAAGAAAAATTTTGTGCATTATCTCTACGAAGCATTTGAATAAATTAAAAAACAAAAAAAAATAAATTAGCCTTCCCATAGAAATACGCCCTGCTGATCAGTGACTTTATATGGAAGGACAATTTTTTTTTACTTGCAATTTTGTATTCCATTACTGTTTTTTTTCAATATAGCGTAGACGTTCAACATCACGCTGTATTAGAAACGTGTTCGTATTAGAAAAATGTAACATTCGTGATTACAATATTTTAATGATGGTCGGTTCATGTAAACACGATTCATGTAAAAAAATAAAATAAGGCTTGCTGTTAAGTTGACGACAATCTGATTGCATTTTTCAACGCGTTGCCAAGTTCAGGAGTGTTTTAGAAAAGAAAGTAAGACAGATAGTTTCAGAACTTCATAGCCAATAGTTATTCGAGTCATATCAATAGTAAGCAGATATCGATAGTTACAAAATTTTAACATATACCTTCTTCCCTTAGGGCTGAAATTGTAAACAAGATTTTATAGTCATAGCCACAGAGCAAGGAATGTAAAAGGAATTAGCCGTGTGGTTCCCGGCAGAGTAGAATAAGACCACTCCAAGTCTTCCTGTGGATTTCGAAGAAGACGACTTAGGAAACACAAGCTAAACAATGCTATATACAACGTCTCCAATCCGCCTGGCCAGCGAGGACAGTATAGGCTAAATTCTCTGACTACTCTGGCTAATATATGGCTCTGGCAGTACAGAGAGGGTCGTGCTCCTGCAGTGGAGATTAAATAAGACCTGATGATGATGAAGGAATATCGTGTCACTCGCGCCCTACGAGCTACATTCAAATTACTTCATCATCATCATCAGATCCTTCCATATCTCCACTGCTGGAGCACGATCCTCTCTGTACTACCAAAGCTATATTAGCCAGAGCAGTCAGAGGATTTGGCCTACACTCTCCACGCTGGCCAGACGGGTTGGAGAAGTATCTTGATGTTTTTAAGCTTTGTTTAGCTTGTGTTTCCTAAGTCGCCTTCTACGACATCCACGGGAAGACTTGGAGTGGTCCTATTCTACTCAGCCGGGAACTACACGGCACGGCACGGCATTCAAATTACTTGCTCTATGGCTATACTGTTCTGATTTGACCTAGTTTGAGAAATGAGGGGAAGGGTGAAGGGAGGGATATACAAGGAGTTTTGGAGAAAGGTCTTTCTTAGTATCTCAGCTGGTCTCAGTTAAGCTAGAACTATCTGGGAAATTATTTTATGAACAAGTTTACATTGCAACTGGTGAAGCGCTGTAGCATGCGACGCAAGCGCCACCCTGCAATTAATTATTTTATTCCTAAATCATATCGAATTTAAAAAATCTATCACATACATAGCTGATATTAATTTTTATTAATATTCGTATGATAAATTAAGAGAATCACTAGCATGCCTCATGCATTAGTTAAAGAGAATTATCTTAAAATATATATATATTCTCTGTAACTAGTGCACTAGTAAATTACTTGTGGCTATACCAAAATACACATAATTTACTAGTTAACATGATATATTTTTAAATTTGATATGATTTTTATATTTAAAATTAAAATAATTAATGAGAGTTGAGGGGCGCTAGTGTCGTATACTACAGCAAGTACCTTAAGAACAATTTTTCTTAAAATATGCATGCATTAAACTTGTTTTTGAAACAATTTTAATTATTTTACTAAACTTCAACTTAATCTATCGACGATTTTGTTTAAGATTACAATTATTATAAGATATATCGAAGTGAGTCTAAGAGGTTTAAGCCATTTTAGACCTTATGATTTAAAAATGTTTACATTTTTGGCAATCACTAACGGAATGCATTCAAATAGTTCATGTTTTATGGGTGTGACGTCACTTGTTATGTCCCGACTTGCGTTTATTTCTTTAAATCACTAGGACTCTAGTGCCTTCGAAGTAGTTTCCAATTAATCATTTTAAGGGGGAACAGTAGGCACAGTAGCGACGCCAATCATTTTATTCCTAATACTTTACAAATAGAAAGAAATTCAAGAATATAAACAATACAAGCCTTAGTAAATAACTTGAAGTATTTTAGGAATCATGTTTTGATATTATGAGAATCAGTCATTGAGAGAAAAAGTGATAACCGCCAAAAACGGCCGTTTTTGGCGGTAATCAGATTCTCATAATTTTCACTGATTCCGATAGTAATAAACATGATTCAAAAAATACTTCAGGTTATTTACTAAGGCTTGTATTGTTTATATTCTTGAATTCCTTTCTATTTGTAAAGTATTAGGAATAAAATCATTGGCGTCGCTACTGTGCCTACTGTTCCCCCTTAAAGTGACTCCATGTTAGTGAGGCATAGACTAGGTCTATCAAGAAATGACTTTGTCGATGATTGGGAGTTTTCAAGCCGTCGAAAACGGATTGGCAAGAAATATTGTAAATATGTTAGCATATCTTTTTATAAATCGACGTCAAAGGAATTTTGATATAATACGAGAATTTCCGACTGTATACATATGTGTAGTTTTCATGTAATTAATAAACAAATATGTTGTCTCTTGCCATATCTTGACTACCTCCCTGAGAATACAGAAATCACCAGAAGCCCCAGCGTACTTCAAGCCTGCGGCATAGTACCATTATTAATTCTGTATCAGCGGTGCAATTCATCCGCAAGAAATCCACTGCTGGATCTATGTCTTCTATGTCTCTCTATCTTAGAAGAGGCCTATGGGAGACATGGGCCTCTACAGGAAATCTCTCTAAGGAATTGTAAAATGACCGGTTGGAAGTGGCCTAGTTCCAGGAGTTCCATGGTAAATCAATTGATAGTTGTCAATGACGGCTGGCGAAAAGTCCAGTAAAAGTAAAAACGTAAGCTCTAGGAACAATACGCAGGTGTGAAGCGTAATGGGCGTGGGGTAGCCGCGGTTTCGAACACAGTTACAAGGTACCTATATAAAAATTATTGATGGTGGCTTCTAGAGATTTCTGTATTCTGAGCAACTTCCGTGGCGAGGAACCCGGAATCTTTTTCGTACTAATGAGGTACGAAAAGGATCCCGGGTTCCATCCCCGGCCAGATCATGATGGAAAACGATATTTTTCATTATGGCCTGGGTCCATGATGTTTATCTATACAAGTATATATCATAAAATGTTGTTGAGTTAGTATCCTACGACAAAGTTCACAACTTGAGGCTAGCTCAGTTTGTGTGATTTGTCGCTGTAAATATATTTATTTATAACAAATAATTTTGGTGGTCGGTTGCCTGAAAATCACAACTGAGTATGAGTGCTTGTGATAGTTGGTATGCAATTGAGCCAATATCTTTTAACTTGCTCTACAGACATCCTTAATTATGTAAAGTTGTATGTAGATTATCAGATTACAAGAAGAGTGGTAGTTGAATTAACAACTTCCCTGCCAACTCCGCATATGTGCGTGTGGGGTGCTCACTGGAGGCCAGCCCCGCGTTTTTGCGGACTACGCCCATACAATTTCAATCGGCCCGAATTTGGCCGGCACTGAGCGCAACGCGCTGAGTGTTTTGTGGCCTCCCGCGCAACTGAAATAGATGAAAATATATTTTGGTCATACTAGTGACACCAGAAACTTCGCCGGCAGCGAAGTTGTTAATCAACGTGAGACTATATGTATATCAATGATGGTAACTTATGAATAGTGTGGTAATCGGTGGTAGTTGGAATAATTTGCTCACTTTGCGACTACACAGGGTTATTTGTAAAACATCAATAACCTTTTAATATCGGAATTAGAATCCCTAACATGACTAAAGACCCACGAGAAAAAAGGCGAAAATCTGAGAAAAAAAATTGGCCCTCCCATACCAATTCACCGATCAGCTGGTTCCTATGGGAAGTCTAAATTTGTTTTTCAAATTTTTACATTTTTTAGTGGGTCTATATTATGTCAGGGATTCTGATTCCGTGTTAAGATATTATTGATGTTTTATAAATAACCCTGTATATCAATGATGCTGAAACTTTGAACTATGTACATTACATGTCGACGTCGTTTTATAAAAAAATAAATGTTTTGCCAACGCGCAATGAATTTTAAACAATGAAAATACTTCGCGACATCCCATTCGGATGTTTTATTCGGTAGACCCCTCAAATCGTATAGTACTATAGTTATTATGGACGTCTTATGATTGCAATAGTTGGAAAATGTTATAGATAGATGAATTTATGTGGTTATTATTAGAAATTTATTACGTTATATTATAGTTGTAAGGGATGGTGTAGGGAAGGGCTTTACTAACTGCACATGAAGTAGAGAAATGTTGATACTATTTTAGACTATTTTGGGATTTAGACAAAAAACTCGATTTTTCAAAAAGATTGTAATAAAAGCTTGAATTAAAAAATGCATAAATAAAATTTTGTGAATTTCTTAATAATTTGAAAATTAACAAGTTGAGTTAAATAATTTATAAATGAATAGTTTTGGGTAAATAATGCTAAGTCTTTTTTAGATAAATATTTTCTCAGTCTTCAATGTCTGACGTTGAAAGAAAGAGACAATACACATTTTTACTAAAACAGATTTAGCAAGCGTTAATTATTATTAAAAGAAAGTTTAGTCACTATTTTCACTAAGCTTTCCATTTTAGTTTATTCTCGTAACTATTATTATTTAAAATTATAAGTGTAGTACATATTTTGTTTCGGATAAGTTTTCAATAATGGTGATATCTAAAATAGTATCATCATTTTTAACCGTAGGTGCATGTTGTAAAGCTCTTTTAGAATGTGTGTATATTTATTGCATCGGATGCATGGAACTTAAAGTGGTAATAATTAGGGTACGTTCATACCTAGTAGTTGTTAAACCGAATTCGATGTTGAAAAATTCTTCCAAAATATTGCCACAGTTCTAATAAAGATAAAACAATGTGTTATATTCAATAAATTTGGTAATTATATTGAGAAGTAAATAATTAAGAGTCGAATTAAAGTTTTAATGTCTTTTAATAGAATTCTGTTTTTGTCCTGAGGAAAAGACTCTATAATATAGATGCGTGTCGAAAGTTGATAATATCATAGTAACTCGTATTTTAAACTAAATTCATTAGTCAGATAATAACATTATACAGAGTGTAACCCTTGACATACCTTTACAGGGATTACTCAGACCGTCAATATGAACAACTTTCTTTATAGGGTCAATGGTGAAAACTCGAAAAAACAATTCCATACATTTCGCCTTGACGGCAAAACACTGTATTAATCCCGTAGCAAAAGTTGTTCATATTGATGGACTGAATCACCCTTTTAAGGGTATGTCAAGGGCCATGTTACATTCTGTATACCTTCTGTAACTCTTAAGGTGTTCCTACACAGCAGTTATATAACGTTATATAACAATGTTTAACAACGATAACATTCTATAGCACCATACAAGATCAAGAATGTTATTGTGTTACACATTGTTATAAGTATAACGTTATATAAAGAACTGCTGTGTGGGAGCACCTTTAATCACATAAGTGACCCTTTGATAAAAACAAAGGAAAATCTATTCAAGAATCAATAAGTAAAACAATTTTTGAATAGACACACAGTGTTACGCGCATCTATGGTATAGAGTCTTTCTTTTTTTGTAATTTTCTTTATGTATTAATGTAATAATAATATAAAAATGTATGTTCTTATGTATTATAGTCCTTACCCTGTGATCTATGGCTGTTGTATTAATTATTTCAGTTTTGTATTTATTATGAGAGGTCTATTTAGTAGCAGTTGTGGTCGTATTTATTTTTATTCTGATGATCAATATAGTAAAATTGTGTTTATTACTCTTGCTTCTATTAAATGGTATCATTATCATCATTCTTACAGACGTAAGAATTCCACTGCAGGACATAGTCGTCCCCAAGGGGTTTTATCTTTTTCTGAAGTCTTGCCATACTCCCCACGTTTGGCAAACAGGTTGGTGATTGCAGTTTGTTTGGCTTATATCGGGTCCGACGCTGAAACCGTTTTATAAGCGACGGAAGGCTAGGAGTTTGTTGGACTGGGGGAACGGTATAAAAGGTATTTGGGATCAATTGGTCTTGAAAAAACTAATCTGGTAGGAAGTACTTACTAGGGAGTTTTTACCGGTTGCATCCTCTAGACGTTGAACCTCGGAGCCCAGTAGGCCTATTTGCTAACTTTACTATTGACAAATACGGTGTACAAGTACAACGTAGTGATGGTCAGTTCAACATGCATTGCAACTTTCGTATAATTACTTGTTTTTACTTAAGATATATAAACTGTAATAAATGTTGAAGTGGCCTTCAAAAGTTTTACACCGTAGCTGTAAAAGTAAGCAAATTCACCTCATTATAGTTCACTAGCAGTTCGCCCCGGGTTTGTCTGTGGTATATACCTAGCCTATGGCACTTAAGGATAAAGTACCCATCATCAGTGAAAGAAATTTTGAAATCGGTCAATTAGTTCCGGATATTAACAAACAAACAAACTCTTCAGCTTTATAACTGCCTCCGTGGTCCAGTGGTTAAGGCGTTTGCGTTATTGACCCGGGGGTCGTGGGTTCGATTTTCACGGGAAGCATACTTTGTTAAGCTGTTTCCAGTTTGGTTAGGACATTGCAGGCATGAATCACCTGATTGTCTGATAAGAAACATGATTCCATGCTTTAAAAGGCACGTTAAGCCGGTGATCCCGGCTGCCATCTGGTAGTCGTTAAAGGAACCACGTCAGAGGCCGAGAGGCGGTTCCGAAGAACTCTGACACCAGGTTGTGTATGGTCGACTGACCGTGTCACCTACACGAAATGATGATGAGCTTTTTATAATATTACTAGCAGACCGCCTCGGCTTCGCACGTGGTACATACCTAGCTTTTGGTACTCAGGGATAACGTACCTACCCAACGGTGAAAGAATTTTCGAAATCGGTCTGGTAATTCCTGAGATTAGCGCATTCAAACAAACATACTTTTAAGAGTCGCCTGGAAGCGCATGTCTCCATACAAACGGAAAAAGGGAATTGTGACAATATTTGATAATTTTGAAGTAAAATTAAGCATTTGATCAATTAATCTCATTATAATCTACGTACGTTTCTATACAGCTTGGTTAAAATACCAATGGTTTGAGAATTTTAAGCCTTTTTAAATTTGTATGGAAATCTTGAGAGACGTATAATTCTCAAACTATTGATAATTTAACCAAACTGTATAGGAACGTACGTAGATTATAAGAAGATTAATTGATTGGATGCTAAATTTTACTCGAAAATTATCAAATATTGCCACAATTCCCTTTTTCCGTTTGTATGGAGACATGCGCGTCCAGGCGACTCTTAAGCTTTATAATATTTGTATAGATAAGCATAGAGCATCAGGATGAAAATAAATACGAACTTATTAATGAATGCTTGTGTTATTATTTCAATTATGTTTACTCAATTTAATAACAGTTGTTATATTAATAACTTTTAAAAACTACTTTGATTGCATTGTTAAAAACTATGTATGTCTATTAATAATAAGGTTCAAAGTATGAAAAATAAATGTTACACTTTTAATATGACTACTACGTCGGTTTTGTGGAGCCTGATAGCCTTGTTGGCGTGTGCATTAGCGCTTAGGTATGTTAAGCAACTTCGGGCGAAGTCCCCACTGGGATGGGAGACCACTACTAACATAAATGTCTCGAGCTCATCCATGCTTCGGAAGGTACGTTAAGCTGTTGATCCCGACTGCCATTATTGATAGTAGTTATGAAGCTATGTCAGCAACTTTAGGCAGCTTGAAATGTCTAAGACCAGTGTTGGCCACTTACACACACGAAAATCAAATAATATTATGTTGGTCAAGTTTACGTCTTAAAACAGAAAAAGCGAATATCTGGTAGTTTTATGGTACCACAGAAGAATTTAAATAATAATAAACAGTAGTAACTTTTATATTCATACTTTGAACCTTATTTTCAGCATTATCTAATGTCAGGAAAGATCCAACAAAATACCACAAAAAGATCATAATTTATAAAAACAAATTACGATTAAAATTATATGAAGAATATGTTTAAAAATAATATTCTTCATAAAATTTTCGTATTTTTTTTGTTATATCAACAGATGAACTTGCAATTTTATTAACAAAAACTGTATGAAAAATATTGTGAGTTCTAAAAAAATCAATGTTGTTTAGGAGACTGAAACTAAATGACGGCGATCTATAATGAATGATCTTTATTGAAAAAAAAAGATTTAAAAAATATTAATATGTAAAATACGGGTCACTCACGTATAAAGTCAGCTACAGGCCGACATGTTGTGAGGTTGAAACATGTCGGCCTGTAGCCGACTTCATACGTGAGTGACCCGAATTTTACATATTAATAATGTTAACATCTCACGTTAGTTTTAATAAAAAAAAATATTGTTGGATTTAACTGACAAACTGCTACATTGTAATTAAATAGGCCTAACTCTGTTATGTTTCAAATGTTTATCCTGTTTTATTTACATTCAATGCAAAGATAGCATCACAGACCAAAAACTTATTCCTGCTCTCGTGACAATTCACTGTACATTACTGTTTAACTCACTAAAGCTTTTGAGAGTTTTCTATCCAACTTAGCAATGTAGACTAAATACTACTGAATAGCCGGTGATCGGCTGACATCGTGACGATTCACTGTACATTTGCTGTTTAACTTAGTAAAGCTCTTGAGAGTTTTCTATCCAATGCAGCAATGTAGAGTGAATATCCGGTGATCGGGTGGCATCGTGACGATTCACTGTACATTGCTGTTTAACTCACTAAAGCTTTTGAGAGTTTTCTATCCAAGGCAGCAATGTAAATTAATCGCGATGCCAGCCGAGCATCGGCGATTGTATAGAGGTGAATTAAAAAATGGATAAAGCGAGAAGCACCTATTGCCGTTAATTGGCACCTATTTTCATCAATGAGGGTTATCAGAATTGATTTTCCCCCCAGGTGGCGGCACTGTGTCAGGTCGAGCTGTCAAAATACACCAATCATAAAATTGATGATTAAACATGATTGGTAGGTCTGTGGTGGGAAGTCAAGGGGTGCAGTTGGGGTCTACCTTGGACGATTTTGCAAATTGATTTTGCTGGACTTTATAATATGAAATTGGTGTAGTTTGGTGTTATAAATGCTCGTGCTCATGGAACAATTTGTGAAATAGTTAAAGTGGACTGTTATATGGACTCGTATAGACTTGTCACCATAACCTCCCGACCACGAGGCATCAAAGAACATACGCCATCTTTGATGCTACTTGTTACAACTTTACCATACAACACCGATACTTAATATCTCAATTTACTGGACATTGGCAGAATCACTGAAATATCGGTGGAAGCCATTTTATAAAACAGAAGAAGAAAAAACCTCTCAACACAGTGTCGCCACCAGGGAGAAAAATTAATTCTGAAAACCCTCGTTGTGTAGAGAACTAAAATAAAAGGTAAATCAAGATACACCATTAATTGGCATGATACGATAATAAAAAGCAAGCCGGAGTTCAATTTTCAAGGATGCGCTAGTCCGGAACGCGAACTCGTCGGCGCACGTGGCTAATTTGCGTGCTATTTAGCTGAGAAAGTTAAATTAGGCAGGTATACTACCTATAGCAATGGGACGTAAATATGTACATTATCCATATTAATTTTTCAGGTCTTAGTTTATGTCTCACAAAGATATTTTATATATAAACTTAAATATTGAGGTAGATTCTTATTTACCTTATAAAGTAATTTAGAATCCTAGTTTAATAATGGAGGGGTTTTATGATTTTTGGAAATGGACTTTATTTAAAATGTTTTGTTTTTGTTAAGAAAGCAAGTTAACCATCCAATTGATAAAAACTTTTTTCTACCGATCGTAGTTTTTGGTCTGTGATGTAACTAGAGTGTTCTGAAGACTGTATATGTTCGATTCGGAAGCAGTGTTGTGACTCTGTATGTATGTTGATGGACCAATATGGTATAAACTTCGAGATTGGAAGTCTTTGGGTAGGAGTGTGTGCATCGATACTTTTTTACCCGACTGTCGGAGGGTAATGTTTTAGCTATCGATTATTGATTATTGACTATTAAATTAAAATGTTGTAACTTAAGGTCCTCGGTTCTAAACCTTTAGCTTAACGATTCTTTGTTATTTTGAAAAAAAGGAAAATAAACTTAATTGTATAAATCATGATGTCTTTGGTACTTTCACTTTATTTTTTATTTTTGTGTGATGGTTAACATCACTGTAGGTCAAAAATTCGGAGTTCTTTGCGGGAATTTTAGTGGGCTTATACGGTGTTTGTTTTGGATTGTTTGTTCAAATTGTTTCTAGTGTACATTAATAATGATAAATCGGTATAATTTGGTGGCATAAATAATAATAATAAATATATACGGACAAATCACACAGATTGAGCTAGCCCCAAAGTAAGTTAGAGACTTAAACGATACTTTATTTTATAACAAATACATAATATACACAAACATCCAAGACCCAGGTCAATCTGAAAAAGATCGTTTTTCATCTTGACCAGCCACGTTGATGCCAGCCTTGACAACGTTTATCGACTATCGCCATCTTGTTTTTCGCAATACTGAAGAGCGAGAAGTAGATAGTTTATCGCGCGATATAAATGGCGTTGCGGAACCATGCTACGGGGGCAGCACGCCTATTTGCTAACTTTTGACAGCTACGGTGTACATCATTTTCATGGTAACTTCAATATTCATTACGGCTTCGGTATGAATGACTATTTTTATTTAAGATATGAAAACCGTAATGGATGCTGAAGTGACAATCAAATCGTTGTACGCCGAGTTAGCAAATCGGCCTGCTGACCGGGGATCGAACCCGGGACCGTCCGTGTCGCAGCCTGGCGTGTTGACCGCTGCGCCACGGAGCTCGTCCATCGGCCATGTCTAAGAGCAATGTGTGTGATAACTAAAATAAACTGTCATGGTGCGGCTGTAGTAAGAGTTAACGTAGCGGGCTGGTGGTTGTCCGCCTTTATGCGTCGTCTATGATTGAACCAGTGGATTCGTGATGGACTCTCGCCAGGGCTCTAACAAGTTAAAGAAATGAATTTACACTATCATTTCGTTGATGAACAAGGAAACTCGAAAAAGCTCAAAAAGATTCTTCGACTTTAATACTTGATAAATATTACGTACCTAATGAGTAAAAGCCATACCAAAAAACATCGCTGTCAGTTTAATTATTTCTTCGATTTCATTCAAAATGTGTTTTATTTTATCAATAGGGAATATGCATGAAAAAAAATATATGTTATCTTACCATTTTATCAAAAAATATTCAAAAGTATGAAAACATGATTAAAATATGGTTGAAAAACGAACGAGATAAAATGACTTTACGAAAATATGTCTATCTCACTCGCGAAAACACAATTTTATATGGCAAACGTATACATTATATAGACTTTGACGTCACTACTCCATATCGGACTTCTATTCTTATTTAAATTTTAAAGTATCACATCTGCGTCGCTAATTAAGATATTTTAAAAGTTCTTTCATATTTTTTTTCTGTGGTTATTAGGGATTATACTAAGCAAATAAAAAAAAAGTGCATATTCTCTATTGTAAACATCCTAGTTTCAGTTTTGTGAATATAAAATAAGAAAAGAAGAACCGGAATTTTGATTCCTAAATATTCTTCGATCAAAACTTTTTTGATTAGTGATTTGTTCCAGTTTAAGTTTATGCAATAAAGAATTAATTCAATCAATTTACCGGACTGCCCAAAAAGTATTGTAGTTTAAAGGTTTTATTTTAATAGGTTTATAAGTATGTAATGTGTATTTATTTATTTATTTTAACCACCGCAAATATTAATGTCTGAACTTTGGATGTATGGGCTGGCAATAATCCTTACACGACCGATGATAAGATCTCTTCAGCAGCTACAAAAGCTCAGAAAAATAAAATAAAGTTCTAAATAATAACAAAATAGCAAACGACAAGATAAAGAATGGTCAAGAAAAGCAACAGACAGACATGAAAACGAAAGAAAGAGGCATTTGCCCAACATTGATTGGGATATTATTATTAAATAAATGGCTCGTAATGTAGTGCACACCACATAGATAAAACTCTTACGTCTGCTTAAAATCACTGATTAGATACTAGTGCCATCTATAAGTTAGTCGCAGAAACGCTTAGTAATTCACCATCGACATCTGTGTTTGATGGCAGAAATGATTACCATATACGAGTTGCTGAGGGTTCGGGTTATCCGCCAGTTGTTCTTCATGCTCGTTTATCGCAGTGCGCTTTTCGGCAGCTACAAAAGTTCAGAAAAAAGGAAATACAAAATCTTATACTTGAATAGAATCCAATGGCAAACGGGACTGTGGCCAACCCAGAACTAAATACTGCGAAAAACTTAACGTACGATAAAGAATGCCGAATGATAAAGAATACAAATGCAACAGACAGACATGATAGGGACGGATATTAAATTGTAATGTAATGCACACCACATAGAAAAAGCACCATCTGTTTCAGTGCTGATGAATAGATACTAGCGCCATCTGTAAGTTAAGCGCAGAACCACTCAGTTAATTAACAGCGACATCTATGTTTAATGTCAGAAATGTTTACCACTCACAAGTTGCGGCAGGGTTTGGTTTGTCCGCCGGTTGTCTTGTACCGCGGTGCTGGAGCTTTGCTATTTTATATTTGTTTTTTTTTTTCATCAATAGAGGGAACTAACGTTGATAAGTAGAGGGTGCGGTATCATATGAATTGTTAAAATTTGCACGATTAATGCCTGAATTCTCAAAGGCATCTTAGATGTATCTTTACTAAAAACTCTCTAGTCTCTTTTGTCAGTGATTATACTACTAGATGACTGTCATAAAAAGCAAGACAACGATTAGTTAACATTATTTTGCCTGGTTGGCCCCGGACTAAGAACTGGCGCGCACTAGCATAATCTAGAGAATCTTGGAGGAGTGAAAGAGACTTTGCCCAACATAGTGACACTATGGCTATTAAAAAAATATATATATTTAGATATTATTTTGAATTTTCGGGGGTAAGATAAACAATAGAATGGGTTTCCTAATACAAAAGTAGGCAAATAGTTATAATATAGAAATAAAGTGTACAAGTTTACTTTTTCTTCGTATGGAATTATTTAATACGTATTTAATTATTTAAGCTGTATAAGGTATCACAGCACAGGATCTATCAAACGACGATATGTGTGACGAATTCGCGGGTAAATTGTAAGTAATTTATAAATATTATGCAAAAAATATTGTTTTAACTAGAAATAAGTTATTTTTTGGAAAAAAAAATACTTTTATTAAAATAAAATTATTTTAATACGCTTTTTATCGCGTTAATTACATTATTTATACACCTAACGTTTCGAGCACTTAACAGTGTTCGCGGTCGCAGGTAGACTTAAAAACAACAGTAAATACTTTTATTTTCAAATAACTAATATGGTAGATACAAAGTTGTTTCGCTACCAGACGTGCTATCTATGTTCAACTAGGTATCGGAAAAAATGTATTAGAGGTCGGGCCCACACGTTACTAGATAGTAGATCGTCGATATAAAAACCCCTTTCTTTATTAATCAATCATCATAAAAGCAAATAACAGCCTACAATTTCTTTTTTCCGTTTAACTGCAGTCGGAAGAAGGAAAATAGTGCATTGTAAGTGCGAATTAATACAGCCATGCTCCACTGCACATCCGATCGACTTATGTGTTGTTTTTACCAGATTGCTGAAGAAAAGTAATGCTTTTCGGGTGTAAGTAGTCATCATCATCAACTCTTTTTTTTAGTCTCCATAGGACCACAACTCTCTCTCTGTACTACCAGATGTAAAGCCAGACCAGTCAGATAATTAGACCTACACTCTCCACGCTGGCCAGATGGAATGTAGAGGTCTCTTTGATGTTTATAAGCTTTGTTTAGCTTGTGTTTTCTAAGTCATTTTCTACGACATCCACGGGAAGACTTGGAGTTGTTCTATTCTAGTCTGCCGGAAACGATGCAGCCAGTTGGGAATATAAGTGTATTGTTTCATCCGATCTTGCTCCTGGTTACATGCACCTATATTTTTGATACCGGGCGCCGGTGACGATGTTTTTGTCATCTTAGCGTGTTCCGGGTTACATCCTCACCTGGGTCGCTCCGGGATCCGGGGTCAAGGGGATGGGTCAGTCCTTAGCCCCGGACCGACTGTGTGATAAAACTGAAACCCATGCGGAACACAGGGATCATTTCGTCTGCTCAAAAATCACTATCACTACATAATATAAAAACAAAGTCTGTCTATTAATCTATTCGCGATAAACTCAAAAACTACTGCATGGATTACAAGGCGGTTTCACCAATAAATAGAGCATTTCAAGAGGAAGGTTTATACGTATGATAGTACAATATTTCTATATTCGACGAGCTCCGTGGCGCAGCGGTCAACACGCCTGCCTGCGACACGGAAGGTCCCGGGTTCGATCCCCGGTCAGGTCAAGATGGAAAATGATCTTTTTGAGATTGACCTGGGTCTTGGATGTTTATCCATATAAGTATCTATTATAATATTAGTATCGTTGAGTTGGTATCCCATAAAACAAGTCTCGTACTTACTTTGGGGCTAGCTCAATCTGTGTGATTTGTCCGTATATATTTATTTATTTATTTATTATATTTAGGTACATAATAAACGGTTAGCTTTATTTCAATATTATTTCTCACAAATCTAACGAGTTAATAAATAAAAAAACGGGCACTACGCACCAGGTGATATTCTGAAGCTCATGCAGTCCCTCTTTAGGAATCACCGTGTGGGTGAGTAAGGCAAGGGATAAGTACAAAATAACCCAAAGGTAAGACGTGCTTCCGATTTATAATCGGCCCCAATTAAGATAGGAAGAACGAGTTAATACGTGTTTTTCTTGTTTATTTTTTATTTCATAATACATACACTAGTTTGTAAAAAAGAAACAAAAGTTTTTTCAAGTTCCGTGGCGCAGCGGTCAACACGCCGGCCTGTGACACGGATGGTCCCGGGTTCGATCCCCGGTCAGGTCAAGATGGAAAATGATCTTTTTCAGATTGACCTGGGTCTTGGATGTTTATCTATATGTGTATTTGTTATAAAATATGGTATCGTTGAGTTAATGTCCCATAATACAAGTCTTACTTAAGAACTTACTTTGGGGCTAGCTCAATCTGTGTGATTTGTCAGTTTAAAAAAAAACAATCGACTGAGGATACACCAACAAGTAACTATTTATTTCATTGCTCTTTGAAAAGCAATGATCTAGTGTCTACACTCATAATTTGTTTTTCATCGTCTACCTCCACAGGAAGTCCATTTAATTTTCATTATCGTTAGAAATAATAACTTAAACTTAATTGGGCCTGTGTTATCTTAACTGCCTTTAAATCACAAGTAAAGTTAAGCACGTAAGTCGAGTTTACTGTTAGCTACATATTGCACATAACACACACACATGCACAAAGTAATTGTGGGGAGAATAAAAAAAATTGCGCTAAGTGTGCCTTACTTGTGAGCGTCGAGGCGCGCATAGACGCAGGTGATTTTGGTTCGAGAATTGAATATTTTATGCAAGTAAAAGATCACTTTGTTAATGCAATTTAGTAGTATTAGACTTTCTTAACATAAATACAGTATTCTGTATTTAGCTTTAGCGTTAGCAGGAGCTCGAGATATTGTTCGAGCTCCTACGTGCTTTGGAAGGCATAGGTCCTGGCTGTCATCATTGATGGCAGTCGTTAAGCTATGTCAAATGCCTTTCGGCAGCTTGAAAGATCTGACATTAGTCATGGCCACTTAGGCACATAAAAAACAACAAGAAAATAGAACAGATTTTCAAATTGATTGGGGAGTCACAAGTTTAGAATAATAGTTACCCCAAAAGAAACTTATTAGATGGCAATCACTGAAAGTATCGTTGTGTTGTGTTATTTACATGCTAGAAATAAAGAAAATATAGTAGAATATCCCAGCTAGTGCAGCGAATGTGCGTGGGCATACGCAGATTGAAAAAAAAAATTGTTGAGACATGTCAAAAGGTTATAGCAATACTGTTAGCAACTCATCCATATTATGATTTGATGACTTCCTTGCTCGACATTAGTTCGATATTAATGCCTAGGCTAATAATAATTATTAGCCTAGGCATTAAACCATTATCAATCAGGCAGGATGCTAGGAAAGAATTGGTGCTAACAAAAAGCCGCTTTATTACCTTTAATTTTTCTTTGTTATCTTGTAAGTACTACTACCCTTCAATAAGTCATCATCTCATCATTTGGATGGTTGACTAGAAGAAATCCCTTTATGGGATAAGCCCACCATTGTGATTGTATAGTTACTTTTACGAATATACTATGATATATGTTCTGAGTTTTCTTATCGTACAAAAACATATTACAAACAAACAAACAAAAACATTTCAAACAATGCACAAATCACATCACAGTACAAAACAACTCTCGTGTGTACATAGCGGGCGCCGTTCCATCTGGCTACAGCTGGCCGACAGAGCGAAAAGTTCAAATCTGCTCGCTCGTAATTGATAAATAAATGCAGCACGTGCCCGGGTCAACACACTTGTATGTGAGATGCTAGTTCCGGGATACAAGAATCTTGAAAAACCTTACAGTTTTTACAAAATACTACGACAACTAAGTATTTTAACTTCATCATCAACAGGTCTTTCTAGTCTCCACTGCAGGAGCACGACCCTCTCTGTACTACCAGAGCCATATATTAGCTTGAGTAGTCAGAGGATTTGGCCTACACTCTCCACGCTGGCCAGATGGGTTGGAGAGGTCTCTTTGAAATGAAATGAAATGAAATGAAATGAAATGAATAGTTTTTATTCAAATTTTGGATCTCATGTATCGCTTTTTGAACGTCATTTATCTTTCTTGTTATATTTTATTTTATTTTTTTGCAAAATCGAAAACTACTAGCGTTTCGGAAAGACCACTGCTGAGAAGAATACGCCGAAAGAAACTCAGTTCAGTATTGGTCCCTACGTGCCAGAAGGGCATAATACATAACAGCTACGAACAGTTATAAGTCTACACATACGTTTAACAAATATTTGACTAATTCCAAGCATTTTTATCTATTAAATAATCATGTATACAGTAATATGCCTTTTTTATAAGCTGATTTTTAACAGCAGTCTTAAATTTATTAAACGATAGTTCTAACAATTCATTGGGAATTCTATTATAGAAGCGTATTCCAAGACCCAGAAATGAACCCTTTGTTTTCTGCAGCCGCAATGCTGGGGTTGCTAATTTATTTATATTTCTTGTGTTCCTACTATGAATATCACAATTCTTTTTATATAAATGAAGGTTTTGACGCACATACATGATATTCGCAAAGATGTATTGGGAGGGAAATGTCAAAATATTAATGTCCTTAAATAATTCTCTAAGAGAGTCTCGAGCACCTAGTTTATATATTGCTCTAATAGCGCGTTTTTGCAGAACAAATATAGTGTTGACGTCAGCAGCGTTACCCCACAGCAATATTCCATAGGACATAACACTGTGAAAGTAGCTAAAGTATACCAAACGCGCAGTGTCAACATCAGTCAGCTGTCTGATTTTCCTAATTGCGTAAGCCGCTGAACTAAGTTTACCCGCCAAAGTTGTAATGTGGGCACCCCATTGAAGACCGGAATCAACTGTTATTCCGAGAAATGTTGTTTTATCTACTAAATCTAATGTTTCATTATCAACTATTATACGCGTTGGCAGATCTGGGACATTCGGTAGGCAAAATTTGATACATTTAGTTTTTTTCGCGTTAAGCAACAGGTTATTCGCTGTAAACCAGTCCAATACTTGAGCTAATGTACTATTGACCTCGTCAAAACAGTCGGTTTTCCTATCTAAACGAAAGATAAGTGATGTGTCATCAGCGAATAGTACAGCCTTACATGTATTAACATGGTATGGTAGATCATTTATATATATGAGGAATAACAAAGGTCCTAGAATAGAGCCTTGGGGTACACCCATCTTAACAGATGATCCGGAAGATTGAACTCTATCTAAACTAACTTTTTGAACTCGGCTATTTACATATGACCTAATTAAGTCCAGAACTTTCCCTTTAATTCCATAATGTTCTAGCTTAGATAGAAGGGTATTGTGGTCAACGCAATCAAACACTTTGGAGAGATCACAAAATACACCTATTGCATTCTGTTTTCCCTCCCAAGCGTCATAGATATGTTTTAAAAGAGCTACCCCGGCGTCTGTGGTTGACCGGCCTTTAGTAAATCCATACTGCTCGCTATGGAAAAGGATTTTTATTAAAAAAGGATAGTAACTGATTAAAAATCAATTTTTCAAATATTTTACTTAGTGCTGGCAAAATAGAGATAGGACGATAATTAGCAGGATCGTTTCTATCACCCGATTTATATAATTTGATGTTTATAAGCTTTGTTTAGCTTGTGTTTTCTTAGTAGCCTTTTACGACATCCACGGGATGACTTGGAGTGGTCCTATTCTACTCTGCCGGGAACCACACGGCAAAGTATTTATGATTTTGCTTTAACTGTGAACGAAACTAGGTAAACATCCCATTTGAGGCGACATTATCAAGGTAGCGCTTTTGTCATGCGGGTATAGACTTTGCAGGCCCCAAAATAGTAAATCTTTGGGGACTTGATAGCTGGCCGAAAGAGCGAAAAGTTCAAATCTGCTCGCTCATAATAGATAAATAAATGCAGCACGTGCCCGGGTCAACACACTTGTATGTGAGATGCTAGTTCCAGGATACAAGAAACATGACAATCCTTATTTTTTTGTATTAATGACTTTGCTTCAACTAGGTATAAAGAAAACTTAACCTCTCAATGTAACCATATAATTTACAGGCCCCAAAAGTATGATATATAATAAGATACAATTGTACAGAGAAATCTCGGCACGTCTGAATGACGTCTCCAGGGACCCAAGGGCTGGCGCTCATTTTGGACAACGGCTGAGCCTAGCGATTCAACGTGGAAATGCGGCCAGTCTCTTGGGTACATTACCATGTGATGACAGCGACCTGGGCTCCATTTTTTATTTAGTTTAAATTATGTTTTTTATTATTCTTAATTTTTTTATTCCTAAGTATTAATATTTATTTTTGTTTTGTAATTATGTGTAAATATCTTTGTCCAGATTAAATAAATTCACGACAGCTAAATGCAAAAATTCTATAAGATACAAGAACCTTTACAATCGTTACAGTTTTTACAAAATTTAAGACATTGAAGTAGCTATTTATGACTTTTGCTTTAGAAGCGAAACTACTCTTCCCATTTCAGGGGTCATAATCAACGAAGCGCTTTTGTTCTGAGGCTTTATAGACCCCAAAACCGAAAACATATTATCCAAAAAACGCTATTGCGTGTTAAAATAACATAATAATCACAGAGCTGCAGATTACAATGACTTTTTTTATACTAATATGCGTGTGTTTTTTAAATCCTATAACTATGAAAAGTTTAAATCTATTCGCTTGTAATTGATAAATACATGCAGCGCGCGCCCTGAACAACTCTCCTGTATGTGAGAGGCTAGTGCCGGGATTGGAAGAAACTTTGACAATTACACAAATACTAGAATATCATAAGAATGTGATTACAAATAAATGATTTCGGTATGACGCTTTACTTTTGCTGGAGTACTTTGCTAAGTTAACAAGGTTAAAATCCCCATTTTTTTGCCACTTTCAAGGTACTTTTTTGTCATGACACATAGATTTTGGCGGTCCTAAAAGATTCTACCACTAGAAAACGATATTAATGGGGTATAAAGTAGATCAACATAGCCCAATATAGGATTTTCTACTAACCCTATTAGGTTGATAAGAATATAAATTCAGGCTTGGTTACATTGATGTCTTTTGATTCATAATCCCAGTATTTATAGACCAAACTAAACATCCTAATGAACACGTGGTTACAGCTAGCAAACAAAAAAAAATCAATTCTGCTTGTTTTTAAATAATTAAACTTTCTTTAAAGGCATTTCCGGTAACACTGAGAAACAGAAGTAGGTAGTAAACCAATATTTTCCCCATTTTTGTTGCCACTTCGCAGGCCGCTTCCAACCGGTCATATTAGAAATCCTTGGGGGAGGCCTATGTCCAGCAGTGGACTTCTTGCGGCTGAAATGATGATGATGATGTTGCCACTATCAAGGTGGTTTTCTAGTCATGACATAGACTTCTAATAAGATCTAAAGAAATATAAAGAATCCACGGCGGAGACCAAAATCTATTACCAACTAAACTGAGAATAATATTGAGAGATTATTAATGAAAACTAACAGCCGTATGCTGTACACACTTGTTTATAATGAGGAGCCCGATGGTCCAGTGGGTGTGAGCTCTATGAGCGCTTACGTATGTTAAGCAACCGCTGGTGCAGTCCCTACTTGGATGGGTGACCGCAAGTGGCATAAAAATATCTCGAGCTCCTCCGTGCTTCGGAAGGCACGTTAAGCCGTTGGTCCCGGCTGTCATCGTTGATGGCAGTCGTTAAGCTATGTCAGATGCCTTAAGGCAGCTTGAAAAATCTGACACCAGTGTTGGCCACTTACATATACGAAAAACAAAACAAACAACTTGTTTATAATGAATTACGTTTAGAGATTACGTAAGTACTTATGAAACCTATCAGCCCTGTACTGTACAGTGCACGCTTGTATATATCAAGTGTAAAAAATTGTGTGTTCGTATAAACAGATGTATGTTCATTAAACCGTCGAGCAAAGTCACTAAACAGACTTTTATAATACTTCACAAGATAGCTTTAACGCGGACAAATCATGCGGTCCAAGTTATGAGCAAAACTAGTTATCCATCATCATTAACATGCTCTTTCTTAGTCTCCACTGCAGGAGCACGACCCTCTCTGTCCTACCAGAGCCCTACATTAGCTAGAGCAGTCAGAGGATTTGGCCTACACACTCCACGCTGGTCAGCTTTGTTTAGCTTGTGTTTCCTAAGTTTCCCCCTACCACATCCACGGGAAGAATTGGAGTGGTTCTATTCCAATCTGCTCGGAACCACACGAGTTATCCATGAACAAAGGAAATTAATTTTAATTTCAATAAGTAAAGGGATGTGAGTAAATTAACCTAGGAATAATTAAAATATGAGTCATAAAGATTTTGACATTTTATTGCACCATAAACAAAATGGCGTCGGCTTTCACACCAAAAGCGATTACACAAACCAAAACATTTTCTACAATTTTCTGATCACAATCTCGTCTCCATAATGTCAAGTATATAACTATTAGAAATTTCCGTTAAAACATAAACGCACACATCCACGCAACTCATCAGATCACATGTCTGCGTGGTTACATGTGTGTGCGTGTAACAAAAAGGCGACGCGTGCGCAGCTCGCTTATACATAACAGATGAATGTTTCCTTCCTTTTCTCACGCATAGAGAGTTATATAGCTGTTTCTCTCATCGTGTGTTGTACGTTTAGGTATGTAGACATAATTGACCGTACGTTACCGCCTTGTACCTTACCTACAGTGATTTTATCGTCGGATTTTATGTCTGTACGTAATGAGAATCACGCTATGTTCCAAGAGGATAGGAAGAGATTACGTCATTTTTAGTTACGAACCATAAGTATTTTAAATTTTAAACTACTGT
Organism: Rhodophaea formosa; assembly: GCA_963082605.1. Classification (NCBI taxonomy): domain Eukaryota; kingdom Metazoa; phylum Arthropoda; class Insecta; order Lepidoptera; family Pyralidae; genus Rhodophaea; species Rhodophaea formosa. Next base: position 12,049,061 of record OY720228.1, on the reverse strand, counting down.
CTTGTTAAAACTTAAGGTTTAGTTTTGTTTGGCATATATAACTTAAGGAACAGTTTAAGCATCATCAAAAGTAGTTTTTGAGATAGAAGGTTAAATATATATCAGTTACTTGGGACATTGTAACTCCAATTAATTTTTAGGGTTTCGTATCCAACGCGTTAAAGAACATACATTTCTAGAACCTATTACTGGTATTGACTAGTATTAACTTCAATGTCCAGTCATCCGTCCTTCCGTCCATCCGTCAATCCATCCATCCATACCTGTCTGTCTGGCAGCACGCATCTCATGAACCATGATATGTAATACAGTTGACATTTTCACAAATTGTGTATTTCTGTTACTGCTACGACCAATAATACTAACAATGGAATAAATATTAAAATGGCAATCATCATCATTAGGTCTTTATAGTCTTTACAGCAGGAGACTAAAAACGACCCTCTCGGACTATCATAACCATTTATTAGCCAGAACAGTCAGAGGATTTGGCCTACACTCTCTAAGCTGGCCAGACAGGTTGGAGAGGTCTCTTTGATGTTAAAAAAAGCTTTTTTTAGCTTGTGTTCCCGCCGTGTGGTTCCCGGCAGAGTAGAATAGGACCACTCCAAGTCTTCCCGTGGATGTCGTAAAAGGCGACTTAGGAAACACAAGCTAAACAAAGCTTACAAACATCAAAAATACCTCTCCAACTCGTCTGGCCAGCGTGGAGAGTGTAGGCCAAATCCTCTGACTACTATGGCTAATATATTGCTGTGGTAGTCTAGAGAGGGTCGTGCTCCTGCAGTGGAGACTAAAAAAGACCTAATGGATGGATGGATGGAGCTTGTGTTCCCTAAGTCGCCTTTTACGACATCCACGGGAAGACTTGGAGTGGATTGGACTTGGATGGAGAAGATTAATTCTACTCTGCCGGGAACCACATGGCGAAAATGGCAAATCCCATACAAAACACCTGCATTTTATGCCATTTTTTGCATGTAATCTGAACGAAAACAATAATTGGAAATACTTATTATTTACTTATTAGTAGATAGTATAAGGCTGGTAGAGGTGTCCAATGACCAGAGGGCTGGCAATTTCTTTGCAAAAAGAATACCTAAGCATTGCCATACAACGTGGCAATGCTGCCAGCCTTCTGGGAACACTTCCGCAGGGCAGTGTTTGCGGGACATTTTTATCTATTGTTTTTTTTTTAATAGATATTATTGTTATTTTTAGCTTTAATCATTACTTTTTTAATTTTAGTTAGTTTTAGTTTTAAATGTGTTGTATATAGACACTGTTGATATAAATAAATAATTCTTATGAGTTAATTGTAATATGAATATTTAATAAATACAGCACGTTGCGCCATCTGTGTAATAGTTGGAGCTTCAGTTTATATGAAACACTAGCAGCCCTACCCGGCTGCGCCCGGGCATGTATTATACCTTAAAACCTTCCTCGTGAATCACTCTATCTATTGGTGAAAACCGTATGCAAATCCGTGGAGTAGTTTTTGAGTTTATCGCGAACAGACAGACAGACGCGGCGGAGGACTTTGTTTTATAATATGTAGTGATTATTGATACGTCAAAGGTAAAAGCCACCATGGTAATATAAAATTTACAAACATACAAGTTTTGAGCGAAAAACGGGTCTTTGCAGTCCCGTCTTTGCAGTCGGGTAAAAAGATTTTTTTATCATGTTAATTACTATACCTCACTGAATAAAGTTTCCATCCAAATTTGCATTTAACGAATTTATCGCGAACATAAACAAGATTTAAGATGGCGTATGATAATAACCGTATTTATTTTTAGCGCCATTTTAATTTTAATTAGCAGTGTTTTTGAAAGTTTTTTGGATGGTATACCTAAGTGTTTTAAAGTTTGTTTTCGAAAAATAATTCAGCTCATAACATTATCATCATCATCATTAGGTCCTTCTCAGTCTGCAATACTGGAGTACGACCTTCTCTGACCGGCAGAACATTACATTGGCCAGAGCAGTCAGAAGATTTGGCCTACACTTTCCACGCTTGCTAGACAGGTTAGAGAGGTCTCTTTGATGTTTGTCTTTGTAGCTTTTGTTTTCTAAGTCGCCTTTTACAATATCCACGGGAAGACCTGGAATGGTCCTATTCTACTCTGCCGGGAACCACACGGACATATAACAGTATATCCTTTCTTTATTGATAACCTCTACATGAGTATAAAATGACGTTGCTTCCGCTGTCTCTTCTCTTAGATCTCTTAAACTCCGTTATTTTAATGCAGTTTTCAGAAATAGTTATAATGATTTAAGAGGAAGGTTTATATTAATAATAAAAAAGTACATTCTTGGATGCAGCTGGGGATGGCTGCTAATAACCGATACAATTATTAAATTGCAGGCATTAACATCTTCTCAATATAGCGTAGCATTGCGACAGGAGGAAGTAAACAACACTGAGTTGCGCTCTCTGGCGCGCATGGCGTATATATATATATATATATAGGGGCCAAAACCCCCAGGCCAAAAAGAGAAAAAAAAAGGCCAGGACATGTTGGTGAAGTTTGTCCAGACGTGTGGTTCCCGGCAGAGTAGAATAGGACCACTCCAAGTCTTCCCTTGGATGATGTAGAAGCTGACTTAGAAAACACAAGCTAAACAAAGCTATCGATAAGTCATCAAAGAGACTTCTCCTACTCGTTTGGCCAGCGCGGAGAGTGTAGGCCAAATCCTGTGACTGCTCTGGCTAATATATGGCTCTGGTAGTACAGAATGGGTCATGCTCCTGCAGTGGAGACTGAAAAAGACCTGATGACGATGATGATGGTGAGGTCGTTTAAATAAAAACAGCAAGTTAAGAGTCGCCTGGAAGCGCATGTCTCCTTACAAACGGAAAAAGGGAATTGTGGCAATATTTGATAATTTTGGAGTAAAATTAATCATTTAATCAATTAATCTAATTATAATCTACGTATGTTCCTATACAGCTTAGTTAAAATACCAATGGTTTGAGAATTACAAGCCTTTTCAAATTTTAATGGAAATCTTGAGAGGCGTATGATTCTCAAACGTTTGATAATTTAACCAAATTGTATAGGAACGTACGTAGATTATATTATAATGAGATTAATTGATTGGATGCTTAATTTTGCCCTAAAATATTTCCACAATTCCCTTTTTCCGTTTGTATAGAGACATGCGCTTCCAGGCGACTATTAAGTGATATTTTAAAAGTATTTTGCTGCCTGTTGCAAATGAATTAAAAAAATTTTTTTTTCAAAAAAGCACATTTCCTATCATATAATGTGACCATTCTTAATCTCGAAATATATTGTTTCCACTTGCGATCTACTGACCGTACATGTTACACGTTGAGCCTGCAACGTGTTGCGTCACCGGGGTGTCAAGTCGTCCCGCGTAAACGACGATCACCACACCCTTCGGCTAGAAGCTCTGAAGCATGAAGGTCACCAGCGCTCATGGGATCCGCTCCACAGACAACTCGTTCCCAACTATATAACATAAATAAATAAATAGGGACACGAAATCTTCCACGCTGGTCTAGGAGAAGAGAAAAACGTAGAATATGCCAGCTGTAAGTAAAAGCTCATCAAGGGAATGAGCATGAGGAATCATGTTAATAGGCGATGCGGCTAGCAACCCATCACTATTTTGATTCCGTTTTCCACCTACAAGCAAATCAAAATGCTAAACGTGGATTTGAGGTTTTATGGACTTAGGGTCTGTCTACCCCGCAAGGAAAACGACGTGATTCTATATATGTATATAGGGACATATCACAAGCGCTTGCCCCATAGTAAGTTGTGAACTTGTGTCGTGGGATGCTGACATAACGATAATATACCTATGGGTAATAGATTTACAATTGTTAAAGCTAGGATTCTATACTTAATTATTGGCTATGTCATTGTCAAATTACACTGTAATTAAGTGTTGTTATGCAGTTGGTTGAGAAGCGAGTAAGCTCAAAACGGAATCAGAATAGTGATGGATTGCTAGCCTCATCGTCTATTGACACGATTTCTCCGATTTTCATGCATTCCCTCAATCGGCTTTAAAGGTCCTCGCAGAATAAGCAGCAGCTAAAATATGCTAAGTTTTTATAATTCTTAATATGTAAAATACGGGTCACTCACGTATGAAGTCAGCTACAGGCCAACATGTTTCAACCTCATCCGGAGGTCTTCCTCAGGGCGAATGTGAACCGAGACGCGCGCACGAAGTCGTCCCAGTCTATGTGTGCACAGTGAGGACTGGGAAAAAATGTTAACATCTCACGTTAGTTTTATAATTCTCTTTTTAGAATGCCGCCGATAGTAATGTTCTTTGGTAGCAAGTAGCGTCTCCTTTCTTAAGTCAGTTAGCAACGAGACTTCAAGATGAGCTTTCCCTCGAAGAAAAAATACTTGTAACGTCAAACCACCCTCCTGTAAACGCATCAGTGCTTTCAAGGCAGGTGTAAGGGTGGCGGGCAGCCATCAGGTGAACAGTCATTTAGCTTGCAAATATGTACTTGAAGGTTTTTGATGTGTTGTGTATGATTTTATAAAATAATAGCTTTTTTTCCATTTTATTCTATTATTATGATGAAAATAAAATAATAGCAGTTTTCCACGACTTCGTCCGCGTAAATTATAGCTTAAGACACCCGCAGATAAATCAACATACTTTAAGTTGATTTTTTAAAACTGCTCCAGTAGTTTTGGAGTTATTAAATGCAAACAATCACATTTTTCCTCTTCTTAATATGACTATATAGAAATGAAATGTAAGCTTATGAAGAATGTACGAAAACAGAATATGAGTTACAATTTACTTAAATCTAGACAGAATTAATAAGATGTCTAGATTTAGGTTAATTGTAACTCATATTCTGTTATCTGTGATTGTACCATATCAAATTAAATAAAACAATAATATTTATAACAGTTATTTATATTGTAAATGTATGTAACATTTGAATCAGTTCAGTAGTTTTGGCGTGAAAGCGAGAGAAAAAGACCTTTCGAATTGATGGTGCCGTGTAGTTCCCGGTAGAGTAGAATAGGACCACTCCAAGTCATCCCGTGGATGTCGTAAAAGGCGACTAAGGAAACACAAGCTAAACAAAGCTTATTAACATCAAAGAGACCTCTCCAACCCGTCTGGCCAGCGTGGAGAGTGTAGGCCAAATCCTCTGACTACTCAAGCTAGTATCTGGTAGTACAGAGAGGGTCGTGCTCCTGCAGTGGAGACTAGAAAGACCTGATGATGATGATGATGATGAATTGATGGTATCAAATTGATGAGGTGCGCATCCCTGGTGCGCAGGGTGCGGGAGAGCACCAATGGCATCCTGAGCATGTTCGCGAGCAGATGAGACAGCTCATATATGAATAATTGTCGTGCCATACCCAGTGGGGTGACTGACACGGGTGTGACATGTCAAATTTAATATAATGTATTATGTGTGTGAAATTTAAATTTATTACTAACATAGTGTATAAGCATTTTACTAGTTATGAGTTTGAATTACTTGAATAAATAATTTTATTATTATTCTCTTTATTTGCTTCAATTCTTAGGATAGGAATTATAAAAACTATATAAAAAGTAAAATATAACAAAATATCGTACAAAATTAAATACAATTTTTATAAAAACCTATCCTAGTGAGCCACCAACAACGGAGTAAGACTCAAGCTACCGGCGGTTAAGGCTGTTATAAAGTATGGATGTTATAAATCAATAATCATAAATCTGAGCTTTCTTATGAGGCCCTTATTAAGGACCAAGTTGGACCCAAATCAAACATTGATGATAGACTTACGACTTTCTTTTCCCGAACGCTGCCCGATCGTGGTGAGTCACCTTCTACAACATCCACGGGAAGACTTGGAGAGGTCTTTTTCTACTCTGCAGGGAACCACGAGGCTACATTGATACATAAAAAAATGGGAAATCCATAAATTGATTCAGGTTGGAAGTTTCAGCTTCAAGGTCAAGGTCTTTTTAATGATACGTCACCCTTCAAAATCGGTCAAGCCGTTTAGGCTACAGGAGGTAATAGAGGAACAGATATACTCACATACATACGCGAAAGACATTACCCACCTTTTGACTGGGTCCGTCGGGTAAACTATAATCTTCGCCACAAAATAATAGGTGTGCTAACTATAATGGTTCGTTGTAAAACTACATTGTTAGTTCGCAATCCATTATAAAAAGATTAATTGAGATCGAGAACAAGATGTGTTCATGATTACAAAATGATTTCGAAAATTCGGTGCTCATACGCTTGAAGTGTTGTGACATTGCAATGTAGAAATATTGGATTATATGGTTTTGATTATTGTATTCCAAAATTGGAGGCCAATTAAATTTACAAATGTGTTGTCGTGTGGTTCCCGGCGGATAAGAATAGGACCACTTCGAGTCTTCCCGTGGATGTCGTAGAAGGCGACTAAGGAAACACAAGCTAAATAAAGCTTATAAACATCAAAAAGATCTGTCCAACCCGTTTGACCATTATGGAGAATATAGGCCATATCCATTGATTGCTCTGGCTAAATATGGCTCTGGTAGTATAGAGAGGGTCGTGCTTCTGCAGTGGAGAATGAAAGACCTGATCATGATGATGAAAATGTATATGTATGAGTTGAAGTACAAGTATTTGCCTGCTGGTCTTTATTACTATTACCGCGTATTGTCCTGCAGTCTATCGTGGCCGTTACGTTGTACTTTCTTCGACGCGCTCCGCCGCGCGCGCCGACAGGGTAGCCGGCAGCGCTAGTGTTGGGATGCAAGTATCGAGTTTTCTACATGTTCTATCGAGTTACACCATCATCATCAACAAAATTTAAGAGCGAAGCTCTTTTCGGTGAAGCTTCCTTTATCTGTCTCTATCCTCTGCCAATCTCTTAACACCCTGGTATGAAAAAATTCTTACTTTTTCCTTTATTTCTTTGATAGTAACTGTGCCTGGGCTTTCCTCTCCCCTTTTTAGGGTTCCGTAGTAAACAAGGAACCCTTATAGTTTCGCCATGTCTGTCTGTCTGTCTATCCGTCCGCGGTTTTACGCAGAGACCATATGAACTAGAAAGCTGTAATTTGGTATGGGCATGTATATTAATCATGGCAAAAAAGTGGTAGAACAAAATCTTGAAAAAAAAATTTTTTTAGCGTAGCTCCCATACTAGTAACGTGGGGGAGTAATTTTTTTTTCTCTATTTACCCATCGTGTGGAGTATCGTTAAATAGGTCTTTTAAAAATATTGTGAGGTTGAGAACACCATTTTTTGATTTGGGGATCCGTTTCCGAAATATTTGGTTTTAAAGTGCGAATTTTTGTTAGAGGTAAGTGTCCCCCCCCCCCCTCTATCTGCTAAACGGTTATAAATAGACACGTGAAAAAAATTACAGCAGTAGTATATATACTGAAGTTGAAAGGAAAACTATCAGAGCTGAATACTAAGTACAAACTAAAAAGTTATAGGCAACCAACTTATAAACTGTAAAATTTCATACTATTTTCATTGTTAGTTGTTTTTGGTCGTTAAACTGTGAGGTGCGAGTGTGAACAGTGTGAACTCAAAGTTGTCATTCGCAACTACGGAACCCTACACTGCGCGTGGCCCGACACGCACTTGGCCGGTTTTTTCCTTCTATACATAGTTACACCATAGGGACTGATAATTATGTATTTGTTTTTATCAACCATTATATTAATTTAAATAAACACTTGCTTTTACCCGCGGCTCGTCTCGCGTTACCGTTGATCCCTCGGGCACAGTCTATTCCAGGATGAAGGGTATGTTCTTGTTCATATTCCAGAAAACGTGTATGTAAAATTTCATTATAATCGGTATAGTAGATACGGCATGAAAGCGTAACAAACAAATAAACAAACTCACTTTCCCATTTATAATACTAGTTGGAACTAGTTGGGATTGGGATTCAGAGTTACATAAAACGTGTAAATTAACCCTCGTATTTTAAATGTCGTGACTCAGTCCGTCGATATGAACAACTTTTCCCATGTATCAATGCTCGGAACTCAAAAACAAATTCTACAGTTTCATATAAAAGTGTTAGAAGGTAAAGGCAATTTCTTTTGTTTTTGTTTTGTTTATGAAAAGATGTTCATATTGACGGACTGAGTTATTTCTTTAAGGAAATGTCGAAGATTAATTAACAAGTTGTACAAAACTTCCATACTGGTTTGGAAGAAAAGAAAATACATCAAATATACCAGCTGCTTTTTTTCCCGCGCTGAAAGAAAAGCCGGTCAATAGATTGGACGAAAATCTTAGAAATCACGTCAATAGGCTATGCAGCTAGCTTTCTTGTTAATTTGGACATTTTCTGAATTGATGTATTTCAATATCATCTTAATATCAAAGCCAAATTTAACTAACGGTAAGTCCAAAAATACTCTGCAGTAAACGGGCAGGTCTCTCATGTCAAACTTATAACGTTCATGCATAACATTGTACAATCACGCATAATCAATTGTCACCAATGTTTGTACAATGTGTGGTCGCATATATATGTTTGGTGAGGAATATTTCCCTTGAGATGGTACTTGTAATTTAGCACAAATGTATGTATAAACATAGGGTAGACTTTGGACGGGGCGCCCGTGACATATCGTTGCAACCCGATGCTGGCGTCGGTCCCAAGGCGACGTCCGAAGTCTAACTCCAATGGCGGCAAGAGAGCTCTCGTCAACGTCAATAATATTTTTTGTTCGGAACACATTAAAATTATAAAACGAATCGAACTTTGTGATTCAAACAAAGTAACCTACTTTGTTCGAATCATAAATATCGATACTTGATATCGAAACTGCGTCCCGTCCCTAATCTCCCGAACGGAAGTACAATAATTGTGCGCCGTCTTCCCCCATCCTGCGATAAACCGTATAATAATTTCTCCTTACTTATTATGATGTATTCCTCACTGTTTCTTGACTTTAAACCTCGCGTCATTGACTAACATCATTCTAGACATAAAAAGTTTATATGAATTAGAATATCGAAGTTATTATTGATATATTTTGTATCGAATTTACTAAAAAATCCTTTTAGATAAATTAACTTTCTATAAGGTGAAAGTCCTCTGTTGAGTTAACGTGTAAAGGTTTTGAGTTTGAATTTTTTTTTTGTCGTATGAAATTTTATTGTACTACATAATGAAACCTAAAAATAATAATTACAAAAATTTTATTGTACTACATAATGAAACCTAATAATAGTTTGTAATTCATCGTCATCGGGTTAAAAAGGGAGTAAACTTTTCTTATTATGATTTTTTGTGTTCTAGGAAAGACAAGTACAATGGGAAACTAAACGACTTTTACCTATTTAGAGTAAAGAGCAACTAAAAAAGCCAATACTCCAAACTAGTTAGTGTTCGTGCTATAGTGTGCGGTATACTTATTATTTTTTCTAAGGAGAACGCCAAATCCTCAGACTGCTCTGGCTAATATATGGCTCTAGTAGTGCATAGAGGGTCGTGCTCTTACTACTAGACTAACAAAGACCTGGATGATGATGATGAACAAGAAAACTATAAAATTCTAAAGTTTCTTCATAATCTATCCAAAAGATTTTACTGCTACTTTTTAACAGAAGTAAAATAGGTACAGACATCTGCGTAAACTTTTAACAATATTATTAAGTAAAATGTCCTCGCCATAGGCTTACCTCCTCTCCTGCTCCTATTGAGTCCTTTTTTCCGCTCTTAAAGTATCGGGTAAAGTATTATATATTTTTGTTGTCATGGCTAATGGGCCAGAACAGAAAATTTCCAATTTTTATATTGGCATAATAAGTTTATTTTTCTTCCTCGTAGAATGGCGTCGCGGCAAGTCGTCTTTTTTTGTAAACTTGCGGATTTTTCAGGAGAAATTTACATGATTCTAAAATATATATAGATGGTAAGGTTAAAATTTTTAAACTTTTGAAATGTGGCTTACAACTATCTGTTCCTTTAATGTTTTTAATGATTCGGATAAATTTTTTTTGGAGCGTAAGTAACCTACTTGCGTCGGTGCTGTTGCCCCAAAGTATGATTCCATACGTCAGCCAGGAGAATGCATAAGCGTAGTAAGCGGTTACTGCCGTTTTTTCATCGGTCGTTTTTTCTTTTTCAGTTCCCGGAGTACGCATGTGAATTTAGATAGTTTTATCGCTATCATGTCGACGTGGGATTTCCAATTTAAATGTGTGTCCAATACTAAGCCGAGCAACTGGAAAGTGTTAACACTTTCAAGTGTGGTACCGTCATATTTAATATTTATAACCACGGCGTCACGGAGCCCTACTAGCCCTTGGGACGATGTAAGGTTTTTGAAGATACATCCAAATCTTGGAATTTAGAGGTTATCATAGAATTAAACACGTAAATGCATAAATATATGATCTCTAATAACATACCAATTCTATTTAGGAGAGTTGTATTAAAAAAGTCAATATTCTTTTAACGGCTATAATAGAAACTCCTTCCCTCCTAAAATAACATTCGAAAGCTCCCAAAAGTTTAAATTCAACGGTTCCGGTTGATCCGCGCCAAAAGCACTAGAGCTTGACGTTAGTTCCCATGGGGAAGGAAAGCTTCGTTTAATTGGGGAAGACACTAAATGTGAGCTAGCTTATAAGGACGGTTATTATTTCTTAAAATCTTTCTTCCTTTCTTTTTTAATCATGGCTTCCACCGAGATTTCAGTGATTCTGCCAATGTCCAGTATAATGAGATACTAAGTATCGGTGTTGTACGGTATGTGGCATCAAAGATGGCGTATGTTCTTTGGCAGCCTCGTGGGAGATTTTGGCGACAAATCTATACGAGTCCATTTACCAGTCTTTTTTAACTATTTCACAAATTGTTCTCGAGCACGAGCATTTATAACACCAAACTACACCAATTTCATATTATAAAGTCCACTTAAATCAATTTGCAAAATTGTATAAGGCAAACGACAACTGAACCCCTTGACTTCCTACCAAAAACTCCCTTTAAATCTTTAGGAAATATTATATATGTGACATAACCGATCAGATGCAGTAAAAGCATATAAATTTCTATTTATAAAAAACTTACATACATATATAGTAATCACGTTATTATTCTTTGTTGGGTAACTGCCTCCATAGTCCAGTGGTTAAGGCGTTTGCCTTGTTGACCTGGGGGTCGTAGGTTCGATTCCCTGACTGCTTTGGCTTATAGCTCTGGTAGCACAGAGAGGGTCATGCTCCTGCAGTGGACTCTAAATAAGACCTGATGATGATGATAACAGATTGAATTTGAAGTTTGTTTCGACTGCGGCAAGCTTGCGGCAAGCGTCGCGCATTATACATTATACTGCACTATAGATGGCAGGTCACAACCCCGAATTTTTTTTTATTAGCCTATTTGAGTGTCCCACTGCTGGGAAAAGGCCTCCCTTTTTCGTCTCCAGACATCCCTATCAAGAGCGGTAGTTTGCCAACCACTCATATATGAATCCAGGTCATCGCGCCATCTCCTTCTAGGTCTGCCACGTTTTCGGCGGCCATCCGGTTTCGGCGAATGTAAAAGCTTCACTTAGCGTTTTTCAAAAGTGGCCGTTTTTGACAAAAGCTAAAAAAAAGCTTCACGTTTTCACTTTAAAATCTAAACAGTAGTTCAAAATACAGTTAAAGGGTTACCTAGCTTTGCAGACCGACATTATTTTATTTTATTTTATATGTTTTATTTTAAATGGGGCAGCACTGTATACCGAGAAATTCATGCTTTCTCTTTATTAATCTTACAGTTTTGCGATTTTTTTGTGGAATGATTTTAGGCCCCGCACTAGGCACACAGCGACGCCAATAATTCAATCCCTAATACTTTACAAAAAGAAAGAAATTTAAGAATGTAAATCATATAAGCCTTAGTAAATAACCTGAAGCAGTTTTGAAATCATGTTTAATATTATCAGAATCAGTAAGAATTATGAAAATCAGATTACCACCAAACACGGCCGTTTTTGGCGGTAATCACTATTTTTCTTAATGACTGATTCTCATAATATTAAAACATGTTTGTGGAGAGAAATAAACATTATTAATATTATTTATTTATTATTAATTTCTTTCTATTTGTAAAGTATGAGGAATAAAGTTATAGGCGTCGCTAGTGTGCCTAGTGTGGGCCCTTTAACCTTTTCTATCAATTTGTTATTCATGGTCGAAATTTACCAAACCTCAAAAAATTTTTTTTTGAAACGTTACCTTATTACACACCTATTGTAATAGAATTAGAAGTCGCCACTTTTCTAGCGTGATGCAGCAACTGATAAACGTCTTGGCGGCGCGTGCGCAGCCCCTGTTACTATTGTAGCGCGCCAGTGGTTCTAAACGGCAAAGGCAAAATTCTTCCTATCACCCAAAGGTAGCCTGGAAGGGTAAGTCCCTTCGCGATAAGGCCACCTATTGTACTATTATTTCTTTTCTTTTTACATTGTATATGTCCAAATGTTTTATGGTGTAATAAAGTATTTTTACTTACTACAACATGCAGACTTGGCAACGCCATACGCACTGCAGTCGCACAAACTTTAGGCACTGTGAAGACTGCGGCATGGGTGAGTATGCACGGTTGCCTGTACCTTATATAAAAGATTTGGAATGTGGTGACTGCGGCGCGGCGTTTGCGACGTGGTCAGTCTGCGTTCATCTTAAATCTAGTGAGCTCTCACATACCGACTTTTTACCCGACTGACCCACCCATAAGAAAACTCAAGGTTGCTCAAAGTGCTATGGAGCGGGCTATGCTGGGTGTTGCTCTACGAGATTGAAACAAAAACGGAGGCGATCCGTAGAAGAACAATGGTTATACATGGTAATGTTTATTATTCATTTATAAATAAAAGTTAGAGAGTTATCCGTGTTAAATTTAGAATGCCTTCTGTATATAACACCTTGAAACGTCTAAAATATTAAATTTAGCCATAAGTAAATTATTGACGTCAAATTATTTAAAATTAAATACTTTTGTGTGAGACAATTAATAAGTGTTCTAATAAAACTAGACACATTAAATAAACGTTTTCATTTGATTTGATTGGTTTGATTTGATACCACCACGGAAGAAGTTAAGAAAAGAAGTTTAGAACCACTGCCTTATAAAAGTCAGTTACGGCAACCGGCCGTTACTTTTATCCATCGTCTTCCGGTAGAGAGAGACAGCGCTATACAATAACATTAGGGAGAAAAGAGATAGCAATACATCCACCTGTCTCTCGGGCTTCGTCTTTTTGTTCACGTTTTAAGTTTAATTACTTTAAGTGCAATATTGAAGTAACTACAGACTTTGGCAATGAGTTTTTTTGTTTTACAGATTATTATTGAGTCTCAAAAATAGTCAACTTTTAGATTGGTTTTAGTTAATTGTTTTTTTAACTAAAGAGGTGTGGTACCTACAATGGGTTCTTGTTTTCAAAGGATTTCTCTTTTGACAAAATTAAACACTTCGTACTTTTAAATCCCAATCCCAACTCCCCAACTATAATATTATAAATGTGAAAGAGTTTGTTTGTTTGTTACGCTTTCACGCCGTATCTACTGAACCGATAATCATGAAATTTTGCATACTTATATGTTAGAGTACTGAGAAGGACATAGGCTATACATCACGTGGGCGGAGCCGCGGGTAACAGCTAGTAGTTCATAATTTTCAAATGCAATTATCTGTGCCAATTCGGCTAAATACAATGACAACTAAAACTATTTCATAATATCTATTAAGTATAGATATGTTACTGGCAGGCTTTCGAAAGAACTTAATAATGATATAAAAATTTGTAAGTACCAAATTAAATTTATTTAAAATATGAAATGACGAGAAAAAGTGTCTGAAATGCTCCATTTTCTTAATAAATCTTTGGTTCTACATATTTTACACACCAAGTCTCTCGTGGATGTCGTAAAAGGCGAATAATTAAACACAAGCTAAACAAACCTTATAAACATCAAAGAGACCTCTCCAACCCGTCTGGCCAGCGTGGAGAGTGTGGGCCAAATCCTCTGACTCTCAGGTAGTACAGAGAGGATCGTGCTCCCGCAGTGGAGATTAACAAAGACCTGATGATGATGATGATGATGATAAAGGAATCTAACAATAACCCCATAGGTGCAAATTTGTTGAGGACTTAAGAAGTTATTGTGAAAACAACTCGCACACATATATGAACTTGAAAAACAATACAATCTCCTTTGCAATCTTATACAAAACATTCTATATAGCTTAGTCTATCAAAATATTAAGAATTAGATACAAAAGTAATGAATAATTACGTAGAGAAACCGCATTAAACCTAAGTGTAGCGGGCAGCAATCGACTTTCAAAGAAAAGACATCAACGAGCACTTTCTTTGAAGAAAGTATCGACGACTTGTTATTTGCTCGAATACATTGTGAATGGAAACATTGTGGCTACTTCTTTGTTCTTTGCGGGGTAGACAGGCTATTAGGCTTGAGAGATATTTAAATAAAGAATTACACATGGTGAATTTGAATTAATTTCAAAAGAAATTGAACACAATTCAAAGTTATTTAAAAAAAACCGGCCAAGTGCGTGTCGGGCCACGCGCAGTGTAGGGTTCCGTAGTTGCGTATGATAACTTTGAGTTTACACTGTTCACACTCGCACCTCACAGTTTAACGACCAAAAACATCTAACAATGAAAATTGTATGAAATTTTACATTTTCCAAAAATTTTTTTTCAAGATTTTTTTCTACCACATTTTTGCCATGAATAATATACATAATTATCATCATCATAATCAGGTCTCTTATAGTCTCCACTGCAGGAGCACGACCCTCTCTGTACTACCAGAGCGATAAATTAGCCAGAGCAGTCAGAGGACTTGGCCTACACTCTCCACGTTGGCCAGACGGGTTGGAGAGGTCTCTATGATGTTTATAAGCTTTGTTTAGCTTGTGTTCCCTAAGTCGCCTTCTACGACATTCACGGGAACACTTGGAGTGGTCCTATTCTACTCTGCCGGGAACCACACGGCATAATAATAATATACATACCCATGCCAAATTACAGCTTTCTAGTACTTACAGTCTCTGAGTAAAACCGCGGACGGACAGACAGACAGACATGGCGAAATTATAAGGGTTCCTAGTTTACTACGGAACCCTAAAAAGAACATTAAAAACTTTCCATGCTCGTCTGGGAGAGAAGAAAAAACGTAGAATGTACAAGCTGCTTTTCTACCCGCGCTGGTCGTAACAGCCGATCGAGGAAATGGGCGTCAGGACGCATGTCAATAGGCGATGCTGCTAGCAACCCATCACTATTTTGATTCCGATCTCACTTACAAGCCCACATGCTCAAAGTGGCCTTAAAATTTTACAGATCCGATTTCTGTCTACCCCTCAAGGGAGAAAGAAAGATAGGACATAAACTGTCAAACAGACAGTCGAGATATTTTTACAAATATTGCCAGTTGTTACTTGTATACTAATAGGTGCTTAGTAATCAAACTTCAAAGCCCGTACAATTAACGTTGATTATGAGCATAGGCATATAGCATATAAAGCGTACCACTTCCAGCTCTACATAAGGCGTAACGTGAGCGATGTTTGCTATTTTTCTAGTATTGCCAAGGGTTGATTGCAATGATTTGTTATCCAAAATTGGTCTGCTTATTACTAATGCCCAAATAAGACGACCATTTTGACTGTATGTAGCTCCTTAAGGAAGAAACTATAGGAGTAATTCATTTTTGCTTTGAGCTGCAGATACAGTCAATAAACTTCCCTTTGAATTCGACCTATTTCATACCAGCAACACATCAATTAAAAGATCCATTTTTAATGATTTCTTTCGACCCAACCCATTTTAATATAATATCCTAAAAAAACCCAAAATATAAATTTTTAAGTTCTAGTTTTGGCATTTGTGTGATTATAATATTAAATAACATAGGCTAAGTTTTTCTTCAATTGTAAAATTTATAGGTGGAGACTTGTTGTTAGCATTTGTCGAGCTCCGTGGCGCAGCGGTCAACACGCTAGCTTGCGACTCGGGGGTCCCGGGTTCGATCCCCGGTCAGGTCAAGATGGAAAAAGATCTTTTTCATATTGACCTGGGTCTTGGATGTTTATCTATATAAGTATATATTATAAAATATAGTATCGTTGAGTTAGTATCCTGCGACACAAGTTCACAACTTACTGTGGGGCTAGCTCAATTTGTGTGATATGTCCCTATATATTTATTTATTTATTTATTTATTTGTATTATTTATGTGTGATTTCATGTAATTTAAGTATATTATTGCTCTAAGATTTCCTAACATTAAATAAATAAAATAAATAATAAACAATTGCCGTGTGGTTCCCAGTAGAATAGAATAGGACTACTCCAAGTCTTCCGGTGGATGTTGTAGAAGGCGACTTAGGAAAAATAAGCTAAACAAAGCTCAATAACATCAAAGAGTCCTCTCCAACCTTTCTGGCCAGCATGGACAGTGTAGGCCAAGTGCTGCTCTGGCTAATATCTGGCTCTGGTAATACAGAGAGGCTCGTGTTCTTGCAATGGAGACTAAAATAGACCTGATGATGAATGATTATTTAGGTTTGAATCCATCGAGGCCAGATCTGGTATCAATCGCTAAAGTGGTTGACTATTCTCTGAAATGGATATAACTGGATATATAAAAATATGGCCGTTAAGCTTTTTTGATATCAACTCTATATACTTAATCAACATAAAAACCAACGTATCTCAAAAACTTCTAGATGATGATCTTAAAACTGGTTATCCTACGTCATTTTAGCAAAGCTGTAGAAAATGTTAAATATTCATAGTTTTAAACTGCACTGCACTAATACCGCGCTCTTTCGAGGCTACCATAACAATTGAACACTACCTATAATATGGTCTGAAAAGCTGGGGTGATTATTCAATATTTTTTTTATGTCATTGGACGGCAAACGAGCAAGCGGGTCACCTGAAGGTAAGTGATCACCGCTGCCCATGGACAACTGCAACACTAGGGGTGTCACAGGAGCGTTGCCAGCCTTTTATTTCCCCATCCCCATAGGGGAGAGAGAGATGGGCCTCCGGCTCTCTCACTCACCGAACGAAGCGTAGCAGCGGTAAAGCTACTACTCAAACGTCGATTTTCTGTGAGAGTGTGGTACTTCCCCGGACGAGCCGGCCCATCCATGCTACTAGCAAAAGTGATTTTCACCGGTAGCGAGGCTCTACCAGAACTAAAAATCAATGTATAATGACGTCCATAAACTTAAGAGAAATCAATATATGGGGTAAAAATTAAAATTTTATTTAACAGTATCTACTAAGATGATGGTGTTAATATTTAATCATTTGCGTCCGTCTCAATCACGATCTACATAATCATTATAACCATTCATCATCATCAGGTCTTTATTAGTCTCCACTGCAGGAGCACGAATCTGTCTGTTTTTTTTTTGTGGTCTTTCCGAAACGCTAGTAGTTTTTCGATTTTGCAAATTTAAAAAAAAATATGTCGTTCAAAAGGCGCTACATGATATCCAAATTTGAAAAAAATTTCATTTCATTTCATTTATCAGAGCCACATATTAACCAGAGCAGTCAGAGGATTTAATCACATAAATCAAATTTTTCTAATCTTATTTTTTGAACTATTTTTTGCCCGTAATGAGGTTTGCATTATATTGGTAGAAAACTTAATGTGTATTCATAATAAAATATAGCTTGCTAGTAACGACGTAGGGGACATCAGTTTTTTTATAATATTTAGATCCACTAGCAATTGTAACACCAGATTTTTGTTTCATATTAATGATTATTGGATTTTGAAAATGTCCTGAAAAGGACATTTTCAAAATCCATCATCATTTCAATTTCAATTTCAATTTGTTTATTGCATTTCATATCGTAATTATTACATCAGTTCTTAATATACACTGCACTGTAATTATAGTATAGGTACAATATGAACCCTGTCGGGCATCGCAAAGGTTGAGTTGGAACGGCAAACGGGTTTTATAGCTTGTTATTATTAAAATAATAGAAAATATTATCATGCTGCGTTTCTACAATGTTGCGTAAGTACTTGTTATAAATTAATTTTTATACTACGTCAATTTTTATTGTTATCAATTATTTAGCATTAATTTTATGTCTTATTTTTTTTTTAATCAATTAATTAAGATGGTCAATATGCAATTAATATTTATTTCTATTGTCATTTTTATTTGTCATTTTAATTCGGTATCATTCAAAAACTCGTCAATTTTGTAATAATTTTTTTCCAACAATAAGTCTTTTAATTTTTTAATAAATAGCGAGTTCTTTTCTTCCGATCTAAGATTGTCGGGTAAGCAATTATAAATTTTTGTTGACATTGATAATGGACCACAGCTAAAGATTTCTAATTTTGACGCGGGCATAACTAATTTATTCTTCATCCTTACAGGATAGCGTCGCGGTAGGTCTTCTTTTTTTGTGTAAAATTGAGGATATTTCCGAACAAATTTACATGCTTCTAAAATATATATACACGGTAGGGTCAATATTTTTAAATTCCTAAAGTGCGGCTTACAACTCGTCGTTCCTTTAACGTTTTTAATTATACGGATACATTTTTTTTGGAGTGTCAGTAGCCTACTGGCATCAGTGCTGTTGCCCCAAAGTATGATTCCGTAGGTTAACCATGAAAATGCATACGCATAGTAGGCTGTTACTGCGGTTTTTTCATCAGTCGTTTTTTTCAATTCCCGAAGTGCGTAAGTAAATTTTGATAATTTTATAGCTATCATGTCGACATGAGCTTTCCAATTTATATGTGTGTCCAACTTTAAACCGAGTAACTGAAAAGTGTCAACACATTCGAGAGTAGCACCATTATATTTGAAATTTATATTAAGTGGTTTTTTTTGGTGTGGTCGAAATTGTATAAGCTTTGTTTTTGTAAAGTTTATATCGAGATTGTGATCGGTTAGCCACGATACTACTATGTCAAGGGTTTGCGTCAGTATTTGATTTAATTGTAAATTGTCATAATTTGAAAATGGTATTAATAAAGAGACCATCATCATCGTCGTCATCATCAATATACCTATTTTAAAATCAGCTTTTTTAAAATGACGTATTTTTCGCAGTCTGGGATACTAGCCTATAGAAGTACAAAGATAATTTTAATTAAGCAGAAACCAAAGAAACCTCATTAGGCATCTTTAATTAAAGTTTAAAAATAATGAGACATAAGCCACAGAGAATCGTATGGAACATTCATTAGCTACGCGGCGGAGAGTGGAGGTAGAAAAAAAAAACTTGATTAATGAACGAACAAATTTCCCTTTTTAGAATTCAAGTTGGTGAATGTAAGTTGTAGTTTTATAAATTATGTTAGTATAAAATAGTTTTTTATAAGAAAAAGTTTATTATTTTTAGAGTTCCGTACCCAAAGGGCGCCAAAGCGAACCCTTTTGCCAAGCCTCCGTTATTTATTCGTCCGTCTATCCGTCCGTCTGACATAGGGCTGTAAGTTTTGAACCGTAACAGTTAGTCAGTTAAAAATATCACAGAATAGTATATAACTATCGCTTTTAAAACAATAAATACATAAAAAATATTAACAAAATAATGTTAATCTTAATTAAACGGAACTCAACGGAAATCCCTAGGGGAGGCCTATAAGTACAGCAGTTGTCAATTTTCGCCTGGAATGATGAAGAAAATTAATGTGGAAATTACGGGTGGTAATAAACCTAGTATAAAGGCACAATTCAACTCATCATCATCATCGTTTCGTGTAGGTGACACGGTCAGTCGACCATGCACACCCTGGTGTCAGAGTTCTGCGGAACCGCCTCTCGGCCTCTGACGTGGTTCCTTTAACGACTACCAGATGGCAGCCGGGACCATCGGCTTAACGTGCCTTCCGAAGCACGGATTCATTTTTCTTATCAGACAATCAGGTGATTCATGCCTGCAATATCCTAACCAAACTGGAAACAACTTAACAAAGTATGCTTCCCGTGGGAATCGAACCACAATTCAACTATAAACGTGTTTCTTGATTTGATTGATTTTGTCAAAGAATCGAGTAAAAGTGCCACCTTACGTAGCAAGTGAGCAGATTCGCAACTGGACGGATTCTCAATTGGACATCTGTCCCATCTTGGTAACAAATTAGTTTGGAAATTGAGGAGCCCGATGGTCCAGTGGGTGTGAGCTCTATGAGCGCTTACGTATGTTAAGCAACCCCTGGTGCAGTCCCTACTTGGATGGGTGACCGCAAGTGGCATAAAAATATATCGAGCTCCTCCGTGTTTCGGAAGGCACGTTAAGCCGTTGGTCCCGGCTGTCATTGTTGATGGCAGTCGTTAAGCTATGTCAGATATAAGGCAGCTTGAAAAATCTGACACCAGTGTTGGCCACTTACACATACGAAAAACAAACAAATTAGTACCACCAACCTGAGAATCTTCTCAGGTTAGTGGTACTTATTTGTCACCAAGATGTCAAATCATATAAAATTAATAAAATGGGCGTCCGAGATTATATGGAAGAGAAATACGTAAAATTGTATGAAAAGTTTTCTTGCATTGTAATAAATAAGAAACATGGTTTTGGTTGCGTGTTATCATTGAATAGTATATGATGGTATGGAACCCTGACTGTGTAGTGTACGAATCCAACTCACAATTAGCTGGTTAATACAGATTATGATTTTTCAGATTCCAGAAGCATGCGCTGTTTATGTAAATATTTTTAAAGTCAGAAAAAAAAAATTGTGAATCAAAACATGAAACCAAAAGCACTCGATGAGAACAAATTTCATAGTTTGATTGACGATATTGAATAAATCCTAGTAATTTTTGGTTAGATTACGAGAAAGTTGAAAAAGAATTGGATATATTCTTAAGAAAATAAAAGGTTCTACAGTATTTTTTTTATTGTTTGTCTTCACTTAAAGTGAAACCAGCGATAAATAACTGCTCTATAAACGTAAGGTAGAGCTTTGATAAGTATATAATAATGTTAAACTTATTATATACATGCATTTTAATGTTAAACGTAACTACCGTTTTACATTAAAATGACGATATTTGACCTCCAGGAAAATCTTTTAACTTTACTTCAAAGATTGAACCACTACCATCATAGAAAGAATTAAATAAAGCCTTCATTCAAAACCCCAGCCGAAGCATCAATCCTCAAACTTAATTACAACGTCTGTCATCAACTGAAATCACCATTTTCCGTTCCGTACTTATGGCACATACGTACACTATTATATACGGACAGTAGTGTGCGTCTGTCCGTCACAAGCCGCTGCGCCTGCGACGCTTATGTTCCACTTTACCGCATTTGGACGTCGGCGGTGGAGCAGCGCGCACGTATCGCGCCTCAAAATTTAAAATAAAAAAGTGTGGTGTTGTGCCTGTGAACTTAAAGTGGAAGGATTATAGTTTTGGTTTGACGTGCCTTTTTGTAGTAATCAGGTATGATTTTATTTCTTATTTTTTACAGGTTGCATAAGTAAGGTTTTTTGTAACTGTAAAGTGTCTAAAAACAGCATATTTTAGGCAAAAAGCAAGACAATTATCTGCTTCAAAATGAGATTTTAGGCGTTTTATTTACGTTTACTTAACATTTTTTGTCGGACTATAGCACTTGTATGGAAGATAAAATAAATAGAGTAGGTTTAAAAATCACATAGGCTAATATCCACTTTATGAAATTTATAATCTGTTTTACATCTGGAATCTTATAAGAATAAAGCTTTTTATCAAAACATTGAAACCTCCTTTAAAAGGTAAAAAGGGCGAAAAATTGATGTAGATACCTAGGTCTCATTTCTACTTAGACGTAGATTTCAGCAACAAACATATCGCTAGTCTAATAAAAGTAAAGAGTATTAATAGTTTCTTGATTTAGTACGGAAATTGACCAAAACTTTCTAACTTAGACAAAAATAAATAAAAGAAAATCGCACTGATTGGCCTAGTCGAAAACTTAAATATAAACTTGAGACGTTAGATACTCACAAGCTTCCTGAACAGGAAAATCAGGTATATAAAAAAAACAATTTCCAGAAGTAGAAATGAATGCATTTAAATTCCAAAAGCTGATAATTTTCGTTCTTTGGCACCATAAAAAAAACAATGACTTTTAACCGATTTCTGATGGCTGTCTATATTGAAGTCATAAATTGTATGTCTATATGTTTTCCCAGCTTTAGCTTTTTTGTTATTAATTGTATGCCTAACGTAATAGACATATGGTATACTCTTTTAAAACGTTGACGAACTTTTGTTTTATTACTAAAATCTTTAAGCCGGTTCTATACTGTAAGATTTTATCGTCCTACTTTACCCTTATTCATATATATTTTCATTCTACCTGAAGAACCTATATTTTTTATAAGTTCTCTAGCTATTATTATGTAAATGAAGCGGATATCTAATATTAAGAAACCACTTAGCACTTAGGTTCTTCCAAATACAGCCTTCGCTCACCGCAAAATGATTGTATTAATATCAAAATTAAATAATGTAACAGCAAATAAGATTCTGATTCACTTATACTTTCATAAATCTATATATCGATCGATTAAGGCTGTCAGCATTGGTATTTACGCCTGTTAAAAAAAATAGCCAAGTGTGAGTTGGACTCGCCTTCTGAGGGATCCGAAAACGTTATGATTTTCTGAGATTTTTCCTTAACTACTATTTTACAAATTTTAATTGAAAAAATACCCGCAATAGCCATGCAAATTTGCAAAAATGCGCACTTTTTGTGGCATAAACGGCAACTTATGGATTATTAATATTTTCATGGGATCGAAGATTTGAGTATTTGATATAGGTAAGTACTCTTATTTTCACTTACGTTCCTGAGAAAGAGATCCGACGGAAGAATAAATGTTCATATAAGGGTTCTTTTTACCTTTTGAGGTACAAAAGTGTCCAAGTCATAGACTATGATACACATATCTACCAAAATACGTAGCTACCGATTTGATAGCATAATTACATCATCATCATCACAGGTCTTTCTAGTCTCCACTGCAGGAGCACGACCCTCTCTGTACTACCAGAGCCATATACTAGCCTGAGTAGTCACGAGGATTTGGCCTACACTCTCCACGCTGGCCAGACGGGTTGGAGAGGTATCTTTGATGTTAATAAGCTTTGTTTAGCTTGTGTTTCCTTATTCGCCTTTTACGACATCCACGGGATGACTTGGAGTGGTCCTATTCTACTCTGCCGGGAACTACACGCCTAGCATAATTTGACACGACGCATTTGCCGACACAAAGCTGTCGCGCAATAAGCATTGAAAAATTTGGCAGATATTAAATCATTGATATAAAGGCATGACGGAGTCTAGCGGGTATATAGTCAAAGATTTTGATATAGTATGTTGCTCATGAATCTCTGTTAATTTTTAACAAACTTGTGGTGAATTACTCTTGGCACAATTTGTGCCAACAGTAATTCACCAAAAGTTTTGTTAAAATTTTAATGAAATAAAATTGGTTAATTTCTATTAAAATTTTATATGGCTTTACTAATGCTATTATAACTACCGGAGTCAACCACTGAGTTTATCTTAAACAATAACTTCTCTTTACGCATCAAAGCCCGAGGTTTGCTATTTTAACTGTATTAAAGCTGTGATATGATTTGAAGTTTCTTCGGCCAGCTGCCTGCCTGGCACGTGGGAAGGAGGGTTATCCTTGGTATGGTATCTTACTTACCTTATGTCTACCTCTCAATTATTATTAACTAGATACCTTGCACCATAGCTAGCTGTATTGGCTCCTGTGTTTAATCTAGTCTAGGAAAATATACAAAATTTTATTATTTATTTCTTGTAAATCTTTTTCTCTCTCTTCAGCATTTAATTTAAAGACACGATGTTTCTACGCAATATCTTATATGTATTAACATTATAAATAGCATTGGATAGTTAGACACGCCACGCCTATTTTGAATAAATCAACGCATGAAATCTGATAGGTTAAGATCCCATGCAGCCTTTCCCTCCTTCATTTTAACAAAGCTGGTTTTATGATATATTGTAGAGTGCGGCAATGTTCATGCTTATTTTTATGATTTGATTTTATTAAAGTAAGCATTTAGACAATGGTATAGACTATGCTTACTTTAAAATCAAATCATTTTTACCTGATGTACATATTTAGATTATGGTCTTGATAATAGATTCAAGAATACATATTTAATCCACTCTAGTGATATTGCTAGGAGACTTGAACACCATTGTGTTGAAATTTTTATCGTGACCGACCTGTTAAAAATTTCCAATCTAGTATCCATAATGTTGCCAGACCGAGTCATTGATATACAGACGTAATAAACGATTCAACATTGTTTTCATTCACCCTAGTGTAAAAACACTCCCAGGTACGGGCTGTTTTTTATTCATTTACATAGTATGTTCCTTAAAATAATTATGGCATCGAAACTGAAGAGTCAAAGTCAAAGATTTTATATTAAAAATTGGACACTATGTATCTCTTTTTAAATATGATATTTATAGATTTTTATTTTTTATGCATACTAAAAACTACTAGCGTTCCAAAATGACCACTGGTGAGAAGAATACATCGATAGAAACTCAATCCAGACTGTCAAGTAGTCATATCGTCTTAAATTTAGTCTAAACTATATATCCCCAAAATTATAGCTTTGCTAAAATGACGTAGGATGGGCACACCTAAGACCTTGATCAATGATGGTCTATACTGAATCGAAATAATACGTTATAACATTCCAATTGATGAAACTCATTCCAACATTCGTTTTAATTGAAAACTGGACTCCATTTCGTTTCATAACGTTTACCTCAGTAGCTTGTTTCGTTAAAAAACCGACTTACGTAAAGGTAGAGTTCGTACTTGTTTATTTGTTGGAAAAAATACTCTATAGCTGTTACCTCACTGGCTGTTGAAAAATTCTTGTCGGATTCCAATGATTATTAACCGTACTGATATTTTTAATAGTGTTCGCCCACGCATTCACCCTCGGGTTTAGTTAGTTACGTCGTGTTATTAAAAAGCTTATATGTAAAGGATGTATATGCTCTTCCTCTGTTCTTATCATCGTCATCATCAGGTAATTTTTTTAGTCTGCACTGCAGAAGCACGACCGGATTTGGCCCACACTCTCCACGCTGACCATACGGGTTGGAGAGGACTCTTTAATGTTTATAAGCTTTGTTTAGCTTGTGTTTCCAATCCTCTGTTTTAGTTTCCTTTTAATTCGTTCACGGACATAAATATAAATATAAAGGGACATATCACACAAATTGAGCTAGCCCCACAGCAAGTTGTGAACTTGTGTCGTGGGATACTAACTCAACGATACTACATTTTATAATATATACTTATATAGATAAACATCCAAGACCCTGGCCAATCTGAAAAAGATCGTTTTTCATCTTGACCTGGCCGGGGATCGAACCCGGGACCTCCGTGTCGCAGGCTGGCGTGTTGACCACTGCGCCACGGAGCTCGACATTGTTGTTTATAAGCTTTGTTTAGCTTGTGTTTCCAATCCTCTGTTTTAGTTTCCCTTTAATTCGTTCACTGACACATACAAACTTAAGCTTTTAAAGGTTCTGCTCGAGTTGGTTTTCTTCAAATCCCTAAATCGCTAAAAGGATATTTATCTAAACAGCATCATCGCTCAAGGGCAACATCTTAAAAAAAAATGTCAAGTTTTTTTTTTAAACTTATCTAGGCGTTCTAAACACTTGCACATCTTTTTTTATGCCACAATCAACATGGGAAGTCAAGGGGTTTAGTTGTCGTTTGCCTTATACAAATTTGCAAATTGATTTAAGTGGACTTTATAATATGAAATTGGTGTAGTTTGGTGTTATAAATGCTCGTGCTCGAGAACAATTTGTGAATAAATATTTAAAGTAGACTGTTAAATGGCCTCGTATAGATTTGTCGCCAAAATCTCCCACGAGGCTGCCAATGAACATACGCCATCTTTGATGCCAGATGCCACATACCGTACAACACCGATACTTAGTATCTCATTATACTGGACATTGGCAGAATCACTGAAATCTCGGTGGAAGCCATAATTAAAAAGAAGAAAGAAAGAAATAATTTTGTTTATGTAAAATAATGAAAAGTAATACCAAAAATGCTACTAGTAATTTACTACCGAAGTACTGTCGTAGATTTATTCAATTTGATCTTATTTAGAATTAAAAGAAATAAAATGAGGGTCGGCGCTAATTGGCTGATCTAAGCGCCTTAATCTTAAATCATTATCAAATTTAAATTTGTTATAGTATAGCCCACTAGTGTGGTTCCCGGCAGAGTAGAATAGGACCACTCCAAGTCTTCCCGTGGATGTCGTAGAAGGCCACTTAGGAAACACAAGCTATACAAAGCTCATAAACGTCAAAGAGACCTCTCCGACACGTCTGGTCAGCGTGGAGAGTGTAGGCCAAATCCTCTGACTGCTTGGCTAATACCTATGGCTCTGGTAGTACAGAGAGGGTCGTGCTCCTGCAGTGGAGACTATCAAAGACCTGAAGATGATGATAATGATAGTCCACTAGTAAAATACATACTGACACGTCTTTTTCCCTTGCGGGGTAGACAGAGCTCAGGTCTATAAGACCTATAGCCACGTTAAGCATGGTGGTGGGCGTGGAGAACACAGTACACTAGTCATCATCATCATTTCGTGTAAGTGACACGGTCAGTCGACCATGCACACTCTGGTGTCAGAGTTCTTCGGAACCGCCTCTCGACCTCTGACGTGGATCCTTTAACGACTACCAGATGGCAGTCGGGACCACCGGCTTAACGTGGTTTCCGAAGCACGGAATCATCTTTCTTATCAGACAATCAAGTACACTAGTAAATAACTTGTATTTGTTTTTAGTAATAAAAAAAAAAAACCAAAATATTACAAGTAAGTTACAAGTGCAATTCATATTAGATTTTTGAATTTAATATGATTTAGGATTAAAAGAATTAATTGCTGGGAAGGGCCTAGTTCCATACCACATCGCCTTAATATTCAAACTTTTTAAGTTATATTTTTCAAAACTCGACAATCTAAATAATATCCAAAGTGACTTCGAACTTGAACCGGCGTACCCTCCGTATCCTGCGAGCTTCAAGCTCCACTGCGTCTGCGGTCCGTAATGAAATTCCCATGTACTGATACAAATCTCGGTGTTTTTTGTATATTCGTCGCCACAACTTGTTTGATGTTAATTGCGCGACAATTGAGGGAAACTTCGAAAATGATTTTTGAACAAATATTTTTTTCAAAATTATTTTGCAGAAGTTACACTAAACTTCACAACTTCAGAATTTTAACTGGTGTAAATTTAACTACTTCGTCGACGTGAACTTAAATATGTCGTTAACTATCGACCCGTTTTAATGCCAATTTAATTCAAAAACTGTACTATCAGCACCTACATATGTTTCTAATTTTGTCGTATTTGGTGTGATCGCTGAACAAACATATCTTCATACATACGAAATATATTATAACCTCAACTCTGAGGAGCCCGATGGTCCAGTGGGTGTAGGCTCTATGAGAGCTTACGTATGTTAAGCAGCCCCTGGTGCAGTCCCTACTTGGATGGGTGACCGCAAGTGGCATAAAAATATCTCAAGCTCCTCCGTGCTTTGGAAGGCACGTTAAGAAGATGGTCCCGGATGTCATCGTTGATGCCAGTCGTTAAGCTATGTCAGATGCCTTAAGGTAGCTTGAAAAGTCTGACAAGAGTGTTGGCCACTTACACATACGAAAAAAAAACAAACAAACACCTCAACTCTACTTGAAGACTGCTCGTTTCACTTGCTCGGTCAATAAAGTAGTAAAAAAAATGCTGCTCTTCAAGACTAAGTTGCAGACGGTTCAATTTAATGTTGTGATGGTATACCTGTTGCTGTGTCCCGTCAGAGTACAATAAGACCACTCCAAGTCTTCCCGTGGATGTCATAGAAGGCTACATAAAACTTTCTCTAACCCGTCTGGTCAGCGTGGAGAGGGTAGTCCAAATTCTTCTGACTAAAATATGACTCTGGTAGTTTGTTTGTTTTTCGTATGTGTAAGTGGCCAACACTGGTGTCAGATTTTTCAAGCTGCCTTAAGGCATCTGACATAGCTTAACGACTGCCTTCAACGATGACAACCGGGACCAACGGCTTAACGTGCCTTCCGAAGCACGGAGGAGCGCGAGATATTTTTATGCCACTTGCGGTCACCCATCTAAGTAGGGACTGCACCAGGGGTTGCTTAACATACGTAAGCGCTCATAGGGCTCACACCCACTGGACCATCGGGCTCCTCTAGTAACGGAGAGGATCGTACTCCCGCAGTGCACTGACTGAAAAAGACCTGGTAATGTTGATGATTTCATAACCAAAACCATCTCTTTTAAGGTCACTCACCCCAAAACTTAAGTGTCGTCAAGAAAATACACAAAGCAATTATTAAAAAAAATATTTAACGATTAAAAATAAACCATCCAAACAGCCATAAAAATTTAACAACTCTGCCTAATGAACAATTCCTGATTAAGATAATGCGTGGTGCTATGGGAAAATAGAAACAAAGATTAACCTAGACCCGCCGGTTCCCACACTTGACGGTTAGATAAAAAGTTACGTTTTCACTTGCGTCGGCTTATGTAAGCTTGGTATTGAGCTTTGAGGACGAGTATTATTTACAACAGACTTGGAAAAAAGATTTTTTTTGATTAATCGGATATTTTCCCGACTGCGACGCACCCAGAAGGGTAATGTTTTTCGCATATGTACGTATATATGTTTGTTCCATTGTCAACTATTATTAACTCCCTGTACTTGTTGCTTTCTGTAACCTAAACAGCTTGACCGAATTTGAGGTGTGAGTTATTATTAGATTCATATTCTTTCCTTTTTTTTCTTTTTTAATGATGGCTTCCACCGAGATTTCAGTGATTCTGCCAATGTCCAGTATAATGAGATACTGAGTATCGGTGCTGTACGGTATGTGGCATCAAAGATGGTGTATGTTCTTTGGCAGCCTTTTGGGAGATTTTGGCGACAAATCTATACGAGTCCATTTAACAGTCTACTTTAACTATTTCACAAATTGTTCTCGAGCACGAGCATTTATAACACCAAACTACACCAATTTCATATTATAAAGTCCACTTAAATCAATTTGCAAAATTGTATAAGGCAAACGACAACTGAACCCCTTGACTTCCCACCAAAAACTCATATTCTTTCCTATTCTTTTCCAAAGTGATAAGATATGTAACGTCAGTCAAAAATAAACATGGCGGACGTTAACTGGCAATATCGGCTGTCGACATTTTTTTTGATCAATGCAACTTATAATATACATATATTCAAACGCATTACTCCCTCAATTATTAAGTGACTGGAAATAAATCTTTTTATTTGAAAGGGTTTGCCCAATTGGAGGGAATTTTCTAATTGGTCACAATACAATTTCAGCACAATTGGTTCAATAGTTTGGTTGAAATCGTTATATTATCTTTTATATTTTACATAGATAATATTTTGATAAATATATGCTATTTATAGCTTTTGAAAAAAAAAATACAACAACTTTTATACTATACTTGTCTTGTCTATTCTAACCTATTAATTTAATATGACAATAAAAGTAAATAAAACACTTATAATTAGCATTTGAATCTAAGAATAAAAATACCAAATAAAAGTATTTCAAAATTATATTTAGTTTATTTAAAAACCTTATCGATAAATAAATAAATTGTCCTTGATATGCAAGTACTGACACAGACATAGAGGCGTCTAAGCGCCTACAACACCTAAGTAATTTATCATGCTAACTAAATATTTGAATATCAAACACCCAAATTCAATTCACCGATAGTTATCAACTAAACACATTCATAATCTCTTTTACTGGCAAGTGACAGTGCCAGTTTTTGCCGTAAAAAGAAACAGACAAAAACACAATAGACGGACACTTTCTAAAACGTCGGCGGCGATCGGCAGCGAATTTGTGAAATGTGTGATTCGGTGGCAATACTGTGGTAGGTAAATGGAGCGTTTGTATTGTAACTTTATATTGGAATCTAGTTAAGCAACCCTGGGCGCAGTCCCCACTTGGATGGGTGACCGTATGTGGCATAAACATAATGTCGAGTTAGTCCGTGCTTCGGAAGATACGTTAAGTCGTTGGTCACGGCTGTCTTCATTGCAGGCAGTCGTTAAGCTATGTCAGATGCCTTTAGGCAGCTTGAAAAGTCTGACACTTGTGTTGGCCACTTACATGAGAAACAAACAATTAGAACCTTAAATAAAATTAAAATGTGTATAATAATAAGAAATGAGATATGGCGCCGTGTGGTTCCCGGCAGAGTAGAATTTCATTTCAGAATTTCAGAAGACCACTCCAAGTCTTCCCGTGGATGTCGGAGAAGGCGAGTTAGGAAACACAAGCTAAACAAAGCTTAAAAACATCAAAGAGACCCCAAAAAGGCCGTTAAACCAGCAATCTTTAGTCTTTTGACTAACTTTAGCCGCATAAAAACTAAAGACTGCTTTCGGGTCTTTTTTTAGTCTCCATTGCAAGACCACGACCCGAAACTAGAACATTACACACATACAAATGTACTACCACAGTCATATATTATATTTGCCAGAGCAGTCTGAGGATTTAGCCTACACTCTCCACTCAGGCCAGACGGGTTGAAAAACTCTCTTTGATGATTATAATGGTTGAACCCGTTTAACTTTATAACTTGTGTTTCCTAAGTCACCTTCTGCAACATCCACGGAAAGACTTGGAGCGTTCTATTCTACTTTGCCAGGAACCACACAGCAAAACTGATATGCATTTACCAAAGGTTATGTTTACTGATGTTTACTGTCTGGGATTCGAACCGCGGACTGTCATGCTCTACCGAGGATCCGAACCACTGGCTACGTGACGTGGTGTCATGCATTGTAACTCGCATCAATGAAAATAATCCAGCCTCCATTCAATTGGAAGACCCGGTGTGGGTAAAAAGTGACGCCATGTCGATGCTACATGGAAATCGTGACTGTAGTAAACTAAGTACCTCTTGTTACGTTTCAACAAGCTAATTTGAAAACACGACTTTATATTTTTGATAAAATACAGACTTCTATAACACTACTTGACTAGTTTTGATGAAATTTAAAAGAAGGGAAGGTATCCTTCCAAATTATAAATAAAAATCTCTTTCACTGATATTATCTTTTAAAATGAAAAATAAATATATAGAGACAAACTACACAACTTGACTTAGACAGTATTCTTCTTCTTGTCGTAGCGATTGGCTCAAATAATATAAATCAAAATTTGTCCCTCCAATATGTGGCGACTCTTATACCACACCCCGTCGTTAAGTTAGACAGTAAGTTGTGTATCGTAGGATACTATTTATTTATTAAACTCTCTATTGCACATTTATATAAAACAAAAAACAAAACCGATATATAAAAGGCGGTCCTACCGCAATAAATAAAAAATAATAATAAATAAATAAATATATAGGGACATATCACACAAATTGAGCTAGCCTCATAGTAAGTTGTGAACTTGTGTCGCAGGATAATATATTTTTTAATATATACTTATACAGATAAACATCCAAGACCCAGGTCAATATGAAAAAGATCTTTTTCCATCTTGACCTGACCGGGGATCGAATCCAGGACCCCTGTGTCGCAGGCTGGCGTGTTGACCGCTACGCCACGGAGCTCGACAAATATGCAAATGCAATAGCAATCTCTTCCAGGCAACTTTAGGGTACTTACAAAAATAAAAGTATAAACCATTTAATACTATATGAAATAAACAAAAATAAAACTCTACGATACTTTATTTCACAACAGATACTTTCATAGATAAACATCCAAGACGCAGGCCAATTTGAAAAAGATAATTTTCCATTATGACCCCGCCCGAATCAAACCCGGGTCCACCTGTAACAGATATATAATGTTCCGACGAGTATTCTCGAAACTTCTCAGTGTAGTATGCCACCCAGTACCACTGGGTTACCGTAGCACCGTTTCGCACAGTGACTGCGCGCGCACTCACTTGTTGGAAACTCATTCAGAAACGCCTTAACCGTTTGAGGATCCGTTAAGACGTGTTTCTTGGTAATTTAAATAAAGTTTGATTTAGCTGATTACGTAAAACACTATTAAAATATAGAACGGGTAACTCACGTAAAAAAGTAGATGGCCGACATGTTTCGACCTGATCCGGAGGTGACGAGTGTGGATCAAGACGTGCGCGCGATGTCGGTAACATTTTAAAAATATCAACATCTCATGCATGTTACATACATTTTTACTGCCACATCTTTTTCCCTTGCATGGTAGACAGAGCTTAGTTCTATAAGACCTGAAACCACGTTTGGCATGGTGGTGGGCGAGGAGACGGAAAAACGGAAGCAAAATAGTGAAGTGATGGGTTGCTAGCCGCATCACCTTTTGCCGATTCCTTAGATATTCGCCCATTCCCTTAGCTCTTTCAGGATTTATGGGTAATAACTAACCACTATATCAATCCGTTGATAATCACTGGATAGGTATATCACTCCAGCAGATTTTACTTGTTATACCTATATATATCTTTTAGGATTCTGTACCTAAAGGGCCAAGGCCTACTATTGCCGAATCGTTGATTGTTATTTTGCTTATTAGTATACCTACTGTATCTTACCAACTACAATAGGTATACACAACTGATATTTTTATAGCAGAATATTTTTTGCGCAATAGTGAGGTATTCGTTCTTAGAAATCTGTAAAAACTGAGAGGTAAAATCCATAGCAAGTTTTAGAAATTTCGGACCAAAAAATATAAACACTTTCGTTTCAATCGGCTCACTGTTTGAAAAAAAATACAAAAAAGCTATCAATTTAAATGAAATAGTACTCTAGTTGATAATAAGTACCTTTTACATAAAGCATTAAATAATAATTATTATTATCTTAGAGCCTTTAGGTTTTATAGACCTAGGCTCTGTCGACCCCGCAAGGGAAAAAGACGTGATTGTATGTATATATATATATATCATTCCCGCTGCTAGATTAAAGTCCGTTCAGCTTTTTACGCATGTCTTTCCTGAGCTTTTAGGTACCAAATTTAAAAATATGAAATACAATAAATATATTAAAACTTACGCCAGATAAATTCTTTATGAAAACCTGGCGTTGCTTAAGTTTAAATTTATTAAATGCTATGAGGGAAGCGAAACGAAAAGTCTTTGTAACAGTACGAAACTGGTCGGCGAATCCGATGAAATAAAACGTTCCATCCGATGAAAAGAAAAGCTAGGTTCCAAAATGAAAAATAATGATAGGTTACCTAAAGTCATTACATGATCATCAAATACGCCAGCTGGTGAGCAGTCATCGAGCGAATCAAACAGTCCTAGCCAACCTGCAGGCAGTCACCGAGCGAATCAAGCACTCCTGGTATGCTCCAGTGAACCATGCCCCACGTGGAGTCAACAGACCAGTTGACCACATTCATTGCTCACTCTATAGTGCGATACTAACTCAACGATACTATATTTACTCGTATTACAAATACATATATACACATCCAAGCCCCCGGTCAATTTGGAAAAGATAATTTTTCATCTCAACCTGACCTGGGATCGAACCCGGGTGTCGCAGGCCGGCGTGTTGGTCGCTGTGCCACAGAGCTCGTCATAAGGTGTTTGGCTTACTCTGGTCAATGGCAATATTTGGTCGAGTGGTTCCCGGCAGAGTAGAATAGGACCACTCCAAGTCTTTCCGTGGATGTCGTAGAAGGCGACATAGGAAACTCAAGCTTCAAAAAGCTTATAAACAAAAAGCTTATAAACATTACACATAAAAGAGACCTCTCCAACCCGTCTGGCCAGCGTGGAGAGTGTAGGCCAAATTCTCTCATTGTTCTGGCTAATATATGGCTGTGGTAGTACATAAAACAGATTTCAGGAAAGAACTAGATTGCGAAGGCTAGGGATAGAGAAGGATGGCGCAGACAAAGGGAGGCTTATGCCCAGCAGTGGGTTATGGAAAGCTGATGGTGATGATGATGGTAGTACAGAGAGGGTCGAGCTCCTGCAGTGGAGACAAAAAAACCTGATGATGAATATTTGGTCGAGTGGCGCCACATGGCTCATGGTTCAGTGGAGCATGCCAAAACATTTGATTCGCTCCGTGTGTCTCTTCAAGCCTTGACCTTTATGTTTTAATGCTGACCGACATCACGGAAGGAAGGGTCTTTATTTTGAGAAACTTTTTTAATATATATGTGTATGCTCATTTTCAAGCCGTGTGGTTCACAGCAGAGTAGCATAGAACCACTATAAGTCTTCCCGTGGATGTCGTAGAAGGCGACTTTGGAAACGCAAGCTAAACAAAGCTTATAAACATCAAAGAGACCTCTGCAACCCATCTGGCTAGCGTGGAGAGAGTAGGCTAAATTATCTGACTGCTCTGGCTAATATATGGCTTTTTCTTGTGTCTGTGTTAGTCATCGTCATCATCATCATCTCAGCCACAAGAAGTCCACTGCTGGACATAGGTCTCCTCCATCGATTTCCAATATGTGTTAGTAATTATACCTAAATAAATAGCGAAATTAAAAAAAAATAACTCCTTAAAATAGTAGTGCTTGGTTCGCTGGACTCACATGGTCCAAGCTCCACTGGACCATAAGGTTCTCGTCACTAGAGCATAGAGACAGACAGACATACATATTTTGTTTCGCACAATGACTGCACCTTCCTTAGTTCACTGAATGCTTCTACAGTGAACTATTTCCCATAGTTAGTGCCATTATTGTCTATGTTTTCGTCTTATAATTACTTCTGTTTTCATTAAAATAGTTTGACGTGAGTAAGTTGCAGGAATTAACGTGTTTTTGACTTCCTGTAATGAAATGAAATTAATAGTTTTTATTCCAATTGGAAATATGGCCGTGTGGTTCCCGGCAGAGTAGAATAGGACCACTCCAAGTCTTCCCGTGGATGTCGTAGATGACAACGATACGGCGTCAAACATCACCCTCTATAATTATTCGGTAACGGAACTCCGGATTGCTATAATGGACTTAATATCATCATCATCATTTGTACAAATTGTTAGGAATTAATGATTCTAAATTTACCATCTTCCCGGTAGAATAGGACCGCTCCAAGTCTTCCCGTGGATGTCGTAAAAGGCGACTCAGGGAACACAAGCTAAACAAAGCTTTTTTTAACATCAGAGAGACCTCTCCAACCCGTCTGACCAGCATGGAGAGTGTAGGCTAAATTCTTTGACTGCCCTGGCTGATACGGCTCATGCTCCTGCAGTGGAGACCAAAAAAACAACTGATGATGATTCCAATTAACACAAAGTGGGAAAAGGTGAGGAAGAAGAAGATTCCAATTTAGATCACATGTATGACTATTTGAATGATATCTTTTCTTTTTACAATATACAGTGTAACTCTGTCACCTTGTCATATTCTTGAACGTTCATATAGTGATCGTACTGAACAACTTTGTTCATAGAACATGGGTTGAAAATCAACTGGTCGAATTATTATGTGAAATCCATTTTCTTAATAATTCAACCCATGTTCCTTAGAGCTCTGTGGCGCAGCGGTCAACACGCCGGCCTGTGACACGGATAGTCCCGGGTTCGATCCAGGTCAAGATGGAAAATGATCTTTTTCAGATTGACCTGGGTCTTGGATGTTTATCTATATATGTATTTGTTATAAAATATAGTATCGTTCCGTTAGTATCCCATAATACAAGTTTTTCTTAAGAACTTACTTTGGGGCTAGCGCAATCTGTGTGATTTGTACGTATATATTTATTATTAAAGTTGTACAGTATTATCAGTAGCAGTACGTTTGAGAATACGACACGATTACAGATTTACAAGGTGTAACAGAATGGAACTATAAATAGTGATTAAAGTTATCATCGATTCAGATTTACTTAAGTTCAAAATTAAGTTCATAATTAACTGCTCTTTGAGTTTATTCAAAAGTTCAGAAATTGGTTTTTATGACATGCTCCCGCCTCATAGCGCGCGCCCTGTCAAACCTAATATTGTGTACTGTGAATCAACTCGTGCTATGTTCCGAGCCGCCATAAGGTTAGATTTGGACTGTATTTAATATAAATTTATGTAAATAGCATATTTAAATACAAGTTTCTTAAAACAAAGTCACACGTCATATGTCGATGATATGTTGTGAGTCGATGATATTAGGAAAATCGATGGCAAATGGATGGCATGTATTGAGAGAAACCTATATAGCAATAGGATACAGAAAGCTGTTGATGATGATGATGATGATGACATATTAACAATTATAGCCCGCCACTGGTCGCCTCCCGTGCAAAAGTACCCAATACGCTTGCAGCATTTCCACGCTGGATCGCTATGGTCATACTATGCACGACTATTTAATCAAATAAAAAAAAAAAACGACACTAAGTTTCCCTCAGTCAAGAGAGTCAAGACCATGGCCTTCCTAAATATTGGATGTAATCAAATAAACAAACCATTGATAACAATAGACGATCCAACTCCAGTCGTGACAATATTATGAGGTAATAATTAAACGGTGAATTAAACGATTATCTTCGAATTTGTATCGTATTAGTTTTAAATACGGTTCAAATTTGTATTGCAAGGCTTAGACAGATAATTTGCAAATTAAAGTAATTTGTATTGAAATGTATTTGGCTTCAGATCTGGTATGATGTTCTTGAAATTGGTTTGGGAAACGGTAGTTTTGAGAACGATTAAGAAATAGTTACTGTTGTTCAACGTAATAAGCAAAAGAGATTGAAGCTTCCTTGAACTTTTGATCCAGATAATTAAACAGACCTTCTTCTTCTTCTTCTTCCTTTACCTTATCTCACTTTTTTATAATTAAACAGACCATTCGATTATAATGTTAACTGCAGATAAATTAACTTTCTATAGTTAAGTCCGGCAGACCGGCTTCAGAGCCTCGATAACCGCCGATTAGTAGCAAGTCTGTGTTTTTTACAGGCTACATTTCGAAGAATCTGCACACGACAGTGCACTTAATTCTACCTGCACTGCACACCTTAGCACATCTCTAGATTTTCCTCTACCTTTAGTATGCGAACCATTTACAAATGGAATTGCCTCCCTACGTCACTGTTTCCCGAGTCGTACAATTTAAACTCAAAACACAAATATTTTATTCAACATAAGATATTTTAAACATAATTTGGTGATAGTCCATTGTTATTACAATTTGTTAACAACGTTGTGTTATTGTTGACGTCTATAATTTAATTTACTTATAAAGCTAAGTTCAGGGCCGTTTCCAAAGATCAGAGCAGAAGGAGCGGCAACAAACTACACAGCGCATTTTCTCCAAATAATTAAAGATTTCCAAGGCAAGAGTGAATATGTATTATTTGTGTATGCGTGTATGCCCCTAAACCTCATCATTGTTTTCCATCAGGCGAGGTAGTGGTCAAACGCACTACATTCAATTCATAAAAAATAATTATAATCAAAGCTTGTCTCGATTAAAAAAAAAAACTTTCTTAGTTGTTTATTTAATTTAGTTGGAACAAGTATTTTTTATTTTTATTTTTTCAATAAAAAGCGTATAACTGATTAAAATATCATCCCTATAATTAACCACCCATTACCAGAAAAGGAGAACGAGGAGCCCGATGGTCCAGTGGGTGTGAGCTCTATGAGCGCTTACGTATGTTAAGCAACCCCTGGTGCAGTCCCTACTTGGATGGGTGACCGCAAGTGGCATAAAAATATCTCGAGCTCCTCCGTGCTTCGGAAGGCACGTTAAGCCGTTGGTCCCGGCTGTCATCGTTGATGGTAGTCGTTAAGCTATGTCAGATGCCTTAAGGCAGCTTGAAAAATCTGACACCAGTGTTGGCCACTTACACATACGAAAAACAAACAAACAACCAGAAAAAAGTCTCAAGCTATAGATAGATACAAAAATTTACTAAGATACTAATCCGTAGAATTACATTATCTCAAGGGACAATAAGTCAGGGCAATATTACTCAACAAACCTTAGGATTGACCTCGAATGCACAAAAACTCTTGGCCAACCTGACCTCAGTTTTTTGTAGGGAAGATCTGCTTTTTGTCTTGTTAAATTTGGAGTAGGGCACTGGCACACAATTTTATTTAACTAGGCAATAAATTATTTAAAAAAAGAATTAATTCAATTATAGTTCGTTTTTTCGACACAAATATATAGATAAAAAATATTGCAATCTTTTAAAAATTTTGCAGCACTTATCCATAACCGATTGAGAAATGATTATTGTGAACGTTTACTTCATAAATGCGAATAGAAATATTGCGTGAATAATTACAATTACCGAATTGTCACTCACAACAATCGTAATTAGTTATAAAACGAACCAACCAATTTTTAACACAGCGGTGACTTTTGTAACTTTAGTGAGTTTTAAATTTTCCTGGAGTACATACATAAGTACATCATATTTAGGGTTTTGTACCCAAAAAGTGCCAATGGTTCCATTGATACTAAGCGCCTTTGGTGCTTGGGATCCTCAGAATACAGAAATTACTAGAAGCCGCACTGGCGTATCATAATTGAGGCATAACAAGGTAAGTTTAGTCAGCGACATGTATGTCAAGCGAAATATCAGAAAGTTGATGGTTATCCCATCAATACAAAGTCCTTTTGAGATGTTTTCTTTTTGTTACTTGGCCATTCTGATATCTTGTCCTTCTGATCCTAACCCTATCAATGACAGCTGGCGTATGTGGTTGTGTAGACTGTCGTAATTTTTATTATTTCTTATCGCAACGACCAGAAATTAAGCAAAAATGATCTAAACTAAGCGTCATGGATGTGTATGCACAACTGCGTAATCAAGATAATAATTACATAATTTATAAGCATTGTTTGAAGTAAATATTTAGTAAACTAATAAGAAAAAGAATATCAATGATTTGCTATGAATTTTATTTCATTATGAAAAGTTAATGAAAGTAAAAACATAACACTCTAGCAACAATACGTGGGTGTGAGTGTACGGGGGAGAGAAAAATGATTGATGGAAGACATGTGTTGTCAAAAGCTCACAGAACCACAAAACCAAACCTAATATTATACATACATATTATACGCTACGATTTAGTATCTCCTTTAGCTTTATCTACACTGAAAATCCCATCCAAACCTAATAATCTTAATTAATAGTTTAAAATATAAAAAGAGAACCTTCAAACAAAAATAGAATTAATCTAACCAATGACATCAATAAATCGATTAACAAACTCATCATAACCGAATTGAATTCGATCGCCTGAAATAGTCGAGGTTAGGCCAAGTTTACTTCTGAAGGTTGGCACATTGACACTTTTTGTGCGATAGTAATAAGGCTATATTTATAACAAAATTAGTTAAATTAAAGTTTTTAAGTAAACAGTTTTTTTTATCTATTGTTGGTGTTATTTAATCTAGTGAAATAATGTATTATTTACGGTAACGCAATGATTTTGATAACGGGTCTTATTAGTTATTTAACATTACGTTTGTCTCCTGTATCGTATTTATTTATTAACCATTATGTGATCTTCCTACCTCTCCAACCCATCTGGCCAGCGTGGAGAGTGTAGGCCAAATCATCTGACTGCTCGGGCATTAGCAGAGAAGAGACATATATTAATATGTCCCTGGTAGTACAGACAGGGTCGTGCTCCTGTAGTGGAAACTAAAAAAGACCCGATGATGATTGTGATCCCCTTCCGTTCTCCCTCCGGCTGCGAATAGTCAGAGGAATTACACCCTTCGACCCCGTCACACTCGCCACCGGAATAGACCCGTCGAACCCGGATAACTTGCACCTAGGATAGGCCTTTCTGACAACGTTATTTTGGGCCCATAAGGCAAAACATGAGATATGCTGCTTGTCAAAGGCTTTGCCATTGGTTTTTAGGTCGGCTCTTCAGGCTTTGCATGCAAAACGTGACCCATCAGGCATATGAGAGTTTGCTGTCTTTAAAAATCTAAGCATACAGGTAACGCTCAAACTGGAGCCCCTATGGTGATGTTCGCCTAACAGGTTGAGGACACTCTGCCCTCACCTCCGGTGAAGAACTTGTAAGAAATGAACAAAAAAATATTATGTTATTTACATATGTGAAACTTGATGACATTATATTCCATTATAGACAGATTTTAGGCTGGTGAGGTAATGATGAAGATTAGACAGTTTTGAAAAAAGATTCCAGTGAGAGGTCAATGAATTTCTCGACTTTTCTAACCAGTTATTTGTACAACTCAACAAAAACCGATTAAAACACAAAGCGTCCTATAGGAAATTCATTTTACTCGCTCCCATTTCCCATGGCACAATGGGACTTAGACAAAATGGCGTCGGTGACGTTACCGGAAGCTGCTCCGTTTTTTGAACGGTCGAATGGACAGCACATCCGCTAAGACGTCTCGTTGAGTGCGCGCGACTAACGCCATCGATTTATTGATTTTTTTTTATTGAAAAAAAAAAATGTTTTTTATAAATTTTGGATAGTAAGTAATGATGTCGAGCTCCGTGGCGCAGCGGTCAACACGCTAGCTTGCGACACGGGGGTCCGGGTTCGATCCCCGGTCAGGTCAAGATGGAAAAAGATCTTTTTCATATTGTCTTGGATGTTTATCTATATAAGTATATATTATAAAATATAGTATCGTTGAGTTAGTATCCTGCGACACAAGTTCACAACTTACTGTGGGGCTAGGTCAATTTGTGTGATATGTCCCTATATTTTATTTATTTATTTATTTATCTATATCAATATAATAAGTAAAGAGTTAAGTGCCGTGTGGTTCCCGGCAGAGTAGAATAGGACCACTCCAAGTCATCCCGTGGATGTCGTAAAATGCGACTAAGGAAACACAAGCTAACCAAAGCTTATTAACATCAAAGAGACCTCTCCAACCCGTCTGGCCAGCGTGGAGAGTGTAGGCCGAATCCTCCGACTACTCAGGTTAGTATATGGCTCTGGTAGTACAGAGATGGTCGTGCTCATGCAGTGGAGACTAGAAAGGCCTGATGATGATGATGATGATGAAAGAGGTAAGATTTTATTGATTGTTTGTTTGCATTGAATAGGCTCAGAAACGACTGGGCCTTTTTTCAAAATTCATTCATCTAATTTCATCGTCATCATCAGGTCTTTGTTAGTCTCCACTGCAGGAGCACGACCCTATCTGTGCTACCAGATCTTTTAGCCAAAGTAGTCAGAGATTTGGCTTATACACTCTGGCGAGACGGGTTGGGTGAGGTCTCTTTGATGTTTATAAGCTTAATATAGCTTGTGTTTACTAAGTCGCCAAATATAACTCTACTCTGCCGGGGACCACAAAGCATTGTTTGGTATTGTTTATGTTGTTGAGTGTGCTATTCTTGAATAGGCGACTTAATTGTTCTTTTTGAGCGATCGCCTGTTCAAGAGTGGCACCCTGGTTGTAAATGTAAATTTTATATTTTGTTGGTTCCTTTTTTTTTGCAAGTTTTTTGTTCGTTCAATCTGTTCCGTGACGTCACAATGGATCCAATGGAAGACCAGCGCTGGCAGTTCCGTACGGCCAGCATATGCTGAATCGGACCCATTTTGAGAACACAAGCAAGATATACATTTTTGTCTATTTTTTATAAAATTGTGTTTGTATATGTGAATATTTTATCTTTTTGTGTTCCTCAAATAAATTTTTTACTTACTTACTTAAAGAAAGTTAATTTACCTGCGAGTGACATAGTTCATAATTTACGTGAACAAACTCGAAAATTGTTAGTTTCATATAAAGATGGAGCGTCACGTCATCAAATATTTTATGAATAACCTCAAAAGTATTTTCAACAGACTTCATTTCTTTGCCCTAATCCCGCGCGAAGATTTATTACGAAAGCAATCGGCCGGTGGCAGTGGCGATGTTGAAAATCGTAAACAAACCGATAATTGTGCGGTTTTGGCTAGTGATGGGAGGTGTTCGTCGATAAATACGATTATCTTTTAACACAATGACATGTTTTAAATTTGTATGCCTGAATAGCAAATCGCGGTTTGTACTTATTATTCGATTTAAGAACTTTTTGACCTGAGTTAGACAAATAAATATTTTGAAGTTTGCTTTTGTCGTTAGTCGCAAATTTGTGTATCGCACGAGGGTGATAAATTTAATCGGGATGCAAAGATTCAAGATTTAAAACGTTTATAGGTTTTCATTGAACACTTATCAATTGTCATATTGAAAATTGTTTGCGCCAGTAACTTTTTATGGGTAAATTTAGTGCTGCTTTCAAAACTCATTGCAAAAGAACTAGCAACAAACACTGCACTGCACATTTTCTCCAACCGAAATAATTCAAATCGTAGTGGACCTTAAAAGGTACATAGATAGCTCTTATTTAATATCTTCTGAATACAGAAGAACGTGTGCTAGCTTATCGATATCGATTACAGCTGATTATGTCCCATCCCTGCCCAATCAGATAGTCGGCTACCGCTCGGCGCTAGAAAATACAATATTGAACTTCGATTTCTTATAATTTCATTGGGAACAAAAAATATAATGATACTGTTACTATGTAGGCTGCTGGTTCGAATTGAGACGTTAGGATTAGAAATTTCGATTTGAATTTGTGCATATTCAGCTATTTATTTGAATATTCTGGCCTCACTGTTATTTGGAATATTTTTATTAACTTATGAGGCATTTACGATATTAGTATTAGTTTTTTATTAATCATAATTACTTGCCGTTTGGTTCCCGGCAGAGTAGAATAGGACCACTCCAAGTCATCCCGTGGATGTCGTAAAAGGCGACTAAGGAAACTCAAGCTAAACAAAGCTTATAAACATCAAAGAGACCTCTCCAACCCGCCTGGCCAACATGGAGAGTGTAGGCCAAATACTCTGAGTACTCAAGCTAATATATAGCTCTGGTAGTACATAGAGGGTCGTGCTCCTGCAGTGGAGACTAGAAAGACCTGATGATGATGATGACTTACTCTTACTTGGCAATTATCAAAAATCAGTAGTCTTTTTCCCTTGCGGGCTGGATAGAACCCAGGTCTATAAAACCTAAAGGCCACGTTTAGCATGGAAAACGGAATCAAAACCATGATGAATTGCTAGCCGCATTGCCTATCGATTTCTCAGATATTCAGACATTCCCTCGATCGATTTTTACGATCTACGCGACAAGAGAATGAGCTGGAACATGCTTTGTTTTTTCTTTTTATCCAGACCAGCGTCGAAAAATCAAGCAAATTAACGCACATCATGGGGCTGATCCCATAGGATATCAAATCGGCCAGAAATGTTAAATTATTTAAATTAAAGCTGATAAACTGGCTCATTGATTTGGCACCATACTCACTCATACGAGGAATTTTGTCAAATGTAGGTTTAAAACTGTATAATTTATTTTAATAAGTTTTGTTTTTTCAATCAAATTATTTAATTAATGTATTCTTCATCTTCATCAGGTCTTTATTAGTCTCCACTGAATGAGCACGGCCCTCTCTGTACTACCAGAGCCATATATTAGCCAGAGCAGTCAGAGGATTTGGCCTATACTCTCCACGCTGGCCAGACGGGTTGGAAAGGACTCTTTGATGTTTATAAGCTTTGTTTAGCTTGTGTTTCCTTAGTCGCCTTCTACGACATCCACGGGAAGACTTGGAGTAGTCCTAGTCTACTCTGCCGGGAACCACGCGGCAATTAATGTATTGATAATTTAATATAATGTGATGATTGTGAAGAGTTGACATGTAACGAATGTTATGAAGATAATCAATAAAAAATGAGAAGATAGTAAAAAAAACTTGATACCTATCTTAAGGCACATCTCTCATCTGCGGAAGTGGTCACACCACCTGCCTAATGAGAGGCCTGCTCTATTTGACCACAGACATGATCCCTTCCTTTATGAGGTAGAGTTTCTGATTACGTATTGTTTTTC
The DNA here is from genome assembly GCA_963082605.1 of Rhodophaea formosa. Lineage (NCBI taxonomy): Eukaryota > Metazoa > Arthropoda > Insecta > Lepidoptera > Pyralidae > Rhodophaea > Rhodophaea formosa. The sequence goes on along the minus strand of OY720228.1, from coordinate 12,005,022 downwards.
AATTACAGACCAATAAAATTATTTACCTTAGCTTAGAATTATCATCATCAGGTCTTTCTTTAATCTCCACTGCAAGAGCAGGAAACTTTTTCTTACTACCAGCGCTATATAATAAGCCTGACTAGTCAGAGAATTTGATTATGAAAACACGGCTTTACTCACGTTTTATTACGTCGGATCTGCCGACTAGTTTCGGTCTGTTTCAACGACCATCATCGGGGCGAGTGAAGGGGTGGCGACACGACGGTTACGCTTCCCTCAAAGCAATGAGGGCCGCCTCACGCGTCGCCGCCCGCGCCGCTGCCCGCGCTTCGCGGCTCGAAACGATGACCGGTGGAGGGAATGCCAAAAAACCAGAGGATGTTGCCTGTGGTGTGTCTTCATCGTTTTGTGAGTTCGTTGTTACGAAAGTAATAAAACGTGAGTAAAGCCGTGTTTTGATAATGAATTTATCTCGCGTAAGTTTTAACATTATTATTAGAGGATTTGATCTTCACTCTATGCGTTAGCCAGATGGGTTGGACCTCTCCAACTCTCTCTATCTCTATCTCATTGATATTTATAAGCTTTGCTCAGCTTGTGTTTCCCTAAACACCTTCTACGACATTCACACCTATCTAATGACGGCCAGCTCTATTTGACCACAAGCAGGCTCGCTTCCTTTATAAAGTGAAGTTTCTGATAACGTATTGTTTGTCGATTGAATATAAACTGATATTGTTGAGCTTACAAGGTTCGTGCTAAGTCCTGTTTATATAAATGCGTGCATAAATATAAGGTTCGTGCTAAGTGCTGTTTATATTAATAATTATGTCTTCTTGTCCAACTGGCTGCACGAAAGATGACCTTTTTTCCGCTTCAGAAAGTGGAATTAGAGTTGCCACTCACTGGAGGGACAAAATCTAATTGCCTTAAGCCATCGACACGAAAAGAAGAAGCTTCAAAATTAAGTTGCTAGATTTGACACTAACAAACGAGCTCCGTGGCGCAGCGGTCAACACGCCCGGCTGCGACACGGATGGTCCCGGGTTCGATCCCCGGTCAGGTCAAGATGAAAAACTATATTTTTCAGATAGACCTGGTTCTTGGATCTTAATCTATATATGTATATGTTAAAAATATTGTATCGTTGAGTTAGCATCCCATAACACAAGTATCGAACTTACTTTGGGGCTAGCTCAATCTGTGTGATTTGTCCGTATAATTATATTTACTTATTTAAACGGGGCATTTTAAATAAAAACTTGTAAAAAGAAGGACATTACATAAATCTTGTACCTACTTACAAGATATACTCTCAACTTAACTGCGGAAGCACCAACCTTCAAAAACAAAAAAAAAATAGGAATCAAGTAATTTCCTATGTTTCAATGTAATCTCGCCACAAAACGGTTAAACAAAAACACAAAATTACTTAAGACATTTACTTCAAAAACTACATACGATTTTCGACTTTACACCATTGATTTAAGATGTAAGGAAAAGTTTGAGAATTGCTACGATAAATTTGTAAGAAACAGCTGATAGGGTAGTTCAAGAGGGTTCAATTTTTTTATTTATGTAACGGAAAGTTCACCACCTGTCTCAGGTCGGCGTATTGACCTCAAAAGACATTAGAAAAGCACACTAATTGTCGTAGGGTTGTAACTGACAGCCTTATTTTTAAGGGTGGGTAAACTTTCTTATAATGTTGTAAGACTGTCTGAGAAACTCCATATGAAACTTAGAAATTATCATCATCATCATCATCAGGTCTTTCTAGTCTCCACTGCCGGAGCACGACCCTCTCTGTACTACCAGAGCCATATACTAGCCTGAGAAGTCAGAGGATTTAGCCTACACTCTCCACGTTGGCTAGACGGGTTGTAGAGGTCTCTTTGATGTTAATAAGCTTTGTTTAGCTTGTGTTTTCTCAGTCGCCTTTTACGACATCCACGGGATGACTTGGAGTGGTCCTATAACTTGGAAATATTTTAAACAAATAAAAAATTCACAGATATTAATTTAACTTTTTTATGCATGATTTCTTTTTATAACTACTTGTGAATACATTAAAAACTAAATTAATAAGTTGAATAAAATAAAAAGATATACATTTGGGACAGAAAATAACGAAGTGATCCTATTAAAGTTTTGACATTTTGGTATGGAACCCTTATAATAATGGCAAAAAAGGCTTGTTCGAAAACGGTTTTTATATTCAATCTTTTTAACCGATTTCCGAAGCGACATTAATTTTTTATTTACATTCCAAGGCCTAGATAAATCTATAATTTATTTTCAACAGTTAACTTTAATCGACCAGCTCCTAAATTTAACTAACTAAAAAACATTACGCTTACACGCAAGAAACATAATAAAAACTTTCGCAGTAGGGTAAAAAAGAGACAGTTTCGCCCCGGGCCGATCTGAAGCAGACGATCTAGGTTTAAACCCAGATATCTAGATTATACGGTAAACTAAAGTAAATATTGATACCCTAGGGGGTCTCACCGTTATGCTAAGCTCGGGTGGTACTGGTATTGAAAGTTCTCGTCAAATCCTAACTTCCTAACTAATATTATAAATGCGAAAGTGAGTTTGTTTGTTTGTTACGCTTTCACGCCGTATCTACTGAACCGATCATCATGAAATTTTGCATACACATAGGTTAGAGTACCGAGAAGGACATAGGCTATATATTACGCGGGCGAAGCCGCGGGTAACAGCTAGTTTTTCTATAAATGTGTTGCATAGTAACCTAGAAATTCAATCTATACAATCTAGTAATATTATAAAACAGAAAGATTTGATTGTCTGTTTGCATTGAATAGGCTCCGAAACTACTGTACTGATTTTCAAAATTCTTTCACTTATAGAAAGCTAATTTATCTGCGAGTGGTATAGGCTATAACTACGTGAAGTAGCGGGAAAATATAGTGTAGTTTGGTATAAAATTACACTTTCTATTACCGTCAAATTACAAATACTAGTTACAAATATTTCCAATAATTTACGCGGACAAAGTCGCAGGACATTTGGTAGTATTGTATGAACGTCTATTATTAAATATAGAGCCGTTGAGTTTGTACTCTACGAATTCACAACTTACTGTGTGGCTAGTTCAATCTGTTTGATTTATCCCTATTATATTTATTTATTAAATTTAGTTAAGTTTTGGTATGGAGCTAGTTTGAGATCAGGAGATGGTCATAGGGTACCTTACGTATCAAAGATACGCTCTGATCCTGAGAAATATACATTTACGTGACCAAAGCCAATGAATGCTTAAGCCTTACTTTATTCATTTAAATTTTATTTAAATGTGTAATAATCGCGAAAACATAAGAAAACTTTATTGCACAAATTAAAATAAAAATGTGTACAAATGTGGACTTAATGCCATATGGCATTCTCTCCCAGCCAAACCAAGCCATAGTGTTTTTATTTAGTCTAGTATTGTATCCAACAACTGGGTAATATAGGCTCCCCTTTTTTCCACTGATCTCTATCCAATGCAGCTTGCTACCAACCTCTCAAGATCTGTGATGTTTATTTTTTATTTCTAAAATCTAGTTACTTTTAAATATTTATTTTAATAGATAAAGTGAGAAACACCGAACTGCGCTCTTTAACTCAGATCGAAGATGTAGGTGTAAAAACTGCTCGACTAAAGTGGAATTAGGCGGGACATGTTTGTCGTATGCGGTCAGAAAGGTGGGCTAAGTTGGCAACCTTATGGGTATCTGAGGGCCGTCGAGTTAGGCGTAGACCAAGAAGGAGGTGGAGAGATGACCTCGACAAGTTTTTGCATAGTGGGGCAGAAATTGCAATAGACAGAAGTGAGTGGAAAAATAAGGTGGAGGCCTTTGCCCAGCAGTGGGACATAACATAACATCGATCGTATGTTTTTATTTATTTCCAAACTTTTTACAACTATTTTTACAGGCTATATATATGCCTAATATTAAATCCATGAGCTCATTGTAGATGCAGCCTTTCTTTTGAAAACCATAACTTTCTCAGTATTCTTACTACTTCGTTTAACGGTAAGGATCCAACCACAAATTTTGCTCAATAAACAATGTCTGCTTTGTAAAGAATATAGAGTTGCCAGTTAGTTTTGTTTTTTTAACCAATTGTGTAATGGATATCAAAAACGAAAGAGCCTTTTGAAATAATAAGTTTTATAAAACAATTTCATAATTTTAAAATAACTATTTTATAAAAAAAATCAGTTTCAGTAAATTCCTTTTGCTGCTTTAATATAAAGGAAAATCTACGGGGAGTCTTTGACGTTTTACTTAAAAATAAAGTATTGTTAAGTAAAGTCTAGGAACTTTAAGTAACAGTAAAATTTTCAATCGACCGTGTTTTTTACCCTCAATATTGATTAGGCATTCACTTCGTTGTTTGTTATTAAGATTGTCATGGAAGGTATAACGGATTCCGTTTTTGTGATAGCTATTTTCTTTTTTGCTTCCTGTACTTTGTCTAAGTATTAATTTTGTAGCTTAATGTAGTATAAGACTTTAACCTTGGCATTCTTGAATGTACTTCTTCTTATAATACTAAACAACTTATCTTAAGGAACAGGGGTCGTTATATGAAAAACCATAAAACAAATTTTAAGCTCATATTATTATCCTTGTCTGATTGAGCTGGAATTTTGGGCACTGATGTAAGTTCGATGAGAAAATAATATTTTAGCACCATAGACCTGAAATTCAGTGAAGTAAATTCTGAAATCAGAAGGTGGCTATTGGCACTTCTAAACAAAAGAATATAGACCCAATGTGTGATAGTCATTTGATTTATCTTGGCTGGCTATTTACAGTATGAAACTCTCATTATAAAAGTATCGTAAATGGTAAATATTAAATATATCATACTAGCTGTTACCCGCAGCTCCGCCCGCGTGATATATAGCCTATGTCCTTTTCAGTGCCCTAACCTATGTGTATGCAATAATCCACGATGATCGGTTCCGTAGATACCGCGTGAAAGCGTAACAAACAAACAAACAATTTTACTTTCGCATTTATAATATTAGTTAAGATATAGTAAAATAGTTATAAAAAATTCATTCTATGTTTCTAGTCTAAGTCAAATATAATAGGAAAATATATTTTAATAACGGGTACTACGACATGTGAGACATCTGATCAAAAGAAATGGTAACACGGCGCGTTGATGTCTTTTGCTTCTCGCCGTTTTGGCTCTCATTATTGAACTGTAATTATTCATATGACAAACATTACTTAGCTATTTTCTTATAACTTAATCCGCGTAAATTATAGCCCATGTCACCCACAGATGAATTAGCTCTCTATAGGTGAAAGAATTTTGAAAATCGGCCCAGTAGTTTCAGTGACTATTCAATGCAAACAAACAAACGAATAATCACATTTTTCTTATTTATAATCCTAACTACGCCGTATCTGCTGAACCGATCATCATGAAATTTTGCATACACATAGGTTTAGGGTACTGAGAAGGAAAAAGGCTATAAATCACGCGGGCGAAGCCGCGGGTAACAGCTAGTATTAATATAAATAAGTCTGTTCTTTACTTCTTAAGACTTTCAAGTCATCAAAGTCATCATCAACACATAAAAAATAGTTGAAACTATCTCCAAAACGGTTTTCAAAAAACCTAGCACATGTTACTATTGAAAAGCGATTTTTTATTCAAATGTGGCACGTGTTATTATAAGGGGTGCGCCGTTTCCTGCGATGACAACGATACGGCGTTAAACATCACCCTCTATAATTATTCGGTAACGGAACTCCGGATTGCTATAATGGACTTAATATCATCATCATTCTTTGTACAAATTGCTAGGAATTAATGATTCTAAATTTACCATCTTCCCGGCGTAGTAGAATAGGACCGCTCCAAGTCTTCCCGTGGATGTCGTTAAAGGCGACTTAGGAAACACAAGGTAAATAAAGATTATAAACTTCAAAGTGACCTCTCCAACCCGTCTGGCCAGAATGGAGAGTGTAGGCTAAATCCTCTGACTGCTCTGACTATGTTGTTTATGGCTCTAGTAATACAGAGAAGGACAGATCCTGCAGTGAAGATTAAAAAGAAACCCGATGATGATGATGAATGGTATTAAGCGATTATGATGATGATTTATATAATTATACTAATATAGGTTTAAGTCAAATTGTTACTAACATCATATGGGAAACCGAAATAAATGAATGAATTGAATTGAATTGAACTAAATTATTGACACTACGCAGTGAGAGTAGGCAAAGGTATAGCGCTTCATACAAGTAAATCAATATTATGCCTAAAACTATTTAAACGTAACTTTACATGCGCACACGTTAATATGTGAGTTAACAAGCATATATTGATAGGTGACTCAAAATTAATTCAAGTACTAACGTTCGTGTAAGGGACGGCGCGTAATGTAAGCGAAGTGGAATACTTAAGAAATTATTCACAAAAACATTTGATTCTTTGTACGGAACCCTCTCCACACGTGTTCAACTCGCACTTGGCCATTTTCTATTAATCAATCAATCATTTATTTGTGAAACATAGGAACAATAATACAGATAATAAAATAAACAGTGGTAGACCGCTATGTTTTGCTCGATAAAGCACACAAATATTAAATTACAGAATTATTTATAAATACACATATAATACAAATTATTAAAATGTCATGCTATATGATTTCAATATAGAACTAATCTTATAAATTAACTATTTGCATAAATATATAAGTGCCAAAGGTAAAAAAATAATAATAATATATAATTATAATATAATAAAAAGAATAACAACAAAAAATAATCTGGTGTGGCATATTGCTAAATCTATAATGTTATATTCATAGTTGTGTAAAAAGAACAATAACAAATAAACCATTAAGGTGGCAGGAAGTTATCAAATGTCAAACGATGCGAAATTACAATAGATTCCTTTTTTTAATTTCGGTTCCCAACTGTCAGTCTATTACTCCATCTTTTATAGATGAATAGGACTTTTTGGTGGGAAATCAATTGGTTCAGTTGTCGTTTGCCTTATACAATTTTGCAAATTGATTTAAGTGGACTTTACAATATGAAATTGGTGTAGTTTGGTGTTATAAATGCTCGTGCTCGAGAACAATTTGTGAAATAGTTAAAGTAGACTGTTAAATGGACTCGTATAGATTTGTCGCCAAAATCTCCCACGAGGCTGCCAAAGAACATACGCCATCTTTGATGCCACATACCGTACAACACCGATACTTAGTATCTCATTATACTGGACATTGGCAGAATCACTGAAATCTCGGTGGAAGCCATAAATAAAAAGAAGAAAGAAAGATAGATGAATAATGGATGTGATACAAATGTAATTAAGTTTAGCTTTAAAATTTTAAACCGTGGTAAATTTCGCGTATTTAATACAAAATGACTGCAACACCGGTAGTGGATTGACCTGTCATCTATATTAAATTACAAATAAAGAGGATAGATTTGGTTGTTTGTTTGCATTAAATAGACTCCAAAACTACTGGACTCAATTTAAAAATTCTTATTCTTGAAGAAAGCTAAGTTATGTGTGGATGATAAAGGCTATAGTTAATTTATGCGGACGAAGGCGCATGCAAATTGCTAGTCATTGATAAACACCTAATATATTTACTTATAAATTCTTTTGATTAAATTCTTCTTTTATTCGACGAGCTCCATGGCGCAGCGGTCATTACGCCTGCCTGCGACACGGATGGTCCCGGGTTCGATCCCCGGTCAGGTCAAGATGGAAAATGATCTTTTTCAGATTGACCTGGGTCTTGGATGTTTATCTATATATGTATTTGTTATAAAATATAGTATCGTTGAGTTAGTATCCCATAACACAAGTCTTTCATTAGAACTTACTTTGGGGCTAGCTCAATCTGTGTGATTTGTCCGTATATATTTATTTATTTATTTATTTTATATTTATTGACTTCTGATTCTTGAAGGAAAACACCGAGCATAGCTCTTTGACCAACTTTGAGATTTTGTAGCAAATCATGGACACACGGACATTACACAGATTGAGCTAGCCCCAAAGTAAGTTCATCATGGAGACTAAAGTTGGAAACTACTTTTTAAACACATGAAGATCTTTGTTTTTAGGCAATAAGATATTAAGGTTGAGGAAAGACTGCGGAGCTTCCCAAACGTTGCCTAACTAAAGAGGTGTAGATGGAAACAAAAATGTAACATAACCGATTTGCCTTGCAACTATCATATAAATAAATAAATAAATATAAATATATAGGGACATATCACACAAATTGAGCCAGCCCCACAGTAAGTTGTGAACTTGTGTGTTGCAGGATACTTACTCAACGATACTATATTTTATAATATATACTCATAAAGATAAACATCCAAAACCCAGGTCACACTGAAAAAGATCGTTTTCCATCATGACCTGACCGGGGATCGAACCCGGGACCCCCGTGTCGCAGGCTGGCGTGTTGACCGCAGCCACGGAGCTCGACTACTTGACAAATAATGATGATTTTAGAATTTTTTTCACTACTTTGGCCAGCTATTACGATCTATGTGGGAAAAAAAATAGCTGGAAATTTCTTTCTTCTTTTCTCGCAGATAGGTCAAAGATAGATACATACAAATTGACAAGTGATAGACAGATGTTTGAGTAACCTTTCTATGTAATTAAAAGCGTGTCCTAACTTGATTATATCAGCACTTTCTAAGAATCAATTATTTATAAAAAATGGCAATGTAAAGGGTCGCTTAACCATCAATGGGTGAAAGACCTCACCGACCCGATCGAGCAATTAGTCAACATGAAAAGTCAAGTTCATTTAGTGGTTAAGGTTTAAACAAGTACCTAGGTATCATAAAATAAAAACTTTCTATTTACTAAAGCTTATATGATTTACATTCTTGAATTTCTTTCTACTTATATAGGAATAAAATTATTGGCGTCGCTAGTGTGCCTAATACCTGTGTGTGGGGCCTTAAGTGCAATTAAAATAAGTGTATTAAAGACCAAAAAGTGTACAATTTTTAATAATTTATTTGTTGAAAACGCTTAATAAGAATTATTCTTTAGTCTACTTCCGATTACAAAACATCTTGCTAACAACAAACTGAATGAAGCTTCAATTTAACTACAAATATTTTAAGTAAACGCAACTTATCAAAAAATCTAATTAAAATTACCTTTCCAATACATATAATTAAAGGTAGTAGCAGACTCAAGGGTCGTTTAACTCTAGGAAGGGTGAATCGGTCGCATTGACTGCAATGACTTTTAAGGAGGTAGCAAAACATCATTTTCATTTCCTATACGGAGAACGCAAACTTTTAGGCAAACTGCAATTTCTTGTGCTTATTTTGTGTACAATTTCTAATTATCTAATATCCTAATCTTGGTGCAATAAAGAATATTTCATTCATTTATTTTTTCATGCAGTTTATTTATTTTGAACTTTATTTACCAAATAAAATAGCATACCTACTCTACCTCCTGTTAACTTTTTTCTAATAATGAAAAGCATTAACTTTCAACTTATTTAAAAAATGAAGTAATAAATAAGAAGTAAGAAATTTTTTATAGTTAAACGTTTAAATTATGTTACCAGCAGTAAGGTATGTTATTTTTTTTAAATATAAACTTCCACAAGTGAAATAAAATATTAATTCGAAAATAATTATTTACTATTTAATATAGATACATACAAACGGTTTTATGCATGTAACTTTATAAATAGTATACATACATACATATTATTATGTCTTTATCCCTAGTGGGGTAGACAGAGCCGAAGGACATACAACTCAGCCACATTTAACATTATAGTGGCCGTAAAGATAGAAAGCCGGATCAATATAGTAATGGGTTGCTAGCCGCGTCGCGTATTGATGTGATAGCTTAGATTTTTGCCCAATTCCTTGACCATACGGTCTACGTGGGTAAGCAGCTAGTTTAATTATTCTTTATTTTTTTCTTCCTTCCAAACCAGCATAGAAGAGATATAAATAGTATATGTATAAGTAAAAATATATAACATTTTCTCTAATATAGAAAGAGATAGCTAACTATAGGGTCGTTTAACCCTCAAAGGGTGAATGGGCCGCGTCGACCCGCGTTGACATTTAGCGCGGCGCAAAAAAATCACGCAGCCACGTGCGCACGCGCAGGCCACCTGTTTTAGCGATACCTTGTGAATGGACTTTAGCGGTGTTTGGTAGAGTTCCTTACCCAATGGGAGGCAACAGGACACTGTTACTAAGCCTTTGCTGGCCTGTCAATCTGACTCAGGGTTTGTTTGTTTCGTGTGTGTAAGTGGCAACACTGCTGGCAGAATTTTCGAGCATCTGACATAGCTTCACGACTGCCATCAATGATGACAGCCGGAACCATTGCCTTTACGTGCCTTTCAAAGCACGGAGGAGCTCGAGGCATTTTTATGCCACTTGCAATCACCCATCCAATGGGGGACTTCGCCCAGGGTTGCTTAACATGCGTTAGCGCTTAAAATGCTCACACCCACTGGGCCATTGGGTTCTTTACACTGTTAAGCCTCTGCCAAACACTTGAAATTTTCAATATGTAGATCGATTGCTACTCCGAAGTTAGTGATAACTTTGTCGCTTGCATTCGACAATCATATCCCGCCCAGTTCCACTTCAGCGCCCGATACCTGTTTTAGCGATACCTGTTTTAGCGATACCTTCTGAATGAACTTTAGCGGTGTTTTGTGGGGTTCCTTACCAAATGAGAGGAAAAAAGACACTGATACTAAGCCTCTGCTGTGCGTGTCACCAGTCAATCTGAGTCAGTGCTGTATCTTTTGAACCATAATAGGTATATTATGGTTCAAATATGCTATACTATATGGTATAGGCTTCTATTTTTAAAATCGGTTGAAAATACCCTAATTAAAGTGCAAAGGGTATTAATTCACGAGAGTGAAATACGTTCAAAAATAAAAAAAGAGCAATCACCTGCTATAATTATGAATTTAGTTTCTTATAGCATTTAGACCAATAAATTAAAAGCTTACGACTTTCTCTGAACTTTAACAGACTGGACATTCAATTGCAATTTTTCCAAGTACAAATTATTACAAGTACTTGTACTAAAAACAAGTGAATTATTATAAAAAACGGACTTATTTTTTGTTCCACAATATTCATTTTTTAATGACGTTACATTTCCTATGACACTCCGGAAAAAATACGAATCTTATGACACATTTCACTTCATAATCGGTTGAACAGTTTAGGCTATAGGAAGCAACAATGGAACAGTCATAAATACATATATACATGGATATATTATTATGTATAAAAACAAACGTGCCATTTGCATTGCAAGTCTTCCCGTGGATATCGTAGAAGACGACTTATGGAAAATTAGCTAAACAAAGCTTTCTAACATCAAAGAAACCTCTCCAACCCGTCGGGCCAGCGTGGAGAGTATATGCCAAATCCCTGACTACTCTGGCTTATATACGGCTCTGTTAGTATACAGAGGGTCCTGCTCCTGCAAAGAGCCTCCGTGGTCCAGTGGTTAAGGCGTTTGCCTCGTTGACCCGGGGGTCAACGAGGCAACGGAGCTTTTTGTTTCCAGTTTGGTTAGAAAGGACATTGCAGGCATGAATCATCTGATTGTCTGAGAAGAAAGATGATTCCGTGCTTCGGAAGGCACGTTAAGCCGATGGTCTCGGCTGCCAGCTGGTAGTCGTTAAAGGAACCACGTCAGCGGCCGTGAGTATGTTCCGAACAACTCTGAGACCAGGGTGTGCTTGGTGGACTGACTGTGTCACCTACACGAAATGATGATGATGATGATGAGTGGAGACTAAATGATGACATGCGTGCGAAAAACATTAACCTCCTTTTAAATGGGTCAGTGGGGTAAAAGTCTGGTCTGGTACTGGTCAATAGATATTTAATAGAAAATAATAAAATAATAAATTTTCTCCATGGCACTAGTTGTAAGGCTGGCATGGCTGCAGCTACCGCCAAGTCCTCCAAACGGCGCAATTATATATGCCTTGGTGACGCATATATTTTTGAGCCGTTTGGGGTAGAGACACTGTGTCCGTGGGGTACATCGGCTCATAAACTTTTCAAGCTCATAAGGAAAAGGCTGGGCGAGGTGTCCAATGACCAGAGGGCTGGTAGCTATTTCGCACAAAGAATAAGCATTGCTATTCAGCGTGGCAATGCTGCCAGTCTTCTGGGCACATTACCGCAGGGCAATGACCTGCGGGACATTTTTTATTTATAAGTAGGTTTTTGTTTTTATAGGTAAGTTTTGTTTTAGATAGGAATATTATTTTTAGGTTAATTTGGTTTTAATCAATTATTTTTAATTTTAATTTAAGTTCTAAACATATAAATTTAATAGAATGAAACCATTTTAACTCGATAAGAAGTAAAAAAAAATATCTTTGTATGGCATGAGTAGTCTGTACGTAAGTATTAAATTGTCTTTGCTATGGTCATTCAACTATAATTTGAAGTATAAACAGTTGTAGCACTTAGGTTAACAACAGGTCAAGTACCACCCCTCAGAGGGTAGTCACATTTACAATTTAAATAGTAACAGGTGGTAGATGTATGTGGGAATCGTTGGGGATTTGCATATCCTCCATCAGTGGAATTTTATTTCAAAAAGTGTGGGCGAACTGAAGATAATTTGATAGCTATAGGCAAACGTACTGCTTTTTTCATGTTGCCGTAGAAAGTCTTATTTTTGGAAGGTATTTCCATGGCAAGGTAAAAAAAAAAGAGTTGGCAAGAAACTCGTTATGATTTCTTATGTTTTCGCGATTATTACACATATAAATAAAATAAATTTTAACCGTTTCACCGCAATCGTCGGTTAAATCCGTCAAATATCGTCGTGAGTGTTTATGCTTGATAACAAATGTTGTATAGATAATGGTACGGAACCCCCTTGTGCGCGAGTCTTACTCCCACATGGCCAATTTTTTATTAATTAAATATCTACTTTCCTTTCATTCACTCTCTGTTTCTAGAGAGATGCAACCGAAAAAGTTCCGTTTAGCTGCTACGCTTCTAAGCTCGGAGTTTGATTTCTTTTGTAACTTTTTCAGTGACAGTCATTAAAAGAAATATGTTAAACAAAAAAAGATATATTGACAATCAATTAAACGATTAATTAATTAGAACTTAAAGCTTAACCTGAAAAAAACTTAACGGCCCTTCACCCCAGCTTAGCTTTGGCGCGAAACGCCGGCACGTGCGGCGGTTACGTCAGGTGACTCCCCCCACCCCCTCCCTCGCCCTCGCAGCCCTCGCAGGTGGCAGTAATGACCCGGCGACAGGTTGCCAACGATCATAGATTTCAGTTTTTTGTCTAAGCTGACGGTTGTAGGTGATTTTATTGACACTGTCGTATGTCTACGTAATATAAACATAAAAAATACAAATTGTCTTAAAAAAACTAAAGCATAAATAAAAGCCTACCTATAAATAATTATAATCAATAAATGCCTATACACACATATTGAGCTAGCCCCAAAGTAAGTTCCAGACTTGTGTTATTCGATTTTAACTCAACGATAATATATTTTATAACAAATAAATATATACAGATGAACATCCAAGACCCTAGTCAATCTGAAAAAGATCATTTTTCATCTTGACCTGACCGGAAATTGAACCCGGGATCATAAATAATAGTATTATATTGCCTTTTCCATAACCTAATCTTTAAAAAAAGGTTTTACAAAGTTTTTTGATTATTCAACTCTAATATGGAAAACCTATACGAGTTCGTTTCCCCCAACATTTCCTAAAATCCCCATAAAACATTACAAATTAATTACCCTTTCTTGCAAATAATTGTTGAATAGACGTCTGCTTTTTGTCCTATTGTATGACAATCAGCAATTAACGGTGTCAATGAACTCTGGTGATAAGCGAAGAGGCGGTTTTGTCATAAATGACGGTTGTAGACTAAGAAATAGGCTTGGGTATTTTTTAATCCAATTTTGCAATCTTAAGACAGTTGTGTTAGAAATACATATGAGTTTAACTACGAGTACTTATAGGAAAGTTAATACTAGTTTTGTTGTAAGTAACTTCTAGGACTTTGTCCGTTGAAATAGTAATTTTTTTCATATAAATTGCCGAGCCAGGCCAAAAGTTTGTATTGAAATGTAAGTTTTATTTTCGAGTTGAGAACATTGGTTCCATATGAAAAGTTGTTCATTTTGACGGGCTTAGTTGCCCTTTACAATTACTATATACTTTTCTTAAGTAGTGTTAGGATATGATTGGTTGTTTCATTGATTGAATCGGCTCCAAACTTAGCCGTGTGGTTCCCGGCAGAGTAGAATAGGACCACTCCAAGTCTTTCCGTGGATGTCGTAGAAGGCGACTTAGGAAACACAAGCTATACAAAGCTCATAAACATCAAATAGACCTCTCCAACCCGTCTGGCCAGCGTGAGAGTGTAGGCCAAATCCTCTGACTGCTCTGGCTAATACCTATGGCTCTGGTAGTACAGAGAGGGTCGTGCTCCTGCAATGGAGACTATCAAAGACCTGATGATGATGATCCAAAACTAATGGATTGATTTTTAAAATTCTTTCACCTATAGAAAGCTAATTTATCTGTGGGTGACAGTAATAATAATTTACCTAGTCGAAGTCGCGGGAAATTTGCTAGTAGTGTATAAATATAAATATATACGGACAAATCACACAGATTGAGCTAGCCCCATAAAGTTCTTAAGTAATACTTGTGTTATGGGATACTAACTCAACGATACTATATTTTATAACCCAAGACCCAAGTCAATCTGAAAAAGATCATTGTTCATCTTGACCTGACCGGGGATCGAACCCGGGACCATCCGTGCCACAGACCGGCGTGTTAACCGCTGCGCCACGGAGCATGTTACTTGTTCACACATGTTCAGTGAAATGTCATTGCCTCAACGTAGGACTTTCCTTAAGAGTCCCACGTAAAGCCGCAATCCCATACAAACGTAGTTTCGTTTTAGTTTTACAACAGTTTAGCCAATCTCAACCAAATTTCGTACATACGACCGGATAAAGCATATTGATGTTTATAATCAGATTTCATTTTTAAAAACAATACCTATATAAAATTACAGCGAGTTGAAGTTTCGTATTGAAAACTTGTATGACTCTTAAGGGATGCACGAGGAAGAAGTTACGAACTAAAACTTGAAGAACACATGTTTATTTGTATGACAATTTATTCTAATTGCCCCTAAGGAGACCCTAACGCGTAAGGAAGCCGGTAAAAACGGAACAGATAACACAGGAAATGTTACGGGGCCTGTTGCCGGGTGGACTTAACCGTTTTTACATTTTTGCTCGTTATTCCTTATTAGAGGAAAAATGAACTAAGAAACTTCTTCAACTCTAGTGAATATTACAAACAGCAATTTATTTTGAGAATTTTTTATTGAATTTATTACAAACAATAAAATCTCATAACATAAATAATATGTTACCAACACTCTGTCCTATCCCTTAAGGGGTGACTCAGTCCACCAATATGAACAACTTATCCCTATGGGAATGCTAGTAATCGGAAAAAATCATGTAATTTAACCGGCCGATTTAGTACTTTTTTTTCCATAGTACGATAGGAAAAGCCGTTCATATTGGTGGGATGAGTCGCCCCTTTAAGGATAAGATAGTGTTTTATTAACGTCATTATCACTACATATACAACTAAGTACTCCGGCGCGTCTGTTCGCGATGAACTCAACAAGTAGGTAATGCATGGATTTTCATGCGGTTTTTACCAATAGATAGAGTGATTCATGAGGAAGGTTTATAACATAATAAATGCCTAGGCACAGCCGGGAGGGCTGCAATATTGTATATAATATTAAGGGTTGATTGTTTGGATGAATAGACACCGAAACTGCAGGACCGAGTTTCAACATTCTTTCTATAGACAGCTTATTTATTTGTGGATGATATACATGGCGAAATTTTGATCGTTCCGGACCATTAAAGGGGTGATTCAGCCTGTCAATATAAACAACTTTTCCTATGGAACAAATGCTGTAAACTCGAAAAAACTTCGACATTCCTATACAAATTGCCCGGGCGGCTGAACACTTTTGTATGAAAAAGTCGAAATAAAATTTGAGTTTCCAGTATTGGACCCATAGGAAAAATGGTTCATATCGACGGGCTGAATCACCCCTTTACGGGTCCAGAACGATCAAAATTTCGCCATGTATTAAAGCTTTTAGCCGTGTGGTTCCCAGCACAGGAGAAAAGGATCACTCCACATCTTCCCGTGGCTGTCGTAGAAGGCAACTTAGGAAACACGAACTAAACATAGCTTATGAACAAAAAAGAGACCAAACCGTCTGGCCTGCGTGGAGAGTGTAGGCCAAATCCTATGACAGCTCTGGCTATTGGCTCTGGTAGTACAGAGAGGGTCGTGCGCCTGCTGTGGAGACTAAAAAAAGACCTCATTGATGATATAGGCTATAATTTACGCGGGGAAAGTCGCGGAAAAATTGCTAGTCCTAACTTCCTAACTAATATTCTTTCCAAATAAACGTAATTCTATTCTATTCTTTCTATTCTATTATAAATGCGAAAGTGAGTTAGAAATAGAGTGTTTGTTTGTTTGTTAGCTTCCACGCCCAACCTACTGAACCGATCATCATGAAATTTTGCGTACACATAGGTTAGGGTACTGAGGAGGACATAGGCTATAGATCACGCGGGCGAAGCTGCGGGTAACAGCTAGTCTTGTATAAACTATAAGAGAGGCGCGATAATCTTCCGAATACTCCGGAAGACCAAACCCAGAAGTGATTACCTCCTGGAATAAAAACTCTTCAAGTTGGATTCGTCACCGCTAACTATTGCCAATTTCCGTCTGTCTGTCTAGTTATTAGGAAAGGTGCGCCGCTGCAAGGTCACGCTGAACCTCGTAATCAATAGTAGTTATATGTTATTTGTATGAGTACAATTATATATCTTATTTTTGTTTGCTATCGGCGTGTTTGAGTTCGAAAGTACTATACATGGCGAAATTTTGATCGTTCCAGACCATTAAAGGAGTGATTCAGCCTGTCAATATAAACAACTTTTCCTACGGGACAAATGCTGTAAACTCAAAAAAAATTTCGACATTCCTATACAAATTGCCCGGGCGGCTGAACACTTTTGTATGAAAATGTCGAAATAAAATTTGAGTTTCCAGCATTGGTCCCATAGGAAAAATGGTTCATATCGACGGGCTGAATCACCCCTTTAAGGGTCCAGAACGATCAAAATTTCGCCATGTATAATATAATAATTTATATCTCCATTCAAACATTTACTCACGTTTTATTTCGTCAGATTTGCCGACTAGTTTCGGTCTGTATGAAGTGAATCATCGGGAATTTAGGGCATTTTAAAAAATCATTTTTATATTAAAAATTTGAATTTACAGTCACTCATCATCATCATCATCAGGTCTTTGTTAGGCTCCTCTGCAAGAGCACGACCCTCTCTGTACTTCCAGAGTCAGATATTAGCTAGAGCAGTCAGAGGATGTGGCCTACACTCTCTACGCTGGCCAGACGGATTGGAGAGGTATCTTTGATGTTTATAAGCTTTGTTTAGCTTGTGTTTCCTAAGTCGCCTTCTATGATATCCATGGGAAGACTTGGAGTGGTCCTATTCTACTCTGCCGGGAACCACCTGGCTTACATGTAATTACTCGTTTTGATGCTACCCATTTTAAAATATCTCAGAAACCTTTAAAAGTCTTAGGTTAAAAGTTTTTGTCAACAACATGGCAGTCACTTTTGTGTAATTGTACAATTTTCCTTTTAAAAACGTAAATGCCGGAGCATTGACCCGTAAAAGCCAAGTAAGAGCATTTTTCCTTTCGCGCCTACATGACATAACTTCCATAATAAGCATTGTAAGAGCGGTTCACACGAGTGGCCTAGACATTGGCGCGTGGGAGACCCCGTGTGAACTGGCACTTATTGTTAGATTTTAGATTTGTAGGTTACATTATGTAAGTTATGTTGTGCTTGAACTTTTAAGTCTTAGCCGCGTCTGTTGTCAAGGAGTTTTAACTTTATTAAAATACGTAACAACGGGTTACTCACGTAGGTAACTTGAGGAGCCCGATGGTCCAGTGGGTGTGAGCTCTATGAGCGCTTACGTATGTTAAGCAACCCCTGGTGCAGTCCCTACTTGGATGGGTGACCGCAAGTGGCATAAAAATATCTCGAGCTCCTCCGTGCTTCTGAAGGCACGTTAAGCCGTTGGTCCCGGCTGTCATCGTTGATGGCAGTCGTTAAGCTATGTCAGATGCCTTAAGGCAGCTTGAAAAATCTGACACCAGTGTTGGCCACTTACACATGAGTAACCCGTTGTTACGTATTTTAATAAAGATAAAAAGCCTTGTAATTTTAATAATGACTCACGTTAGTTTTTATCAAAAAATAAAGTTTTTTATCCGTTTCCCTCTTAATGTTGATTGTGTTTCCCCAAAGATTTCCATCACTGGAGGGGTTTTACCATACTCACCACGCTTGGCAAACGGGTTGGTGAGCGTGTGTTTGTTTGGCTTACATGCATCGATTCCGATGCCTCTGCCCAACGACGCAACACATAATATAACACTTGATCATGGGCTGTTTAAACTGTAAAGTGCTTGCCAAGACATATCAAATAAGGACCTTCACGGTATAAAAAATTATACTTTCACCGTAGTTGTCAAAATGGTAATCGAACAAGATGCTGAGTCTGACGTGTAAACCACTGCACCATAAAGACCATAATTGGTCGAGAAATTTAATGTGTGATTGATTTCCCATTTCAAATTACCCCGCTAAATAAAATTACATGCCTCAAAATAAAAGGTCCTATAAATTCAAGTTCAAACAAAACATTAGCAATAAATTACCCAATGACACGCAATGGGTGTGCGTGTCTGTCTGTCTGTCGGTATGTGACGCCGTAACTGTTAATATTTGGAGGGTGGTACCGAATTAACATATTGACTGTGTGAATGTTCACTATGGCTTGTTTTAATAGTGAGGGAATTTCCGATTTACTATATTAACTAACTGTTGCCCGCGGCTTCGATCGCATTAATGTCCATTCCTTTGGAAACGGTACTTTTACCCAGGTCATTAGATAAGGTACCTTGTGTCCTCCTTCGTGTCTTAGAGAATGTGTAAAATTAAAAAATTTTATAATGATTGGTCCAGAAGTTAGGGAGCCCGGTGGCCAAGCGTGAGCATTATTAGCGCTTATGTATGTTAAACAACCCCAGGCGTAGTCCCCACTTGGATAGGAAACCGCAATAGGCATAAAAATATTTCGAGCTTTTCCATGTTAAGGAAGTCACAAATGCTGTCCTCATTGATGGTAGTCGTAACATTTGTCAGATGCCTTTAGGCAGCTAGAAAAAAAAATACAATAAGTGTGTTGCCACAAACCACGAAAAACAAACAAACAGCAGTTAAGTTGTGAAAGCCAATCTCATTACGTGTATAGAAGTAAAATTTAAAAAAAAATGTATCTATACATCATCAAATAAATAAATATATACGGACAAATCACACAGATTGAGCTAGCCCCAAAGTAAGTTCTTATGAAAGACTTGTGTTATGGGATACTAACTCAACGATACTATATTTTATAACAAATACATATATAGATAAACATCTAAGATCCAGGTCAATCTGAAAAAGATCGTTTTCCATCTTGACCTGACCGGGGATCGAACCCGGGACCATCCGTGTCGCAGTCAGGCGTGATGACCGCTGCGCCACGGAGCTCGTCAACTCAATGACGTTATTAAACGATTAATCAAATTGTTTTTAATTGATACAAAATATAAAAGCTGCGTTTACGCAGGGCGCCACAGGGGTCGCAAATCTACCGGAAAATTACCATTGTTTATAAATAAAATCGTTAGGGTTCCGTGTCCAAATGGGTAGTGAAAATAAAACCAATTTGGCAAATATAAGTGATGTAGCTGGAAGGTTTGTGTAGGATATTTAGAACGCATCAAAAGCATTTTAAATATTCTAGACACAAAATATTTAAAATGCTTTTATGCGTTCCAAATATCCTACACAAACCTATCTAGTACATGACACTAGGCGACTTAGGAAACACAAGCTAAACAAAGCTTTTATAAACATCTTGGAGTCTCTTAAAAAATACTGTGTTTCATTGTTAGCCTCTGGCTTTAAAAATGGTAAAGTGAAGTATTGATTCATCCCAACTAATATTATAAATGCAAAAGTGAGTTTGTTTGTTTGTTTGTTTATTTGTTTGTTTGTTACGCTTTCACGCCGTATCTACTAAACCGATCATCATAAAACTTTGTATACACATAGGTTAGGGTACCGAGAAGGACATGGACTATGAATTACGCGGGCAAAGCCGCGGGTAACAGCTAGTTTTCATATAAAACTAAGAAAAAAATCTTTACAGAACACTTTAGAAAATTTGTAATTGGCTGGCGAAAACAATTACATCATAATTTTAAATTTTAGTTTTTATTTTGTGAAAAGAATTATGGCACAACGATATATTTATTTACAAATGTAATGTTTAGTTTTGTAGAGTGAAGCTCTATTATTATGCACGTATTTTAACTTATAACATTTACCTGCATTTACACGGAACCTTGCATTTTTTAGGGTCAACTCTAGCCCGACATTTTTTTACCATTATGTTGTTAACAAAATAAGTCATTTTTAGAGTTTCGCCGCTACGCTTCGCTTGTAATTGACCGTTGAGAAATTGTAAAGTGCAGCAGATTATAAAATATTTATATATTGGCTTTTTCAAGCTAAGATCGAATGTGTGCTAGGAGGTGGTTACACGGTGAAGTATTGATCGTTTTGGACTGAACTTTGGTATGAAAGCCGGGAACTAAACAAAAATCGACATTTCATTTAAAAGTGTGCAATTATTATGAGAAATTAAAAAAAATATTTTTTTCGTCTTTTTGGCCTTGTTTCCATAGGAAAAGTTATTTATTATATTGATGGGCTGAGTCACCCCTTTAATGGAATGTCGAGGATCAAGTTACACGCTGAATACAAGGTTATTTGCAAAACATCAATAACCTCAATCAGAAGGTAACATAATATAGACCCGAAAGTTTTTCTTTCGGGTCTATATTATGTTAGGGATTCTCAGGCGATTATCAGAGAAAAAATACTGGACCACTCATACAAATTCACCAATCGAGCTGGTCGATTTTCTTTGGATAGTCTTAATATGTTTTCCGATATTTACCTTTTTCTTGTGGGTCAATATTATGTTAGGTATTCTGATTATATTAAGACGTTATTGATGTTATTTCAAATAACCCTGTATATAGTCCCAACATTTTTCTTCACTTCATTCTTTTTCCATTTAACAACAACATTTAGATTTCCAAACCGTCTTATCCTTGTTATATGAACGAAACTCGTTGTAGTTCCATTGTGTAGTGGAGGCTCGTTAGATACATAAAATTCGGTTGACCTTGTTTGCGTGACGTCACCGACGATACCACGGCGATACCGATGACTGTAGACTAGATAAAGCGTAATGTGACCATATATTTTGATTTTCACGGTCCATGAGACAAATAAATGCATTTGTATACTATGTGAGGCCACGAACTTTTGGATCCACCTAGGTAGTGACAATAAAACATACATACACGTCTTTCTCCCTTGCGGGGTAGACAGAACCCAGGTATAAATGACCTAAAGCAACGTATAGGATGATGATGGGCGTGTAGATGTAAAACGGAATCAAAATAGTGATGGGTTGCTCGTTGTTTCAGTGTCTGTAGTGGAGGCTCGTTAGCTACATAAAATTCGTTTGACCTTGTTTGCGTGACGTCACCGACGATACCACGGCAATACCGATGACTGTAGACTAGATAAAGCGTGATGTGACCATATATTTTGATTTCCACGGTCTAAGACAAATGACAGCTGCTCTAAAGGCTTTTGCTAAAGTTTCTCAGAATAGCCTCCAGGCTTTACTTGCAATAGTGGCTCGTCAAGCATATGAGAGTTTGCTGCCTCTCCAAGCCTTGCGCACACAGGCAACGCTTAAAGCCGATGTCCGTCGTAAAATGACAGATCGCGTCGTGATCGGTATTACTGTCATTTTATAAAAAATACACTTGCCGGTATCACGCAAATCAAAGCTTCCTAATATCCTAATTATATCCTAAACTATTTTCTGACAAGCTCCGTGGCGCAGCGGTCAACACGCTAGCCTGCGACACGAATGGTCCCGGGTTCGATCCCCGGTCAGGTCAATATGGAAAATGATCTTTTTCAGATTGACCTGGGTCTTGGATGTTTATCTATATAAGTATCTACCTATTATAAAATATAGTATCGTTGAGTTAGTATCCCATAACACAAGTCTCGAACTTACTTTGGGGCTGACTCAATCTGTGTGATTTGTCCGTATATATTTATAAAGTATGGACACCCTAGCTATAATTAATACCTTTGTCTACAGTTTGTCGAAACATTAGGTTCAATGGCTGTTTTTTGTTGAAGCAGCTATATATTTTGAGCCATCGCGCATCGGCCATCTTGAAAACGATAAGGAGTAGATTTTTATGGTTTAATTGTTTCCTATTACGGGTTTATTACAAGTTTAAACACGAGATTTAAGTGAGATATCAAATTCTTATGAAAATACTTAATTGAAATAAATCAATTACTTCTTCAGACAATATTAATAATATGTAAAATACGGTTAGTCAGGTATGAAGTCAGGTACATTCGCCCATAGGAAGACATCCGGATGAGGTTTGAATACAAACTTTAATACAGATCTGTGGGTCGAAACATGTTGGCCTGTAGCTGACTTCAAGCGTGAGTGACTCGTATTTTACATATTAATAACGTTAGTATCTTACGTTAGTTAAAAAAAATCTAAAGTCATCTTCATACATACCTCTGTCATCTTCATTGCATTTAAAACAAGGATGTTTTTTTTATAATAAATAAATATTTACACGGACAAATCACACAGATTGAGCTAGCCCCAAAGTAAGTTCGAGACTTGTGTTATAGGATACTAACTCAACGATACTATATTTAATAATAGATACTTATATAGATAAACATCCAAGACCCAGGTCAATCTGAAAAAGATCATTTTCCATCTTGACCTGACCGGGAATCGAACCCGGGACCATCCGTGTCGCAGGCAGGCGTGTTGACCGCTGCGCCATGGAGCTCGTCTATTTTCATATGCGTCTTTAAATAATACTAAGCCCATGTTACACATCTCTTCATAATACGGTCTTTGTTAGTCTTCACTGCGTTGTCGTTTCGAGAAGGTGACACGGTCGGTCAGCCGGCCATGCACACCCTGGTGTCAGAGTTCTTCGGAACCGCCTCTCGACCTCTGACGTGGTTCCTTTAACGACTACCAGATAGCAGCCGGGACCAACGGCTTAACGTGCCTTCCGAAGCACGGAATCATCTTTCTTACCAGACAATCAGGTGATTCATGCCTGCAATGTCCTAACCAAACTGGAAACAACTTAACATAGTATGCTTCCCGTGGGAATCGAACCCACGACCCCCAACAAAGCAAACGCCTTAACCACTAGACCACGGAGGCTTCACTGCACAGGAGCACGATCCCCTCTGTACTACCAGAGCCAGTACTACCTGAGCCATATATTAGCCAGAGCAGTCAGGTCTTTTAGATGTTTGTAAGCTTTGTCCTTGTGTTACCTAATTCACCTTCTACGACATCCACGGGAAGACTTGGAGTGGTCCTATTCTACTCTGCCGGCAACACACATCTGATTCTATATTTTATTTTTTATTGTCAAATGCAGTGGCTAATTATCTAAAAAAAGGTTTAAAATCAACAATTTGTCCTCAGACTCTGTCCTTTACTAGCCTTTTTGTGAACGTCGTATATTATTATATAATAGTTATGGGTGTGAACTTAGACTTTCTCACGGTAGCTCGTTAATTTTTTATGTCGCTTGTTATATTATTTTACATGTGATTAGATTCATTCGAGTATAGAGTATAGAATGCAAAAAAAAAATTGTATATGAATTTTCAGACAATATAAATATAAACAGTACGGATTGGGACAACATTATGTGCGCGACTCGATTCATATAGGCCCCTTAAGAAGACCTCCGAATGAGGTCGAAACATGTCGGCCAGTAGCTGACTATTTGCGTGAAAAGCCAGTAGGTATTTTAATTAATAAACGTATATTATTAAAATAAAGAAAAGAACATCGTTATGTCCAAGTAATATAATATACAATAAACACATAAATATAAAATTATATATCTGTTTCCGAGATACGAATCAACGGACGCGCTGTGGGAAAACGCAGAAGGTATCGCGATGGCGGACTGATCCCGAGATAAGGGAAGGTCAATGTCCATGGTGATACGATTGTTTGCGAATTGTACTTGTTTAATTTATGAGGTTTCGTAGTTGGAGTTGGCAATCTATCGGAGAGGGACAAATTGACTAAATTACATTAAAATATTTTTTTTTTGCGTTAACTTCTCAAACAAACCCAATCTTTTCAAAATCAAAATTCTATTTAATTACTATATGCTTTCTATTTTTTGCACATTTATGTACATAACTCTAGATAGATTTGTTCTTTCTATTTTATACGTCCTTTAAACAAAAAGTACGATATATTTTGTATGTATTTTTTATCCATTCACAATGCTATTGTAAAATTATTTAATGAATAAATAAGATATGGGATAAAAAATCCTATTAATTTAATAAGAGTAAAAAGTACACGTTTTGCTTAGATAACTAAACCTTCATAAATATTCCATTGTAAAAATTTTATCAAATTAAAAAAAATACAATAATTATTTATTCTTTATAAACTAAAGATATTCCACATGAAAAAAAATATATTTTCATTACCTGCTTTAGAAAAAAATCATATTGGTTCATGTGGCAGTTATTAATGAATTTGACAATCATTCATAATTGCTGACCAAAAACATGCATTTGCAGAATACAGTCAAACGAATCAGACAACGGTTTTGGTTTTGGATCTATTACTTAACGTGATCTTGGGGATGATTCTCCATCGAGCTTGCCAACCCCTCAAAATATGAAAATATTAACGGATCAAAACTACTTAAGAAAAAAAATATTCATTCGTCCACGAAATATCTCAAGAAATGTCCTCCAGTTTCTGCCTCAGTTACACCCGACACCCATTGTCCGTTGGTTCCCACAAGCATATCAGGGTAACCTCTCCACCGACGGTGATTCACAGCCTTTGTCCTTGAAAACTAAAATCAGGACTTGGGTGTACCTAAAACACAGGTTTAGAGGCAACCATGTGTAAACATGTTTTATTTAAAAATAATGTAGAGCGACAAAGAAGTTTAATTTAACTGGAACGAAAGCTCCACACTATCACTATATACTACAAAACAAGTTGCTTCCCGATGTTTCTCAGTCGATAAGTATGCTTAGATCTTTATAACTACGCAACCGATTTAAATTACGTTTTTTTTTTCAATAGACGGATTATCATCATTACAAGTTTCTGAAGAATACATAGGTATATTTCAAATTTAAAAAAAAAATAGGAATGAGGAAGTCTAAATAAAAGTAGTAACTAGTTTTGATTGTGAGTTAAAACTAATAGTAGTAGTAGCTAGTTTTGGTTCTGAATTTTACTTTGCCTAAAATGTGGGTATGGTAAGAAATCTCGAATGTTGAATACTAAATTTTTTCCGTTTAAATCCAAAAAAAAAATACACAAAGTAGGGTAACTGACCCCGTAGCTGACCACAGTCCAGTTACCGTATATCTAAACAAAAATTTCCGCGATTTATATCATTCACCTTCATATTTAAATAATTCACCTTTTGCGCCGAACACCCTTTTCTGTTTATCCGTACGGTTGACTGGGAGAGACTGCTACAGTTTTGGTTTGGTACAATAGAGTTCTAATAAATAATTAAAAATATAACTATTTGACCACAGTCCAGTTACAGCATAACTTAACAAAATGTCCACAAATTTGATGCATCCACGTCGTAAAACAACATCTCACATAGAAAAATAGACAAAATAGGATAGGGTAAGTGACCCCGTGGTTGACCACAGTCCAGTTACCGTATATCTTAACAAAAATGTCCGCGATTTAGATGCATTTTCATTTGAATGTAGACAAAAGCCTTCCTGTGGGAGCGGCTGCAGAAACGGGACGCGCTGTGGAGGTAGGAAGCGGGAGGTTTATCACGTATTTGGGAATGATATGAGAGGTAAAATTTTATATTTTACCCCTGCTTTTTTTCTATGATCACAGCTAAACGATGCTGTTCTTTATTTATTGCTTTTCACAGCTACACTCTATTATTAATCTAAATCTAACTAAAAATATCATCATTTCAGCCGCAGGAAGTCCACTGCTGGACATAGGCCTCTCCCAAGGATTTCCAAAATGACCGGTTGGAAGCGGCCTGCATCCAGCGCTTCCCTGCAACCTTGGTCAGGTCGTCCGACCACCTGGTCGGTGGGTGTCCGACGCTGCGCTTGCCGGTACGTGGTCGCCATTCGAGAACCTTTCTGCCCCATCGGCCATCGGCTCTTCGCGCTATGTGCCCCGCCCACTGCCACTTCAAAGAGCTAATCCGCTGGGCTATGTCGGTGACCTTTGTTCTTCTACGGATCTCCTCATTTCTGATTCGATCTCGCAGAGAAACACCTAGCATAGCCCTCTCCATAGCTCTTTGAGCGACCTTGAGCTTTCTTATGAGGCCCATAGTAAGGGACCACGTTTCGGACCCGTAAGTCATCACTGGTAACACACACTGATTGTAGACTTTCGTCTTTAGGCACTGAGGTACTTCGGACGAGAAGACACTTCGGAGCTTCCCGAACGCTGCCCAGCCGAGTCGGATTCGTCGAAAGACCTCATCCTTGAAGCTGGAACTTCCAACCTGGATTAACTGACCCAGGTAGATATATTGGTCTACAGCTTCAAGGATATGGTTCCCAACATAAACCGGTGCTGGCGCAACATGGATATTTGACATGATCTTCGTCTTATCCATGTTCATTTTAAGGCCCACCTGTTGGGAAACCTCATTGAGGCCATCGAGCATGGTACTTAGGTCCTCCAGCGATTCCGCCATGACAACGATATCATCGGCAAATCGAAGGTGAGTGATATACTCGCCGTTGATGTTGATGCCAAGTCCTTTCCATTCCAGGAGCTTGAAAGCATCTTCCAAAGCAGCGGTAAACAGTTTCGGAGAAATTACATCTCCCTGTCTTACCCCTCTCTGCAGTGGAATAGCCTGTGTACACTGCTCTTGTACTCGGACTGACATGGTGGCGTTGCTGTATAAACACTTCAACACTTCGATATACCTATGGTCAATGCGACACCGCTGGAGAGACTGAAGCACGGCCCATGTTTCGATCGAATCAAAGGCTTTCTCATAGTCCACAAACGCTAAGCATAGTGGCCGGTTATACTCCTTGGTCTTCTGTATAACCTGCCGCAGCGTATGAATGTGGTCTATGGTACTGTAGCCTTTTCGGAAACCGGCTTGTTCGGGAGGCTGGAAGGCATCAAGCCTGTTCGCGAGACGATTCGTGATCACCCTCGAAAACAGCTTATAGATGTGGCTCAAGAGCGTGATGGGTCTATAATTCTTCAATAAGGTATTGTCGCCCTTTTTGAAAAACAAAACCACCACGCCCCTGTTCCACGCCTCTGGCGTCACGCCCTCGAGCAAGACGGAATTAAAGAGCTTCTGTAGGACTTTCAGTATCGGCGTTCCGCCCGCTTTCAGAAGCTCTGCTGTGATTCCGTCCTCGCCCGGCGCCTTGTTGTTTTTGAGCTGCTTGAGGGCAATCCTAATCTCGTACAGGCTGATGTCCGGAATGTCTTCGGTATGATGTCGAGTTAGCTTGGCTCTTGGATCTTTTGCCAAATTGACAGCGGGTTTGGCAACTGACGTATACAGCTGTCCGTAAAACCTCTCGATCTCCCTCAGTACCTCGGCCTTGGTCGACGCCACTTTGCCGTCCTCCATCTTCAGCTTAGCCAACCGGCTCTGCCCAATAGACTCCACTCTTGCAAACACTTTGGAGCCCTTATTCTGCTCTATCGTCTCCTTAATACATTCAGTATTATAGGAGCGAATATCGTGCCGCAGAGACTTTTGGATCTGTCTATTGAGCCGCCGATGGGCGTCAGCATCTTCGGAGGTCTGCAACGCCATGGATCGTCGCTCAGCCATTAAATCAAGGGTCTGAGGTGAGATTTTTTGGGGTTTCTTTTTGGGGCGGGACTTAAATATCTTGGATCCCACCGCTTGGACAGCTTCTATGAACCCGTTGTTTAACTCGTCCACAGAAACGCAGTCTTGAAGGCATTCGAAGCGATTTGAGAGTTCAAGTTGGAAGATTTCGTGGTTCTGGATATGGGAACAAGATGGTCGAAGCGTAGACTTCATCAAACAGGCCCGCTCACGCCTGAGATCGATATTCAAGATGCCTCTTACAAGTCGGTGATCGCTTCCGATTTTAATCTTACTGATCACGGAGACATCATTGAATATCTCTCTCCTTGTCGACATGATGAAGTCTATCTCCTGTTTTACTGGGGCCTGCCCCTTTCTTGAGGGACCTAGCCAGGTCCATTTTCTTTGAGGTGGCTTTTTGAAGAAAGAGTTCATCGCAAAGAGGCCCTCTTTCTCCAAAAAGTCAGCCAGCATATGGCCCCTTTCATTTCGCTCCCCATACCCGAACTGCCCCACCCTGAACTCCCCATCACTCCGTTTGCCAAGTCTTGCGTTAAAATCCCCCATAACCACCGTAAAGTAGGTTTCGGAAGCGTGTATGGCCCTACTTATGTCCTCATACACCACTTCAACCTCTTCATCAGAGTATTCCCCGGTTGGCATGTACACCTGTATGACCTTCAGCAAGTATCTTTTGGACACTCTGAGTATAAGGTATATCACCCTGCTGGAAACACTCTCGATGGTTACGACGTTCTTTACGAGGGATCTGTGGACGAGAAACCCGACACCATGCTGGGACTTTTTTAAGTCACCCTCCCGGTGATAGAGTAGGTTACCAGACTTCAGGGTTGTCGTGCCCTCTCCCTCTCTTCGGACTTCAGACAACCCCATTATGTCCCATCGTAACCTACTCATTTCCTCTTCCAATTCCTCGACCTTCTCGTCAAGCCTCATCGTGCGGATGTTGTGTGTTACCAGGGCCAGTCGTCGTTGGGGGTGGTAGCCGGGTTGAATCCGGGGATTCTTAGCTCCCCCTGCCCCGCCGTTACCATGACCGCTACCGGAGCCAGGAATAGCGGGGCTGCCGGAGACTGGGGGCCTGGTCTTTTTTGTGTAATTCATGGGAGGTTAATGCCATACTCGCCACGCTTGGCAGGCGGGTTGGCGAGCGCAGTTTGTTTGGCTTGTTGTACTTTCGGTGCTGCTGCCCACCGAAAGCATTTTAAGCTGGGGAAGGATAGGATTTTTTTGAATTTGGGTAAGGAATGAAGGTTGGGATACTACTCACTCGGATGAATGGGAGAGAGCAAGTAGCAGCTCGGGAGGCCGGGCGCGCGTACCCGATGCCATATCTGCAGCTACCGGACAGGCAGTTGAGAAAGGCACCCCTGACCGAGAAAGGCACCCCTGACCGAAGAAAGGCACCCCTGACCGAAGAAAGGCACCCCTGACCGACTAAAAATATATTAAAGTATTATTAACTCATCATTCAACTTCTTGCGGCTGAAATGATGATGATGATAATAAATAAACTTGAAATTGTAAGCTTAAAATTCAAACTTTAAAGCAATAAAAATGAAGAATACTATATGTATAACTTACTTAAATGGTTTTGAATGACACATTGACTTTATAAAATTTTAGATATAATTTTTATTTGTTTTATAAATAAGTTATATATTAAAATTGAAAATATGTGATGAAAAAGAATTTGCCACAGGTAGGATTCGAACCCACGAGTCTTAGGTCTGCGCCCTAAGTGTGTTACCAACTACAACACAACAACGCTACACACTTAGGGCGCAGACCTACTCGTAAGACTCGTGGGTTCGAATCCTACCTGTGGCGAATTCTTTTTCATCACATATTTTTAATTTTAATTATTAACCGAGCATTGTAATGCTATTTTGAAATAGCATTACAATGCTCGGTATATAATTACTTCGATTTTAATTATATACCGAGCATTGTAATGCTATTTTGAAATAGCATTACAATGCTCGGTATATAATTAAAATTAAAAATATGTGATGAAAAAGAATTCGCCACAGGTAGGATTCGAACCCACGAGTCTTACGAGTAGGTCTGCGCCCTAAGTGTGTAGCGTTGTTGTGTTGTAGTTGGTAACACACTTAGGGCGCAGACCTAAGACTCGTGGGTTCGAATCCTACCTGTGGCAAATTCTTTTTCATCACATATTTTCAATTTTAATATATAACTTATTTATAAAACAAATAAAAATTATATCTAAAATTTTATAATGTCAATGTGTCATGCATAATGCGTAGAATTCTGGCTGCGTTCTTGCGCTGAATGGCGATTGCTTATTCAATTGCCTATATTTATTTAAATTTTTATTTGAATATAAGATTTTCCATCCAGCTGCATATCATGGTGAGCCGACGACGATGATGATGAAGAACACTTACCTCTAACAAAAATTTGCAATTTAAAACCAAATATTTCGGAAACGGATCCCTAAATCGAAAAATGGTGTTCTCAACCTCACAATATTTTTTTAAGACCTATCTAACAATACCCAACACGATGGGTTTGTATAGAAAAAAAAATATTACTCCCTCTTTAATTGTATGGGAGCTACCCTAAAAAAATTTTTTTTCAAGATTTTCTTCTACCAATTTTTGACATGATTAATATACATACTCGTACCAAATTTCAGCTTTCTAGTACTTTAGAGTAAAACCGCGGACGGACAGACAGACAGACATGGCGAAACTATAAGGGTTCCTTGTTTACTACGGAACCCTAAAAA
This sequence comes from Rhodophaea formosa, assembly GCA_963082605.1. Classification (NCBI taxonomy): domain Eukaryota; kingdom Metazoa; phylum Arthropoda; class Insecta; order Lepidoptera; family Pyralidae; genus Rhodophaea; species Rhodophaea formosa. Next base: position 11,973,966 of record OY720228.1, on the reverse strand, counting down.
GAAATGGGTAGAGTAAAACTCTAGAATGCTGTACCAATAAAACCCGTGCATATCCTCATTTTCGTACATCCCAGTATGTTACAGAAAACAATACTCGTAGCCGGTACGCGCGGACAGAAGATTTTGTTTAAATAATATATACACGTTTTATTTGCAAAACGGAAGCCCTTTTTGATTTATACTAGCGAGCATCGAGTGCTTGTGCGAAAATAGCATAATACTGTTTTATTTTGTTCAAAAGCGGGCTATTTCATGCTAACCTATGAGCAAACAAGTTATCACAAGTAACATTATTTCAAAAATTAAAAAACCTATCTTCTATTTTTGCCAGTTTACGTCCACCATATTGAGTTTTGCGGACGTTACGTAGCCTATGACACTTTGGAAAAAATACAAATCTTATGACACCTCACACATAGAAATCGGTCCAGCCGTTTCGGTTTCAGAAATCTACAATGGAACACACACACTAACATAAATATATACAATAATATACATACATATGTTCGCGCGAAAAACATTACCCTCCTTTTGAGCGGGCCAATCGAGTAAAAGTATACCTTTACTAGCTTTCATTTACGGCTTTACTCGCGTGAATCTCGAAAACAGTTTTTTTTTCAGGACGAAAAAAATTATTGCCGGCTTTCATATATAAAATATATCTTCATAACGGTCTAGAAAATTTGGTGAAGCATTACCTAAATTGACGTTGATGTTATACATAAAATATCTAATAATAAACTTCATTGTTTCAGGTACAAAAATGGTGGTTCTTCGTCAGAAAATCCGAAAGAGAGTGCGGTGACAATAACAGTGTCAACGTAACGATGTGACAGTAAAGTGTTAAAACAGACGAAACAACCAAAATACTCTTGAAATTCTCCTAAACCTAGCATTGTAAGCTGAAAACAATAAGTGCCAATAATTAGTGCAAATACAGATAACGAATACTGTCATTCAACGAACTGTCAAACGCAACGATAACAAAACCGAAACCAGCCAGTGCCACAATTAACTGCCAAAACGTGATCGAACAATAACATTCCCGTGTTAAATATAACTTTTATTACGGTGATCGAAAACAGTTTCGTGTTAAATTGACTTGTGTCAGTGATCGAATACTAACAGTCTCGTGTCAAAGCTATTTTAGTGACTGAAAAATTCCAAATTTAAAATAACTCGTTTTAAAAACGGTTATTTGTGTGATGTGCTAAAGACAATGGATCTGCACGCACCTTCTTTAGTCGTCCACGGATATGAACCTCACGCGCCGCTATTAGAAGTGGAAGGTCTGGATCCTCATAGCCCTCAGCAGAAAGTCCTTATTCACGCACCAACTTTGCAGGGCCAGGAGCTGATAAGTGATCATCGAAACGGAGGTGGGTTAATTTTTATATATTTTTTTACTTGTAAGAAATTGTAATATTATTTGAAAACTTTATTAAAACTTCCAAACTAAATAAAACATTTTTTTCTGTATCTAGAAGGTATAACAACCAACTTTACCAAAGTATATAAAAATTCTTACACTGCCAGTATTTGGGAGGGCCCTGAATAAGATGTTTTATAGGCTGCATGACAAAATGTCCATCATTTTTATTTTTCTAAATCATCAAGCTATTGGAAATAAGAGTATTTTTCGAATATATTCCTATAAGTATCTGTTTTTCTTAGTGTGTCTGTCAATAAACTATGATTAAACTAAATATTTGAAATTTGATATCCCACAACGAGGGTTTTCTGAAATGCTCACCAGGGCATTGCTGCACTGAAGCGTTGATCTCGAAAAGTCGCTGTCATTTAATAATATTTGCTAAGCAGTAACAAATCACGACTTACTGGATCTAACGTCTCAGAGCTGCTGATGCTTTTTCCAAGACATCCTCACTGTAGTACTGCTAAAAGTTTCAAACAACGTTTGGCAGGCAACCTTTTAACAAACCTAGATGTTGATCCATTTCTCGATCAAGCTTGATTGAAGCCTCTAAATATTTTTTTATTCCTTTTAAGTTCAAGTTTTTTTAGTATCTGATGTGCTATTTTGTAAGAATTTAAAACTCTTTCGAATACATTTCTAAAGAGTTTGCAATTTGAAAATAAACTCATGATGAGTCCGAAATAACGTGTAGTCCACAATTTCATCAAAATAGCGCGTGAGTCACGCGTTTAACATATTATAAAATGTTTGTTGTTTGTTTTTCGCGTTACAGCACAAATGTCAGATTTTTCAAGCTGCCTCAAGGCTTTTACATAGCTTAACGACTGCTATCGACGAAACGCTAGTAGTCTGTAGCTTTTGAACAATTAATAAATACATATTATCTAATAAGATAATTTTAAATATGATATGACGTGAAAAAGTGCCTGCAAAGGCCTATTTTCTGAATAAACGTTTTGATTTTTGATTTTGATTTTATCAATGATGACAGCCAGGGCCATCAGCTCAACGTGCCTTCCGAAGCACGAAGGAGCTCTAGATATTTTTATGCTACTTTCGATCACCCCTCCAAATGCGGTCAGGGTAGCTTTACATGCATAAGCACTAATAATGCTGACGTACACATCGGGATCCTCAAAATATAAAATGTATATTTTATTCATTAACTGTGATCATTGAAAATTGGTTTATTTGTATGTAGTCATGATGTCGAGAGCAGATGTGTCTTATCTGACGTAGAGTACGACTTTGCAGATGAGCAGTACCACGCGCACAGCAGCAACCAGAGCAGCGACGGTGAGTACAACAAAGTTTTTACTAGTTTTTAACCGACTTCATAGAAAAGATCAATTCAACCTATCTAAGTAATATTGACAGAATTGCATAGTTTTTGTTTAAGTACGTTATTAGCTCTTATACACATTAGCTCGTAAATATGTGTGCCTTATTCTACATTTAAAATATTTTATTATGAAGCTGAAGTGAAATATTTACTAGACCGATTTCAGTAATTCTTTATCCGTTGCTTAGGTACGTTATCCCTAAGTGACATAGGCTATGGATGTACCGCGGGCAAAGCCGGGCGGACTGCTAATGTATGATTGCAAGAAAAAATCTAGCTAAAGTAGGTATAGACCAACTTAGGCAATAGTGCAAGATTAATCAAAATTAGTTCTGTACTTTAGGGGGTAGTGGGTTCGATTCCCACGGGAAGCATACTTTGTTAAGTTGTTTCCAATTTGGTTAGAACATTGTAGGCATGAATCACCTGATTGTCTGATAAGAAAGATGATTCCGTTCTTCGGAAGGCACGTTAAGCCGTTGGTCCCGTTTGCTATCTGGTAGTCGTTAAAGGAACTACGTCAGAGGCCGAGAGGCGGTTGCGAAGAACTCTCACACCAAGGGTGTGATGATGGAGATACATCAATTTTAGGGGTTTCAATATTGCCCAAAACTGAGATATCCATAATATGAAAATGAATCGCTGAACGTGTTGCTAAGCGCAAATCTCGATAGCAGCACTGAACCGATTTCACTAATTCTTTTAGTACAATATTCCTTGAAGTACGAGGATGGTTCTTACGGAGAAAAAAAAATTATATGTACCAGGGGCGAACTGCTAGTCATTTATCAATTGGTTCTAAGAGTCTAAACTTAGCCATAAGTAATTATTGACGTCAACAAAAAATGTTTTGTTGTAAAACAAAAAACGGTTCAAAAATTTTGCCTAAGTCCTATTGAATTCAAACAAAAAAACAATCAAATTAAAAAAAAAAAAAAACAAATCTTTTAGTTATTAAAATATTCGTATAGATAATTCTTACACACAGTTTTTCACAAAATATTCTAAAATTGTATGTAAAGAGTTTGGACTGAGGTATTTTTGTTGAAACGGAATGTAGGTTCATCATAAATTAACCATGTAATACAACACGTCGAAATTAAATATATTTTTCGAAGCTGAAGCATGAAAGTGATTCATCGAATCGGACTCGCTTTTAGACCTGACTTTCTAGTCTAGACCGTAGCACAGTCTACAAAAAATATATATGCTTATTTACTGTGGTTACAGAGATTAGAATTCTTAGTGTTCCGAAAGATTCTAGTTTAAATTGCGTCTAGCTTGACCTAAATAATTTGTAATCTAACTTCATTCTTTATTTATATAGCTATTTTTGACGAGCTCCGTGGCGCAGCGGTCAACACGCCGGCCTCTGACACGGATGGTCCCGGGTTCGATCCCCGGTCAGGTCATGATGAAAAACGATCTTTTACAGATTGACCTGGGTCGTGGATGTTTTTCTATGTTATATATTATAAAATAAAGTATCGTTGAGTTAGTATCCCATACCACTAGTCTTACTTAAGAACTTACTTTGGGGCTAGTTCAATCTGTGTGATTTTCCGTATACAATATATTTATTGAAGTACATAATTTATAGATTATTTACACAAATATTATTATACAATACTAGCAGCCTTCCCCGGCTGTAGCCGGCATGAATTATGCTTATAAACTTTCCTCATGAATCAATCTATCTATTGGTGAAAACCACATGAAAACCCGTGCGGTAGTTTATGAGTTCGTCACGAACAGGCAGACAGATTCGGCAGAGGACTTTGTTTTTATAATATGTAGTGATAATAAGGAGATATATGAATTTTTCGAAGTCCAGTTCTTCTCCCATTTTTGATAAATCATTTTTGAGAATAAGGAAACCTATTTTTTTTCTCAAGATTCTAGGCAACCCTTCAAACTATTTTATGAATTACTATTTAGAGTTTAAAGTAAGGAATTGAAGCTTTACTAAGCGCTTGCGCCGAAATGGGTTTTGACAAAAACTCTACGTTCTCACTTTAAATTGTATTCAAATGTTCATAAATTAAGCCGTGTGGTTCCCGGCAGAGTAGAATAAGACCACTCCAAGTCATCCCGTGGATGTCGTAGAAGGCGACTTAGGAAACACAAGCTAACAAAGCTTATAAACATCAAAGAGACCTCTCCAAAGCGTGGTCAGCGTGGAGAGTGTAGGCCAAATCTTCTGTCTGCTCTGGCTAATATACGGCTCTGGTAGTACAGAGAGGGTCGTGCTCCTGCAGTGAAGACTAAACAAGATCTGATGACGTTCATAAATTAGTTAGAAGGTTAACTAGGGCCTCGTAGAAGAAAATTTTAAATGATTTTTCCGTTCTTTTAAATGATTTATTATACCCCTAAAAAATCATACTTTTTCTCAACAAAACCCTGTTAGATTTTTTTTCCTGGAATCATACTTAGTGCTGGGAATATTGCTGAGAATTCGATATCTGTCTATTTGTCCGACTATCGCCAGGCTTTATCTCATAAACCGTAATAGCAAGACAGTTGACATTTTCACTGGTGATGTATTTCTGTTGCCACTATAACAATAAATACAAACCGAATTAAATAAATATTTCAGGCCTGTAAAATATTCACATACAACGAATTGTAATTGATTCTTGTAGTTTTTGCTCGTTGGTCTAATATTGCATAAATAATGGTACGGAACTCTTTTTGCGCGATTCCCACTAGCTATTGATAAATTTTTTTGGTAACGGTGTCGCGATGTCAATGGTTTTCCCATTTCAAAATTGACCAACGCGCCCTAGAAGTTTTTACTTCCAAATATAAACTTACTTTAGATTTCCTTATTGTATTGGTGTATTGCGCATCATAAAAAATAAAACAAAAACTTAAATGTGCCGCGTGGTTCCCAGCAGGGTAGAAGAGGACCACTACAAGTCTTCCCGTGGATGTCGTAGAAGGCGACTTAGGAAACACAAGCTTAACATCAAAGAGACCAACCCGTCTGGCTAGCGTGGAAAAAGACTTGATGATGATGATGATTGTGCATCATAAAACAAAAAAAAAGCCCTTTAAATCTTCTATTTTCCAAGCCTTCCATTACTACACGACAGTTCAGAAGCTAAACATTGTTATAAAACCCAAAACACGTGATGTCAACTCTAAACTCGACAATGAATCATCATTTTGTCGAAGCCTACACCGCTTATGTGAAAGCGATACTTGTAATTATTTATACGGGTGTGGTCTTATTGATAGCAGTTAGCGGAGCTTTCTGAGTTATAAAGGTGGGGTATTCCTACAAGCGAGTTACGATAACGTTTCGTAAACCTACACCACTTGAGCAATAGCGATACTTGTTATTATTTATACGGGTGGGGTCACTTTGATAGCAATTAGCAGAGTGCTTTGAGTTAAAAAGGTGGGGTTTTACTACTACTACTTTACTACAGCGAGCCACGATTATTTTTCATGAGCCTACACCACTTGTGTGATAGCAATACTTGTAATTATTTAAACGGATCGGGTCTTATTGATAGCAGTTAGCGGAGCTTTTTGAGTTATTAAGGTGGAGTTTTACTGCAAGCTAGCCATGATAATTTTTGATGAGTCTACTTGTAATTATTTATACGGGTCGAGTCTTATTGATAGCAGTTAGCGGAGCTTTATTGAGTTATAAAGGTGGGGTTTTACTACTAGCGAGCCACAATAATTTGTGATGAGCTCACAGTGAATTTATACGAATTGGAGTCTTATTGATAGCAGTCAGGTGGGGTTTTAATACAAGCAAGCCACGATTTGCACCTTTTTATCTTCACGGCTCTTTGAAAACATTATATTTGTATAGCTATAAGTGAGACCACATGTCGACGAGAAACTTTGGCTGTATCTGTCGGCAAGTAATTTTAGAAAAATTTACATAGTAAAATTTCCTGGAAATCAGTAATATTTTTTTGCATAAGACGGAGTAAAAGTTATTACAAATTATAAGTACCATGTATCCGCCATAATAGTACGGCATGCAAACCTACCATTTTTTCTTTACATCTAATATTTTTATAAAGTTTTTATTTAAATCGCTGTAAGCGGGACCACGCGTCGACAAGAATCCTCGAATATGTCCGGTGGCAAGTAATTTCAGAGCGTTTGACAAAGTCGACTATTGCACCTTTTTATCCTTACAATTCTGTTTGTCTGTCCGTCCGTGGTTTTACTCAGAGACTATAAGTACTAGAAAGCTGTAATTTGGTATGGGTATGTATATTAATCATGCCAAAAAAGTGGTAGAAGAGGTGAGATCGCCGTTTTTCATTTTAGGGATCCGTTTCCGAAATATTTGATTTTAAAGTGTAAATTTTTGATAGAGGTAAGTCCCCCCCCTCTCTATCTGGTAAACGGTTATATATGAATACGTGAAAAAAAATTACAGCAGTAGTATATAGTATACTGAAGATATACTTGATGTTTTTGGTCGGTAAAATGTGAGGTGCGAGTGTGAACAGTGTGAACTCAAAGTTGTCATTCGCAACTACGGAACCCTACACTGCGCGTGGCCCGACACGCACTTGGCCGGTTTTTTCTTCACAAATCTAATATTTTTATAAAATTATCATTGAAATCGCTGTAAGTGAGACTACGCGTCGACAAGAAATCTCGGCTGTGTCCGGCGGCAAGTAATTTCACAGCGATTTAGTCAAGTGTTGTGGACAAAAAGCGTTCATTCACCGCGCGAGACGTGTCGGTGAAATTTTATGAATCAGTCGTAAGGTTGGGACGGGTTTAGTAGTAATTAAAAGCCTTATTATGATATACAAATTATTCTTTAACCTATTTACAGTAAAATATAATTTGTGGCTATGACTTTTATCATTTGATTACGAAAATATAGTATACTGAAAAATATTTATAACACTAAACAAGCATATCAAAAAGTATCAAAATATTTATCTTACATGTGTATTGAGTGCATGTGTGTACAGAAGGCGACTGCTTCGCCTTGCGCTGGAAACGTAGTGGCCAGTAGCTTTGTAATTTTTTAATTTTTTGAACAAGCCTGTCATTTTAAGCGTCTACGGCAAAAAATATCACGACGATAAACCAACAAGAAATAATTAGGTAAATACAAAACCTGACTAGTTTTCCTTTACCAAATTGGAATGTGTCATTATAACGATGTAGAGATTTTTTTTCTCGTGTAGTGTGCTGAATTTCCCGCCAAGGAGTAATGTCGAGTTGCTAAGGTGGCCATGACAGCCTCCATGGCGCAGCAGTAAACACGCCAGCCTGTGACACGGCGGTCTCGAGTTCGATCCCCGGACGGTTCGAGTTCCCAGCATTGGTCCTAAGTACAAGTTGTTCATATTGACGGGCTGATTAACCTTTTTAAGGGTATGTCGAGGCTCAATATACAAGCTGTATAAGTATCTAAAAATATACCTAGTAGTATCGTTGCATCAGTATCCTACGATACAAGTACACAGCTGACTGTGGGGTAGCTTAAGCTGCGTGATTTTTCTCTATATATTAAACAATGTGTTGGTATTGAATGGTGAACACGTACCGGCAAGGGCAGCGTAGGACACCCATCGGCCAGGTGATCAGACGACCTGATAAAGGTCACAGAAAGGCGCTGGATGCAGACCGCTTCCAACCGGTCATATTGGAAATCCTTGTCCAGCAGTAGACTTCTTGTGGCTGAGATGATGGTATTGAACTAGCGATAATTTGATTTCACGTTCTCAACATGAAAACGGACACTTTTTCATCTGAGAATAAGTATGAATAACTGATATTTTTTATCGATTTTATTTTGAGAACGTTAATTTGTATCACCAACCCACATTGAGGTTTAAGCCAAGTATTAATTTTCGTCGTTTAATAATAAGACCTATCAGTTCCAAACTAAATGCGTCTGACATGATATCCAACAATAGCTCGACATCGGCACGTCGCTCTTTTTCAACCGATTTCCCTTTCGACCGCGTGACGCCCGTGCCCTCCTCCGCAACACCATTCAACTAGCTTGATTGAAAAAATTGTAGCTCGGAGCAGGATTTAATCGTAGATGTTTTGAAGCTAAAATTTTAATATTTTTTCAATGCAGATGTTTTGAAGCTATAATTTTATTATTATTTCGACGTTTTAGTGTGGTATGTTCTGGATAATCTTCTGTATAAGGCACGAGTTACTATGAGGGACGCCTTGTGATAAATAGATGGATATTAGTTCTATAAAAAGAGTCCTTTAAAGTATTTAATGAAGTACTGTTTACAGTGTACAGTGTAAACTTGAAAATTTAGTTAGCGTTTCTGTTTTGATCTACCATTTAACTCGTGTGATTGAAAAATGTGATTTAATCGTAAATGTTTTGAAGATAATTTTGATAGTTTTTTTGTGTGATTAATTAAATAGTCTTCAGTAGAAGGCAGTCGTTACTGACTGAGTGATTGATCTAACAACACACAGATTAAACCACTTCAGATTAAACCACTTAAGTTATCCATAAGTCCAGTGCTAGATATAATCATTTGAAAGGAAACTATGAGGTTGTCAAATTTTCGTTCCATTGAAGCTCTAAATAGTTGCATAAAAAGAACACTTCAAAGTATTATATGAAGTACGAGTACTGTTTGCAGTTTCTAAAGTGTGTGAAAAAAAAAATATAAAAATATTTATTTGATATTTCACAAACATGGTACTTACGTATATATACAGTGATAACAACTTGTGTGCAAATATCTGTGCATATACCAAAATGGCCTCCTCTCAGCATAAAATTGTGGCCTTCTGACCACAACGCTGGTCTTCCGAGGATACCAGTTAAGCAAAATTCTTTAAACGTCTTCCTCCGCGGCAACCATTCAACTGACGTGGTTTAAAAAATTGTAGTTCGGAGCAGGATTAATCGTAGACGTTTTGAAGCTATAATTTTGATTTTTTTTAACCTTTTATAGCGTTATTAAATAAATAATCTTAAAGGTATATAAAGGCAGCCATTATTGACTGATTAATCTAACAACACAGATCAAACCACTTAAACATCCATGAGTCCAGTGCTGACCCCATTTGAAATAAAATTGTAAAGAAGGCTTTTGGGGGCTCAAAGGGCCGTTGTTTTTTTTTTTTTTTTTTATCACACAAATTGAGCTAGCCCCACAGTAAGTTGTGAACTTGTGTCGCAGGATACTAACTCAACGATACTATATTTTATAATATATACTTATATAGATAAACATCCAAGACCCAGGTCAATCTGAAAAAGATCGTTTCCCATCATGACCTGACCGGGGATCGAACCCGGGACCCCCGTGTCGAAGGCTGGCGTGGTAACCACTGCGCCACGGGCTTGTTATTTATTGTGATGATTCCCATACATAAAGGGAACGTGCTTAGTTACGTATTCTCATCTTTTTATCTATTTACAAGTAATGGACACCAGCGTAAGGTCAACCACAGCCACTTGTTTTATTCTTCTTCTTCGTATCGTCGACTCGGGCAAATTATATTTGTGTTGACCAGAACTTTGCCACTTGTTTTTTTTTTTTTTTCGTGTTTGTAAGTGGCCAACTCTGGTGTCAGATTTTTCAAGCTGCCTTAAGGCATCTGACTTAGCTTAAAGACTGTCATCAATGATGATAGCCGGGACCAACGGCTTAACGTGCCTTCCGGAGCACGGAGGAGCTCGAGATATTTTTATGCCACTTGCGGTCACCCATCCAAGTGGGGACTGCGCCCAGGGTTGCTTAACATGCGAAAGCGCTAATAATGCTCACGCCCACTAGGCCATCGGGCTCCTCACTTTGCCACTGACACAGCGTTATCAATCACATTGTTTTAGCTTTGATGGAGGCTTTTGAGGTGGCCTTAAGAAGGGCCACACACTGATTGTTTGTTTGTGTGTATGTAAGTGGCCAACACTGGTGTCAGATTTTTCAAGCTGCCAAAGACATCTGACGCAGCTTAACGACTATTTTAATACTGTGAGAATTCCCACCCCAAAGGGAACGTGCCCAGATACGTATTCTTATCTTTTTTTACATTCACAAGTAATGGACAATATGGACATCGACGCATTCTTAGCCTGTCCAAACCAGAGCGTTTTCAGTTAGATTGTCTTAGCCTTAAAGACAGCTTTTGAGGCGACTTTTAGAAGAACCATTGTTTTATACTATGTAGCGATGATTCCCATCTCAAAAGGAACGTGCCCAGTTACGTATTCTCATCTTTTTCTCCATTCATAAGTAATAGACACCGGCGTAAGATCAACCGCAGCCACTTGTTTTGTTCACCAGAACTTTGCCTCTGACACAGCGTTATCAGTCACATTGTTTTAGACTTGAAGAAGGCTTTTGGGCCGTAGCTTTATACCGTTTGTTTTTTGTAAGTTACGTATTCTCATCTTTTCCTCCATTCACAAGTAATGGACACCGGCGTAAGATCAACCGCAGCCACTTCCTTGGGAACCTTTGTTCGGTGAGCCGTGGACGGGTTGTTACACACTTATTTAGGTTGATTTGTTTTCGGTACAAAAATATTCTTTTAAAGCTGTTTTTTTATGCATTAACAATGCAATTCGGATATAGTCTTATTGAATTAATTAATTGTGAATCCATTAAAAACACTTGAAATAGTTTATTATGATGCAAGTTAATAAAATTATTCGTACAAAATACACCGTGCCATTTTCTCCGACGTATGAATAACATTTTAACCGCTAAACATTATGAGAAATAAAGATTAAAATACTAAAATAACGACCCCTTTGGCTCAGTAATACCGCAAGTGCGGGTGCTCTGACTTACAGGGTCCAGGGTTCGATCTCTGGCTAGCTCATGTTGGAAAACAATCTTTTTCAGATTGGGCTGGGTCTTGTATGTTTATCTAATTTAGTTTAATTTTCTTTTTTTTTAAGACTGGTTATAGTTTATAATCTTAGTTTCGTTCTTTGTTTTTACCTCTATAAACTAAATGTTGGAAGTTCCAACAAAATTAAAAAAAAATAATTTAGTGTGTATTTTTATTCTCATCGAATCTGTTCTAAGAAATAGTATCGTTGATTACGTTAGTATCACACCACACAAGTTTACAACCTACTGTGGGTCAATTTGAGATATTGTGTCTCTATAAAGGTATTGATTATTTATTTATTTAACATATTACATCTACGATTATATGTCAAAAACTTAATGCGATTGTGAAAACCCTATTTATAATACAAAATATGCTACACTTTTGAAGTTGTTTATAGGACAACATCATATTTATTGTGTCATATGGACATATTATGATGTTGTTCTCGGATCCTTAGTAGTAAAATTAATAGTAAAGAATATTAAGTTTATGCATAACTTGTACAATTACGTGTTATTTGTACCTATTAATTTATTTAGTCATAAAAATAATCATAATCAGATCTCGTTTAATCTCCACTGCAGGAGCACGACCCTTCATGTACTACCAGAGCAGTCAGGAGATTCGGCCTACAATTTACACGCTGTCCAGACGGGTTGGAGAGGTCTCTTAGATGTTTATAAGCTTTGTTTAGCTTGTATTTCCTTAGTCGCCTTTTGCGACATCCACGGGAAGACCTGGAGTGGTCCTATTCTACTCTGCCGGAGACCACACGACAATTTATTTATTTCCTTACCATAAATCCTCTACAATCCAAAAATCTCATAAACCAAAATGCAGTAAAAAAAACAAGACGAAGTAAATGTAACTTCCGTAGAGCATTTGGTCCCGGGTTCGATTCCTGTCGTGTGACTAACACGATGACTGGCCGCGTGGACAGGTTTGTCGTCTAGTTTTTTTTTTTATTTTATTTTTTTTTTGTTTATTGTCACACGCGTCTTTTATTTTCGAACTATTTCAATACCAGCTGTTGCCCGCGGCTTCGACCACGTGATATATAGCTTATGTCCTTCTCCGTAGCATTACCAACGTGTACCTATGACAAATATAAAGCATAAAAGCGTGAAAGGTAACAAACTCACTCTCGCATTTATAATAGGGTATAATTTAAACGATCAGCAGAAATACTTTTTAGACCCTAATGATTTTAATATAACAACCCACGATTTTAACTTATTCCTTCGATAAGCTTTTACGATTTGCGCGAAATGTAATAGCTACGTTTCTTTTTTTTCTTAGACGAGCGTGGTTGAATTATTTTTCATAAGTAAAAGACTATTTATAACTTTTTCAAACAAATCAACAATTTCACATCTTATTAATTCAACATTTTGCTAATTCAAACTTTGAGGACCAGAAAGCTATAACGCTATAACTATTTGAAATAAAAAAACTTCACAAAGTAGCCTTAAAATAATATAGTTTTTATACATCCCAAAATCCAACATTCCATAATGTAAAAGACAATATAATACTAACGTAATAGACTAAACTAACGTAACTATTATTTGAACCGTTTGGGGTTGAAACTCTAGGGCCGTGGGGACCCTCGGCACATAAATTATTCAATGCCATCGCCAAAAAATTAATTAAAGATTAAAGCGTTGTGAGAATAAAATAAAAATAAGTTTAAAACGTAATAGACTGCCCACCTCATACAAAAACGTTGGACCAAATTAAGGTTGCGAAAAGCAGGCGAATGTATGGCGCAGGAGAGTTGCTTGCTACTCGATACTAGATGGCGGTAATCTGCGTTAGCTTTTAACTTACTAAATATACGGTGTCATTAAAAAAAAATAAAAATTAAAACATTACGCCTAAAATATTGTTTTGATTTTTAATAAGATGTATTTTTTGAATCATGTTTTTATATTCTCATAATACGGTAGATACAATGTTGTGTAGTTTCGAGTGGCGCCATCTATGCGAGTCTCTGAGAACAAATCGTACGATTAAGGCGTTGAGACCACATGATAATCCCAACTAATATCAGAAATGCGAAAGTGAGTTTGTTTGTTTATTTGTTTGTTTGTTACGCTTTCACGCCGTATCTACTGAACCGATCATCATGAAATTTTGCATATACATAGGTTAGGGTACCGAGAAGGACATAGGCTATATATTACGCGGGCGAAGCCGCGGGTAACAGGTAGTATTTAAATAAAATTAATTTTAATACTAATCGCATTTATTACTACGTGATTATACCGTATTCATTCAATCAAACGAAGCATTCATTTCAGGTAACAAGTAAAATATTGTACAATTAGTATTAAAAGTATTTTTTTAAATGTAGAACAATCCTGAAAACGTTATTCAACAATGTCCACGTACCAAGAAAATATATACACTAAAAATAAACACAAAAGCTTCGTTCACATTTAGTAAGCTAAAAAACTATTAAATGTTGAGGAGCTCTACACAAACAAACAATCAAAATGAGTGAAACAGAGCATTTTTCTCAACACCGCACTCAATGAAATGCGGGTCGCGAATGACCCCTACTATTGTCAAGTGGCTATAAAAAACGAGCCAAGAGAGAGTAGCACTGAACTGTTGGTTCCGTATGTTAAGAAAAAAGCAATGTTAAAGTAATTTGTTTTGACAATGAAACAATAAAATAAAAATACCTTGAATATTTTTTTTAATAAAAACTTTATTTCTAAATTAATTGTTCTAATAATTGTAATTTTATTTAGCTAACCTAGCTGTGTACATAGGTATCGATCAGTGTATGGATTTATGAGTCTTCTTACATATCAAGTATGCACGTTGACATATTATTTCAATGTTAATATGTCCTTTTATTTTCTATTGTGTAGAAAACAGGTATTCATAAATTAATTATAATCTGTAGTGAGAGTTGAAAGCGTTAAAAATAATTACAATAACAGAAAAAAATATATTTACAATATTAGAAAAATGGCCTCCTTTATTATAAATACAAATAACAATAAAATTACAAATAAAAAAGAGACTCCAATGCGTCGCCGCGAGGCAGGGTACCCATAAAAGGCTGGCAGCATTACTTCTCTGCACCGCTATAGAAATTCTTTGTGCAAAGTAACTGCCCGCCCTTGGATCGCCCATTACATCGCGGAGACGCGTTGAAATCTCAATCACAAAAGATTTGGCTTCAGGGCCCCATGGGCCCATCGTCTCTACAGCGAAGGGCACATAAATATAATTTTCAAGGAGATCCTCATATTTCCTGCGTTTCAGGGCTTCCGCCGAAACAGCCGCTGCGCCGGCTCGCACAGACGTTGACGTCACATGTGTGGACGCGAGAGTATCCACGCATGTGGCATGACTTTTGCCCATCCTCCATGGTATCAGTGACATCCCATCAGGCCTTTTGCCATCTGCTCTTAATAAAATGCTCGGTTCCAAGATGGTGCCATCTGCTCTTAATACACCGCTCGGTTCCAAAGTGGTAGCACTGGCAGAAAAATTAGAGACATTTACATGTCAAAATCTTTGATTTTTTTGTATTGTATTGGAGTTTTTTTGGGTGGGAAGTCAAGGGGTTCAGTTGTCATTTGCCTTATACAATTTTGTGAATTGATCTATGTGGACTTTATTATATGACATTGGTGTAGTTTGGTGTTATAATTGCTCGTGCTCGAAAACAATTTGTGAAATAGTTAAAGTAGACTGTTAAGTGGACTCGTATAGATTTTTCGCCAACAGCTCCCACGAGGCTGCCAAAGAACATACGCCATCTTTGATGCCACATACCGTACAACACCGATACTTAGTATCTCATTATACTGGGCATTGGCAGAATCACTGAAATCTCGGTGGGAGCCATAATTAAAAAGAAGAAAGAAAGTGTTGTATTGACCTATAACAATAAGACAGTAATGATAATGTTACATTTAATTCATTAGACAAGCTCCGTGGCGCAGCGGTCAACACGCCGGCCTGCGACACGGAGGTCCCGGGTTCGATCCCCGGTCAGGTCAAGATGAAAAATTATCTTTTTTGGATTGACTTGGGTCTTGGGTGTTTATATATCATATGTATGTTTATATGTCATCATCATCATCATCATCATCAGCTTTCCATAACCCACTGCTGGGCATAAGCCTCCCTTTGTCTGCGCCATCCTTCTCTATCCCTAGCCTTCGCAATCCAGTTCTTTCCTGAAATCTGTTTTATGTCGTCGGCCCACCTCGCTACCGGACGTCCAACACTACGTTTCCCATTTCTGGGATACCACTCGGTGACAGCCTTACTCCACCTATCATCGTTCCTCCTAGCCAGGTGTCCCGCCCATTTCCATTTCAGAGTTGCAACCCTTGAGAGCACATCGTGAACTTTCGTCCTACGCCGGATCTCAGTGTTGCGAACTCGGTCTTGCAATTTGATGCCAAGCATGGCTCTCTCCATGGCTCTTTGCGAAACAGCAATCTTATACATGGTTCCTTTCGTAAGAGTCCATGTCTCGGCACCATAAGTTATTGTTGGCAGGACACACTGGTTGAATAGGCGTGTCTTTAGGCAATGCGGTATTTCCCTATTTTTAAAAACGTCCACCAGCTTCCCAAATGCCACCCATCCCAACTGTATTCGCCGATCAATCTCCTTGGTTTTTAGATCTTTTTCAAAGGATATACAATGTCCAAGATAAGTATATTTGTCGACCACCTCCAGCCTCTCGCCACAAACAGTTATGTTAATGCTCGAGAAGCCGGAGATGTCCGTCATAACCCTAGTCTTGGACATATTCATCCTTAGACCCACCTTGAGAGATGCATTATGGAGTTGATGTAGCATTTTTTGGAGATTTTCCGGTGACTCAGCAAACAATATCAGGTCATCCGCAAAACGTATATCAAATGACAAATACATATCTATATATGTATTTGTCATAAAATATAGTATCGTTGAGTTAGTATCCCATAACACAAGTCTAACTTAAGAACTTACTTTGGGGCTAGCTCAATCTGTGTGATTTGTCCGTATATATATTTATATATTTATTATAAAAATTATTTACATGCAGAAAAATTTCGATGCACCAATTTTGATAATTGGTAAATAAAGTTATTCGATATAAATTACACGTACCTGCGTAAACGTTACACGTAAAACTAACTTTTTAAATATCCATAACATTTTAATATTTAAAAAAAACCTGTAACGCTAAAAAGGTAACTCCTTACTAAAAATAAAAGCATTAACATAATAGCATCTTACTTTATATCCTGATAATGAATACTCAAGTGTTTTGTTTGTTCAACAACGGTACCCTAACGATTCTTCCGTCAGAAAGAGACAACTATACATGAGCCGTTCCACTCCATTAGAACGCCTTTGTTCAAATTTTGACAGCCACCTCGCCAATCAGACTGCCTTACAAACTTATGACAATACTTCATGAGCCCTATAATGAATGTAATAGAACTTTAAGTCGCATATCTATATCAAGTTTATTTTTGTTACTGTTGTTTAAAAAGTTCTGTTTAAATTTTTAAATCTGTGGGATGAAAGTTATAATCGTTTAAAAAAAAACAGATGGTTTGTTTTAAAAAATAAATAATCTACTTATAAAATGAACTCGAAAATGTAAAAAAAAACACATCGTAAAATCCGATAAAGGGATTGGATGAAAGTCTGAGGCAGCGTGTCAATTGGCGATGCGGCTAGCGTGGTCTTACTCTCGTAAGTTATTTTAGTTCTTTTTGGGCTCTGTCAACACCGTAAGAGTACACTATTTACCAATGCAAAAACTGATAAAATTAGCTTAATAATTCATATTCTATATCACGTTTTTCATAATCAATGGAATTTAAAATAAAATAAATGTAAAATTTGCATGCTGTTTGTGTAACTGAAGTGAATATAACGTTCAGTCATGTTTATAAATAATCTCATACATTCTTCTTCTTCTTCTTCCTTTACCTTATCCCACTTTTTATGTGGGGTCGGCACAGTATGTCAGTTCTTTCCACCTTGATCTGTCATCCACCATAGCCTTTGTCACTCCCTTCCTGTTCATACTTTCTGTGACACTATCGATCCATCGTTTCTTAGGTCTCCCTCTGTTCCGCGTTCCATCTACTTTCAAATCTAATACCT
Organism: Rhodophaea formosa; assembly: GCA_963082605.1. Taxonomy (NCBI): domain Eukaryota; kingdom Metazoa; phylum Arthropoda; class Insecta; order Lepidoptera; family Pyralidae; genus Rhodophaea; species Rhodophaea formosa. The sequence goes on along the minus strand of OY720228.1, from coordinate 11,956,207 downwards.
TTCTTGTGATATATATAAATAATCTCATACATTATTCATGACTAAATGAAAACATTAATTTATTAAATTATTTATTTTATTAGATTAAAATAAATAAATAGGAAATTGTGTTGTAATATTTGGCTGGCCAGACGGGTTAGGGAGATGTTTATTAGCTTTGTTTAGCTTGTGTTTCCTATTGGTGTTTCTTACGTGACCTACGACATCCACATTCCACATGAAGACTTGGAGTAGTCCCATTGTACTCTGCCGGGAACTATGCACACCGCAGGCTTTAATAGGTGGACTTAATGCTTAGAGCATTATCGTATTTATAATTAAAAAAGATGTTTTGTTTAAAAATTCAGAAAATGAAGGTAAAAAATTCTATGGAAAAATGCAGCTTGGATCAAAAATAGATAAATACTAATGATTGCGCAGGTTGAGGAGCCCGATGGTCCAGTGGGTGTGAGATCTATGAGCGCTTACGTATGTTAAGCAACCTCTGGTGCAGTCCCTACTTGGATGGGTGACCGCAAGTGGCATAAAAATATCTCGAGCTCCTCCGTGCTTCGTAAGGCACGTTAAGCCGTTGGTCCCGGCTGTCATCGTTGATGGCAGTCGTTAAGCTATGTCAGATGCCTTAAGGCAGCTTGAAAAATCTGACACCAGTGTTGGCCACTTACACATACGAAAAACAAACAATGATTGTGCAAGAGATGAGTGAAACTGGTATATTACATACATAGCCATGAAGCTTTGTATACAATATGTACCAGCCTATTTATCAAGAGCATTACGTTAATGACATTGATGGATAATTGATATCAATCAGTTTAATCTACAAAGCGGTAAATGAAGCGAAGGCGGAGGTAAATCAAATTCCATAACTCCATAGGGGAAGGCTATTTATACGTATTGGCCACGAAAACTACGGAATCCATCATTTTTTAAGAATAGAATAGAAATAATAGAAAAAACATGCTGCGTAGTTCCTGGCAGAGAAATAATGTTAGAGAATAGTATAGTGATCCTATTAAAAATACACGCGGGTAGGATTTGAACCGACAGTCCTTAGACTATTTTTTGAATATAATTAATTTTAATACGGTTTTATAGCGTTTTTTTTTTTTTTTTTTTATAAATATATACGGACATATCACACAAATTGAGCTAGCCCCACAGTAAGTTGTGAACTTGTGTCGCAGGATACTAACTCAACGATACAATATTTTATAATATATACTTATATAGATAAACATCCAAGACCCAGGTCAATCTGAAAAAGATCGTTTTCCATCATGACCTGACCGGGGATCGAACCCGGGACCCCCGTGTCGCAGGCTGGCGTGGTAACCACTGCGCCACGGAGCTCGCGTTTATTACATCATTTTTCTTTCCCATACCCATCTCATTACTTTATTTTAGTTGTAGAACATATAAATGGTCACCATTCCAGAACTTTTCTGCCTCTTGTGGTGGACTCGCACTTAGATCATTTTATTTATATTTCTTTTATCTTTTTATTTCCTATGAAGATTAAAAAAACCGGCCAAGTGCGTGTCGGGCCACGCAGTGAAGGGTCACGCGTTACGAATGACAACTTTGACTTCACGCTGTTCACACTCTCACCTCACAGTTTAACGACCAAAAACATCTAACAATGAAAATTGTATGAAATTTTACATTTTCCAGTGCATTTTTTAAAGGTGGTTGCCTATAACTTTTTAGTTTGCACTTAGTACTCAGCACTGATAGTTTTCCTTTCAACTTCAGTATATATACTACTGCTGTAATTTTTTTCTCGTATCCATATATAACCGTTTAGCAGATAGAGGGGGGACACTTACCTCTAACAAAAATTTGCACTTTAAAACCAAACCAAATATTTCGGAAACGGATCCCTAAATCGAAAAATGGTGTGGTGAAACTCACAATTTTTTTTAAACCTATTTAACGATACCCCACATGATGGGTAAGAAGAGAAAAAAAACATACAGCTTTCTACTACATATAGTCTCAGAGTAAAACGGCGGACGGACAGACAGACAGACAGACATGGCGAAACTATTAGGGTTCCTTGTTTACTACGGAACCCTAAAAAACGAGAAAATAAAAACGTGCCTAGTGTGAGTCGGACTCGTGCAGATAGTGCTCCGTACCATTGTTATGCAAAAATATCACGTTCTTGTAGGTATGGGAGCCCCACTTAATATTTATTTAAATCTGTAAAATTTCAACTGTCAAGCTATCACGGTTTATGAGATACAGCCTGATAACAGATAGACGAGCGCACGGATAGTTTGTTTTTCGTATGTGTAAGTGGCCAACACTGGTGTCAGATTTTTCAAGCTGCCTTAAGGCATCTGACATAGCTTAACGACTGCCATCAACGATGACAGCCGGGACCAACGGCTTAACGTGCCTTCCGAAGCACGGAGGAGCTCGAGATATTTTTATGCCACTTGCGGTCACCCATCCAAGTAGGGACTGCACCAGGGGTTGCTTAACATACGTAAGCGCTCACAGAGCTCACACCCACTGGACCACCGGGCTCCTCCACGGATAGTGCAGTCTCGTGAATAGAGTCCCGTTTTACCCTTCGGGGACGAAATCCTACAATGGTGTTAATAGAAGTAAGATTTTTTTTTTTTAATGCCATGTTATGAAAAATGGGATGACATAGAAGGATCATCTCGAAGATTTATGTGGTCTCTATTCTATAGAGCACATACCTATATGAGTGATGGGCTACAATTTGTCAATACACAAGCATTAGCCACGTCTTTGTAGTCGGTTAATAATATCATTAACAGTAAATACATCATTAGTAGCGTAAGTAGATACCTATTTGTTGATATCTTATACAACTTATACAAAAATGGGTGATAAAAATTCGCTTGACGAATCAAAACAAATTTCAGGCTTGACCAATCGTACCCTTGTTTGTTTTGTTTTTCGTATGTGTAAGTGGAAAAACACTGGTGTCAGTCATGTCATTTTTCAAGCTGCCTTAAGGCATCTGACATAGCTTAACGACTGCCAATCATACATTAAATCTTTATAATAGATACTTAAATAAATAAACGTCCAAGAACCAGACCAATTCGAAAAATATCGTTAACCTAACATCATGCTTAGGCCGGGGATCGAACCGGGTACGTCGCACTGGCGTGTTCACCACTGCACCACTGAGGCCGTATTGAGGGAATAGTTGGAAAACACCGATTTTTTTATTGTAACAAATTTTGCATATTTGCCCTATTACCATTCAACTAAAAATCTACATATGTACCTATTTATATGCATAATATGCTAGCCAGTCATGTATGAAGACGATGTATGAATATTTTTTACTATTCGCATGTAGAGGTGCCGGATAGCAACAATATTAATTAATTAATGTTTTTTTAGCTGTCTTTCTATGTATGGCTATGATACGTCCTCGGCTAATTCCAGGATTTAAACGTTTTAAATAATATACCACACTTTGAACGGTTAGTCACCTATCTATCAGCCAGGGACATCCACTGCTGGACATAGGCCTCCCTCAAGGATTTCCAATACGATCATTTGGAAGCAGCCTGCATCCAGCGCCTTCCTACGACCCTTATCAGGTCGTCGGGTCCATGGGTGTCCAACACTACGGTTGCCGGTAAGTGGTCGCCATTCAAGGAAGAAAAAATCCAAGAACCAAGAAAAAAGCATCAGCCATCGGTTCATGGCATTATGTGCCCCATAATAGGAAAAGGCATTTGTTTTGGCATAGATTTTTTTTTTATTTTTTTTTATAAATAAATAAATATATACGGACAAATCACACAGATTGAGCTAGCCCCAAAGTAAGTTCTTATGAAAGACTTGTGTTATGGGATAATAACTCAACGATACTATATTTTATAACAAATACATATATAGATCGCCGCAAATTGCTGTCTTGTGCGTGCTGAGTCTACCGACTCCCGGCGACCTATATGAGGTCGTCCGTCCACCTGGTCGGGGGTCGTCCCACGCTGTGCTTCCTTGTTCATGGCTGGCACTCCAGGACTTTAATGTCCCAATGGCCATTCGTCCTCTGGGCTAAGTGCCCGGCCCATTGCCACTTCAAACGTGCAACGCTGCGAGCTATGTTTGTTACTTTGGTTCTTCTGTGTATTCCTCCTTCTGTCCTCATCTCTGTTTCATTCTATAATATATCATTGTAACCAGTCACCTACTTGACGCCAACCCTACAAAATGCCTTTTATACCTGCTAAACGTTAGTCATTTAATAATAAAATTTAAAAATATAGCTATCAAAAATTGAACCTTATGCCCCGGAGATAAGGTCCAAAAACAATGACTTTTAAATATACCTACTGCCTTGTAAAGGGTTAAAGGGGCGACTCAGCCCGATAATATTATTAACTTTTTCTACAGGATCTATAATGGATAGGTAATTTTTTTTGTCAGTTTCGTACAAAAGTTTTCGCCACGCAATTGATATGAAATTATCACATTTTTTTTCGATATCCTAGCATTGAACTTATAGGGAAAGTTATTTGAAAGAAATTAACGGGTTAAGTCGCCCCTTCAAGGAAGTTTCAAGTGCAATTACCTTCACATTTGCCAACATTTGTGTTTCAGTGGTACTGCAAGTGTCTATTAAAACGGTATTTTTTCAGATCTGAAAAATATCAGTCTTGGATGTTTATCTATACTATAACAAAATACATGGCGAAATTTTGATCGTTCCGGACCTTTAGAGGGGTGATTCAGCCTGTCAATATAAACAACTTTTCCTATGGGACAAATGCTGTAAACTCGAAAAAAATTTCGACATTCCTATACAAATTGCCCGGGCGGCTGAACACTTTTGTATAAAAATGTCGAAATAAAATTTGAGTTTCCAGCATTGGTCCCATAGGAAAAATGGTTCATATCGACGGGCTGAATCACCCCTTTAAGGGTCCAGAACGATCAAAATTTCACCATGTATAATATCGTTGATATTCCTACGACACAAGTGCACAACTCAGTGTGGGGCTAGCTCAATCAGTGTGATTTAACCCTATAGGTATATTTATTTATTCAAGTTTACATTCCCTGAACTCCACAGTTCAATGATGCTGACCTTGCTGGTTTAGAAAGTGTTAAAAAGCCTAATTCAATCTAACCCATAAAGTATTACCCGACCATAACGAACGCCCCTAATTCGCTACAAATGATAACACATCGAGTATCTCTTGCAACTTGGTAGCGTATCAGATAATTGTGTTATCGCGTAAGGGAGATAGAGATACTGGATGACAAAAACGGGACGAAGGGGGTGGGATGATAGCGTTCGGATACGCGTTGAAGTATTTGCGTAAATATATTTATTTATTTAGATTTATTTTACAATAGTACGAACAAACACGATTTTTTGATTTGAATTGATTATACCTATTATTATTAATTTTTCATTAGTAAAATCCCTTATCTTTATCATTTAAACAGCACTCTATTTTTGTTATAATTATTTCAGTATTTAGTTAGTCCATCTTTGGTATTTGAGTTAAATTATGCCTACTTAATTTACTTGCTTGCTACTTGTCTCTAGTTTCAATTTTCTATTCACTTTATTTTCTCGAATATTTTTCCCCTTTGTCAACTTTCTACTTCTTTATGATTCTACAGGAAATTAGTCCTAGTTTAAGCCACCTCTTTTTATGTTGTTTTCTGCAAACGTAATTACTGAAGTTTATTGAATCAATGCATTGATTCAATAAACTTCAGTAATCGGTAATAGTTGGCTCAGAGAATACCATGGTATTGTCAACAATTATCAAACCCAGTAGTCCAGTCTCCTAGGGGTCCCTAAATACTAGACATTAAAAAAAATTAGAACCGCTGCTTTAACCTAAATCTCTGTCATTTTTAAACTGCACCCGACACCCACAACCTTTATACACTAATATACTCCTCGGCTCAGTTTCTACATTTAGTTCTCGATCAACAGAATGATACAAGGTAAGGTAGTGCATGTAAGATTTTGTTTCTTCTACATTATCGGCGCGCTTATCATGATAACATCATTTCATGATAAAATCAAGATAAAAAAAATCGCAACTCACCCCTGTGAATCCGAACGTTGAAGCGCGCGCCACGTGCCGGTAGAGAGTATTTTGGCGGCGCCCCGCGCGGACCAGCCGAGCGAGACGCGCGGGAAAATTGTGTTCTATTTTCGAAATTTTGAAAATTCGAACTGTGTTTCTTTGCTGGAATAAAAACCTGTAACTTTTTATTTTGGCAGGATTGTGAATTTTATAGTGAAGTGATGTGTATGTGTCGATAATTTAAAATCAAAATTTGGCTACTCATTGGTTATTGATTGCGCTTTGGAAAAATAAAATAAATACAAATTATTTGATACTATTATTATAATTTTATTTTAAATAAAGCTTGGCTAACAATATAAACTAGGATACGATTTAAAGCTCTTGAGGTACAGAAAAAAAGATAAATCCCGCAGGATCAGGATTCATAATAACCAAAAAAAAATTATTAATAAGTACTATGAAAAAGAAAATATAAATTTTAAATCTCCAGGAATTAAAAATATTACATACTTGATTTTTTATTTTCTAATAGGTAAATAACAGTGTCAATTTCAACTCATAGACACAAATAAAAGCCAAACATATCTATTATTTAATCCTACTTGCCGACAAAGGAAATAAAATCTTCAGAAAAAACTTACCAATACTCAGGCAGAAAATTTATCTTTGTTACACCGTCCATGCTATGTAAATTAATATTGCATGTAATTCTAATACCTACCCGTCTAAATCAGAGCCCGGATATCGGATGACGGCAAGAAACCTGTGCCGTGTGAATATATAATGCTATTAACATAATAATAAAACTAGAAACACATTCATATTCAAATGTAGATTTGCAAATTAGATGCTGATATTGTCCAGATTAGTGAAGTTGATTTGGCTTTTGAACAGCCAATTCTAAATAATGATTTATTCTAAATGATATTGAATCATGTCCTTGGAAATGTAGCTGAAGATATCTAAATAAAATAAAATATTTAGTGACTAGGCACATGAGGAGGAATACACGAGGAAATGTAGATATTACTCGTTTTTAAGAAATAGTCAATGTGGTAGTATTTAAAAATAAAATGATCACTTTATTTTTGAGTCGATACTATCGAATCGAATCTATTATCACGCATTTTTCGTCCAACTTGATATATTTTTAGAATGTTTAAATCTATATTTTCCAAAGGAGATATATTTAAAACATTAAAAAGCCATGAGTAAACTATAACCAGAGTTATTACAAGTATATAATCAGAATATCATTGTGAATTTATAAAAACACTGATAAAAATATTACAACCAATGAATAAAAGAAAGAAAACATACAAAATATTATAATTAAAATTCACACAGGAATTTGATATTTGAACTTATAAGCGAAATATAAGTATTTATGTTTTTACGTTCACATTTTCTTAATAATCTGCTTCATTGCTTATATAAATAATAATCTGAAGATATTGTTGCGCAATCAAAAATATCGAAATGTCAGTCCCACGGCTGCCGGACTTCTTATATATCAGAAAACTGATCCTCTTGTCACAATCCATCGGCTTTGAGCGAACCAACCGTGAAATATACCTCAAAATCAAGAATAAGCCATCTGTACCCAACCGTCCAGCAGGCGATTAAGACGTATCTTAATCAGTGTCACGTATTTTGGACGGAAGAAGTGAAAAAGTAAAGTGAAAATTTTGTGAAATAGGATAGTGAATTTTTGTTTGTCAGTCGGACGTGACGTGTGACTTAGGATGTGTCTCAACATGATGAACCTTGATTAAAGATGTTGTCAATTTAATATTTGTTTATACATGAGTTCCGAGCTAAGTAAAGACGACTTGCTACATTATAGACAAGTTACTTTGTGTTTATATTATACTTAGTTAACTACTCATAAAAAGCACCAACTTCTATCTAGTATACCTATAGGTAGATAAATACTAACTCAGTAGTCAAAACATATGTGCAAAATTATGGCATGTATGTTCGGTATTTATTACAAAGTGATAATATGTTTAAAAATAATAGTTCTTAATTTCAAATATTAGGTTTATAAATTTATTAAAAGAAAAGGCCAAAAATATGAAAATTTTATGGTTGCTTCTGCAACTTGTTTCACTTTCATAAATAAATCAATCAGCGGATTACCTAAAAGCATGCAAAATATAACGTCGGAACGTTGCAAATTTAAATATTTACAACGCGGCTCAAGATAATAAACCATTACCAAATTACCGCCCAGCGATTAACATCGCTACCCAAGTAACCAAGAATAATAGCCTAAACCAAGTTTATAATTTCCTACTTCCTCATTACAATCATGAAACCATTAAAATTGGTCATTCTCGTGAGAAAAGGGACTTATGGACCCACCTGCCGCTATTGGACCGGAAAAGAGGTGGTCAAACACCGGAAAATCGTCCAAAAACCGGCGAAATTACTCCAAACGAATCGGCTTTACAACGACCAATAGCAGTTGCTACGATTTTATGCTGCTTTCACGGTTTCAACTTGTTTTTTCGTGAAAATCATTAGTGCATTGAAATTAACCACCAAGTAGTTGTCTTTCTTTGAATACTCTTATTTTTAGCCTTTTACAGTTTTCCGGCAAAGGAACTGGTACTTAATCTTTTTTTGCCAATGGAGATCGGCAAATAGCCATTCAATCGTTAAGTTTCGACTTATTTGAGCTTAGTCTCACTTTGGTAGCTTCGGAGACAGTTGATCAAAGAGGTGCAATCAAAAACCATCTAAAACCATTAACTTAAATATATTTCAATCAGTCTTAAAAACAGTGATTTCTCAAGTGTTAAGACAATGGATCAAAGCTTAAGTATTTTATAATAATATAAATCATGATTTTATCGACAATCGATAAAACTGGACCTTGACGACTCTCTATTACAGACATTCTAAATTTGAATTTAGCAATGGCGTCTTAGGTTTTTTATAGTGTCATCGTCACTTTTTTAGTGAAGTGATAATATACTGAGTGTAGTGACAAAGTGACCAAACTGGAGGGCCAGAGTAAAGCCACTTTTGCGGCCCTTTTTGGGCTGAGGGCCGGCGGCGGCGTGGACCTGTCCGCCGCTTACCGGTACAACCAGAATATGATGGAATATTACACCTGTAAGTTGAGATGCAGCTGAGTTTTTTTTAATATTTGACTATCCTTAGAATAAATTTATTTTTATGTACAACTAGATAAAACAGGAATACATGTTTTCAACGCTTATACATAAACAAATCTCTATGAATAAAATTTGTCAACAGACATGTATTACACACCTCTATGAAAATACATTTTTGTAACAAAGGCAAACCCTATTTACTTCAATATGATTGTTTGATTGAAGGCTCTCAGACATGGACTTTTTTAAAATAAAATAACGTCTAAATATAACTTTAAACTGAGATACTTCCCGAAAAATGTTGTAAATTCTTAATCCTTAACTAAACAGAGTATATACCATAGATTAAAAAAAATCCTCTATTTTTTACTTCTATGGTAGATACTTAGTGACAAAGTGACCAAACTGAGTAAAACCCAAAAAACAATCAGATTTTACTAGTAACTAATAGATTCTGTGAGTGACAAAGATATTTATAAACTTAGTTTTTAGATCATACTACAATGTGACTAAGGATTTAACGAAGTACGGAAAAAATTCTAACTTGAAAGATTTTCATCTATTTACATATCATATATTTAAATTTTCTCTACTTACAATTTGTTTGGTGTACTTAACTCCTTTGTAATTGTTAGTAGATTTAATTATTATTTCAAGTTATACGTAAATTACTTATTACGTTGGTAATTCAACGAATTATTAGATTTAGGAAGAACAAATTTATTCTATTATTAGAATTATATCTTAAAAATAGCAGTTTGAGATAAAAAAAAATAATATTTTAAGTATTTGTATTATCAACCCTAAAAAATTAAGAAATTAATAGTTTTATATTATAAGATACATTTAATATTTGTGCATTTATATTCAAAATATATTTTCATTGATATGTTATTGCAACATCTACAGCTTTAGAAATAGTTTCGTACAAATAGGTGCAATTCAAAATATTTTAACAATGAAACCTTACAATGGTTAACAAGTTAGATTTTATCGAAGATTGTATCGTTATGAAATGCAGACCAGCTGTGTTAAAGTAGGTAGGTAAATATATATACAATGTATTTCTATTTAACACATTGCGAAAACTTTGATTACCTAAGTATTATGAAACAACTAAGTACCTACCTATAGATTTAATAATTATTTTGTTTAAATAACAATACATTTATCGTTGAATAAATGGAAAAACACTTTTAATAATGAGCGACATAAAAGAAGGTACTTAGGTATCTCATTTAGAATGACTTTGAATCTTTTCTGGAATTCGGAAGTGTGAATTTACTTACTTTAATAAACCTACATGCTTGTTCAAAATTTCAAATACTTATTCCCGTCAATATTATCTAATTACTAATCATAATTCATTTATAAATTCAAAGAGCTTTTACTGGCTTCTACATGATGAATAATTTGAAAAAGGTGAATCATTTATATCACTTTTTTTTTAAATTATGAATTAAGGAATCATTTCAAAATAATACCTACTTAGCTGTTCTGGAAGAGAAGCTTAGCTTTTTATAATAAAAACTAATCACATTTTATCTTCCGGTGATTCGATAAGTTTTTTTTCTTGGAGTTCATTACATCCCTAAATTTTTATTAAGAAGGTAACAAAAATAGATCAATGAGGATTGGCCAAAAAAAAATAAGTCTATAAGTTATACGAGTCATTAAATTACATCGATTTACATTTTAACTCATATAAAAATGAGTCTCATCCCAAATCAAATCCTTTACCGCATATAAAAAAGGAGCCATTATGTAAAAACAACGAGCATCCATAACGACATTATCATAAAAACCGCATACAGCCATGCCTCTATAAAATACCTTGTGTCAAAGATTTCGTAGCCGAAAAATTCCCTCCAAAATCGTTACGGAACCGACCAATGGGGGCGCGAGAAAGACGCGGGAGGCGAGCGGTGCCCTCTGATTGGTCGGTTCGAGGCTGGGCGTGTAGTGGGTGCGTTCAAATTTGTTTAATTGAGGTTCAGCTTGTCTCAGTGTGTGAGGCAAATTGTACGTTAGATAGAGGATGCTATGGACGCGTGCGATATGGCATGGCGTAGGAGTTTGGTACTGGATGTTGTTGTTTCGGAGAAAATTTAGGTATTTTGGAATATGGACCTCTGGATTTTTGTGCGAGTTCTGGGTTCTATTCAAATCTACAATCGGTCAGGTCACAAATAAGTAGTTTATCATTGATAAAGGTACTTACTATTATTTTCATTGGATATTATTGTCTTTGGATATTATTCAAAATGTACACTGTATTGTGCAACGTCTCTCAAGAATTTTCCTTTATTTTTTATAAATTAAAAGAGCTGTTATATACTTATAAGTATATTATGTTAGAGAAGTCAGCTAGAGGCCGTCATGTTTTGACCTTAACCGAGACGCGCACAAAGTCTCTAGTCCAGTCCTGTGCTAAATTTGGGAAAAAGTTGACATGGTTTGACCAACTAATGACTCAGTAACTATTACGTCTCAGAGAATTCAAATTATACTGCAACTGTAGGTAATTAAGTTAATTTTTAAAAGCAAACCACAAAGATACCCCAAAAAGGCTAAGTATGTCCCATACCTTCGGGCCCCCAGGAATTCCAAACTTGGTAGGTACCTATAGGCTATTCTTAGCGATCTCTACAATATGTGAAAAAATCGGTGTTACGTGCGCGTTTGCAATGTTGGCTGGCCCTTAATTAGGTATACGCAGCCTGGAATTATCTCCACCTAGTATACGCTCTATAGGTTTCCTCCAATTGTTTAGTATAGTTTTCTCAAAATATCGCTTGAGTAGGTACCTACACAATTTTTGTCACCTGCCCGATTACGATTATTTCAATGTTTGAGACGATCAAACTTCTGTTAGTATTAATAAGTAGGTAGTATTAATTAAACTATGTTAAAATCCGTGAGGCACTTTTATAGATGATTCTTAACATTGTCATCTAATCCAGGTATTGTAAGTATTTATGGCAATGATGATGACACGACCGCCCTGGCGTACTTTCGTGTCATTAATGCACAAACTAAATTCCAGTACACTCGTATAGATTCGTCACCAGAATCCCCCACGAGGCCACCAAAGAATACGCCATCTTTGATGTTACTTGTTTATCTTACATCACCGATACTTTCTTCTACTCTACTCTTCTTTTTTATCTCATTATACTGGGCCTTTGCAGAATCACTCAAATTCGGTGGAAGTCATAATATAAAGCAGAAGAAGGAGAAAAAGTCCAGTAGTTTGGGAATTTAACAATTTTTGAAAAACTAATAGCGAAGATCAATTTTATGTGTATTACGCATGTCAATATACTTTGAATGTGAGTGTGAATGCACTGAAGAGACGATTGTAGTTATAGTTTAATCCATGATAAGACTATCTTTGTACATCTGTACTGTTCACAGTTCACACCCCTTTTCTTATTAAAATTGAAAATATGTGATGAAAAATAATTCGCCACAGGTAAGATTCGAATCCACAGCTTTTAGGTCTGCGCTCTAAGTGTGCTACCAACTACACCACCGTGGCTTCGAATCACCGCGTCGAATTCTGCCATCACATATTACCCCGTAGGGTATAACGCATTCGAAGCATGCGTATTTCTTCAATACTACCCACTATTTAGTAGTGTGGTATTCTACTTCATTCATATCAGATAAATATAAAGTTGATTAAATTATAAAACGCTCTTACTAAATTAAATGGTTTTTAAAAATAGCATTACAATGCTCGGTATATTATTAAAATTGAAAATATGTGATGAAAAAGAATTCGCCACAGGTAGGATTCGAACCCACAGCTCTTAGGTCTGCGCCCTAAGTGTGCTACCAACTACACCACCGTGGCACCGTTGACACCACTGTGGGTTCGAATCCTACCTGTGGCGAATTCTTTTTCATCACATATTTTCAATTTTAATAATATACTGAGCATTGTAATGCTATTTAAAAACCATTTAACCCCTTTTCTTGATGAGTACCATGTTCATCATCGCCTTCCTTTGTTTTTTGCTGCCAGGAGCCAAACTTCTGACTATTATTAACACTATACCTACAAAATTTCATGATGATCGGTTTCTGTAGATACGGCGTGAAAGCGTAACAAACAAATAATCAAATAAACTCACTTTCGAATTTATAATATTAGGTAGGATTGGGAAAATGGCCACTGGAAGTATGGTGGTTCCGGGTTTAAAACATTAAAATGTTTTTTTTTTTTTAATAATAAGTGTAGCTAAGGCATACTCTATAGATATCTTTCATCAAAAATAGACATTGTACAATTCATCTTCCTTTGTAGCTCAGAGGACTTACTGCAAATGCCTTTGAATCGCGACGTTCTGGGTTTCGATTCCCGGCCAGCTCAATATCTAAACGATCATAAATTGGGCTGAATAGATGTTTAAGTAGTTATACAAACACTTATCTATTATTAAATATAGAATCCTTGGTTTAGTATCCTACGACACAAGTTTACAACTTGATGTGGGGCTCAATAATGTGCAATTTGCCCCTATATATTTATTAATTTAGATTTGAAGTGTAAATAGTAAGGTCCAATCATACCTCATGCTTTGTATTTCAACATTGCCATCGTTATTTTTAACAACATCCACATTAACATTACAAAAACAAATGGTGTCCTAACAATGGAAATTTAAAAAATGTGTAACAACCAAAAAATGTGGACAAATGACTTCCTTGGCCATTAAAAAAACCGTGATCTATGACTCAAAGCATAGAGCATGGACCTTCAACAATAGCTTCAGTATATTACTCATACGCACACATACCTACGTGGAACAAGACACCGCGCCTATATAAATGACATCACCTGCCAACTTATAAATACGCCTTTACCGGCCTTAATTCTTTTTAATAAAGTCGATAATACTGTAACAAAAGCATAAAACCAGCTTGGTTGTAAGTCGAGACGACTCACACAGCCTTTCATATAGCACAATGTTTAAAATCAGAACACATTTTACTTAACTGCATCAACATAAAGTTGAAAACCGTATGGCTCAACTGCAACATACAACTTTGCCGTAATTTGAGACAACACACACGGGTAGTAAATATATTGTACGTTCACGCACACATGGATCGCTGCGCTGTGATTAGTTACTTGCGCACGCGCATATATCACAAGATCTTAGTTTTGAAACTGGTTTTCTGTAATTGTCGAGATTTTAGAAAGGTGTTCGTATGTCGTAATGTAAGTAGGTATGTTGCGTTCGGTTCGATTCCCCGTTATGTAAAAATGTAACATAACCACAAGGAATTAAATTGCCAATTAGTTTGATTGATGGAATAATGTTGGTCATTAACAGTTTGAGTTAAGGAAGTTAATTTTCTTTTCATGTGAAATAATGTTTAAATGGTAGCGGATTTATCAAACTGCCTAAGAATCTGGCAGTTAATAAAAAATGTGTTGTACAAATTCACAAAATTTCACGTTTCCTACTACTGTCTTTTAATGACGATGATGATTGGAAAGCTTTACCTTCTCAAATAAAAAATGCGTTTTCCAAATCTTTGACTAATCGGGGAACATACAATAGCCAAAAATTCAAAGAAATTAATCGTCGTCTTGTTTCAAGTTGTTTTACTAACATCCGAAATAATTTGTTTTTTGACAATTACTTCTCAAATAGGACGTATTGATATTCGTCTACCAGTATTTTTATGACTGATTTTTAAAAAAAAAAAATATATCCGTGGAAAACCACGGCAAGCCACTAGTTAATTCATATAATACTCTTCCTTTTACATGACAAAACACCTCGCATGCCAAATAAAAAGAAATTGTATTTTTTTAATGCAAACAAGATGGCCGACAATGGCGTCGGGTTCGCATCCGGTCCGCGTATGCTAATCCGTTTCCTCTGTCTGTCCACTTTGTTTGTCTGTTTATTAGTGTTTATATAGAGAATCTGAATGTTTTGATATCTGAATTATCTCTCCCATACTGGTCTGAGAGAAATAAAAAACGTAGAATGTTCCAAATCGCTTCTCTTCCCGTACAGGCCGTAGAAACCGGCCTAGGGAATGGGTGCAAATCTAAGGAGTCATGTAAATAGACGGTGCGGCTAGCAACCCATCACTATATTGATTCCATATTCTATCTTTACGCCCATCAATAGCAATAGGTATACTTAGTGTGGCCTTTAAGTCTTATGGCTTTAGGCTCCGTCTTTCCCGTCAAGGATACAGACGTGATACTATGTATGAATATTTTGAGGTTGTCTGATGCTCTGGTGGAGGACTAAGCTTATTTATTTATTTTTATTTATTTATTATATAAGGCACACCAACAATATAAACACATAACATCGCTAGAATACATGAACAAAGCTATGTACCAGTGTTTACATCAATTACAGATGTGCACAGCATTCAATTTATAGCTTGTTTTATAGTAGCTTAAGTAATCTTAACTTATCTTAAAACATACAAAAGTTTTAACAAACATGATATTCAGATCAATAAATACTCTGACAATAATACGGACTATTACAGTAGGAGTTTTTCCTTAAATATTTTTGGATTGTCATGGAATATATCCAGATAAAGCTTGTAAAACACCCGTAATTTATAACAAGTTCAAATCTCACACTTCTGATGCAGTATTTATTTTAATTATAAATCATCAGCCCCCGTAGCATGGCACGCGCGACAACGTGGCCATTTTTAGTCTCCACTACAGGAGCACAACCCTCTCTGCCTACTACCAGCCATATATTAGCCAGAGCAGTCAGAGGATTTGGCCTACGTATCTTTGATGTTTACAAACTTTGTTTAACTTGTGTGTCCTAAGTCGCCTTCTACAACATCCACGGGAAGACTTGGAGTGGTCCTATTCTACTCTGCCGGGAACCACTCGGCACCCGGGAACCACACGGCACTTTAATTTTACAAGTAGATAACAAACGCATAGAATCACAATTTCACCTGCACCCCAACATTACTGGACATCCTCGAATTAAATGCAATGCCATACACCGTGGCCAGTGGTGCATGGAGAGGGGGCCATATCCATCGGTATGCTAAGAGGGAACTATTGCACTAATGGCATGCGTTGTTGGTGTGTAGAGGTATTTTATATTTTTCTTCGTCATTATTCATTGATTGGCAGATCTTCTATATCTATATATAAATATAAAACAAAATCGGGTTTGTTACAACACTTAACTCGAGATCTGCTGAACCAATTTTCATGGTTATTGATTCGTTGGATTTGTCTCCGCCCCGAATAGCAGAATACATCTTAAAAACCATGAAACTCGATATGTGAAATGAATACTTAATCATTGACTGTTAGGCGGTACGAAGTTCGCCAGGTCAGCTAGTTACTGAATAAGTAAAAACAATTGTAAAGTTTATATCGTGCAAAATTAATTTTATATAACTAAATTAAAATAAAACCACGAAGATTAATTTTATGAACTAGAGATTTAAATTAACGTGAGTAAAGTTGCAAACAAAAATTAGTCTTCTGAATAAAAATACTTTATGATTTTTAAGTATGAAGGGTTTGAAATGTAATTCAAATATTACGTGTGCTGGTATGGGAGTAAAAAAAAGGAAATTGTACTTCCCATCCTCATTTCTTCACGTATACTTTGGCTAGAAAATGACCAAACATCAGACAAATCATATTCAGTGATGCCTGCATGGAAAATGATGCGGTTAGAAATCCAAAATACTCTTCTAACCCCGCTTGATGTGGTAACTGGAAAACACATATAAATAGTGTGTGCACTAAAATAGAAAGATTTGTTTACGTTTTAAAAAGGCTTAAATGTACAGCAGGTATTAAATCGGCTTTGACTGCTTACCATGGCTACGTCGCATCAGTGCTTAGATATGGTTTGATACTTTGGGGAAATTCAACAGATATACATAAAGTCTTTGTCGGTCAAAAAAAATGTATTCGTGCCTTGGCTAGTGTTGGCCCTCTTGTAACTTGCAGACCTTTATTCAAGAAGCTAAATCTCTTGACACTAACAGGTTTATACAAATATCAGTGCTGTTGTTTTGTAAAGACATATCCAGACTTCTTTCAAATCAAAGCGGTAAATACAAGGTTAAGACCCAAAGATCCCACGCTTTTGTTGAAGCCATTAAGTAGAGGCACAATTTTAGATAAAAATTGTTACCTTATGACAATTAAAATTTATAATAAACTGCCAGTCGATCTTAGGATGCTTAGTTTTAAACTTTTTAAGCACAGATTGCATAAATGGTTGGTTAACAAATGTTATTATGACATCCAAGAATTTTTGACATCCTAGAATTGATTGATTTGACTTTAATGTATGTAAACTTTCATTTTATTTTACAACTTCCTTAAAAATCGAAATTTTGCATGCCTATTGTTAAAAGGCGGGAAATTATTATATGTGTGATGACCCTAGCAAATAAACATTTCATTTCCTTTCATTTCATTTCATTTCATTATCTTATGGTGAAAAGATTCTACGACTCTATCTATACCGTGCCAGATAAAGACGTGATTAAGATGTAAATAGCATTTTCTTTCTAATCTTTTAACACTTGTATTGTGTCTTGTTAAGTGACCAACAGTTGGTCACTTAACAAGACACAGTTTTATTGTCAGATAAATGCTAGGTATAGCATTTCACTGTCCAGTAAAGAGTTAGTAAAAACTAAATAATCATCAACATCTTGGTGCTCCGACACTGCTGTTAAAAATGTTTAGTAACATTTTCGACCATGATAAAAATGTATAATAACATGAAAATAAAAACTAGTACAAGTAATATATTGATTATAAATATTCCTGACATTTTTAAAACAAAATTACAACAATAAGTTATTTTATTTCAATGTGAGAAAATATTTGTAAACATTTTTAAAATCAGTGTGGGAGCACCATATTAACTGCCAGAAGTCCACAGCTGGACAAAAGAAACTAGGTACTTCTTTTTTTAGGATTTTCAATATGACCTATTCGAACCAGACTGTATCAAGTGCTTACTATGCACATATCATTATTACCTTACTTTGCGACACACCATATCCATACATTCCCATACAAAGACCCAGACCCCTCGTCACGCGTCAGTGGCCACCGCGTGCTATGGTTTTTGTATGGGACTGATGGAATGCACTCCATTATAGGTTGCGAAAGTGCAATCGTTGCAGTTAAGGACTATCTAGTTACATTATCCTCTTCGTAATGACTTATTACTGACACAATATTCATTGCTGTGGTGTGCATTAAAGAGTTTTTTTAAGTACTGGAAATATGTCAAAAAATTAAGAAGAATTCAACCTTAAAAGAAGGTTTATACCCGCTAAGCGTATTTACCAGCCCCCGTAGCATGGCACGCGCGACAACGCTTATCGACTATCGCCATCTTGTTTTTCGCAAAACTGAAGAGCGAGAAATAGTTTACCGCGCGATATAAACGGCGTCGCGGGAGCCATGCTACGGGGGCTGAAGTACCTGTAATAGCCCCGTAGACTGACGACTAGCAAACCATCACCATTCACATCAACTAGGTCTTAAGGTCTGAGACTCTGTCTACCGCGTAGCGGATACAGACGTAAATCACGATTATTTATACAGGAAGAGACTTCCATTCATACCATTATTTCAGTGATTCGAAATTTAAAAATAACTCTACATTCGAAGTTCGAAGGGAGTCCGCCCACGCATGACGGCGCGTCCTTGCAACCTGTGGGGCGACGGTCAACTATGGTCAAATGATCAACCGTTGATATTAATTAGGGAAGGTTAACATTGTAACGTTTTAATTGTTGTGGGGTAACATTGATGGATAGAAAGGAGAGAAGAATTGTTATATTTATTTTTTTATTTTTAAACTTTCTTTAAAATGGTTACTCCGGTGATAATCTTCTCTAGACTTTTCTCCATAAATGATTTTTTTTATTTAAAGTGACTTTGACTCAAGTTTGTAAGTATACAACTTATAACCTATTAGCAGCCCTCTCCGGCTACGCCCAGGCATGTAGTATACATATAAACTGTCCTCTTGAATCACTATTCTCAAAATCCGTTGCATTGTTTTACCTCTAAGATCTTAGCATACACAGGAACAAAGACATGGCGGTAAGCATACGGTAAGCTACTTTTTTATATTAATGTAGTGATAGTGAAAAATTTTGGAACAATATAGATACTTGGCCGGCTTCCACGGTCTGCGCAGGAATAGAAAAGTAGAATTACTAATTTTATTTTTATCTTTTCTCCCAAACCAATACGGAAATATACAACACTAGTAATGTTCCAGCAATCTCGTCAGTGTAAATTATAGCCTATGGCACACGCAGATAAATTAACTCTCTATACGTAAAAGAGTTTTGAAAAAGGTCTTGTAGTTTCGGAGTCTATGCAATGCAAACTAACAAATAAAAAAATATCTCCTCTTTATAATATTTGTATAGTTTATAATACCAGTGATTGTGGATATAAAGTGCACAGACAATGCAAGGGGGGCGCATCCGCACTTCCGCTGCCATTTCCGATGCGTTGGGGATAGCAAACTTCCTACTGTATAGCTTCATAATATGATTTTATTTAGTCACTAGTTTTGGCTCGCTACTTTATTAGCCTTATTCCTCGGCAAGAATATTTTGTAATAATAGGTCTTTTCTATTTCTAGCCTATGTTGTCCCACTGTACTGTCCTGTCCTTTCATCATTCTAACCATAACAGTCGAACGCTATTGAAATTTACCTTTCCAAAATGATTGAAGCTAAGCAAAAAGTCTCCTACTTCTTATATTTTAAATTCTATTCAATACTGCTGATTGAATGAATTGCCTCCTTTACACAATCGCCGATGATCACTTGTCATCGCGACGATTTACTTTACATCATATGCGTTGGATAAAAACTCATTTTTGTGAGTAAAATAGCCATGTCCAGTGAACATTGACTGTAGATGCAAAAACAAATAAACTTTCGAATTGAATAGATGAGGTTTTTCCATATCTAGGCTAGTCAATATCGACATCAAACATTGCAAACGCGCATGTTACGGCGATTTTATAATTATATTCTAGAGACCACTAAAAATTGTCTACACCCATTAAGACTATTCTAAGGGGTCTCTACAATATATTAAAAAATCGCCGTTACATGCGCTTTTGCAATGTTTGCATTTTTTGTGTTGCTGATAACTGGCTTAGTCCAAAATTATTCTTAATTCAAAACTCTCTCCTCTCTATTCTCATAATAGTAAAAATGCTCATTAAGAGCGGCATATTTTCCCGCGTCCCGAGGACCGGAAGCGAGCACCTGGAGGAGGACTTCCGGTGCCGCCATCTTGTCCGCCATTACAGCTAATTACTTGCCGAAAACACGGGTTTTGTTTAGAAGAAGAATGCATAATTTTATTCTATTTAGTCTTCTCCGTTTTTAGTAAAAAGTATTGTCGTCTCAAGTATAGTAAAAAAACTGTCTTTTGTAGTGTTACAATGAGAGTTCCTGCCATAAATAATATTTCAGTGAAGTTGCAGGCGTCATTTTCAAGGTGAAATATAAATCTGCGGAAGATTCTGTATCTTATCATGGAGGAATAGTCTACATATCTGTGACTACCTAGCCTGCAAGCTGTCAAAATAACAGTGCAGTTTGCACTGTTATTACAAGCGCTTACTCAGCAGTGCAAAAGTACTGAGCTCTATATTTTCAAAAATACCAAATAGCTAAGGATGTAACCGGAAACAAGCAAGAAATAAGACGTGAAAACTCAATGCTAACTTTTATTACAACCTTATTTACCTTTTTTATTTGGAATGTAAGGAACAAATCTTGCAAATCAATTTTGAAGCAAATATCCTTAATAGATTGAGCTGATATATTGTTTAACTATGTAAGTCAGGTGTCAATGCATTTTCGTACCATAGACCGTGAGTGATTTGATAATGGAAGTTGTTAATAGGACCAACACAAAAAAATATTAACTCATCCTGTTTGGGTTAATGTAATCTACTTGACATGAAATCTGTTGTTACTTTATTTATACCTATACTTAAATAAGTTGACATGTAATCTTAACTATGACTTGTTTGGTGAGAGAGCGGGGAACACTAACACTGGCATTTTATGCTTAAAAGTAAACTCCAATCACTATCCGTATATGTATGTTTTACAGTAGGTAATGAAATAAAAAAATTTAATTATTTTTTTTTTAATTTGATTCTCTTGGCAATCACTGTAGTGTATAACTGTATAAGCATGAGTCGCACAATAAAAGTTTGTCAAAAAAATATTATAAACGATAGGTATTTATTTTTATAAACGATTTATACCTATAATGTTGTGTTTGTTTTTCGTGTGTGTAAGTGGCTAACACTGGTGTCAAAATTTTCAAGCTGCCTAAAGGCATCTGACATATAGCTTAACGACTGCCATCAATGATGGCAGCCGGGACCAAGGGCTTGACGTGCCTTCCTTCATTTATATAATTACTAGCTGTTATCCGTGGCTTCGCCCCCGTGATATCCATCCTCGTGTTACCCACTGCAGTTTTATATCTTATAAATACCTAACTACTAAAAAAATACAGGAACCACTGAAAACTAAACAATGTTCCAATACGCTACGCTAAGGAGCACTTTCTCGTAGGGAGGGCGATCGATCGTCACGCCCTCTGCCCAAATCGATACGACACCCGGGTGTGACCGGTTTGTTTTGGTTTCATCCGGCTCTGTCATTGGTGCAGGCTTTTTATAGATATTAAGCGGTTGTTAGTTGGTTTTCATAAAACGAGTATGTTTTTATCTTCGATTATATGAAGCCTAGATAGACTCTATTAGCGTAAAAGGATATAAAAAAATAGTTTCCTACCTGTCTGTCTGTCACGCACACACAGCTACTGATTTGACGGATTTTGAGGGCATAAATTGACAAGACGCGTGTGATAACACAAAGCTGTCACGTACATAAGCATTGAAAAGGTGTCCAGTTTTTTAATAATTGAAATAAAGGCATGACGGTGCCTAGAGCGTAGTTAAACAAAGTTTTTTATATACGTACACATCATCATCATCATCAAGTCTTTCCAGTCTCCACTGCAGGAGCACGACCCTCTCTGTACTACCAGAGCCATATACTTACGTAGCCTGAGTAGTCAGAGGATTTGGCCTACACTCTCCACGTACACATATACATATTTATTATTTTAATGGATATTAAGCGGTTTTAAGTAGGTTTTCGTAAACCTATCTACCTTTTTTTAATATAGGTACATAATATAACCGGGTATTTGTTATCATATTGGTTTCATAAAAAACTGTTAATCGAAATAAATATTTTGATGTAATTTTGATTGTTTGTTTGTTTGTTTAAAATCTTTATTGTACAAAACATAAAATAATCATAACAAAACTACATTTAGAAGCCTTACAAACGGTGGAATTATTCCAAGAGGGATCTCTTCCAGTCAACCAATTTTACAAAGGATAAAATATATATAAATTAAATACAATTGGAAGGTAGAAGTTTGAACAATAATAATTAATATAAAGAACAATCAGGTTAGTACTAGTAACTAAATCATTCTGGATTTTAAACGCTATATGTTGACAATACATATTTGTTCGAGCATAGCACGCACATTTGGCCGACCCGTGCCCTACATCATGTAGGGCGCGAGTCAGCTGTTTTAACACTATAATTACAACCAAATTAAGTAACAAATTGAGACACTCTTGAACGGCAGCCGAGACACCATCGAGCAGCAGCCGAGATACAATCAAGCGGCGGTCAAGTGCTGCTGTGCTGCCATCGAGAAGGGATCCGTCACGCCCAGCTACAAACATGTAATATCAAGAGAAATAAACAACTTTCTACGTGACGTGATCTTGTGTCTCCACTCCAACATCCACAACCTACAATCAACATCTCGTCATGTATGATGTTTGGCTAACGCCATTGCCTGCATCGTACATAGTTTTGGTCCTTCGAGCCGGATCCTGCACAGGATCTGTGGTGTTCACTCACATGTCCCTTTTGCGATAGCGAATCGGTTTACCGGCCTCCCACAAGCGGGTCTCACCGGTGAATTGAGAAGGCGCACATATCGCAAGGGCGTGAGCACACCGAGTACAGAATCGGCGGCGAACTGGAAACATGGAAAGCCGCTCTACAATAACTTCCCTTCATCCAACTATCGGAAGGGGTCCGACCAGTCATCATAACAACTCAACATTGAAGCGTCTAGCTGGACACCACATACTTTGGATCTTCGCTGCACACAGTGGTGGAGTTTCCACGTCTAGCTGGACACCACATACATTGGAGCTTCGCCGTACACAGTGGTCGAGTCTCCACGTCTAGCTGGACACCACATACATTGGAGCTTCGCCGTACACAGTGGTGGAGTCTCCACGTCTAGCTGGACACCACATACATTGGAGCTTCGCTGCACACAGTGGTGGAGTTTCCACGTCTAGCTGGACACCACATACTTTGGATCTTCGCTGCACACAGTGGTGGAGTTTCCACGTCTAGCTGGACACCACATACATTGGAGCTTCGCCGCACACAGTGGTGGAGTCTCCACGTCTAGCTGGTCACCACATACATTGGAGCTTCGCTACACACAGTGGTGGAGTCTCCACGTCTAGCTGGACACCACATACATTGGAGCTTTGCTACACAATTTGGTGGAGTCTTCACGTCTAGCTGGATAACACAAACATAGGAGCTTCGCTACACACATTGGTGGAGTCTTCACGTCTGGCTGGACAACACAAACAAAGGAGCTTCGCTACACACAGTGGTGGAGTCTTCACGTTCAGCTGGACACAACAAACATTGGAGCTTTGCTGCCGGCAACAGCCGGGGAGTTTCCAAGTCCAGCCGGGCGTCATACAAACAAACACAAGAGCTTCGCCGCAAACAGCCGGGGAGTCCTCGACTCAAACTGGAAAACATCATCTTTGGAAAATTATCTACGTCAAGATTTTTCCTGTCAATTTGAGATGACTGGAAAGGACTTCCGTTGCCCAAGAATAGAATACTCAGAAGGAGTACATACAACAATTATTAAAAAGATGAAATTATTCGCGACAAGAATATTTTAATATCCTAAGAATGTAATTAATTTCAACAAATCTATCGGAAACACAAATATTACGTAAGATCGTACGATATATGCAAGAAGTGCATACGCTGCAACAGTGGATCACATGTTTTGACGCACATCGGCAGGTCAACGACATGGACAATGGCAACAAGGCCGCGCGGAACATACTGCAAGCTTGCAAAAACCGCTCGGCGCCATGACAAGTGCATGCCTATTGCGATGTAGGTCAATTAATTATTTAAACATCTTCGCGGCGTACAATCAAGCAACATCCAGCATCGCATGCTGAGATTATGCACGCATCCTCTGCATCATATCATCTGCATTCTATGAGATTCTACTGCAATTTCGAGTGGACTGCTCCAGTGGATCGAGTCGTTGGGAGTAAGCTCTGCTACCGCAAATTACGCCAGCACAGCGCCTCGATGACCTCACGTAGCCCCGAAGAATCGATCATCATGTTAAAGACTAAGTTACTAGTTTTGTTATTTCCTATTTACAATTTTATATTTACCTTTTTTACACATTTACATTTTACATTTTTATCTTGTACTACTACATATAGACATTTGTGGCGTTCCCTTTCTCGATTGGCCTTTCATCCCTTTGGCGTTGGGAGTATGTTCGAGCATAGCACGCACATTTGGCCGACCCGTGCCCTACATCATGTAGGGCGCGAGTCAGCTGTTTTAACACTATAATTACAACCAAATTAAGTAACAAATTGAGACACTCTTGAACGGCAGCCGAGACACCATCGAGCAGCAGCCGAGATACAATCAAGCGGCGGTCAAGTGCTGCTGTGCTGCCATCGAGAAGGGATCCGTCACGCCCAGCTACAAACATGTAATATCAAGAGAAATAAACAACTTTCTACGTGACGTGATCTTGTGTCTCCACTCCAACATCCACAACCTACAATCAACATCTCGTCATGTATGATGTTTGGCTAACGCCATTGCCTGCATCGTACAATTAATTTATGAAGTTTTTGCTTCATTTAGGATGAATGATTTTCTATTATTATTCCCTTAAACTACAAAACAGATGACTATCGCACAGCATCTTTGTAAACGTCACACCCAGTTGCCCGGGTGCCGACACGGCCGCTCGATACCGGTTCACGGCCGGATACAGCCGGTTCATTAATAATAATGTCCTTTTTCGGGTCATACACCCCATAGTATCGATTGATTCGAATATTTTGAAACTCTCAGTACACATAGATATTCGTCCGCTAATATATATAGATGTCATGATGCATGATTTGTATGATTATTCCTTAGAACCTCATATCTGTACATTTTACTCAAATCTGTACTTGTTTGCCTTCATGTATGTAAGTGGCTCATACTGGTGTCAGATTTTTCAAGCTGCCTAAAGGCATCAGACATAGCTTAACGACTGCCATCAATGATGACAGCCAGAATCAACGTTTTAACGTGCCTTGTGAAGCACGGAGGAGCTCGAGATATTTTTGTGCCACTTGTGGTCACCCATACAAGTGAGGACTGCGCCCGGGGTTGCTTAACATGCGTAATCTGTACTTAGAACCACAAAACAGATTTACACAGCATCTTTGTAATCGTCACACCCAGTTGCCCGGGTGCCGACACGGCCGCTCGATACCGGTTCACGGCCGGATACAGCCGGTTCATTAATAATAATGTCCTTTTTCGGGTCATGCACCCGATAGTATCGATTGACTTGAATATTTTTAAACTGTCAGTAAATATTTTATCAAGAAATGTTGATAAAATTTCAGATAACATTTCACATCAAAAGAATAAAGTAATAAATATCTAAGGCACAAAAAATGCTTTGCACACTATACGAGTACAGCGTATATACTTACTACGGGCATTCCCAAAAAGGTCGGCACTTTTGTATAGAAATATCTTCTTTTAAAGAGAAAGAAAACAGAAAGTACATGTCTACTGAAAATTCTATTACACTTCTCTATTCTTCTTTCATTTACTTTTTGTGTTTTTGTATTTTCATTTTTTTTTTATTTGGACAAACCACACTGATTGATCTAGCCCCAAAGTAAGTTCGAGACTTGTCTTATGGGATACTGATGCCATATTTTATAATACATACTTATATAGGTCATCATCATTTCGTGTAGGTGACACGGTCAGTCGACCATGCACACCCAGGTGTCAGAGTTCTTCGGAACCGCCTCTCGGCCTCTTATATAGGTAAACATCCAAGATCCAGGCCGATCTGAAAAAGATAATTTTTCATCTTGACCTAACCGGGTATCGAACCCGGAATTTTCAAATTAAAAGTTTTAGCGGTCAACAACCTTCCGTGTCACAGGCAGGCGTTTCGACCGGTGCGCCACGAAGCTCGATTCATTAATCATTATTCCTGCCAGAAATAGCTGTGCGTTTCTTTCCATTCAAGAGTTTAGGCCTTCAATATCGCACGACCATACTAAAATACTTTTTTTTATACAGGTCACGGAGGAGTAAATCAATTAGGCGGAGTGTTCGTGAACGGGAGACCTCTACCCGACGTGGTCCGGCAGAGGATAGTGGAGCTAGCGCATAGCGGAGTCCGGCCCTGTGATATTAGTCGGCAGCTGAGGGTGTCACACGGCTGCGTGTCTAAAATACTATCTAGGTAAGTATTTTTACATATTCTCTCTCTCATCTGAGCGTTGTCCCAGTTGCATCCTCAGCTGGGGAGCTTCGGAGCCCGGGGTCCGCTTTCCGGCTTTTGCTTCTCCACTTCGCACGGTCTTTAGCATCCTTGCTTGTGAGACAATTGGCACGCATATCATCCGTAACGACATCAAGCCAACATTTCTTGGGTTTCCCCCTTCTGCCAGGGCCCGGGGGAGGTGGCATGGCCAGACATATGTTCCCTACGTCTTCGTCTTCACCTTTTCCCACTTTATGTGGGGTCGGCACAACATGTCAGTTTCTTCCACTACATATGTTCCCTACGTAATTTGCCGGTTTTTGCAAAACGTGACCGTACCAGCGTAGGTAGGTATTTTTACATATTATCACGTCTTTATCCCTTGCGAGACAAACAGAGCGCATGTCTGTGTCCCGTTTGTTTACATTTATAGCACTTTATAACCTTACTTTTCGACTTTGACATATTTGAGTTTGACGTGTGTCCATTGTCTTTGTTCCGCCACTCCTGCCAATACTACCAATTTTGTTATGTTTCCGGAAATTCGCAAATGCTCCGCTGACGTCGCCACTGTCTTCCTCCAAGTCCATCAACTTTGTTTTAATGGCGTCCGCTGTAATGGCGATTCCGGTTAGCATGCTGATTGGCGTGCAGGTGGCAAATGGATCCAAAATAGTGATGGGTTTCTAGCCTCATAACCTATGGTATAACCATTCTCTAACAGTCGAACCGTTGGTTTGATCAGAGAGTTTGATGTGGGCGTATAAAAAAACACGTACATGTATAAAGTTAGCTTTATATATATTATTATTAGCAGCCCTACCCGGCTGCGCACGGGCATGTATTATACCTTAAAACCTTCCTCGTGAATCACTCTATCTATTGGTGAAAACCGTATTAAAAACCCGTGGAGTAGTTTTTGAGTTTATCGCGAACAGACAGACAGACAGACAGACAGACGCGGCAGAGGACTTTGTTTTATAATATGTAGTGACTTACTCGTAATACATATGTGCCGAGTATATGAGGAAAATCATAATTATATAAGTATGAATATAAAATACATACACTAGGCTTCGCCTTGTGCCTTTTTAAACATCTCGACTATAATTTTCGCTTATCGTACTTGCATCACAATATAGTATTTATGTAACTGGGCCTCTTCCTGTTCTAATCTGCCGGGAACCACACGGCTTGTTACAAGGATACTTTTACACATTTTATGATACGGAATCCTAAAAAGTGACATACTAATGTCTCCCATACAACAAAATTGAGAGACAAGAAGCAGTTTCCTTAATAATTGTCGAATTGAGAACAAAGAAAATGACATGTATTGTTCGCGGATGCGCACGCGCCGCCACACACCGTGACGGACACACGGACAGATACACAATATTGACTACTAGTTGTTCTATATGTACATTTCTTTTCTTTCGTAGAATTTTGTTTTATATGACATAGGAAGGCATACGAGCAAGTGGGTCACCTGATGATAAGTGATCACCCCTGCCCATGGACACAAGAGCATTACCGGCCCTTATTTTTCCCTCTCCAGAGGGGAAAACGGGGAAGATAGGATCCCGGCTCTTTCACTAATCCACGAAAAATTTTATTTGAAAAATTTTCAGAAAAGGTATCCCATAACACATTAAGTCTCGAACATACTTTGGGGCTAATCAATCTGTGTGATTTGGTATTATTTCTTTATAAAAATTTGAATTTGACTTTGAATTTCGTCTCGTCCATCAATCTGATGGATGAGCTTGGTATGTATGAGGTGTTTAGATGTACATCCGGCAAATCCAACACGAAGCTACTTAATCCTCAACAAGTCTTGAATAAACATTCGTAGAACGGTGTTAGTGTATCAACCCCGTCATGCCTCGTGAACAAGATGGCGCGCCGTTCGTGCCACGCGGAAAATAGACTGCATGTACGAGTATACAGCGTTGATCGAAATTATTGAAAACGGCTATTATACAGTGTGTAACATGACCCTCGAAATACCCTTAAAGTGGTGACTAAGCTCGTCAAGAACAACTTTAAACTATAACCTATATAATAATATGGTATCTTTACTGCCATACGAGCTACATACTATGAGTGCCTTACCAACCGGGTGCCAGCTGTCTCTGAGATACAGATTATCGTCTAGTTCAGAGATGGTTTGTAACTGGCTGGATCAAGGGACTCAGTATAATGCAACTAACGAAAACTGCTTCTACCTGTATGTACTTACCATCTTTACTGTATTGTATTTTATGGCTCAATAAAGAAATTATTATTATAAAAAAAATAACACTAGAAAAAAATCTATAAAAAAATCATTTTCATACAAAAGTGTTCAGCCGTCCGGTCAATTACATAATTTTTTTTAAATATACTTTGTAATAAACGCTTCCCCATGGATTTCACTCCCAATACGAGTGGTTAGAAGCGGCCTAGTAGTAACTAGGCCGCTTACCGCCTACTGTCCTCATTATCACATACCTATTGTATTAGAAACTAATACATCTTTAGTGGGTTTTGCGAAAATTCATTGTATGTCTTCTCATAAAATGTACAATACTATCACAATATATTTAACGACGCAAATTATCTGCTTGCACAAACGAGAACAAAAGAAAATGACATAAGTATTGTTTGGGAGATGCGCACGCGCCGCTCGTAGAACCGTGACGAACACACACATGCAAAGTTTAAGAAATTGTATCTTTGCGATACAATGTATACTAGTAAACTAAATATCTTTTAGATGGGGGAAAAGTTATTTTTTCATAAACTTCTTTATTTATTTATTTTTTGTTTTCCTAGTACGGACACCAGTCTCTCACATAGATGTATTAATTGCTATTGTACCTACAACTTATTCTATGTATTTTTTTTTTCTGTGTGAGAGAAGAAATAAAGATGTTTATGAAAAAAAAAATGTATATTGTATGAAAATTTTGTCCGTCCTTACAAAAGAAAAGTATCTTTGACCTCAAATATCTATTCTAACAGAGAATGTAGTATATCCAAGAGCACCAAAACTCATTTTTTAATGTTTTGTACTTTTATACTTATATTATTTTTGAAAACCTTTCCAATAAGGTCTATTTTATTACAACTTTACAAATATAAA
The DNA here is from genome assembly GCA_963082605.1 of Rhodophaea formosa. NCBI lineage: Eukaryota > Metazoa > Arthropoda > Insecta > Lepidoptera > Pyralidae > Rhodophaea > Rhodophaea formosa. Next base: position 11,926,147 of record OY720228.1, on the reverse strand, counting down.
GTATGGAATCACTTTTCCCGAGACATAATATGTAATGTACTCCTAGAGAACTGTTATGTATAGGGATACAATACTGCACTTTGATTATGTATATACTACGGGCATAACGATAAACTTCGTTCTTCATGAATGATACATTAATAATACACGGACAAATCACACAGATTGAGCTAGCTCCATAGTATGTTGTGAACATGGGATACCAACTCAACGATACTACATTTCATAGTTCTTACATACTAATATAGATTAACATCCAAGACCCAGACCAATCTGAAAATTATCGTTTACCATCACAATTTGGCAGGGGATTGAACCCAGGCCTCTTGTGTCTCAACCTGGCATGTCAACCACTGCGCATATTTTAGTACCTATCAGATGACAACGACATATAATTTTAACTCATTTTTCAAAATCCAAATTCTATCTGTATTACTTATTATAAAACAAGGGCTAGCTTTAGTACCTTGTTTTAACAGTTATCCGGCCAAAATAAGTCAAAATTTATTACGTTGACATTTGGTAAGTATAGTATAAGTTTAATGTTTAATGAAAGGTTAACACAAGTAAGCCAGCTATTTATTAGTCGAGCATCTAATTTGCGGCGGGCAGTGTTTAACCGGAGTTATCTCGCAGTTAAGTTAACCGCAACTTAGCGCAGACTTATGTGGGTAATCTAATGCTATCCATTGCAGTGGAGCATCACCACTATTTAGATATAGGGAATAAATCCTCTGAATGCTCTGGCTAATGTAAGTATAGCTCTTTTAGTACAAAGAGGGTCGTACTCCTGCAGTGGAGACTAAAAATACCTGATGATGATGACGATATATAGCGTATAGCTATCGTATAGCGGAATCTTGTTAAAGCGATAGCTGTCAAATTTGGCGGGAATACATATTTAGTCATAACATACGAGTAACACTACATGCTTCACGAACGCGTAGAGGTTGCAGCAGTGGGGCAATATGGGTTAAACGAATAATTATAGTAAATCAATTTGGTAGAATCTTAATTAAATTGAAAATAAAAATTTATCAAGTTGGAATTCGAACTCCATATATTTGTCTTTCAGACGAAAATAATTCCTAATACTATTAAACACTTAAAGTGATATGTAACCAAAAGTACAGATATTTATTCAAACATACTAAATACAAATAGCTAAATTGAATGCACCAGGAATATTTTATTGGAATCACAAATAAGCCTTAAATAATGTCAACTTATTCCCACTCCTAAAATAACTCTACAATAAACCACTCCCCATCAAATCAAAACAACAGCCATTCTTTACCACAGTCGGGTAAAACGAACAATTCAATACGCCCCATACTCAAAACAACATACGCCGGACTCAGCAAATAAATTGAAAGGCAAAAGCTACTAGAGTGTCCAGCTATCCCGAGGGATTAGGGATGGGACATACCGGGAAATCCCCATAGATTTCGTGGGTATATCTTTTTTTTGTTTTGCAAAGTTTCGGGTTTGATCCCGGTTCAGACAATCTGATTCATCTTATCGACAAGTAGACAGTAGTCTAAGAAGTTGCTTGAAAAAAAACACCGTATGAAAACCTGGGTAGTCTCAACATTTTAACTAGTACCTCGTACGTGAAATAGAGATGGCACTGTTTAATAATTTAAATATTTCTGCCGAAAATACCAGACGATTTTCACAAGATCGTAGTTATTTGTTCATAAAGAAATGGAGAAAAACAGGGCAAGAGATTTTTTGTAGTGTTATTAAATAATACATGAATTGAAAACTGTTCTGCTTAATTCTTTTATCATTAAATGATCGTCATCAACAGTCATAAGCCAATTTCTTTTGTAAGCTTTAATATTTTCCTCATATCATTCAACAAAGTATATACGTGCTTTCCACTAATGAAACTGCGATTAAAACTTGATTAACGAATAAACGAAGATAATTCAATAAAACCAACAATAATAAATAAATAAATATATACGGACAAATCAAACAGATTGAGCTAGCCCCAAAGTAAGTTCTTATGAAAGACTCGTGTTATGGGATACAAACTCAACGATACTATATTTTATAATAAATACATATATAGATAAACATCCAAGACCCAGGTCAATCTGAAAAAGATCGTTTTTCAATCTTGACCTGACCGGGGATCGAACCCAGGACCTCTCGTACCGCAGGCAGGCGTGATGACCGCTGCGCCACGGAGCTCGTCAACAATATGTAAAACAACCACATAAAATCTACAACTTCTGCATTCATAAAAATGTAATAAGGAAGTAACTCGTGAAAGTTAGGTTATAAAACAAAATGGCGGATGGTTTCCCAATTTTCCTTATTACATGCGAATGAAAATGTTGCGTAGGTAATTGGAAATGCAGTGGAACGGGTTATATAAGTTACTAAACAGGTGTTGACCAACGTATGAATAAGTGGCGGTTTTTAAGTAGCAAAAAAGTTGGGATAAACATTGCACACTTTCAGCGTTAAGGCGTGGTTCTATTGTTTTGTGTGTCATTTTAAAAACTCAAAAGTTTTTTGACGAGCTCCGTGGCGCAGCGGTCAACACGCCTGTGACACGGATGGTCCGGGTTTGATCCCCGGTCAGGTCAAGATGAAAAATGATCTTTTTGAGATTGACCTGGGTATGGATGTTTATCTATATATGTATTTGTTATAAAATATAGTATCGTTGAGTTAGTATCCCATAACATAAGTCTTACTTAAGAACTTACTTTGGGGCTAACTCAATCTAATCTGTGTGATTTGTCCGTATACACTTAAAAAAAGCAAAATTAGCATCAATAAGTTAACTCTTTCTTTTCTTTGATTTTCTTCTACTTTTCCCATATCTATTAAATCGATTTAGTCTATAACTTTGGCTTTCTCAATTATTGAAACATTAATTATATCCATTTCCTCATTCACATACACTATTTCATCTTTTAAAAAATAACCTGATATAAAAATACAAACAACAACAACGAAGTTCTGAATTCAAAAATCAAATGTTTATTTTTCGTTCTGTTATTTTTGGTTTTGTGTCGTTGACATACAGCCAAAAAAATAGTCATTCTAATTTTTAAAGTTTTTATCTGATTTTAATGGGTATGTTACCTATCCCTCGAGCGCAGAATCACTCCGATCCCTCGAGTGCATTTCCCATCTCTAGAGGTCAGTTTTCAATTTAAAACAGACAATGGCTCGGCTGACCCCGCTTGTATTGTCGTGTTTATATTGAAATTATATTCCTATTTGAGCATCCTTTATTACAATCAGATTATAGGCTAATGTTTTTAAGTGATAACGCCGCTTTTGGCATTGATATCAAACAAAGTTGCATCTATAAAAACAAGACAAGTATAGTCCCGGGACATTAAAAAGTAGAATGAATGGGTATCTCTTAGATAAGCATGTAACATTCTCATCTTCATCGTCTCTAACCATCAGGTGAGATGGGAGACAAATGCCTAATTCAATAACTAATAAAAATGATCTAGCAATTGAAATATTAACTGCAATACATACATTATTTCAATTAATTTTACTTGACATAAAATGCAAGTTGTTAAGCAGTAGGAGGTGTCAACAAATTTTCAAAAGAATCCGTACCAGTCATCATTATCATCATCATCAGGTCTTTTTTAGTCTCCACTACAGGAGCATGAGCCTCTGTACTACCAGAGCCACAATTAGCCAGGGCAGTCAGAAGATTTGGTCTATATTCTACACGTTAACTAGACGGGTTAGAGAGGTCTCTTTGATGTTTATAAGCTTTGTTTATCTTGTGTTTCCTAAGTCGCCTTCTACGACATCCACGGGAAGACTTGGAGTGATCCCATTCTACTCTGCCGGGAAGCACATTGCATCAGTAATCTCTCCTAATGAAAAGATACTAACACAAATGAAAGTAGTCCAGTCCTGTCCGTACATAATTAGTCTGTCAGTGTGTGTGGGGTAGAAAGCGTGACGCCCGCCACACTTCCGCCGCTCATCAAATCGTGAATCTTTGGTTTTATACCGGGTTTGTTTGTTTTAATGCAACTTTGACTATATGTACTCTCTAGACACCGTCATGCCTTTATTTCAATTATTAAAAAACAGGCCATTTTTTCAAAGCTTGTGTGCGTGACACCTTTGTGTTATCACACGCGTCTTGTCAATTTATGTCCTCAAAATCCGTCAAATTGATAGCTGTGTGTGCGCGACCGACTATGTGTTGGACCCTAGTTTTTTCTACGCTTTTAGGCACAAAGAGGCTTTATAGAATCTAAGTAATACAACTTTATTTATCTCTTCCATGCTGGTTTGGGAGAAAAGGAAAAACATTACCATAAACCAGCTGATTTTCTTCCCATGCAGACCTTAAAAGCCGATCAAGGAAGTGGGCTAAGGAATTACGTAAGGACATTTCAGGCATGAATCACCTGATTGTGTGATAAGAAAGACTATTCCGTGCTTCCGAAGGCACTTTAATCCGTTAGTCCCAGCAACCATCCGGTAGTCGTAAAAGGAACCACCACACCAGGGTTTGCATGGTTTGACGAGCTCCGTGGCGCAGCAATCAACACGCCTGCCTGCGACACGGATGGTCCCGGGTTCGATCCCCGGTCAGGTCAAGATGGACAATGATCTTTTTCAGATTGACCTGGGTCTTGGATGTTTATCTATATATGTATTTGTTATAAAATATAGTATCGTTGAGTTCGTATCCCATAACACAAGTCTTGCTTAAGAACTTTCTTTGGGGCTAGCTCAACATATGTGATTTGTCCGTATATATTTATATTTATTTTATTTATATGGTCGACTGACCGTATCGTTCCCGAAATGATGATGATGATGATTTCATCATTTGAACTGCAAGAAATTCTGTATATAGAATTTCCATCATTGTGGAAGTTTTGGCATACTCACCACACTTGGTCGGACAGCTCAGTTTGTTTGGCTTAGGTAAATCGATTTCGATACTGCTGCCCATCAAAATAGTTTTTCAAGCGAGGGAAAGGTAGCAGTTTGTTGTTCTGGGGCGGGATAAAGGTATTTGGGATGCTACTTGCTCGGATGGATTGGAGATGAGAAAGTCGCAGCTCGGGAGGCCATACCTACAACCACCGGACTGACAGTTGAAGATGAAACCCTGACCTTCTATCTTTATTCTCATACATAACAAAACATTTCCCTCCTTCTGGGTACAGTCGGATAAAAAACAAAGCTTTATTTAGAAAGTGCTGTGTGGTTCCCGGCAGAGTAGAATAGTACCACTCCAAGTCATTTCGTGATTTGTTTAGCTTGTGTTTCCTAAGTCGCCTTCTACGACATCCACGGGAAGACTTAGAGTGGTCCTATTCTACTCTGCCAGGAACCACACGGCACATTCTAAATAAAACTTTGGTTTTTATCCGACTGTACCCAGAAGGAGGGAAATGTTTTGTTATGTATGTATCTATGTATGTATGTCTATTCCATTGTTGCTTCTTGGTTTGTCCAATTTTGAGGTGTCATTAGATTCGTATTCTTCCCCGGAGTGTCATAAGCTATGTAACGTCAGAAAAAATCAATATGGCGAGCGTAAACTGTCAAAAACAACATTTTTTTTTTTGCGACTTGTTAGTTACGAATTCATACAAGTTCTGGCATTCATGCCTCTCGTACTTCATTCCAAAATGATACTATAATACTTGCCACCTAGCAAGTCAATATAGCACATTGCCCCGGCACAATCTGTCTCAACTCGCCAGTCACTGATGGCAATTTGTGTCTCGTATCGAACATATTGGCGATCAGATAATGGCGCCCCTCGCTTGTAAGTGGATTATTGGCTTTAACAGCTTATACTGGTAACACAGGAGATATGAATTGGATATTTATTGGTACTACGTGTATCATCATCATATATTTAAGAACTTTGTTCTTGTCGGTGGAGTATTTTCCATTTTTCCCTATTCTCCGCTATCTCTTTGACCTCTCTGTACGACACGACTTTTGCCTTCTCTTTTATTTCGTCTGTGAATGCTCTCCTTGGCCTTCCTTTTCCTCTCTTAACTACGTGTATAACTACTATTATATTATAAGGTGTCACACTTGTAGCATATTCACGACGTATACGAGCTCCGTGGCGCAGCGGTCAACACGCCTGCCTGCGACACGGATGGTCCCGGGTTCGATCCCCGGTCAGGTCAAGATGGAAAATGATCTTTTTCAGTTTGACCTGGGTCTTGGATGTTTATCTATATGAGTATCTATTATAAAATATGGTATCGTTGAGGTAGTATCCCATAACACAAGTCTCGAACTTACTTTGGGGCTAGCTCAATCTGTGTGATTTGTCCGTATATATTTATTTATTTATCTTATTTCGTTATCTAATCTTAAAGATAGTAAAGTTTCGTGGACACTCAATCAAACTGAATAGAATACTTGTTTGTAAAAGGAGAGTTTTCTGGATCAATACCTCATCATCATCATCATCAGGTCCTTCCAGTCTCCACTGCAGGAGCACGACCCTCTCTGCACTATCAGAGCCATACACTAGCCTGAGCAGTCAGAGGACTTGGCCTACACTCTCCACGCTGGCCAGACGGGTTGGAGAGGTCTCTTTGATGTTAATAAGCTTTGTTTAGCTTGTGTTTCCTTAGTCGCCTTTTACGATATCCACGGAATGACTTGGAGTGGTCCTATTCTACTCTGACGGGAACCACGCGGCACATCAATACCTGACAGTTAGAAAAATTTGACGTATATTATTATTATTTGGCCAAATTAACAATAATGATAAAGACAAGTTGCATTATTTAAACAATAAGCATAATTTGAAAAAATAAATAAACAGACTGCTGTTATTTATCAGTTTACGTCTACCATATAACTTATATGCTGACTTTACATAGTTTATGACACTCCAGGGTAGAATACGAATCTAATGACACCTCACACTTCAAAATCGGTCAAGTCATTTAGAATACAGGAGGCAACAATAGAGCATGTGCGGAACGTGAAAACATTACCCTCCTTCAGGATGGGTCAGTCAGGTAAATACCACGGGCTTCGATTCCATTGGAGCGTCCGTAGAGCTAGTATTAAAAAAATTGAAGGAACTCGTTAACGCTTACGCATGTTAGGCAATCCTCAGCGTGGTTTCCAGTTAGATTTCTTACAGACATGACAAATCTTTTAAACTTATTCGTAACTATTTTATATATCAAACAGAAATTAACTTGCCTCAAATGTATGCATAGAAAACTCCAGTTAAATTGTTTACAAAATTTTGGCTTAAAAATGAACTAACAAATAAAATAATAAACTGTTTTTATAGGATTTGTGACACCAAGAGTTGAGTGAGACGTATATACTCAAACTGAGCCTCAAAGATTTTCTAAAATGGCTTTAAAATAGGTACTCAGCAGAAAAGAAACAATAAATTTAACCATTGACTACTTATCAGTGTATATTTAATTTTCTGCTCTACCATCCTTAATATAAGAATCAATCTCCTATGAAACTTTTTCATCCATAGCACTTTGCAATCTTGTTTAGAAAAATAAAGACAACTGCAATGCATTACTTCTATTTTGAATTCTATTGCACGGGAAAAGGAGATAAAATCAGTTGAATTTGTATCCCTCGGTACATTACTGTAATGTTGGCAATGTCCCAAAGGACTCGCTGACATGGGCACCCTTGTACTGTACAGTATACTTGCGCAGAAAAGTGATAAACATACTTTAATATTTTGTACTTTAAAATATTGTCTACCGACATAAGAATAGTGCATCTTTTGACGTACTGTAAATGTGATTGAATTGTAATCCTATCCTATCCTAACTCATATTATAAATGCAAAAGTGAGTTTTTTTGTTTGTTTGTTACGCTTTTATGCCCTATCTACTGAAACGATCATCATAAAATTTTGCATACACATAGATTAGGGTACCGAAAAGGACATAGGCATAAAATAAATATTTGAAATATGAAAATGGAGGTGTATACTTTATATTATTAAGTCGAGCAAAGCTGGAACGTATAGCTAGTAACTAAATAATTAGTAATAAAATTGGTTTAAGGATGAGCCAGAAGTAAGAAATACAATAACGTAAGATGAAAAAAGAAAGTTTGCCTCAAAAATTAAATTTTGGGATGAATCAAGAATTGAAAATACGACAGATGAGAAGTAATGGCTTGATTGGTCCATAACGAGTTATATGGAAATATAAATTGAAAAATAACAAGTTATCATTAAATTTTGTTATATATACATACTGTCAACTCTTGCGGGATAGAGCCCAGACTAATAAAACTTAAAGACCACGTTTAGCATGTTGGTGGGCTTGTAGGTGGAGAACGGAAACAAAATAGTGATGGGTTCCTAGCTGCATCGCGTATTGACATACAAACAGCTGGTACACTCTACTTTTTTTCTTTTCTCCCAAACGAGCGTGGAATCGTTTTAAAAATCACTACATATTATAAAACAAAGTCCTCCGCCGCGTCTGTCTGTCTGTCTGTTCGCGATAAACTCAAAAACTACTGCACGGAATTATATGCGGTTTTCACCAACAGATAAAGTGATTCACAAGGAAGGTTTTAAGGTATAATACATGCCCAGGCGCAGCCGGGTAGGGCTGCTAGTATTAACTATAATTAAATATAATATTTTTATAACTTTTCCGCGCGATTATACCTTCACTCTCTCACTTAGGGTGTGATCACACTTGTAATTGACTTATCTGGATCGCGATTCAGTGAAGTGCGGTCCTAATTCAAGTTGTTTTTACACTATTAATCCAATAATTACGGTTTGAGTGCTTAATGTGATAATTTTTAATACTGTAGATGGTTTTGTGGGATTATGGTCGGAGATCATATTTTAATAGAGTTAAATAAATATGATTTATTTTTATGCAGTAATGAATGATGGAGTTTTCAAAAGTGATATTGCTAGTCTTACTTCAGAAGTTTATCCCCCTTTGTATGTATTTTAGGTTCAAAAAAATATATAAAAAGAAATCTAACATAAAAACAGCAAGGGCGTTTTTTTATCAGCCATACACTTAATTAGGTACTCAATCAAAACAAGCACACAGCGTAGCACAAGCTAAAAAAACATACATTTAACAGATTTTGTGTTGAAAAATGATAAAATATACATTTATGTATCTTCAAATTTAAAAGAAATGCGACTTTTTCTTATTGTGATCAAAATCAATTAAACTGTAGCCATTTACAATAATTTTTCTTAATATCACACTACCCTTTATGCCCAACACTGTGCATGTACCCAGTAATGAAACATTATTTTTGAAGTGTTAACGCAAAACAATCCATTACTTGGCCCCCGCTCCCTGGGGAGTGTGCCCCTGCCTTTATGATCGCGACTGTACTTTTGTATTTGTAATAGGTATTGTCTGCAGATGAAATAAGTTTATTTTAAATAAGTACTAAAATACTACACCGACAGGATTCGAACCGGTGACTTGGTCTTTGTAAGACCAGTACTATACCTAATAATTAAGATTTGATTGAATTTACAAAATAAACATATATTATTTCGAAATTTAATTAAAAAAATAATAAAAGTATTCTATCAGAATAACACTATGAACTCATACAAAACCTAATAGAAATATTAAATTTCCTTATCAATTTTCAAAAAAGAAGTTTTTAATAGAAGCGTCTTGTTTGTTGATTGACCCATATCTCTTATACCGAAGAAGGGATTTTGGAAGAAAATCATATTTTTGTTGACTAAAGACTTTAAAATCTATTCTTTTGCTTAGAGATATAAAATTAAATATGGTTAAGTTCAGTCAACTTTTCTGATTTTTAAAGCATACAGAACAAAATTTGGTACAATTGATATCAGCTTATAGCGTAGGTGAATATAGAAGACAAGCAGCAATAGTAAAAAAAATAAAGAAAGAACAGAGAGTAAGCAGTTTTATTGATATTCAATATAGTCCCATTAACCGTTACGCCTACAAATAAGTAATGAGTCTACATTGCAATAAAAATACTTGGAAAAATTGCTTAGTTACAAATCATTTTCAATTATCATAAATCGCATAGAAATCGCGCGACCATCAAAAGAACACTCGTAAATCAACTAAAGGGGTAGGGTGACCAAATCACGAAATAAAAAGTGAACAGAATTGAGACTTTGTAATGATGATAGCTCTATTAAGTTGAGAGACATGATTGTTTACTAACACTAAACACTTTCAGAGATTGTCAGTGTAGCGTTAGTTCCACCTCTGTTATTTGATTTGTATTATTTTCTTTTTATTGGATATTAAATAACATAATAAGCTCTGATAGACTTACTTTTCGGATAAGTGTAGTCTACAATGGATTGTAAATTCACCTGACTGAATTTACAATCCATTGTAGACCACACTAGACCAAGGTATATAGTCTCTCGTCAAACATAATAAAGTTTTTATCTTAAGGTATGTATGTAGAAAACTCATTATTCAGTAAGTGAAATACTTAGAATTTTAAACTACATAAATAAATATAAAAAACCGGCCAAGTGCGTGTCGGGCCACGCGCAGTATAGGGTTCCGTAGTTGCGAATGACAACTTTGATTTCACACTGTTTACACTCGCACCTCACAGTTTAACGACCAAAAACATCTAACAATAAAGATTGTATGAAATTTTACATTTTCCAGTACATTTTATAAGTTGGTTGCCTATAACTTTTTAGTTTGCATTTAGTATCTAGCTCTGATAGTTTTCCTTTCAACTTCAGTATATATACTACTGCTGTAATTTTTTTCACGTATCCATATAGGTATAACCGTTTAGCAGATAGAGGGGGGAGACACGTACCTCTAACAAAAATTTAAAGCCAAATATTTCGGAAACGGATCCCTAAATCGAAAAATGGTGTTCTCAACCTCTTTAACGATACCCCACACGATGGGTAAGTAGAGAAAAAAAAATTACTCCCCCACTTTACTTGTATGGGAGCTACCCAAAAAAAATTTTTTTCAAGATTTTTTTCTATGACTTTTTTGCCATGATTAATATACATACTCATACCAAATTACAGCTTTCTAGTACTTATAGTCTTTGAGTAAAACCGCGGACGGACAGACAGACAGACAGACATGGCGAAACTATAAGGGTTCCTAGTTTACTGTGGAACCCTAAAAAGGTGGTCTTGTTGAAGAATATGAATTATACACTTTCATAGCAAACAAAAACTATAATCAGATTTAAGTATGTTCTTCTGAATCCTCGTTATTTTATTCAGACAACCAGATCATAATACTGTCCCATTATTTTATTGCTTGGAGAATTTAATTTTCGACTGGTAATGTCAGGGCCCATGGGAGAAAAGGGGCGTGTATCGAAGGTCACTTTACGGGCGGTAAGGGACTGGCACTGATGAACCAATATGTTGAGATTTTGTGTAGAGAATTGATTTTTAAATTGCCTGGTGTTTGAATTGATTTAATGCTTTAAGTTTTGGCTTTTATTTGTTAAAGTGTGTATCTCGATTTGTTCCTGAAGTGATCCTAAAAGTGTGAAAACGGCTTACATGCGACCTACATGATGTAGGCCACGGGTCACTCAAATTTGTGAGCAATACTCGAACAAAGTATTATGAATAATGATATATTTAGGGTTTCATCATCATCAGGTCTTTGTTAGTCTCGACTGCAAGAGCACGACCCTCTCTGTGCTACCAGAGCCTATATTTTATCCAGAGCAATCAGAGGATTTGACCTGCACGCTGGCCAGACGGGTTGGAGACTACTTGCTGTTTATAAGCTTTGTTTAGCTTGTTTTATTAAGGCCCTGTGGTTCTTAGCAGACTTTAATAGGACCACTCGAAGTCCTCCCTTGGATGTTGTAGAAGGCGACTTAGGAAAAACAAGCTAAACAAAAGCCAGCGTCGTTTGGCCAGCGTGGAAAGTTTAACCCAAATCCTCTAACTGCTCGTGCTAATATATGGCACTGATAGTACAGAGAGGATCATGCTCCTGCAGTGGAAACTAAGAAAAACCTATTATAGTTTTTGACCTGCCTCCGTGGTCCAGTGGTTAAGGCGTTCGCCTTGTTGACCCGGGGGTCGTGGGTTCGATTCCCACGGGAAGCATACTTTGTTAAGTTGTTTCCAGTTTGGCTAGGACATTGCAGGCATGAATCACCTGATTGTCTGATAAGAAAGATGATTCCGTGCTTCAGAAGGCACGTTAAGCTGGTGGTCCCGGCTGCCATCTGGTAGTCGTTAAAGGATCCACGTCAGAGGCCGAGAGGCGGTTCCGAAGAACTCTGACACCAGGGTGTGTATGGTCGACTGAACGTGTCACCTACACGAAATGATGAGTTTTTGAGTGATTTAGAAAATAACAGGCCAAGTGTTTTAGGGTTTAATCACATCCAAAACTTAATCCTCTCCTCTTTCCAGGTATTACGAAACGGGGAGCTTCAAAGCCGGCGTCATAGGGGGCTCCAAGCCGAAGGTGGCGACCCCACCAGTGGTGGACGCCATCGCAGCCTACAAACGGGAGAACCCGACCATGTTCGCGTGGGAGATCCGGGATAGGCTGCTCAGCGAGGGCATCTGCAGCCAGGATAACGTGCCTTCTGTCTCCAGCATCAATAGGTAAGCCCTTAAACAATATGTCTTCAATTTCTAGAAATACGTAAGATATAGACATTATTGAAATACAAAACATACTGGTTGATTTTGAACCTATGAGCTACAGAATTGTGGGAAAAAGGGAAAAATCCAAAAATAAAATTGGACTTCCCATAAAGGTTCATCCAGCTGATCGGTGACTTTGTGTGGAAGTCAATTTTTTTGTCATTCATCTTTTTTCTTCCAATTCTGTATTCCATTAAGGATTGTGATTCCGAGTTTTAATATAGCTCATAGGTTTAAATCAGCCGGTATAAGATGCGCGTATGTCATGCCAATCCACAGATTCAGAATGCGGATTGGGACGACAATGTGTGCGTGATTTTCATTCGCCCCGAGAAAAAACTCCGAATGAGGTCGAAACATGTCGGCCAGTATTTGACTATTTACGTGAATAACCAGTTGTTACTTCGTTGATGATATGGTAAATTCAATAAAATGATAAGGTAAATTCCATTCTCCATACACCTCGTCCCAAGATATACGTAACAAGAAATAATTGAAAAAATTAAACTGACTTCACATTTTACAGAACCGATTTCGATAAAACTTAGACTGTTCTTTAAGTTGGACTATACCTACCAGAAAAGGAATGATTAACTTATCGGAAAGTATTCGCTTTCAAATAATAAACAGTATCGGTGTTGTATGGTATACCAGTCTTGTACCAATATAGTAGTAGCAATCAAAGATGGCGTCAGTCTTTTGATTACTTTATGGGAGCTTCTGGTGACAAGTCGAGTACGACGAATACGAGACTATAGGCTTAATACTTTAATAGATAATATCTATGAATATCAATAACCTATGCCAGTCTGATTAGGAATCTATAGACTATTTTTAAAAATTAAGATGTCAGTACTGGCCACTTACACATAAAAAAGAAAGATGTCGGCTTCGAAGGAGGTAATAGTTGAAGAAAACAATACCAACCCTATCATATTGTTCAAAGAAAACTTTTACGGCAACAATAAACATAATAATACAAAGTTATGTAAAGACATATCAGTAGGATATCGGGTGAAACGTATTCGCCAAAATTCCCCTTTTGCTAAACTTTAACCTGTTATTGTAATAGGAACCCTTTTGTTGTGGGTTAAAGTAGATATTTGCATGGTTGAGCGAGTGGATGGGAAAATCCTTGGTAGGCTAAGAGATAAGCGACTATTTCATTCTCCTCTGAGAATTTTCCTGATTACATCCTTAGCCGTGGTACATTGAGACCCAGGGTCTATACTGTTACGTCAACATTTATAATAAACGGCTTCCGTGGGCGCAGTTGTTTTAACACGCCAGCCTGCCACATGAGTGGTCCTGGGTTCAATCCTCGGTCAGTCAATGATGGAAAACCATCTTCTTAAAGATTGGCCTGGGTCTTGAACAGTCTTGAATTTTCATCTATTTAGATAGCTAAAATAAAGTAATGAGTTAGGATCCTACGACACAAGTTCTTCAAACTACTGTAGGGCTAGCGCAATTCATGTGATTTGTCCATAGAAGGTCGTTTTTAGTCGCCACTGAAGGAGCACGACCCTCTCTACTACCAGAGCCATATTAGCCAGAGCAGTCAGAGGATTTGTCCATATAATGTTTATTTTATTTCTATTCATGTTATAATACGACCAGGCAAAGTCAATCGTGTTAATTTTATCTATATTCCTGTATCTATAGGTATAGTACCATAAAGTTTATGATCGACTATAGTAAAGTTGCATATAAATGACATCATCTGCTAGATACAATGCCATATATTGTGATTAATCTTTGGCTGCAAGCGGATATCCGGTTATTCATTAGCTACCAACCTATCCTAAATGATATTTGATTACTGTATACTGTGCCTATTATTTTATTTTATGGCTATCAGTATCATATGGTAAAGATGAGTGTCTTAATAAACATCCAAGTATGAAACTAGTGGATTTGTGAGCTGTAGACCTTGCAATTTTGATTACAGGAATTGCGCCATTTAAGAAAAATTTTAAAAATCGATAAAATAATCTAATTTTGGATCTGCTTACTAAATTTCAAGAGAATTGGTTGAGAAATACGACCTGTAGAGGAGAACAGCCAGGCAGACATACCAAACAATATTTCCCCAATCTGGAGCAGAGCTTTAAAAAATACTAAGACATTCCCGCCTTTCTACTGGCCCGCGCAAGGGGTTGCGTGCCGCGATGTACCGGAAACAGTGCGGGAGGAACTAAAGATGGCGGCACCGGAAGTTGAGACACGTGCTCTGCGCGCGCCGGACATCCCCTCCATTGAAATATAGCGCTACAATTGTGATATAAACTTATTTTTCGGATTCCTTGTGTTGGATATTGGTACAAGACTTTTCGATTAGAGAAATTGATTTTTGATATTTATATGACGAGCTCCGTGGCGCAGCGGTCAACACGCCTGCCTGCGACACGGATGGTCCCGGGTTCGATCCCCGGTCAGGTCAAGACGGAAAATGATCTTTTTCAGATTGACCTGGGTCTTGGATGTTTATCTATATATGTATATGTTATAAAATATTGTATCGTTGAGTTAGCATCCCATAACACAAGTCTTGCTTAAGAACTTACTTTGGAGCTAGCTCAATCTGTGTGATTTGTCCGTATATATTTATTTATTATTTATTATATGAATGCTCAACGCATTTACGTCATCTATACTAATATTAAAAATAAGAAAGACTTGATTCCTTGTTTGTTTGTTTGCATCGAAACTAATGGAGCGATTTTCAAAATCTTTTACTAATAGATAGCTAATAGGGAATATGCATGAAAAAAATATGTGTTATCTTACCAGTTTATCCAAAAATATTCAATAGTAAAGTACTGAAAGTGAAAACAGAATAAAATTTGGTTGAAAAACGCACGAGATAAAATGTTTTTACGAAAATATGTCTATTTCACTCGCGAAAACACTATTTTATATGGCAAATGTATACATGATATAGACTTTGACGTCTCCTTCGATTTCATTTCATTCCATCTTGACCTGACCAGGGATCGAGCCCAGGCCTGCACTTGAAAAGGACTTGTGGTACCACTGAGCTACAGAGATTGTCATAAAATACTTGAATAGATAAAACTGACAACATGATGAGTAATGACGCAAAAACTCATATCTAATTACTAAGATAAAATAACCGAAAAATCCCACACATCTACGTCTAATTAGCAAAATAACGCCTGTCCATTGCCACTCCAAACTGGACATTATCTTCAAAAGTACACAAAAAACTAAAACCAAACAAGGTACTTAGATAACAAAATTAATAAACGGTAGCAGAGATAACAAATCAATTCAAATATTACCCGTGAAATGGGGAGGCTTATCTAATCTGGCAACACAACACTGGGATTTGTCGAAAGCTGGCAACACTCGACGATAATGGCGGAATCCTTTGCGGATTATAAATTAATCGCGTTGTGTTGTTATTAAAAGGTGTTGCCTCATTTACGATGTTTATTTATCTTTAGCTGATAGGAAATAAAAGTTTAATCAATTTGCCTGTTGAAATACATAGTATTACGTCTTTATCCCTTGCGGGGTAGACGGAGCCCGGTCATAAAACCCAAAGGTCACATTTAGCATATTTGTGGGCATTAGGTGGTAAGCGGAATCAAAATAGTGATGGGTTGCTAACCGCATCGCCTATAACGTGATTCCTTAGATTTTCGCCCAATCCTTGACCGGCTTTTACGGTCTGCGCGGGAATACAAGCAGCTAGTAGCTATGTTTTTTCTTTTCTCCCAAACCAGCGTGGAAGAGTAGAAGTAATTAAAAGAAAAGTGGCTTAAGGGACGTGGGTTCGAACTCACCTGTGCCGAATTCTATTCAATCATAAATTTTCGATTTTAATAATATACTACCAACCATTACAAAATGATTAAGGATTTAAGGATTAGAATAGTTATTATTGAGTATTGTATTATTGAGTATAGTATTATTGAGTAGAATAGGACCACTCCAAGTCTTCCCGTGGATGTCGTAGAAGGCTACTTAGGAAATACAAGCTAAATAAAGCTTAAAAACATCAAAGAGACCTCGTCCAGCCAGCATAAAGAGTACTACCAGAGCCATTTATTAGCTAGAGACCAGTCAGAGGATTTAGCCTACCTCTAACTACTCTAGCTAAGATATGGCTCTGGTAGTACAAAGAGAGTCGTGCTCCTGCAGTGGAGGGAGACTACAAAAGACCTGATGTTGATGATGAAGATGATATTATTTATTTATGCTTATTTTACAATTACATGAACACATCTCACTGGCCATCCAGCATGGCGACGCGGCTGGTGTGATGGGTACATTTGAGCCAGGTACTCTCAGAGGTGGTCTTTTCGACTAGTTTTTCAAATTTATATTTTATTTATACTACTTTTTCTTTCTCTTTACTTTTGGTTTAGGTATATATTTTTTCATAATTTATGTAATTTGTTTTAATTTTAATTAAGTAATTTTTGTAAGTTTATTCTATCTTAATAAATGATGCTAAATTAAAGAGCTGTAAATTAAAAAAAAATTACATAAATAAGAGTTAATTAATAAATAAAGTTAGTTAGTTCCGTTATGAATATCTATCGTTACTAATTTGTATTCACAAAAAACCTTACTCACATACCTAACATAAAAACCTAGCTTACCCCCATTTAAACAATAATGACCAAATCGAATTTATCTCGCATTACACCCACAATGAAATCTGCAGCTCGACCTTTTTAACTGCACCCTGCACCCCTACGGGGGTGGGGCTCCATTATTGAACAATAAGCAGGATTACGGTTGTCAATAAACAGGCTTTATTAGGGTCCAAATTGCGTTATGTAGACTCTATTCGGTAATGGATATGAGAGTGTAATTGTGAATTTGTTTTCAGTGCTTTTAAATTTGAAAGTTTCTAAAAAGTTCGCTAGCGTAAAAAATGCATATATTTTTTTAACGTTTTCTAAATTAAGCATAAAAATATATCTGTTTTTAAAAGTTTTTAATACTTTTTTGTACTCAATTACATCGAAATCAATTTGGTTCGCCAGATAATTAGATTATCACCTTAAAATTAATACAAATACTTTTCTGGAGTACTTTTTGTCGGTACTAATATAAACCAGTTTCTTTCTCATTTTTCATTAAGTATCGGTTTAGAATTACTCATCATCATCATCACAGATGCAAGAAGTCCACAGCTGGACATAGGCCTCCCACAAGAATTTCCATCATTGGGGAGTTTTGTTATACTCACCACGTTTGGCAAACGGGTTGGTGAGCACAGTTTGTTTGGCTTATAATGGTTCCGACTCTTAAAAGACGGTTGTATTTCTTTTTTTTTTTTTTTTATGTCAGAGGACGGCAAACGAGCAAGCGGGTCACCTGATGGTAAGTAATCACCGCTGCCCATGGACTAATGTAACACCAGGGGTATGACAAGAGCGTTGCCGGCCTTTTGTTTTCCCTCCCTAGAGGGGAGGGGGGATGGGCCTCCGGCTCTCTCACTCACCGAACGAAGCATAGAATCTGTAAAACTACTACTCAAACGTCGATTTTCTGTGAGAGTGTGTCTTTAAAAAAAGCAATCGCCTTGAAAACGCTACATACTTTGTTGAATACCAAAACCATCTTCAGAATATAATAAATACTTTTCTCAAAACCGCATCAAAATTGATTTAGCCAAACGTGAGATAATCGCGGAAAAAAACATGGCTACGGGTCAAACTGGAAACGTCCTTTCTTTTGAAGATGGTTAAAAAATTATCGTAGCTAAAGTCAAGTCTATCAAATTGAGTTTGATCGTCAAATATTTAGAGGAGTTTGATGTTTTCAACGTCTCTTACATTTCGAAATAGTACTTTGAAAACAATAACAAAATATTTTCAAATTTCATTCACATTAAACCATCCATCCCCTGTCCCTTGAAATACCAAAACACGGCGAGTCAATTCGAAATCCATTTCAACTCTAGGGCGGTGCGGGCCGACATGACGCCGACACGCGGCCGACACGTGACCGACACGGGTCGGTAATGTGTCCCGGAACGCGGGTCGTGGCCGCATTACCGATAAATGGAAATCTATTTGAGTGGAAGTGAGAACTTGAGTGCAGATTGGGGAATAAGACTTGAGAATGGCGATTTGATCTTTTGAGAATTAATCCTTAGGCATCTTTTATATCGGGTAGACCTACAGCCTCCGTGGTGCAGTGGTACAGTAACATGCCAGCCCGGGTTCGATCCCCGGCCAAGCCATGATGAAAAACGATCTTGTTCAGATTGACCTGGGTCTTAGATGTTTATCTATTTAAGAAACTATTATAAAATACTCGTATGGTATCGTTGAGTAAGTATCCTATGACATAAGTTTACATCTTACTGTCTCTCTAGCTCAATCTGTGTTATTTGTTCTCTTAAATTTATTTATTTATTTATTCTGTTCATAAGTAGCCGATTTCGTAAAAGCAAGTTATCATTCTGCCTGTATTATTTTTTCCATTGCTCTTTATTTAGTGATTTTATAAAAACCGGCCAAGTGCGTGTCGGGCCACGCGCAGTATAGGGTTCCGTAGTTGCGAATGACAACTTTGAGTACACACTGTTTACACTCGCACCTCACAGTTTAACGACCAAAAACATCTAACAATAAAGATTGTATGAAATTTTACATTTTCCAGTACATTTTATAAGTTGGTTGCCTATAACTTTTTAGTTTGTACTTAGTACTTAGCTCTGATAGTTTTCCTTTCAACTTCAGTATATATACTACTGCTGTAATTTTTTTCACGTATCTATATATAACCGTTTAGGAGATAGAGGGGGGGGACACGTACCTCTAACAAAAATTTGCACTTTAAAACCAAATATTTCGGAAACGGATCCCTAAATCGAAAAATGGTGTTCTCAACCTCACAATATTTTTCAAAGACCTTTTTAACGATACCCCACAAAATGGGTAAGTAGAGAAAAAAAAATGACTCCCCCACTTTACTTGTATGGGAGCTACCCAAAAAAAAATTTTTTTTCAAGATTTTTTTCTACGACTTTTTTGCCATGATTAATATACATACTCGTACCAAATTACAGCTTTCTAGTACTTATGGTCTCTGAGTAAAACCGCGGACGGACAGACAGACAGACAGACAGACAGACAGACAGACAGACATGGCGAAACTATAAGGGTTCCTAGTTTACTACGGAACCCTAAAAATGACTTTCTTTTGATTTTGTAAGTTTATTCATAATAGGTACTAACTTTAAAATTTATTTAGAGATGTTCTTTTAATGGGTATCAAACATAGTAATTATATGACTAAGAAGCTGATTTGTATAATATCAGAAAAAGAAAATAGGCCGAAAAATATGATACTTGTTTTACTTAAATGTTATATAACAACCTGAAACAATTTAATTCGATAAAAAGAAAAATTTTACAAAATAATATTAAGCATTGATTCAAATACCTAGAGGTACTTATATGAATTCAAACTGGGAATTTAAGTATTGTGAAGTCTTAAAGTTAATCATTTTACAAAACAGAATTACTTAAGTATATCGAAGTCGCTCTTTTTGTAAAACAGAATTCTTCTGAATAAAGACAGCTTTATTTACCCTCATTTGACGTCTAATAAACCCAAATCCCATTTAATCTACACCGAAACACGCTTATCAGTCCAAAAGAAATTGCTCTTATTTTTGCGTTGACACATTTTCCCCTCGAAAAAATACCCCATCATTATCCTAGAGGACAAATTATTTCGCGCCGAAAAAAAATCAAATGTCAAAGTGGGGTTGCCAGAGTTATTGCTCCAATTACCCGCGGGTCCTCGATTAAAAATGTCTTGGCTTTTGCAAGTTTGCATTTTTTTATTCATGGACGTTTTTATTGGGGAATTTTATGGTTATGTTATGCGTCGTAATGCAATTTTGGGTTGAAATATTGTACCTACGGTTTTACACATTATTGTATATGTATGTGTCATTACATGTATTCTTACATTATTGAATATTCTTTGAAAAACATCCTTTCGTCAGCTAGTTAGAGTAATTTTATAAAGACGATATATTTTATTGATTGTGTGCATTCAATAGGCTCCGAAACTAAAAGTCCTATTTTCAAAATTCCTTAACTTATGATAAGATAATTAATCTGCAGGTAATATAAGCTATAATTTACGCGAACAAAGTCGCGGGAATATTATATTATACAGAATTACCACGACCAAATAATATTTACCGCTCATCAGAAAATCTACTTCCGAATCGATGTTTGTGGTAAAAGTCTGGTTATGACCATAATCCGATATTATAACCATTTCCGGAAGGGTTGAGAATATCTATACTGAGCAAGCTCCTTTGTTAACCTGATAGAGCACTTCGTATTGAATGTCACTCAATATCAAACCTTAACGTATTATAATAGAGCTCATTATGCTATTCTACATATGTGAGGTTAATCTGTTTCGAAAAAAATAATATCACAGTCATATCATAGTACGCAGTGAAGTAACATTGCTTACGTAATGTCTGTTTCTCCTTTAAAAAGAGATGCATAAAAACTATTTTACAGGTTTCATCAGAAGAGAAGTTAGGTTTTTCTTGCCACCATATAGGTATTCCTATATTATAATAACGCGTTAACACTTTGCCGTCTGGTTCCCGGTAGAGTGGAATAGGACCACTCCAAGTCTTTTCGTGGATTTCGTAGAAGGCGACTTAGGAAACACAAGCTAAACAAAGCTTATAAACACCAAAGAGAGTGCAGGCCAAATCCTCTTGACTGCTCTGGTTAATGTATGGCTTTCAGAGTACAAAGAGTCACAAGCTCTGCAGTGGAGATGAAAAAGACCTGATGATGATAATGATGAACTCTTTAAAATATTCTTCCGCTGGCTGACTGAATGTTGCTAAGGGTAACATCATTCAGGTGGCCAGCGAAAGACTTGGGTATATTTTTGCGCGATACGTAATTTGACAGCCGACAAATAAACGGAGGAGGTTTAAAAGACCTATTGACAAACAAAGTATGTAATTTTTAATGTTTATTCGTTCATTAGATTTATTGTAATGTGACCAATTTTTGTTCCATTTGACGAGCTCCGTGGCGCAGCGGTCATCACGCCTGCCTGCGACACGGATGGTCCCGGGTTCGATTCCCGGTCAGGTCAAGATGGAAAACGATCTTTTTCAGATTGACCTGGGTCTTGGATGTTTATCTATATATGTATTTGTTATAAAATATTCTATCGTTGAGTTAGTATCCCATAACACAAGTTTTTCATAAGAACTTACTTTGGGGCTAGCTCAATCTGTGTGATTTATCCGTATTTATTTATTTATCTATATTTTTTAAGTGACAGAAATATTGCATGCCTGATTATGGCTAATGTGTTGGTCCTATTCATAATGTAACAACTAATTGTAAACCACATTATGCAAATAAAGTATAATATTCGACGCGCCTATTTTGATGTCCAAGCATACATTTTTACAAATTAGTCCGATTTTGATAATCCTTTTTTATTAGAAAGAGGTATCCCAAAATTGTTTTCATGTAAATTTGGAAAAAAACATCCAACCCTAACAGTAGAAAAGTAGTAGACGATCGATTTTTCGCTTTAAAACGGTTTAATTAATTTTTGCGTTTTATAGGTTAATTTTGTATTTTATTTGTATTTAAAAACACCATAAAAGAAAGAGGTTTGATTTTTTTTCAAGCCGGAAACCACTAGGCTCTTAAATGACGTAAGCTGTAATATATTAAGTTTTCTTTTCGAGGCACTTAAATATGACGTAAGCTGTAATATATTATTTTTTAGGTTTTTTATATCTTTGTCAGTCTCACAGTCACAATCCTAAATTATCGTTACAACATCCTCACCATAAAAGTTACAACCGCATCCGGTAGGGTTCAGGGTCGTGTATCATTCGCAAATTTTATTATTCTGCTAGCCAAGTACCACTGCTGCAGTATTTTTGATTTATCACTATAGGGTAAGATGCAAAATAGATTTTTTTGCAATATTTTACTTTGTTGTAAGTAGATATACCGTCAAAAACAATTCTTGTAAGAAAATCAAGTCTTGCAACTCGGTTCTGCTGCCGTCAAAAGTTGTGAGATCCATGTAATACCAAGTCGGTTAATTGATGTAAGGAGATAGATTTAAATTAAGGATAATATGTTTTATTGAAATCTCAAAAAGATAAACTATTTAGAATACATACATACTGTCACGTCTTTTGTCCATGCGGGGTAGACAGAGACTCGTTCTAAAGGATCTAAATACCACATTTAGCATGTATGTAGCAAACGGAATCAAAAAAGTGATGGGTTGCTAGTCACATCTCCATTGACATGATCACTAAGATTTTCGCCCACGGCTGCTTATAATTTCGAAAAAAGTACTGTTTTTGACAGATACACTTTTGGAAGCAACGCTGTGGGCTAATAATTTGATACATCCATTCCACCAAAATCTCATAATACAACATTCAACAACCCTCTCAACAAGGCCATCCATCACAGCCCTCAGCCGAACTGATGACTCTATTACGACCTAACCTTTTTGATAACTTACCAAAACAGTTTTTGCATATGTCAACCCCGCGCAATCTGGCAATATTTCACCGCCAGAGCGCGCCACTATCCATCATGGCGGCAAATGAACTGTCAGCCGCGTCGGCGGGAGCGCCGCAAAACAAAATGATTATTCAAAACACTGTCTGTTGTTCTATAATATATACGGGGTGTACAGTGGGCCACATAGAAAAGTCTTTGACTATTATATACTCTCTAAAACGTCATGCCTTTATTTCAATGATTAAAAACTGACCAATTTTTCAATGCTTGTGTGCCTGACAGATGTGTGTTATCACGCGCCTCAAAATCCGTCAAATTGGTTGGTTTGTGTGTGCGCGACCGACTATGGGTTGGATACTAGTTTTTTTCTACACCTTTATGCTAATTGAGTCTATCTAGGTTTTATATGTATAATCTAAGAGAAAAGTGTACCAGGAATAATACTCATATAATAAGTACCAATAGTATAGAGATATGCTTTTCTACGTAACTTCATCATCATGATCGGTCTTTTTAAGTCTCCACTGCAGGAGCACGACCTTCTCTGTACTACCAGAGCCATATATTAGCCAGAGCAGTTAAAGGATTTTGCCTACACTCTCCACTCTGGCCAGACGGGTTGTTCACTCAACTTGATTAGGTATGCTTAAAGGAGTCAGTAAATCCGACATTATTGAATAACTGTCTTTATGGGGTCAAACGTAAGGACCTAAGACATTTTTTTCTTAATTTCAAAAAGTGTTGTCACCTAACACTATGTTTGTTTGTTTGTTTTTCGTGTGTGTAAGTAGCCAACACTGGTGTCAGATTTTTCAAGCTGCCTAACACTATGAAAGAGAATGTCGAAAATTGATTGGAGTTTTCAACATTGATCTGAAAGACAAAATTATGCATATCAATGGGAAGTTACTCATTATAGGAGGTATGTGTCGACTTAGAATTACACCTGAATTTGCTAACAGCTACCTACATCAATGTGCAACTGTTAGAAACAATCGCACGATTCAGAGGTTGGGAGCACATAAAACAACTTTACATTTTATGTTTCCATCCACGATATGTCATTGTACATTTTCAGTTACGTAAAGTAAGTAGATACCTAAGTATACCTCGAATTGCAAAAAAACAGGATTTTAAAAGTTCCGTACAAAAATATACTTCGCAATCAAATTGTCGCTAAAAATTAACATAACTAAAATTATAATCAATGACACGACTATCCCATTACTTACCCCAAAAAAATCGTGAATAAAAAGTCGCAATGCAATAAATCATGCGACGCGTGCCGCTACATCCTTTTGCAATAATACTAGCGGCCGCAGCGATTTGCAATGCTTCCGTAGCATTGTCTACAAGTCGGGAGAAAAAGTCGGAGCGTGTGTGGCGGGCCTGCTGGCAAATTGCTTTGGGAGAGATGCTTTTGGTTTTGAAGAATTATTATTTCAATACCCAATAACACATTAAATTATTTGATCCAAAAATGACGTCTCTATACCTACAAAGATGCTCTGAAATTCTGGAAGCGGAAAAACGTAAATTGAATCTTAAAGATTTTTTTAATAACGCTGCCACAGAGATGTAATATTCTGATATCTATGAACGCTGCATATGATTTGGCATTTTTAAGTAGAGTCATTACTGACCATGATAATTTCTATGGCTTTTAGAACATGACAGTCTTGTTATTATTAAACAATATGTAGTATTTAAGTTGAGAAATTTTGTCGCGGGGTGCTCTGCCGTCCCAATTTTATGGCCTTTCCAATCCAAGAAAACTGCCACGATAAATAGCTTTGTTAGATGTTAACTTTGAAGTAACTGATCATTATATTTTTTTAATGTTTCGTTTGCTAGAACTGTGCGGGAACTTAAAATAGTATGTGTGCTTACAACTTAGTCATTTACAGGTGTTGCAAATATTAAAAACAGTGGAGATACTCAAGGTCAATGATATTACTTATCACATTGATTATATTTAAATTATAATACGTCACAACTGGAATACATTAATAGTAACAATGTAATAATTGAATGAAAATTTTATATAAGTAATTATCATAATATGCCCGGCGTCGCATCCCGAACTCGCCTTGAAAATACACTCGTGATAAGTATAGTTAGCCGACAATCCGAACAAAATAGCACGTGAGTGACTTGTTTTAAACAGTATCTATCTCACGTTAGTTTCAAAGATATATTTATTTTCTGACCATAATCAATTTTGTGTTCAGGATCGTCCGCAACAAAGCTGCAGAGAAAGCGAAACACGCGCACAACCAACAGCAGCAGCAGCAACAAGAACAGGAGATCAGCTCTGCGCAGGGAAGCGTAGTTTCTGTAAGTTATCATCGTCAGGTCTTTTTTAGTCTCCACTGCAGGAGGGTTACGTGGTTTTGTCCCTCGTACGGCAGGATTTTCAGTAGTGGTAGAATCACGCTACTGGCGAAATTCACTTTGCTAGTACAAGGGCCGGCTCGTCCGGGGAAGTACCACACTCTCACAGAAAATCGACGTTTGAGTAGTAGCTTTACCGCTTGCTTCGTTTGGTGAGTGTGAGAGCCGGACGCCTCTGGGAGAGAAAAATAAAGAGCGGGCTTTTTCAAAAACTTGACCAAGATTCCTTTTCAAATGAAGGTACCCATTCGAAATTTGAAAGTCCCTAAGCGAAAAACGATGTCATAATGAAAATACGTACAATATTACCTACGGCCAGAGACAATATAAGTGTTATTATAACTGTGATTGATGTAATGATGCTTGTTAACGGCCAATATTAGATATCGTTATAGACTTTTTATAGTGTGAGTTATTTAAAAGACCAAGAACTAAAAAATCCTCTTCATCCAGGTGATAACGCACGCTGGCAACGCGCCTGGCACGACATCAGTGCTATCACCAACCACAGAGCAGCACGTGGCCAACACTGGCAGCTACAGCATCAACGGCATCCTGGGTATCGAGCAGGTGGACGGGCTGCACAACGGGACGACAGGGTTGAAGAGGAAACGGCATGAAGACCAAGGTAATTCAATTTAAAAGACAATTATTAGACAATTAATAATTAATTGCTTCCATGTTGGTTTGGGAGAAAAGAGAAAAACATAGAATATATCAGCTGCTTTTCTTCCCACGCAGACCGTAAAAGCTGGTCAAGGGATAGGGCAAACATCTAAGATATCACGTCATATGTGATGCGGCTAGCATTAACCCATAATTATTCTAATTTTGTTTTACATCTACATGCCCATGCTTAACGTGGCTAGACCTAGGCTCTGTCTACCCCGCAAGGGTATGACAGTACAGTAAAAGACGTAACAGGAATGTATGTAATTGTTAGACAGCCGGCCAATCGTATTGCGTAGGTAAGAGCGAGGAGAAGATCTTTCAGCTCAGCACTTTCATATTCCTTTGTTTCGGTCTGAATTTATGTCATCTTTTACTCTCTAAGTTTCACTCTGGAATGCCTTACCCAGAGACATTTATGACCTATTTAAGAAAAAGGTTCACGCCCTTTAGATTAGAAGAAAATGTTATTAAAATACGTAACAACGGGTTACTCACGTAAATAGTCAGCTACTGGCCGACATGTTTCAACCTCATCCGGAGGTCTTCCTCAGGGCGAATGTGAATTGAGACCCGCGCACGGTGTCGTCCCAATCCGCACTGAGTGCGGGTCTCAATTCACATTCGCCCTGAGGAAGACCTCCGGATGAGGTTGAAACATGTCGGCCAGTAGCTGACTATTTACGTGAGTAACCCGTTGTTACGTATTTTAATAATGTCTTTATCTCACGTTAGAAGAAAATGCTTTAAGACCATACCAGTGGTGAATAGAGATTTTGCTGATTTTGAGATGCAAGGGATTTTGTTTGTCTGTCTCGACTGTTACAGCCAATTCTCCGATTCTACTGAACTGAATATTATTTATGTGACCCAAATACGACAATTTCTATTTTATTTACCCCTTTTTTTACCTATTGCAAATTCATTGCTCCTGTGACACGAGGCTAACATACACAGCTTGCAGAATATATTACACATACTTACAAAAATCAAATTCTCCAGTCCAAATTTTGCAAAAATAACCTCACATATCCAAAGTCACAAAAGTCATTTAATACCCATTACCACAATTAATAGCTTCGTAACTTTCTAACTCAGTACCTGTAAATCTCGAAGGCCCGATGGGGTAACTCAAACTCTACATATAGAGTAGAAAACTTGTAAGTAATGTTAGGACGGAATACTTGTAGAGTCCCTGTAGAGCAGCATACTGGGTAGTGTTGTGGCTTAAAAATAATTTTGGTATCGATATTTTGCTGGTTTAAAAGGTACGTTGATGAAAAACTACCTACCATAAGAATTAGCTAAATAAAAAAGCCACAAGTAAAAAAAATTCTTTATTTGCAAAAATGGTATGTCAGTAAAGGTAAGTCAAGATGTTCAGTAATTATAAGTCGCATGTTTGCCTTGTGAAATTCGTAAGGAATCTGTTTATGGATTCAATGATAACGAATATAATATTAATTCATTCATATTGAAATACGAGAATGCAAAACCAGATATCAATATCAAAGACAAACTAATTGCTATTTATAATTTTCATCATTCTAATTTGAATCCTGAATCTTCTATTGGTAGGTAAAATTTCTCTGTTTCATTGAAGAATAGGCGATATAAATAAAGTTATATAGTCTATAGACTACGGTAACCGCTTTCCATCAGGTGGGCCGTATGCCTGTTTGCCTACTTGTATAAAAAAAGTTCAGATATTGTCGTTATACTTTTAGAGTATTTTTTTAACAACATTATTTCCTCAATAAAATTTAAGTTTACCTTTCAATAATAATCAACTTCTGTTGTTAGTATAAATACATACCTACTTAGTTTACTTATAATATCATCATCATCATCATCAGGTCTTTTTTAGTCTGCTTGACCTTAATTTTTGTATAAGAATAATAGATTTTACTCAGAATCATAAAAAGAAAAATAATATTTGTGCGAATGACTATTCGTACAAGAATCCCACTACAATCGCATATAAACTGAAATGTCGCCTTTTCTCCATTTTTCCTTTCGAATTGTATCGATATCGTCATCCCTCTATCGACATTTGCCCTATGACTACCGTCTTTTCAGGCGGCGCAGTGTGCGGCACCGCCAAGTTTTACTGAGCTATTAAATTTACATGACCTTAAGTTTCGTATGTGATAGTATTTTAAAACTTTATCGATATCGACATTCCTGTGTCGACATTTGCCCTACGCCTACCGTCCTTTCAGGCGGCGCAGTGTGCGGAACCGCCAAGATTTACTGATCTATTAAATTTACTGCACTCACTCTGCTTTATTATTATAACTTCCAAAACCGACGAGATAATTTTGGTAGGGCCTCTTTGAGACAGTATTAAATCTAGCTCATCATTTAGAATATTTTTTATGAACGAAAAAGAAGTCTTGGTAGCTCAGTTGAACAAGACTACCGTTTTTGACAGATTACGTCCGCCATAATGATGTTTTGCTAACGTTATAGCCTCCAACATTCCCCACTGTACTACCAGATCCATTTATAAGTCAAAGCAGTCAGAGGATTAATACGTATATACGAGTAATCATCATTATAATTTTTTTGTTCACAGACGAAAACCGAGACTTCAACAGCCATTCAGAAGATGACGTGAAGAGACAAAGGAGTCATTATAATGGAGACCAAATATACTCAAATGTAAGTCCCTACATTATGTAGGTATTTTTTGCCATATTCTCAACGACTTATGCGATCTGGGAGCATTTTTCTTTTTTTCCAGATGTAAAAAAAAATCGATAAGAGAACAGAAATATACTTATAAATTCCATAATCACGGATGATGTTCAATTTATTTCAAGGATTTGTATTTATAATTTATTTGAAGAGCCCGATGGCTTAGGTGAGCGTGAACTCCGGATATAGTCCGGATATAGTCACTTGAATGGGTGATCGAAAGTGGCTTAAAAATATCCCGAGCTCATCTGTGCTTTGGAAAGCACGTTTTCATTATTGATGGCAGTCGTTTAACTATGTCATATGCCTTAAGGCAGATTGAAAATATCTGAATTGTCTTGGCCACTTACACACACGAAAAACAAGCAAACAATTTAATTTTTAATAACATGTTAGTTCTGATTCAACGGAATTAGATAACGCTGTATTTGTTCCGCTTCCTGTAGTCTCTCACAAAATGGCGGAACCGGCCATTACTCAGCACAAGATGGCGCCGGTTTCCCGCCAATTCGCGCGCCATCACACGTGTTTTCAATTAATCGCTGACGAGGAGGTTGTTAACGTTAAAACGATGGTTTGGGATTAACTAGCTTAACTGTGTTTTCTCTGATAAACATTTGAGTAGGTAGTAGCTTGATTTTATGGGGATCTATGTAAATAGGTTTGATAAGTATATGAGTATTGTTAAAAGTTGAGTCTCTATTGTTTGTTGTCTTTCTGTGTGTAAGAGGCTAAAGCTGCCGAAAGGCATCTGACATAGCTTAACGACTGCCATCAATCACTAACCGGGACCAACGGCTTAACGTACTTTTCGATGCACGGAGGAGCTTGGGTTATTTTTATGCCTCTTGCGGTCACCCATACAAGTAGGTCCCTACTTGGATAGGGGATCGCAAGCGGTAAGCACGGGGTGCTTAACATGTATAAGCGTTAATAAATAATGCTCACGCCCACTGAGCCATTGGGATCTCCAATTGGCTTCGTCTTGTAGATGTATGATTGCACATTTTAAATATATTCATTGTACCAATATATCAAGAGTACCTATTTATACGCTAATAGCAGGCAAAGCTCTTGTCACATTCCCAGTATTGCAGTTATCGATTAGCAGCGCTGATCACTTACCATCAGGTAACCCGCTTGCTCATTGCCATGCAAAATAATGAAAAGAAATCTTTTTTTTTTTTATTTGGCACCGAGTCTACAGAATATTGATATTAATCTTCTTTACAGCTATGGTCTTCATCGAAATGGAGTCTTAAAGACGAGTACAAGCTGCTCTCGGAGCTCGGTGGGGCGGCGGGGGGAGCAACGGGCTACTACGAAAACCTGTTCGATGCCCCGTACGAGCATGCGGCGCATCCCCACTACACCCCTCATTCTGGTAAGTTATTTCTTCTTACGGTGCCATCTTCAGTCATTATCATCATCATCAGGTCTTTATCCACGACCCTCTTTGTAACACCAGAGGCAGTTATTAGCTAGAGCAGCCAGAGGATTTGGCCTACACGCTGGTCAAATGGGTTGGAGAGGTCTTTTTGATGTTTATAAGCTATGTTTATCTTTGTTTCCTAAGTCACCTTCTACGACATCCACAGAAAGACTTGGAGTGGTCCTATTCTACTCTGCTGAGAATAACACAGCCTAATATAAATGGCTGACTATAAAAATGTCAAACCAGATTATTTTATTATACAGGATGTTAGGGTACACACCGTTGTGCCTCAAACCATCAAATGAGCCCGTCAAATTTTTTCATTCAATTCAATTACACATACTGAGTTAGCCCCACAGTAAGTTGTGAACTTGTGTCGTCAAACTCAACGATACTATATTTTATTGTATCTATTCTGATATAAATCGTTAGATGATTATCTTTATAAGTATCTATTCCCAGACTAAATCTTAAAGAGATCATTTTCTATCATGACCTGGCTGGGGGTCAAACCTGCGTCCCTCATGTCGCTGGTGTGTTAACCACTGCCCCACAGAGAAAGTCATATAAGTAAAAAAAAATTCTACTAAGTAAAGTATTTGAGCTGAGTTTCAAAGGTTACCGTTTAAGAGTTGGCCGGGGATCAAACCTGCGTCCCTCGTGTCGTTGGTGTGTAACCCATGGCGCCACTGAGGTAGTCATCTAAGTAATCAAAATATATACTGAGTAAAGAACGTGAGCTTAGTTTTAAAGGTCACAATTTCAATGTCAAACGATCTTCACAACCACAACTCAATAACTGAGAGCCTAAGAACAGTTAACTAATCATACTGCACAGTGACACCGCAGACATTCAGTGCGTAACTAATAATGGTGATGATGGAAGTGGAAATGATGGTTTTGGCATCCGCTACGCAGTCACGAATGTGCCTAGGCCTATTTAGGTAAAAGGTCACGATTGTATGCTTAATCATTTTGTCTAGTGAATAGCACAAGATAGATACAACTAGACACAGCTCTATTAAGTTTTTTTTTTACTTACCTATGCTGTCCTACTGCTGGGCAAAGTTCTCCCCCATTTTCTTCCACTCCTCTCTTCTCTGCGCTATCTCCGACCATTTCTTTTCAAATTTGTGTATATCATCACACCAACGCTTCCTGGGCCTACCACGCTTCCTGTAACCATCTCCAGGAGTCCACTTCATACTTCGTAGCTAAAGCGGCCCATCGACCATCGGCCCAAGTAGATGTAGAAATATAAATCGAAATTCAAATCCATCAAATAGAAAAAAGAATGAACGATTTGAGTGAGTTTGACCTCAATCTTACCTCATGGGAAGAAGGTCTAGGGTGGGAAACGCACATTCAAATAGTGTCTATTAACTTTAGTCTTAAAATATCTAAATTGAACGAGCTGGAAAACAGCGTCGTGGGGAGGGAATTATTATCAAAGTTTATAGTTTTTTTTATTATTCTTGATGTGATAAAAACCTGCCTTGTTAGTAATTTTGTCCTTACAGGTCATTTTAAAGAAGCGACAGTGTGATTTATTTTCTAGATATCTTGCTCGACTTACACATTATTTTGTGATTCTTACCTACCTACCTTTTCTAAAATATTATCTACTGACCTTGACATAACTATCGATATAGATTCCAAATCACCTTTATTAATATTAAAACTTATCCGATCTTAAGCTGGCTTTAGTCACATTTTATTTTGTCAGTTCCGCCGCATAAGCTATATTCCTATTTACCATTAATACTCGCACCGATGATGCTGTTTGTGACAATTTACCTATTTTTTAATTACATTTCTTAAATCTTTTTTTTCTGTCTGTCTGTCATGCAATGTGTCATACCAGTCCGATTTTAATGATATTTGGTATAATCCTTTACAATCAATTTTAATCCATAGATCCATACTAATTTTATAAATGCGAAAGTAACTTTGTCTATCTGTCTCGATTTAACGCCAAAACTGCAGACTAAGGTCAAAATAAATCAATACACAGTCGATTACAGATTCCCATGTGATAATAACAGGACCAAAACGCATGCCCATTACAAGACAACCGCAACGGTTTGCGGTCGGCGCAGCGCGGGAAGCTATTATATTTAGTTTTGTTTTATTGTTGTTAAAGTGTTAATTGGTTGCTACTTTATTGTAGTAATTTGTCGAATCATTTACTTCATTTATCAAAAATTTGATTCTTTTAACTCATTTGCTTTCTTGTCATACCTTTTTCCTGCTTCTATTTTCGCTTACAAAGATGTTCATTGAAAAAACGTCCTGATTATTTTTGTGTATTTTACTTAATTTTCTTTTAATAATTTTATATCCTCTTCTTCACGAAATATTGAAATTTTATTCAGTCTTCCTAGACATAAATAACAACAAAAAGTAAAATTAAATACTTAAAAATATATACTTTTACATATAGTACAGTCCCTCCAGATGCTCACACCTGGGCATGGTGCCCAAAAGGGTGACAGGATTGCCAAATTGAATGGCAATGCTGATAATATGCTGAGCCAGGTACACACAACAAATTTTATTAAACCGCGGAAATAAACTGAATATAATTAATCATTCATCTCCTCTTTTCCTGTCAATTACATTACAAATTAATATGGGACTAATTTTGAAGTATATCCTTTCCAAAAAATATAACGATTGCCGAACAGAAAGATTTGGAGAGTGTCGACATACAGAGCTGACCCCAAATTGGAAACAGGCGGGGAAGAAGAAGAAGATCCTTTCCAAAAACTAATAAGATCAACTCTATAAAAATTTATGCTTGGTCATACAGAAAAAATTAACACATCGACTTGAGAACCTCCTCCGTTTTTTCATCGGTTCAAAACTCTGATTCCTTCAATCTATTGACATGAGATTTGTACCAAAAAGGCTCAACCGCAAACGTTTGTCTAGCTTGCTAGTATTACGGCTCGGGTTACTGAGAGGGCCGGGAGGGCTCCATTCACAGGAGGATGTGGTCGGGATCGGTCGCTGACCTGGTCGAGATCAGGTGGTCCATTGTTGATATTGTGTTGCAGACCTATACTTAACTCAAAAATAGTATCGCTCTGTTTTTTCTTTTATAAATCCATACATCTTAGTGCTATAGCGCGTTTTATTTATTACATGGTTTTAATAGATTTCACAAAATTGCATAAATATATTTTAACGAAAAGATGTTAAGAGGAAGATTTCCGGAGGAGGTCGATACTTTCCGGTCTGTAGAACTGACTTTTGACGTGAGTAACCCATTGTTACATAATTTTATAAAATATTTAAGGTTGAGATTTTTTAATTGAGTCGGAATGTATGACAGATTCCTTAATTAGGTATCTATAAATTGACGGTCTTTATGGTGCAATGGTAAGCATACCGGACTGCGGCACGAGGGTTCCGGGTTCGATTTCCAGTCGGGTCATATTGGAAGCAATCTTTTTCAGATTGGCCTGCGTCTCAGATGTTTATCTTTATAATTATCGGTTATAAAATATAGTTCCGTTTAGTTAGTATCCAACGACTCAAGATCGCAACTTACTGTAGAGCGCTAGCTCAATTTGTGTGACATTTCCCTATATATTTATTTGATTCTGAATACCTACTAAATAGATTAAGATGTGTGGTTTCATTAGAATCTTGCTTTGCCGAGTGTCATAGACCATATTTTTTTCAAAGGCCTTGTTAAGGTTATATCTGCACAGTGCACTGCTATTTGGATAACGTTGATTATCACACTAAGTTTACTCTTTTGTCTACAGCCACAAATGACTCAACGGGTTCCAACGGCGGCGCGGGGGGCGAGCCTCCTTCAGCGGCAGCCAGCCCGGACGCAGCCGCGCTGGTGGTGTTACAACCGCCCGCACCACCGTACCCACCATACGCACATTATGATGGTGAGTTTTTGCCCCTCCAGATCGTTACAGCAGCTTAAGATGTTGTCTGGTTCTTAAGAGTCGCCTGGATGCGCATATCTCCATAAAAAAAGGAAATAAGGAATTGTGGAAACATTTGACAATTTTGGGGTAAAATTAAGCATTCAATCAATTAATATCATTATAATCTACGTACAAACCATTGGTATTTTAACCAAGCTGTATAGGAACGTACGTAGATTATAATGAGATTAATTGATTAAATGCATAATTTTTTTCCAAAATTATCAAATATTGCCACAATTCCTTATTTCCATTTGTATGGAAACATGCGCGTCCAGGCGACTCTTAAGGACATTTTATGTATAAGCAGCAGAGTTAATAGATGTTATTTTAAGACTTTTTTTATGAAAATAAGCGTATTTACTAAAAATGCAAAGGTTCAGGTTAGGCTGGGTGCTATTTATACCCGTGATATTTCATTTATAGATCACACTCTCAAATAACTGAGCCACTTACGCTAAAATGTAGTGTATTAAGTTCCAAATTGCAAATACAAAATATTATCAAAGAAATTTCGCATCTTAATTTGCATTGCGATGTAATTATGACCACTTTACTTCTACATACCTACTTAAATGAAGATCTTCAATAAATTATTTAAGTATTAAAAAATCGGCAACAAATCCATTTCTCTAACATTCGACTAAAACAAAGCCGACAATTGAAAATCCCCATTCACAATTCGCGAGCAATAAAGACATCACAGCCGGCGAGATAAAACAATGAAAGCAAAAAATAAAAGTGGCCGAACAGAAAAACAGTCAGGAATCACGATGAAAAAAACGGCAATGACTCTACGAAAGCTTTCGACAAAGTCGAGCACGCCACTTCGAGGCACTCCGGGGGAAATCTAATTTTCTCCTTGGACCGTCTCTTCGTTCGCTGTTATAACATCATAAAATTCATACAGAACCACAGAGTTTTCGCACTTATGCATATCAAAGGGAGATGCTAAAATGGAGTACCGCAAGGGTGCCGCTTGGGGACGCCATCTCTTTATGATTTTGGTCTTTAATCTACCGCAATCTGCTTATCCCGGGCGGGGAGGCAGACATCTTTAATAGCTCATTCGGGGCTCTATGCAAATAATTTTAGAGGGGGGAAGGGTGGAAATCATACGGGCTTTGTCTGGGACGGGTAACGAAGCGAAACACGAGTCTGTGATGCGACAGAAGTGGCTCGGAGTACTTCAAACGGGTTTGTAGGCTTATTTCGGTTATAAATATTAAACTGTCACTCTGGAGGGAGGGGGAGGCTTTCGAGAGTGGTTACGCGTATAAAGCTCGTTATGTTGCGTGCGGGGGCGTTATCTATGTACTTTTATCTACTCATCCTTGTAAGGCGTGTCGGTGTTAGTATTTTACACTGTGAGTAAAGAATATTCCAAGTGAAACATTCTGAAAACCTTTGTATCCATTTAGTTCTACATGTACCTAGTTACTACATCACAACTGTACTTCTTGATGTAATGAATACTTTAAAATCAGAATAGACTACATAAAGAAAACACATATTTGTATAAAATCTTGAAAATACGTTTTAAAACTTTTACTTTTGGTTTAAATGAAATACAAGTCTCGTTCCGTTACTTCTAGATTATTATTTTTGGTGTAAACGTATTTAAATAAGGGAAAAAAATCCGCATTAAATGATGATCCACAATGAATTAACTAAATTACTGATGATGTGATTCCGTTTTTCACGTACAAGCCTTTTAATATGGTATAAGTTTAGTGGCCTTAATGTTTAATTGACCTGGCCTCTGTCTACCCCGCAAGGGAAAATGACGTGACATTATGTATGTAGGTAAAGAATTTAAAATTGATTTGTATTGCATTAAATGTATAATTATATTAAATGACCCTTCTTCTTCTTCTTCCACACCTTTCCTTTGGTCTTCCCCTATTTCTTCGACCTTTCTAATTATATTTAATGACCCAATTAATTTATTCTATTTCAGGTACGACGACCCTGGCGAGTGAATACGCGTACGCAGCGCCCTACTCGCAGTACTCGCCTTACGGAGGACCCTACTCGCACTCCGCGGCTACAGGGCTGCTGTCTAAGTGGTAGGTATTTGTATCTCATCATCATCAGGTCTTTTTTAGTCTCCACTGCAGGAGCACGACCCTCTCTGCACTACCAGAGCATCTCCAGAGCAGTCAGAGGATTTGAACTACACTCTCCACACTGGCCAGACAGGTTGGAAGGTCTCTTTGATGTTAATAAGCTTCGTTTAGCTTGTGTTTCCTAAGTCGCCTTCTACGACATCCACGGGACCATTTGAAGTGCTCCTTATACTCTAATATAACCCATTCTCTATGAAATTTAATTGCATTTTATACAATTATGACGTCACTTGTTATTTGTGAAATAATTTTAAAACCTTTATTCATTTCTTAACATTACTCTAACACACGATACACACGATTCTTACAATCATAAAGATTGTCAAGGCTTTGCTTCATAATATTATATATATAGCTATTAAAATACGTAACAACTATTTACCCAAGTAAATAGTCAGCTACTGGCCGACATGTTTCGACCTCATTCTAAGGTCTTTCCTCGGGGCCAATGAGAATCGTGACGGGCGCACGTCATCATTATCATCATCAAAATGAAGAATGTAAGGAAAGCATTAAGAGAATATATAACTCAACTAGCTTTGCAACAAGCGAAATAAATGTGATTTGATTTGATTTGCTTTGATTTGTTTTCGCCCGCGGTGCCGCTCGCGTCAATATCATTCCCTCAGGAACAGTACTGTTCTCCAGGATAAAAGATATCCTTCTCCGTAATCCAGGCAACAAGTACGCAAAATTTCATGATGACCGGCTTAGTAGATAGGGCGTGAAAGCGTAAAAAATAAACTCACTTTCGCATTTATAAAATTATTTGAGATACAAGGTTAATTCTGATAAAGCCAACAATCAAGCTTAAACAGAATTAAGCACCGCAATTTAAAAGCATTTAAAGACCGTCCATAAACCACCATAAAGGCAGGTGCTAACACACCTCCCTGAGGCGGGCCGTGATAAAACGCGCAGATTTATTCAACACACAATGCCATTTGTTTCCCAGTGGCTGTTAAATGGTAGGATCGTTTAAAATGGAAAATCTACCGGACTTATGTGGTTGAAAGGTGAGCAAATCCATTATCTGGATATCTGGTTGTTTAATATTTATAACGTTTAAAAGAAAGACATAAGTAAACTAATATAATTGTGCAATTTATATTAAACTAGCTTTCGTAGCTCCACTCGCGTTAGTGTCGATCCCTCGGGAACAGTACTTTTCTCCGGAAAGGTTGCCTGTATTCTTCTCCGTACTCCAGACAACGTGTATGCAAAATTTCATGATGACCTTCAGTAGACATAACAAACAAATTAACCCAATTTTGCATTTACGTGATCAATGGGATTTATTACCCCTCCCTATAGTAATAAAAGTCGGTAAAGATAATGACGAAAAATAAAGTATAATGTAATACAAAACCAAAAAGTCATGTGTAGGCACATTTCTTTCTATCCAACTGCACTGATAAAATCAAAGGTTCAGAAAATATTACATAAGATTTGGAGGACTCAATAACTATATCAAAAACGGCAAGCAATCGAAACCTACTTGACTGTAAATTCTATAGTTTTAAAAGGATCATCCGATGTTGCTCTCCATCAAATTGTTCGTCCCAGTGGTGACAGATCAAAGCCATGGGGTTAAAGTAAATCAGTTCCCTCTCCTTTACGTATTTTAACATCAAGAATCAGATATGAACGTGGATTTAATTAAAATTTTATAGTTTACTTACATACATTATGACATATACAGTAATTATGTACTTTGACAAATAGGTCGATACGGCAACCTTAATATAATAATTTGAGCAAACATTTGGCCCAGTTGCCAAAACAAAAAAATCAAATGCAAATAGAAAGCAAATTATCCTGCACTCATCACTATTGTAACAAGGGGAAACCACCAGAGACACAAATTAATTTCAACAAAAAGCGACTCCTGGACGCAATTCTTCGGCACATACGATCCTCATCCCTCAGGACCTCAAACAAAGGGCAGGGAAGGTCCCAAGGGACGGCGCATAACTTACAGGGCATTAAATTTAAGTGATTCTATTGGAAACACTTTTAAAGTTCTCTTTGCTGTGATTTCTGGTGCATTAAGGGAATGTAGTTTTTTTTTTACTGTTGCTAGTACCTAATTTTTTTTTTCTTATTTCCGTATTCAGTATCTTGATAAGTTTTTGTAAGAATTTGAAAGCGATCGTGCTATGACTACTTTCCTGATGGCAGCTTTTCTTTGGTTATTTTTATATAATAATTGTTATTTTACGATTTTATCACCTAAAATTTGACAAAAAATTTGAATAAAAACTGGTCTAGCAACTTAACATTTTCAATTTCACACAACTCAAACTTCTTACCAGGAGCCAAAAGAAATATTAATGTTTATTTTATTAATTTTAAATATTTTTTTTTTGTTTTAAGGCTTTTGAAAATAAACGTTATACTTTAAAATCAAAAGCCCCCATACTGCATCTTGCAGTTTTTTTTTTACGATTTTGACATTCATAAATTTTCTTTTTTAATTTTCAGATATCAACGGACGCCTTGCGAGCAATAGCTGTCGGCGGACCACAACGAACAAAACTAAGTGATAACAGACACTAATAAACAAATCCTGGTGAGAATATTAGATAAAATCTTAGAAAAAACTCCAACGTGTATAAATAAATTACGTACAACTATGTTTTCTCTTGTCTACGTTACGTGGTCAGTAACATTGCTTTTTGTATTGTAAAAAATTACATTTAATTTAAATTTTACTCCAACTATTCATTTATACTCATTATTGTTTAGTTAAATGAATGAGAGAGCCAAAGCGTTGATAAATCTCCAGTAAGTTGTAAATAATGTATTCTAAATGGAAATTAATGTAATTCATTTAATGTCATTTCTAGATTTAAGATCCTCTTGTTTCTTTTACCTCAATGTAGTTACAAAATAGACCTTAATTTTATGTAACATAGATTTTTGAGACTTAACAAATTATAGTCGATTGGGTAAAACTAAGGTAAGGTAAG
Source organism: Rhodophaea formosa (assembly GCA_963082605.1). Lineage (NCBI taxonomy): Eukaryota > Metazoa > Arthropoda > Insecta > Lepidoptera > Pyralidae > Rhodophaea > Rhodophaea formosa. Next base: position 11,886,693 of record OY720228.1, on the reverse strand, counting down.
AGGGAACATAATTAATTGAGACTTTATCGACTAAATAACTTTATGCGTCACTTTTTTCAAATACTTTAAGACGTTTTAAATGGAAAACAAATCTTACGTTTGAAAATAAAGTGCACAGAAAATGTAAATAAAAAATATTGCCACTTCTCAATTTGAGAGTGATATAAAATGAGTCAAATTTCCTTATAAAATAAATGTATCTATTGCTATGGTTCCGTACCAAAAGGGTTAAAAAACCTACGATATCCTCTGTCTGTCAGAAATAAGTAGATAGAAACTTTCATAGAATGTGTGTATCTATTGTCACTCTAAAAAAATAATAAAAACGAAACGAAATGAAAGAGTTTTTTCTAGAGTTTACAAATGAAAGCTTCGGTTTACAGTGTTAAGAATGTAAATGTTCCCTTTTACCTATGTTTAATTTTACCCGTTTTACCCTATATATATTTTATTTAAGCTGTCAATGCACAACGTCGTAATATCTTTTACATAACCTCGTTATCGTGAATATAAGTTATAACTTATTTTTTTTATATTGTTATCATTATTTAGCTGTATATTTTGAATGCTTGAAAAACATGCGAAAGTCAACGGCTTAGCGTATTTAGATTTATTTGAAATTACTCGAGATTACTACCTTTTTTTTACTTTTTTAAAAAGTGTTAGTTTCTAGTGACGCGTACAGTATTGATATAATTGAACATTTTATTATGTTCTGTTTGAAATAAATTATTAATATATACAATTTGATATGTTCAAAGCTGTTTAGAATATTGTTTTTCTTTTATATAATGAGATCTTATCGGTTCCGTCCATTTTTTTATTATATTATTATGTATAAACTTTTTTTTTGTAAATATTGCCTAAATGTTGTCTTGCCGCGTTATCAGTAGCCCAAGTAGCTTGAAACATATAATTTAAACAATCGACATACAGTTTAGAGAAACGCCAAAGACTTTAATATTGTAATGTCTTGTAGCCAGGGACTGTCAAATCGGTATTTCAATTTCTTAGGATTGTCGATATTGGTACTGTTAACTATATTCGGGAATTTATAGTTACTTAAATGACTGTAAATTTATATAATTTTTTATAATGCTGAAATTAATTGGCTTCATAAAAAATAGGGTCTTATTTGAACCAAGTACATTGCATTAAAAAAACGCAAATTCCTTAAAGACGACCCTTTCTTACCTAATTTACCCAACTAAAAGTGTAATATTTATTAATCTTAATTCATTATAGTATCCATTATATATTTTCTGTTTTAACATAAGATTTAAAAGGATCGACGTGCGAAATCTTGTTTACTTTACCAATGGTACCAATATCGTTTTCATTTTCTGCAATATTGAAGATACCGATAAACAATCCTTGCTTGTAACCCAGTGTTTTATATAGTTTGATTTATAAAGCAATAATTTTTCACCAAAGATACAAATAGTGGGCCTCTTTATATTATTTAAAATATAAAAAATACATTAAATTATTCATTATCAACCTGTACTTTGATGATTTATATTTTTATTATTGTGTATGCAAAAACTGAATTTTTTTTAAATTGAAAATTATTTGAAAACTTCCATTTTTAAATCATTAATTGGTGACTAAATAATATGTAAAATAAATGTTATGTAACAATCCAAGGAAATACAGAAATAATGGTAAATGTCTAATTATTTTTACTAAATCGATGTATATTACTACAACTTAGTAATTAATAATTATTCCGACTTTTCGAAGCTGTATAAATAAGTAACTATGTGTATGGTATTTTATATTTCATATTAAGTTATTTTAAACCTAAGCTATGTTTCTATGCAAATTAAAAGGCTGTGTCAGCAATAATTCTGCAAGCATTAATTATAAAAAATATATAGACTATGTTATATTATAATTTTCAATGTATAATCAGAGGCCCACTGTAAAGTCTCAAGTTAAACTAATAATAATTATTTGCATATTTCTTATTTATTAAAAGCTTTTATTCATAAAAGCGACAGCTTTTATTCGTAAAAGCATATCGAGATAAGTGATACATCACGTCATTGTAATGATAGAACGGTAAAATATAAATTTTGTTTAATTTGTAATAAGTATTTGTAAGGCCAACGCACCAGTAAGAAATAAAGGCATATGAGTTTATAAAAAAAGAACTTTTTTATTACTCCTTTTTATCATGTTGTTGTTTATATATATTTTATCCAAAAAGATAATAAAGTATCGTTAAGTTAGTATCGACATTCTTCTTCTTTCAAGTCGTAGAAGGCTAGTTTTATATTTGCCTTGACCAGTAGCTTGCAACTGCGACTGCCCGGTCATTTGCCTCATTAAGGTCTATTTGAGTGCAGGAAGTTGGACATTCAGGGCACACCGATAGGTGTTCCATTGACTGGGCAGCGCCACAGTTGCAATTGCTATTGCTGAAAAACCCCACCTGACTTTGTTTTCCTGGCATCTGCCGACACCAGCGCGGAGACCTCCAAAGTATTGACATTAAGAGTCCCACGTAAAGCCGCAATCCCATACAAACGTAGTTTCGTTTTAGTTTTACAACAGTTAAGCCAATCTCAACCAAATTTCGTACATACGACCGGAAAAGGCATATTGATGTTTATAATCAGATTTCAATTTTAAAAACAATAGGTACCTATACAAAATTACAGCGAGTACAAGTTTTCGATACGACACGTCAACACGCCAGCCTGCGACACGGGGGTCCCGGGTTCGATCCCCGGTCAGGTCAAGATGAAAAATGATCTTTTTCAGATTGACCTGGGTCTTGGATGTTTATCTATATATTATGTATTTGTTATTAAATATGGTATCGTTGAGTTAGTATCCCATAACACAAGTCTTACTTAAGAACTTACTTTGGGGCTAGCTCAATCTGTGTGATTTGTCCATATATATTTATTTATTATTTATATTGTTTTCTATATTATCATATAGAAAACAATATTAAGCGGTCTGAGACTCTGAGGTCTGTGTTTTTTTTATGTCATATAACGGCAAAGGAGCAAGCGGGTCACACCTGATGGTAAGTGATCACTGCTGCACCTAAACAACTGCAACTCCAGGGGTTACCATACAAGCTGCTTCTCTTCCCTCGCAGTTTGCAATAGGCGATGCGGCAAGCAACCCACTACTCTTTTGATTACGTTCTCCACCTACAAGCCCATCAACATGCCAGTCTTACCTGTTTTATAGACCTGAGTCAAATCACAAATTTAATGATCTTTTCAAGATACGATATTTACACATCTAAATAAAATTATTTATGATAAATATAGTTTTATCACATTTATTACAATAGATATTTATAATCCTATCGTTTCGAACACTTTACAAAGTTCATATTTACAGGTAGACTGAATTGACATTTGTCTATTATTTTATAATCATCATCATTTCGTGTAGGTGACACGGTCAGTCGGCCATGCACACCCTTGAGTCAGAGTTCTTTCGGAACCGCCTCTCGGCCTTTGACGTGGTTCCTTTAACGAATACCAGATGGCAGCCGGGCCCAACGTCTTAACGTGCCTTCCGAAGCACGGAATCATCTTTCTTATCAGACAATCAGGTGATTTATAGGATAGGACACCCACCGAAGGCACAGGATGAAGGCCGCTTCCAACCGGTCGTATTGGAGATCCTTGGGGGAGGCCTATGTCCAACAGTGGGCTTCTTGTGACTGAGATGATGATGTCGCCAGCAGCATAGCATTTTCATCTCCTTTGCTCGCAGCTTACTGAATGACTTCATTCTACTACATAATTATTAATATTAACAGGACTTAGCTCGAACCTCTTACTTATTTTTTTCTGCTGGATGAAAAATTGATTAAAAATGTATGGATCTAATTATTGATTATTGCCTATTAGATGCTTAAATTAAAGAATAGTTCGCCTTACCGAATTTCGGGTTTTATCATCATCATCAGGGCTTTATTAGTCTCCACTGCAGGAGCGCGACCCTCTCTGTACTGCCAGAGCAGTCAGAGGATTTGGCCTACACTCTCCACGCTGGCCAGACGGGTTGGAGAGGTCTGTTTGATGTTTATAAGCTTTGTTTAGCTTGAGTTTCCTAAGTCGCCTTTTACGACATCCACGGAAAGATTTGGAGTGGTCCTATTCTTCTGTGCCGGGAACCACACGGCAAGTAATTTCGGGTTTGAACAGCACTAAATAATCTTTTTATAAGTACAATGTGTTTTAGGTACTCGTATGTAGCTTTCGATTAAATTTAAGATTTCACCATTGCTAAACCACCACGTATAGAGAGGAACGCACTGAGATGAGGACGTATATACGTGTGTCTCTTTGCAAGGCAATTCTTTCTTTCTTTTCGTGTCGGTGGCAAACCAATTTTTTTTAATTTATATTTTTTGCTCCCAAAATGCAGCCACTTGGATGGCGTTAGTATTAGCTATCATCAGATCGTCCAATGTACAGGAGCAGGAGCACAAAGAGCAAGAAAACAAGTGGGACATTGTTTGGGGAAGTCCACATTCGCACAACTCATCAAAGTTGTTAGTAAACCCCCATCTAGTCATGATTGGTATCATTGCAAGGCAATGATACCAATCATGACCGATCAGCGGCGCATCGAGACAAAAGAACTAAACTGCCTACCATAGATATCGGAATATTTACTACATCTCTGTGCTGCCTACAGAAAAAACGTAGCATGTTGCAGACACTAATGCGAAATCAGCCGTTCTTGAGTTGACCAACTTATGTCGCAGTAACTACCGTTTAAAGTTAATTTGTTTTTATGTAAATTATATGTTTATTATTATTTTAAGTGTAAATAAGTTTGTTTCGATTAATTTTGTAAATAAATGTATTATAAATATTATTTTATTTAGTTTTAGTTTAATTTTAGGTAAATATGTTTAAAATTATTAATAATAGATATTCCAATTATTTTATATAAACAAAAAATGTGCACTACGTTACAATGTTTCTATAGAGTTACATCCATCAGAGTACAGCAGTGTTATCTTGTGGTGGTGGGTCGCACTTGCACTCATAATGTCGCTACCCACAACTATTTTTATATTTTGGCGTTAGCCCCGGTACACTACACACAACACAATGTCCAACTTTTGGTCCGACACTAACCAATAATCAAGAATCAAGAATCATTTATTCCTCTGAAAATGGTTACAAGGATGTTACAATATAATGGTGCACAGTAAATTCTGCCATTACTGGCGCAGGAATAGGCGCAGGACAATTAAATAAAAACAAAATTAATATATGTAATAAAATTAATTAGATATATCTTTTGACATTTAAATATACTTTGACCTTAAATATAAAAATATATAATAGCCCCTCTCCTATTGCAGCGCCCGTCAGGGCCCTTAATTGGTTCTAATTTAATAAAACACCTAATGTAACATTAAGGAAGCAATAAAGTATTGAGTATTGAGTATTGAATAACGCATAAACTAAGTACACATGCGTCACTATACATGGCGAAATTTTGGTCGTTCCGGACCATTAAAGGGGTGATTCAGCCCGTCAATATAAACTACTTTTCCTGTGATACAAATGCTGTAAACTCGAAAAAAAATTCGACATTCCTATACAAATTGTCCGGGCGGCTGAACACTTTTGTATGAAAATAGTATTCAATTACAGAAGTCTCGAACTTACTTTAGTGCTAGCTCAATCTGTGTGATTTGGCCGTATAATATATTTAATTATTTATTTTACTTAAAGATTATTTACTATATAACTATATAACTTGCTACTCTTAGTATTTATTAACTTTACTACCAAAAAGATTACGAAACAAGTGGTGAATAAACAGCACGAACATGTAAATAAGTTTAAAGTAAAGCACTCAATGATTCGAGTCTGGCTAGTAAAGAGGTAATAATACATTTTCTGCCTCTTTGAATTCTTCAGACAAAGAGTTTTATCAAAAGCATTCTGGTTGCCTCAAGTCAGAAAATAAAATAAGAAAAGTCACTAGTTGGTCGTAAGAACAAAATGTCAGTAAATTAAAACAATGCACATACAACAAAAATATTTTTTAAATAAACTAAAATCCAAGATCTTGGTAACAAAACATCACCAACATGAAGCACCGTAAGTAGGTGTTATTTTATTTCTAAATCAAACATAGCATGAATCCCAACAGATTTGGCATAATTGAAGATGCATTAAAAATCCCAAAAATATTAGCTATTTGTCATAGAGGGACTCAGACAAAAGAAGATACTCCCATAGACTCAACTCACTCAACAAAATCCCAAGGCGTGTCCGCTGGTGTTGGTGGTTCTTCAAACGAGGGCTCGGTAAAACTCTTTGAATTCAGTCAAATAGTACAAGATACTGACCACCCAGAAAATATAACAATCATCAAGGACACGTTTTCCGAAGAAATACGTCAACATTCCTCTTCGTCACAAGAAGCTGCGTCTAACAGGTACAAATACTCCAGAGAAGTAATTAAGCCCTTCCTTAAAGATTATTCTGACTGTAATCCAGCTTCAGACGACGAATTAATCAAAGGCGTATTAGAAATAGTACAAAAAGACTTTCCTGATTATCTAACGTGTTTTGGAAATAACAGTGGTAGTGGTACTGGCAGTTGTGAGAGTAACAGCAAATTGGAGAAACCAAAACGCGGTCTTAAAAAAAGAATCGACCCCGCTGAAAATCCTGCTTATCTGTGTTGTGAAAAACTTAATTTAAGAGCAGAGCCAGCTAGTGCATCCAGTGGTGGTTCTGTCTTTATTCCAGTAAGAGCCTGTGAAAAACCAGAAGCAAAGCCAAAAAAAAAGAATAAGATAGATACTACTAGTTCTTTAAGTTCTTGTTGTGGAAAAAGTGGTGATATCTCTGAAAAATTCTGTAACATGGACAAAGACGCAAAAAATAAATCATCAGCAACTAAAGAAGCTCCAGATGAGTTGTATGATGAACCATACGATCCTTGCAGAAAACCAAAATGCCCCCGTAAAAGTCATTGTCCGGAAGCAATAAAACCTTGCAAGAAGCCAAGAATTGATCCAAAAGTACCACCACCACCATTCTGCGCTTCTGATTCTGGCCCAAAGTGTAATCAACAACTGACAACTGGCTGTGAAGATGCAAACGAATTGAAGGAACAGGCTAAAAGGAAAAAAAATGCTTGCAAAAGCTCGGGAAGTAGCGTGCACGTACCTCCTGTTGTGCAACCTCCGCAACAAAAAAGTGTAATGCAAGCACATTGCGAAGCTATAGATACTTTAAAGACGGCTGCTTCATCTGCTATGTGCACAGTCTGTCAAGTCACAAAAGAGACTTTATCTTTGATAAGAACAGAGAGTGCCAAACAATTTGAAAAATTGAAAGCTTTTGGTTCAGAATGCGAAGACACGGGTAGCAACAGCTCCGGCAAAAAAGCGGCCGCAAAGAAAAGTAGTACAGGTATTACAAAAGTAACCAATATCTTAGGTCCGAAAAATATAATGGAAAACCTAGAGCAATTACAAAAAGTAGACGCAGAAGATCTTTTACAAAGAATGGTTGAAAAAATGGAATCTACTATTTCTATGATAAGCGACAATGTAGATTTTGATACCATAGCCAATATTTTGAAGAGCGATGATAATTCTTATGACCGGCCTCGGACTCCACCTCGGGAATTTGTGCATAATCTTTCAAGGGAGAAAATGCACGCTACAGAAGGGCCACAAGAGATTAAACAAGACATCAGCCATACCGCTAATAATATGTTCACAGCGATAAAAAGCAAAATATTCTCCATATTCTCTGACATCAACAAAGGCGTAGAAAATCCGGAATGTTCTGATGAAGATGATGATACTCAATAAAAACAGTGCCTCCAGATGAATAAACCTTAAGAAATACAAATCTTTTTCTTTCGTAGCGAACACTGGTTTCATATCTTTTGATGTGTCCTAAAGCAACGTATATATGGCGGGTGCCATCGTACTTTACTACTAATTTCCTGGATTGACGGCTCGATTAATGTATATTTTAGTTTGTGAAATAATTCGAACCTAAATTAAAATATTTACAATTCTGTAAAACGTCGAAAATACCCGTTTAAGTGGTGTTTTACGTTCTTATCGATAATTTTTCCGTGAAAAAACAGTTACTACACGTCTAATATCAGGTATGTCATAGGCTTTTTTTTCTTTTCGTACATTTCCAATCCATCCGAACAAGTAGGATCCCTAATTCCCGTTCCCCAGTCCAAAAAGCTATCCTTTACCTTCATTTTAAAACTCAAAAAAGCCAATCTAACTACGCTCACTTACTCTTTTGCCAATCGTGGTGAGTGTGGCACCCCAAAATGAAAATCCTTTGAGGAGCCCGACGGCCTAGTAGCTATGAGCATTATAAGTGCTTCCACAAGTTAAGCAACTCCAGGCGCAGTACCCACTTAGATGGGTGACCACAAGTGGCATTAAAATGTTTAGAGCTCTTCCGTGCTTTGAAAGGCACGTTAAGCCTTTGGTTCCGGCTGTCATCATTGATGGTAGTCGTTAAGCTATGTCAGATGCCTTAAGGCAGCTTGAAAAATCTAACGCTAATGTTGGCCACTTACACACACGAAAAACAAAACAAAAAACTGGCATCAGCGTCATCGTTACGCTTTATAGCGTCTGAAATTTTTCACTAGCGTTTAGGCGATAAAAGTAGAAGTGCAAAATGACAGATATGTTTTTTGCGCTAATGTATCTCTGTTCCATCATTGCCTCCAGTAGCTTTAACCGCTGACGAGTGTGTGTCATTAGATTAGTATTCTTGGTATTCTTTCCAATATGGCGAACATAAGCTATCAAAAAAACCGGCCCAGTGCGTGTCAGGCCACGCGCAGTGTAGGGTTCCGTAGTTGCGAATGACAACTTTGAGTTCACACTGTTTAAACTCGCACCTCACAGTTTATCAACCAAAAACATGTAACAATGAAAATTTTATGTAATTTTACATTTTCGAGTACTTATAAGTTGGTAGCCTATAACTTTTTAATTTGTACTTAGTACTCAATCCTTGTCCTTGGGGGAGGCCTCTGCTGTAATTTTTTTCACGTATCAAATATTTCGGAAGCGGATCCCTAAATCGAAAAATGGTGATCTCAGCTCTTCTACCACTTTTTTGGCATGATTAATACACATACCCATACCAAATTGCAGCTTTCTAGTACTTAGTCTCTGGGTAAAACCGCGGACGGACAGACAAACAGACATGGCAACACTATAAGGGTTCCTAGTTTACTAAGGAACCCTAAAAATGACAATCAGGATTTTTTAATTTTTAATTCAACTTTTACCGTATTGTGATAGTGTCAGGCCGGTTGCTAGCCACTTTTGTTTTCGTTTTTATTAAATGTCGGTAACCCTAAAAATAAATAGTAAATAAATACCTACCCTACATCTGATTGACGAGCTCCGTGGCGCAGCGGTCAACACGCCGGCCTGTGACACGGATGGTCCCGGGTTCGATCCCCGGTCAGGTCAAGATGAAAACAATATTTTTCAGATTGACCTGGGTCTTGGATGTTTATATTTATATGTATTTGTAATAAAATATAGTATCGTTGAGTTAGTATCCCATAACACAAGTCTTATTAAGAACTTACTTTGGGGCTAGCTCAATCTGTGTGATTTGTCCGTATATATTTATTTATCTTCTTGAATAATTATAGGTTTCCGTTTCTAGTACCTACTAAGCGTCTCTGGGCTAAGCTGCGGATGGACAGACAGACACAAACAGTCATGGCAGAATTATATTGGTTCCTTGCTCCATATCAGGCATGGATCATAGGGTAAGGCAGAGTCCAGTTTCCATAGCTCTCTCCATATGTATCTCTATACACACTAAACGAGTTCTAAGCTGCCCAAAAGCTCTATCTTGTGGACAGTAATGACACAACCAGTAAATTCCACTGACGAGGTAGGTACCTTCGATACAGTTGTAGTATACACTTTCTAGGTTACGTCGTTAGGTAGATATCCTAGAATCATGGCTACAAGGCCACGGTCTAAAAATGTAGGTAAAAAAATTAAAAAAAAACATTCAGTTGCTACAGGTTGTTAGATTTTTTATTCCTCGAGCTGCGGCTTATTGCACCCCTGTTTCCACCATTCATCTCTTTACTCTTAATAATGATCAGACTTTTAAGCTGCCCAAGGTTTGTGGACAGTGTTGACGCAACCAGGACGTGCAAGTAACAAAATGTTCACTCACGAGGTACAGGTTGCGAGGCCTAAGGCCCCCCCCCCCCCCCCAACACTGGCGTCCTTCGAGCGTCGTCGTCTTACCAGCGCTTGCGCAGCAGCGGCCACGTGACGCCAACGCTGAGCGGCCGCCGAACGCCCGGTATACGCAGCGCTGACGTCGCGTTAATATGCCTGGATACGCGGGTGGGCACAGCAGGGCGAGGGGATTGCGTTATGCATTATACTTGTTCAGATATTAAGCGTTGTACAAACGCCGCATGAACGCGACGCCAGCGCTGCGTATACCTGGCGTTCGGCGGCCGCTCAGCGTTGACGTCTCGTTGCCGCTGCGTCAACACCGCGCAAGCGCTAGCAAGACGAAGACGCTCGAAAGACGCCAGTAGGGGGCCAGCTAAGCTTTGCATTTGTGTGAGTGCACATAGATGGATAGTGTTGACGATGGTATGATGTATATGATGATGGTAGTGCATGACGTATTTAATTCTTAATATTTTGTTCTTGTGTTCGATTTATTAGTGAAATGGCTGCAAACATAAGTAAATGAAGAATACGAAAACCTTAAAATAGCCAAGTAAAAGATATATGTCATTTAATTAGTTATTTTATAGACATGAACGAGAGATATTGACGAGCTCCGTGGCTCAGTGGTCAACACGCCTGCCTGCGACACGGATGGTCCCGGGTTCGATTCCCGGTCAGGTCAAGATGGAAAATTATCTCTTTCAGATTGACCTGGGTCTTGGATGTTTATCTATATAAGTTTATAAAATATAGTATTGTTGAGTTAGTATCTCATAACACAAGTCTCGAACTTACTTTGGGGCTAGCTCAATCTGTGTGATTTGTCAAAAATAAAAAAATATTAAGGTTTTTTATCTGACTCTACTTTTGGTGATAACTCACACAAATGCAAAGCTCAGGTTACGCCTGCCGGACTGTACCTGCAATACAGTTGCATACTAGGTTACAGCATCAGTAGGTATCCTAGAATTATGGCTCCAAGGCCATGGCCTAAAAAAGTTGGTTAAAGAATAAAAAACCATTCCGTTGTTACGACTGTTGTATTGTAATCAAAACTTATCACATTATTGTGTTGTTTACAATCGCAAGTTTGTTGTTTAGTATCAAAAGTTCTGAAACTACAACTAAAACATGTACTTTTAATATTTCGATCAGTGTTTTTGTCTCAATACTTCCGCCATTTCAGGAGAAGGTTCTGTACACTCCGGCCCGTGAAGATCTGGATTCTTGATCCTCTGAACACATAGTTGGGGTTCGTTGCACTCTTTTTTCCGCCATTTGCCCTTTTCTGTGCAGTAGGTGGGGGGCTCATCACACGGGTGGGGAGGATGGATCTTCGCGCATTTCTTGGTCATTATGAAATTGCCTAATCGGCAACGCGCTGAAAAAAAAACAATAAAAATCATCAATCAATCAACATCATCTTCTAGTCTTTTTTAGTCTCCACTGCAAGAGCATGACCCTCTCTGAACTACCTGAGCCAAAATTAGCCAGGACAGTCAGAGGATTTGGCCTGCACTTTCCACCTTGGCCTGACGGGTTGGAGAGGTTGAATAAAATTATACAACCACTTTTAATCCAATCATATTAATTAAATAAACTAACAAGTTAAAAATTAAACCTACCTGTAAAATAAAATACAAATCCCAATCCCATCCCAATCCCAACTAATATTATAAATGCTAAAGTGAGTTTGTTTGTTTGTTACGCTTTCACGCCGTATCTACTGAACCGATCGTTATGAAATTTTGCATTCACATAGGTTAGGGTACTGAGAAGCACATAGGCTATATATCACGCGGGTGAAGCCGCGGATAACAGCTAGTCCCAACCAATATTATAAATGCTAAAGTGAGTTTGTTTGTTTGTTTATTTGTTTGTTACGCTTTCACGCCGTATCTACTGAACCGATCTTCATGAAATTTTGCATTCACGGTACTGAGAAGGACATAGGCTATATATTACGCGGGTAAAGCCGCGGGTAACAGCTTGTTGCCTATAAATGAAACCTACTTTTACATAAAAATGGATTATTAGTATACTGTTACTTTTTGATGTCCTCCGTGGCGCAGTAGTTACCACGACCTTGGTTAAAGATTGGTCCCGGGTCCGATCCCCAGTCAGGTCATGATCAAAATCGATATTATTTCAAATTGGTCTGGGTATTGCAGGTTTATTTGTCTGAGTATCTATTATAAAATATAATATCGTGAGTTATAGGGTTGTATCCTACTTCCTACGACAGAAGTTCACAACTTCATGTGGTGCTAGCTCAATATTATAAAATATAGTGTCGCTGAGTTAATATCCCAGAACACAAGTCTCGAACTTACTTTGGGACTAGCTAGGTCAATCTATGTGATTTGTCCGTATATATTTATTTATTTATTTACTAGTTTAGATATGCCTACTTAGTTGTAGGTATAAAAAGAAGAAGGATTAATTGTTATTTCTTTAAATTAATTAAATTTTAATTAATTATTATAGTGAATTATGGCCAGCATGGAGATTGTAGGCCAAATCCTCTGACTGCTCTGGCTAATATATGGCTCTGGCAGTACAGAGAGGCTCGTACTCCTACAGTGGAGACTAAAAAAGGCCCGATATGATGATGATGAGCTCAAGGTCGCTCAAAGAGCTATGGAGCGGGCTATGCTCGGTGTTTCTCTGCGAGATAGAATCAGAAACGATGAGATCTGTAGAAGAACCAAAGTCACCGACATAGCCTAGTGGATTAGCTCTTTGAAGTGGCAGTGGTCAGGGCACAAAGCGCGAAGAACCGATGGCCAATGGGGCAGAAAGGTTCTTGAATAGTGACCACGTACCGGCAAGCGCAGCGTTGGGCACCCACCGTGGTCGGATGACCTGATAAGGGTCGCAGGAAGGCGCTGGATGCAGGCCGCTTCCAACCGGTCATATTGGAAATCCTTGGGGGAGGCCTATGTCCAGCAGTGGACTTGATATATATAACATATGAACCTCAAACATACAACCTCTATTGTAAGATTGCAACCGAACTCTTTCTGTAACGGATACCATTATTCTTAATTATCTGTGGTTTTGACGTCAGTAATAAAATAGCATTATTGTAACTCGTGTTATTTAATAAAATATTAACTTTTATATCAGGACTTCTTGCGGCTAAAATGATGATGATGATGATGAATGATGATGATGATAAAAATTAAATTAGCAGAATATGTAAAATCATTCTTACTCGCTTCGTTGTCTTCAGGATTCTTGATCCTTTCATAACACAGAAATGGTTTGTTGCATTCGCCCTCAGGATCTTTTTTAGGGTCGCAGGGCGGCTTAGGGTCACAAGGGTGAGGAGGGAAGACCTTTTTGCAATCTTTAATATCAACTCGCTGACTAGCTGACATGGTATAATTTTTTGGTTAAGTAGCTGTAAATAAAGGAGTTTTAAAAATAAAAAGGTATTTCTTATGGAAGAATATACAAATTATACATACATGCTATCACGTCTTTATCCCTTGCGGGGTAGACAGAGCCCAAGGTCATAAAACCTACAGGCCACGTTTAGCATCGTAGTGGGCGTAAAGGTGGAAAGCGGAATCAAAATAGTGATGGGTTGCTAGACGCATCTCCTAATAATGTGATTCCTTAGATTTTCGCCCAATCCCTTGACTGGCTTTTACGGTCTGCGCGGGAAGAAAAGCAGCTGTTTTTTCTTTTATCCCAAACCAGCATAGCATAAATAAATATATAGGGACATATCACACAGATTGAGCGAGCCCCACAGTAAGTTGTGAACTTGTGTCACAGGATACTGACTCAACGATACTATATTTTATAACATATACGTATCTAGATAAACATCCAAGACCCAGGTCATTCTGAATAAGATCGTTTTCCATCATGACCTGACCGGGGATCGAACCCGCTGAGCCACGGAGCTCGTCAAAATATAAAATGTTATATATATACACTTATAAATTCGGCACACATTTTAAGAATCCGAAATGTATGTTCATAAAACCGTGCATACATTGATACATATAATCACGATTTTATTCCTTGCGGGGTAGACAGAGTCCAAGGCAACATTTAGCGTGTATCAGGCGTTAAGGTGGAAAGTGGAATCAAAATAGTAGTTAGGTATATAGGATTGCTAGCCACACCGCCTATTGACGTGATTCTGATCCTTACATTTTCGCCTAACCCCATCATCATCACCACTCTGACACCAGGGTGTGCATGGCTGACCGTGTCACCGACACGAAATGATGATCATCAAATCTTTTTTAGTCTCCACTGCCAGAGCTGGACCCTTTTTGTACTACACATATACAGGGTGTAAAGGCTAACACCGTTGTCCTTCAAACCATGGATACGTAACTCTAAAATATAATTATTATTAAGAAAATATTTAAAAAGAATACACCATTCGTTTTATAGAAGTACCACGATTTGTTATTCCGATATTTTGCGTTATTTCATGGACATTACACGTGTCAGCGACCTTTTGATAGGCGCCGCCGCCGCTCCGGGGCGCGGCTTCATTGACAATGCTACATACCTAGATTACTACGCGCGTGTGTAGTAGGTACCTAGCGTAAGGTATTCGGGTGAAGTTTGTTTATGAAAAAGAAGGACTTTTTTTTTACGAAAATACTTTCTTTTAGATTATGATAGTATTGGACTCTACTCATGATTCTGAATAACTGGCATCAAGGATAACGGTGTTAAACTTTACATCCTGTATTAGCCAGAGCAGTCAGAATATTTGGCGTTCAGTCTGCTCTGGCCAGACGGGGTCTAGAGGTCTCTTTGATGTTTATAAGCTTTGTTTAGTGTCTCTCTGTCTCTCTCTCCGTGGCGCAGTGGTCAATACGCCAGCCTGCGACACGGAGGTCCCGGGTTCGATCCCCGGCCAGGTCAAGATGGAAAACGATCTTTTTCAAATTGGCCTGGGTCTTGGATGTTTATCTATATAAGTATACGTTATAAAATATAGTATCGTTGAGTTAGTATCCCACGACACGGCTAGCTCAATTTGTGTGATATGTCCCTATTTATTTATTTAGCTTGTGTTTCCTATGTCACCTTCTACGACATCAACGGAAAGACTTGGAGTGGACTACGCTGTCGGGGAACACACTGCGAAGCCATCATATTGAGCTAATTATATGGGGATTAGACTTTGATGATGGTGGTGACAATACTTACAATAAGTGTTTGGTGGTCTTTAATTTCGATTAATTTTTTTGTTGCTTCTGCTCGTTGCAATTGGCATTATCGTTGTTACAAGTGCAGCCGTGTTTCATTTTCTCAGCTTTTGGATCCCTGCTGTCTTTCGGGGAGCTGGGGATGAGACCGCCCCCTCGTTTTATGCCGCTGGATTCGTTATCAGACATGTTAAGACGTTCAATTTCTCATCATTTTTGTCTGAACAGAAGATTTTGGGTTGTTTGACAGTTAAGTAACGTCAAAAATAAAAAATAAAAAATCTTCAGCCAGATGGTCAGCAATTTATAACAAAATACATTGCCTATATCTTAAAAAAAAATAAAAAATAAAGTTGTAATTAAATCTCCCAAAAAGTTGGTGCTCCCGCTCTGATGATGAGATTTTGCAAGCGTATACCCAATACAGTAGCACGGCATTGGCTTAAGAGTTTCACGTAAAGCCGCAATCCCATACAAACGTAGTTTCGTTTTAGTTTTACAACAGTTAAGCCAATCTCAAACAAATTTCGTACATAAGACCGGATAAGGCATACTGATGTTTATAATCAGATTTCAATTTTAAAAACAATACCTATACAAAATTACAACGAGAACAAGTTTTCGATACGAAACTTTAACTCGCTGTAATTTTGTTTAAGTATTGTTTTTAAAATTGAAATCACTATTTACACTCTTATCATATTATGGGCCAGCTTTGTAAATTTACACAGAATACACTGGAAGATGTCTTCTTATCCGCGATCAAGTTTAGAATGTATAGCGCAGGCCAGCGGACACTTGTTCATCAAGTTGGTCCGCCCGTGGTTGGTCTGCACTCCGCTTTGGAAGCGGCCTAAACTTAGCCATAAGTAATTATTGACGTCAACAAACATTTTTTGTTGTAAAAATTGTAAACACAAATATGACAATTAATAAGTGTTCAAAGAAAATAAACGATTGAATCTTGAATCGTGAGAATAACTTCCATGACCATGGCATCCCAACTTATAATTGCGAAAGTAAGTTTGTTTGTTTATTTGTTTGTTACGCTTTCACGCCCAATCTACTGAACCTATCATCACGAAATTTTGCATACGAATAAGTCAGGGTACTGGGAGGGACATCCTCATCCTCACTAATATTATAAATGCGAAAGTGAGTTTGTTTGTTTGTTACGCTTTCACGCTCAATCTACTGAACCTATCATCACGATATTTTGCATACACATAGGTTAGGGTACTGGGAGGGACATCCTCACTAATATTATAAATGCGAAAGTGAGTTTGTTTGTTTATTTGTTTGTTTGTTACGCTTTCACGCCATATCTACTGAACCGATCGTTATGAAATTTTGCATACACATAGGTTAGGGTACTGAGAAGGACATAGGCTATATATCACGCGGGCGAAGCCACGGGTAACAGCTAGTAGGCTATATATCACGTATGTGAAGCCGCGGGTAATCGCTATAGCGATTACCCGCGGCTTCACAACTATTCGTAACTAATTTGTAACTATAGTTACATATAAAAGCTAATAGTAATAATATATACTCACACAGTAATAATACATACGTATTTGACGAGCTCCGTGGCGCAGCGGTCAACACGCCTGCCTGCGACACGGATGGTCCCGGGTTCGATTCCCGGTCAGGTCAAGATGGAAAATGATCTTTTTCAGATTGACCTGGGTCTTGGATGTTTATCGCTATAGCGATTACCCGCGGCTTCACAACTATTCGTAACTAATTTGTAACTATAGTTACATATAAAAGCTAATAGTAATAATATATACTCACACAGTAATAATACATACGTATTTGACGAGCTCCGTGGCGCAGCGGTCAACACGCCTGCCTGCGACACGGATGGTCCCGGGTTCGATTCCCGGTCAGGTCAAGATGGAAAATGATCTTTTTCAGATTGACCTGGGTCTTGGATGTTTATCTATATAAGTATCTATTATAAAATAAAGTATCGTTGAGTTAGTATCCCATAACACAAGTCTCGAACTTACTTTGGGGCTAGCTCAATCTGTGTGATTTGCTGATAAAAAAAAAATAAAAAATAAAAAAATACTAAAAAGAATCACATTTTTCTTACTTGGCTGGTCCACCACTATGTATAAGTCACCAGAAAATAAAAAGAACCGTAAATGGATCAATTAGAGGCTTACATCACCGAAACTAGCGACACCCGTTATTTAATTCTTGTTCTCCGAAAAAAGAACAAATTGCAAAAAATCTACGTTAAATACTTCCTTAGTAAATTACTTGTAGCATTTTTAGTAGAACTTTTCATCGACATCAGCTTTTCAGATTGGGAGGACTAATTCATTACCACCAAATGCGGCCGGTTTTGGCGGTAATTCGTAGTTCTCTTGATTTACCAAATACAAAATAATGAAAAGCAATACAAAAAATACTAGAAGTCATTTACTAGTGAAGTACACGGAATATCTGGATGATCCCTCTCTCTCGTCCCATTGCAATGCCTGACAAGGTACATATGTATTTAGTCAAAATATGTAACATATTTGTGTAGGTAAAGAGTTGTCGCCATCTCCGTGAAACCAACGTAATGAATAACACCATCATTTTGTTGACAACAAACAAGAATAACTCGCCAAGTGGCGAAATAAATGAAGAAAGGCTCTAAAGGACCCGTATCCAGGGCCGTAAAACAATTATAAAAAAAAGTATAATGCACAGAACTAGAGCTAAAATAGAATGTGTTTACACAGGTGAACTGATGCCGTCGACTCTCCATTTTATGGTTCAGCTGAAAATTAGCGAGTCATATTTGTGTCTTGACAAAACGCTGAGCTGAAACCTTTTTGGTTGCCTAACATTGAAATGAAACTATGTTTAAAATTAATTTTAGTACATAATTTGTGTTTGTTTGTGTTCATATAATTAAGTTTGTTGATTTTATGCACCAAATAAATATATTTCTTTCTTTCTTATGTTATTTTGTTGTAAGTAAGGTTTCTATGGATCTTCTTTACTAGGAAGGACTTGCATCAACTTCCCTTGGGTTTCCCAATGGACTGTAGATTGTAGGAGCGTGGCTGGGGGACCTGCCAGGACTTGGGAATGAAAGATGCGGAAAATTGCACTAACCGTTCAAAATTGCGATTTAAAATATAATTTAGAATACAGTTACTCGTGGACGCGTGCGTCTCAATCATAGAAGTATGAATTCGAGACGAATGTTTTTTTAATCTATGCAATCAAGTCTTTCATTCCAGAAATACTGGCAGACTATAAAAAGTTGTAATTTTTTTTAACGTCTGTGACGTTTGTTCATTAATACAGTCAATCAAACAAACCATGGCTTGAAATACAGGATCCAAGCAACAAACAAAATTCTGCAAAAAACCACAACCAGAACATGAACACAAAGCAATGTGAATTCCCTGAACCCCCGGAACCAGAACCCCCCACCCCTTGCCAGCTTCAGAAGTGCGCCGAGAAGGGTCTCGTATACCAGCCACCGCCCCAACCAGAGCCACAAGTTCCAGCTGATTGCTGTGCGATTTGCATTGAGAAGATCAAGAATCCCCCGGTGGTATTGAAACCGAATGAGCCGATAGTCTGTGTCGTGGAGCGGGAAAAAACAGGTTAGTCATAGCTAAATAGTATCCTGAATGTCCGTTATCTTCGTAATCTGTAATCCGTAGAAGAACCAAGGTCACCGACATAGCCCAGCAGATTAGCTCTTTGAAGTGGCAGTGGGCGTGGGGCACATAGCGCGAAGAACCGATGGCCAATAGGGCAGAATGGTTCTGAAATAGCGACCACATACAAGATCACAGGAAGGCGCTGGATGCAGGCTGCTTCCAGCCGGTCGTATTGGAAATCTTTGGGGGAGGCCTATGTTCAGCAGTGGAGTTCCTGTGGCTGAGATGATGGTCGTGAATGTCATGTGGGGGAAGTTAGACTGCCGCATCTGGATACACTGGATACTCAGACTCACCCATATGGCGGTGGCGGGAGGTCCCAGTGGGCACCTCCCGGCACCGCCATAGTATGGGTGAGTGGAGTGGAGTGGATTTTTGAAATGGGATATTATTAATTGCACATCAAATAAATAATCGCATATCAATACATTTTCATAATTTATATGCTTTTTCACATCAAATAAATTACTTCACTACAAATAAACTAAATGTTTAACAAAACAAGTACCTGCTGCAGAAAATCTGAAAATATACATCAGCATGACATTACTTTTTTCCTCACATTGCGATACAAAAAAAAAAATATTTACGTCCAAAAATACTAAATGCTTATCAAACATACTGACTGCACAGCAAAATACAAAAATAGTATTTGATCGTCTTTTTAGGGTTCAACCCTTATAGTTTCGCCATGTCCATCTGTCTGCCTATCCGTCCGCGGTTTTACTCAGAGACTATAAGTACTAGAAAGCTGTAGTTTGGTATGGGTATGTATATTAATCATGCTAAAAAGGTGGTAGACAAAAATCTAGAAAAAAAATTTTTTTTAATGTAGCTCCCTTACAAGTAAAGAGGGAGTGATATTTTTTTCTATACAAACCCATCATGTTGGGTATCGTTAAATACGTCTTTAAAAAATATTGTGAGGTTGAGAACACCATTTTTCGATTTAGGGATCCGTTTCCGAAATATACAAAAATAATAAAATAAGTGAAGTTCCAGAATCAACTTTTTTAGGAATAATACTCGACGAATGTTGTACATGGAAGCAACATGTTGATAAAGTATGTACAAGGATAAATCGTTTTGTTTATGCCCTATGGAAACTTGAGAAAATTACAAGCAGAGACCTATCACGGGTACATAGCATCGAACATTAGGTACGGTATTTTACGATGGGGAAATGCAGTGAATGTCAATGCAGCCTTTATAGCTCAAAAAAAGTGTATTCGAGCAATCTGTGATGTAAATCCTACTACTAGCTGTGTTCCATTATTTAGGAATCTGAAGTTACTTACATTACCCTGTATATACATTTACGAAATCTGCTTTTTTGTCAAGAAAAACTTGTCTTTATTTAAAAAAAAGGAGATGGTAGTGGATTTAACTGTCGATATCCTAACAGGTTGATGTTGCCTAATATTAGAACACAAATTTTTACCAGAAACTGTTATGCAATGGGTGCTAAAATTTTTAATAAGCTTCCTGAGGATATGAAAGCCATTACATTAATTAATTTAAAAATGTCATACATTAGTTAATTTAAAAACGAATTACATTTAGGGTTAGTGAAAAAATGTTTATATTCTGTAAATAATTGTATTTTTCTTATTATCATTATTATATAATTTTATCATGACATAAACATAATTGGACTCAAAATGGGATTAGCTTCTACAATGTACTTAATTATATTTGCATGCTGGAAACAGTTGAATGTACGATACTTATGGCTAAAGATTGTTCTATGCTACCACATTTATGGCAAATAAATTAACTTTGACTTTGACTTTGCATATATTTTAGAAGTCAAAATTAGTCTGCACTCTGTTACAGGTACTTCTAGGTGTGACGAGATAGCAGACCAAACAGCAGCTCATCCAGACTTTTTCTGGCCTAATTGCCCACCACCACCTCATCCACCTGATCCACCTAAAGTAGATCCCTGCGAGGAACAAAAGAAACGAGAATGTCTAGAAGAATGGGCTAGAAGAATGAAAAGATATATGGAGTAAAACATGGATGACGATAAAAAAAGTAGGTTAGAATCATTGATAGAAAAATTTATAGCTGATATTCAAGATCAACAAAAAAAAGCAAAAAGAGAACAAAGCTCAATAATAAGGACTGTGTCTGCAATATCTTCTCCTTCTGGTCAAAGCAACGATATAGAGGACAAAATTGATAATTTAGAAAATCTTATTCAGAAACTACAAAGTGAACTATCAAACATATCTTTGCCATCTCAAATATCTGATGAAGGATCTATAGACTTAAATATTTCCTTAACATCTAATGATGAAGAAGAAGATTATAAACTCATAGGACACAGTGCACCGAATACTGTAAAGAGAACATCCGATGATCACGGCTCTCCAAACCTGAAAGAATTGAGTGACGATAAAACTAATGACAATGATGAAGAAAAAGATTGTAAAAACGTGGGACAAGTAGCACCAAAGTTTGTGAATAGAACATCGGATGATCACGGATCTCTAAATCTGAAAGAATTGAGTGACGATACAACTAATGACAATGATGAAGAAGAAGATTGTAAAAACGTGGGACAGTGTGCACCGAAGTTTGTAAATAGAACATCGGATGATCACGGATCTCTAAATCTGAAAGAATTGAGTGACGATAATACTAATGACAATGATGAAGAAGAAGATTGTAAAAACGTGGGACAATGTGCACCGAAGTTTGTAAATAGAACATCGGATGATCACGGATCTCTAAATCTGAAAGAATTGAGTGACGATAAAACTAATGACAATAATGAAGAAGAAGATTGTAAAAACGTAGGACAATGTGCACCAAAGTTTGTATATAGAACATCGGATGATCACGGATCTCTAAATCTGAAAAAAATGGGTGACGATAAAACTAATAACAGTGATGAAGAAGAAGATTGTACAAACGTGGGACAATGTGCACCGAAAGTTGTAAATCGAACATCGGACACTGTTTTTTTAGGGGACAACCATCCTTTGAAAGAAGCGTCTAAGAAATTTGATGAAGCTATTACACAACTCATGAATGTAACTAAAAAAATCAGTGCTCTTTCTCCAACTGCGTCGGAAGTTAAGATTACTGTAAATCGCACATTGGAAGAAAAGAACGAAAACGCGGTACATACAGATGGACTTGAAGAATTGATAAACCAACTTAAAAATGAGATTGCTGAGAAAATGGAAGAATTAAAGGACATAGACGAGCCGTGTGAAGAAGGTGATAAAGACTAAGTAAATACTTAAAATAAAACTCTGACTTAATTTTTGCTTTATTACTTTAGTAGTTATGTACAAAACTAATAAATAAAATGCAGAAGTAGACACTCTAGTCTGTAAATGGTCAAGTTTGTCCATTATTTCAATTTCTCAAGTCTGTGGTTACTGAACTACCTAAGAATGTCTTGTTGTTGGCTAGTTGCTGGACTTGCCAAATTATGCTGAGCATCATCATCAACATTTCGTGTAGGTGACACGGTCAGTCGACCATGCACACCCTGGTATCAAAGTTCTTCGGAATCGCCTCTCGGCCTCTGACGTGGTTCCTTTAACGACCACCAGATGGCAGCCGGGACATTGGTTCCGGCTGCCACGTTAACTCATTGGACTTAACGAGCCTTCCGAAGCACTGAATCATATTTCTTATCAGACAATCAGGTGATTCATGCCTACAATGTCTTAACCAAACTGGAAACAACAAAGTATGCTTCCCGTGGGAATCGAACCACGACCCCCGAGTCAACAAGGCAAACGCTTTAACCACTGGACCACGGAGGCTGTTGTTGCTGAGCAATATTGAGATAATTTGATTTCATTATTTCGGAGCAATGGCTAAGGATACGTGCGCTCAGCCTCCCAAGCTGCTTCTTGCCCTGATGTAGTATCTCAATAACTTTATCTTATCCAAAATGCAACGATCATCATCACGCCTTTTTACTCTCCACTGCAGGAGCACGACCGTCTCTGTACTACCAGCAGGCCTATCTGCTAACTTTTGACAACTACGGTGTACATCATTTTCATGGTACCTAACTTCAATATTCATTACGTTACGGCTTCGGTGTAAATGGCTATTTTTATTTGATATAAAAACCGTAATGAATGCTAAGGTGACAATCAAATCGTTGTACACTGAGTTAGCAAATAGGCCTGCAGAGCCATATGGCTCTGTTAGAGCAGTCAAAGGATTTGGCCAACACTCCACGCTTTCTCTTTGATATAAGCTTGTATACTTAGGTATTTGACTCGTGGTCCCACCCATTTTTTCCCACTGTCCCATTAATCTTAAACCCTAGGGTTCGTAGTCCAACTACTAGGTGGGACTACCAGTCATAGGTATAATGTAGGGCGATTTTTGACTCGTGGTCCCAGCAATAAAGTCCTACCGGTCTCATAGTCCCATAGGGAAGCAATGTTTGGAAATAAGTTCATAGTATAGTTTCCGTTCATTCTGACGTACACCGCTAGTCCTGGAGCTCGTAGCCATATCGAAAACTATTAAGGGGGAACACTAGGCACAGTAGCGACGCCAATCATTTTATTCCTAATACTTTACAAATAGAAAGAAATTCAAGAATATAAACAATACAAGCCTTAGTAAATAACCTGAAGTATTTTTGGAATCATGTTTTGATATTATGAGAATCAGTCATTGAGAGAAAAAGTGATAACCGCCAAAAACGGCCGTTTTTGGCGGTAATCAGATTCTCATAATTCTCACTGATTCCGATAGTAATAAACATGATTCAAAAAATACTTCAGGTTATTTACTAAGGCTTGTATTGTTTATATTCTTGAATTCCTTTCTATTTGTAAAGTATTAGGAATAAAATGATTGGCGTCGCTACTGTGCCTATTGTTCCCCCTTAAGGGTACGCTAGTCAGGTGTTTCGCCATACAAATTCTGTAGGGTGATGACTCCGTTGATCGGTATCGTCTGTTTAAAGTTTTTAATTCTATCGATTTGTATTGTCGTTATCTATGCTTCTATGGAATCATAATTGTAAAATTATAAGTACTTTAAAAGTTATGAGTCTCAAAACATTCAGTTTTAACACGTAATTTTAACGCAACTTTGGGCACAATTAAATACCGGAAGGAGTATAAAATCTCTAAAACAAAATTCATACAAGCATAGTTTGGTTATTAAAAAAATTAAATAACTTTACTTTTAATTAAAACATTCAGCTTTTTTATCACAAGAACACTTCTCCCAAACGCATACTCGCGAATTTTTAGACGACAAAGATTTAGATTTTCAACAATATTTGTGTTTGCACACACTAGACTGTAGTTCCGATGTGCTTATACATCAGTATAAATAGTTCCGCACTGTTCAAAACCGAGTCTATCCCTTTCTCAGCGACATAGCACGCAAATTAGCCACGTGCGCTGACGAGTTCGAGCTCCCGACTAGCGCATTCTTAAGGCCGCACACTAGGTACAGTAGCGACGCCAATCATTTTATTCCTAACTAGCAGCCCTACCCGGCTGCGCCCAGGCATGTATTATACCTTAAAACCTTCCTCGTGAATCACTCTATCTATTGGTGAAAACCGTATGAAAACCCGTGGAGTAGTTTTTGAGTTTATCGCGAACAGACAGACAGACGGACAGACAGACGCGGCGGAGGACTTTGTTTTATAATATGTAGTGATACTTTACAAATAGTAAGAAATTCAAGAATGTAAATCATATAAGCACTAGTAAATAACCTGAAGTATTTTTGTATATTCTCATAATATTAAAACATGATTCCAAAAAATACTTCAAGTTATTTACTAGTGCTTATATGATTTACCAGACCCATATAATATATTAGCCTGAGCAGTCAGAGGCTACAAAGAGGGTCGTGCTCCTGCAGTGGAGACTAAAAAATACCTGTTGATGATGATGATGATGATATGATTTACATTCTTGAATTTCTTTCTATTTGTAAAGTATTAGGAATAAAATAATTGGCGTCGCTACTGTGCCTAAGGTGCCCCCTTAAAACTTCCAACTTCAACTCTTTGATAGTAACTGAGCCAGAGGACGTTAGGACAAAGGTGAATCTAAAATCTTCCATGCTGGTCTGGGAGAAAGGGAAAAACGTAGATGTGCTGTGCCAGCTGCTTATACCGTGCAGACCATGGAAACCGGCCAAGAGAAGGAATCATGTAAGTAGGCGGTGCGGCTAGCAACCCATCACTATTTTAATTTTTGCATCACATAATTAACTGTGGAGCCCGATGGTCCAGTGGGTGTGAGCTCTATGAGCGCTTACGTTTGTTAAGCAACCCTTGGTGCAGTCCCTACTTGGATGGGTGACCGCAAGTGGCATAAAAATATCTCGAGCTCCTCCGTGCTTTGGAAGGCACGTTAAGCCGTTGGTCCCGGCTGTCATCGTTGATGGCAGTCATTAAGCTATGTCAGATGCCTTAAGGCAGCTTGAAAAATCTGACACCAGTGTTGGCCACTTACACATACGAAAAACAAACAAACAAACACTATTTTAATTCCGTTTTCCATTAACATACTAAAAGTGCCCTTTGGCCTTAGGATAAAGACGTGACACTTATGCATGTAAAATTAAAATCCTGTCATTAAAATCTCTCCCAACAATTTATTCACAGTAACAAATATATTCCATACAAAATACAACATTAAAATATACCTCATTTATATCTTATATACACTGATGTAACATATACCGAAGCAAGCAACTCTCGACCAGTTTACTCGATGAATAAAATTTATTATTCTCCCAATCAACATTTTATTTTTACATATATAAAAATGTAGGTAAAAATATTTGGTTTTATATCTAAAACATTGCACTTATTTATCAAAGCCTATAAGGGATTTTTAATTAATATAAATTTTCATTTTCTATTTTATCATCTTTTGTAATAAATACATAAAAATATTTATAGTCTATTTAGTTTTGTTTGTTATTCAAATTGTTTCTGGCGTTTTAATATTTTTGGTGAATTTTATTAAAAAAATAACTGTACCCGTTATAGTATACGCTATATATGTATATACAATAAATATTGTGTCATAATATGAGATAAATATATTTAAGGCATTAATTTTAAGTTTGGCACATTTTTTTTTCATTTGGCATTACCTACTTCCAATAATTAAGGCACGTCGCCACATACAAACAGATATAGATTAATATAATATTATTTATTTAAAAAATACATATAAAAAGTGCTTGCTTAAAACTGGAGTTTGTACAATTAACTCTTATTTCCTATCAGTTTTAATTTAGATTTTAGAATTATTCTTTTATGTTATCCTGATTTAGTATTTTTAAATAAGATGCATCGCAGTATTTTTTTATTTTTAAATACAGTTTATCACCTCATTAAGTTTGTTTTTCATGGTTACAGTAAAATTGTATACATTTTTGTTTTTAATCTGTAAAACTATCTCAGACAATCAGTATTAATATTGGGAATCGGGGCAAAACGACAAAACATTCCATTTTGATTTAAAAATCGGAAATATCGATTAAAATACAGTCCAAAGCTAATTTTAAGCGAATAATTAATTACCTATATACAAATATTCATCAAAAAATCCTGTAACTCCTAAAATCCTTCTCAGCCGAATCTCTGGCCCTTGTAGGGCCGAACAAACAAACCTACATGGTATCAACCGCTGTAGGTAAAAAAAAATAGAATCCAAAAAGTTTAAGTTCTGTTGTTATTTTCCTCTTGGAGGCTGCATGGGGGGTTGGTGGAACGGGTGGTACTGCCTTGCGAATAGACTTTCCTGGAACAATAAAAAGTATGACGTTAATAGTATAAACTATAACTCTTCATATGGAATATCAAATCTACAGACCTTTTTGGAAATAATCAATAACTGGAGATACACAAAAAATCGACTGGTATGCGGCCTCTCCACAGCCCTGTCATTTGCCTCCTTAATGTCTTTGTGTACAACACGCATTTGGGGCACGTTAAAAGATTGATTTTGACTGCACTTTTTTATGACATGGTACCTACTGAAAACAAGCAAGCGGGTCACCTGATGGTAAGTGATCACCACTGTCCATGGACAATGCAACACCAGGGGTGTGACTAGAGCGTTGCCGGCCTTTTATTTTTCCCTCCCAGAGGGCTTCCGGCTCTCTCACTCACCGAACGAAGCAAAGCAAGTAAAGCTACTCTAACATCGATTTTCTGTGAGAATGTGGTACTTTCACGGTCGAGCCGGCCCATTGATGCTACTAGCAAAAGTGAATTTCATCGGTAGCGTGGCTCTACCACGACTAAAATTAACTAAATACATGTCACTCTGTTATCACCAATAGTGTTGGTACTCACCACATCTTTAGCTGTGTTCTGAGCAGCACTCAGTTTCCTTTCTTCTAAAATTATGTGATTTGCAGCGCTGCAATTAAAAATCAATCTTAGTGATTATTTTAATAAAGACGTTAAAGAAAATTTGGTCTTCGAAAGACCAGATAATAGAGAATGCCAAGCTTGTGTCGTATAAGGGGCTCAACTAGATGACTGAGAATACGAACCCATGGAAAATATATGCTCCACCGACAAGAACGAGGATCTTGAGAAATTGATAGTGGGCAATGAAAATGACGAAAATAAAATTGGACATACTCAGCTGCTCAACAGCTGCTTTTTTTCCCGCGCAGACCGCAAATTGAGTTTCCTTTCTTCCATTTACATCTCTTTTGACCCAAAATTCCAAACCACATAATCAAACAGGTCTGATTACAGTTGACAGTTCAGGATATGACCCTATCCACCTCAGCATTCGCATTTCTGTTTCATGCAGTTTTTTTTCTTTCATTAGTTTTGTGGCCCAACATTCCGATCCATACAATAAAATAGGTCTACGTCATTTTCATCATCACTTCGTGTAGGTGACACGGTCAGTCGACCATGCACACCCTGGTGTCAGAGTTCTTTGGAACCACCTCTCGGCCTCTGACGTGGTTCCTTTAACGACTACCAGATGGCAGCCGGGACCAACGGCTTAACGTGCCTTCCGAACGGAATCATATTTCTTATCAGACAATCAGGTGATTCATGCCGCAATGTCCTAACCAAACTGGAAACAACTTAACAAAGTATGCTTCCCGTGGGAATCGAACCCACGACCCCCGGGTCAACAAGGCAAACGCCTTAACCACTGGACCACGGACCAACACTAAAATAGGTCTGATTACAGTTGACAGTTGCCAAACCCCTGAAAAACTTGTAATTTTTTTATTTTAACTAATTATTAATTATAGATCACACTAACAGCTTTTAAGCTGATGCGTGTGCGTCTTAAGAGTCCCACGTAAAGCCGCAATCCCATACAAACGTAGTTTCGTTTTAGTTTTACAACAGTTAAGCCAATCTCAACCGAATTCCGTACATACGACCGGATAAGGCATATTGATGTTTATAATCAGATTTCAATTTTAAAAACAATACCTATACAAAATTACAGCGATTTGAAGTTTCGTATCGAAAACTTGTACTGCGGCTTTACGTGGGACCCTTAAGGTTCGGAAATATTTTTCTTGTCTAGCTTATTCTTGAACTCTGTTGACTGATTCTCCCGGTGTTTGTTCCAATCTGTGACCACACGGTTAGTTAGGAATTTTTCAGTGGGTTATTTTTGGCACTAGTGCGACACAACTTTAGCGAATGACCTCTCAGATGCTTGTTTGCAGTAAATTAGAATAATAATATAAGCTTTAAAAGTGTCCTCAGGTATCCATCTCCTTTTGGGTGAGATCGAGCGCTTCCTGCATCTCGCGGGAGGTGCTCTGAACGAACTCCTTGTCACAGTCAGGGGTCAGCACAGTTTGTCAGTTCTCTCCATTTGGCTCCGTCGTCTACCATAGACTTTATCACTCCTTCCTTGTTCACACCCTCCTTGACACAATCCATCCATATTTTCTTAGGTCGTCTTCTTTTCCACGTTCCATCAACTTTGAATCCAATGCCTTTCTTGTGATATAACTTTCTTTTCTCCTCAACACATGCCCGTTCTCAGTCTATGACTATGGAACGTCTGTAATTCATACATCCCCTATACTCATTCCGTATTTTATCCATTCTTGTCACTCCTCACATTCAACATTCGCATCTCTCTTGCATGCAGTTTTCTTTCTTTCATCCCCTTTGTCCCAACATTCCGATCCATACAAAACAGGACTGATTACAGTTGACAGCTGAGGATGTATCCTCAGCTGTCAACTGTTATCCTTAGTTAGATTATTTAAACCTAGATAGACTCTTTTAGCCTAAAAAAAGTAGAAAAAACTAGTGTCCAACCCACAGTCGGTCACTCACACACATAGCTACCAATTTGACGGATTTTAAGGGCATAAATTGACAAGACGCGTGTGATAACACAAAGTTGTCACGTACACAAGCATTGAAAAATTGGCCTGTTTCCCTTAACCACCTACCAGCGGTCACAGAGACCGCAACGATGTTTCAAATTCAAGTTTTTCGATGTGTGCGTGTCGTGCACCCGCGTGCGTCGTCTATGTACTTTTTCTATGCATCTAACAGTATCGCCCATACGCACCGCGAGTGAATATTTAGGTGCGTTTGGCTTGGGTAAGTAAAAATATTTTGCTAGCGGTCTCCGGGACCGCACGTAGGTGGTTGTGTGATTTTTTGTAAATTTAAACTTTTATTGTTTTAGTATGGACAAAATGCATGAAAATATTCAAATATGGCTTCAGTAAGAGTGATGCGAAGAAAAACGCAAGACATATTACTTATGTTTTATGTGCAAGGGACAAGTTTGTTTTGAGTATTCTCAAGAAATATAAGAATAAGTCACGACAAAATGTAAATACTAAGGCCTTGCAATTTTGTTTAGTTTAAATTTACTTACATGCGCATCTCTGTTACATGCAGTTTTCTTTCTTTTATCCCCTTTGGCCCAACATTCCGATCCATACAAAACAGGACTGATTACAGTCGACAGTTCAAAATGTAACCCCATCCATCTCAGCATTCGCATCTCTGTTACATGCAGTTATGTTTGTTACATCCCTTGTGGCCCAACATTCCGATCCATACAACACAGGACTGATTACAGTTTACAGTACAATGTCTAAAAATGATAAGTGTCCTCACGTGTCCATCTCCTCCTGGGTGAGGTCGAGCGCTTCCTGCATCTCGCGGGAGGTGCTCTGAACGAACTCCTTGTCACAGTATTTACCCAAACCCTGCTCCGTCAGTACCTGCAAGGAAAACATCATCATTATCATCACCCTGATGATCATCATCAGACTAAAAAAGCCCTGATTATGATCATCAAGGCTTATTTAGTCTCAACTGTATGAGCACGATCAACTCTGTACCACCTGAGATTAGTTGTTTAGCCAGAGGGGCCACAGGAGTAACAGAATTTGGCCTACACTCGCCACGCTGACCGGCTGGTTGAAGAGGTCTTTTTGATGTTTATTAGCTATGTTTAGCTTGTGTTACCTAATCGCCTTCTATGACATTCACGGGAAGTGGAGTAATAAATAAATAAATAAATAAATTTTTACAATTTTTTATTTTTATATGATTGACTAGATGTTACCCGTGGTTTTGCCCGTCTAATATATAGCCTATGTCCTTTTCATTACCCTATACTGTGTATGCAAATTTCATGATGATCGGTTCAGTAGATAGGGCGTGAAAGCGTAACAAACAAACTCACTTTCGCATTTATAATATTACTAGCTGTTACCCGCGGCTTCGCCCGCGTGATATATGTGCCTATGTCCTTTTAAGTACCTTAACCTATGTGTATGCAAAATTTCATGATGATTGGTTCAGTAGATTGGCGTGAAAGCGTAACAAACAAACAGACAAACAAACTCACTTTCGCTTTTATAATATTATATTATTATAGTTAGGATAGGATTAGGATAGTTAGTATTAGGATTGTTGTGCTATTTAAAGTGAGAATGTACAATCGAGACCAAATAAACTTGACCCGCTACAAACAGATTTCAAATCGATCGGGGGTCAGCATTATCTGCCTCGACTTTACGTAAGCTTTTTTAGTGTTCTTGTCAAAGCGGCCACTTTTCGCAAAAATTCTAAGTAAAGCTTCACAGTTCATAAAGTAGTTTTTGACGAGCTCCGTGGCGCAGCGGTTAACACGCCTGCCTGCGACACGGATGGTCCCGGGGTTCGATCTCCGGTCAGGTCAAGATGGAAAATTATCTTTTTCAGATTGACCTGGGTCTTGGATGTTTATCTATATAAGTATCTATTATAAAATATAGTATCGTTGAGTTAGTATCCCATAACACAAGTCTCGAACTTACTTTGGGGCTAGCTCAATATGTGTGATTTGTCCGTATATATTTATTTATTTATTAGTTATAAGAATTATTTAGACCTCACAGGATAACATTTTAAATGATACCTCCCATCACTTTCAAATGAATTATCCCAAATATCTGTAGCATTGGACCCGGAAAAAACCATAACTATTCGCATCCGTAACTTGTCATGGTATTAAATTTTGATGACGTTATAGAATGTATAATACGGTAGTTGCCTAATGTTAAGATTATATAAAATTTGTTTCTAGTGAGACTCATTTCTATCTAAAAACACTATAAAGAACACATTTAATTTGACATCGATTCGTTAAGTGATCTTAAAGCTTTTTTAAAGTTGGGTGAATAGGACCATTTTTTAGAGTATGAAAATCTTTAATTACAATTATACTGTATTTTAGTCTGCAAAATTTATAGCAACTTTTATTATGAAACCATTACCATAAACGAAATATTTCGTATAGCTACCAAACAAAGTTCTCACGCCACCCATACAAAATACAAGCTTATGACGTCACAAATATGTAGGCATTTCAGCAGCGCGTTTTCACGTCTAAAAATTTACGTCTAAAAACATGTGTCTTTAAAACTTTTATAATTGAAAGAGTTTTTTGTTTAGAAATGTATTTCTGTCTCTATTGTGTTTATTTATGGCAGGTCTTTACATAGCAACATGAAAAAAAATTTAGTCAACATGCCCATTGTATAAGGTATTTCTCAAACTAAACTTACTCGTGTAATAAGATTCTCCGCTGGATTCTCTACACAATAAGGCACGGTGTTGTTCTGTCTCGGTCTCCTGTCACGATCTATTGACAAAAGTTATTTAATACAACGTGTACATTTACCCTCGACATACCCTTGAAGGGGTGACTCAGCCCGTCAATATGAACAACTTTTCCTATGGGATCAATGCTAAGAAGTGTTAAGGCGCTGTGGTATCAGACGATACGAGGCACTAGCGCCACCCAGCAATTAATTCGATAAGTCCTAAATCATATCAAATTTTAAAAATCTAATAGCTGAATGCCCTAGTAAATTACTTGTAGTATTCTTGTACATACACAAGTTTTCACTATTTTTAATTTGATGATTAAGAGAACGAATTATTACCGCCAAAAGAGGCCACTTTATAAGGTATATTTAGGAGGTAATAAAAAGAATACTACAAGTAATTTACTAGGGCATTCAGCTATTAGATTTTTTTAATTTCATATGATTTAGGACTAAAAGAATTAATTGCTGGATGGCGCTAGTGTGTGAACTCCCTTTGCCTTAAGGTGCTCTTATAGTAACACTAGCGCCACCCAGCAATTAATTCCAATTCCAATTAAATTATATGGATTTTTTTTACATTTATTCAACTAGTAGATTGGTTGTAGTATTTTGTTATTCATTTCCCTAATATATTGATAAATTAAGAGAAAAACCGGTTAACGCCAAAAGTGGCCACTTTTGACGTTAACCGATTTTTTTCAATTTTATTTTTTATTTTATTTTATTTTTATTTCGAATTAAGAATGAAACATCGATTAATATCTATTATATATTACTAGTAGTAATACCGAAACAAGTAATTTAATAGTTACGTACATGTTAGATTTTTAAATTCGATATAATTTGGGATTTAAAGAATTTAAATGCTGAGTGGCGCTAGTGTTACTATAAGAGAGCCTTAAGAGGATATCCTAGCAGTATGTTTTCCATACAAATGTATTTCTCTATTTTCTCGCTGAAAACTACCTTTAGAGGCACAATACTTTTTTCATAAAATCTATTACTAAAATAGGTATGTCCCTATGTTTTATTTTTTCTAAAAAAACTGTTAAAAGGAAAAAAAAATAGGGTCATACCTAATTTAGTACTAGATTTTATGAAAAAGAATTGTGCCTTTACAAGCAATTTTCAGCGAGAAAATAGAAAAATACATTTTAATGGAAACCATACTGAAAAAATACTGCCAGGATATGCCCGGGCAATTATTATGGGAAAATCATATATATAAATTTAGTTCCCAGCATTAGTCTCTTAATAAAACTTGTTCATATTAACAGTCTGGGAATGTTGAGGATCAAATTACTGTATATAGAGTTTTCGTAAATGTGATTAACAGTTGTCATTGAATTTATTAACATCAGCAATAACTGCCAAATAATTGTCCAATAAAAATGTCAGTGCTGTCACAAAAAGATTCTAAGAAGCTCTCATTGCTCAGTTAATATCGCATTCTTCATACGGACATGCAACGTATTTTAATATATAAAAGTACCTAACTAGATGTTTATAAAATAAGCTATGCATATGTTTAACAAAACATGGTTAAAAACAGGCTACACTTCCCTAAAATATAAAATAAATAGATACATACCTAACATATGAAAGTGTAACAAAAATGTCCAACATTTTTTTTTAAATTATTGAACCAACGTACCCTTAGTTGGTTCACGATGAAAAAACAAAGCTAAAATAAAAAAAAAACCAAATATTTATTCAACGTGAGATTTTACTATCGATTCCGTCAAAGAAATCAAGATTTTTATTTCAATACGTGCACTATTTATTTTTTGACAGTTTTTTAACACTGCATATCATTAAAAATATAAGTACATACCATTCCTTACACAAATAAAATAAAGTTAGGTTAGATGAAAATAAAAATAAATACTTTATGCACACAATCACAACACACTAAAACCGACTTACTGTTGTTTCTCATACTCTGGATTAAATCGTGGGACGTTTTTCTGCAAACGTTAACAACTTTACATGGCGTTATACAAATGCCTAACATCTAACTAGCCAATTATTTAACAAAGAAACAAAAAATAACGTTTATTTCGACCATAAATTTTGCCATATTTACTGTCGTCTCAAATTGTGATGACTATGTAGTTTAAAATAACTTCAAGTATACATGATGCATTATTCTATCCCGCGAAAAATAACCACAAACAAAATAGTCATGAAAAAAAAATTATAATTTTGCAAATTTTTATGTCTTAAAACGACTAAAGATAGGTATCAATTTTTTTTTTTTTTTTTAGGTTTCTACATAATATAGGTAATACGAGCAATTAGAAGATCGAGTTTCTAAAAAATATTTTTCATCGGAAGAACAACATTAGGTCAAGGCTAATTTCAGCGTTCTGTAACACTGTATTTCCAAAATTGGACGTCGTAAGAAAGATGAGTAACGCCATCTATGCTTCTTCACAATTACTAAAGATGAAATGGCATAGGGTGTAAAGTGAGCTTCAACTAACATAAGCACTGTTTAGTAATTTACTAAGGTTTGACATAGATGGCATGTTAGATATACATATTTTGTAAAAAAAATATAATAAAGAAATCTCTATTTTAGGCAAATGCATAACGCCATTGTACTTTTTATTTATTTTAATGTGCCATGATCTACATAAATAGAAAATAAACACGACACATAATTTTACACAAAAAAATCACAATATATACGGATAAGTAATAAGTTCTTTTTACAACTAACTACTGTTATTTGAAATGGCCGATCAGGATTTGAGAAGTAATAGAAATAAGCTTTTTACCCGACTGACCCACCAAGAAAGAGGGTAATGTCTTTTGCGAGGCATAAGTCTGTTTCGATGTGTTATTTTTTTAAATAAATTTCTCATTTACTGTACATTGACTGACTGACCATTTCCAGTAAAAGCCTACTACAAATATACTAAAATCTATCTGCAATGGATCACAACAAAAAAATAGGCTTTATGATCAAATTAAATTTATGAAATATAAAGTGAAATAAAAATATACATAAAGGCACGTAATAAATAAATATTTTAAAAATACGGGATCAACTCTCAAATTAAAATCTTATCCCAAAAATAAAGTCTCGATCTAGTTTTGTAAGATTTTTGTTTCTACAAGTCCATCATAAGGAACTCCATGTTGAGATCGACGTTCATCATCATCAAGTTTTTTTTAGTCTCCACTGCAGG
The DNA here is from genome assembly GCA_963082605.1 of Rhodophaea formosa. Classification (NCBI taxonomy): domain Eukaryota; kingdom Metazoa; phylum Arthropoda; class Insecta; order Lepidoptera; family Pyralidae; genus Rhodophaea; species Rhodophaea formosa. The sequence goes on along the minus strand of OY720228.1, from coordinate 11,851,289 downwards.
AGCATAACCCTCTCTGTACTACCAGCGTAGTCAGAGGATTTGGCCTACACTCTCCACGCTAGCCAGATGGGTCAGAGATGTCTCTTTGGTGTTTAAAAACTTTGTCAAGCTTGTGGTTAATGTTATAAAAGCGTTATAAAAGTGGTCTTACTCGATCGCCTTGAAGATCCTCTCAGAGTCTTTCTCGTGCAGCAGAGGCTGCATCGCGATCTCTTCGTCGCCATCACTGTCGATCACCTCCTCGTTTCTTCTAAATATAAACATACAGATATATACTATCACGCCTGTATTATATGTATCTATTATGTTGCAAGGCCAAGACTACGAATATAAAGAATATAAAATTCGAAAAATGGGATTTTTCCTTTGTTCAGTGACGTATCTGCTCATGGCGGATAAATTGGGCTACGGGGCCTTAGTCATCCCCTGCTGCAAGATGGAACAAAGGAGGTTGGCAAAGTCATACCAGCAGTGCTAGTAAGAGTCGCCCCTCGACTATGTAATAAAATGTACCATGTAATGTAATAAAATTTAGAAATAAGTTAACCTCTTAGTTGTTTAAGCACTGATCAGTGCTCTATGGGAATCGCCTAATTGCCAGGCGAGCGAATTTACAAAATTTTCTTTAAAATATTATGTCATTAGGTATAAAATTTCGAATTTCGAGTTTTGCGCAAGTTCAAATTTTCGCTGTTTTTCCGCAAATTCCGCGCGGACAGGACTTGAACCAACAGTTTTTACTCTTTGTACGAGTAATCAGATTGTATATCAGAAAAGCATTGGTTATACCAATAAAATATTATGGTATACCTAGTTACGTCACTAGGATTTCGTACGCTTAATCATTACAGACTTGCTTTTGCCCGCGGCTTTGCTCGCGAATTTCAACTGTAAAGAATTAGCGTCGCAATCCAGCGTGGGAATGCAGCCAGTATTTGCCAATAGCCCCACGAATTTTCAAGTGTTTGAGTTTTGTATCCCTTCTCTTTTATTTCGTCTGAGTTTTGGCTTCCTCTTCCTCTCTTTAACTTCAATATTTAATGTTAATATGGTTTTGATAAGTCGTCGTGTCATTCAGAGAGGTCAAGGAGATAGCGGAAGCGAAAAGGTAGAAAATTCTCCACAGACAACAATATAAGATACAAGAGATATAAGAACAAATATAAGATAACAATATATAAGAGATATGGCGTGAAAGCGTAACAAACAAACAAACAAATTATATATATATATATATTAGTGGGGATAAAGTTTGGTAAATTTTAGTTAGTTGGCATGGTATAGGTTGGCTTTCTTGTTTATTGTTAGTTAGTTGTATTTAGCATTTGGGATTCCTTGTAGCTAGAATGTATCTTTTGGACGTAAATTTGTAGCTATAATGTATCTTTTGGACGTATTACACTATCAGTAAAATAAATTCGATAACTTACATTTCTTCCTCAGGAATCTGTCCATCCATCCCCAATTCTCTCCTCATCATGGAACTGAGCGTCTGCTTGTCGTCCGATTCTAGCGATTTTAAAATAAAAGATTACTTGAGTATTAAAAAGTTAGTAAATTAGATTTTTTATTCCTAAACTTTTAGGTAGCGGGTATGTTGAGATATGAATATTGATATGAAATTTGTAATATGTTGATAGAAAGACGGATATCGAAATCGCAAGTTATAATTATGTTCATATAGGTCCTATGTCAACATAGATTTAAAAAAAAAAATTTCGTATTCATACTTCTATGTATGTCAACCTATGTCCATCGGGCTTAGGGAGTAGCCATACGCTGCATTCCCCTCTGTCAAGGTACAAGCCAAAATTAGGCATATGCATGTCTATGTGTTAGTTGTGTGACTCATCTGTACACAAATTATTTTTTCTTTTTTATGTCATTTTTTGTGACAATGTCATAATTACTATCAAGTGACAGTTTAAGTTTTGTATGTAGGTGTGCGGAACTAAACTTGTGTGCACATTTCCCCCCGCAAAAAACGCCAGAGAAATTGTCATAGTAAATTGTCGCTTTGCCCACTCCCTCCGTCCGGTACGGAGGCCGTGTTGCTCGAAGCCATCGGGTAATCTAGTTGGTCTTCACAGAGCATCAATGTGACTGTTGCTCGCACACTACCTACACTACATACTAGGTGAATAATTTTTGTATACTAGTGAAGTGTTTATACATATCAGCTTACAACCTATATACTTTTTCTGTAAAGGTTAAAAACTCCTTTGTCATACTTCTATCATATTTTTGATTATCTGTGGCGTCACGTCTCCAATGTGTCAGTAATAAATTAGCATCTAAAGTAACTCCGTGTTTTAATTTCGTATATTTATTAACATTTACAACAACTAGACAATAAGTAGGTATATGGGAAAGACTTCGGAAGGTACGTTAAGTCGTTGGTCCCGGCTGTCATCATTGACAGCAGTCATTAAGTATGAAAGATGCCTTTAGGCAACTGGAAAAATCTGACATTCGTGTTGGCCACTAACGCATACGAAAACAAACAAATTTAAGGTTTGGATAATTTCTTTGTAGCACTTTCAACCTTCTTAAGGGCCCGCTGAACTACTGATGACCGCCAAAAACGGCCGTTTTAGGCGGTAATCAGAAGTCCTCATAATGACTGATTCTCATAAGATTAAAACATGATTCCAAAAATACTTCAGGTTATTTACTAAGGCTGATATGACTACATTCTTGAATTTCATTCTATTTGTAAAGTGTTAGGAATAAAATTATTGGCGTCGCTAGTGTGCCTTGTGCGGGCCCTTGATGATAAAATAGAAATTGAATAGAAACGCTCTTACTGAAATGTCATTACTTACCAGGTATTCTCAGTTTCACAGTAGGTGGTATGTTTTTCTTATCTTTTCCGTAGAAACTCTCACGACCATGCCTCTTGATCGTCGTCCATACGGCGCCAAAGAGGGTATGGTTACGCTGCAAACATCAAAACAAGTCAAGCTAATTAAAATATGACGGAATAAGTTTCCCAAAACGTACAATTTAGGGATTTTTAAAGGCAAGAATGAATAGGCAATATTTGAGTTTGCGTGTACCATCCTAGACCTCATCGTTGCTTTTCATCATCAGGCAAGATAGGGGTCAAATGTACACAATTAATTCATTAAAAAAACCAGATACTGATAATTCAAATAAAATTAGGGTTGATAGAGAAGTAGTGTTGTAAACATTTTATAACTTCCGTGTGGATTCTGTATATGATACGTAGATGATGAACATGATATGATTGACTGATAACTGCTTTATACTTTTCATGCCTACAACCAAACGCTCTTAAAACGTTCATAAATATCAGTGTTTCGATTTTCTAGTCGATACATAGCAATATCGTTATTACTGTTAGAGTTTCTATTATATTATACTATCATTATATTTTATTCATACATATTATCACGCTTTTTACCCATAGGGGTAAGCAGAGACTATGTAATATAAAATTGAAAATAAATTGTAATGAAAATTGACGTTCACCAAATGATTTGAAATATCTTACGGTTAATAAAATTTTTGACTATTGACTACAAACTTGTATGTCACAGTCAAGACGGTACATACCCTATGCATAGGCTCAACAGGCTCAGCCACAACTTCTTCCAGATTCCCGGATATGGCTCTCTTCAATTCCGGCCCGGCTTCGTGCAGCGTCCGTAGACCAGCTTGGAGCGTCTTAATCTGATTATGAGTCCTGGCTGCATCAGCAGCTTCCTGTTCTTTCTTCTTCCTGAACCTGTCATTTCAAGCCAAGCAAGTACAGGACCTTACACAACTTAAAATTTTAAAAATTCTACGCACTCAACTTGGTTTATTAAAAACGTGATGATGAAAATCCAAAATGTGCTCATACTCTCCAAAGATACTCAAGTTTACTTTACAAAACATGTCTTCTCAGTGAATTTACAATCAATTGTTCAAAATAATAATGACAAATCAAATTTTGGTTATGTAGTTAAGCCAATTGATTATCTACATGCAAATAAGTACATTTGACGAACACAACTTCAACAATTTTAAGACATAATAATTAATTAATGATTGTGCGTTTTGAAACAAGTGATTGTAAATATAAGACAGGTGTACACGGAGAAAACATGCTTTGAGATAAAACTGACATGCTGAAATAATTTTAACAAAATATTAAAACGGGCTGGGACACGTGACAACCTTAAAATGCGAGAAAGCTAGAAAAATCGTCGGGCGAATCATGCAGTCCTTATGCTTAATAAGAAAAACAAATGTATAAAATAGCGAAAATTATGATTGTCAACGATGATGATTGCATAACTCCAATTCTTTGCAGAGAAAAGGACCACGATACAAAAACCAAATATCTGAAAATTTAAAAAATATAAATCAAGCAACATCCTTGGAAGACACACTGGTATCAAGACCAAGGATGAAAAAGCATAAAATACAGCGGAATAAATCTTCGAGTTGCTTATAATTTGGATAGCGACTTACGCATGGTTCCTATAAAAACAAAAAATGCGTTAATTTCAATTGTTTACATTTGCACTATTACGGATATTGTTTTAACGAGAAGTCATCTAAATAAAAGATTCATTAAAATATTTTCAGTAAACAGACTAACTGAACAACTTAATTTATTATTTGAATAAACATAAAATAATATGTCCAGTCGAGATGATTAACACAATTTCCCGCTAATAAAAAAATATATAAAAATATTATATTACACCAATAATGTGTATATACATTAGTCGAAATCTTTTAGCTATGTCTAGGTGAATCCATCAAAAACACTTATAGTAGTCTACTCTACTTACATTGAATAGGAAGAAAGAAGAAGAATAAATTGTGATACTAAGTTGTGTATAAGATAAAGGGCATACCTCCTAAAGTAATCTTGGATAAGGAATGTAGCGTAGAACTTGCCGACGGTGATTTCGTTCGGATCTCCCGGTGGAGGTACAACCTGGTCTAGAAGTTTGGACGACGTTCGTTTCCACACTTTCTTGATAATTGCCCGCAGTTCTGTGTTGCACTCATCAATGACACCTAAAATTTTCATAGATGTAACTCATATTATTTATAAAAAGTTTCAAGGACATTATGGTAACCCGGTTTTACTCACGTTACATTTCGTTGAATCTGCTCACTAGTTTCGGTCTGTTACGAAGACCATCATCGGGGCGTATGATACGGTTACGTTTCCCGCACATAATGGTCTTCGTAATAGACCGACACTAGTCGGCGGATTCAATGAAATAAAACGTGAGTAAAACCGGGTTTCCATAATGAATTTATCTCGCGTAAGTTTTAATCTTATTTAAAGGACAATTGTTACTTTAGCTTATAAGAATGTAGAATGATTCTACAGCAGGTTTATCTCAGCAAAGCTGCAAGATACTGTTCTTTCTCGTAAATGAATGATCAATTCTCGTAAGTTGTGAAGCGCCAAACTAATGAAATTACTAGGTGGACGTTGAATTTTAATTCAGATCATAAGGAAAGAAACATAGCTTTATTTCTGAAATTAAATATTTATTAGAACAGGATGGTATAGAGCTAATAATACCTTGTGTCTTGATGTCCAGCTGTGTCCTGACGACAGCAAACAGGGTCGCATTGAAGTTTACTGTACCGTCTGAGTTTAGAGGCATGTTCATTGATACGAGTCTTTTGCAAGCAGTTCGATGGGGGCAAAGCTTACCAAAACCTAGAATATAAACAAATTACTTGAATTATGTCTGCTGCTATGCAATATCATTCTCAATAAATCTATCAATTCTATTCCATCTACAAATTCCCATCTCAAAATTCTTTAAATCAAATGAGAAAGTGAAAGTCTTCTGTGTCTACAAATTGCACAAAAGAGATATTTGTGTCTGTGGATATTCTTAACAGTAATAAGTATACATTAAGACAAAACTTACCTAACGGAGGACTAATTTTCCGCAGTAAATTAACAACATCCAAATGTTTGATTCTTCCTTTAGCATCCGGATCATACTCGCTCCATAATCTAAAAACAAGGGGTGAAAGTAAAAAAAATCTTGTTTACTTGATTTCCACCCCAACTAGCCTTTTGTGTTATTTATACGGGTACAATTACATTACATATAATATATTAATACAGCGCAACCTAAAGAATATTTTGCCAGAGCATAAAAGATTATGCTATTGTTGGATAGGTATAACTTTTGGGTCTTTAGTCGTTTTGCACCACAAGCGATTCGAACCTCGGTGCAAATGGCTCCAGATACCTTTTTGAATGGAAACTTTCGCACCGCGGTGAGAATAGCCCAAATATTTATAAGAATGAGTTAGCCTGTGGCTATCCGTAAACAAATAAGTGATTACAATTTTTTTCCATAAATAGATAAGTTATTTTACTCGATCTCATTGAATAAAAATTCTTCATGTTACTTACCTCACAAATTCATCTAGATGATGCGGTCCCAAAATCGACCAATCTCTCGTCAAATAGTCAAAGTTGTCCATGATAACAGCAACGAATAAGTTGATAATCTAAAATAAAATACAAACCGTTATGTCCTAATTTTAAACAAAAATAAGGACCACATTAAAGCCTGCTACAAGATAGGACCACATTAAAGGCTGTCATAGCTAAACGACGGTGCTGCAGCTGAACTTGCTAAAACTGAGATATAGTTTATGAATATTATGCCAAAATATTATTAAATTCTAAATAAAACATAAGGGAATCACCTAAATTGCATCTTTTATAATTTTATATAATAATTTAATGAAGTACCTGCTCACATTGTTTTTATAATAAATAAATTTACATAGTTCTGTTATAAAAGAAACAAGTCAACAAAAGTTTATACAGGCGCATTTATAACCCATCCCTTAAAACGCTTCTGGTGCAAAAGTGCCTAAATAAAACACGAGCTACGTTGCCGCGCTGAATAGCTATGGCTATCTTTTGCACCAGAAACGACCAGAGCGGGGGGTCGCCAGTCCTTTCATCTATGCGGTGACCTAACTCCCTCATTAGGCCCTTAGCTTCCAAAAATAAGTATTATATTTTGGGAATATTGGTTTCATTTACTCATAATATGGTTGATACAAAATTAGGGCATCTATGTGCAACGGACAGAAAAAAATAGTATAGTTTAGAGGTTGGGACCACATGATACGGATATGATTTAAATAAATTACATTACGTAGTTCAAGTAAGCTTGAGTTCAATCGTTTAAAGTTACAAGTACGAGTCTTTACACAACCCGAGTTTATAAAACTACATATAAATAAACAATAAATATATAGGTACAAATTTATTACAAATGTTACTAGTTGACTCTTCTAGCCGCCTCAAAGGACTCTTCATCAGAAGAGACGATAAAAAGTCCTAATTCAAAGCCAAAGATGAAACTTTCGTAAAAGAATAAAATACTTACCAAAAACGTACAAAGAAGCGAAAACGATATGAAATACGGGAAGGCCAACCAATTTCCACAAGGCTCGTCTCCGTTCGCTTGGCTCTCCAGGTCTGATTTGATACATTTTGGAGGGTCGTGAGGTCTCTCGCTCTCGTCTGTTGATAGCGCCATCATGATATCTTGCCACGCTTCACCTGTACGAAGAAGAATATAAATAAAAAAGTTCCACAGGTTTCTATTCTTTTCCATTTCTTATTTTATGGCTTCCAACATGATTTTGGTGATTCTGCCAATGTCTGGTTTAAAGTGAAACAAAGTATCTATGTTGAACGGTATACGGTTGCAAAAATCTTTATTGAAGTTCTTATCCAAAAATTATAAGTTAAAAAAATTAAAGTTACTTACTTCCTTACAGGGCTACATTTAGAATAACAATAATTCATGATACAAAACTGACACGAAAAAAAGATTTGTCAGAATAATAATATCTTATTTGTATCGTATTTTCAGGGAAAAAATCTAGATGAGAGAAAAGTCCATCAGTGTCTTCAAAATTTTTATGAGGTTAAGAAGTTCTCGAAATCTTAATTTTAAATGAGCTATTTATTTGGTCTTTGCTAATAGTCTATCCCATTATACAAAGTGTAAATTGACCCTCGTTATACTCTCAAAATATGAACAACTTTACCTAAGGACGAAGGCTGGGAACTCAAAAAAATTTTGACATTGTTATACAAAAATATTTAGCCGCCCGGACAATTTCTTAGTATGGGAAAGTTAAATGTGTTTTATAGTTCCCAGCATTGGTCCCGTATGTAAAATAAAGCCATTACCCGTAGCGGATCTGAATAACACCATCAACGCGTTACCAAATGTCTGGAAGTTGTTGTGTCTCGTGATCACGTCGTCATCGTTATCTATCTTACCAAACAGCTGGAACAAAAAAAACCATCTTCATAACAGAAGAAAGAAACAAAGCCAAAAGAAAGAAAAAAACATAGCAATACATAAGTTATTGAAACACTCACAGGGTAGAATTAGTGGACATTTTTGAACTAACGAAAACGAATTCCAACCTTTTGGTCGAGTTGGATAAGTATTTATTCCTGACAAAGCTGAACTTTTGGTAGACAGACAAAACTTACAGGTCACGCCAAACTTTATTGCGCCTCAGAAAATCGCGCGAGTCGATGAGACACAATATTAGGGAGCGTACTGCACAGCTTACAGCTAAAATCTGGGCGTTCAAAGTTCAGCGCGACCTATACAAGATATACTGCCTTATGGTTCCAACTAGATTAGAATAGGACAACTCCAAGTCTTCCCGTGGATGTTGTAGAAGGGGATTTTGGAAACATAAGCTAAACAAAGCATATAAACATCAAAGAGACCTCTTGAACCCGTCTGGGCAGCGGGTAAAGGCCAAAACCTCTGACTACTCTGGCTAATATATGGTTCTAGTAGTACAGAGAGGGTCATGCTCCTACAGTGGAGACTAAGACCTGATGATGATACAAGATAAAAAATCAACTCACCTGCATACCAACCACAGCATAAATGAAAAAGAGCAACACTATCAGCAACGCTACGTAAGGCAGAGCCTGGAATGACTTTATGAACGTCCATAAAAGTGTTCTGATGCGCTCCCCTCTGGACAGCAGCTTTATCAACCTCATGGCTCGGAACAGTCGGAAGAAGGTCACGTATTTTAGAAGAGTGCCCTGGAACATTAATTTACCTTGATGATTTTGTTGTTTAATAGAAATATTCTACTTTTCGCCCGCCGCTCCGCTCGCGATAATGTCAATCCCCTTGGGAACAGTTACTTTTTTCTGGATAAAAAGTAGCCTACCCAAAATTTCATCTAAACCACATAAAGTTTAACTGTGTAAGCAGCCCGTTGAACATCTTGGCTATGACAGAGGCTAAAAAGCCTGTAGATACTTTTGTCTGTGAGATCACAGGTTTTATTCTTAACCATAGGCACTAGGTTTCACAGCTAGGTTTAACCCGTGCCGATGCCGTGTGGATTCCGGAAGAGTAGAATAGGACCACTCCAAGTCTTCCCGTGGATGTCGTAGAAGGTGACTTAGGAAACACAAGCTAAACAAAGCTTCTAAACATCAAAGAAACCTCTCCAACCCGTCTGGCCAGCGTGGAGAGTGTAGGCCAAATCCTCTGATAGATCAGGCTAATATGTAGCGCTGGTAGCACAGAGAGGGTCGTGCTCCTGCAGTGGAGACTAAATAAGACCTGATGATGATGATGATGACTAGGTTAAACTGGACTGGATGGCTTAACTGGATGTTTCTCATATATTTTGACATTATTCTAGCTGAAAACTTCTTGTATTGGGTATTATTCTAGTTGGTTATTTTTAAAATCCTGGAGAAAAGTCGTGTAAATTGTTAGGTATTTTGACACTTACCTCATCTTTGGCATCTGGCTGAAAAAAATAAAACAAATATTTTTAGTTAAATATAGGCAGGTATGCTGTACTCAGAAAGGAAATAGACGTGGTACTTTCGTTCGTGGATAAAACGTGGATAGCATTATGATTCTTAAAATTGATTCAGATAATAATAATAATAATATCTTTATTTAAACAAAACAGTTTTTACAGTTTTTAAAGTGTTACAAACAAATAGGTACAAATTTTGAACAGAGTTACTGTTGGCTTCACGCTAGGCAACAATGCCTGTCCTGTGGTAATTTCATAATAGACAAGACATGTTACATTCCATCAGATTTTGATCGTCTTTTTTATGATATAGGACGGCTAACGAGCAAGCGTCACCGTCACTTGATCACCCTGTCCATGGACAACTGCAACACCAGGCGTGTGACAAGAGCGTTGCCGACCGTTTAAGAAAATATAAATTTATTTTTTGAAGGTTCCAATAATTGGTTCTAGGTACTATCATTATTGCAGGTTATTACAACTAGATTAGGAAGTTTGGCCGATTGATATTATTTTTAAAGTGTCTTGTTGTTTTCATGTGAGAAAAACAGCAGCATCATCAAGCTTATGCCTTTTTCTATAATATTTTACTTACTTGTATATTTACTAGCCATCTCATTTTCAATACATAATGAGAATAAACACCGTTAACCTTCAAAACATAAAATCTACCCGATGAAATGAACATTTTTTGGTATGGCAATGCTAGGGAATCACAACCGAATTTCGAATTTTTTACATACTGCCGGGGTTAGTTTTGTATAAAAATGTTGTTGTTTTAAGGGCAGATTTGATAATTTGAAGGATAACGTAGTCAAACCCTAACATGCTGTATATACTTACGTCAAAATCTGGACTATGCTCGTTGACCTGTGTGACCACTATATCTATTATACTTCCCACCACGAGGATGAAGTCTGTCACGTTCCACGCATCTCCGAAATAATTCTAAAACCATAAAGTTTCGTATGTTATTTTACTCAAGAGTTAGGGTCACTCACTTAAGAGCTAGGGTCGTGCAGGTGTTATTATGTGTAGAGAAACGTACACAATGACTTTTGGCGTTGGCCGGTGTTTCTCTTAATTTATCAAAAAAGTAATACCAAAAAACTACAAGTAATACTAGTGATTAACATGATAGACTTTTTTTTTATTCGATATGATTTAGGAATAAAATAATGAATTACTGGGTGGCGTAAGGCTCAACTAAAGACAGTGACAACGCTTTAAAATTATCCGTTGGATAACCGATCTGGCTTGGAAGCTTAATAAAATCATACTTTTAGCTGTAAAATAATTTGCAATGACTCTACGCCCAAGAAATGGAAATCTTTCAATAATTAAACAATTTTTACGAAAAATTGGCAAACTGTTATTCTCCTACAATATTACCTTAAATCTAAAGGCAGCTAATTTGAACACAAACTCCAGCATGAACACCGTTGTCAGAACCATGTTGAAGTAATCCAGGACCTGAAACAATATTATCATCATCATCACACTTTGGGGAGGGAAAAATAAAGGCCGGCAACGCTCTGCCCCTGGTGTTGCAGTTGTCCATGGGTAGCGGTGACTACTTACCATCAGGTGATGCGTTTGCTCGTTTGCCGTCTTATGTCATAAAAAACAGGTATTTTTTAGTCTCCACCACAGGAGCACGACCATTTCTACTACCAAAGCTATTATTATTACCCAGAGCAGTCAGGGGATTTGGCCTTCACCCTTCACGCTGGCCAGGCAGGTTGTAAAGGTCTCTTTGATGTTTGTAAGCTTTGTTTAGCTTGTGTTTCCTAAGTCACCTACTACGACATCCACGGGGAGAATTGGAATGGTCCTATTCTACTGCCGGGAATTTAAAATAATACGAACCTGTTTGTAAACAGGCGGTGCTTTGTGAAACTTCATCATGAGGGTGATGGTGTTGAGCACGATGAAGAAGAAGATGAAGAATTCGAATCGGTCTGACGTCACAAACCACCACGCCTTGTACTGGATGCGGTGCTTGGGAATGTATCTGGAAATTAAAGATACATATGTAAGATACAAGATTACCAAAAAAGTTAAAAATAAATTGAAGTAACTTATTACATTCATTTTTAGGGGTCCAGTGCTGAAATGAAATATTTGAAAGCAAACGGAGTCACAATTTAAAATTTTGTTCTGCAAGGTTATACCCATCTATGTCACGAACTAACTACTGTTTATATTTTAAAGAGAGAACATGAAGCTTTTCGTAGCGTTTAGGCAAAAACGGCCGCTTTTGGCGAAAAAATTAAGTTCAGCTTTGCAACTACACATAAACCTATAAACAGGAGTTCATAAAGTGGTTGGAAGAGTCATGTAAGGCTTCATAGAATTTTTTTTATTTTGCTTGAAATGGCACTGAATCCCGGAAAATTTCATTATATCCTCTATAGTTTCAATGTCTTTAAAAACTGACATCACAAGGGTTTTCTTCTTGTTTTGGTGAAATAAATGATGGTATTTTTGCCCATAATGCTCTTACCGTCTTACAGGCTTCGCTTTCAGCGCGAACTCAATGCAATTTCTCTGATTCTTATCCAGCTCACAATCCTTGAACTCTTGCTCACCTTCCTTTTGGAATGTTACTATGACAAAACCGACGAATATGTTTACCTAGAACAAAGACAATATAATACTAACGTACCTAGAACAATACATATTCAAAAATTATAGTAAAAAGTAACTTTCTGATTTAAAAACCTTTGAATATTACTCATTATACATACATTTATATTTTCACTCCTCTTCTCATTGGGGTTAGGCAGAGACTAAAGATCTTCGATTGCTAGAATCCTTACAAACCTCTCTCGTTTCATCTACATCAATCACTCTTTTCATACATGCTCGCCGGTTTCAGGTACTGCTGACTTGCCTCTTGACAAGAACGTCTGCAATATTCTGGTCACGGTACGTGCGACACGTGCGTCGGGGCTGGCCCTGGCCTACTCTCTCCCAGTCACCATTGCCTTATAGTCTTGCCTATTTCATTCATCCATTCAACATCTCCAAACTACAACCTCTTTCACTCCCCATCGATCCCAAACTACATCGTTTCTCACCCGATCTTTCAAATTTACACCACACATGCTATTAGGTGGTTTGAAAAATCTAATACTAGTACTGGCCACAAACGTACTAAAGTAGAGGAATATAAAAAACAACGAAACACTTACCATGAAAAATGCAATAACAATAATATAACTTATGTAGAAAAACGCTACAAGCGGTCTAGAGTTTTCTATGGGACCATGATTCTCCTCGTTTGAATCCATAGACGTAGACAGTAAGCTGTAAAAATATTATTATATTAGTGAAACACAGAGGTGTTTTATTTTTAGATTATATTAAGTCTACACAGATCTCAAAGTCTATTAGACTAAAAGTGGAGAAAAAAAGTTGTGTCCAACTTATAGACTAAAATGCAAATAAAATGCTAACTCATGCATTAAAAAGTTGCCCAGTTTTTTTATCACTGAAACGAAGGCAGTATGGAATCTGGAGAGTATAGGAGAATAGGAGGTGCATATTACATCAACAAAGGAAATTGCTTTTTCTCGTTCATCATCATCCTCATCACTGCTCTTCTTCTACCTGCTGGTGAGCATTGGCCTCACTTCGCTAAATTTATAAATTATTTGAATAAAAACGGGGTCGAGATGTTGACTAAGTTTTTTTGGTTTTGTTGATAAGTTTAGATTGCATAGTGACTATTAATCGTACATACAAGACATCAATCTAACGTGACGATTCTTGGCAAATCATATCAATACTTACCCTGGCCACCCTTCAAAGGTTGACACCGTAAATAATGTCAGCATCCCGCTCAGCACATCATCAAAGTTGAATTTATTGTTGACCCACTTTCTGTCTTCAATTGTCGGTTCTCCTGCCTTGTATATAAGGTACGAACCTCTAAAACAACAAACATCTTAACAAAAAATAGGTATTGATGACCACAACAATAACAACACAAATAATAAAAATTCTAAAATATTAGCAAAACACGAAGTAATGAAAAAAATAACTCTGAATGGGTACATGTTAGGTAACTTTTCGCATTTAACTTATTTCTGTAGTAGTACGGCCCTACTGAGTATGTGATCGTCTATTTATTTAATTGTCTAGTGATCCGAGGTTTATGAATTTATTTACAGGAATTAGAATGCTGGGGAGATCTCAGACCCTTTGCTGTCTTCTGATCATCTTGAAAATATACTTACACGCAATCAGGCAACAGAAAAGGCTAAAGGGTACATTTCACTTTGGAAAAAATACTCTTGCCTTTTTAAATTCTAAAAAGGTAATGTTTTAAAGAAAAACCAAAAAAAAGAGGATAACAATGTTTTATATTTAAAGATCAAAGGCTACAATTATTAAGCTATAAAATGACAGTATAAAAAAATGACTGGAGTCTTTTTCTTCATATTATCGCGATAAACATGGCAATTCAGGTTTATAACCGTAGGGCCCTAAGAGTTATGCATTTATGCAAACTCACTAAGTAATTTACGTACCTAACTGAATCTACTAAGGTCTATGCATTATGTAATTTGATATAAACATTTTACTCACTTGCATTCTTTTTCTGTTACTTTGGTGATGTCGTTACATCTGGAGAATTTACCCTGAAATTGTGTCACAATTAATCTGAAGAAAAAACAATTCAGCAATATCATTGCATTTTTTCAATAATAGACGAATTAAATATTAAATCATAATAAAAATAAAGGAATAAAAACAGTTATATCGTTCGTACATCATTGACTAGAAAAGAAATATAATTTAAAATGAGTTTATAAAGTTAAATCTTTGTTAACCCATATGTAAATTTATTAAAGTATTACAACTTACAAAATTTTCTATGTACGATTGCTTTGAATTTTTATATCTTCAAAATTACAATGTGTAGTTATTAATAAAGTGTAACATTTTTTAAAATGCAATGATATTTACAATTTGTTAACACAAAGTAGTCATTATTTACTTTACAAATAATATTCGAATAAATTACTCTACTAAATCACCTGACCTCGTCTATAAACATTAAGGCAAAGCACACACAAAATTAGCAAACTTCTTAGTTAAAACAATGCATTTAACTATTAGTTTTATTGTTTTGGTTTAGTATATCTTTAATTTATTTAAAGTAACTGAATAATATAATATATTTAGAAATATTCAATACAAAAAGGTATTCAATACATAAATTACATTATATATTAAATATAAGCTAATGCTATTTTCATACTTTATTTCAAAAAGTTAACTAATTGTTTCATGATATCATATTATTCAGATTCATTTTTTATTTATCAATACATTATTATTTTTGTTATCTTTTTACGTTATAATTTGGAAACCTAATTATATTGAAGCATTATTGTCCAAAATGGTTTCAAATATGTTTTATAACATTATTTAATTCCTACAATAGCAAACGTTACAGTATATCTAAGCGTACTAGTTTAAGTTAATATTTTTTTTTATTTATAATTTGTTATAAATATTTTTTTTTTATGAAAAATATCAACAACATTCTGTCGTTACTTAAATTAAATTGTATAATGTAAAAAGATTATTCAAAAAAAATTATTAAAGTTTACCTTAAACAACTGAATACCAACAACAGAAAACATAAATTGCAACATATTGTTTATGATAAATATGTTTCCTATGGACTTTATAGAAGCAAATACGCACTTTACAACATACTGGATTACACAAAAGTATTATTGCGGTTAAAGCACGGACAACAAAAAGTTTACCCAATTTTTTGTATTATTATTTCACCCATTATGTCCCAATGTACGTGTGTTGTTGTGTATGTCGCACGATGTACATAAGTAAATTGTAAAAAATGCAAAAAAAATAAACACATTAAAACCAGAAATAAAAATCAAACTTGCCTACTTACATTGAAGTTTATCCTTAGTTTTGAACAAAAAATAATCACTTTTAGGTCAGTGTCTTGTTCTGACTGTGATTAATGATATCAAAAGAAAAAAAGGGGGAAGAAACACACAAAAACCAAGTGCCTCACACCTAAAAAAATGTCAAGGTAGGGAGGACTGTGCAAACGAAACAACCAAAGCACTTGAGTCCAAAAAATCATAAAATATTTCTTTTAATACTTGCATCACACAACACCTTTGGGCTGATTTAGAAAAAAAAATACACAAAAAGCATGCATTTTGTTAGCGAATTTTTTGGACCCACGGAAAAGAAGCAAAATAAATGTTAGTTTAAAATCAATTAAAAGCAAACACAAAAATAACGAAATCAGATGATTTACAAGTATTTTGAAAAATTCGTAATATTTTTTTGCGAATTGTGCTTTGTTTATGGATGATGTGCATACTTACTTATTTAATAGTGTTTTAATGAATATTTGACCCAAAGGTGTCTGTTTTCTCCCTACCTTGAACATTTGGACCCCCATGACAGCAAACATGAATTGCAGTAGATTGGTCACCAGCAAAATGTTTCCAATGGTTTTAATCGCAACGATCACGCATTGAACTACGTGCTAGAATTGACAAAAATATATTTTACTCTCTCATTCTCAATCTCTTGTTGCGTTTTTTAGTTGTAAGAAGAGGATAGATAACACTGACCTTCAATCCTTTCGCTCGGTTGATGGCTCTCAGAGGTCTCAATACTCGAAATACTCTCAGAATTTTAATGAATGATAATCCAGATCTGGCAAAAAATATATATAGAATTAGTATTTTATTATCTTCTCTCCTAATTTCCATAATTTCATATTTCAGCATGAAATCTTTACTATAGATCAACTGCAATCTTTGAAATGAAATGTTGTAGTCAACATTGTGTTCTGCTGCAGTAATTTCACTAGCTCAAGAATTATTATCTAATTTTGATTATAAACTTATGTCGCAAGTTGCAGAAACTTACCCACTCAAGGACACCAGAGACACGACCACCACAAGCAGATCGAGAACGTTGAAAGCAGAGCGACAGAACGCATCCTTGTGGAACAGAAACCCGTAGGTGATCAGCTTTAGGACCAACTCAAGTGTGAACACTGCGGTGAAGAAGTAGTCTATTTTTTTGAGGATCTGGAAAGTAGTCAAATTAAATAGGTGCTGAGTAGTTTGGAAGTTACAAATAAGCTATAATTTAAAACATTGCAAGTGGCTACCTATTATGAAAGAAAACATTATTTGTGTCTTGTCTGAGACCGCCAAAAGATGACACTGGGGGCGATGCATAGTCATTGATAATAGTATGATGGATAATTTATATTACTGCTGGATTATGAAAAAGGTTCCTTTTTAACCGACTTCAAAAAAAGGAAGAGGTTCTCAATTCGTCGTAATTTTTTTTATTCTCGAAGACGCTTGGGCCGATTTAAGAAATTCTTTTTTTGTTTGATTGGTAAATCTTTACAGATGGTCCCATTAAATTTTTATTGAAATGTGACAAGCGCTTTTTGAAAAAATACACAAAATGCTTGTTCAAACAAATTAATAGGTAAAAAATATCTTAAATTATATATTTAATTTATGTAAAACCTCGAAAGTAATTAAAATTCTGCTATTAAGCTTATGAACCGTTATTTGAAACCTAATTAAACAACAATTGAGAGTAGCGAGCTTGTCTTCCGGTAGCAGGTCGGCTATTTTACCGATTTTCCCTTACGACGTTGGCTAACTTCCGGTGGCCAGGAGGGGGGCACGTGGCGCCGCGCCACTGCTCTGAGCCTCATTGGCGTCTTGACTATCGTAGCAGTCGGTTGTATTGGTAAGTACACGTACTTACATTTTTATTACTTATATTTTCGCTTTTCAGCTTTTTATTTTTCAGATTACTGATTTTCCCTGAAACATGTTATTATTTGAATTCAAAAATTCAATATAATAACGGATTTTTTAAAGGATTTTAACGATGCAAATCGTTCGTTACTTATATATTGGTTATTTAACAGTCCATCTGATTAACAAACAGTACTATTTAAATGTTCCTATATAATTTAAAGTGACTGTGTCAGTGAATAAATTGAGAAACTATCCAGACCAAGGAATGTAGTGTTGCTATGCAGAGCATGTAAGTGATATTCAAGATTATATTAACACGTTGGCGTTGCTTATTAAGCCTTTTTGAAGTTAAGGCCGTTGCCTTTATAAAGATTAACTATATGTCAAGAAAATGTGCAGCCATAGACTGCGTAATATTTTACGTTAATAAGCGATTGACAAGATTAACAATAAAACTTAATATAGATATGAATGATTTTCATTTATATCATTTCATGAACCTGGTTCTTTGCTGCATAATGAATAATATAACTAGCTATTTAGCTACTCAATAAAATATTTAAGGATTAACGGAAAATCCTTTTCGATTGCGAAGATTTTTTGTTTTGTTTTCATATCACTTACCCTCAAGGAGATGAGGATATGGAGATCAATTCCGTATATTAATTTTGTTTCTAGAGGTAACTAAACATTTCATTAAGTATATTAAAAGATGGTATTCATTAAAAAGTTGAAGTGTGAACTTATCATTGAATTGCTAGTTTATTCAATTGTCGATTACGGTAGACAATTTTGTTTATTTCTTTTTACTAGTTTCTTTGTAGGAACAAAATCTTTGTATGGAATAGAGAATTGATACATAAGTGAATTTTATATAATAGGGTGATACCTTGACCACCTTATCGAAATAATGCTGTTAGCTTAGCTATGCTTAACGTGCAGACTCGGGTCAAGCCCAGTCATGCTGGAACATTGGATTATTTATAAAGCTGCTGCGCAAGCTCAGCTGAACGTGCAGGCTCGGGTCAAGCCCAGTCATGCCAGAACATCGTATTGTTGATAGTGCAAATAAATAAAGCTGCTGTGCAAGCTCAGCTGAGCGTGCAGGCTCGGGTCATGCCCAGTCATGCTAAAACATTGTATTATTCATAGTGCGAATAAATAAAGCTGCTGCACAAGCTCAGCTGAATGTGCAGGCTCAGGCTCAAGCCTAGTCATGCTGCCTATTGCGTCTATTTTAATTATAGACATGCAATACATGAAGTAAAATAAAATACATTTTGGTTCTTTATATTAACTTTTATTTTGCTGAAACAAAGCTGCTACGTAAGCACACCTGAACGCTTGAGCTCAGGCCAAGCCAAGCCATGTCGCAATTTCGGATTATTTTATGAATGACGTAAATAGAACTATTTAATGATGAGTAAAACTGCAGCAAAAGCTCAAATAAACTCGCCAATCGCGATGAATCAAGAGGAGTTACATTCTGGTTGTATAACAATTTTATTTAAGTGCAATTGATTAGCTGTTGCGTATGCTCAGCTTAATGCGCAGGCTCAGGGCAAGCCTAGTCATGCCATAACATTAAATATTTTTTTATAATAAGTGGAGCGACATTTTGCGTCGCGAATAATGATCTCTTTAAATATATTCATGAAGTTATTAAAGTAACTACATTTTTCATGTTTATTTACTTGGGCTTTTTTATCATAAAACTAATGTGAAAGCTCAGTTTAATTCATGGGCTCGGGTCAAGCAGTATTTCCAATGCTGAAAATATTGTCAATTATGAATTTTAGAGTCGTTTGGGCTATACTTGAAGCCAAATGTGTATGATCTAGATTTGGCTCCTTATGAATAATGCTAACGTTAAATTGAACACACAGGCTCAGATCAGACCTGTTGCGGTATTAGCTAGTTATTAACTTTCACAGTAAATTGAACTGTATCCCAAGAAATTATAAAATTAATGTTTAAGTTAGCCACTCTGAATCAGTTACGAACTTAAATAAAAGCTACATCGCAAACTTTGCCGAAGAGGCGCAGTCTCTGGTTAACACATTCACTGCCGGAGTTTCACAATAAAGTGTTCTACGAAAGTACTCGTAGTTTGCACTGAACTTGTTTTTAGTTATCCTTCACCATCTCATTGATAATGAAATATTTTTATATTAATATCGTATAAAAATAATTGTCTTGATCTAAGAAAGACTTTTACCAACTTTCATTGCAAAGTCGAACCAGCCAGGCGAGTTTTTCTGATTACACTATAATGTAATCTCGCAGATATTTTTCATGTTCAAACTATGACACTAGCTATGAAAATTGACTATCGATTTTTTTTTATGGTCACTTTACCGTAATGTATGAATAAGTGGAATGCACGGTATGTGCTACACTAGTATTTAATACAAACGTATAACACATAATCATCATCAGCTTTCTACGCCCACTGCATACTATAAGCCTCCTTTCTATCTTTAGAATCTAGCATTTCCTAGCATTTTGCCTAATTTCATAATGTACAACAATAGTAAAAAGATTAGAATATACTTCAAGTCGACAAAGAGAGTTCGTCTTTTGACCTTGCTTATTTTATTTACCGACCTCAGGCGGTGATTATAACGGTTCGTCAAATTATTTTTAATATTTTAAAGAAAACTTTAGCAGCTTTTCGTCGTAGATTAGCCTCCTCGTCATATCAAAAGGCTATTTTTGGGCTTGGCAGGTTAAAGATGCGCTCTAATTTCACAAGGCAAAGTCGGTTTTATGTTGTAATATTTCTTACAAAAATGTTTGGTATCAGTTTATTGAAAAATATATTTAAAAAATTCAGTTTACCATATTAAAAGTTGAATAAAATTTAAAAGACATGCATGTTAAGCAATAATTCTCGGTGTTTTCTTTAGCTACTAGCTTCTTAACATCTCATCCAGGCCCTTCGCTGAGTGATGGATGATTGGTTTGTCCTGTATCGTTTGCCCGACTCCTCTCTCATCTGAGCGTTTTTCCGGTTGCATTCTCAGCTGGAGTGCTTTGGACACCCATGGCCCGGGGCCTGCAGACATACATCATACATATCTTCGATTTTCTTTTAGTCTAAATCTGTTTCAGTTTTGAGGCTTTATCACGGTTTAGGGCTTACAACAGCATTTGACATTTTGTAATTTATTAATTTTTTTTTTTATTTAGTTTATTTATTGGACAACATAAAATATTTTATTGGACCACATATATTTGAGCAGTGATTGCAAATCTGATTGCAATCTCAGTATTTGGAGTTTATTGAATTATTTAATGTACGTAAAGAAACTACAATAAATAAAAAATTTCGTATAACAATCTTATTAAACTTGCTTTCTTTTGCTTCTTTAATTGAAACGGTTCTACTAATCTTCACTGAATAATTTATAAAGGAACTCTTAGCTGGCCTTAGTCTTACCAAAAATGGTATTAAAAGGTGTGTTTGACACTATTTATCACTTAAAATGATAATATCGCACTAACTTTTATTTTTGTTTAAATATAGGAACAATCCGAATTAGATTTTCAAATCCGAACTTTAATCCTATACTAGGATGGAAATCCAGATCATATTGCTTTAACAAGGTATATTGTTTATGTGATATTTATTGCCTGTTTCAAAATTCGAAGTATTTGAAATACCAGGTTTGATTGTTTTTAATATCAATAATGATAAGACTATTTATTAATCTTACTAATGAACGGTATCCCGTTTGTGCCTCTGTAAAGTTGACTAGTACTATTCCAGCCTAGCAACAGAAAAGTAAGATATTTGTAGTCAAAATTCTATTTATTACTTTCTTAGTTTACTTACTACTTGAGGTTTAGTTTTACTTTTTCTTGTGTAAAAATAAAATGTTTGTCATTCCTCTGCATTTTATCATCTCAAAGACAATACAGTTGCGAGAGCTGTTTGTATCTACCATATAGCCTTTGTATTACAAATCTTCTGGGTATATTTTAGCCAGAAAGAAGTTGTTTTGTCCTAATTACGGCTATCATCTTGCTAAGTGCGGTGCACAAGCATATTTTACTTTATAAAGATTAAAACGGTCAAAGTTCATCTCAATTTTCCTTACTTTAAAATTACCTTTTTGGCTTTATTCTAACCAATGTACATATATGTCATATATTTTGAAAATGGAACAGAATTACTCATGGCTAATTTTAACAAATTATTCTATTTGTTTCCATATCTACGTAATAGGACTTGAACATGCAATTCAAATGGTTTTATACCATGGATACTGAAACTTATTGCACGTGACAACAAGACTGTATGATAAAAAGGTTATAGAAAAATAAATATTTTTCGCAAGGTAAACCTTGCAATTTGTTAAGTGAGTTTTTGAAGTTCTTTCCTCCAGGTGATTTCTTTTGTTTTTTACTATTGAAAGTAGTCCGGTTATTATTGATCTTCGATGAAATAAGGAAAAGTACCTACGTCATATGATGGTTATTTGATGTTCTGATGCAAATCCTGTTTTACAATATTTTTATTATAAAAATAATAATGGTTCTGAATGTAATTTATATTCAATTTCGTCATTTATTTTTGGCCAGGTATAGTACGAGTTATTCGTACTCATTACCATTTATATTATTGTAAATTTGATATTTAAGCTTTACCTATACCATCTGTGTTGTTAATGAATTTGACACTTAAACAAGTGTTTATTAATTCAGTCTTGTTTACTTTATTATCATTCAAATAATTTTTATTTTTTATATGATAATTTTTTTGTTTATAAAGTCCGATCTAACCTTTGGTAAAATAACGTTTTTTATTATTCTTTCTTGTAACTCAGTCTTATCATGCATTTTATTTTCACATCTGATTTATTTAACTATTCAGTTTCACACGATATCATATCCATCATGTTATTGGCTATAACCGGTACACCAGGCGATAACAGACAATCTCTCAATTGTTGTTTAATTAGGTTTCAAATAACGGTTCATAAGCTTAATAGCAGCGTTTTACCTACCAATAAAACGCTTATTAAGCGATAACCTTATTTGAAACCTAATACACAATCACTGCCAGGTGTTTCTTATGCGAATCAATTTCGAGATCCAATGAGGCTCAGAGCAGTGGCGCGGCGCCACGTGCCCCCCTCCTGGCCACCGGAAGTTAGCCGACGTCGTAAGGGAAAATCGGTAAAATAGCCGACCTGCTACCGGAAGTCAAGCTCGCTACTCTCAATTGTTGTTTAATTAGGTTTCAAATAAGGTTATCGCTTAATAAGCGTTTTATTAGTAGGTAAAACGCTGCTATTTTTATGATGGAACATTTCACTTCTAAGGTTTCTATCGTTAAAATGTCGTTATCATATGCTTTGTAAGTACATCGTTATTTTCTGATTTTTTTTTACTTATTTCTTTACTTTCCTTATCCTGTATAAGGAAAGTAAAGAAATAGAATGGAATCGAATTCGAAAGCATACACAAAAAAATTACACGTAAAAACATTTCTTGCGTCAACATTAAATCACTGGTGGTGTATCGGTCTAAAGTCACTTGTTTTGCGTAAATTTCACCAACAAATTGATTTAATACTTTTTAAATGAATTAATTTTTCGGTGTTTTTTGAAATTCAGTACTGTTTTAATTTTTGGTTTTTATCTAAAGTAATAGCCTCTCTCAAAGCGTTTGAGGTAGTTATTGAGTATTTGAAAAATGTAAAATTTTAATTTACTTAAAAGTAGTCTTAAATTACTTTCAATCATGGGTATAGTCTATGGTCTATATAAAAGGATGCCAATGAATCAAAAAACACGCTGTAAATTGTTATCGGCGATTTATGGATGATTTACTTACTTCAGATTTCCCTTTATTATCTTCTCTTACGACAGGATCCTCCATGGCCAACATGAGTGAAGAAGCCAGGATACAAACTAAGATCATGTTCTTGAACCACGAGTTGTTTTGAATCTTATAACAGGTCACGCGGAATCTGAAAGTAAAAACAATGTAATCAAAAATCTGGTAAACTCATACGGTTAAAATTTTTAGTCAGGAACTTAGATTATATAAAGCCTCATCATCATCATCAGGTCTTTTTAGACTCCACTGCAGGAGCATGACCCTCTCTGTACTACCAGAGCCATATATTAGCCAGAGCAGTCAGAGGATTTGGCCTACACTCTCCACGCTGGCCAGACGGGTTGGAGAGGTCTCTTTGATGATTATAAGCTTTGTTTAGCTTGTGTTTCCTAAGTCGCCTTCTACGACATCCACGGAAAGTCTTGGAGTGGTCCTATACGACCTAGCTGGGGACCCAATCTGGGAAGTAGCCATTGAAAAACACCATTGAGTTACGGAGGTCAATAATGTACCACAATAGACCTTATCGTTGCTTTCCATCAGATAAAGGTGAAACGACGAGCTCCGTGGCGCAGCGGTCAACACGCCAGCCTGTGACTCGAATGGTCTCGGTTTCGATCCCCGGTCAGGTCAAGATGGAAAATGATCTTTTTCAAATAGACCTGGGTCTTGGATGTTTGTCTATTTATGGATTTATTACAAAATATAGTGCTTATTGTTGAGTGTTTGTTGTTCGAGAACTTTCTTTGAAGCTAGCTCAATCTGTGTGATTTGTCCGTATATATTTTATATTATTAATTAAACCTTTTCAAGGCAGTGGTAAATATATAGCCACCAAAAGTTGAACCTTATGCATTCGAGATAAGGTCCAAAAACAATGACTTTTGAATATACCTACTACCTTGTACGGGAAGCAATCGAATTTTTCATACAAAAAATCATAGTTAAATCATGCATGACTTACATATTCGTTTTAGAGAAGATGAAGAAGCTGCTGCCATCAGGAATAGGTTTCTCTTGTGATTTTATCTCCACTTCAGACAGTCGACGCGGCCGAGCTGATATGGTTTCGTTCCGTTTAAGATTTGAGTCATCTTTATTTATATCTCCTGCAAAGTAAACGTACCAGCCATGTCATCAGGATTTCAGTACATATCTATCTATCGGCCAGGGACGTCCACTGCTGGACATAGGCCTCCCCCATAGATCGCCATAAATTTAGTGCCTACGGCTTTTGATTCTTGACGAGCTCAAAGTTACACATTTACCACTCCTTTTTTTACAGGAAGAAGTTATATAATAACTGGATCTATGCTGCGATCTTTTCTTGTATGGTTTTGAGTATGCCATAATACATGTCTTTTAGAAATATTTAAAAAATCTTAAATCATTTCAAGGTACGTTGAGAGCGACACAAAGTCATCTTTTAAAATAAGATTTTCTTCAACAAATTGAATTTTATGTAGTGCAGTGCCAACTACATATCTTATAATAAGAAAGATATTTAATCTTTGATATAAAATATTTTAAACAAATACAACTAAATTGATAACAGTCTCTTTTTTTACAGTCATACAGACAACATAAAAAAAAACAATAAAATAATATTTTGATATATTTTTTTTTTAATTTGGAACCCTAGCTGATACTGGCAGCCTTGCATGGTTCGAGCCATATTTACAAAATTAATATATTTTAAAGACAGTAAAAACGGATTTATTAGTTTTCTATTTCTTAAATAATACCATTTTGCTTCTTCTCAGTGGTGACAAGTGCATCGTTGGCGTTGTCTGTTTCTTCGTGTTCTTGCGTTTCCAGTTCTTCCTCAGACCCAGTCTCCTCATACTCGTGCTCGGACCTGGAAGCAGAATTTTTAATTCTTTTGATTGAATTCCGAGACTAAGGTTATATTTACGTGAAACAAATGTTTTCAAGTCTGAAAATCATTCTTTAAACTAAACTGCATCAGAACACAAAGTACCTACATAATTATATTCAGTTAGAAAATTTACGTTATTTTTTTTTAATTCAAAGAATTTGGTTGTTTTGTATATTCCTTTAATCGTTTTAGAATTTATCATGACTAGCATTTTATATTTTTATTCTGTTAATTAAATTTTGCTCGTTCCCTAGTTTGACTATATTTACTATGATAAGATACGCCTAGGATTCACTTACCGAGCTACTCTCCTGTACCTTTTATAAGGCTTGCTGCTTGTAAAATAAGATCAAAGTAGTAAAAAGAAAAAACTAACTAATCATTCATTATATTTCCCATGATATCCTTGAAATTAATACTTGGATTGGTATTACATTTTATAGCGTTCTAAAGGTTAATTTTTAATTAATTATCTCACCCTTCACTTGAATATCCTTCTTCTTCATTTACATACTCATCGTCAGTCTCACCTCTCTCCTCGTCTAGCACAGGATTACCAGCTTCGGGATTGTCAGCATCCTGAAATAAAACAATATGATATTATTACTTGGTTTTTTAGTTATAGATATGTACTTAAATAAATTTCTTTAGTATATTCAAGTATCAATGGTATATTCGAGGTTAAAATAAGACTAAAGTGATATCAATCCACGACTGCTAAGTGAACTCATAAACCATTATGAGTTCGTAAGTGCTATAGATCATATTTTTGATATATGTGATCTCGTTAATTGACTGATAAAAAAGATTTTATATTTTGTTAAATAATTAAGAATTATTTTATATGATTCAATAAATATTGTATAAGATGTATTACATATTCTCCATTAAAAAAAATCCTTACAAATTAGAGAGATTAAAGAGACAGACTAGTGGCCAAACGGACGTAAATACTTTTCCAAATCCAGCATGAGTGTTTATCTTTGGCGGACACTACATCATCATAGGATGCAGGTGGGATAGCTACGAAATAATAAAATATTTTAATTCAGCTAGGTTGGGCTGCGTTTGGGAAACTACGTCAGGTCTTCACAACGTCGATCCCACAGTGCCTAAAGACGAAAGTCTTCAATCAGTGCGTCCTACCCGTCATGACATACCAAGCCGAAACGTGGACACTAACGGCATGGCTGGTCCAAAAGTTGAAGGTCGCTCAGCGGGCTATGCTCAGCGGTTCTCTGCGGGATCAAACCAGAAATGAAGTGATCCGACAGAGAACCAAGGTCATCAACATAGCCCACCGGATTAGCAAGCTGAAGTGGCAGTGGGCTAGTCATATAAGCCGCAGAACCGATAACCGTGGGGGCAAACGAGTTCTTGAGTGGAGACCGCGTCTCGGCAAACGTAGTGTAGGACGTCTTTAGGCACGGTGGAGTGATAATTTGTGCAAGATGGCTGGCAGAAGCTGGATGCGAGCAGCCGAAGATAGAGATAGAGAGATAGAGCAGCTTAATGGCGAGCAATTGGGGAGGCCTATGTCCAGCAGTGGACGAGTATAGGCTGATGATGATGATGATGAAAATAATATATAAAACTTACTGCTTTTTCTTTTTCAATCTCCTCATTGTCCATTTCCTCTGCGTCACCCAAGTTGTCGACGGCGATAGCCAAGAACACGTTCAGTAGGATATCTTAAATACTTTGTCAAGGAAAAAATGCGAATGACACGTAAGGACAGAAAAAATCCAAGTAACAATAATTTGTTTGTTTATATTCCACGTAATGAAACTGAGAAACTCTTGAGTGTTTGAGCAGATTTTGGCCATGCTGTAATGATAAGTATGAAACTTAATGTTTTAAAAATAAAGTGCACTTTGCCATACAAATCTGTGACTTCACATTTACAATAAATTCCTAAAGCCGCTCAAGATGTAATATTAATATCTGCTGGAGACTTTCATGATACAGTATAGATGATAAATGATTTATTGTGCATTGCAAGCACATTGGTTGATATTAACGTGCTACTTATTTCTAGTATCTTCTCTGAAAAGGATACAGTTACCACAGATAAAGATGACAATAAAGTAGATAGACGCAAACATGCCTGGAGTGCCAACTCCGCCGTATGCATTGATGCCATGGTACATCACCACGTTCCAATCCTCTCCGGTTAGGATCTGAAAGATAGGTATTCAAAAGTTAAAATTAATTTACTTCCGGGTTTCGTTTTATCCAATTAAAAAGAAGAACTGTTTAACAATAATAAAATTAAAAAAAGATGTCTGCTTTGCCATAAACTATCACCTATAATACTAAAGAGAATGTAAAAAATCTAACGATGTCCCATACATCCAAATCTGTTGAGTCTTTTAGAAATTATGGTGGAAAATATATTCGCATTCTGTAAAATTACGATTCAACACCAACACAATACAGCCCAATGACGGACAAACGGAAGGACTTAGTAATATGATCTCGTAAGCAACCTTTGGGTACAAAAATCTTTGAGAAAGACGAAGGTTGATTGTATTTTTGAATTTGATACAAAAGAAGAAAAATCTGATTTAGAAGCTGTTAAAATGAAACAGAATTTACCTGAAACATCGTCAACACAGCTTGCCAGAACGAGTCAAAGTTATGCCGTTCCTTTTGTTCTTCAGGATCATAATCAAACTTTCCTCCGAAGACTTGCATACCAAGCAGCGCGAAGATCATGATGAACAAGAAGAGTAGGAGAAGAAGGGAGAAAATGGACTGGATTGAGTTAAGGAGGGAGGCTACAAGGTTTGATAAAGACCGCCAGTACCTGTAATAATAAAAGATAAGTCGATTAGTATTTTCTTTTCACGTTTGATAGCAAATTAGCTTGCATCATATTTTCAAAAACTGTCAGCAGTGGTATTTACCAGTGCGAATTGATTTAATATTACATTAAACTGTAAACAATTTAACATACATATCTTCCGGACATTAATTTGTAGGCACAAAACAGAATACTAAATAATACATTGAATTTTTTTTAAATTTCTGGCTTCACCAGTTATCATTTCCGGCTTACTTATAAGTAAGTAGTTTCCAGCTTTTTTGGCTTACTTATTAGTAGTTTTAGCTTTTTAAGTACTTTTGATGAACTTGCAACCTATTTAGTCCACTGTAGACTTAGGATCGTAAGCCATAAGTCTCGGCTAAGAAAGATAACACAGCTTAAGATAGAGATATCCAGCTGAAAGATTGTGTCAGTGACAGTTAGAGCCAACTCCACTATAAGGCAAACAGTGAAACAGCAGCCGAATCTGTTAAAGAGCACTTACTTTGTATCCTTGAAGACTCTCGGCAGCCTGACACAACGATCATAGAGATACTCAGCTGAGGCATCATATCGGTTAGAATCAAAGCCAGCTTCACGATGAAACAAACCACTATAAAGCAGTTGAATCTGTTAAAGAGATGCTTACTTGGTGGCAAAGATACCCACCTGAGGAATGGTATCGGTGAGGGTCAGAAGCTCTGACTCCACGATCAAGCAAACAATGATGAAGCAGTCAGTCGTTGGCGATTCCTTCCCAGCTCCTGTCCACCTGGATCCAGGATTGTGTTTTCATGTTTTTTCTCTGCTGATATACTAGGGTTGATCGGAGAATGCAGTTATCCTTCCAGAAGGTCTGACCACTTACTTAGTGACTTTGAAGACCCTAAGCAGCCTGACACAACGCAACACAGAGATACCCAGCTGAGGAATGGTATCGGTGAGAGTCAAACCCAACTCTACAATGGAGCAGAACATGACGAAGCAGTCGAACCTGTTGAAGAGTGAGACGAAGTAGCCCTGAAACAGAAAAAAACAGCATGTTATTAGAAAATTTTCTTTTTTGGTAATCTCACAAAAGTAAAGCAAATAGGGATTTTTAAAAACAATCAAAAAGGCATCTATCAAAACGCGCCTTATTTGACGTTTTGATAGATGTGTATACAGAAGGTAACTATGCAAAGTAAAAACCAGCATTTATATTTGGTCTAGTGTCAACCTCATTGAACAATCGTAAAAATGTTGACATTCATTTGAATTATTTGAAGCGTACATCAAAAACATTTGTAAGTCTGGTTGAACTCAGAATTTGTACTTTCAATAGGCATAAAAATATTGTCAACGAAAATAACATTACCTTAACGTAATATAAGTACTACTAGGACAATTTTCAAGTTTAGTAATTTTAAATATTTAATTATATTTTCGCCAGATTTAAGTTCGCGACGAAATTCTAGCTATGATTGAGAAACACAATAACTACCTGAAACCCCAGAGCATACATCTTGACCAACATCTCCATCGTGAAGAGTACTACGAACAAATAATTGGCGTAGGTCTGGAAGTCGTCGAGCCACTGAGTTTGTCTGAAATACAAGAACATGTCTACAGGATGGATTTAACATGACTTAAAATCGAAATATATTCAAAGTTCATTCTCGAAACTCCCTTAAACTCAAGTGATGACCCAATCCTCAATATGAACAACTTTTCCTTTAGGACCAATGCTGCCAATTTACACGTTGTATGTAAGTATCCTTGAGTGACTTTATTATTTGACAAAATAATATTAGGGCGCGAGTGTTAACATTTCATTGATTTATTGCAAAAAATGCCATAATTCTAAATGTGTCTTTAAAATGAAATTTGAATGAAATTCTTTTATCAATATTTTTGTAAGTCGGCAACACAGCTTTTTTTATTTTGGCATTATGTTTTTGGCGCCGAAGAAAATTGAAGGTGTTGGTTCTAATAGTTTTGTTTTTATTGGATTTATAAGGAATACTGTGGCTAAGGATTCTCTACATCGAAATTCCTTGCTCTGTGAAAGATTTTACATCAAATAAGTTTTATTTATTACTGGCTCATCAGTTTGCGTAGTAAAAATTACAAAATTAGTTTCTACTGTACACCACGCTATGTTCTGTTTCTGAGTAAAGTCTATGAGCCACACTATTAGACTCAAGCGGACGCACATTGTAAAATGTGTATGTGCATGTAGATACACGTTGTTGGCTCGCCCGGGCTCATGCTATCTTGCCTGATGTGAAGCATCGATGAGTTCTAGTACACGCCAACTCAAATTATTATTTGAGTTGGCGTGTACGGTACCTTTTCACTCTTTCCTTAAAAATCTCTACATTGTACGAGTGAGGAAACAGTAACGCGGGGTAAAAATTGCATTTCTTACCGGTTCGCATAATGAAGGAAGAGGCGAAAAGATAGAATTAAGTAAAGTAAAAAATAGTTACCCGTGATGCTCTGTAGCCAGGACCATGGTGTTCAAGAAGACCAGCACTATGATAGACCAATAGAAACCTTGCGACTTGACTGCTTTCCTGCAAGCTCGTCGCATTCGTCTGTTTACCTAAAAAGTTACATAAAATGTAATGTTCAGCAGTTCTTTATTTTTCACACGGCAACAAAATCCCTTTTGTTGCCGCGTGAGTGTTATTAATTTTTT
The DNA here is from genome assembly GCA_963082605.1 of Rhodophaea formosa. Lineage (NCBI taxonomy): Eukaryota > Metazoa > Arthropoda > Insecta > Lepidoptera > Pyralidae > Rhodophaea > Rhodophaea formosa. Next base: position 11,820,414 of record OY720228.1, on the reverse strand, counting down.
CGTGTTCGGGGAAAAAAAAATCCATAATAACTTATAATGACTGACAGGGGACTGACTCCGTGACGCAGTGGTTAACGCGCCACCCTGCAACCTGAGGGATCCCGAGTTTGATCCCTAGCCAAGTCATGGTGGAAAATTAACGAACTTGGTTGAAACTGATAGAGAGACAATAAGGAGAACAGCTGCTTGGCGCAGTGGTTGCAGCCTACCACACGGAGAAGTCTTGATTCGATTCCCAGCGTGTACACGTAAACGTACTAGCATGGAGAAGTCTTGGTTCGATTCCCAGCCTGTACGTGTAAACGTACTAGCATAATAGTGGGCCCTAAGCCCTGGCGTATCACCGCTGAGGATGCAACCAGGAATACGCTTAGATAAGGACCAGGAGGAAGAAAGAAAATACAAACCTTATCAAACCTCTTGAAGTAGGCTTTACAAGTATTGTGTGTAACTTGCTCATTGACCTCAGTCTGCGACCCTTCGTTACTTTTCCGGTCTTTCTGACCTGAAAACAAACAATTATATGGATTTTTCTTGTTTTTTTTTAAAATATAATTATAGTTTATTTATTATAAAATGTTCTTACTTATGCCTTAAATAAGATCTCTTCAATACTTTTTAGGGGTCCATATCACCCTAAAATAAGACCTCTTCATCCTGGCCCTTCATCCCTAAGGGATGAAATCTCATTTGGACCAAACGATGGTATAGCCAAAAGCACCCAATATCACGTATTCAAAAACCTAATCAACCAGAGTAGGGTTCAAGCAACGTGCTTTTTATTTACGCTGTAAAATGTGCCGGGTACTATAACTCATGTCTTGAGCCAGAAGAAGCCTACCACTATCTGGACCCTTCATTTCCAGATGCCCGGTAGAGATTTTACTGATAGACCAATAGTCTATAAAAAAAAACTGGAAACACATTCAATAGTGTGATATATACCTTGTGAATCTGAATCTTGTTCCTTCTGGTTCGGATCCAAATCTAACTCCTCTGCTACTGTAATCCAGTTTAGGTAGCCTTTCAGGTCCTCCTCAAACTGCTGTCTTTCTCTGGACTTTTGGAAGTCACCTCGACTTTTGGCCTTTTCTCTTTCTTTTGAGAACTCTCTGTAAGATAAAAATAAATCATTGTCAATTTAGCTGACTGAAGGTATATAATATCGCAGAACAAATTTTATTACATTACATACATTAAACAGCTCTTATAATATTGTTACTGCACTGTACTGCGTTATTACATTAGGTGCAATATAAACCCTGTAGGTATAATCAGGCAAGAACTCGGGAGCTAGCTGTATAAACTTTCGTATCACAGCATAAAATGTTATTATTGCTAACCCCGAGCTCCGACTATGATGTAACCGGATAAAAACATTTAAATGAAGAAAAAAAAGAAGAGCTAAAGTCAAAGATTTTGCTTACTTACCCAGACAACACACCAAGAATTAGGTTCATGACGAAGAAGTTGCCAAAGATAACCAACGTCACGAAGTAGATCGCAGCTAGCATACCGCCTTTTACATCAGTGATCTGAAATAAGCACAAAACAAGATATCTTAACTACTTGTAATAGTGTGGTGTTCAGAGTTTAATGCAAGGGCTCTCTCCATCTCTTCTGAGCATGTCATAAGCCACTACAGATAGGGGCTCTACTGAATATTGAGGCAAGAAAATTACCGATTATGAGTAGTCGCAAGTGTCAGACAAAAATTGTCAGCGGTTTTTAGTTTCACAATATCCTAACTAACTACCATAGGTACCCAGAAAAAATGTCATAGTGTAACTAATACTGCAAGAGTTTAGAAAAAGAATGGATACTTCTTCGTGAATGATATTATCTGTAGCCCAGTAAACATTTCCAAAATAAATGATATTATTTACAGCCTAATAAATATTTCTAAATCTATTAAAATTAATATAAAGTTACTTACAGCGTACATAATATCAGTCCATCCCTCAAGAGTGATACACTGGAAGACTGTCAACATAGCGTAGCCGATGTTATCAAAATTGGTGATGCCGAAGTTAGGCCCTTCCCAATAGTCGGTGCACTGGAAGCCTGCCGGACATTTAAAGCCTGCGTCGTCTTTGCTACAGGGATTGGGGTCGTCTATCATTATTTTATCTGCAATGCAAGAACAAATATTAGAGTAAGTTAAATTAAAATTAGTCTGATACAGAAAATCCCGGCTATTGGTTATATATGGTCATGTATGTAGGTCATCTTCAATTGTCGGTCGGAAAGTTGAAATATGGCATCGGGTATGTGCGAACGGCCTCCTGAGCTGCTGAACTTTGTCATCCCCATCCATCCGATCGAGTAGCTCCTTCCCTCGCTAGCTATAATAAACCCTCGCTAAGGCTAATATCGAGTGAGTAAGTGTGGCAATAGTGACTCTCTGTTAGTAGGTTGTAGAGAGTAAATAGTCAAAGGTTGTAGTGAAGTTGGTGGCGTGCGAAGCACCAAAGATTAGCTTCAGGCTGACGATGGCATAGATAATTATGATAGATAATACCAAGAAGACGATGTGGCAGAGAAGCACTATCACTGTTAATACTCAGCAGTGGCATAAATGTCGTATGAAGCACTAGAGAACAGCTCCAGTCCGATAAGGGCATAGACGATACTAAAAAATAACACCAAAAAAGCGCTGAAGCACCGAAGCACCATTTATACTCCCCAATGTCATTAATGAAACAGGTCTCGTGCAAGGCACTTACGATTACCTCGAGGCGAATAATGATGTAGATAATGTAATACTCACCAGTGTCATTGGTAAAGCAGGTGTCATGCATGACACCAGAAAACAGCTCCAGGCCGATGATGGCGTAGATGATGATGACGAATAACACCAAGAAGGCGATGTGGCAGAGTGGCACCATGGCCTTCAATATAGAGTTTAAGACAATTTGTAAACCTGTAATGGAGAATATTATTTTATTTTTACCTTAAACTTTTTTAAGTAATGGGTGCAAATTGAGGTAGCGGTAAATTCAATTTACGATTTTAGAATGAAAACGAAAAACTTTTGCTGCGTGAAAAAACCTAAAATCGAGGACAAAATATCAGCTGTTCCGTACCTTTTAGATCATTAGGTATTCAACGTAATGTTTTCGCGATTGTTACACATTTAAATAAAAACACTGTAAAGTGCTCGAAACTTTAGGTGTATAAATAATGTTATAAACGCGATAAAAACCGTATTAAAATAATTTTATTTAAAGGTATTCAACGTACTAAAAAAAGCTCATTAATTTTCTCGATTTCAGGTCACAGAACAACAGTTTTTTATTTTTATGTTGAGAAAGTGATTTTAAACTATCCGTAGGTCAATATCAAGCACATATATAAAAAAATTGGATCAAAATTATAATTGCTTACAGGACAATGGTATTAGCTTCCTGAACAAAACAATCTCAATCTCATACCTGAGTCGTTATCACTACATATTATAAAACAAAGTCCTCCGCCGCGTCTGTCTGTCTGTCTGTCTGTCTGTCTGTCTGTTCGCGATAAACTCAAAAACTACTCCACGGATTTTCATACGGTTTTCACCAATAGATAGAGTGATTCACGAGGAAGGTTTTAAGGTATAATACATGCCCGAGCGCAGCCGGGTAGGGCTGCTAGTAAACAAATAAACACATTCTAACAAAATAAAGTCCAGCCTTTTTTTCATTAAGGGGGCACACTAGGCACAGTAGCGACGCCAATCATTTTATTCCTAATACTTTACAAATAAAAAGAAATTCAAGAATTAAAATCATATAAGCACTAGTAAATAACCTGAAGTATTTTTGAAATCATGTTTATTATTATCGGAATCAGTGAGAATTATGAGAATCTGATTACCGCCAAAAACGCCCTTTTTTGGTGGTTATCACTTTTTCTCTCAATGACTGATTCTCATAATATTAAAACATGATTCCAAAAACACTTCAGGTTATTTACTTAGGCTTATATTGTTTATATTCTTGAATTTCTTTCTATTCGTAAAGTATTAGGAATAAAATGATTGGCGTCGGTACTGTGCCTAGTGTGCCCTTAAGGGACAAATGAAAAAAAGCATGACACAAGCCTTGATGCAATTAAATTAAATAGGCTAAGATAAAATATAGTGGAGATGCATCATGCATATTGTAAAAAATTTTACCTTTCGTCACTTTTATAACTTTCCTTTAACTTACTGGTCGAATAGAAGGGCTTTTTGCTATAAGTCCACCTTTTTTCCCTTTTCTATATTAATATTAAAATGTATTTTCTCAATTTTGTGCCATAAAGATATTCAACCAAACAAACAAATACATGTGTTTAATTACGATCCTTCCATCCGTACTTATCAAACTAATGCCCGGTTTCCTACCTTCATTTGTGTGTATATCCGTGCTCTATACCTCCGGAACGGCTGTTACACGCGCGTCCCCGACCGGACATATTTAAGCTATTTTATTTATTTTGAGATACAAAAGGCCTTATCGGCGGATATATAGCCTCGCGGCGTGTTCAGACTATGATACTTTTAAATAAAATCACTTTTAATACGATTATATCGCGTTTTACAGTGTTCTACCTGCGAATATGAACACTGTTAAGTGTTCGAAATGTAAAGTGTATAAAATATAAGGTACCGATAAAACCTTAGTAATTTTATACAACCGCGAAATATTAGAAATCACTTTAAGACTTTTTTATTCTAGTTTTTAATGTAACCCCGGGCGCTGATTAAACGTTATATAAAACTATAACAAGCAATCCCGTGATTCGAAAGACACGTTAAGCCGTTGGTCCTAGTAAGTCATCGTTGAAGGCATTCGTTAGGTATTTAAGGTGCCTATTTTGTTTGTTTGTTTGTTACGCTTTCACGCCATATTTCATTCATTTCCATTTCTACTAAACCGATCATCATGAAATTTTGCATACACATGGGTTAGGGTACCCATGGGTTAGTAGGGTTAGGTAGGGTAGTAGGCTATAAATTACGCGGGTGAAGCCGCGGGTAACAGCTAGTATGAATATAATAATGAGAGACAAGAAGACAATAATACATCATTTACATATAACTAGCAGCCCTACCCGGCTGCGCCCGGGCATGTATTATACATTAAAACCTTCCTCGTGAATCACTCTATCTATTGGTGAAAACCGTATGAAAATCCGTGGAGTAGTTTTTGAGTTTATCGCGAACAGACAGACAGACAGACAGACAGACGCGGCGGAGGACTTTGTTTTATAATATGTAGTTTATTATATATAACTAGCAGCCCTACCCGGCTGCGCCCGGGCATGTATTATACATTAAAACCTTCCTCGTGAATCATTCTATCTATTGGTGAAAACCGTATGAAAATCCGTGGAGTAGTTTTTGAGTTTATCGCGAACAGACAGACAGACAGACAGACAGACGCGGCGGAGGACTTTGTTTTATAATATGTAGTGATTTATCGTGTTACATGTCGAGCTCTGTGGCGCAGCGGTCAACACGCTAGCCTGCGACACGGGGGTCCCGGGTTCGATCCCCGGTCAGGTCAGGATGGAAAAAGATCTTTTTCATATTGACCTGGATCTTGGATGTTTATCTATATAAGTATAAGTATATATTATAAAATATAGTATCGTTGAGTTAGTATCCTGCGACACAAGTTCACAACTAACTGTGGGGCTAGCTCAATTTGTGTGATATGTCCCTATATATTTATTTATCAAAACTCGTAGAACAAACATTGTTGTTTATGATGACAGCTGTCTCCGCCTGTGACGTACGTAACTGGTGTTTTAAAAGTAACCATGTTTACTCTTCCATTGTGGTTTGGGAGAAAAACCAAAACATAGAATACACGAGCTGCTTTTCTTCCCACGCAGACTGTAAGGGATCACGATATAGACGATGCGGCTAGCAACCCTTCACTATTTTGATTTCACTTTCCCCCTCATCATCATTTCGTGTAGGTGACACGGTCAGTTGACCATGCACACCCTGGTGTCAGAGTTCTTCGGAACCGCCTCTCGGCCTCTGACGTGGTTCCTTTAACGACTACCAAATGGCAGCCGGGACCAACGGCTTAACGTGCCTTCCGAAGCATGGAATCATCTTTTTTATCAGATAATCAGGTGATTCATGCCTGCAATGTCCTAACCAAACTGGAAACAACTTAACAAAGTATGCTTCCCGTGGGAATCGAACCCATGACCCCCGGGTCAACAAGGCAAACGCCTTAACCACTGGACCACGTAGGCAGTTGTTTACGTTTACCTTAACGCCCGCTAACATACGTGGCTTTTGTGTTTTATGACCTTTGTCTCTGTCTTCCCCGCAAGGGATTAAGACGTTATAATATGTTATGTATGTATGTTTACCAACAAGCTGTCATATGCAACAAATACTTACTTGGCACACCGGAGACCAACCGAAGCGGCCTCAGCACTCGAAAGGCTCTCAGAGCTTTAACGTCAAACGAGTCTCCCCAAAAATACTGCACTATCTGGCTAGCTATACTGTAAAGAGAAAAAAATATCATAAGTATATTATTACGAAGGTTGTAAGAAGACGTTGGATGCAGGCCGCTTCCATCCGGTCGTATTGGAAATTATACCATATGTATTTGTTCATTATAAAATTTTGTATCAAAAAACAGAATGTATTTTTTTACATTATGTGGTTGGTATTTTTTATTAACCCGATATTCATTCGTTTACTTGATGTTCACTTGTTAACTCTATATCCTTTTGCTTACATATTACGTAATATACTTCATCATCATCATCACAATTGGAAGAAATCCAATGGAAAATACGTCCAGTATTGGATTTCTGACTGACGTCTGACTACCTGGTCAATGGATGTCCAGCGCTGCGCTTGCCCGTATGTGATCACCATTCAAGAACCTTTCTACCCAATCAGCCATCGGTTTTACGCGCTATGTGCCCCGCCCACTGCAACTTCAAAGAGCTAATCTGTTGAGCTATGTCGGTGACTTTAGTTCTTCTGCGGATTATCATTTCTAATTCAGTGTCGTAGAGTAACACCGAGATCTTTCATATATCATCATCATCATCATCAGGTCTGTGTAAGTCTCCACTACAGGAGCACGACCCTCTCTAAACCACCCAAGCCATATATTAGCCAGAGCTGTCAGAGGATTTGGCCTACACTCTCCTCGCTGACCAGACGGGTTGGAGAGAAACACGCAGAGATCTCTCATATATCGAGCACAGATAAAATACTTACCCAATAGTAACTATAGTAAAATCAAGACTGTTCCACGTGTTCCTCAAGTATGCTCCGGGGTGGAACAGAAACCCGTACGCGATGATCTTCATGATGCATTCTCCCGTGAAAATCACCATGAACACCCACTCCACTTTTTCCTGAAAATATATTTTTTGCAGTTTATATTTTACACAGTCCCTTCATATTAATTTATTAAATAGACCAGGCACTACCATAAACTTTGTCATTATAATCATCATCAGGTATTTTCTAGTCTCCACTGCAGGAGCATGACCCTCTCTGTACTACCAGAGCCATATACTAGCCTGAGTAGTCAGAGGATTTGGCCTACACTCTCCATGCTAGCCAGATGGGTTAATGTTTCATTATCATCATCATCATCAGGCCTTTCTAGTCTCCACTGCAGGAGCATGACCCTCTCTGTACTACCAGAGCCATACTAGCCAGAGCAGAGGATTTGGCCTACACTCTCCATGCTAGCCAGATGGGTTAATGTTTCATCATCATCATCATCATCATCAGGCCTTTCTAGTCTCCACTGCACGAGCATGACCCTCTCTGTACTACCAGAGCCATACTAGCCAGAGCAGAGGATTTGGGCTACACTCTCCATGCTAGCCAGATGGGTTAATGTTTCATCATCATCATGATCATCAGGCTTTTCTAGTCTCCACTGCAGGAGCATGACCCTCTCTGTACTACCAGAGCCATATTAGCCAGAGCAGAGGATTTGGCCTACACTCTCCATGCTAGCCAGATGGGTTAATGTTTCATCATCATCAGGCCTTTCTTGTCTCCACTGCAGGAGCATGACCCTCTCTGTACTACCAGAGCCATATTAGCCAGAGCAGAGGATTTGGCCTACACTCTCCATGCTAGCCAGATGGGTTAATGTTTCATTATCATCATCATCATCAGGCCTTTCTTGTCTCCACTGCAGGAGCATGACCCTCTCTGTACTACCAGAGCCATATACTAGCCTGAGTAGTCAGAGGATTTGGCCTACACTCTCCACGCTGGCCAGACTTTTTGATGTTAAGAAGCTTTGTTTAGCTTGTGTTTCCTTAGTCGCCTTTTACGACATCCACGGGATGACTTGGATTGGTCCTATTCTACTCTACCAGGAACCACACGGCCTGAGGCTATAATAACCTTATTTAATATAGTAAATATAATAATAACTCACCAATATCTGATTAGTATTATTCGTGTCTCCGCAGGGATATGGCGTAAATACGGCTAGCGCTATGCAGTTGGCGAAAATTGTCGTTAATATCATGTATTCAAATGGCCTGAAGGTTTGGTTAAGGAAAATGTTCAAAATTAAGTTGGCTTTTGATCTCAAAATGTCACGTTTCTTTCTCAATCATTGATATTCTCTCCATGGATATTTATCCACAATATCACGTCATATACTTACCCAGAATCTCTCATTCTGGACTCTCAGTTTGAAAAACCGGCCAAGTGCATGTTGGGCCACGCGCAGTGTAGGGTTCCGTAGTTGCGAATGACAACTTTGAACTCACACTGTTCACATTCGCACCTCACAGTTTAACGACCAAAAACATGTAAAAATGAAAATTGTATGAAATTTTACATTTACTAGTACATTTTATAAGTTGGTTGCCTATAACTTTTTAGTTTGCCCTTAGTACTCAGCTCTGATAGTTTTCCTTTTAACTTCAGTATATATACTACTGCTGTATTTTTTTTTACGTATCCATATATAAATCTTTAGGAGATAGAGGGGTGGTACACTTACCGCTAACAAAAATTTTCACTTTAAAACCCAATATTTCGGAAACGGATCCCTAAATCGAAAAATTGTGTTCTCAACCTCACAATATTTTTTTAAGACCTATTTAACTATAACCCACATGATGGGTAAATAGAGAAAAAAAATACTCTCCCACTTGTATGGAAGCAACCCTAAAACGATTTTTTTTCAAAATGTTTTTCTACCACTTTTTTGACATGATTTACCATACCAAATTACAGCTTTCTAGTACTTATAGTCTCTGAGTAAAACCGCGGACGGACAGACAGACAGACATGGCGAAACTATAAGGTTCCTAATTTACTACGGAACCCTAAAAAGCCTAAAATTGTTTGATGTTATGCGGAAACCTTCGTAGTTAGTTTGTACCCTGATAGAAATGTTCCAATTTTTTATTAAGAGCGTATACTAGCAGTATTTTTTCAATATGGTTTCAATACAAATGTATTTCTCTATTTTCTCGCTGAAAACTGATTCTAGAGCCACAATTCTTTTTTCATAAAATCTAGTATTAAAATAGGAATGCCTCTATTTTTTATTTTTTCTAAAAAAAACTGTTTTTGTAAAAAAAATTTTTCTTTTAAATAGTTTTTAGAAAAAAATACTTACATACCTTTTTTAGTAATAGATTGTATGTAAAAAGAATTGTGCCTCTAGAAGCAGTTTTCAGCGAGAAAATAGAGAAATACATTTGTATGGAAAACGCACTGCTAGTATACCCTCTTAACGATATTAACTCTTATTAAGCTTTAGTTAGAGAGCATCATTCTGTTCAAAGATTAATGGTTCACATGCGTTAGCGCTAATAATGCTCTTGGCCATCGGACTACTCATCTTCATTCTATCAACCACCGCTATTGAAAACCGTAATTCCTCATAAAGATTTTATTCTTGGAAGAGTCACGCTACCTAACCAGCGAAAATCACTTTTGCTAGTATTAGCATGGATGGGCCGGCTCATCCGGGGACTCTCTCACAGAAAATCGACGTTTGAGTAAGTAGCTTTACCGCTTCTATGCTTCGTTGGGTGAGTGAGGGAGCCGGAGGCCAATCTCCTCCTAACCTTTGGGGAGGGAAAAACAAAAGGCCGGCAACGCTCTTGTCACACCCCTGGAGTTGCATGAGTCCATGGGTAGCGGTGATCACTTACCATCAGGTTTATCGTTTGCCGTCGGATGTCATAAAAAAATTCTCCGGAAATAGCCTAATTTTTAATATCGTAACTTTAATGAAAAGGATACTTCCACTCCACGACATCGATACAAAAAACCCTAAACTTATTGTCCTTGTGCAGGCAGAAGAGACTCCGTACGGGCCGTTCCGGGACCGGTTTCCCTCGAGGCTTCTTGTCTTTCTTCTTGGCAGCTAACGCTGCAGGGTCTACTATGCTGTTTGTGCCGGGCGTCGCCGGCCCGATCTGTGCTTCTGCCATTTTCACCTGCAACAAGGAAGAATGTTTTATTAACATTCATATGCATTCTATTCCAATTAAAGTTAACCTTAGTCTATATTTTGATTAAAACTAACGTGAGATATAGAAATTAAGATACGTAGATAATAACAATGTGGATCGCGCGCGTCTCAATTCACATTCACCCGGAGGAAGACCTCCAGATGAGGTTGAAACATGTCGGCCAGTAGCTTTGACTATATACTCTCTAGACACCGTCATGCCTTCTCTTTCAATAATAAAAAACAGGCCAATTTTTCACATGTCTGTGTGCGTGACAGCTTTTTGTCATCACACGCGTCCTGCGATTTATGTCCTCAAAATCAGTCAAATTGCTTAAGGCCTTCATCCTTACTTCCAATATTTTAAAAAATGTAGGTGGTAGTTCAGCTAATCTAAACTTCCTGCTACGGAACCCTTCATGGGCGAGCCCGACTCGATCTTGGCCAATTATTTGTTATTAGAATAAAGGACCTGGCGAGTCTTGTCACGGTTCTAAGCGCCAGACCCTATAGTGGTTAGGATCTTCATCCTTATTTCCAATATTTTAAAAATCTATGTAATTATCAAACCTACGCAAGTTTTATGTGAATTGGATAAAAAAGCGACCTGCCCATCTCATAAAAAAAAAATCGAATTTTCTAGGTTAGTTAATTAGTAGTATTAAATAACCCTCATCATCATCATCAGGACTTTATTAGTCTCCACTGCAGGAGCACGACCCTCTCTGTACTGCCAGAGCAGTCAGAGGATTTGGCCTACACTCTCCACGCTGGCCAGACGGGTTGGAGAGGTCTCTTTGATGTTTGTAAGCTTTGTTTAGCTTGAGTTTCCTAAGTCGCCTTTTACGACATCCACGGAAAGATTTGGAGTGGCCCTATTCTTCTCTGCCGGGAACCACACGGCATTAAATAAATAACCCTAGAGCCCCTAAAATAAAATCAGTCCAAATTTACCTACAACCCCTACATAAAGTTGCTTTACGTATATACTTATAAAGCTTTAAATAAGCACATTAAGAACGCCTAGAAACTTCGATAACTCCCTTGTCGGTCGGTCAAGGTCTAAACTAAGACAAAAACATCAACGAATAACAGCCCTTAGGGTCTTGGCATAAATAGGACAAGGTTATTAGTGCGTATAGGAAATAACAAAGATTTGGATAGTGAGTAATGGGAGAAAAATAAAAATTTCTGAGTAATTCAACAACTCGTCCCATATGCCTTCGGCCCATTTGGAATGAATTGCAGAAAATCAAAATTTACAATGTTTTCATACTGTAATTTGTCCCATTATTTTTAAGTATGGAATTTTAAACCTTATCAACGCTTGGTACAGTCAGTGAGACAAAATAAATATACATATTTCCTTAAGTTCTTGCGGTTATGATTACATTTTCTTATGATGAATTCAATTTTTATTATGTTTACACTAACACTTTTTGCAGAATAAAATTTTAAATAATTTTAATTTTCTGCAATTCGTCCCAAATGGGCCGTAGGTATGTGGGACTAGTTGTGGAATTACTGGAATTTTTTGAAAGGCCTTGCGTCCTCCGCCTCCGTGGCATAGTGGTTAACACGCCAGCCTGCCACATGAGATCCCGGTTTCGATCCCCATTCAGGTTATGATATAAAACGATATTTTCCAGATTGACCTGGATTTTGATATTTATCTATATAATTTCTGATATCCTAATCCTAACTTTCCTATACTTATCAATATCCTAACTAATATTATAAATGCGAAAATGAGTTTGTTTGTTTGTTTATTATGCTTACTACTGAAACTATCATCATGAAATTTTGCATTCACAAAGGTTAGGGTACTGAGAAGGACATAGGCTATATATCACGCGGACGAAGCCGCGGGTAACAGCTAGTAAAATATAGCTAGCTCTAGCTTTAGCTAGGGCTAGTTAAATTTGTAGGTCCCGATATATTTTGCAAAATTCAAGAAATGGTTCGTGTTAGTCCCCTCTGTATTAATATCATACTTATGCTGCTATAATAACTCTTTGATCGTAAATATTATTCGTAATAATGCTCGCATGCATTAGACCGAATTATCTTATCGAAACAAGCACAGATTAAACAAGTGCCGATCGATGTAATGAGGTTTCGAATTTCTGTACGTCGTTATTTTTTATTAAAGTGTGTTAGATTGCACACTGTACTGAATTGAAATGTGTAATATTTGAAGAATTCGATGAATTGTTCGACCTAATATATGCCACACAGTTTCACCACCGTAATACTTGACATAAGCTCTTCAGCTACAGGAATGAAAGGATGAAACTTTTTCATCCCTACTACCTGGTTAACACCACCGTACGTTTTAAAAGAAACTTCGGTATTTCCGCGGCTGTGTGTATGTATGTGTGTGTGTGTGTGTGTCTCTCTTTCTCTCTCTCTCTCTCTCTCTCTCTCTGTGTGTGTGTGTGTGTGTGTGTGTGTGTGTGTCATAGCCATAGCATAATCAATTTTTTGATTAAAACTAACGTGAGATAAAGACATTATTAAAATACGTAACGACGGGTTACTGACCCTGGGTAGCTGACTATTTACGTGAGTAACCCGTTGTTACATATTTTTATAATCAAAATTCGGCAGTGTGTGTGTGTGTGTCTCTCTCTCTTTCTCTCTCTCTCTCTCTCTCTCTCTCTCTCTGTGTGTGTGTGTGTGTGTGTGTGTGTGTGTGTGTGTGTGTGTGTGTGTGTGTGTGTGTGTGTGTGTGTGTGTGTGTGTGTGTGTGTGTGTGTCATAGCCATAGCATAATCAAAATTTTTTGATTAAAACTAACGTGAGATAAAGACATTATTAAAATACGTAACAACGGGTTACTGGCCCTGGGTAGCTGACTATTTACGTGAGTAACCCGTTGTTACATATTTTTATAATCAAAATTCTCTCGACTTCGATTATGTCATAGCTATGATTCAAAGTATTGATGTTTATGAAGTAATAATAAAATTTATGTCTTAATTTTATGTACTGCGAGATTATGATACAAAATAACAAATAGTGCTGGCACTGGTTACCGAGGTCCTTGGTTTAGTTTGGCTTAGTATAATAAAGAGCAATTTGACTATATAGTTACTCTCAGCTCCGTTATGCCTTAAGGGTGCTGCTTGGCCATTTCGACTTTGTTACCCTCTATAAAATGGTCAAACATAAAGCACAATACCCAAAAAAAACATATATTGTATTATGGTTTTTGATCTTTACTTGTTGAAGAGGACTTTTTCCTAAAAATCATAGTTTTTTAGGAAAATAAAGTACCGCGGCGCGTACATCGATTTTTGTTACAATTATTCATTAACTACGTAACTCTTTGTCTTAGAGTCACGCAATTTTTATGTACAATACAATACCAATCAACCTACAAAATTTTATTTTACAGATTATTCTTCTTTTTAATATTAAATTTATGTTATTTAATATTTAGAATGCGTGCGGGCGATGGGCGGCAGTCGACCGCTGACTTTCTGACGGGGAACTAAGGTTCAAAACTCGGCCCATGTCCTGAAGGTCATTAGCGCATGTACGGGCCTTAAGGGTGAGTCGAGAGTCATATTACACTCTATACAGATAGGTGCGCTTCACGGAATAGGCTAGCCATTCGGACGGTTGAGCCTTAGCTGGACTACATCATAAATCTCAGTCGTCCAAGATTCAATTTCTCATTTGAATATTTGGCACAAACACTGCGAAAAGAAGTTACAGCTTCATAAACTGCCAGTACATAAAATGAAGACATAAACGTTAAGGCTGTGGGCGTTACGAGGTAGTCTCCTTGGCATAATGGTTAACAGGATAGTCAAGACAAGAAGAATATCGGGTTCAATTCCCGGTGCGGGCAAATACGTTACATTTTCATACACTTTAAATAAATTACTTTGTGTGCAAGAATACAAGTTAGTACACCCAAACGATTGCTGACCAGCGTCCACCTACTACTGCGTAATAACCCTCCACTTTACATGTACGGAAGCAAACTTTAACAGTTTTTAGTAATAGCATTGTAATGCTCGGTACAATAGCAGCGGTCAACACGCCGCCGGCCTGCGACACAGATGGTCCTGGGTTCGATCCCCGGTCAGGTCAAGATGAAAAATGATCTTTTTCAGATTATTTTTTATGTCATAGGACGGCAAACGAGCAAGCGGGTCACCTGATGGTAAGTGATCACCGCTGCCCATGGACAACTGCAACACCAGGGGTGTCACAGGAGCGTTGCCGGCCTTTTATTTTTCCCTCCCCAGAGGCGAGAGGGAGATGGGCCTCCGGCTCTCTCACTCACCGAAAGAAGCATAGCAGCGGCAAAGCTAGTACTCAAACGTCGATTTTCTGTGAGAGTGTGGTACTCCCTTGGACGAGCCGGCCCATTCATGGTATGTACCAGCAAAAATGATTTTCGCCAGTAGCGAGGCTCTACCACAACAACAATTGAACGACGGATAGTGTTTGAGGTAAATCGCGGACAGATACATGGCGAAAAAACCAATAAGGTTTCCTTGTTTACTACGTAACCCTAAAATCTGTATCAAACTAAGCACCTTATGTACACGTGCAGCTCACTATAAATAGTATATTAGCTGAGTGACCCCATTGCGACCTATTTATGGCAAGCGATGTTTACACTGGCTAAGTACGAGTTTGCGGGTAATAGTATTAGAAAGTAAACGTCTACAGGGTATTGTTTGGTCAGACTAACAACGTGTAGGTATATACATCATCATCATCATCATCATCAGCTTTCCATAACCCACTGCTGGGCATAAGCCTCCCTTTGTCTACGCCATCCTTCTCTATCCCTCGCCTTCGCAATCATACAAATATACATACACCGTGTATAGACATCATCATCATGTCGTCCAAGCCGTATCCGGCGATGGTGACTCCTATGTGTCTATCCCGGGGTCGTTGTTGTGATGGGCTCTAATGTGGCTAGCAAAGCCAAACTTCGACTTGAAAGGCAGTTTTCTATTCCGAGCTCGCGAACGGGAAAAGAAAACAGGGTGGACAATACCTGCGCTACGAAGACGTGTATAGACATACACCGTTAAACACGTTGTATGTTTGAAGAAACAACCTTAATCTTGCCGTATTCTCAAACATAGTCATCATCAGGTCTTTCCAGTCTCCACTGCAGGAGCACAACCTTCTCTGTACTACCAGAGCTATATACTAGCCTGAGTAGTCAGAGGATTTGGCCTACACTCTCCACGCTGGCCAGACGGGTTGGAGAGGTCTCTTTGATGTTAATAAGCTTTGTTTCGCTTGTGTTTCCTTAATCGCCTTTTACCACGGGACACGGGATGACTTGGAGTGGTCCTATTCTACTCTGCCGGGAACCACACGGCCACTCGAACATAGTGACTGCACTGAACAGCTTTCTTTCCCAAAAAAGTAGGGGTTGAAATATAAAAAAAATGGACTTCACATTCTAAATTGAATAGCTGATAGCAGTAGTATATGGAGGAGCCATTTCTGATAAGTATTAGTATGTACGAACTATAGTTTTTTTTATATTTATAGTGTCTGAGGAAAATCCTTGTTTACTACGGATCCCGTTGGCCTAGTGGACGTGAGCATAATAAGCGCTTCCGCATGTTAAGCAACCCTAGGCGCAGTCCCCACTTGGATGGGTAACCGCAAGTGGCATAAAAATATCTCGAGCTCCTCCGTGCTTCGGAAAGCACGTAAAACCGTTGGTCCCGGCTGTCATCACTGATGGCAGTCGTTAGGCTATGTCAGATGCCTGCCGGGAACCACACGGATAGGACCACTTCAAGTCGTCCCGTGGATGTCGTAAAAGGCGACTTAGGAAACACAAGCTAAACAAAGCTTACAAACATCAAAAATACCTCTCCAACCCGTCTGGCCAGCGTGAAGAGTGTAGGCCAAATCCTCTGACTACTATGGCTAATATATTGCTGTGGTAGTCTAGAGAGGGTCGTGCTCCTGCAGTGGAGACTAAAAAAGACCTGATAGATGGATGGATGGATGCCTTTAGGCAGCTTGAAAAATCTGACACCAGTGTTGGCCACTTACACACACGAAAAACAAACAAAAGGGATCCCCAAAATATGTATTAAACTAACCATTTACTATAAGTACCTAGTACACGTGCAGCAAACTATAAATAGTATATATTAGCTGTGTGACCCCATTACGTCCTATTTATGGGCAAGTGGTGTTTACACTGGCTAAGTACGAGTTTGCGGGTAATAGTATTAGAAAGTAAACGTCTACAAGGTCTTGTTTGGTTAGACATATACCTTGTGGAAAAAATATATATTAATTCAGTATCTTTGTTTACATTTTGATAAAAAATGGCAAGAAAGTAAAAGATACTTGTGTTAGGATACCCCGCCCCCTTATCCTTATATATATTATCCTTCATCTTTTTCCATCTTGATCCATTTTGATCGTTTTCCATCTTGACCTGACCGGGAATCGAACACGGATGGTCCCGGATTCGATTCCCGGTCAGGTCAAGATGGAAAACGATCTTTTTCAGATTGACCTGGGTCTTGGATGTTTATCTATCGTATATAGTCTGTTCAAATCGCTCTTGACCATAGATAATAGGCTAACGCACGCGTCGCCACTTGCTGCTTCCTACTTAATATTAGAAGTTTGGGGTGCTATTGTTTCTGTAGTGCATGAAATGAGATCAAACTCGTAGATAAACATCCAAGACCCAGGTCAATCTGAAAAAGATCGTTTTCCATCTTGACCTGACCGGGAATCGAATCCGGGACCATCCGTGATACCACGGATGATGACCACCTATATATTTATTTGTTATAAAATATTCTATCGTTGAGTTAGTATCCCATAACACAAGTCTTTCATAAGAACTTACTTTGGGGCTAGCTCAATCTGTGTGATTTGTCCGTATATATTTATATTTATTAATTATGTATTTTAGATATCTCGGACTTCATTTTCATTAGAAAGAAATGGTAATAATTAAATATACAATATACTTAAACTAAAACTAACTAAAATTAAAAAAGTAATAATTAAAGCTAAAAATAACAATAATTTCTATTAACAAAAAAAAAAAAAAAACTATAGATAAAAAATGTCCCGCAAATCACTGCCCTGCGGAAGTGTTCCCAGAAGGCTGGCAGCATTGCCACGTTGTATGGCAATGCTTTATATTTATTATATCCTTAGCAGATTCGTTTTAAGAGATATACGCGGTGTATGTCTGATCAAACAACCTTATCACCATTTCGTATGGCAGGTTACCTACTGCAAGAAAAAACGTCCCCCTGCACCCTGCACCCTGCACCCCTACTATCATTTTTTCACCACATCCCTAAGGTAAAACTGGTAGACAATGCTAAGCAATAAGTTATTACCTTATTACCTAGCGTTTCGGAACCGACCACTGCAGAGAAGAAACGCCGAAAGAAACTCTTATCAACAGTTTTGGTCGCCTACTCGCCTGAAGGGCTTTATATGATTACGAATATTTATTCCTTATTGTCTTTTTCTTTCTTTTCTTTTTTCTTTCTTTTTTCTGTTTCCTGTTACAATTTCAATATACATAGATTTATTATTTTTGGAACATGTTTATGTTAACGATCGAGTGTGTAAAGATAATAAACAACATATGATACTTAAAGTAGTCTCAAAGAGGCCGAGCATAATGATTGTATGTGCAATAAATTAAATAAATAAAAATCCTATACAACCAATTTTAAATTTTTCAGCCATTCCTCAGCTTTTTAAGTCAAGGAGTGAAGTTCGCTCAATCCTCCGTGGAAACGATATAATAGCATTCTTCGTCAATATGCGATAAAGTTCGGTCTGCTGCCCCATAATCACACATTAAATAAGTGAGCTTTAAAGTCCCCATTTGAATAGATGGTGGTTGGATGCGAGCTTGCGCAAAAGGCCCGCTGGCTAGAGGGTTTTTTTAAATCGATAACTGTGAAAATAATACAGAACTAATTTCAGGTGTGTCACGAGTGATAGACTTAATTATATTGATCTTTATCAAAAAAATATTATATTATTATATCATATTACTGGTGACCGACCAGCGGTCCCCCTATTGGCAACGTAGTTTTCAGAACATACAGCAAAACATGAGAGTTTGCTGCGTCTCCAAGCCTTGAACACACAGGCAACATCTAAAGCAGAGGTCCGTCCCTCCCGAAGACTCTTTGAAGATGTGCGATAACTTGAGGGCACTCTGTCCATACCTCAAAGTTTGGTGAAGTAGTGCAAGCTCACTTGGAGCTAGCTATATAGTCTTCTTCTTATCGTGTCGATGGCTCAAAAAGTCTAAAAGAATCTTATATTTTATCCCTCCAGTATTTAGCAACAGTCAATGCAATGCCATACAATTTTATGATACTGCTTCAAGTATTTTCTTATGTATGTTTAGTTCGTATTAAGGTATATTAATATGCCGGAGTCATAAAGTCCACGCGGACGAAGTCGCGGGCATCAGCTAGTGTATCCTAAACCTCCATTAATTTAAGTAAATTATAAATGACCATTTTCAATAACCCCATCAGTACAAAGAATAAAAATGATAACTTTTCCGACGCCAAAATCGATAAAATGTCCCGCATAACCTCGATCCATACAAACTCCTCTCATAATATGTAAGTAGACGACGAAAATGTACTTGTAAATCAAATATTAATATTAAGCAGTAAAGTGTATGGGGTTACGTCGCCATAGCAGTCCAGACGTCGCCTAACTTCTAGACGAAGATCTCGGCGATGAATTTTTGTGAGAACGTAAAAATAATATTACTTGATAAAATTCCTTGTGTGGTTCCCGGCAGAGTAGAATAAAACCACACCAAGTCTTCCCGTGGATGTCGTAGGGGGACTTAGGAAACACAAGCTAAACAAAGATAATAATCATCAAAGAGACCTCTTCAACCCATCTGGCATGATTAGAGAGTTTAGGCCAAGCAGTCTGACTGCTCTGTGATTAATATATGGCTCTGGTGGTACAAAGAAGGTCGTGCTCCTGCAGTGTAGACTAAAAAAACCTGATGATGAACGATGATGATGTTGAGATAATATTTAACAACTTACGTTGAATACAACTTGTTAATGAAAAAGCGTAATAAATAAAAATTGACCAAGTGCGAGTCGGGCTCGCCCGAAGTAAGGCGCTGAATGCAAGCGGCTTCCAACCGGTCGTATTGGAAATCCTTGGGAGATGCCTTTGTCCAGCAGTGGACTTCTGGCGGCTGAGATGATAATAAATAAATATATAGGGACATATCACACAAATTGAGCTAGCCCCACAGTAAGTTGTGAACTTGTGTCGCAGGATACTAACTCAACGATACTATATTTTATAATATATACTTATATAGATAAACATCCAAGACCCAGGTCAATATGAAAAAGATCTTTTTCCATAGTGACCTGACCGGGGATCGAACCCGGGACCCCCGTGTCGCAGGCTAGCCGTGTTGACCGCTGCGCCACGGAGCTCGACAATGATTCAATAATGATGATAAATAATTTCAAAAAATATTTTGCTTCCTTCTCTTAGTCATAAAAGAGCAACGTTCGTTCGTTCACGATAATAATAAAAGTATAATAGTTGTTCAACCTATCATTAAACTTGTTAAAGATAAGCTTGGGACTAATTAATAAAGTTAATAAGTATTGTTTTAGCTGATAAATAAAAGTAGAAAGCGTTTACTGCTGTTTTGGGAGTATGAAGAAACATTTATCTATGCCATTTGTTGTTTTTACCTCCGTCGCACCGCTCTGTTTGTGTGTGTGTCTCTGTCTGTGATATCATAGCTCTAAAATTGGTGAACCGATTTTGATGCGGCTTTTTTATTTGAATGTTGTTTACTTGGCGATGGTTGTTAGACATGTTTTATAAAAAAGTTTTAGTACCTTGACAAGATGGAGGGATTATAATGTTGGGGCTTGCTTAGATGTGTTAGATTGAAGATTGTCATCATCATCATAAGCCTATACTCGTCCACTGTTGGACATAGGCCTCCCCAATTGCACGCGATTGAGATCCATCTTCGGCCGCTCGCATCCAGCTTCTAACAGCCATCTTGCGCAAATCATCACTCCACCGCGCCTGAGGACGTCCTACACTACGTTTGCCGAGACGTAGTCTCCACTCAAGAACTCGTTTGCTCCAACGGTTATCGGTTCTGCGGCTAATATGGTCAGCCCACTGCTACTTCAGCTTGCTAATCTGGTGGGCTATGTCGATGACCTTGGTTCTCTGCCGGATCCCCTCATTTCTGGTTTGATCTCGCAGAGAAACGCCGAGCATAGCTCTTTCCATAGCCCGCTGAGCGACCTGAAGATTGTAACAGCTAGAAAATGTTCTTTAAAGCAATAAATAAATTTATTATTAGATTTATTCTTTATATACTACTCGTAAACCTGTGGACAATAATACTTGTAAGTTTAAGGCTTTAATAATACCACTTGTAAACTGAATGTAGTCAGAGACCAGACCATGTCACACGTCATTTCGTGTGACTCGTGCCCCATGTCCCCCACTACCTGCACAAAGTACGACCTCCTCACCAAATGGCGTGGCTGTTGCAACATAGTGGAGGGATAAAATATAAGATTTTTAGACTTTTTGTGCCATAGACACGATAAGAAGAAGAAGACTTGTAAACTAGTGAGATACTCTCATCTTATTTCTCGAAAGCAAGTCAGTCTCTTCCACAAATGAATTCAAGGTTCTACTTATCTTTAGAATTAAACCCCTAGGTATGCGATACCTAAAACAAGACACAACTAAGTAATTACATTTAGTGCTACATAGAAAAGCTCTTGGTTTAATTAGTTGGAAGTGTTTCAATTCATAACTTGATGGTTTCATCGATACGATACAAATACAATGGATTGGCCTCGATTGAACTTCCAGTGTCCGCAGTGTCATCTTGTTGTTTGTTGTCGAGCTCCATGGCGCAGCAGTCAGCACGCTAGCCTGCGACACGGGAGTCCCGGGTTCGATCTCCGATCAGGTCAATATGGAAAAAGATCTTTTTCAGATTGACCTGGGTCTTGAATGTTTATCTATATATGTATCTATTATAAAGTATAGTATCGTTGAGTTAGTATCCTGCCTGCGACACAAGTTCACAACTTACTGTGGGGCTAGCTCAATTTGTGTGATATGTCCCTATATATTAATTATTTATCTCGTCTAAAACACTCTGTCTTAAGACAAAAGTCTATAATCAATGTGAGTTACTAGGTCCAAAACCAAAACTTACGGGTTCAAAACGTGGTCCCTTATTATGTGCCTCATAAGAGTGCTCAAAAAGCTATGGAGCTGTACCAAATCAAAAAACAAGGAGATCCGTAGCAGAACAGTCATAGGTCAATGCATTAGCTCTTTGAAGTGGCATTGGGTGCGAGACATATAGTGCAGAACCGATGGCCGATTGAGCAGGAAGGATCTCAGGTGTCTATGTCCAGCAATGGACTTCAGCTAAAATGATGATGATGATGAAATACAAGAATAATACACCAAAAAGCGTATTTTTTTTAATACTACCAAGTTAGCAAACAGGCATATGGCCCACCCGATGGAAAGCGGTTCCCGTAGCCTATGGACACCTGCAATACCAAGGGTGTCACCCGCGTGTCGCCGACCCTGAAGAAATCTTTTCACGCCCTTTTTGAAGAACCCTATACTGTAGTCTCTCGGAAAAACTATAGCCGGGAGTTCATTCCATATGTTTAGCGTACGAGGAAGAAAGTTCCTTTCAAAACGTACTGTACGTAACCATTTCGGATTCAAAGTATGAAGAAGAACCCCCTGTTGATGGCGTGAGGTGCGATGATAGAATGTGGCCTTAGGCATCATCTCAAACAATTTCTCAGAGCACAGCCCATTATACAAACGGTAAACACACAGAGAGATTATGTCGAGCTCCGTGGATCAGTGGTCAACACGCCAGCCTGCGATACGGAAGTCCCGGCCAGGTCAAGATGGAAAACGATCTTTTTCAGATTGGCCTGGGTCTTGGATGTTTATCTATACAAGTATATATTATAAAATATAGTATCGTCGAGTTAGTATCCCACGACACAAGTTCACAACTTACTGTGGGGCTAGCTCAATTTGTGTGATATATCCCTGTATATTTATTTATTTATTGCTGTGTATTAAACTAATAGTTGCAAGGACCTAAGTAATTGAGTAGAGAGAGACTCAAGAAACTCTTATCGTCCATCCAATTAGGCTTATAGTTCCAATTAATAACTTGGACATCGTAATGGGTTCAGGCACGCAGGCGCGTCGTCGCTTTTACGCCCTCTGTCTGCCTCCCCATTTCTTTAGGGTTCTGTACACAAAATAACGGAACCCTTATTGGATCAGTCGTGTGTCTGTCCGTCTGTCTTTGTGAATTTGAAATTGGTACTAAATTGAATGAATTAATGAATGCTTTATTATACCAACACTTAAAATTAAACAAAACGTGAATTGAATACAGACAAATAAAGAACTTAGCGGTACAAAAGGTGGGCTTATCATATAACGCAATCTCTTCTAGCGTTAGCAAAGGTTACTTTGGGAAGAAGATATCCACATAAACATGTTGAACTTTTTTTTTTCCGCATTTGTCCCATATAGTTTTGTCTATGTATTGTGGATGATTTGTATGAGTGGCATTTTTTAAATGTGCTCCTTCGTCCGTACAGAAGAAAGCTAGAAAACGGTCGGAATCATGGCAGTCTTGAAGCAAATACTTAGCCTGAATATCTCACACAGAGTTGGCCACTAACAAAAAAGAGAAATAATAAAGTAGACACAAAAGCTCTCAACTTGTTCACGCCAACGCAAAATAATTATGAAAAACAAGTAATGCCAAGAAAATCATTTTGTTTTTAAACAGCAACAAACAAGAAAACATCTGGACAGGCTGAATGACATTAATTTCGTAATGAAAAGAAGAATTCGGGTGAATGTATCACGGCTAATAATAGAAACAACGTCTGTAGCTCCGTCTGTCACTATTTTTAGCGGTAATTGGGAGATTTTAAATCTTACCGCTTTGTGTGATGGCGATGAAATGAGGAAGCTATCGATATAAACGAAGATTTTTATTCGTCTATCAATACGGTAGTTGCCTAATGTTAAGATTATATAAAATTTGTTTCTAATGAGACTAATTTCTATCTAAAAACACTATAAAGAACACTTTTAATTTGATATCGATTCGTTAAGTGATCTTAAAGCTTCTTTAAAGTTGGGTGAATAGGACCATTTTTAAAGTATGAAATCTTTAATTACAATTATACTGTATTTTAGTTTGCAAAATTTATAGCAACTTTTATTATGAAACCATTACCATAAACGAAATATTTCGTATAGCTACCAAACAAAGTTCTCACGCCACCCATACAAAATACAAGCTTGTGACGTCACAAATATGTAGGCATTTCAGAGGCGCGTTTTCACGTCTAAAAATTTACGTCTAAAAACATGTGTCTTTAAAACTTTTATAACTGAAAGAGTTTTTTGTTTAGAAATGTATTTCTGTCACTATTGTGTTTATTTTTGGCAGG
The DNA here is from genome assembly GCA_963082605.1 of Rhodophaea formosa. NCBI lineage: Eukaryota > Metazoa > Arthropoda > Insecta > Lepidoptera > Pyralidae > Rhodophaea > Rhodophaea formosa. The sequence goes on along the minus strand of OY720228.1, from coordinate 11,796,389 downwards.
TCTTTACATAGCAACATGAAAAAAAATTTAGTCAACATGCCCATTGTATGTATTATTCAGAAGTCATCTGTAGATCATTTCCAACCCGTCTGGCCAGCGTGGAGAATGTAGGCCGAATCCTTTTAACTGCTCTGGCTAATAGAAGTACAGGGGGTCGTGCTCCTGCAGTGGAGACTAAAAACAGACTTGATGATGATGATGATAACGATTGTTGGTCATTGTTTAAATATAGATACGGCATAACTAATCTTTTTATTCCTTGTGGGGTAGAGAGAATCAAAGTCTAGGGCCCATCCATAAATTACGTCATACGTTAGGGAGTGGTCAATGAAGTGTAATGAGAATGTTACTACAGAGGGCAGTCATAAGTTTTGAGACGTCACATAAACCAAGCCACCAGTGCCTTTCTTAACTAAAAAGCCAATCGACTTTGTAAGAAAAAAAGTATATATATATAATTTCTCTGAAAAAAAATTTTTTTTTTCATACAAAAATCGATTGACATGAAAGTTTTCTTATCTTTTTGAGTGAACTATGTAGCCAGCTCCTAGTGAGCTTTCGCTACTTCACTAGGTGTTTGAGGTGAGGGCAAAGCAAAGGGGCCAAAAATGCCTGCAACCTGTAAAGCCAAACTAGCGAAAATCATCCATGGTATAAATCTCGGCTTTAGGCATTTGCTTTCAAATTAATATATGTTATAATTAGAAAACAAATGGCTGATAATGAGGAACAATGGCAAAGCCTTTGGAGACCAGCAACTCTCTGGTTCACGGTATGGGCCGAAAGGCTACGTTGCCAGAAGGGCCTATTCTGGATGCAAGTCAACCGCGGGATCGCCGGGCGGTCACCAGTAATCGGAGCTAATCCTACTCTACGCACTCTATTCCGGTGGCGAAAGCGGCGGGGCGGGAGGGCATGCAAGTTTATGTATTACAATGCGGAACTTGCACACAATTTTTTTCATTTTCCTATGAAAAGAGCTCTCAAAAATAGAAATAACAGTGAAAAAATCATCTTGATAACCCAAAAACTCTTTAAGATATAAGGGTTTGAAAATTCCAATTTTGCGTCTCGGCCTAAACGTCCCTAAGAAAAAGCAACTGACTAGTGACGTCACTCCTTTAGCAATTTGTATGCGTGTTGTAAAGATTTTGTTTGTCAGCTATGTTAAATATTGCGTTTAGGGAAATGGCTTCATAACAAAAATTGCTACAAATTTAAAGAGCTATTTCATAGTAATATAAGACTGTTGAAATTTTCATATTTTTGAAACGGACTTTTCTAACCAATCTTAACCAAAGTTAATGTATCGATATCGGACTGAAAGTGTCCTTAACAGATTTTTCCAGCTAGATGCTTATATAATCAGAAATAGTTTTCAAAATGTACTCTTCATGCAAGTTCCCCATTACCTTGGTAGTTTCTGTAAGTGACGGTCACTTTCACACACAAAGAGCATCATCATCATCATCAGGTCCTTATTAGTCTCCACTGTAGGAGCACGACCCTCTCTATACTACCAGAGCCTATATATCTATATATATAGAGCCACAAAGAACAACACAATAGAAACTAAAAATCCGAAATAAAATGAGTAAATAATGAAATGAAATGAAAAATATTTATTGTGACACAACAACAACACAAGACAATACAGCTAAAACATGTGCCCACAGTGTGACAAAAGGTGACGGCTCAGTGTTACGCTGGACTAGGGGACCCTAGTACAGCACTGATTTTCAACCGTCACCTTACAAGGCATCACGAGCCATCCCACGACACGCAAACACAGACAATAATATACAGTATAATAAAAAGAAAAAGAAAAAAAGATACACAGACAATTAAATAAACAATTAAAAACAATACTGATTACAAAAACAAACATGAAATTAACCCCACAAATAACCACCAAAAATAACACCAATCCCGACCCACTTGACACCGTCGTTGTCGGATAAACTAAATAAAACAAATATGTACCTACTCATCTTCTACAACAATTTTTAACTGAATCTAACAAAATTATCTCTCACTAAGTACTTAAATCTTTTATCGCGCTTTATAAACATGAAGAGAAGTTTATAGTCGTTAATCTTTATTTAAAAAACATTAGCGTGTCTGATTTATCGACTACTTGATAGATAGCATGCAGCCTAAACTAGACCTCAGAATTAAATTTAGATATATTAGATTCAGAGAGCGAAGGAGAGAAGTGTCTTGGGCACTCTTGGGTGTCATTAGACTAGATAGAGTGCCAAACATCGAACTTCGCTCTAAAACTGGCATCGTTGATGTTGGACATGTTGGCATAGGCGTATTTGTATGGCGCGAGGAAGCACTGGCTCGGGACCACAGGCCGGCCCCCGCGGAGATCGCGGGACACCGGGATGAACTGCATCAGCTTGCAATTGACGAGTGGGCTCGGAGGCTGGAGCGGCCTACTGCTGGGCATAGAACCATTGAAGCCATCCGCCCAATTTTGACCCAGTGGCTGGCAAGGCGGCACGGTTCACTGACATACCGCCTGACCCAGATACTCACCGGACATGGCTGTTTCGGTGGGTATCTGTGTCGGGTAGCGGGGCGAGAACCGACCGCTGCCTGTCACCATTGTGATGGTTATCTGGACGAGGATGCCCAGCACACCTTAGAGGTCTGCCCTGCCTGGGCGGAAGATCAAGCACAAATGTGCGCATCAGTGGGAGATGATCTCTCACTGGCGACCGTGATTAGCAACATGGTCGACAGTGAGACAACATGGACGGCGGTTCAGACGTTTGCGGAGACAGTTATGCTCCGCAAAGAAGCGGCGGAGCGAGATCGGGAAGCAACAACTACCCTGGCTATCCGCCGCCGGCGCACAGGGCGCAGAAGGCGGGCTTACGCACTGCATCTGCCGCCCCAATAACGCGGGCCAGCCGGGTGACGGAAACGGGATCCGATCACTCGACATGAAATGGCCCCCGGGTGGAAGGTGTGTCAGTGTCGAGACACACCCACCCCAGCGGGTAGATTTGAAGACCGTAGGGTCACCCCGCAGGCTGCTCCGAACCTTCTCGACAGAGAATGTACCGGGAGCGAGCCGAGCCGAGGCCGCAACTAGTGTCCGCCGCGCCGGGCTGTGGAGCGAGAGTAGCACATAGCCCGGCAAATGCGGTAGAGGCGTCGACACCGTGGAGTTTAGTGGTTACACCACATAACCGCACGTGGCTTCCCGTAGCCCGTGCGGTATCCGAAGGGATTCTCCACGTAAAAAAAAAAAAAAAAAAGGCGTATAAGGCCTAAACGACAAAAATAAATCTATCTTATTTTGATATTGTATTAGTTGTATTGTTCGTCCCTTTCTGACGTTAAAATAAACATATGTGGAAGGGCTGTGTATGGTTCCTGTACTAGTTGACTCTATCCCTCGTCTGTGACTAGACTGCGCACACGTTGCTTAAACACACACCTCCTTAAATAATTGAATTCATAAATAATTTTATTATTTTAAATACTAACTGTGCCTTTTTCATTTGTCGCCCAAATTTAACAGGACATATAGCCGCAAAATTGAAATGGGATTGGGCGGGCCATGTATTCCGATCGATGAGCCGCTTTAGCTGAAGAGAAGTTTATAGTCGTTAATCTTTATTTAAAAAACATTAGCGTGTCTGATTTATCGACTGCTTGATAGATAGCACGCAGCCTAAACTAGACCTTAGAATTTAATTTAGATATATTAGATTCAGAGAGCGATGGAGAGAAGCATAGATTAAAAAAAAATTCATGGTGAGAAGTGTCTTGGGTGTCACTAGACTGGATAGAGTGCCAAACATCGAACTCCGCTCTAAAACTGGCATCGTTGATGTTGGACATAAAGCCGCAAAATTGAAATGGGATTGGGCGGGCCATGTATGCCGAATGCATTCGGATCGATGGGCCGCTTTAGCTACGAAGTGGACTCCTGGAGATGGTTACAGGAAGCGTGGTAGGCCCAGGAAGCGTTGGTGTGATGATATACACATCATCATCATCATCATCAGGTCTTTCTAGTCTCCACTGCAGGAGCACGACCCTCTCTGTACTACCAGAGCCATATACTAGCCTGAGCAGTCAGAGGACTTGGCCTACACTCTCCACGCTGGCCAGACGGGTTGGAGTGGTCTCTTTGATGTTAATAAGCTTTGTTTAGCTTGTATTTCCTTAATCGCCTTTTACGACATCCACGGGATGACTTGGAGTGGTCCTATTCTACACCACACGGCAACAAATGAATAATAAATATATACGGACAAATTACACAGATTGAGCTAGCCCCAAAGTAAGTTCAAGACTTGTGTTATGGGATACTAACTCAACTATACTATACTCGTAGTTTATTACAAATACATATATAGATAAACATCCAAGACCCAGGTCAATCTGAAAAATATCATTTTTAATCTTGACCTGACCGGGGATCGAACTCGGGACCATCCGTGTCGCAGGCAGGCGTGTTGACCGCTGCGCCACGGAGCTCGAATTTGAAAATGGTCGGAGATAGCACAGAAAAGCGAGGAGTGGAAGAAAATGGGGGAGACCTTTGCCCAGCAGTGGGACAGCATAGGTTAGTAAAAAAAAAATAGATTTAGATAATTTAGATACCGCGGAAGACCAGCGTGGTGGCACATACCATGGTCCACGACACATGCTGAGCGAAGGCCGTTTTGGTGCATGCTCGGATGAATTGTGTTATTTTTAAACAAATGATGAATGTAGCCAAAATAACAATTTTTCTTTGTTTTCTTTCTTTACATAGGTATATCATCATTATTCCTCGGATTCTACCTAATAGTTTCTAGGCTGGGATAATAAATTTTAAGATTTCAAATAATTAAATTTTTTTCAGATTCTTGGATATTTATCTATATATGTATTTGTTATAAAATATAGTATCGTTGAGTAAGTATCCCATATCCATCAGGTCTTTTTTAGTCTCCACTGCAGGAGCACGACCCTCTCTGTACTACCACAGCAATATATTAGCCAGAGTAGTCAGAGGATTTGGCCTACACTCTCCACGCTGGCCAAACGGGTTGGAGAGGTCTTTTTGATGCTTGAAAGCTTTGTTTAGCTTGTGTTTCTTAAGTTGCCTTTTGCGACATCCACAGGAAGACTTAGAGTGGTCCTATTCTACTCTGCCGGGAACCACTCTGCCGGGAACCACTCTGCCGGGAACCACTCTGCCGGGAACCACTCGGCCGGTATATATAAAAATAAGTATCCCATAACACATGTCTTACTTAAGGGCTAGCTCAATCTGTGTGATTTGTCCGTATTTGTCCGTATGTATTTATCTATACTAATATTTTGAAACTGAAGAGTTTGTTTGTTTGGTTGGTTGAACGCGTTAAGCCCATGAACTATTGGACCGATTGCAAAAAAATTTCACCGTTGGATAGGTGCGTTATCTCTGAGTGTCCTAGGCTAGGTATGTACCACGGACAAAGCTGGGGTAGACTACGAGTTTCATTTACGTTTGTTTGAATACTTATTAATTGGCAGAATTTGATTTTATAACAAAAAAAAATGTAACAAAACAGCAAGAGCGCTAAGTAAAGCTTCATGGTCACTTTTACTAGTATCTGACGACCGTCTGCCCTATGTTTTCTCTTGGCAATAGAGACCACTATAATGACATAGCGACGACATCGCAAACACGGTGAGTTCTATACAACGTGTTAATGAAAAAGGCAAAACCTCAGACACCCCACTTCAACATATTTTTATATAAAAAAAATCTAAATTACCTAAATTTTATTTTCACAGATTATTTACTAAGACATTAGCTTTGTTTTTTGCGTTTGTTGCAATTAAAAAGCGTATGGTGACAACGCGTGTCTAGGGCGACGTTGCTGCTTCGCGTGCCGCCTCATGAAAGAGTTGAGTAACAAACGACACAGCGTAATTAAATTATTTTTTGATTAATTCTTCTTTCTTTTCTGAACAAACTTATTACAGGTTTTGCGCTTTTTCATTAACACATTGTAGGGACAACACTAGAGTTTCCTAAAAATAAAAATAAAAATAAAAATATATATGGACATATCACACAAATTGAGCTAGCCCCACAGTAAGTTTCACAACTTACTGTGAGGCTAGTTTAACTTGTGTCGCAGGATACTAACTCAACGATACTATATTTTATGACATATACTTATATAGATAAACATCCAAGACCCAGGTCACTCTGAAAAAGATCGTTTTCCACCATGACCTGACCGGGGATCGAACCCGGGACCCCCGTGTCGCAGGCTGGCGTGTTGACCGCTGCGCCACGGAGCTCGTCAAGAGTGAGAGTCCTAAAGAGTGTAGGTACTACAAAATAAATAGATATAGATAGTGTAAAATAAAGCTCTCAGTACTTCATATACAGTCCTAATCATAGTTTATGGCGGTTCGGATATTAGCTGCGGACTGCGCAGTACACGCCCCGCTGAACCTAATATTGTGAACTCGACTCGCGCAATGTTCCGAACCGCCATTTTGATTCGGACTGTACCAAGGAAATGCCTATCATATTTGCGCTTTTTGATTGTTTGCGGATTAAAGTAGTGATATGAGTCCCGGCAGTTGGAATGTTTACTTTGGCAGTGATAAGATTCAAGATTCAATCGTTTATTTAATATAGGTTTCTTTGAACACTTATTAATTGTCATATTTTGTTTACAAGTTTTATAACAAAAAAATTTTGTTGACGTCAATAATTACTTATGGCTAAGTTTAGGCCGCTTCCAAAGCGGAGTGCAGAAGAAGCGGCAACAAACTGCACAGCGCATTTTCTTCAAGCGACGTCAACTCAAGCGTATATTATGTCGTACGTATATAGTCGACTAACCTACACTTTCAGACTCCTATGCGATTGCAAATTATATTACTTTATAAGATTCCGTAGGACGGACAGCCGTAAGGTTCCCAGCAGAGTAAAAAATAGGACCATTCCAAGTCCGTGGATATCGTAGAAGGCAACTGAAGAAACACAAGCAAAACAAAAAAATATATAAACTTCAAAGAGACCTTTACTACCCGCCTGGACAATGTGGGGAGTGTTTGCCAAATCCTCTGACTGCTCTGGCAAATTTATGGCTCTGGTAGTACAGAGAGGATCGTGTTCCTGCAGTGGAGACAAAAAAGATACCTGATGATGATGATGATGAGGACGGAACCCTATCTTACAACTTTGATTCGCATATACAATCAAAAAATCTTAGGTATATCTTATTAGTGCTTCCTGTGGGATTCGAACCACGACCTCCGGCTCTTAAGACGGACGCTTTGATCATTGAACCACGAAGGCAGTTCACAACCTCCAGTACTAGACACGCCTTTAAAGAAGAAAATAATTCAAAAGGTGGTGAAGACTGTAAGGCGAATAGCTAGTATTTATAGATTCATTTTCTTTTTTATGTACTGGATTCCCAGACAACGTAAACTGGTAATCTGAAAAAGCCATTATACTCTCCACATGGGTGCTTACAAGCATGTGGAGATATATAAACAATCCCAACTTAATATTATCAATGCGAAAGTGAGTTTGTTTGTTTGTTACGCTTTCACGCCGTATCTACTGAACCGATCATCATGAAATTTTGCATCCACATAGGTTAAGGTACTGAGAAGGACATAGGCTATATACTACGCGGGCGAAGCCGCGGGTAACAGCTAGTATTATAAATGCGAAAGTGAGTTTGTTTGCTTGTTACGCTTTCACGCCGTATGTACTGAACCGATCATAATGAAATTTTGCATACACATAGGTTAGGGTACCGAGAAGGACATAGGCTATATATTACGCGGGCGAAGCCGCAAGTAACAGCTAGTATGTTAATAAAACCCTGTCTGCTCCATAAAGGGGTGACTCGCCCGTCTAGGTATTTGAACTTGTCCTATGCTAAAAACAACACTATACATTTTCATACAAATAGCCCCCTGAACACTTTTGTACGAGAATGTCCAAAACTTTTTTTCGAATTTCCATTATTAGTCCTTTTGGAAAAGTCGTTTATATCGACGGGCTGAGTCGCTTCTTTAAGGATAAGACTGGGATGAAGATTAACACATTGGATTGCTGTACATACAGACTATATTCACGTCTATATCGTTTACGGGAGAGATATATAGTGTAACGCAACGAACGAATTGCGACACGGTGTGACGTCATAGCTCCCCCACTGCCCGCCATATCGCCGTTGTATTCACCGCTGCGCGCTCCGCCGAGCGAACGCGTCACTTTTTGCCGAGCAGCCGACCGCACAACTAAGCCGAGCCTCTATATTGTTATGCTGAGTGTTGATACTGTCCATAATGGATTAAAATGCTTGTTGTTACGCGCCAGTTCTGTGTTTAATTCCAAAAGTCACATCATCAGCGACCCTGCCTCGTCCCGTCTGTAACAATAGCCTACGACCATAGGATACCAAGACCACTTTTGACGGGTCACTAGCCACATCGCTTACTCAACATTTTCCCTACATTGCATGGCGGAAGCTGCCAATTTGATGAAAACTTCAGTCCTAATTAATTTAAGATATTTTTAACAAAAATCAAAAACCAACTTCAACCCTATCATTTTTAGGGTTCCGTTGTAAACTAGGAACCCTTATAGTTTCGCCATGTCTGTCTGTCCGTTCGCGGTTTTACTCAGAGACTATAAGTACTAGAAAGCTGAAATTTGGTATGGGTATGTATATTAATCATGTCAAAAAAGTGGTAGTAGAAAATCTTGGAAAGAATTTTTTTTTAGGGTAGCTCCCATACAAGTAAAGATGGAGTAATATTTTTTTCTCTATACAAACCCATCGTGTTGGGTATCGTTAGATAGGTCTTTAAAAATAATAGTGAGGTTGAGAACACTATTTTTCGATTTAGGGATCCGTTTTCGAAATATTTGGTTTTAAAGTGCAAAATTCTGAAGGAGGTAAAAGAGGTAAGTGGTAAAATGGATCTGGAGTATTACTTTGTAAATTAAACTTTCATATCGAAACAAACACAAAGAGCCAACTCAATCATCATTATGCTGTTGATAACTTCAATAAAATCATCCATAACATCTCAATATTATCTGATCTGAAGTCTGTTTCATATCCAGTACCTACTTTGAAGATATTTGTGTTGATGCACTGAAAGAAACGTACGCCGTGTGGTTCCCGGCAGAATAGAATAGGACCACTCCAAGTCTTCCCGTGGATGTCGTAGAAGGCGACTTAGGAAACACAAGCTAAACAAAGCTTATAAATATCTAAGAGACCTCTCCAACCCGTCTGGCCAGCATGGAGAGTGTAGGCCAAATCCTCTGACTGCCCTGGCTAATATTATGGCTCTGCGGTGGTACAGAGAGGGTCGTGCTCCTGCAGTGGAGACTAAAAGGGACCTGATGATGATGATGATGATGACTGAAAGAAATAATAAATTGACAGCCTCCGTGGCTTAGTAGTTAACACGCCAGCTCTAGGAGTCCCGGGTTCAATCCCCGGTCAGGACATAAAGCAAAACTATATTTTTCAGATTGGACTGGGTCTTAGATGATTATGTATTAAGAATGTATTAAATAGTATCGTTCGTTGAGTTAGCATCCTACGACAGAAGTTCACAACTTACTGTGGGGCTAACTAAATCTGTGTGATTTTTCGATATATTTATTCATAAAAAAAACCGGCCAAGTGCGTGTCGAGCACAGAACACAGAAAGACATGTCTTTCTGTGTTCTGTGGTGTCGAGCCACGCGCAGTGTAGGGTTCCGTAGTTGCGAATGACAACTTTGAGTTCACACTGTTCACACTCGCACCTCACAGTTTAACGACCAAAAACATCTAACAATGAAAATGTATGAAATTTTACATTTTTGAGTACATTTTATAAGTTGGTTGCCTATAACTTTTTAATTTCTATTTAGTACTCAGCTCTGATAGTTTTCCTTTCAACTTCAGTATATATACTACTGCTGTAATTTTTTCACGTATCCATATATAACCGTTTAGTAGATCCTCTATCTACTACATGAGATACACTTACCTCTAACAAAATTTTGCACTTTAAAACCAAATATTTCGGAAACGGATCACAAAATCGAAAAATGGTGTTCTCAACCTCACTATATTTTTAAAGACCTATCTAACGATACCCAACACGATGGGTTTGTATAGAAAAAAAAATATTACTCCCTTTTTACTTGTATGGGAGCTACTCTAAAAAAAATTTTTTTTTAAGATTTTCTTCTACCATTTTTTTGACATGATTAATATACATACCCATACCAAATTTCAGCTCTCTAGTACTTATAGTCTCTGAGTAAAACCTCGGACGGATAGACAGACAGACATGGCGAAACTATAAGGGTTCCTAGTTTACTACGGAACCCTAATAAAAAAGGAAAGTATTCATAATCAGAGCATTTCGAGCTTACAATTTTTCGAGGACAAAAGTGATGCATCTAACAATATGAGCTGCTACATCGTTCCTATTATATCCTATAAATAGGAATACTATACAGATTTGTTACCAGAAGCTTCCATAAAGCAATTAAAGGAACTACGCCATCTTTGATTGCTACCAAAGAGCATATAATCACTTGATTGCTACTCGTTAGAACTGTATACCGTACAACGCCGATACTTTGTATCTCTTTAAACTGGACATTGGCAGTGCCTGACATCGAAACCTCGGTGGAAGCCATAGAATAAAATAAAAGTTTATTTTTATTAAAGTTTTTTTTTTATACATAGAATGCCGTGTGGTTCCCGGCAGAGTAGAATAGGATCACTCGCAAGTCATCCCGTGGATGTCGTAAAAGGCGACTAAGGAAACACAAGCTAAACAAAGCTTATTAACATCAAAGAGACCTCTCCAACCCGTCTGGCCAGCGTGGAGAGTGTAGACCAAATCCTCTGACTACTCAGGCTAGTATATGGCTCTGGTAGTACAGAGAGGGTTGTGCTCCTGCAGTGGAGACTAGAAAGACCTGAGCAAGCGGGTCACCTGATGGTACGTGATCACCGCTGCCCATGGACATCTGCAACACCAGGAGTGTTACAAGAGCGTTATCAGCTTTTATTTTTCCCTCCCTCCCTAGAGGGGAAGGGGGGATGGGCCTCCGGCTCTCTCACACACCGAACGAAGCATAGACGCGGTAAAGCTACTACTCAAACGTCATTTTCTCTAGGAATGTGGTGTGGAAAAGCAGGCCCATTCATGCTTTTAGCAAAACATGTTTGTTCTTTTTATATGTGACATCTTGTGTAGTAACGTGTTTTTGAGCAAATAAAGATATGATTAAGTAGGTATGATATGATTATGCTACTAGCAAAAGTGAATTTTCTGGTTGGGTGGCTTTATCACACAATTCAACAAACGAATATTTCATTCAATAAACAAAATAATATTTAGAAAATTATCACTAAATATGACAAATAATTAAAATGTTGTGTATTCAGTATATTAATTCCATTAAAAATTATAAATAATTGTACATAGATTTATATTTAACATAATTAACATTTGTGTCTATTGCATGTCAATGTTGACTAAACATGTGATTCCTAACTATATTTTAATTCTACAACACCGTTTGTTACCATGTTTAAAGCAATAAAGCTCATTTCATTTCACAAATAGAGTAAAATAAACAGAACTTTGACCTAAAAATACGTATAAAGCAACCCATAAAAGTTGTATCAACCAACAAGAATGATTTAGCGACTGAAAGCATAATAAAGCATTACTTATCGATTGTAAATTAACTTTGCGAATCATCAATAAATATCTTCCATAAGATATTTATTGATGAATATCAACTCATCTGAAGTCTGTTCTGTATCTGTACGCACTTTAGAGGTCATTGCTCTGTACTGAAACAAATGGATTTAACTACATAGAGGTATGATTAATATTATGAGTCATACGCTGACGGGTTGAAGGAGTAAATAAAATAGATATCGGCAATTATTTTTGAACACATAGTGCGTGGTGTATTTTATTCTATACTAGCTGTTTCGGTGGACTTTGTAATGATATTTTTTTTAAATATTCCTTATGTTTTATGGCTATTATGCTATTCGAGGTGATAGCAAAACAAACAAATCGAAAACCATGAAAATTGGTCAAGCCGTCCTTTAGATATAAGTGTTCGAACAAACCTGAATTTATTTTTTATAGACAACTATAACTTGAAACTTCGCCCACGTTAATTATAGTCTATGTCACCCGCAGGTAAATAAGCTTTTTACAAGTGAAAGAATTCAAAAAATTGGTCCAATAGTATCGAACCCTATTCAGAGTAATATTTATCCCATCAAAAACATAAATGTGAAATGAGAGCCAAGTTCAATATTATGATAATTATGTCTTGGTTGTAGACTTTAACGACAAAAGAAGTGAGATCTAAATGGGTGCCAAGTTCAATGGTCAGACTTGAAAATTATTTCTTCTTATAACTTAGGATAATATATTGTAGCCTAAGGTCTGACTTGGCTGACGATTCAAACAACACACTCGTAATAGTTCAAGTTTTCACTTCTATACTAATAGAAGTGTAAACTCCCAGAGAGCCATTACATTTTTTTATTATTAATATATGCCATTAATGTATAACACAATCCTTATCAAATAGTTCTGCTTATTTCAATGAATCAAGATATTTTATCAACAGGGTTCGAATTCAAAACTTTGAGCAGTAAATATTCTCTTACTCATCGATCACTTAGCAACAACAGAGGCTCAGATTTCTACATATAAAACCCCACGGACTTGTTATACCCCGCTGAGCGCGTAATGGCTTTCTGAGACTGCTAGTTTTATCTGATAGTATACCTACTGTCTGGCAAGCACAAAGGATAATGACTCAATTTAAACTTTTTACCAACTCCGTGGCGCAGCGGTCAACACGCCAGCCTGCGACACGGATGGTCCCGGGTTCGATCCCCGGTTAGGTCAAGATGGAAAATGATCTTTTCAGATTGATCTGGGTCTTGGATGTTTATCTATTACGTATCCCAACTAATATTATAAATGCGAAAGTGAATTTGTTTATTTGTTTGTTACGCTTTCACGCCGTATTTACTGAGCCGATCATCATGAAATTTTGCATACACATAGGTTAGGGTACCGAGAAGGACACAGGCTATAAATTACGCGGACGAAGCCGCGGGTAACAGCTAGTTTGTTATAAAATATAGTACCGTTGAGTTCGCATCCCATAACACAAGTCTCGAACTTACTTTGGGGCTAGCTGAATCTGTGTGATTTGTCCTTATATATTTATTTTTTTTATATTTAGTAAATACTTTTTTACTCATCGATCACTTAGCAACAACAAAGGCGCGATTTCTTAATAAAAATCCCCACGGACTTGTAATACCCCGCTGAGCGCGTAATAGCTTTCTGAGGCTGCTAGTTTTATACTGTCTGGCAAGCAAACACTTTAAAGATGACTCTAACCATAGTGATTATATGCTCTTCGTCTTCCTATTCGTCAAGAATAATATTGACTTTTTCAAGAAGATGTCAGATATAAATCCTAAAAGTAGAAGAGACCCGAATAAACTTACATTGGATAAAAATCCAAAATTAAGTCTTTATCACAGACAATGTTATTATATGTGTATAAAAATTTATAATGCTATTCCAAATGATATGAAGACCTTACCAAGCACTCAATTCAAGAAAAAAATGACTTATTGGCTTAGAGAAAAATGTTTCTACTCTGTGTCCAACATATTTCAGATTTATGACTGATGATGTAATCGATAATATTTGACGATAATTGAATGTATTAATATTGTAAATTTACAGACATTTTAGTAAAATTTTAAAATGAATATTTATATATTTGCATGCCAAAATTGGTAAAATATGTGTCCTGTTTGTGCACCTCTAAAATCTCTGTAACCATATTTTTAGCAAATAAATGTCTATGTCTATGTCTTTGAATTTATCTCATCATACATCATCAGCACGATCATGAAGCAGCCTGCATCCAGCGCCTTCCTGCGACCTTTATGAGAGAAAAATTACGTTAGTACGCCTTTGCGTTTTATGACCTCAGGCTTTATCTACCCCGCAAGGGAAAAAGACGTGATAGTATGTATGTTTGTACTTAGCTTCATAAAGTTCTTTCGTAATAACTTCCGATACGATTCGTGATATTTAGTGTACTCGGCCCATAAACACTCAATGCGGATGACTTCATACTTACATAAATAATTTGTGAGATCACTCGAAACCTCTCTTAATGTCTGGTGAAAAATCAATGTATGTGACAATAATTTATTTGATAGCTGCTTCTCTTCCCGCGTAGATGTAAAAACCGATTGAAGGAATGGGTGTGAGCAATCACGTCAATAGGCGATGCGACTAGCAACCCATTATTATGTTGATTCCGTTCTCCACCTACAAGCCCACCAACATGCTCAACGTGGCCTTTACGTTTTATAGACCTGGGCTCTGTCTACCCCGCAAGGGAAAAATTTGCAATAGTATATACATACTTTACAAGAACTTTATGCTGCTAAGTAAATACATACATATGTACTTAGCTTCATAAAGTTCTTTCGTAATAACTTCCGATACGATTTGTGATATTTTAGTGTCCTCGGCCCATAAACACTCAATGCGGATGACTTCATACATAAATCATTTATGAGATCACTCGAAACCTCTCTAAATGTCTGGTGAAAAATCAATGTATGTGACAATAATTTATTTGATAGCTGCTTCTCTTCCCGCGTAGATGTAAAAACCGATTGAAGGAATGGGCGGGAGCAATAATGTCAATAGGCGATGCGACTAGCAACCCATTATTATTTTGATTCCGTTCTCCACTTACAAGCTCACCAACATGCTAAACATGGCCTTTACGTTTTATAGACCTGGGCTTTGTCTACCCCGCAAGGGAAAAATATGCGATAGTATATACATACTTTACAAGAACTTTATGAAGCTAAGTAAATACATACATATGTACTTAGCTTCATAAAGTTCTTTCGTAATAACTTCCGATACGATTCGTGATATTTTCGCGTCCTCGGCCCATAAACACTCAATGCGGATGACTTCATACATAAATTATTTATGAGATCTCTCGAACAGAATGGGGCTAAATGCTAATGTCGTTAAGTACTGTTATTTTGCGATCCGATTCTGAATATTGCAGTCGAAAAATTAATCAGTGAGACAATTCTTTATTTGATAGCTTTGTCATCCACGCTGATGTGGGAGATAAAAAAACATAGAATATACCAGCTATTTCTCTTCACTCAAACACTAAATAATAAACACTCAATGCAGATGACTTCTCATTTATGAGATCTCTCGAAACCTCTCGAAATGTCTGGTAAAAAAACCGGCCAAGTGCGTGTTGGGCCACGCGCAGTGTAGGGTTCCGTAGTTGCGAATGACAACTTTGTGTTCACACTGTTCATACTCGCACCTCACAGTTTAACGACCAAAAACATGTAACAATTAAAATGCATGAAATTTTACATTTTCGAGTTCATTTTATAAGTTGATTGCCAATAACTTTTTAGTTTGTACTTAGTACTCAGCTCTGATAGTTTTCCTTTCAACTTCAGTATATATACTACTGCTGTAATTTTTTTCACGTATCCATATATAGCCGTTTAGCAAAGGGGACACCTTACCTCTAACAAAAATTTGCACTTTAAAACCAAATATTTCGGAAACGGATCCCTAAATCGAAGAATGGTGTTCTCAACCTCACCCACATGCTAAACATGGCCTTTACGTTTTATAGACCTGGGCTCTGTCTACCCCGCAAGGGAAAAATATGCGATAGTATATACATACTTTACAAGAACTTTATGATGCTAAGTAAATACATACATATGTACTTAGCTTCATAAAGTTCTTTCGTAATAACTTCCGATACGATTCGTGATATTTTAGCATCCTCGGCCCATAAACACTCAATGCGGATGACTTCATACATAAATCATTTATGAGATCTCTCGAACAGAATGGGGCTAAATGCTAATGTCATTACTGTTATTTTACGATCCGATTCTGTATATCTCCGTCGAAAAATCAATATGTGTGACTAATACATACATATTATCACGTCTTCATCCCTTACGGGGTAGACAGAGCTTAAGTTCATAAAACTTAAAGGCCACGTTTAGCGTGTAAATGGGCGTTAAGGTGGAAAGCGGAATCACAAATTAGTGACTGGTAGCTAGCCGCATCTGCAGCAGTTTCTGAAGTGTGTATTAGGTACGATTCGTGATATTTTAGTGTCCTCGGCCCATAAACACTCAATGCAGATGACTTCATACATAAATCATTTATGAGATCTGTCGAACAGAATGGGGCTAAATGCTAATGTCATTACTGTTATTTTACGATCCGATTCTAAATATCTTCGTCGAAAAATCAATATGTGTGACTAATACATACATATTATCACGTCTTCATCCCTTACGGGGTAGACAGAGCTTAAGTTCATAAAACTTAAAGGCCACGTTTAGCGTGTAAATGGGCGTTAAGGTGGAAAGCGGAATCACAAATTAGTGACTGGTAGCAAGCCGCATCTGCAGCAGCAGCAGTTTCTGAAGTGTGTATTAGGTACGATTCGTGATATTTTAGCGTCCTCGGCCCATAAACACTCAATGCGGATGACTTCATACATAAATCATTTATGAGATCTCTCGAATAGAATGGGGCTAAATGCTAATGTCATTACTGTTATTTTACGATCCGATTCTGAATATCTCCGTCGAAAAATCAATATGTGTGACTAATACATACATATTATCACGTCTTCATCCCTTACGGGGTAGACAGAGCTTAAGTTCATAAAACTTAAAGGCCACGTTTAGCGTGTAAATGGGCGTTAAGGTGGAAAGCGGAATCACAAAATAGTGATTGGTAGCTAGCCGCATCTGCAGCAGCAGCAGTTTCTGAAGTGTGTATTAGGTACGATTCGTGATATTTTAGCGTCCTCGGCCCATAAACACTCAATGCGGATGACTTCATACATAAATCATTTATGAGATCTCTCGAACAGAATGGGGCTAAATGCTAATGTCATTACTGTTATTTTACGATCCGATTTTGAATATTTCCGTCGAAAAATCAATCTGAGTGACTAATACATATTATCACGTCTTTATCCTTTAAGGGGTAGACTGAGCTTAAGTTCATAAAACTTAAGAGTCCCACGTAAAGCCGCAGTCCCATACAAACATAGTTTCGTTTTAGTTTTACAACAGTTAAGCCAATCTCAACCAAATTTCGTACATACGACCGGATAAGGCATAATTATTGATGTTTATAATCAGATTTCAATTTTTTAAAGGTCACGTTTAGCGTGTAAATGGGTGTTAAGGTGGAAAGCGGAATCACAAAATAGTGATTGGTGGCTAGCCACATCGCCTGATATCATGATTCTTGAGATTTTCGTGGCTAATACAAATACTTGATAGTTTTTAAGCAGTAAAATTGTATGATCTCGATACGATCTCGATGGTATCAGACCATCGAGAACGTATCGAGAGTTGTAAAGGCAATCCTAATCCAAATTAAATGTTATAAATACGAAAGTGAGTGTGTTTGTTTATTTGTACGCTTTCACGCCGTATCTACTAAACCGATCATCATGAAATTTTGCATGCACATAGGTTAGGGTACTGAGTAGGACATTTAAGGACATATCGCACAAATTGAGCCAGCCCGACAGTAAGTTGTGAACTTGTGTCGCGGGATAATAACACAACTACATTACTTATATACATAAACATCCAAGACTAATCTGAAAAGATCGTTTTCCATCATGAACTGATCGAGGATCGAACACCCGTGTCACAGATAGGCGTGTTAAGAGTCACCTGGACGCGCTTGTCTCCATACAAACGAAAAAAAGAAATTGTGGCAATATTTGATAATTTAGAAGTAAAATTAAGCATTTAATCAATTAATCTCATTATAATCTACGTACGTTCCTATACAGCTTCATTAAAATACCAATGGTATGAGAATTACAAGCCTTTTCAAATTTGTATGGAAATCTTGAGAGGCGTATAATTCTCAAACTATTGATAATTTAACAAAACTGTATAGGAACGTACGTAGATTATAATGAGATTAATTGATTGAATGCTTAATTTTGCCCTAAAATTGACAAATATTGCCACAATTCCCTTTTTCCGTTTGTATGGAGACATGCGCGTCCAGGCGACTCTTAACAACTGCGCTACTGAGCTCGTCAAAATAAGCAATGCATTATATACCGACTTCCCAACGCGATCTGGTGAACTTGGATATTTAGTATTTATAGACTAAACATAGACACGCAAGATCCAAAAGCATACTGAATAAAAAGCAAAAAAGCCGTTAGACTTCTTTGTTTACCTAAGAACCCAACAAAGTTATCTGACGCGCTGAAAGCAGCCTTAGTGACCAAATCAATTAGCGGTACTCCACATTCCACGTCCACATTCTGTATTTTTGTTCGCTGTCATATGCACAAATTTATCATCATTATCAGGTCTTTGTTAGTCTCCACTGCAGGAGCACGACCCTCTCTGTTCTACCAAAGCCTTACATTAGCAAGAGGAGTCAGAGGATTTGGTCTTTACTCTCCCAGCTGGCCAGAGAGCGGTCTCTTTGATGTTTATAAGCATTGTTTCCTAGGTCGCCTTCTATGACATCCAAGAGAAGACTTGGAGTCGTCTTATTCTACTCTGCTGGGAACCACACGGCAAGTTCACAAAATATTCGAAGCTATTTGAGAATTGGAATATTACGAAACAAGCAAATATCTGTTTGTGAATAGGTATATTCGTTACATCAGTAACGATATTCATCACATTTGAGTCAACTATGAGCAGCCGTGTGGTTCCCGGCGGAGAAGAATAGGACCACTCTAAATTCTCTGACTGCTCTGGGACTACACACGATCTCTGTACGGCCAGACTGGCAGTACAGAAAGGGTCGTGCTCCTGCAGTGGAGACTAATAAAGACCCGATGATGATGATGAGTCAACTAAGGCTGATATACAGTCCAAGCAAAAATCAATCATCGGAGCTCATGTCTAGCAGTGGATTTTTACGGCTAAGATGACGATATCTACTTAAAAAGACGCAATTTTTGTTTTTAATCTATGGCTACTTACATATTTTATTTTCCATTCATCATTACATGACTCACGCAATCAATCATCCATACCTCGATGAAGTCGAAACCATTTGTTTCCATCGGAGCAATGACCTCAACAGTACGACTTGATACAAAACAGATAGGATCGCATTATTTGTTGATTTTTGCAAATGTGAGGGGTCAACACTGGTGTCAGATTATTTTAAATTGCCTGAAGGCGTAGGTCGGCGGAACCTCTAATATATACATCATTTTCAATATGGTGAAACCCCTAATATGACATTAACCACTTCGTTACAAAAGAAGGGTCAGTCAGAAATAAGAAAAGATTGCAAACACCGAAGGGCTTAGGGGATGAAGCCCTTGCCACAACCAAAACATCAAGATTCAAGATTCAATCGTTTATTTAATATAGGTTTCTTTGAACACTTATTAATTGTCATATTTGTGTTTACAATTTTTACAACAAAAAGATTTTGTTGACGTCAATAATTACTTATGGCTAAGTTTAGGCCGCTTCCAAAGCGGAGTGCAGAAGAAGTGGCAACAAACTGCACAGCGCATTTTCTCCAAGCGACGTCAACTCACAATTTTGATCAGTTAATAAAGATGCATTTTATTTAATTCTCTTCCATGCTGAATTGGGAGAGAAGGAAATCATAGAATATACCAGCTGCTGTTTTCCCCGGGCAGACCGTCAAAGCTGGTCAAGGGATTGAGTAAAAATCTAAGAAATCACGTTATAGGCGATGCGGCTAGCAACCCATCATTTGATTCCGCAATATGCTAAACGTGGTCTTTGGGTTTTATTACCTTGGGCTCTGTCTGTGGCAAGGAATAAAGACGTGATAATATTGTATGTATGTTGGTATATATTTTGTAATATTTAACTATTTAAGACCTCTCCAACCCGTCTGGCCAGCGTGGAGAATGTAGGCCAAATCCTCTGACTACTCAGGCTTATACGAATCTGGTAGTACAGAGAGGGTCGTGCTCCTGCAGTGGAGACTAGAAAGACCTGTTGATGATGATGAATATTTAACTGACTCGAACCCAAACCGCCAATTCACGAATAAATCAATGCCTTGTGACAAAAATGTGGTGTCTGATGTTGTCTTTTGTGTTAAAAGCCAACAATGTTGTCAAATTTTGCTTCGTAGGTCACGGGGTCGTAACCCCCTACCACCCCAAGGGGCAACATAAGCAGAATCAATTAGTTCGGGTCGTGGCTTCTAGACAACGATAAACGAATTACCCTGCTCCCAAAACATGTGGGTTTTCCATTCTGCCAAGATGCTTTGCCCTATTTCGATGATGTACATACTTTTTTATAGTTATGTTATAGCCAGAAGGGTTTTTGTACATATAGACTTTCTTATTTATTTATTAAGGTATACACAACAGATCACAATCACTATGTAGCGTTTATATATTCAATTTCTGAACGCTACTTTTCTTCTTCTTCTGTTTTATGAAATGGCTTCCACCGAGATTTCAGTGATTCTGCCAATGTCCAGTAAATTGAGATACTAAGTATCGGTGTTGTACGGTAAAGTTGTAACAAGTAGCATCAAAGATGGCGTATGTTCTTTGATGCCTCGTGGTCGGGAGGTTATGGTGACAAGTCTATAGGAGTACCTACATATAACAGTCCACTTTAACTATTTCACAAATTGTTCCATGAGCACGAGCACTTATAACACCAAACTACACCAATTTCATATTATAAAGTCCACCAAAATCAATTTGCAAAATCGTCCAAGGTAGACCCCAACTGCACCCCTTGACTTCCCACCACAAACTCCCCTACTTTTGTTTGTTATTGTGGCAATACTGACAGCTGTCACAGAGAGAAAATTCTGCCATTGTTGTTGTGTTGATTCTAAAACTTAACTTGCAATAATTTGCTCCTTTGTTCTACTATTTGTACATCTGTCATATCCATACAAGTACGAATACACAATTGAGAAGAATCCCTGGTTTCATTGAAGATTAGATGGGACAGAGAAGCAGCTCGAACATTCTATGTTTTTCCTTTACACCCAGATCAGCGTTTTAGTGAAAGGTGAAGTGAAAGGGATTTTATTGACTCATTTATAAAAAGGCCAATTCCTTTGACTGCTCTGGTGTTATAAATAAATAAAATAAATAAATATATACGGACAAATCACACAGATTGAGCTAGCCCCACAGTAAGTTCGAGACTTGTGTTATAAGATACTAATTCAACGATACAATATTTTATAACAAATACGTATATAGATAACCATCAAATTATATATATCAAGTTAATCATCGAGTTACATAGCTCAAGTAGTACAGCAGAGAGAGTCGTGCTCCTGCAGTGGAGACTAAAAAAGACTGATGTTGATACTAACCACGTCTTAATTCCTTGCGTTGATGACAGAGCCTAAGTCATGAGATCTAAAAGGTATTTCTGTTGGTGAGTGTATGTATTGTACTCGTGAAAAATTGAATGAAAATAGTGACGTATTTTTAGACGTATCATCTATTAACATTATGCCTCATTTTCTTAAAAATAAATAATAATATACAACAAGGGTAAATCACACAAATCGAGCTTGCCCGCAGTAAGTTAAGAAAGATGATTCCGTGCTTCGGAAGGCACGTTAAGCCGTTGGTCCCGGCTGCCATCTGATAGTCGTTAAAGGAACCACGTCAGAGGCCGAGAGGCGGTCCCGAAGAACTCTGATACCAGGGTGTGCATGGTCGACTGACCGTGTCACCTACACGAAATGATGATGATGAGTAAGTCATGAACATGTATCGTAGGATACTACCTCAACGACAATATCCATACTAATTATTCATCAGCAACATCAGGTCTTTTTCAGTGTCCACTGCAGGAGCCTGACCCTCTCTGTACTACCAAAGCCATTAGCCTAAGCAGTCAGAGGATTTAGCCTACACTCTCCACGCTGGCCAGACGGGTTGAAGAGGTAATACTAATATTATAAAGAGGAAATATTTGACTGTATTGTTGGTATTGAATAAGTTCTGAAACTCATGGACCGATTTTCAAAATTCTTTCTCCTGTATAAAGTTAATTTATCTGCGGGTGACAAAGGCTAACTTACGCGGATAAAGTCACGGGAAAATTGCTAGTAGTCTATATTCCCAGACCCCTCGCTAACCTATTTAGCCAGCCTCTACGTCGTGTCATGCTCGGCCGAATACCATTGATTTTTTGTTTCAATCACAGACATATATTTACAGACAACATATTTGAATTTCGTTTACAGTACATAATACATTCACTTATTCACTCACTCGCCGTGTGGTTCCCGGCAGAGTAGAATAGGACCACTCCAAGTCATCCCGTGGATGTCGTAAAAGGCGACTAAGGAAACACAAGCTAAACAAAGCTTATTAACATCAAAGAGACGCCTCCGACCCGTCTGGCCAGCGTGGAGAGTGTAGGCCAAATCCTCTGACTACTTAGGCTAGTATATGGCTCTGGTAGTACAGAGAGGGTCGTGCTCCTGCAGTGGAGACAAGAAAGACCGGATGATGATGATGATGATTCACTCACTTGGAGAGAATTTAGTGAAAATTCTGAAGAGAAGGCTACTTAGCTCATAATAAGCATAAGTACTACATTTTTTACATGTTGCTATGGAAAGACCTTCCAAAAAATAAAACATTCCAAAACAAAACAGTTTTTAAGGTATAAAATCCCATGTTTTAGACGTTAATTTTGACGCTAAAACGCATTGCTGAAATGCCTATACCTCTACATTCGAGACGTCATACGTGGGTATTTTGTTTGGGCGGCGTGAGAACTTTGTTTGGTAGCTATGTTTAAATATGTTTACGGTTATGGGTTCATAATGAAAATTGCTATAAATGTAGTAGAGTTGAAAGACTTTTTCACACATTTTCAAATGAGAATAAGGAAAACTTAACGAATTGATATCAAATTAAAAGTGTGTGTTCATATTTTCAAATTTTTATAATTCTTTACATTTGACATGAAGTTACATTTCATAATCGCAAAGTCGGTCCGACACCGTATTGCTGATGACTTTTTAAAAGCGTCATTATATAATACATGTCTTTTACCTTTGTGGGGTTGACAGAGCCTAGGTCTCAAAAGTCTAAAACCACGTTTAGCGTTGTGGTGGGCGTGGGTGGATAACGGAACCAAAATAGTGATGGGTTGCTAGCCACATCGCCTATTGCTATTATTTCCTAGATTTAGCCCATTTACTCAATGGGCTTTTGCCGTCTGCCTCTCATAATATAATAATTTGTGGGGAATTTAACCATTCCGATAATTCTGCCTATTTGTAAGAGTATCAAAAATATTTAGTATAGTAGGCGTGACCGTACCATAAACGAAGTAATTCAATGGCTTACTGTTGTAATACATACATTAAGCTGTGTGCTAATTTTATATCATACGGTGTAATTTTATATTGTAGTGTGTAGTGTTTTTTAGTAAAATTTGGTCATTTATTTACTATAAAACAGTAGTGTTTTATAGTAAATGACCAAATTTTACTAAAAAACACTACACACTACAATATATAATTTTTTATATTGTAGTGTCTACACACTACAATATAAAAAATTACAACAACTACTACAATTTAACCTCCCTCTCCATTTTTGTGGCCACCTGACGTAATTCTTACATCACCTAACAAAATATGAAAAAACCGGCCAAGTGCGTGTCGGGCCACGCGCAGTGTAGGGTTCCGTAATTGCGAATGACAACTTTGAGTTCACACTGTTCACACTCGCACCTCACAGTTTAACGACCAAAAACATCTAACAATGAAAATTGTATGAAATTTTCCATTTTCGAGTACATTTTAAATTAAACATTTCATAAACAAAGTATAGTATATAAGTTGCCTATAACTTTTTAGTTTGTACTTAGTACTAAGCTGTGATAGTTTTTCTTTCAACTTCAGAACATATACTATTGCTGTAATTTTTTCACGTATCCGTATATAACCGTTCAGCAGATAGAGGGGGGTGACAGTAACGTCTAACAAAAATTTCCGAAACGGATCCCGAAAAATTTCCGAAAATGGTGTTCTCACAAATTTTTTTAAGGACCTATTTAACAATACCCAACACGATGGGTTTGTATAGAAAAAAAATATTACTCCCTCTTTACTTGTATGGGAGCAACCCTAAAAAAAATTTTTTTCCAAGATTTTTTTCTACCACTTTTTTGCCATGATTAATATACATACTCATGCCAAATTACAGCTTTCTAGTACTTATAGTCTCTGAGTAAAACCGCGGACAGACAGACATGGCGAAACTATAAGGATTCCTTGTTTACTACGGAACCCTAAAAAAAGTGACGTCATTTGTCTGTTGTTCCTTGCTAGCGACGTTTACGGGAAAGACAAAATTTGGTGACTTTGTTACTTAACTATAAAAACTTTAAAGAGTTTTTGGGTTAGCGAGGTCATTTTTACACTTCACTGATATTCCTTTTTTTGAGATCTCCTTTATTAAACTTATTACAACAACGCTTACGCGCATTAACGCTTACAGTAATAATAATTATAATTATTATATCCTTTACAACGATGAAAATTTGCCAAGTGCAAGTCGGGCTCGCCCATTGCAGGCTTCCGTAGAGGCAAGCTTAGATTAGCAAAAGTCCTAATTTTTCGCCAGCAAAGATAACTTTTTTAGGGTTCCGTAGTAAACAAGGAACCCTTATAGTTTCGCCATGTCTGTCTGTCTGTCTGTCTGTCCGTCCGCGGTTTTACGCAGTGACTATAAGTACTAGAAAGCTGTAATTTGGTATGGGTATGTATATTAATCATGGCAAAAAAGTGGTAGAATAAAATTTTGAAAAAAAATTTTGTTAGGGTATCTCCCATACAAGTAAAGTGGGGGAGTAATTTTTTTTCTCTATTTACCCATCGTGTGGGGTATCGTTAAATAGGTCTTTCAAAAATATTGTGAGGTTCAGAACACCATTTTTCGATTTAGGGATCCGTTTCCGAAATATTTGGTTTCTAAGTGCGAATTTTTGTTAGAGGTAAGTGTCCCCCCCCCTCTATCTTCTAAACGGTTATATATAGACACGTGAAAAAAATTACAGCAATAGTATATATACTGAAGTTGAAAGGAAAACTATCAGAGCCGAATACTAAGTACAAACTAAAAAGTTATAGGCAACCAACTTATAAACTGTAAAATTTCATACTATTTTCATTGTTAGATGTTTTTGGTCGTTAAACTGTACGGTGCGAGTGTGAATAGTGTGAACTCAAAGTTGTCATTCACAACTACGGAACCCTACACTGCGCGTGGCCCGACACGCACTTGGCCGGTTTTTTTTTATAGTGTTTGTATAAATGAAAATGTTTGCAAGTTTTCCATTTTTGCCCAAGCTAAAGCAGAGACGCTTCGAATACTTAGATTTATTTTTTGTGTATCAAATTAGGTACTACTACGTAAAAACTAACCTTCAAAAAGCTATATACGCTCTTTGCTATTAATGAGAAGTTAGGGATGTCACGCATGAGTAATATTAATTTGTCATATTTCATAGATAACCTATCGCTATCATCCAAGGCCAATGGACTTTGCTCACAATATAGATACAGATAGTAGCTAACTGAAAGCTTATGTTATCTCGCCCTTTCTCTCACTATCGAGCTTTGCCACCCCAGGGCTTTACGAAAACTTTTGAAAACTACGGCCGTGTTAGGGACACTGCAACGGCCATTATGGTTTATATATCTTAAATAAAATAGTAATTTTTACAAAAGCCGTAATGTATTTTGAAGTGACGATCTAATTACTGTGTAAAAGTGGGGCCCGGGCTCCGAAAAATAAAGGAAGGAGGATGCAACCGGGAACACACTCAAATGAGAGAGAGATTAAATAACTATCAATTACAATATATCAGTATTAGTTAATTGATTTTGCAAATGTAAGACAAGAGTAATAAGAAAGAAAACCTAAGGAAAGAAAATACGATGTTCAAAAAGTAAGACATGTGAATCAAATTTGAACAAAATATATATTCATTTGATTTTATTTCATACGTCGTATTCGTTCAGTCATTCAAAAGTTATGGTGAAATAAACAACTCAAATTTGTAAAACAATATACTTCGTTTTAGGCAGTCGTGTAACAATCTTAGAAACAATAACTAAACTATAACTTTGTAGGGTGTGGAAGAAAGACTTATAAACTAATTAAGGTTTAACTAAAAAGTAAAAATACCTATACATAAATAACCCTAACTAAAAAGAAAATTAAATACTTAAAAATATATTTACAAATCATACAGTCCCTCCAGATGCTTGCCCCTGGGCATCGTGCCCAAAAGGCTGGCAGCATTAACTATTACTTTTATAATACATTTCTCGATTTTCAACATATCTGGAAAGATAGTTACGCTACAAATTGAGATTTTTATTTTGGAAGTTAATCATCATCATTATTAATTCGTATGGCTGGTTACCTATTGCAAGAATCCTAAACGTCTTATTTTAAATTCTTCAGCCATTCTTCAACTCTCGGGGTCAAGGAATAAAGTTAATAAAATATGAAGATAAAATTAACAATAAACACAAGGTTTTAAGCATCATCGAAGTAAGGCCTTTATTGTCGAGCCAACCCTAGACTCTGCTTTTACAAATATAATTTAAACTGAAAATCGACCTTCAAGCTTTAGTATTTGAGCATCTGCCATCAAAAGTGCTGAAATTTCAGCAACATAAGAATTGCAGTGTTGTAATCTATAAAAAAATGAAATCTCTTGCTAAGGAGCTACAATGACCCAGACAAATATATATATAACTATGAAATCTATAACACATCTTTTTTATGACTGTTTGGGCACCTCTGCAATCTAAACTAAAAAAAAAACTTTTATTTACCTGTACTTCTAAAATGTGTTCCAAATCCAAAACCTTCACTTTCTGCGTTTCATCACTCACAAATCACAATAACATTTAGAAACACTAAAATTCGTGTCCGGCCAACGCGAGGCCACTATTTTGTCACCGAAATACTAGATTTCCAACACTAATTACTAATAACGCACTATTTTTACACATTTTTCACGTCACTACGCGATTAAGAAGTAGTTTGGTTATCTGTGCTACGTTACAGGTGACGGAATGCTGGCTGGATTAAAAAAATATTGTTTTATTTTTAAATTTGTGCGCTGGCCGGGCGCGCGCTCGCGGAAAGCGAAGCTGGGAATTTGTATTTAGGTTAGAATACGCGGGTTATGGCGCCACGCACACATGCGCAATCGTGTGTTGACGAGGGCAAAGAATAAGGGGGACTTTTCCGGAGAAAGTTCTTTAAAAGCTCTGAATCGTTGAGCTTTCAGATATGAAATATAACATTGTTTAGTTTGTTTTGTAAACAAATACACAAGAAAAAGGCTTTGAGAGCGCCAACGTCTTTATTTATGCAAATGGGGTATGTTTTCATGGATAATATTATAATGTTTAATCTTTCTAGACATGGATTTGAAATGATCAGTGTTAAAATTAAAAACCAGCCAAGTGCGTGTCAGACCATGCGCAGTGTAGGGTTCCGTAGTTGCGAATGACAACTTTGAGTTCACACTGTTCACATTCGCACCCCACAGTTTAACGACCAAAAACATCTAACAATGAAAATTTTATGAAATTTTACATTTTCGAGTACATTTTATAAGTTAATACTTAGTACTCAGCTCTGATAGTTTTCCTTTCAATTTCAGTATACATACTACTGCTGTATTTTTTTTTCACGTATCCATATAACGGTTATACCGTTTAGCAGATAGAGGGACACTTACCTCTAACAAAAATTTGCACTTTAAAACCAAATATTTCGGAAACGGGTCTCTAAATCGAAAATTGGTGTTATTAAACTCACAATATTTTTAAAAGCCTATTTAACAATACCCAACACGATGGGTTTGTATAGAAAAAAAATAAAACTCCCTCTTTACTTGTATGGGAGTTACGATTAAAAGAAAATTTTCAAGATTTTTTTCTATCACTTTTTTGACATGATTAATATACATACCCATACCAAATTACAGCTTTCTAGTACTTATAGTCTCTGAGTAAAACCGCGGACAGAGAGACAAACGGACAGACAGACAGACAGACATGGCGAAACTATAAGGGTTCCTAGTTTACTACGGAACCCTGGAACTGGAGAGGTGACAAACCTCCATAAAGTATAACATTTTATTTATTTATTTTGGTTCTGAAATTAATGGTTAGGGCAAACAATAAATTCTGTATCAATTGTTACCCCACTAAATAGTAACTTAATTCTCATTACAGAAACAATATGGCATAAGAAGACTGCACGTCTTACTTGACATGCAGCTGCCGATAGCGGCAGCTGCATGTCAAGTAAGACGTGGTTTTTGCCATTCTATCATAGTTTAGCGTCTCTTGAGTAAAATACATTCATTATAATCATGTACTTACCCCTTACAATTTGGTTTGTTGAGATTATTTGAGTTACTCGTTTTACTTGACACGATCTTGTTAATTTTTTCCATAATAATACCTACATGTGATTTGCCAACAAAACTGAGGATAAATACTCACAAGGACCACTTCAGGCCTGGGCCAGACAATCAATGCCTACATCACCTTCTGTACCGATCCCCACTCTATTCACAATCGGTGTATTTTTCTGTAATACAAGCAATTTGCCAATGACTGACGACAAGGCCGCTCTGACGGCGACTTTAGGCTTGGCACAGACAATCAATGCCTACATCACCTTCTGTACCGCTCCTCACTCTATGGCGCCTCACGCACACCACGCTACCCTTCTGGCTGGCAGACTCGTCGGCGTTTACGTAGATCGGGATGTACTGGAAATACTGGCGGGGATTTGGCTGCGGTCCTACTATTGGACTCGATTCGAGACTATAACTGAAAGCTCTTGATGATTTTACGAGAGAGTTTATTAAGATGTGAGTTGGAGGACGATGGGTGAAGATATGGTATAATATCATCTCGGTCTATTAGTATATATGTTGTTTCCTTGCTTTTCCATCTCAGTTGTCATAATTGGAAATATGCTTTTCTTCCAACTACGCTGAAATTCTATCATAACTGCACTACATATCTAGCACAAAGCGGAACTTTGCTGCACTAAAAGTAAAAAAAAAACAAAACAGTGCAGTAAAGGATTTTCATACATTTTTGCTGCTCTAGTGCAGCAAAAATGTATGGAAATCCTTTACTGCACTGTTTAATTTTGTTTCTTAATCGCGGGACAATAGTTGTCACATGTCATAAAGAACGTTGGCCAACCTAACGGCCGTATGGAGTTTACAAAGGAAAGTGTATATTGCCTTGCCTTAAAAAAAATACTGGCCTTAAAGAAAAAAAACCGGCTAAGTGCGTGTCGGGCCACGCGCAGTGTAGGGTTCCGTAGTTGCGAATGACAACTTTGAGTTCACACTATTCACACTCGCACCTTACAGTTTAACGACCAAAAACATCTAACAATGAAAATAGTATGAAATTTTACAGTTTATCAGTTGAATGCCTATAACTTTTTAGTTTCTACTTAGTACTCAGCTCTGATAGTTTTCCTTTAAACTTCAGTATATATACTACTGCTGTATTTTTTTTTCACGTATCTATATATAACCGTTTAGCAGATAGAGGGGGGGGGGACACTTACGTCTAACAAAAATTCGCACTTTAAAACCAAATATTTCGGAAACGGATCCCTAAATCGAAAAATGGTGTTCTCAACCTCACAATATTTTTGAAAGACCTATTTAACGATACCCCACACGATGGGTAAATAGAGAAAAAAAAATTACTCCCCCACTTTACTTGTACGGAAGCTAGGCTAAAAAAAATTTTTTTTCAAGTTTTTATTCTACCACTTTTTTGCCATGATTAATATACATACCCATACCAAATTCCAGCTTTCTAGTACTTATAGTCTCTGCGTAAAACCGCGGACGGACAGACAGACAGACAGACAGACATGGCGAAACTATAAGGGTTCCTTGTTTACTACGGAACCCTAAAAAGGCGGGAATGTAAACAACAATTTTTTTACTTTTGTAATTTGTCTTCAGTTTTATTTTTCACCTACTTTTATTGCAGTGGTTGAAAGAAAAGCAGATTATGCACCTCGCATTAAGTAAGTTATATTGCACTCGTGCTTTTTAGAGCCCTCGCTGGCGCTCGGGCTCCAAATAAACACTCGTGCAGCAATAACTTACTTTCTGCTCAGTGCAACAATCTACTATTATTCTTTCGTTGTGCTGTGGAAAGATCTCTACAAATAGTAAAAAAATATCTTGTGAGTTCCAAAACGTTTTGAGAAGGAATAGTTACTAAGTTGCATACTTAGGGCGAGTCCAAAATGTTCATTTCAAAACACTAGACAACTGTAAGGCTTACATCACATTACGTCGCTTTTAAATTATTAATTCAAGAAGTTTATTCAGAACAAACATGTTGGTTCAAACTATGTCAAGTATCGAATTTACGGTAAGGGCTAACAAATGTTGCCATAAATGTTATGGAATATTTCTTTTTTTTTATTAAATCATACTTTTTGACTTGCTTAACCCACTTACCAAACTTAACGTACAAATATAAAATCAAAAGTGAGCATAACAGTCTGTTTGTCTGTCTGTCCGTATGTCATATATTTTCTGAAAGACTACACTGTTGAAACTTGATCTGTGTATTCTGTGAACCGCTTTATGAAATAAACAAAAATAAAAAAAATAAAAGTAAGGCAGGTCTTCTCATACGTGGAACTGAAACAAAAAAAAATCTTTTCACCAAACTTTTGCTAACTGCCTCCGTGGTACAGTGGTTAAGGCGTTCGCCTTGTTGACCTGGGAGTCGTGGGTTCAATTCCCACGGGAAGCATACTTTGTTAAGTTGTTTCCAGTTTGGTTAGGACATTGCAGGCATGAATCACCTGATTGTCTGATAAGAAAGATGATTCCGTGCTTCGGAAGGCACGTCAAGCCGGTGGTCCCGGCTGCCATCTGGTAGTCGTTAAAGGAACCACGTCAGAGGCCGAGAGGCGGTTCCGCAGAACTCTGACACCAGGGTGTGCATGATCGACTGACCGTGTCACCTACACGAAATGATGATAACCAAACTTTTACGTCTGTACATAGGTTGGAGATTCGAAAACCATTTTTTCCCAAAGTGGTAAAATGTTTCGACCTCATCCGGAGGTCTTTAAGGAGGAGGAGGTTTTTCTAAGTGCGAATGTGAGTAAACGCATAAACTATTATTTAGCATCTGTCTATGTCGTCTATGACATGCTAACATGGCCAATATGTGGTCAAGGCAGAGTTTTGGTGCATATTTACAATGTGATTTGGAGAATTTATCAAATAAAGAAAATAAGAAATGGTGAAAAATTCCACGCGGGCAGGACTTGAACCTGCGCCGGGGCTTGAAGCGCGGTGGCGTATTTGGCAACGCATAGATCGTAATGAGATCTAGACGCAGGTTCAAGTCATTTCTCATTTTCTTTATTTAATAAATAAGGTAAAATAGCATTGTGAATGCAAAATAAATCCCATATAAACTAGTGATTTGGAGTCCTAAAATAGTTCAGGATCCTTATTTTTTCTTGTTTATCTTCTAAAACTTATCGGTCTCTCTTTGCCTGTACCTATATTTAATGCAGATTCCTTCTTTAACCATCGTGTTTTGATGACATGGTTTTACAAAGGCTCGAGGCTCTGTCTACGCTGTAAGGTATAGACGTGATGTCATGTTTTTAAATGGTTGTCACACAAAGGCAGCAGGTCGCGACCCTTGCATACATTGACATTTAATATTATACATTAAGCTGGACTAAATAAAGATGCGAGATCATACATTTATTACATCGTCGGGACCTATTACGAGACCGAGTTTCTTTTGGCATATTTACGAAGCGCTAATAGGTAGAGCCGTGTGGTTCCCGGCAGAGTAGAATGTGACTACTCCAAGTCTTCCCGCGGATGTCGTAGAAGGTGAATTAGGAAACACAAGCTAAACAAAGCTTAAAAACACCAAAAATACCTCTCCAACCCGTCCGGCCAGCGTGGAAAGTGTAGGCCAAATCCTCAAACGGGTTGGAGCTCTCTTTGATGTTTATAAGCTTTTTTTAGCTTGTGTTTCCTAAGTCGCCTTCTACGACATCCATGAGAAGACTTGAAGTGGTTCTATTCTACTCTGCCGGGAACCACACGGCTATCGTAAGGGATCAGTCTATCCCCTAAGGGAATCAATTCGTAATAATATGTATGTTATTTCGAAGGGTATATTCAGTCCATTATCTAATTATAACAGTCGTCACCCATTACAAATGAGACGACTGATTCAAGGGTTGGCACCTCTCCAATAGTACCGTTGCGAAGGACGCCTCTTAAAATATATTATTTTTGTAAGGAACATAACAATAGCACGAGCTTAGGATATTATTTGTGGTTGTGTTTTTGGTTCTGAAAATGCTGATATTAGGACTATGGGACAAATGTTTATCTTGCTTTGTTTTAGTTGTATATAATGCGTGGCCGCCGTCTGCTCTGACTTTCGATACCTCGGTTCTCTCTTACAGAGTGATGGCAACATAGACCGGGATGTTAAAAGTCGCATTAACGCCGGTTGGGCAAAGTGGCGATAAGTTACTGGGGTTATTTGTGATTCACGCATGCCCCTTAAGCTCAAAGGTAAAATTTATAAGAGCGTGGTAAGACCGGTTGTTTTGTATGGTTGGGAGTGTTGGGCCACCAAGGTAACGGATGAAAGGCGACTGCATGCAGCGGAGATGAGAATGTTAAGATGGATGAGTGGGGTGTCTAGGAGGGATAGGATAAGGAATGAATATGTGAGAGGTAGCACAAAAGTAGCCCCAATAACAGAAAAGCTTAGGAGTAATAGATTGGGATGGTACGGCCATGTTATGCGGAGAGAAGAGAGCCATATTACTAGACGGGTACTGGAAATGAAAGTTACTGGAAACCAGAATAGAGGAAGGCCAAAGAAAAGATGGATGGTGTGTGTGAAGGAGGATTTTTTTTTTGACAAATCACACAGATTGAGCTAGCCCCAAAGTAAGTTCGAGACTTGTGTTATGGGATACTAACTCAACGATACTATATTTTATAATAGATACTTATACATATAGATAAAAATCCAAGACCCAGGTCAATCTGAAAAAGATCATTTTCCATTTTGACCTGACCGGGGATCGAACCCGGGACCATCCGTGTCGCAGGCAGGCATGTTGACCGCTGCGCCACGGAGCTCGGAGGATATGGAGAAAAAGAAGGTGACGAAGGAGATGGCTCGTGATAGAGCGAAATGGAAAAGGCTTACATGCTGTCCCGACCCCACATAAGTGGGATAAGGTGAAGAAGATGAAGATAATGCGTGGCCTCCGTGGCGCAGCGGTCAACACGCTAGCCTGCGACACGGGGGTGCCGGTTTCGATCCCCGGTCAGGCCAAGATGGAAAAAGATCTTTTTCATATTGACCTGGGTCTTGGATGTTTATCTATATAAGTATATATTATAAAATATAGTATCGTTGAGTTAGTATCCCGCGACACAAGTTCACAACTAACTGTGGGGCTAGCTCAAGTTGTGTAATATGTCCCTACATATTTATTTATTTATTTTCATGAGTGCCAAAAAATAGTGTGTTTAATGTAATGTGGGTATGTATGCTTTTTTAGGATTCCGTAGTCGAAGAGAAAAAAACTGTATGCAGTGGTGTTCACAAAACACTTTACGATTATTGTACAAATACAATAAAATTTAAAATTTAAAGCCGGGGTATGTATATATATATCCTATCCTATTCTACTCTACCGTGTGGTTCCCGGCAGAGTAGAATAGGACCACTCCAAGTCTTTCCGTGGATGTCTTAGGAGGCGACTTAGGAAACACATAGATTTACAAAGTTTATAAACATCAAAGAGACCTCTCCAACCCGTCTGGCCAGCGAAGTGAGTATAGGCCAAATCCTCTGACTGCTTTGCTAATAAATGGCTCTCGTAGTACAGTGAGGGTCGTACTCCTGCAGTGGATACTAAAAGAGAACTGATGAAGAAAATGAAGAATGTATATATACATGGAGAAGTAACTAAAAAATTTTTAGTCCTAAGATAGGTCTAATATGATCTGAACAAAATGAGAAAAATGGTTATAGGAACCTCAAAATAATTTTCAAAGTCTTATCTTTTCAAAGTTTTTTTACCGTATTTGCTCAATAGCCTAGTGTTGTGCGGACTGCGGAATCCTTCGTGCGCGAGTCTGACCTGCACTTGGCTGACTTTTTCATATATGTTAGTCGTCACCACTACTCTCAGATTTCAAATTCAAATTGCCTTAAGGCTATCTGATATCGTTTAACAAATTCCATCAAGGGATCAATGGCTTAACGTGTCTGCTTGATAAGTGTTAAACGGACGAAGATGCAAGGAAACGCTAATCCATCAAAATATTCGTTATGAATGGAGAACATTCTATTTTTGGAAGTCGGACAAAAATAAACCTACGCACACAAGGCGATCGCTGACGTACGAACTGACTCATTCACTGAGCTATCATATCAAATGCTTATCACTGGTTCTCGACGTGGAACGTAGAGACAGGTAGACAAAATAATATTCATATTATTCGTGCTCCTTATCTACATCGTTATACATGCTTTGACTATCATCATCATCATCATAGGTCTTTTAGTCTCCACTGCAAGAGCCATATAATAGCCAGAGCAGTCAGAGGATTTGGCCAACATTCTCCACGCTGGCCAGCAGGCCTATTTACTCACTTTTGATAGCTTAGTGTATATCGCTTTGATGGTCACTTCTAAATCCATTACGGTTTATACATCTAAAATAAAAATAGTCAATCATACAAAAGCTGTAATGGATTTTGAAGTGACCATCAAAAGGTTGTACACCGTAGCTGTCAAAAGTTAGCAAATAGGCCTGCAGATAGGTTTAATGTTTAAAGCTTTGTTTAACTTGACAAGTCACCTTCTATGGCATCCACGGGAAAACTTGGAGTGGTCCTACTCTACTCTGCCGGGAACCGCACGGCTTCGACTATACAGCGTGTTAATTGATCCTCAACATTGACTCTTTCTATCAAATGATCTTACCATACAAAAGTGTCAACCCATACTAATACAAACCCCTATGAGAGTATATCGAGCGGTCAATATACACGTGGTATAATATAATTGTTCTTATAAGTGTGATTTACTGAACATTTCCTTTCTGTATGAAACGCATGATTGAATATGAGAAATAAAGATATTCTATTCTAAAAAAAATTCATTCTAATATCCATGGGATTCTGGACAGGAAGTCACCCCTTTCAGGGAATGTAGAAGATCAATTTACAAGATGTAAGTACGTATCGACTTGCCGTGTGGTTCCCGGCAGAGTTGAATAGGACCACTCTAAGTCTCCCCGTGGATGTCGTAGAAGTCGACTTAGGAAACTCAAGCTAAACAAAGCTTATAAACATCAAAGAGACCTCTCCAACCCGTCTGGCCGGCGTTGAGAGTGTGACTGCTCTGGCTAATATATGGCTCTGATAGTTCAGAGAAGGTAGTGCTCCTGCAGTGGAGACTAACAAAGACGTGTTGATGATGATGATGATGAGGAGCCCGATGGCCTAGTGGATGTAAGCATTATAAGTGTTTCCGCATGTTAAGCAACTCTGGGCGAAGTCCCCACTTGGATGGGTGGAATGATCGAGCTCCTTCGTGCTTCGGAAGGCACGTTAAGCCATTGGTCCTGGCTGTCATCATTGATGGCAGTCGTTAAGCTATGTCAGATGCCTTTAGGCAACTTGAAAAATCTTACACCAGTGTTGCCCACTTACACACACGAAAAAAAACAAACAATGTGATGATGATATATCGAGTCTACCACCTGAAGCATGTAATATACTCGTAGAAAACACATTCAGAGCCAAAAGACACGTCACCCTTGTATCATACACACTGACAGACATAAGACGTCGTCATAGCAAAGGTCGTGAACAGTGCTGAATATGTGTAATATTATATGTTGCATTACGTATAATATAATAATAAACTTGTTGAAATGTGAATTCTAGAATATTAGTAATTTCATAATTGACTAAGAAATAGCACAAAACCTAGCGAAGATACCTATTATCACCGCTTCATGGGCACACTGATATGAGTGATATACGAGTAAGTATCAGTGTTCCCAAGGACAAGGACATGTCAAGGAGTCATACTACTTCATCAGCCTAATTAGAGACCTTCAACTAAGTGATGATGACACAATGGTTAGTTTCGGTGTGCAGTCATTATTTACCAGCCTCCCTCTGCATGACGCGTTGAAATTGTTAAGAAAAGGCTAGAGGAACGCCATCTACCTCAAGACAGGCAGAGTTGCTTGAGCACTGCTTAGCATCAATCTATACTTTTAAATATATTGACAAGTATTTGTTTATTAAGGTACATCAACAGTGTCTATATGTCGCAGTCATCTAGTTGAATTTGCTATTTGATTGAATGACTAGCGCGTTCATTGAATGGCGACGTTCAATTGAATGACTGAAGGACAGCTCGTCAAGTCGTTGAATGTAACGTTCAACGTCTTGACTGAATGAATGTCATTTAGCGAAGTCGTTGAATCTTAGCCGACTTTGTAATATTTGGTGGTAGCATGATTTCATTTTTCTTAGTTTTTAAAGTAGCCGGCGGCGGCGTTATAGTAGGTAAATCCATAATTTTATAACAAATAACGCACTTTTACGTAAATTTTATCGAAAAAAATATCAACGTCGTGCCATCTGTTTGAGCTGTTTGACGCCATATTTGTTTTGGTGACTACTAGCGCCGCAGTGGTAAAAAAATGAACTAAATTTGAATCACCTGACTGATTTTATGTCCGCTGTGTTCAAAGGTCTATGTTACAACCGGCTAACTAGTTGGACGTTGAGCGACGCTTGTTCAATCAACGTTTGGCCTAGTCATCCAATTAAACGTGGTCATTCAATGAACGCGCTAGTCATTCAATCAAATAGCAGATTCAACCAGATGACTGCGACATAATACAACATACTTAAACTAAAACTAACTAAAATTAAAAAATTAATAATTAAAGCTAAAAATAACAATAATTATTGACAAGTGGTTATTCGAACACTTATATCTCGGAACGGCTGGACCGATTTTCATGGTTTTTGATTTGTTTAGTTCAGCTATCACCCCAGATAGCAGAATAATCATAAAAACTTATGATATATTCAAAAATTTATAGCTAGTCCTTACTTATATTATAAATGCAAAAATGAGTTTGTTTATTTGTTACGCTTTGACGCCCTATCTACTGAACCGATCATCGTGAAATTTTGCATGTACATAGATTAGGGTACTGAGAAGGACGTAAGCTATCTATCACGCGGGCGAAGCCGCGGCTAACAGCCAGTATATTATAAAGATTCCTCTTTATAATATACTGGCTGTTAGCCGCGGTTTTATTTATATATGGTTTATTTATTTGTATTGAATAGGATCCGAAACTACTGCACCGCTTTTTAGGGTTCCGTAGTAAACTAGGACCCTTATAGTTTCACCATGTCCGTCTGTCTGTCTGTCCGTCCGCGGTTTTACTCAAAAACTTTAAGTACCAGAAAGCTGTTATTTGGTATGGGTATGTATATTAATCATGCTAAAAAAGTGGTAAAAAGAAATCTTGAAAAAAATTTTTTTTTGTTGTGGCTCCCTAACAAGTATAGAGGGAGTAATATTCTTTTTTCTATACAAACCCATCGTGTTGGGTATTGTTGAATAGGTCTTTAAAAATTATTGTGAGGTTGAGATCACCATTTTTCGATTTAGGGATCCGTTTCCGAAATATTTGGTTTTAAAGTGCAAATTTTTGTTAGAGGTAAGGATGGTATTTTGGTCGGTAAACTGCGAGGTGCGAGTGTGAACAGTGTGAACTCAAAGTTGTCATTCGCAACTACGGAACCCTACACTGCGCGTGGCCCGACACGCACTTGGCCGGTTTTTAAATTTCTTTCACCTTTAGAAATCTATTTTATCTGCGATTGACATAGGCTATAATTTACGCGAGAGAAGTCGCGGAAAATTGGTAGTATTCTAATAAACATGTTAAAATATATAACTATTCTAAAATACTAGTAGGGAATGATACTAAACAGTTATGATCGACTCAAAAATCATCACTATTATAACAATGTCATCCGCCGCGTCTGTTCACGATAAACTCAAAATCTAATACACGAATTTTTTAGCAGTTTTCCTGATTCGAGGAAGGTTTAAATAGTACATTGCGCTTATAGTTCGAGGAAGAAATTGATTATTTATACACTCGAGTTGAACAGTCTCCTTTTCATTATGATTGCGAAATATATTCGCAATTTGCAACAAAGAATAAAACATGAAAATGCGCTTAAACTTTTTTTTTTATATTGCCTTGCACTCTTGACACATTCAGCCAATTGTGGTGGCCAGTGCGCTTGTTTTAAAAATAAAATAAATGTATGAATATTATAGGAGCCAATTTGCTTTAGTTATAGTTCTGTGGAGCCAATCCGTACCGCGTGGCCGCCTTCGATTTTCAATTTACTTACCTCACTAAGGATGTAAGTCAATCCAGATTTTGAGTTGAATACAACCTCCTTTCAGAGCTTGAATGATAAATAAAGAACAGAAGATTGTTATACAAGAGTTGTAAGTGATCAACTACACCGGAGATATTTAGGCGCACGAGCAAGCGAAGCGTGTGGGGCTTATAGTTCGAGGATGTAATTGATAATTTACACTCGAGTTGAACACTATACTTGTTGTTTTTCGTTTTATGAGTGTATTTCGCCAACACTAGTGTCATATTTTTCAAGCTGCCTAAAGGCATCTGACATAGCTTAATAACTGCCAATTTATTCACTCGTTGAGTATCCTACGACACAAGTTTACAACTTATTGTGGGGCTAGCTCAATCCGCCGTGTGGTTCCCGGCAGATTAGAATAGGACCACTCCAAGTCTTCCCGTGGATTTCGTAGAAGCCTACTCAGAATTCACAAGCTAAACAAAGCTTATAAACATCAAAGAGACCTCTCTAACCCATCTGGCCAGCGTGGAGTGTAGGCCAAATCTTTCGACTGCTCTGGTAGTACAGAGAGGGTCGTGCTCCTGCAGTGGAGAAAAAAAAGACCTTATGATGATGATGAGCTCAATCTGTGTGATTTATCCCTTTATATTTATTATTTGTCGCCGTGTGGTTCCCGGCAGAGTAGAATAGGACCACTCCAAGTCTTCCCGTGGATGTCGTAAAAGGCGACTTAGGAAACACAAGCTAAACAAAGCTTACAAACATCAAAAAGACCTCTCCAACCCGTCTGGCCAGCGTGGAGAGTGTAGGCCAAATCCTCTGACTACTCTGGATAATATATTGCTGTGGTAGTACAGAGAGGGTCGTGCTCCTGCAGTGGAGACTAAAAAAGACCTGATGGATGGATGGATGGATGGATTTATTATTTACTAGCAGCCCTCCCCGGTTTTCCCCATGTATATCACTTATAAACCTTCCTCATGAATTACTCGCTATTGGTGAAAGCCACATAAAAATTCCTGAAGTAGTTTTTGAGTATATTGCAAACAGACAGACAGGCGCGGCGGAGGACTTTGTTTTGTAATATGCAGTGATTTAGTCTTAGTTGTTTCATACTATAGTCACGTCCTATCTCAAAAGTTAGATTCGTGGAAAATTTTAGCAATGACTGAGAAAACAGGCGTTAAAATATCGAACTAATATGTAAAACAATTACTTGCTATTTTAATTTTAACAATGTGCGGTTAACGAGCGGCTACGGCGGCCGCAGCTGCGCGGATGTGGTCTGCGGTTTTGTTACGAGGACGAAGTCTTGAGCTGTATTTTATATTTTTCTAGATAATAGATAGCCTAGCTGTTAACCGTTACTCCGCCTGCGTAATATATAGCATATGTCCTTCTCAGTACCCTAACCTATGTGTATGAAAAATTTCATGATGATCGGTTCAGTAGATACGGCGTGAAACCGTAACAAACAAACTCACTTTCGCATTTACATATTATAATATTAGTTAAAATAGGATAGTATTAGGATAGATCGTTTATTTGAAGTCTGAAGTCACATATATACAAAGGAAAGTTACGAAGCAACAGAACATAAAAACAACATCTCAATAAGGGTTTTCAGAATTGATTTTCCCCCAGGTGGCGACACCGTGTCGAGAGGTCAAGTTGTCAAAACCACCAATCATAAAATTGATCATTCTTCCTCCATGCTGGATTGGGAGAAAAGAAAAACATAGAATATACCAGCTGTTTTTCTTCCCGCGCAGACCGTAAAAGCCGGTCAAGGGATTGGGCTAAGGAATCACGTTATTAGGCGATGCGGCTAGCAACCCATCACTATTTTGATTCCGCTTTCCATCTTAACGCCCACTTACACGCTTACAACAAAATATTTCGGAAACGGGTCCCTAAATCGAAAAATGGTGTTCTCAACCTCACAATATTTTTTAAAGACCTATCTAACAATACCCAACACGACGGGTTTGCATAGAAAAAAAAATATTACTCCCTCTTTACTTGTATGAGACCAACCCTAAAAAAATGTTTTTTTCAAGATTTTCTTTTACCTTTTTAGGGTTCCGTAGTGAACAAGGAACCCTTATAGTTTCGTCATGTCTGTCTGTCTGTCTGTCTGTCCGTCCGCGGTTTTACGCAGAGACTATAAGTACTAGAAAGCTGTAATTTGGTATGGATATGTATATTAATCATGGCAAAAAAGTGGTAGAATAAAAACATGAAAAAAAATTTTTTTTTAGGGTAGCTCCCATACAAGTAAATTGGGGGAGTAATTTTTTTTTCTCTATTTACCCATCGTGTGGGATATCGTTAAATAGGTCTTTCAAAAATATTATGAGGTTGAGAACACCATTTTCCGATTTAGGGATCCGTTTCCGAAATATTTGGTTTTAAAGTGCGAATTTTTGTTAGAGGTAAGTGTCCCCCCCCTCTATCTGCTAAACGGTTATATATAGATACGTGAAAAAAATTACAGCAGTAGTATATATACTGAAGTTTAAAGGAAAACTATCAGAGCTGAGTACTAAGTACAAACTAAAAAGTTATAGGCAACCAACTTATAAACTGTAAAATTTCATACTATTTTCATTGTTAGATGTTTTTGGTCGCTAAACTGTAAGGTGCGAGTGTGAATAGTGTGAACTCAAAGTTGTCATTCGTAACTACGGAACCCTACACTGCGCGTGGCCCGACACGCACTTGGCCGGTTTTTTAACATGATTAATATACATACCCATTCCAAATTTTAGCTTTCTAGTACTTATAGTCTCTGAGTAAAACCGCGGACGGAGAGACAGACAGACATGGCGAAACTATAAGGGTTCCTAGTTTACTACGGAACCCTAAAAAAGGAAATGAGACCTATATGTATGTAGAGGAGTTTTCGGCGGGAATTTTAGCGGAATACACGGTGTTTGTTTTAGATTCATGTTTTGCAAATTGGTTCTAGTGGACTTTATAATGTGGAATTGGTGTTATTTGGTGTTATAAATGCCCATATTTAAGAACAATGTGCAGAATAACTAAAATAGACTGTCATGGTGCGGCTTTAATGAGATTTACTCAGCGGGCTGGTGGTTGTCCGCCTTGCTGCGTCGTCTATGATTAAACCAGTGGATTCGCGAAGAATTGTCGCCATGGGCTCCATCAAACAAATGAAATGAATCACACCATTATTTCGTTTGATACACAAGAATAACTCGCCAACTAGCCAAATAAATGAAGAAAGGTTCAAAGGACTCGTATCCAGGGCCGTACAAAATTATAAAAAAAATCAACTCTGTAAACCCTCATTGAAACACTGGTCTCACACCTCATTGGTCATATTTCACAAATACGAGTAGATTGTAAAAGTCAGTTGAGGGTACAAAACATGATAAAAGGTTGGAATCAGAATCCCCAATAGAATATAGACCCGTTAAAAAAAACAACCAAGTGAGAGTCAGACTCGCGCCCTAAGGGCTCCGTACCATTATCTATAGGTAGAAGATTAAACTATCCATCAAATTCGACAAAAAAATCATCCTTGTTGTATGCCCTTAAATATTAGATTTATTCTGTTTCAAGCACCTATTTGTTGTTATAGCGGCACAACTGAAAGACATCAAGACATCGTCTTTGAAAATGTTAACACTCAACAGACAAACGGATATCGAAGTCTCAGTAATAGCGTCCCGTTTTTACCCCTTTGGTTACAGGACCCTAAAAAGGTGAAAAGTGAAAAAAATATTGAACTTTCCATTCAAATTCACCAATCAGCTGGTCAAATATTTGTGGAAAGACCATATATTTTTGTTATTTTTTTTAAATTTCTACCTTTATTTCTTTCTCTTTTTCAGTGTACCTATTACATATATCTCCATATTTCATGACATTCTTTTTTTCAAATTGGTCTAAAACTTCATAGAATTCTAAACACAAACACGGTAATAGAAAATATCGTAGTTCCATAACAATAAAGAAGAATATCGGAGCAATACAAATAAAATCGTTCGCACATTTTCCAACGGACTACATAGGCTTCTAAATGTAACACAACTAGACACGACACAACTTGAAGCTAACATTGTTAATCCAACTTTATCTCAAAAATCAATCCACTGACAAAAGTGCAGCTATTTAATTTGATGATAATGTTTGTTTTTTGTATGTTTGATTTTTCAAGCTGCCTTGAGGCATCTGACATAGCTTAAAGACTGCCATCAACGATGATAGCCGGGACCAACGGTGATTGATTTGATGATAATAAAGGCCATAGGTCTTGTCTACTCCGTCAGACGTATGAAATACGTATAGTGGTAAACATTATGGGTCTTGGATTTATACCTATATAAATATGTATTTGTAATAAAATGTAGTATCGTTGAGTCAGTATCCCATAACACAAGTTCTTGAACTTACTTTGGGGCTAGTTCAATATGTGCTATTCGTCGGTATATATTTTTATATTTTTATTATGACATCCATTTCTACAGGTCTACGCTGCCTGCATTATTCTAGTTTGTATCCAGCATGACGTCACAGCGCTCATTAAAATTTATAGCATAAACATGCATTGCTACAAATCTCCGTTTAATTACGAAAATAGACAATGCTGCTATTTTCTATCAGCCACCGAGATGATATTATACCATATCTTCACCCATGGGTGAAGATATGGTATAATATCATCTCGGTCTATTAGTATATATGTTGTTTCCTTGCTTTTCCATCTCAGTTGTCATAATTGGAAATATGCTTTATTATTTCGTTGGGCTGTTGGAAATATCTCTACAAATAGTAAAAAC
This sequence comes from Rhodophaea formosa, assembly GCA_963082605.1. Lineage (NCBI taxonomy): Eukaryota > Metazoa > Arthropoda > Insecta > Lepidoptera > Pyralidae > Rhodophaea > Rhodophaea formosa. Next base: position 11,752,852 of record OY720228.1, on the reverse strand, counting down.
ATATCTTGTGAGTTCAAGAACGTTTTGAGAAGGAACAGTTACTAAGTTGCATACTTAGGGCGAGTCCAAAATATTCATTTCAAAATACTAGACAACTGTAAGGCTTACATCACATTACGTCGCTTTTAAATTATTAATTCAAGAAGTTTATTCAGAACAAACATGTTGGTTCAAACTATGTCAAGTATCGAATTTACGGTAACGGCTAACAAATGTTGCCATAAATGTTATGGTGGAATATTTCTTTTTTTTTATTAAATCATACTTTTTGACTTGCTTAACCCACTTACCAAACTTAACGTACGAATATAAAATAAAAGTGAGCATAATAGTCGGTTTGTCTGTCTGTCCGTATGTCACATCCACTTTATTCTAAATCTGTTAAGACTACACTGTTGAAACTTGATCTGTGTATTCTGTGAACCGCTTTATGACATAAACAAAAATAAAAGTAAGGCAGGTCTTCTCATACGTGGAACTGAAACAAAAAAAATTCTTTTCACGAAACTTTTGCTAACTGCCTCCGTGGTACAGTGGTTTTTTTTTTTTTTTTTTTTTTTTTTTTTTTTATACGACTACCTCCAACATGATCGGAGCCTGTGTTTACTATACTCATTCATACTAGTTCTCGCTTTTTTGCCTCTCGCACGTCCATTCATCATACTATCTCGTTCATACTTCAGCTTTCTTTCTTTTTACGGTTGGGATTACCGTCTAACTATTCTATTCTACATATATCTTTTTTATTTATTACTCAAAGGGGGAAATAAATGCACACGTTTCTTTTCTTTACATTTACATAACACGTTAACTAATTAAATTAATATTATACGTCAATTACTTATCTTTACACTTTTACGTTACCTTATACATATACTTATCGTATTCATAATAATTTCTTAACATAATTCTTGTTTACAATTTTACTTTGCCTTTTACTTTACATTTATGATTGTTTTTATTTTATAACAATCATAAATGTAAAGTTTTTTTAATATTATTTATTTGGTGATTATCATATTTATTTACATTTTATATGTTTTTTCATATTACAGGTTTTCATATTACAATTCCACAGGTACTTATGTTACGTAAATATATTATATCTTACAAGGGTTGAATTCCCTTCCTGATCATTAACATCATATTTTCAATATGAGCCTAAATTTTTCAATTTAATTACGTGTTCCGTCTGTGACGCCCACATGGGTCCACTCCACCTTTATTGCTGCATCCTTTCCATTCCTTGCTAGCAGTTTATACAAAATAATTTTGTTTACGAATGTGCTACATTCGTCCATCGCTATATAAACGAGAAGGAGCATACGCAGCAGAATGGGCCAGATGTGGGCTCCACAGTCGGTTACAACATTTGGATCATAGAAGGGGAGAAAAGCCATTTGCTTGCCCTTAGCAATATGCCACGGCCGACCTGGCTATCGCATCCCACTTTTGCCTGATTTGGCACTCAGTGCTAAATGCATTATGGCATGCGTCAGCCACGCCGGCCTTTTTGCAATTACTGCATGAGGCTGGAGCCCTGGCCAGCCATTCCGCGCATTGAGCTTTCAGGTGCTGTCCCCCGCAATGGCTGCATAAGTCTTCCTCCTGCTTGCAGTACCGCCTGCTGTGGCCGTACTCCAAGCAGCGGGAGCATTGCACCAATGGCGATTGGTCCAGCACCCTAATAGTCTGCATGTCTATTTGGACCGTTCCTCTCTCAAGAGTCCTAGCCCAAATAGACGGCGACACGCTCAGCACGACGTGGCTGGTCAGGGGGTTTCTAGCCTTCTTCCTGTAGCGAATGGCTACCCTATTTTCTTCAGCCTCGAGGCCGCGAAACACGTCCCGGTTCTGATTCCTATAGGCCTTGATTATGTCCTCATCTTTATTAGAATTGAGGATGCCTATAGCAATCAGAAGCGGGTCCCGGTTTTCCACTTCCTCGACGCTGAAGGAATTTACATTTTTAAGTTTTTCCTTTAACTTATCTCTATCCCCCTTTGTAGCTAGGCCAATAACGACCTTGGCATCTTTGGCTTTCCTAACCTTTCTGACCTCTATCCAGCCCTCTTTCGCATCCACTTCCTTTCTCACTCTTTCTAGCACGTTTTCGCCAGTGTCCAACTCGTTCTTGGAGGTAACCACTATGGAATGTAGGGTCTCCCTCCTTCCCGCGGCACCGACGAAATGAGTGGGTCTCGCTGCTGCTGTGATGCTGGCGTAGGTATCGACTTTGGCGAGCTGGTTTTGCTCTACCAATTTTTCTTTAATTTCTTTAATTTGTCGCACGTTTTCGCTGAGCAGGTCTTTGATCTCTTCAATTTTACAGATGTGAGAGGCTGGGGTAGAAGTCGGAGGTGGAGGCGGGGGTGGGGCAATATTTTTAAAATAATAAATAGTGTCCCTTCTTAACATTTCCTCCTCCTGCACTAAATCGTGAAGTTTTCGGAGGCACTCCAAGACTGTATTTTTTATTGTTGTTTTAATATTCCCCGACGCTTGTAACTGCTCATATCCCTCGTTGTAAATTTCAGTAGATAGGCAAGCATATGTTTTGTTCATAGCTTCCTCCGTTAGCCCGTCTGGATTTCTTTCTATGAAGGAGCGATGGGTGTTATAGTGTGGGGTTCTGATGGGGCTACATTGAGATCTATGTGATCTCAGATCACTTTCGTCTGGCTCCGTGAACAACACCTTGCTCACCCTAGCAGAGGTTGCGGGAGTCCTTATCATGATGGAGGTATGAGTCAATTATTAAAATGTAAATTTGTATAAGTTGTATAAATAAAATTAAATAATTAAAAGTTAAAACATATAACAATTGAAATTAAGATTAAAATTAAATAAAATTAAATTAAATTAAATAGCATCAATAAGTTAAATTATAAAAGGTCAATTTACAGGGTTTGAGAAAACTGGGAAGATGGGGTAGGTTTCCGAAGTTTCTCCGAAGAGAAACTTGTTGAACCTGGCTAAAATTGAGCTTTGTTGCTCCTTTTCTCAGTTTTCTCAACAGAACCTGGTCAAATCTTAAAATATTAGCCTGCGTTGTGTCTGTGGGCTCAACAAATATCCCCAGTCAAAAAATGTTTTGGCTCTACATAGAGTTGTAAAGGGACTCTATGTAGAGTCAATGTCTCTCTCTGGCTGAAAAGCCTCTGTTCTGCAGAGTTGAGTGCCGAAAACCGCAAGTCTGTAGGGTCACTGGAAGCAGAGATACAGGCGTTTAAAATTTTCCAAGATGGCGGACCAAAATGGCCGCCAAAGTTTCAAATTAACGTATCTCCGCCAAAAACAGACGTAGAAGCTCGCGGTTTTCGGCACGAAGGTTGGGCTTTGACCCTCTTAAGAGGTCTGGGGTCAAAAAAGGTCACCAGGTCAAGGTCAAATTTTTGACCTTTGACCTCTTGGGCTTGAAGAGCACCAATTCCCAAGTAGCTAAGAGAAGATCCCGAGTCTTTACGACGAGGGGGAGCGGAGTAATGCCGGTTTGAAAATTTCCAAGATGGCGGCCAAGATGGCGGCGAATATTCAAACCGGGTTTTCTCGGGCCCCCGTCGTCACAAACCTATCGAGTTTGGTATCCCCGAAATCGGCGCGACGTGGTCTATACAGCTAAGCTGTCGGAAAAGCGGTTTTCAGCGTTTTCCGGGAAAAGAAAATTTTTTCACCGAAAAAGCTGTAACTCCTTTATTTATCGGCCGATTTCGGAGATTCCAACGCCGACGGGTAGCACTTAGGGTTCTCTCGCTATACAAATTATAAAAACCTAATTTTAGTTAATAAATCGATTAAAATTAAAATAACACAATATTTTCAGATTTTACAAAATATTACAAAAACTAAAAGTCCAAAATTTTTTCTTCTTGCAGAACTTAAGGAGAGTGTTTAGGTGGTTGTGTCCACGTTGTCAAAACCCACGCGTCTCTAATGGGGTGGGTGTGGGTAGGGTTTAAAATTTTATTTTTCATTTACCAATATCTTTTTACCCAGGAGGGGTAAAATTATGTTAAAAGCGCCTCCAGTGAGCTCGCCAGCTGTAGCATCCGGGAATATACTCAGACTGTTCCGCACGACTCTCCTTCACCGACCTCGTGGCCACGTGGTTTTTGTTTTTCTGGCTCCTGTTCTTCGGGGGGAGGTCGGAAAATTCTGGAAGGGATGTCGCTGCGTACTTCTCGATGAGGGCTTCCCGGAGACACAATAAAAACTGGGGGTCGTCGCGATAAATCGCGCGGCGCACGACTTCAAAGTTTTAATTTTTACACTTTTAACAGTTTTCCACACTACTCACTAGTTGAAAATTTGAAAATGAGTGGGAGGCAATCGGGAATGCCTCCGCCGTCACTATACGCACTTTTTCACGTTTGAATTATTACGATAGCACTAAAATTGCCACCTGGGCGAATTTTTTTTAGCGTGGAGCTATTGAAAAACGTGGCGTTCTCGGGCGCTTTCGAACGCAGACTCCGTGGTACAGTGGTTAAGGCGTTCGCCTTGTTGTCCTGGGGGTCGTGGGTTCAATTCCCACGGGAACCATACTTTGTTAAGTTGTTTTCAGTTTGGTTAGGACATTGCAGGCATGAATCACCTGATTGTCCGATAAGAAAGATGATTCCGTGCTTCGGAAGGCACGTCAAGCCGGTGGTCCCGGCTGCCATCTGGTAGTCGTTAAAGGAACCACGTCAGAGGCCGAGAGGCGGTTCCGCAGAACTCTGACACCAGGGTGTGCATGGTCGACTGACCGTGCCACCTACACGAAATTATGATGATAACCAAACTTTTACGTCTGTAGATAGGTTGGAGATTCAAAAACCATTTTTTCCCAAAGTGGTAAAATGTTTCGACCTCATCCGGAGGTCTTTAAGGAGGAGGAGGTTTTTCTAAGTGCGAATGTAAGCATAAACTATTATTTAGCATCTGTCTATGTCGTCTATGACATGCTAACATGGCCAATATGTGGTCAAGGCAGAGTTTTGGTGCATATTTACAATGTGATTTGGAGAATTTATCAAATAAAGAAAATAAGAAATGGTGAAAAAATTCCACGCGGGCAGGACTTGAACCTGCGCCGGGGCTTGAAGCGCGGTGGCGTATTTGGCAACGCATAGATCGTAATGAGATCTAGACGCAGGTTCAAGTCATTTCTCATTTTCTTTATTTAATAAATAAGGTAAAATAGCATTGTGAATGCAAAATAAATCCCATATAAACTAGTGATTTGGAGTCCTAAAATAGTTCAGGATCCTTATTTTTTCTTGTTTATCTTCTAAAACTTATCGGTCTCTCTTTGCCTGTACCTATATTTAATGCAGATTCCTTCTTTAACCATCGTGTTTTGATGACATGGTTTTACAAAGGCTCGAGGCTCTGTCTACGCTGTAAGGGATAGACGTGATGTCATGTTTTTAAATAATGGTTGTCACACAAAGGCAGCAGGTCGCGACCCTTGCATACATTGACATTTAATATTATACATTAAGCTGGACTAAATAAAGATGCGAGATCATACATTTATTACATCGTCGGGACCAATTACGAGACCGAGTTTCTTTCGGCATATTTACAAAGCGCTAATAGTAGAGCCGTGTGGTCCCCGTCAGAGTAGAATGGGACCACTCCAAGTCTTCCCGTGGATGTCGTAGAAGGTGACTTAGGAAACACAAGCTAAACAAAGCTTATAAACACCAAAAATACCTCTCCAACCCGTCTGGCCAGCGTGGATAGTGTAGGCCAAATCCTCTGACTGCTCTGGCTAATAATACAGTACAGAGAAGGTCGTGCTCCTGCAGTGGAGACTTAAGAAGACCTGATGATGATGATGATGAATAGTAGAAGTAAAAAAAAAGGAGCAAACATAATAAAAAAATTAGAATTATTTTTATAGTAGCTATCGCCCGCGATTCCGCGCATAAGTGTCGATCCCTCAGGAAAAGTACTTTCTCCGGGATGCAAGGCAGCTGTCCTTCTCCGTACTCCAGACAACGGATATGCAAAATTTCATGATGATCAGTTCAGTAGATAGGGCGTAAAGGCGTGACAAACAAACTCACGCAACACTTTTGCATTTAAAATAGTAGGAATTGAGATTATGTGAGAGAAAAGATGACGTTTGTTTGTTTGTTTTTCGTATGTGTAAGTGGCCAACACTGGTGTCAGATTTTTCAAGCTGCCTTAAGGCATCTGACATAGCTTAATGACTGCCATCAACGATGACAGCCGACACAACGGCTTAACGAATAAAAAAAAATGACGTTAAAAAAATTATACATGCGATACAAATTTGATCATAATATTTTATTCCATTCTATACCACCTACACGCCCACCATCATGCTAAACGTTATCTTTGGGTCTCGGTCTGGCCTTCGGCTCAGTCTACCTGAACATCATCATCATCATATCTATTTTTTTGTCTCCACTGCAAGAGCACGACTCTCTCTGTACTATCAAAGCCATAGGAATACTTATTAGCCAGAGCAGTCGGAGGATTTGGCCTACACTCTTTACGCTGGCCAGACGGGTTGGAGAGCTCTCTTTGATGTTTATAAGCTTTGTTTAGCTTGTGTTTCCTAAGTCGCCTTCTACATAATCCACGGAAATACTTGGAGTGGCCCTATTCTTCTCTGTTGGGAACCACAGGGCTATCGTTAGGGATCAGTCTATCCCGTAAGGGATCAATTCGCAATAATATGTATGTTATTTCGAAGGGTATATTCAGTCCATTATCTAATTATAACAGTCGTCACCCATTACAAATGAGACGACTGATTCAAGGGTTGGCACCTCTCCAATAGTACCGTTGCGAAGGACGCCTCTTAAAATATATTATTTTTGTAAGGAACATAACAATAGCACGAGCTTAGGATATTATTTGTGGTTGTGTTTTTGGTTCTGAAAATGCTGATATTAGGACTCTGGGACAAATGTTTATCTTGCTTTGTTTTAGTTGTATATAATGCGTGGCCGCCGTCTGCTCTGACTTTCGATACCTCGGTTCTCTCTTACAGAGTGATGGCAACATAGACCGGTATGTTAAAAGTCGCATTAACGCCGGTTGGGCAAAGTGGCGATAAGTTACTGGGGTTATTTGTGATTCACGCATGCCCCTTAAGCTCAAAGGTAAAATTTATAAGAGCGTGGTAAGACCGGTTGTTTTGTATGGTTCGGAGTGTTGGGCCACCAAGGTAACGGATGAAAGGCGACTGCATGCAGTGGAGATGAGAATGTTAAGATAGATGAGTGGGGTGACTAGAAGGGATAGGATAAGGAATGAGTATGTGAGAGGTAGCACAAAAGTAGCCCCAATAACAGAAAAGCTTAGGAGTAATAAATTGGGATGGTACGGCCATGTTATGCGGAGAGAAGAGAGCCATATTACTAGACGGGTACTAGAAATGAAAGTTACTGGAAACCAGAATAGAGGAAGGCCAAAGAAAAGATGGATGGTGTGTGTGAAGGAGGATTTTTTTTTTGACAAATCACACAGATTGAGCTAGCCCCAAAGTAAGTTCGAGACTTGTGTTATGGGATACTAACTCAACGATACTATATTTTATAATAGATACTTATACATATAGATAAAAATCCAAGACCCAGGTCAATCTGAAAAAGATCATTTTCCATTTTGACCTGACCGGGGATCGAACCCGGGACCATCCGTGTCGCAGGCAGGCATGTTGACCGCTGCGCCACGGAGCTCGGAGGATATGGAGAAAAAGAAGGTGACGAAGGAGATGGCTCGTGATAGAGCGAAATGGAAAAGGCTTACATGCTGTCCCGACCCCACATAAGTGGGATAAGGTGAAGAAGATGAAGATAATGCGTGGCCTCCGTGGCGCAGCGGTCAACACGCTAGCCTGCGACACGGGGGTGCCGGTTTCGATCCCCGGTCAGGCCAAGATGGAAAAAGATCTTTTTCATATTGACCTGGGTCTTGGATGTTTATCTATATAAGTATATATTATAAAATATAGTATCGTTGAGTTAGTATCCCGCGACACAAGTTCACAACTAACTGTGGGGCTAGCTCAAGTTGTGTAATATGTCCCTACATATTTATTTATTTATTTTCATGAGTGCCAAAAAATAGTGTGTTTAATGTAATGTGGGTATGTATGCTTTTTTAGGATTCCGTAGTCGAAGAGAAAAAAACTGTATGCAGTGGTGTTCACAAAACACTTTACGATTATTGTACAAATACAATAAAATTTAAAATTTAAAGCCGGGGTATGTATATATATATCCTATCCTATTCTACTCTACCGTGTGGTTCCCGGCAGAGTAGAATAGGACCACTCCAAGTCTTTCCGTGGATGTCTTAGGAGGCGACTTAGGAAACACATAGATTTACAAAGTTTATAAACATCAAAGAGACCTCTCCAACCCGTCTGGCCAGCGAAGTGAGTATAGGCCAAATCCTCTGACTGCTTTGCTAATAAATGGCTCTCGTAGTACAGTGAGGGTCGTACTCCTGCAGTGGATACTAAAAGAGAACTGATGAAGAAAATGAAGAATGTATATATACATGGAGAAGTAACTAAAAAATTTTTAGTCCTAAGATAGGTCTAATATGATCTGAACAAAATGAGAAAAATGGTTATAGGAACCTCAAAATAATTTTCAAAGTCTTATCTTTTCAAAGTTTTTTTACCGTATTTGCTCAATAGCCTAGTGTTGTGCGGACTGCGGAATCCTTCGTGCGCGAGTCTGACCTGCACTTGGCTGACTTTTTCATATATGTTAGTCGTCACCACTACTCTCAGATTTCAAATTCAAATTGCCTTAAGGCTATCTGATATCGTTTAACAAATTCCATCAAGGGATCAATGGCTTAACGTGTCTGCTTGATAAGTGTTAAACGGACGAAGATGCAAGGAAACGCTAATCCATCAAAATATTCGTTATGAATGGAGAACATTCTATTTTTGGAAGTCGGACAAAAATAAACCTACGCACACAAGGCGATCGCTGACGTACGAACTGACTCATTCACTGAGCTATCATATCAAATGCTTATCACTGGTTCTCGACGTGGAACGTAGAGACAGGTAGACAAAATAATATTCATATTATTCGTGCTCCTTATCTACATCGTTATACATGCTTTGACTATCATCATCATCATCATAGGTCTTTTAGTCTCCACTGCAAGAGCCATATAATAGCCAGAGCAGTCAGAGGATTTGGCCAACATTCTCCACGCTGGCCAGCAGGCCTATTTACTCACTTTTGATAGCTTAGTGTATATCGCTTTGATGGTCACTTCTAAATCCATTACGGTTTATACATCTAAAATAAAAATAGTCAATCATACAAAAGCTGTAATGGATTTTGAAGTGACCATCAAAAGGTTGTACACCGTAGCTGTCAAAAGTTAGCAAATAGGCCTGCAGATAGGTTTAATGTTTAAAGCTTTGTTTAACTTGACAAGTCACCTTCTATGGCATCCACGGGAAAACTTGGAGTGGTCCTACTCTACTCTGCCGGGAACCGCACGGCTTCGACTATACAGCGTGTTAATTGATCCTCAACATTGACTCTTTCTATCAAATGATCTTACCATACAAAAGTGTCAACCCATACTAATACAAACCCCTATGAGAGTATATCGAGCGGTCAATATACACGTGGTATAATATAATTGTTCTTATAAGTGTGATTTACTGAACATTTCCTTTCTGTATGAAACGCATGATTGAATATGAGAAATAAAGATATTCTATTCTAAAAAAAATTCATTCTAATATCCATGGGATTCTGGACAGGAAGTCACCCCTTTCAGGGAATGTAGAAGATCAATTTACAAGATGTAAGTACGTATCGACTTGCCGTGTGGTTCCCGGCAGAGTTGAATAGGACCACTCTAAGTCTCCCCGTGGATGTCGTAGAAGTCGACTTAGGAAACTCAAGCTAAACAAAGCTTATAAACATCAAAGAGACCTCTCCAACCCGTCTGGCCGGCGTTGAGAGTGTGACTGCTCTGGCTAATATATGGCTCTGATAGTTCAGAGAAGGTAGTGCTCCTGCAGTGGAGACTAACAAAGACGTGTTGATGATGATGATGATGAGGAGCCCGATGGCCTAGTGGATGTAAGCATTATAAGTGTTTCCGCATGTTAAGCAACTCTGGGCGAAGTCCCCACTTGGATGGGTGGAATGATCGAGCTCCTTCGTGCTTCGGAAGGCACGTTAAGCCATTGGTCCTGGCTGTCATCATTGATGGCAGTCGTTAAGCTATGTCAGATGCCTTTAGGCAACTTGAAAAATCTTACACCAGTGTTGCCCACTTACACACACGAAAAAAAACAAACAATGTGATGATGATATATCGAGTCTACCACCTGAAGCATGTAATATACTCGTAGAAAACACATTCAGAGCCAAAAGACACGTCACCCTTGTATCATACACACTGACAGACATAAGACGTCGTCATAGCAAAGGTCGTGAACAGTGCTGAATATGTGTAATATTATATGTTGCATTACGTATAATATAATAATAAACTTGTTGAAATGTGAATTCTAGAATATTAGTAATTTCATTAAAAGGTCATATAATTGACTAAGAAATAGCACAAAACCTAGCGAAGATACCTATTATCACCGCTTCATGGGCACACTGATATGAGTGATATACGAGTAAGTATCAGTGTTCCCAAGGACAAGGACATGTCAAGGAGTCATACTACTTCATCAGCCTAATTAGAGACCTTCAACTAAGTGATGATGACACAATGGTTAGTTTCGGTGTGCAGTCATTATTTACCAGCCTCCCTCTGCATGACGCGTTGAAATTGTTAAGAAAAGGCTAGAGGAACGCCATCTACCTCAAGACAGGCAGAGTTGCTTGAGCACTGCTTAGCATCAATCTATACTTTTAAATATATTGACAAGTATTTGTTTATTAAGGTACATCAACAGTGTCTATATGTCGCAGTCATCTAGTTGAATTTGCTATTTGATTGAATGACTAGCGCGTTCATTGAATGGCGACGTTCAATTGAATGACTGAAGGACAGCTCGTCAAGTCGTTGAATGTAACGTTCAACGTCTTGACTGAATGAATGTCATTTAGCGAAGTCGTTGAATCTTAGCCGACTTTGTAATATTTGGTGGTAGCATGATTTCATTTTTCTTAGTTTTTAAAGTAGCCGGCGGCGGCGTTATAGTAGGTAAATCCATAATTTTATAACAAATAACGCACTTTTACGTAAATTTTATCGAAAAAAATATCAACGTCGTGCCATCTGTTTGAGCTGTTTGACGCCATATTTGTTTTGGTGACTACTAGCGCCGCAGTGGTAAAAAAATGAACTAAATTTGAATCACCTGACTGATTTTATGTCCGCTGTGTTCAAAGGTCTATGTTACAACCGGCTAACTAGTTGGACGTTGAGCGACGCTTGTTCAATCAACGTTTGGCCTAGTCATCCAATTAAACGTGGTCATTCAATGAACGCGCTAGTCATTCAATCAAATAGCAGATTCAACCAGATGACTGCGACATAATACAACATACTTAAACTAAAACTAACTAAAATTAAAAAATTAATAATTAAAGCTAAAAATAACAATAATTATTGACAAGTGGTTATTCGAACACTTATATCTCGGAACGGCTGGACCGATTTTCATGGTTTTTGATTTGTTTAGTTCAGCTATCACCCCAGATAGCAGAATAATCATAAAAACTTATGATATATTCAAAAATTTATAGCTAGTCCTTACTTATATTATAAATGCAAAAATGAGTTTGTTTATTTGTTACGCTTTGACGCCCTATCTACTGAACCGATCATCGTGAAATTTTGCATGTACATAGATTAGGGTACTGAGAAGGACGTAAGCTATCTATCACGCGGGCGAAGCCGCGGCTAACAGCCAGTATATTATAAAGATTCCTCTTTATAATATACTGGCTGTTAGCCGCGGTTTTATTTATATATGGTTTATTTATTTGTATTGAATAGGATCCGAAACTACTGCACCGCTTTTTAGGGTTCCGTAGTAAACTAGGACCCTTATAGTTTCACCATGTCCGTCTGTCTGTCTGTCCGTCCGCGGTTTTACTCAAAAACTTTAAGTACCAGAAAGCTGTTATTTGGTATGGGTATGTATATTAATCATGCTAAAAAAGTGGTAAAAAGAAATCTTGAAAAAAATTTTTTTTTGTTGTGGCTCCCTAACAAGTATAGAGGGAGTAATATTCTTTTTTCTATACAAACCCATCGTGTTGGGTATTGTTGAATAGGTCTTTAAAAATTATTGTGAGGTTGAGATCACCATTTTTCGATTTAGGGATCCGTTTCCGAAATATTTGGTTTTAAAGTGCAAATTTTTGTTAGAGGTAAGGATGGTATTTTGGTCGGTAAACTGCGAGGTGCGAGTGTGAACAGTGTGAACTCAAAGTTGTCATTCGCAACTACGGAACCCTACACTGCGCGTGGCCCGACACGCACTTGGCCGGTTTTTAAATTTCTTTCACCTTTAGAAATCTATTTTATCTGCGATTGACATAGGCTATAATTTACGCGAGAGAAGTCGCGGAAAATTGGTAGTATTCTAATAAACATGTTAAAATATATAACTATTCTAAAATACTAGTAGGGAATGATACTAAACAGTTATGATCGACTCAAAAATCATCACTATTATAACAATGTCATCCGCCGCGTCTGTTCACGATAAACTCAAAATCTAATACACGAATTTTTTAGCAGTTTTCCTGATTCGAGGAAGGTTTAAATAGTACATTGCGCTTATAGTTCGAGGAAGAAATTGATTATTTATACACTCGAGTTGAACAGTCTCCTTTTCATTATGATTGCGAAATATATTCGCAATTTGCAACAAAGAATAAAACATGAAAATGCGCTTAAACTTTTTTTTTTATATTGCCTTGCACTCTTGACACATTCAGCCAATTGTGGTGGCCAGTGCGCTTGTTTTAAAAATAAAATAAATGTATGAATATTATAGGAGCCAATTTGCTTTAGTTATAGTTCTGTGGAGCCAATCCGTACCGCGTGGCCGCCTTCGATTTTCAATTTACTTACCTCACTAAGGATGTAAGTCAATCCAGATTTTGAGTTGAATACAACCTCCTTTCAGAGCTTGAATGATAAATAAAGAACAGAAGATTGTTATACAAGAGTTGTAAGTGATCAACTACACCGGAGATATTTAGGCGCACGAGCAAGCGAAGCGTGTGGGGCTTATAGTTCGAGGATGTAATTGATAATTTACACTCGAGTTGAACACTATACTTGTTGTTTTTCGTTTTATGAGTGTATTTCGCCAACACTAGTGTAATATTTTTCAAGCTGCCTAAAGGCATCTGACATAGCTTAATAACTGCCAATTTATTCACTCGTTGAGTATCCTACGACACAAGTTTACAACTTATTGTGGGGCTAGCTCAATCCGCCGTGTGGTTCCCGGCAGATTAGAATAGGACCACTCCAAGTCTTCCCGTGGATGCCGTAGAAGCCTACTCAGAATTCACAAGCTAAACAAAACTTATAAACATCAAAGTGACATCTCTAACCCATCTGGCCAGCGTGGAGTGTAGGCCAAATCTTCCGACTGCTCTGGTAGTACAGAGAGGGTCGTGCTCCTGCAGTGGAGAAAAAAAAGACCTTATGATGATGATGAGCTCAATCTGTGTGATTTATCCCTTTATATTTATTATTTGTCGCCGTGTGGTTCCCGGCAGAGTAGAATAGGACCACTCCAAGTCTTCCCGTGGATGTCGTAAAAGGCGACTTAGGAAACACAAGCTAAACAAAGCTTACAAACATCAAAAAGACCTCTCCAACCCGTCTGGCCAGCGTGGAGAGTGTAGGCCAAATCCTCTGACTACTCAGGATAATATATTGCTGTGGTAGTACAGAGAGGGTCGTGCTCCTGCAGTGGAGACTAAAAAAGACCTGATGGATGGATGGATGGATTTATTATTTACTAGCAGCCCTCCCCGGTTTTCCCCATGTATTATACTTATAAACCTTCCTCATGAATTACTCGCTATTGGTGAAAGCCACATAAAAATTCCTGAAGTAGTTTTTGAGTATATCGCAAACAGACAGACAGGCGCGGCGGAGGACTTTGTTTTATAATATGCAGTGATTTAGTCTTAGTTGTTTCATACTATAGCCACGTCCTATCTCAAAAGTTAGATTCGAGGAAAATTTGAGCAATGACTGAGAAAACAGGCGTTAAAATATCGAACTAATATGTAAAACAATTACTTGCTATTTTAATTTTAACAATGTGCGGTTAACGAGCGGCTACCGCGGCCGCAGCTGCGCGGATGTGGTCTGCGGTTTTGTTACGAGGACGAAGTCTTGAGCTGTATTTTATATTTTTCTAGATAATAGATAGACTAGCTGCTAACCGTGGCTCCGCCTGCGTAATATATAGCCTATGTCCTCCTCAGTACCCTAACCTATGTGTATGAAAAATTTCATGATGATCGGTTTAGTAGATACGGCGTGAAACCGTAACAAACAAACAAACAAACAAACTCACTTTCGCATTTACATATTATAATATTAGTTAAGATAGGATAGATCGTTTATTTGAAATCTGAAGTCACATACATGGCGAAATTTTGATCGTTCTGGACCCTTAAAGGGGTGATTCAGCCCGTCGATATAAACCATTTTTCCTATGGGACCAATGCTGAAAACTCAAATTTTATTTCGACATTTTCATACAAAAGTGTTCAGCCGCCCGGGCAATTTGTATAGGAATGTCGAAATTTTTTTCGAGTTTACAGCATTTGTCCCATAGGAAAAGTTGTTTATATTGACAGGCTGAATCACCCCTTTAATGGTCCGGAACGATCAAAATTTCGCCATGTATATACAAAAGAAAGTTACGAAGCAACAGAACATAAAAACAACATCTCAATAAGGGTTTTCAGAATTGATTTTCCCCCAGGTGGCGACACCGTGTCGAGAGGTCGAGTTGTCAAAACCACCAATCATAAAATTGATCATTCTTCCTCCATGCTGGTTTGGGAGAATAGGAAAACATAGAATATACTAGCTGCTTTTCTTCCCGCGCAGCCCGTAAAAGCCGGTCAACGGATTGGGCTAAGGAATCACGTTATTAGGCGATGCGGCTAGCAACTGATTACTATTTTGATTCCGCTTTCCATCTTAACGCCCATGGCGATGCTAAACGTGGCCTGTAGGTTTTATGACCTTGGGCTCAGTCTGCCCCGCAAGGGATAAAGACGTGATAATATGTATGTATGATCATTAGACATGATTGGTGGATTTTGACAGCAGCTGTCAAAAATACCTCTTGACAGTGTCTCCACCTGGAGGAAAAATCAATTCTGAAAACCCTGATTGGAACACATGGTCTTTGTACCTGTGTGCAATCCAAAAAGGTCATAATTCAGTGCTGGTGCTGCTCAACAAAGAGCAACTCACTGATTTTCAGCTTACGCCCTGATAAGTGGAGTGCGCATCTACAAATTTAAAAAAAAGGAAATGAGACCTATATGTATGTAGTGGAGTTTTCGGCGGGAATTTTAGCGGAATACACGGTGTTTGTTTTAGATTCATGTTTTGCAAATTGGTTCTAGTGGACTTTATAATGGGGAATGGTGTTATTTGGTGTTATAAATGCCCATATTTAAGAACAATGTGTAGAATAACTAAAATAGACTGTCATGGTGCGGCTGTAGTAAGATTTACTTAGCGGGCTGGTGGTTGTCCGCCTTGCTGCGTCGTCTATGATTAAACCAGTGGATTCGCGAAGAATTGTCGCCATGGGCTCCATCAAACAAACAAAATGAATCACACCATCATTTCGTTTGATACACAAGAATAACTCGCCAACTAGCCAAATAAATGAAGAAAGGTTCAAAGGACTCGTAACCATACAAGACATACAAAATTATTAAAAAAAAATCAACTCTGTAAACCCTCATTGAAACACTGGTCTCACACCTCATTGGTCATATTTCAGAAATAGATTGTAAAAGTCAGTTGAGGGTATGGGCTACACCTCCACATGATAAAAGGTTGGAATCAGAATCCCCAATAGAATATAGACCCGTTAAAAAAAAACAACCAAGTGAGAGTCAGACTCGCGCCCTAAGGGCTCCGTACCATTATTTATACAAGATTAAACTATCCATCAAAAGCGGCAAAAAATCATCCTTGTTGTATGCCCTTAAATATTAGATTTATTCTGTTTCAAGCACCTATTTGTTGTTATAGCGGCACAACTGAAAGACATCAAGACATCGTCTTTGAAAATGTTACCACTCAACAGACAAACGGATATCGAAGTCTCAGTAATAGCGTCCCGTTTTTACCCCTTTGGTTACAGGACCCTAAAAAGGTGAAAAGTGAAAAAAATATTGAACTTTCCATTCAAATTCACCAATCAGCTGGTCAAATATTTATGGAATGACCATATATTTTTGTAATTTCTTTCTTTTTTTCAGTGTACCTATTACATATATCTCCATATTTCATGACATTTTTTTTTCAAATTGGTCTAAAACTTCATAGAATTCTAAACACAAACACGGTAATAGAAAATATCGTAGTTCCATAACAATAAAGAAGAATATCGGAGCAATACAAATAAAATCGTTCGCACATTTTCCAACGGACTACATAGACTTCTAAATGTAACACAACTAGACACGACACAACTTGAAGCTAACATTGATAATTCAATTTTATCTCAAAAATCAATCCACTGACAAAAGTGCAGCTCTTTAATTTGATGATAATGTTTGTTTTTCGTATGTGTAAGTGGCCAACACTGGTGTCAGATTTTTCAAGCTGCCTTAAGGCATCTGACATAGCTTAACGACTGCCATCAACGATGATAGCCAACCAACCAACCAACGGTGATTGATTTGATGATAATAAAGGCCATAGGTCTTGTCTACTCCGTCAGACGTATGAAATACGTATAGTGGTAAACATTATGGGTCTTAGATTTATACCTATATAAGTATGTATTTGTAATAAAATGTAGTATCGTTGAGTCAGTATCCCATAACACAAGTTCTTGAACTTACTTACTTTGGGGCTAGTTCAATATTTGCTATTCGTCTGTATATATTTTTATATTTTTATTATGACATAATCCATTTCTACAGGTCTACGCGGTCTGCATTATTCTAGTTTGTTTCCAGCATGACGTCACAGCGCTCATTAAAATTTATAGCATAAACATGCATTGCTACAAATCTCCGTTTAATTACGAAAATAGACAATGCTGCTATTTCCTACCAGCCAGGTGTATAACCTGTGTGAGTCAGTTGTAGGTTAATAAATATACAGTATAAAATTATACTGAAATTATCCGTTGAAAAAAATAATCATTTTTGTGGCTTACTTTATATAATATAGCCAAAGTTCGGTGGATAGTTGGTTTGTCACGAAAGGTTTCTTTTACAAAACGAACTACTATATAGAGTGTTAATGGCTGAACCGATTTTGATCATAATCCTTTATTTGCAATAAACAGGGTACGCACTTAGCTGTTATCACAATTTACGATATGTTTCAGCCTATTTAGCCATGTATCATTGATAGAAACATGTCCAAGAACCATCGCTAAGAAACCTGCTTTAGAATTAAAAACTGCATTGAAATTAAATCACTCACTTTAAAGCTACGGTGCCACAGACAGACAAACAGACATAAAATACAAGTATTGCTACAAATCTCCGTTTTATCGAAATAGACAATATGCCACCCTGATTAGTTAACCTGTGTGTCAGTTACTTATAAGTTTCCAAAAATAGATCTTCCTTGATTCTGAGAAAAAATAATTATTAATATACATACCCATACCAAATTACAGCTTTCTAATAGTACATAGGTATAGTCTCTGATTAAAACCACGGACGGAAAGACAGACAGACAGATATGGCGAAACTATAAGGGTTCCTTGTTTACTACAGAACCCTTAAAATGAAATAAGAAAATTGAGAGTATCGTAATTAAACTTTTTTGTATCTGGAAGAGCGGTTAGTCACCTGATATACCTATTTTCTCCTTGCTAAAAAAGTAGCTTATGTTTAACAAGAATTCAATGATTGAAAATAAGCTAATAAGCATAAAGCGCTATCTACGTCGTAAGGGAGAAGACGTGATACTGTATCTATCTGTTCTGTGCTATTTCAAAAGCTTTAAAACTGCAACGAGTCTTTTTTGCACGTAACTTAACAACGTTTTAAAAAAGTAAATAAATAAATCATAAATCAATCATTAAATTTATGTGTTTCATGTACCACTGCTGGGGAGAGGCCTCCCTCCACTTCTTCCACAATCATTAAAATATATAACACAAATAAATAAACAAATTTAATCATAGATTAGAAAAGTTAGTATGTAAACCAATATTGTGGTAAAAAAGTTTCAGAGGACAATAACGAAAAAAACAAAGAAAAGGACAAACTCAATATTGCTCCCGACATCAAGCACGCAGAAAACATGAAAAATGGGGACACTGACTTCATTCAACGCAGAAAAATAAATATAAATATCAGAATGATTTATGAGTATGCTTTACGAGAAAACTTTTTCCACGAAAAACACGAGTTCGCAAAACAACATCAATTTAAGTTTAGTGCCATCTATCGGCAGCATGGGAAACTAAAGAAAAGTCGAGACAACCTTCAGTGATGCTTTTCTTTCAGCGCAAAATTCTCCGCTTTAAGCATTTAGTACCGATTGAAATCGCTAGATGTCGACACAATGAAATGGACAAACAATTTCACTCATTCCTGACCTTTTCCAGACAAACCAGATAGGACCGCTGATAACAGAGCTTTATTACTTTTCAAGATCTTCAAAAGGAAATAAAATAACCTAACTTTACATTTGTAACATTAGAGTAGATCCCAAGCATCTCAATCCCAATTAATATTATAAATGCGAAAGTGAGTTTGTTTATTTGTTTGTTACGCTTTCACGTTCTACTTACTGAACCGATCATCATGAAAGTTACATACTCATAAGTTAGGGTACTAAGAAGGACATAGGCTACGCATCACGCGGGCGAAGCCGCGGGTAACAGCTAGTATTTATATAATACTAAGTACTAAGGATCATTGGCTTTATTGACCCTCCTTCATTGATTCCGTGCTTCGAAAGGCACGTTAAGCCGTCGGTCCCGGCGTCAGATGCCTTAAGGCAGCTTGAAAAATCTTATACAAGTGATTTTAAGCTTTCGCGGTCACAATCACTATTATGTTCACTACGGGACTTACCGCGATTATTTTTGAGTTCTGTCTGATATTTCGACAACATTGCAGCTGCCATTATCACAGACTAACTGAAGAGACTGCGGTGGTGGATGTTGAGCTGTCAAGGGAAACCGTATCGGTCTACCCTCTTTCTTTGTCTTTTATTACACAGGTTATTACACACAACACTGACGGTGTCCATTCGGGAATTGTTCACTGATGCGCGCGTACACTTACTATCGCGTATCAGTTAGTCCGTGAAAATGGCAGCTGCAATGTTGTCGAAATATCAGACAGAACTCAAAAATAATCACGGTAATTCCCGTAGTGAACATAATAATCTTATACTAGTGTTGGCCTCTGACTTTGGCATTCCCTTAAAAGGGTGTTTCAGACCGTCAATGTGAACAACTTTCCTATGGGATTAATGCTGGGAACTTGTTTTTTTTTTACTTTCTATTATTTTTTATTTATTACATTTTAGGAAGATTTACAGCTATAAATACATATTAGAAAAAAAAATATAAGAAATGAAGAGCCAATAAAAAGTCTCCACATGTAGAAGTGAACCAACCCAAACTTATTTCCCGGGCGGCAGAACACTTTTTTATGAAAATGTTGAAATATTATTTGAGCTTCCATCGTTGATACCATAGGAAAAGTTATTCATATTTACCTTCGAGCAACACGGAAAAGCCGTGTTGCTCGAAGATATTTACAGGCTAAGTGTAGCAAGGAGGTTTCAAATGCTTTTGATGTATTCCAAAAGCGATTATTGTCTCTGTTCCCTAAAAAGTAAAATGGGAACATTGACACAGAAGTCAAGCTACCACTGCCGATAAACTGCTATTACAGATTTTAGGGCATAGAACACACGTCAATTGAGCTTGAATTTGTGGCCCCCAATAGAAACTTAAACGTACCTAATAGTATGGCATTTTTTTCATTTTCACCCTCACTCCCTTATTTGTCTATCTTTATTGCCTAGAGAAAACATAAGGCATTGGGTCGTCTGATACTAGTAATAGTATCTTCTTCGTAGTTTGTGCAAACTACGTTTCTTGTATAAGGTTTATAATGTATTTAAGTTGGAAATCTAACAATAAAATAAGTAGTTTAACATAAGTGTTATCCTTTCAGCACGTAAACCTACTCTATCCCGTTTACAGTACTATGTTGAGGGTCTAGCCAGCGTGGAGAGTGTAGGCCAAATCCTCTGACTGCTCTGCCTTATTTATGGCTCTTGCTGTACAGAGAGGGTCGTACTCCTGCAGTGGAGACTAAAGAAGACCTGATGATGATGATGTTGAGGGTCAATATATACGCTGTATAGATAATATTCTTAGACCCAAGCCAATCTGAAAAAGATTGTTTTCTATCATAACCTAGCCGGGGTTGGAACCCGGGGCCCCTCGTGTCGCAGGCTGGCGTATTAACCACTATGTCACGGTTTCTGGACATGAGGATATCCCTACGATTTCCTTTTTTTCTTAGTCAAAAAATTCAAATGCGATAGATTTATCTATACTAATCTTAATTTTATAAAAACCGGCCAAGTGCGTGTCGGGCCACGCGCAGTGTAGGGTTCCGTAGTTGCGAATGACAACTTTGAGTTCACACTGTTTACACTCACACCACACAGTCTAACGACCAAAAACATCTAACAATGAAGATTGTATGAAATTTTACATTTTCCAGTACATTTTATAAGTTGGTTGCCTATAACTTTTTAGTTTGCACTTAGTACCCAGCTCTGATAGTTTTCCTTTCAACTTCAGTATATATACTATTGCTGTAATTTTTTTCACGTATCCATATATAACCGTTTAGCAGATAGAGGGGGGGGACACGTACCTCTAACAAAATTTTGCACTTTAAAACCAAATATTTCGGAAACGGATCCCTAAATCGAAAAATGGTGTTCCTAACCTCACAATATTTTTAAAAGACCTTTTTAACGATACCCCACACGATGGGTAAATAGAGAAAAAAAAATTACTCCCCCACTTTACTTGTATGGGAGCTACCCAAAAAAAATATTTTTTCAAGGTTTTTTTCTACGACTTTTTTGCCATGATTAATATACACACTCATACCAAATTACAGCTTTCTAGTACTTATAGTCTCTGAGTAAAACCGCGGACGGACAGACAGACAGACAGACAGACAGACAGACAGACAGACAGACATGGCGAAACTATAAGGGTTCCTAGTTTACTACGGAACCCTAAAAAGTAAAGTTTGTTTCAATTGAAAAGGCTCCGAAACAACTACACAAATTTTCACAATTCTTGCACTCATAGAAAACTGTTTTATTTGAGGATGACATATGGTATAATTTACGCAGACGAAGTTGCAGGAAAATTGCTCGTCTTTTTTTAACTTTATTTGAGCCTTAAAAGCTACAATACGTAGACTTAATGCTAGTAGCATTCTCTCCCAGCCAACCTTTAGGAACTGACAAACAGATAAAGTAAATATAGGTGTCAAACAAAAGAAAGACAGGTATGTAAGATGTTACTAAGCAAAATATATTAAATATATAACCTGATATGTTATAAGTCTTTTATACTTTGGAAATTTCTATGGCCACCTTTCGACTCTATCATTAGACCACCTCTATCCGTCCACTTAATTTCACATAAGTAAGTACATAAGCCGTGTGATTCCTGGCAGAGTAGAATAGTACCACTTCAAGTCTCCCCGTGAATGTCGTAGAAGACAACAAAGGAAACACAAGCTAAACAAAGCTATATACATCAAAGAGACCTCTCCAATCCGTCTGGCCAGCGTGGAGAGTGTAGGCCAAATCCCCTGGCTAATATATGGCTCTGGTAGTAGATAGAGGGTCGTGCTCCTGCAGTGGAGACTAACAAAGACCTATTGATGATGATGATTGATGAAGTACATAAGATTTCAGCTCAATCGTTAAGGGTTTACTTTAAAATTCAATTGCAAGATTCAATCCAAACATACAAGATACATATATTGCAAATCATATAAAAGCTTATAAAAACCTACATTCTTAAATAAGCTTTCTCATTTTCCCTGGCCAAAATTATACAAAGCAACCCCGAAAGCTATAAAAACGCGGTCTTAACTGCGGATTACGTGTATTTATTGCTGTGAATATTTTCGCCGCTACCTTGGAGTTTAGGTAACCCACAGACCAGGGAATAAATTTCATATATATTACAAAGAACTCTGTGAGTATCTTATCGAACAACGATGTCGTAATGAAAATACATAACATATTACCTACGGCCAGAGACAATATAATTGTTATTATAAATCTGACTGACGTAATGATGCTTATTAGTGGCCAGTTTCTGATATCGTTTTAGACACTTTATGGTGTGTATTCGTAGATAAGGAGCGGTACCGTTTATTGAGATTTCTAGTTTCAAAGGTTTCAAGATAACTGTAGAAATACAAATATCTGCTATTTTCTAGTTACTTCTGATACCAGTTACGTTTTTTTTTTTTGACTAATCGCACAGATTGAGCTAGCCCCAAAGTAAGTTCTAATAAAAGACTTGTGTTATGGGATACTAACTCAACGATACTGTATATTTTATAACAAATACATGTAAAGATAAACATCCAAGACCCAGGTCAATCTGAAAAAGATCGTTTACCATCTTGACCTGACCGGGGATCAAACCCGGGACCATCCGTGTCGCAGGCAGGCGTGATGACCGCTGCGCCACGGAGCTCGTTATGGTTATGGTACAATAATTACAGTAAAAAGTGTACTGTTATTTTGATACCATATCACAGATCACATTGGGGCATTTTTACGTTTTTTCTGGCATTAACTGATAGGACAAGTATTCAACTTTCGTTTACTAGCCGGGCTCGGGCTGATACCAATAGGGTGGCAGGGCTGGCAAAATGCCAAGGGCCCCCGACCCCAAAGGGCCCCGGCCCAAGAGGCAGCGAGCTCAAAAATTTTTTTACATTGTACCTGAGTATTTTATTTTACTTGAAAAGTATATTTTTACAAGTTCTGCTTAAAATCCAAAGTGAGACCACTAAAGGCCTCAAGCATTTCAACCAACCTAAACAAAAAGATGTTCATTCATTTTCTCATCAAAAGAATTTGCCACGGGCCCCAGATGTTTTTTTTTCGTATGTGTAAGTGGCCAACATTGGTGTCAGATTTTTCAAGCTGTCTAAAGGCACACGACATACTTTACTACTAGACATAGCTTAACCACTGCCATGACCAGACAGCCGGGACCAACGGCTTAACGTGCCTTCCGAAGCACGAAGGAGCTCGAGATATTTTTATGCCACTTGCGGTCACCCATCCAAGTAGGGACTGCACCAGAGGTTGCTTAACATACGTAAGCGCTCATAGAGCTCACACCCACTGAACCATCGGGCTCCTCCTCCCCCAGATGGTATAGTTACGCCACTGGCTGACACGCGGTATTATCATAACTTTCATCTCTTGTAGGGTGCGAGCTTCGAGCAACACGGAAGGGAGTAGCCATACGCTGCATTCCCCTCTGTCAAGGTACAAGCCAAAATTAGGCATATGCATGTCTATGTGTTAGTTGTGTGACTCATCTGTACACAAATTATTTTTTCTTTTTATGTCATTTTTTGTGACAATGTCATAATTACTATCAAGTGACAGTTTAAGTTTTGTATGTAGGTGTGCGGAACTAAACTTGTGTGCACATTTCCCCCCGCAAAAAACGCCAGAAAAATTGTCATAGTAAATTGTCGCTTTGCCCACTGGGAGTAGCCATACGCTGCATTCCCCTCTGTCAAGGTACAAGCCAAAATTAGGCATATGCATGTCTATGTGTTAGTTGTGTGACTCATCTGTACACAAATTATTTTTTCTTTTTTATGTCATTTTTTGTGACAATGTCATAATTACTATCAAGTGACAGTTTAAGTTTTGTATGTAGGTGTGCGGAACTAAACTTGTGTGCACATTTCCCCCCGCAAAAAACGCCAGAAAAATTGTCATAGTAAATTGTCGCTTTGCCCACTGGGAGTAGCCATACGCTGCATTCCCCTCTGTCAAGGTACAAGCCAAAATTAGGCATAGGCATGTCTATGTGTTAGTTGTGTGACTCATCTGTACACAAATTATTTTTTCTTTTTTATGTCATTTTTTGTGACAATGTCATAATTACTATCAAGTGACAGTTTAAGTTTTGTATGTAGGTGTGCGGAACTAAACTTGTGTGCACATTTCCCCCCGCAAAAAACGCCAGAAAAATTGTCATAGTAAATTGTCGCTTTGCCCACTCCCTCCGTCCGGTACGGAGGCCGTGTTGCTCGAAGGGTGCGAGCCATATTTTATGCTCTGTGACTGTGAGGTAACCGAAGAAAAAAGCGAAACGAAAAATCTTTACAGCACTGTTTATATATTTGGTATTGGCATTGGCAGCGTTTGGGTAGCTTTCACGAAGCTTCGCTGTGTCTTGTCCACAACACATCATCATCATCATCGCAGCTGCTAGAAGTCCACTGCTTGACACAGGCCTCTATCTACAACACTTAAGTTAAATGAGAAAGTCTATAACCAATGTGTGTGATAACTTTGATCCGAAACGTGGTCGCTACATTTTCCACACAAAAAATCACACTTTCACACAAATTGTCATTATACGCATTTATATGGAAACATCGATTTCTTTTTTTATTTTCCCAACATTGGTTTTATCAGAAAAGTTGTTCATATTGACGAGTTGGGTTCCCTTTATAGATTAGACGGGGTTTCCTTATTGTAGACCTGCACCTTGAATACATCCAATCCTCTTCGTGATGTAAAAAGAATAAACGCATTATGGCTACAGCATGTAGCTACTATGTGGATCTGCTACGAAATTTGCGTAGATCATCTACGAAATATACCTAGATCTGCTACGAATAATTTGTAGCTGCCTAAGTGCTTATTATTATGCGTATTGACTGTATACAATAATCTGAATTAGAGATTTTGAAATAGTTAATGCTACAGGATACATACATATGCGAGAAAATCATTACCCTCCTTCTGGGTGGCTCAGTCAGGTAAAAGGGATTTCAGGAATAAAAAAGGCAAACTAATTTAAGCATATGGACATTCCTACTTAATCTACTCAATATTTCATGCAACATGACCTAAGCAATCCCGGCATTGCAGCCTAGCAAAATAAAGTATAATTCTTGGTGCAATGCGCCAACATTCTCGTGCCCAACTGTAGCAGTTCTATTGTAGAGTCCTAAGGCATTCACCTCAGCATATAACCTCTTTCAAACTGTTATGACAGTCTTCTACATGTTTTTATTTAACCAGACAGCATCTGACAAACCCATCCCAACGTAACCTCGCAAATCAATTCTAAGTGTCAATAAAAAACAGATTTGAATATCAAAATCATTAATCTTCAATTTAATGATCGCAATAAATTAGAAATTATGAGAATATAATCGCTATTGCGCTTCACTTTTAAAACATCGGAGAGATGTCACTTTTCGCGCCGAAACACGAAACGTCAATCGGCCATTTTGTGAACGCTTATTGGCGCGTTCGCAGGGGTTGTTCATTCGTCGAACGGACGGATATAGTGCTGTCTCGCTCTATCCTGGTTACATAATACGGAAATGGGTGAGCAGTGTAAAGTAGAAGCGTGTTCCGCATGCGGCTGAAGCCCGGGGGGTAGATATTGATTTTTCTCGGAGTTTGCGGCAGTAGTCCAACACGCCGGTGCCCAGCGCGAAAAAATACGTCAACCGCGCTTCGCGTTCGCAAAAATTACTATTTAATCAAAATCACAAGCTTCTCATTTGATTTTCTAAAGCAATCCGTTCGGAAATTGTCGAAAACAAGTGTGCGTTCGTGCTGGAGTTACTTTGTAAGTGTATCTTTGTATTATCAGATTTTTTTATGGCCCAAGGTCCCATTTTAATCAGTTTTATGTGTGGACAAAGGTTTTTATTGTATTATGCAGCTTTTCGACTGATTAGTGCGGAAAAAACGCGATCTTTTGCGTAATTTCCGTGCGCTAATTACAGTCAGCTGATGGGCTACCCGGGCGTTTTAAACGTCAAAATTGTAAGCACAATATTTTGTATTATATATACTTAAATCATATCGACACATTAATTAAGCTCAAAAAACGTATCTTACCAGTCTTTCCATTGTGGAATTTTGCCTCATTACTCTCGTCCTATGAACTGTATGGTGCACATTCATCTTGGCCACTAAACGGTAACTGATAAAAAAATTAATTAAAAAAAAATCTTATCGCACGTTCAGATCAGTCCGGTGTCAGTCCGTCACTGATTTACACTATCGCATTGATGCATATACATCGCTGTCCGTATAAGGATCTTGGATGACTACACTGCAAATCGATAGGCGTTGGATAAGGCAGTCGGGATGCGAGCTGGTGACGTCATGGATCGTTAGCACCATGATGTGGTGACGTCACACGCAACCCTCGGAATCCCTGGAAGGATTCATTAAGTCTGCAGTTATAGCTATGCGAGCGGAATGGACCATTCAAGGCAGTAATGTATGCAGATGGTCGATTAATATGAATTACTGTCATCTAGTGCGTACCCCTTATTTTCTGATTGGATTCTGAGTGGTTGACTGGTGTTATATTTTATGATATTGGCTGGGTACCTATAAATTCTTTTACTATATTTTGTAGTTATCCTTCCTTATCCTTACATAGTATAAAATGGAAGTCGCTCCCGCTGTCTATTCGCTAGGATCTTTTAAACTACTCATCATCATCATCATCAGGTCTTTTTTAGTCTCCACTGCAGGAACACGACCCTCTCTGTACTACCAGAGGTATATTATAGATTTATAGCCAGAGCAGTCAGAGGATTTGGCCTACACTCTTCACGCTGGCCAGACGGGTTGGAGAGGTTTATTTGAAGTTTATAAGCTTTGTTTAGCTTATGTTTCCTAAGTCGCCTTCTACGACATCCACGGGAAGACTTGGAGTGGTCCTATTCTACTCTGCCGGGAACCACACGGCTAAGTCAAACTACTCAACGGATTTTAATTGAATTTTCAGCAATAGATAGAGTAATTCATGACTAAGGATTAGAAGTATAATACATTCCCGGGCGCAGCCGGAGAAGGCTGCTAGTAAGTTATAAAGGACACAAACGAGATTCAAGACATCTTCTGTATTATCCTAAACATATTTTTATCATGTCAAAATTATTTAAGTATGATAGCTCTACCGGTCTGATTCAGATCAATGGTCAGGGCAAATAGTCATACGGCCCACCTGATGTCTATGAACGCTTGCAACACCAAAGGTGCCACGCGCGCGTAGCCGAACCTGGAGAAATCTTTTTCGAGACATACGGCACATGTTTTGGGAAATATCAAAGATTTTTGGATTTCCCATCTGTTTACACACTATATAATTACTGCGTTTCTTTCCCCTAGTACAGACGGGAGCCTGGCTCTAAAATATCACAGAAAGAGAGAGCTAGAGAAATTAAAAATTAAATTGGAATATTGTAGTTCCCCCGTAAGATCCAAGGTTTTTTCAACAGCTATCTTTAGAAGTATTACGCACTAAAAAACTCTTATTTATATCGAAATATGTTCTGATACAATAACTTATTTCTTACTGTATACATTTATTAGAACACACAATATCATTCCGTGTAAATCTTAGCATTTTTCTCTGTGGTATTATTATATATATTCGATTTTTCATATTTATATGTCCGAACACCCTGACTGGATCACTGAATTTTTATTTTCAACTTTATGCAACATGTATGCGACGGCTAAATGAATTATGAAAATAAATTAATATTTAGAGGAGGCTATTAAGAGGTATTCCCTAATCGATACAACTTTGGAACCTTCAAAAATGAGTCTATGTCTTCTCAAAAGGCCGGCAACGCTCTTGTCCATAGGCTGCGGTGATCACTTACCATCAGGTGACCCGCGTGCTCGTTTGCCGTCCTATAACATAAAATAAGGCAATATAAAGCCAATAGTTCCAAGGAAATATGAATACACCATTAATTTTAAAAAAAAGTATTTCTTACTTCTACAGCTAGTAGACAGAGTAGGTAGGCTCTGCCTGTGTGTAGTGTCACAGTATACTGTATGGTTTGTATGTGTATGTGATTCTATTCCACCATTACTAAATATAGTATCTTTATCATAAAGAGACATGGAGATAATATGAAAATTGATAATTAATGTGTAGAATCTAATATCAATATAAATAATATTTGCATGCTGTATCATTATGGCGAATACATGTGACCAATTTTTTTTTTATTCTAAGATCTGTACCTACTGTATTAAGCAATTAAAGATTTCTGATTTCTAAAATATAGTATCGTTGAGGTAGTATCCTGCAACACAAGTTCACAACTTACTGTGGGGCTGGCTCAGTTTGTGTGATATGTCCCTATATGGGTTATTGGTAATTAGACCAGCAGGCCGATTTGCTAACTCAGTGTACAACGATTTGATTGTCACTTAAGCATCCATTACGGTTTTCATATCCTAAATAAAAATAGTCATTCATACCGAAACCGTAATGAATATTGAAGTTACCATGAAAATGATGTACACCGTCGTAGCTGTCAAAAGTTAGCAAATAGGCTTGCTGATCCTTATGGGGGTTATTTGGATCTAATTTAACCGCATGTTGCATTATGCAAAATTGAACCATTTTTAGGACATTTTCATATTTGTTATTTTTACACAAAATTTTGATTAAACAGAATAATTGATCATCAGGTCTTTCTAGTCTCCACTGCAGGAGCACGACCCTCTCTGTACTACCAGAGCCATATACTAGCCTGGGTAGTCAGAGTATTTGGCCTACACTGTCCACGCTGACCAGACGGGTTGGAGAGGTCTCTTTGATGTTAATAAGCTTTGTTTAACTTGTGTTTCCTTAGTTGCCTTTTACGATATCCACAGGATGACTTGGAGTGGTCCTATTCTACTCTGCCGGGAACCACACGGCATATTCTTGATATTATTTATTTATTACTTGATAATCCTGACGGAACTCAGACCCTTTAGTAGGATCTTTACAACATTAATTTTTAGCAGCACAAACATTTTTTATTTTATTATTTTTGTATTCTTTATTTTTTTTTATCTTCCACGCTGGTCTGGAAAAAAAGAAAAAACGTAGAGTGTGCCAGCTGCTTCTCTTCCCGCGTAGATCGTAAAAGCCGTTCGAGGGAATGGGCGTGAGGATTCTTGTCAATAGGCGATGCGGGTAGCAACCAATCACTATTTTGATTCCGTTCTCCACCGACAAGCTCACCAACATGCTAAACGTGGCCTTTAGGTTTTATAGACCTGGGCTCTGTCTACCCCGCAAGGGAAAAAAACGTGATAGTATGTATGTATGTATATATATATGATGATGTATGTATGTATGTATGGTTCCCGGCAGAGTAGAATAGGACCGACCGGTAAAGTTGTTTATTGCAAGTATTATGGGTAAACTTGGAGGCGTTTTTGTTTTTTGGCCTTGGGCTCCGTCTACCCCGCAAGGGAAAACGACGTGATTTATGTATGTGTTTGGGTAAACGTAAGAAAGGTAGTAACAGCGTTAGTATGCAGTGTGGTTCCCGGCAGAGTAGAATAGGACCACTCCAAGTCTTCCCGTGGATGTCGTAGAAGGCGACTTAGGAAACAAGCTAACCAAAGCTACTAAACATCACAGAGACCTCTCCAACCCGTCTGGCCAGCGTGGAGGGTCTAGGCCAGATCCTTTGACTACTCTGGCTAATACGAGTATATGGCTATGGCAAAACAGAGAGGGTCGTGCTCCTACAGTGGAGACTCACAAAGACCTGATGATGATGATGTATGTATGTATTTTTGTATCTACAAGCTACTTAACGAATCAGCCCCGCCCAATTGTCTCTATCAAACGCTGCACATGAAATTCGATGAGATTACCCAATGCAGTGCTGTGGCAGCTCTCCAATATTTAGATTACTTCGCCGTTAGAGCAAGCAAATAGATACAGCCTTTTTGAATGTACTCTAGGGTTTTAACCAAAAGCCTCGTTTTTACCCGACTGGACCGAGAAGGGCAATTTTTCTATTCGTTGTTGTTTATCAATACTGATCGCCGGGCCGGGAAAACACTAGTGTATGATATGATTTTTGGAACGAAGTTCCTTATCGCGCGTTGCGAAAGGGGGCTAGGCGGAAAAATTTAAGACCAAAAGTTATAACGATACTTTTTGCTATAGGTCTGTTTAACACTGTTGTTGTCTGAATTCACACTTCTCACCTTTCCGTCAATTATAACTTGAGCCGGGGTCAGGTTAATCTGGTTAGAATCGAGAAGTTGGTACAAATTTTTGAACTGTCCAGTGTAACTAGAGCTCTTACTTTTTTAAAAGGCGGTGTGAGTTTAGATACTGTAATTAATCGAAAGGAACTTCGTTCCATCCGGGTGTCACTTGACACCTCTCAAGTTTTTTTTCCTGCATTGGTTTGATCTCAAGAAGTTGTTCATTTGAACCCCTTGAAGAGATTTTATGGTTCTATTTACACGCTGTATGTTTGTATATATCCATGTATTTAAGTATGTCTGTCCATTGTTCTATCCTGTATCCTAAACGGCTTGACTGATTTTGAAGTGTATGATATCGAGCTCCGTGGCGCAGCGGTCAAAACGCCTGCCTGCGACACGGATGGAGGGTTCGATCCCGGTCAGGTCAAGATAGGAAATGTTCTTTTTCAGATTGACCTGGGTCTTGGATGTTTATCTATATAAGTATCTATTATAAAATATAGTATCGTTGAGTTAGTATCCCATAATACAAGTCTCGAACTTACTTCGTAGGGGCTAGCTCAATCCGTGTGATTTGTCCGTATACATTTATTTATTTATTATTTTTATTAGAAAATATTCTTCCCCGGAGTATCCTAGGCTATGTGACGTCAGTAAAAAATAATATAGTGTTTGTTTTTCGTATGTGTAAGTAGCCAACACTGGTGTCAGATTTTTCAAGCTGCCTTAAGGCATCTGACATAGCTTAACGACTGCCATCAACGATGACAGCCGGGACCAACGGCTTAACGTGCCTTCCGAAGCACGGAGGAGCTCGAGATATTTTTATGCCACTTTGCGGTCACCCATCCAAGTAGGGACTGCACCAGGGGTTGCTTAACATATGTAAGCGCTCATAGAGCTCACACCCACTGGATCATCGGGCTCCTTACTAATATATATATATATATATATATATATATATATATTTATTTATATTATAATATATATATCATAATATACACTCAATAATATAGTAAAAAGGCTGTAAACTGTCAAAAGACCGCGGGTTTTTCATTTTGAAATATTTGTTAGCAATATATGTAGTGTTATCATCATCATCAGGTCTTTTAAGTCTCCACTGCAGGAGCAAGACTCTCTCTGTACTACTAGAGCCATTAGCCAAAGCAGTAAGAGGACATAGCCCACACTCCCCACGATGGCCAGACGGGTTGGAGAGGTCTCTTTGATGTTTATAAGCTTTGTTTAGCTTGTTGTTTGCCTTCAACGATATCCACGGGAAGACTTGGAGTGGTCCTATTCTACTCTGCTGGGAACCACACGGCTTATAGTGTTATCTTGAGCTGCTAATTGCTTACTCCTAATCCAACCGAGCAAGTAGCAACCCATATCTTTATCCTGTTCTCCATAATTCAAAAAACTCCTACCCTTTCCTTACGTGGGTAACACACCAACCTTCGATTCTTGGTGTCCCGGGTTCGATCCCCAGCCAGGTCATGATGGAAAACGATCTATTTCAGATTAGCCTGGGTCTTGGATGTTTATTTAATTTTATATAATTATCTATTATAAACTATTGTATCGTTGGGTTAGTATCCTACGACAAAGTAGTACAACAAGTTCACGACTTACTGTGGGGCTAGCTCAATCTGTTTCGTTTGTCCCTATATATTTACATACATACCTTAGCGTGTTAGCGGATAATATCATAACAGCGATGGGTTGCTAGCCGCATCGTTTATTGACGTGAGTCCTTAGATTTTCCCTCAATCCCTTGACGGCTTCTACGATTTGTACGTCAAGTTAGGCAGCTGTTACATATTCTTCTATATTTTTCTTCTTCTTCTTCTGTTTTATAAAATGGCTTCCACCGATATTTCAGTGATTCTGCCAATGTCCAGTAAATTGAGATACTAAGTATCGGTGTTGTACGGTAAAGTTGTAACAAGTAGCATCAAAGATGGCGTATGTTCTTTGATGCCTCGTGGTCGGGAGGTTATGGTGACAAGTCTATACGAGTCCATATAACAGTCCACTTTAACTATTTCACAAATTGTTCCATGAGTACGAGCATTTATAACACCAAACTACACCAATTTCATATTATAAAGTCCACCAAAATCAATTTGCAAAATCGTCCAAGGTAAACCCCAACTGCGCCCCTTGACTTCCCACCACAAACTCCTTCTATATTTTTATTTATTTAATTTTAAATGACAATCAATTAATCAACATTTATTTGTGAACGGAAACGGAAATGATTTTCAAACATCTACTTAACACAAAACTCAGTTATAAGGGACGAAGAAAACAAATGGAATAGCTATTTAATATCGTCATAACATAATGCAGGAGGACATGCAACGATTATGACGAAACACTGATGGCTATATCGCGTTTTCAGCGGTCACAAATAACAGTTTGTAGGCTATCTAACTTTGTACACAGTTCCCATTGGAAAGAATTGATTTATTATTATGCTGTGAATGATTATATGGACGAGGAGCCCGATGGTCCAGTGGGTATGAGCTCTATGAGCGCTTACATATGCTAAGCAACCCCTGGTGCAGTCCCCACTTGGATGGGTGACCGCAAGTGGCATAAAAATATCTTGAGCTCCTCCGTGCTTCGGAAGGCACGTTAAACCGTTGGTCCCGGCTGTCATCGTTGATGGCAGTCGTTAAGCTATGTCAGATGCCTTGAGGCAGCTTGAAAAATTTGACACCAGTGTTAGCCACTTACACATACGAAAAACACACAAACATTTTATGGACAAATCACACAAATTGAGCTAGCCCCCGCAGTAAATTGTGAACATAAGTCATAGAATAATAATAACGATACTATATCTCATTTCGTACTCTGACACCAGGGTGTGCAAGGTCGATTGACCGTGTCACCTACACGAAATGATGATGATGATTTCTAGAAATATATAGATAAACATTACCCTGAGTCAGAGGAGTATGCCAAATCCTCTCACTGTTCCGGCTAATATAATGGATACAAAATGTTAATGTGTTTTTATGATATGACTATACAGAGTGTAACATGACACTCGACATATCCTTAAAGGGGTGAGTGACACCGTCAATATGAACAACTTTTCCTATGGGGTCAACGCTGGGAACTCGAAAAAAATTTTTGCTTTCCCATACATTTCACCCGGGCGGAGAAATTTTTTTGTATGAAATTGACGATTTTTTTTTTGAGTTCCCAGCTTTGATCACATTGCAAAAGTTGTTCATATTGAAGAGCTGGCTCACCCCTTTAAGGGTATGTTGACAGTCATGTTACACTCTGTATAGTATCTAGACACGCAAAGGAACTGGCTAGCCAGCGCCGAGTGTGATATTACACGAACCACTTGGTGCCACTTGACCCTTCTATAGCTCAAAACCTCTTTGACGTAAACACATAAAACTACGTGTGTTTAATTTTGTCCATGAGGTCATCAAGAATTTTAATAATTTCAAAGACATTTGACTTATTAGTATTTTAATTCCATTTATGTTTTTAAATTGTAATTTTTAAGGTGAATATGGATCTCTGTTATCTGAAATAAATAAATTTTATTTATTTATTTAATATATGGCTCTGATAGTATAGAGAGGATCTTGCTCCTTCGGTGGAGACAAAAAAGACCTGATGATGAAGAGGACCAGAGCCGTGTATGGAATGTAGCTAACTCTTTATATAAAGTATTTCAAGAATATAAATAAACCAAGGCCTAAAGCTCGAGTGTCGCAGTGCTAGACCTTGGCCCAGGGACGAACGAATCAATTGTCAGGCCTCTATTTGTTATGTGTGAATAAAAAGGGTAGAATGCTTGGACATACTAATAAAATTAAGTATCTCTGTAAAGAAGAAAAAATAATAGCCCAACGTGAGTTGCCTTCGCGTACGCTACACTAAAAAATTTACCTCACGTTTTAGAACATTATTTTTATAGCATTAGACTATTGAGCAAAAACCGGAGAAAAGCCATGAATGGTTTTAACTTCTTAAATTGTTTCAACTTTTTTTTGTTTTGTATTTAAACTATAACTAAATGAATTTTTCTACATTTTATTACTATAAATGTAATCAAACCTTCATTAGTTATATTTAGCCTATTAGTACGTTAGTACTATTATTAATTCTGTGCTATTAGGCTTCAATTGCCTTTGGATTTTTAGGGTTCCGTAGTAAACTAGGAACCCTTATAGTTCCACTATGTCTGTCTGTCTGTCCGTCCGCGGTTTTACTCAGAGACTATAAGTACTAGAAAGCTGTAATTTGGTATGGGTATGTATATTAATCATAGCAAAAAGTGATAGAAAAAAATATTGATAAAAAAAATTTTAAGTAGCTCCCATACATGTAAAGTTGCGGAGTATTTTTTTTTCTCTACTCACCCATCATGTGGTGTACCGTTAAAAAGGTCTTTGAAAAATGTTTTGAGGTTGAGAACACCATTTTTCGATTTAGGCATCCGTTTCCAAAATATTTGGTTTTAAAGTGAAAAATTTTGTTAGAGGTAAGTGTCAAGCATAAACAGTGTGAACTCAAAGTTGTCATTCGCAACTTCGGAACCCTACACTGCGCGTGGCCCGACACGCACTTGGCCGGTATTTTTTTAATGTCCTTTCTTCATGTAGAGTAAGGACATCAGTTGATTTCTCCTAAATTGCTCCAATAGTCTTATTCACATTCTTCATCACACTCCTTTCAATTTTTGGAGGTGGTTGCAAGTAATACCTAATGTGTCAAAATCAAATTTTCCGTTCTCAAAAATTTCTTTTTCAAGAAATTAGCGGGAAATTCTCAATAATTGTTGCATGCGAGACAAAAATGCAGGCCGCTTCCGATCGGCTGAATACGGATGATGACGGTATTTTTTTTTATTATAGGGAAAGTCCTCCCAAAAAAAGACATCCGCGAAAAAAACCGCAATGCCAAACCAAAAACTCTCTTGGATATTACAGTTTTAATAGCACATTTTTTGGGCGATACTAAAACGAATGCTACTCTATCGTGACGTCACGGTTGAGTAAAATGTATGGGACGTATGCGTAACTTGTTCGACAGCTATATTAAATATTGCGTTTATTATAATGGTCTAATAATAAAGGTTGCTTTATATTTAGAGGCATATATAATGGTAATATTTATTTTTTCTTTTTTTCATACTTTTAAAATGGACTTGCCCAACCAACTTTAAAAGGTTATTTAGCATGGTAAACGAATCGTTATCAAATTGAAAGTGTACTTTTATAGTCTTTTAAGACACATTTTGATATATTATGAAATATTTTTAAGGATCTGAAGACCCAGTCATCATGACATTGCGGCTGAGATGATGGTGATGATGATGAGAGAAAGAGGAAAATAGTCTAGGGGAAAAATCCCACACGCTCTCTACTATACTCTCTACCAGTTGCCAGTGTCAATCAACTATCTATGCTAATATAAAGTTGTCAAAATTATTTCACCTGAAGAAAGCTTATTTATGTGCAAATGACGAATTGCTAGTATAAACTAAAGCAACTATCATGATTTCTGAAAACAATATGAAGTTGATGCTAAAAGTGGCCGGGTCTTATGATCTTTGGCTCTGTCTGCCCCGCTAGGGATAAATACGTGATAATATGTGTGTATGTTCATATTACTTAATATGGAAAAAATACACTCTTTTCAGGCAAACGTATAAAATTGCGTCGTTGTTAGAATGTCAGCATTTGACCCAAACGTCAACCTCCAATGTACACACGTCTAAGGCATCGCCTCCACGAGCGAGAAAAACGCGACGATTTTATCGTCGTGACACTTATTTCCATACATTCCCTTAGAATGAGTCTACCTACACACGGCAATGTAATCGCCGCGATGCGATGAGTAGCAGAGTGCAAGTAATTGTTGATCGTATAGCCTACTCTTTTTTTTTTTTTTTTTTTCGAGCCGTCACATGTCCCGTTGCTGGGCAAAGGCCTCCCTCCACTTCTTCCATTCAGTCCGGTCTTGCGTTAACTCCTTCCACTCTCTGTTAAATTTGTCCAGCTCATCACGCCATCGCCTACTCTTAGATTATATAAAGCCTAGATAGACTCTATTAACCTAAAAACATTAAAAAAAAATTGCATCCAACCCATAGTCTATCACGCACACACATAGCCAACAATTTGACGGATTTTGATGTCATTATTGACAGGAGGCGTGTGTGACAAAGCTGTCACGTACACAAGCATTGAAATATGGGCCAGCTTTTTAATTATTGAAATAAAGGCATGACGTTGTCTAGAGCGTATTTAGTAAAACCGTGCCACCTATTTCCATACATTCCCTTGGCATGTGTCTTCACACGGCAATATTATCGCCACGATCCGACAAGTGCCAGAGTGCAATCGAATGTCGATCGTATCATCTACTGAATAGAATCTGTATCGTATAATCGTATGTCTGTCTGTTCGTGATAAACTCAAAAACTACCAATAGATATAGTAATTCATGAAGATTTATAGGTACAATACATGCAGGCGCAGCCGAGAAGGGCTGCAAGTATATTTACCCTTATTTTTTAATCAGTGCACAAACTTTAAAGAGTGACCCAGCCCATCAACATGAACAACTTTTGACATGGGAATAACAGCTAATCGGACCAAATGTATGGAAAAGGTGAAAATAATGATGACCTCTTAAAGTTTGTGTTTTGAATTAAAAATAAGGGTGTATAATAATATTAGATAGGAGCGCAGGCTCGTCACGATTCTCTCGCTCGTGGAGATGATCCCTTAAACACAAAAGTTATTTACCAAATATCACGTCTTCCCCGGAGATGTGATGTGAGAGGTGGATAAATAAGAATATTATGTCTGTTTGTTTTCCTTATTCCCTGGAACTGGGCTTTGCGGGATTATAGAGTTACGCTAAATATTTAAACGTACGTCACAAATGGCTTTGCTGTAATATGTTTAACGATATTTTGTGACACTAGATGAGATTTTTGACTTGAATGTATTAAGGTATTTTTAATTTACAGCTATTTGTACCGCAGATTATCCCATAAATTATGATGAAATGAGATTGTTTTAAACCGATCGAATAGCTTTTGATTTTATCAAGCAAGGGCCTCATCATCATTTCGAGTAGGTGACACGGTCAGTCGACCATGCACACCCTGCTGTCAGAGTTCTTCGGAACCGCCTCTCGGCCTCTGACGTGGTTTCTTTAACGACTACCAAATGGCAGCCGGGACCAAAGGCTAAACGCGCCTTCCGAAGCACGAAATCATCTTTTTATCAGACAATCAGGTGATACAAAGCCTGCGTTATCCTAACCAAACTTAACCAAGCAAGGGCCTTAACCCGGGGGTTATCTATCGGGAGCGCCGGTAAGCTTAAAAAGTAACCTAAAAAATAAACTTTCGCGAGGTAAAAGTTCTCGGCAAACTACTGGGTAGTATTTGTTCATAGTTTTGTTTTTCTCTTTGGTAGTATTGTATGTTCATACGTTCACACCTTTTTCCCATGGGGGTAGGCAGAGACTATGGATCTTCACTTTGCTACGATCCTAACAAACCTCTTTCGCCTCATCTTCATCCATCTAACTTTTCATGCGTGTTCGCTAAAGACAAACACATGGCTTTAATCTGACCTGTAATTCAAATACATTCTACCTACAGTGCCAGCGTTAGCAT
This sequence comes from Rhodophaea formosa, assembly GCA_963082605.1. Lineage (NCBI taxonomy): Eukaryota > Metazoa > Arthropoda > Insecta > Lepidoptera > Pyralidae > Rhodophaea > Rhodophaea formosa. The sequence goes on along the minus strand of OY720228.1, from coordinate 11,714,661 downwards.
TACTAGCGTCTGTACTATAATTATATGAGCGCCCAATCACACACTTTGCAAATCGCATCACGCTGCCCTGCACCCCCAACATGATTTCGATTCGCCCCCCATTTATAGGTTGATTGGTATTGTATTGAACATAAAAATTGCGTGACTCTAAGACAAAGAGTTACGTAGTTAATGAATATTTGCAATAAAAATCGATGTACGCGGTACTTTTGTTGTGTTTGAGATGTTTTTTCTAAAAAACTATGAATTTGAGAAAAAAGTCCTCCTCAGCAAGTAAAGATTAAAAACCATTCTACAACATATGTTTTTTTGGGTATTGTGCTTTATGTTTGACCATTTTTATAGAGGTTTAAAATAGTTGCAATGGCCAAGGAGCCCCTTAATCGGGTTAGGCTCCAGTTCGCCCTGTAAATTTATACACTTATAGTAGCGAGGGGAATACAAGGACACAAAACTGTAGTTAACTTTTTAGGCTAACTTTACTCTGTAGCTTTTGGGCAAACTAGCATTATGTTGTATGTATGTTGTATGTGAGGTATGCAGTGGATGAAAATCATAATAGAAACCTGGATTTAATCTTGTTTTGTTTCTTTGTTTGTTTGTAATGCCGTGTGGTTAGCGGCAGAGTAGAATAGGCCACTCCAAGTCTTCCCGTGAATGTCGTAGAAGGCGACTTTAGAAACACAAGCTAAACAAAGTTTATAAACATCAAAGAGACCTTTCCAACCCAAGGTCTTCGTAACAGACCGAAACTAGTCGGCGAATCCGACGAAGTAAAACGTGAGTAAAGCAGAGTTTCTATAATGATTAAAAAATCTTCCACGCTGGTCTCAGAGAAAAGAAAAAACGTAGAATGTACCAACTACTTCTCTTCCTGCGGAGAATGTAAAAGCCGATCAAGAGAATGAGCGTGAAGAATCATGTCAATAGGCGATGCGGCTAGCAACCCACTATTTTGATTCCGTTCTCCACCTACAAGCCCACCAACATGCCAAACGTGGCCTTTAGGTTTTATAGAGCTGGGCTCTGTCTACCCCGCAAGGGAAAAAGACGTGATAGTATGTATATATAATGATTTTCATCCACTGCCTAAATTGATTTCATTTATTTCCGGTAACCGTATCTTATCAACTACTGAAATCAATTTTCTTTTCCGTATGCAAATGGCTGATAAGCGATAAATTGGTTTCCGCGCGAATTGTCAACTAATTGACAGTACGGTAAATCCAATTTAAATAAATAAACGGAAGTTAACCGACTGTTAAGGAATTAAATTTTTTACGTAGGTAAGTTTAAATTTAGTATTTTATATCCATTTAGTAGTGTAAATATTTTTGGCAATATCCACACAATAAATTTCATTCTATACTAATTACATATTTAGCCGTTCAGGCAATTTATATGAAAATTCTGAAGCTTTTTTTCAAGTTCCAAGCTTTATCTTGGAGGACATAAAGCTTGGATCTATAGGAAAAGCTATGCCTATTTACGGGCTAAGTCAGCCTCTTCAAGGAATTTTCCAGGGTAAATTTACATGGCTCTGGTAGTACAAAGAGGGTAGTGCTCTTACAGTAGAGACTAAAAAAGACTTGTTGTTGATGATGATGATGATGTCTGTTACATTTTTTCCTCCCTGTTGCCCTAACAGCTTGACCGATTTTGAAGTGTGTGGGGTCATTACATGTACAATCTTCCCCGGAGTGTCATAGGTTATGTAATGTTAACAAAAAAATAATATGGCGGGCGTAAACTGTCAAAAATGGCATGGGTTATTTTTTATACGTAATCTGTGAATGCTACTTGTTAGAGGTAATGAACAACTTCTCAGTAGCGTTACAGTTCAGGCTGCTTTTGCCACCTGAAAGATCCGGGTTCAAATCCTACTTTTCAATCCTAATCCTAACTAATATATAAATACGGAAGTAGGTTTGTTTGTTGGTTACGCTTTCACGCCCTGTCTACTGAACCACTCATCATGAAATTTTGCATACTCATAGTTTAGTCTACTGAGAAGGACATAGGCTATTTATCACGCGGGCGAAGCTGCGGGTAACAGCTAGTCCCACATATCTTCTATTTATCTACGTCGCTGTAGTCATATAAATAGAGATATTATAACACTTGACTTAAGGGCATTGCTCTCACTGAAATTTTGTTTGAGTTTCAACATATCAAACTTCTAAAGGAGCAACTTTTATACGCTCTCGTACTGAAAATTATGGAAATTACCTCTTAGCGGGAAATTCGCGATAGCAATCGTTTTGATGAGGATTAAGTCTAAATTATTAAACTTGGTGCTGGTTTTAAATTAAAATCTTGTTTTATTTTATCATCCTTGTTGTAATCCAACGAGTGAGTTCTGTTTAAAATAAACTTCAGAGTCCCTCAAACGGCGTAAATATGCTTGTATCGGCAATGGTTTCATATTTGAGCCGTTTGGGGTGGAGACTCTGGATCCGTGGGGCCCCTCGGCGCATAAACTTTTTAAGGTTTTGAGTCAAAAGCTGGTTGAGGTGACAGGTAACCAGAGGGCTGGTAATTTTCTAGGACAGAGGATAAGCATTGCCATTCAACGTGGCAATGCTGCCAGCATTCTGGGTACCCTTTCGTGTGACAACGACATGCGGGACATTTTTTATTTATAGCTTTGTTTTATATGTATCTAGTTAGGTTTTTGTTTAATAGTTTTAATTTTTGTTTTTAAGTTAAGTTTTAGTTTTTAATTAGTTTTAGGAAAATGAAATGGGGTAAACCAACCATTAACTGCCATGTTTCCATTAACTGGCCAGGCCAAACTTCAATTTAATATAATAAGCATTCAAGACAAGTGATGCCATCTAGCGATCATCCGATTCATTATTTAGTTCATTAACTCTCACTTCACACTTAGACGTTTCAGATTTTGCCACTAGATGGACATTGATTATTATGGCAACTTCAGTGTCGGTGGGCAGTTTCTAGAAAACACTTGTGCGTTAAGGAAGCGATAAGGTAAGCTTTGGATTTGAAAATTATTTTTATATACAAAACGCGATTGTTCAAAGTCAAAATATTGTTAATTAGTATCGCTATTAGTTGTCTCTTTTAGTATTCGTTAGATTTTTACTGTATATTGTATATTATAGACTGAGACAGAGGCGGCTAGTTACTGGAATACAAAAATGCTTTTTTTCTGAAACTGGCCACCTATGTCAGTTACTGGCAAAATCATGGGATGTGAGTTTTCAATCAAAAAATCATCCTAAAGCAAAGTTCATAGGGTCTTGTTTATTGTAGCAAAAATCTGCATAAAACTATCAAGGTTTGCCAATAACTGACATGGGTGGCCAGTTTCTAGATTTCATACAGGCCAGTTACTGGAAATTAAATTCTATTATTTATTTGCAGGCTTTCCAATATGAAGAAGCGACAGTACAGTAAGGAAAGCATTGATAAAGAAATAGAATTTGTCAAAAATAAACAAGGATCAATCCGGTTAGCCGCTAAAACATTACGAGTACCAAGAACCAGCATCGTCTATAAAATTGCTCACCTAAATACAAAATTTAAATCAGGACCAGATTCCGTTCTTTCATTTGAAGAGGAAAAGAATAAAACAGATTCAAGAAGAGAAAGAGAACAAAAAAAGATTAAGAGAAGAAAAGAAAAGCTCGACAGAAAATAGAAAGAATAAAGGAGTTGGTAAAAAAACTAAGCTAACTAAAAATACATTACAGGAAGTCGAAACTCAGAAAAATGAGACATTTAATGATGAAATCACAGATTCAGTGCTAAAACAAGTTCAACAGGAGAAATATGTGCTGGATGTTGCCGAAGCATAAATAATAAAAGTGGATTGGAATTTGGGATGTGTGATAAAACATTCCATCTCAGTTGCATTCCCGCTAACCATAAAATTCATATTCCAGAAGAAGAAGGTGATGAATTTGTTTGCCACTTCTGCTACCAAGTTAATACTTCTGGCTCTTCAACTGAGGAATGTTTCAAATTATTTCAAGAAGAAGCAAAGAAAAATGGCTTTTTAGATTAGGTTATTTTAATGAAACTACTTACGATGTTCCTATTACAGACTGGATAATGTTCCTGTTAAACTTATTTTATGAAGATTTGTTGTTTCAATTTGATTTTTTCATATATTGTCTTTTATTACATGTTTATAATTGTTTTATTGTTTCATTTCATATTTAATTAATAGGGAATCAGGCAACTGCTTGATAAGTATCAGAAAAGCTTAATTTTATATTAGTTTAATCTAATTAAATTAGTGGCTACTGAACTGGCTAGTAACTGGCTTCAACGCGGTCAGTTACTAGAATTTAGTGGCCAGTAACTAGCGATACATGGTTTTATTTTTTCAAAAATTAATTAAATATCGAATAATAACATAGGTTAGTTACTTTCTCATGTGATTCAAACGCTCATTTCATTTTAAATCTATACCTGTCAAAAAATCTTTAATATATTAAGAATTGTAAGAGTTATGGGCAATTTAATGACTAATTTTGCCTTAAATGGCCAGTTACTGGATGGTTTACCCTGTATAATATCTTATTACATATATAGTAAAATAAACTTCTTTTTGATGTAAACGATAAAATTCCCGACATTGCAAGACTGAGGATGGAAAGAAATCGGTCTATTTCTTTGTCTCACACATTGAGAAACACTCTTTGATCAATTTTCTCTGGAGTATGTAATTTCAAATAGCTTTATGGACAAGTGTAGACAACTCGGAACAGATCACAACCCTTCTTATTCTCTACGCTGCTTTATCACGTTAACTAATCTATACCTTTAATTTCCAGCAGCGAAGCTTGGTCCATCTTGTGTCCCCCTTCTCTCCTTTCTCCAATTAAATACATCCCCTCTTTCTCTCTCCCCCTTTCTCCAATTTAATACATGGTCTAATCTCTGGTTTTCCTTCCAGCAGCAAATGCGAGTCCACCCCGTGTTCGGCGTAGATCTCAGGCGTTCATCGTCGTTCCCTCAGTTTCTCTAAAACCTTCATTCCGGTTTGCTGAACCACATGTTTCTTTTGTTTCCAGCAGCGAATGCGGTAGCGTATGCCATGTCTCTCTTTCTCCAGTACAATACATGGTCTAATCCCTCATTTTTCTTCCAGCAGTGAATTCCCCAGTCCACCCCGTGTTGGGCGTAGATCTCAGTCCGTCAGTGCCGTTCCCTGAGTTTCTCTAAGTCTCTACTATATTTTTTATACTCTTCTTCCTATACCAGGTAGTCTAATTTGTACCTCTTGTATCTAGCAGCAAATGCTTAATTCTACTCCGTGTTGAGCGTAGATCTCAGCCAATAAACGTCTCTCCAGTACAATACATGGTCTTATAATCTCTTGAATGAATGAATGTTTATTTGCTCATGAATAAGGTAAATAGTACAGGTGTTACAAATAATTGCTCTACTTATTCAGCTACATTTATAGCATGCAAATTTTTATGCTATCAATACATTACAATACATTTAATATATATGCCGTGTAGTTCCCGGCAGAGTAGAATAGGACCACTCCAAGTCATCCCGTGGACGTCGTAAAAGGCGACTAAGGAAACACAAGCTAAACAAAGCTTATTAACATCAAAGATACCTCTCCAACTCGTCTGGCCAGCGTGGGTAGTGTAGGCCAAATCCTCTGACTACTCAGGCTAGTATATGGCTCTGGTAGTACAGAGAGGGTCGTGCTCCTGCAGTGGAGACTAGAAAGACCTGATGATGATGATGATGACATTTAATATTATATTAATGAATTAAATATTAATTACTAGCAGCCATACCCAGCTGCGCCCGGGCATGTATTATACCCTAAAACCTTCCTCGTGAATCACTCTATCTATTGGTGAAAACCGTATGAAAATCCGTGAAGTAGTTTTTGAGTTTATCGCAACAGACAGACAGACAGACAGACGCGGCGGAGGACTTTGTTTTATACTATGTAGTGATTTGAAATATTAGACACATATTATTATTTTTCATTTATAAAATCATTACCCGAATAATATATTTTTTCCAATAACATGTCATTTATACATTTTTCTTGTTTTTCTTCCAGCAGCGAATGCCCCAGTCTACCCCGTGTTGGGCGTAACTCTCAGCCCCTCAGCGCCGGCCCGGAGGCTCAGTACAGATGATCGGCTCCTTCTGGAACCTGTGCCGCGCGTGCCCTTCCATGCCCGTTGATAAGGTAAGTCTAGTTGAGGAGCCCGATGGTCCAGTGGGTGTGAGCTCTATGAGCGCTTACGTATGTTAAGCAACCCCTGGTGCAGTCCCTCCTTGGATGGGTGACCGCAAGTGGCATAAAAATATCTCGAGCTCCTCCGTGCTTCGAAAGGCACGATAAGCCGTTGGTCCCGGCTGTCATCGTTGATGGCAGTCGTTAAGCTATGTCAGATGCCTTATAAAGCAGCTTGAAAAATCTGACACCAGTGTTGGCCACTTACACATACGAAAAACAAACAACAAGGTAAGTCTAGTCATATAATGAGGAAATAATAACGAAGCTTCCATGAGGAGTAGAATTGGAAAGTGGACCATAAAAGAGACTACAATCATTTTTCAATTTTATCTATAACATCATCATCATCATTAGGTCCTTCTAGTCTCCACTGCAGGAGCACGACCCTCTCTGTACTACCAGAGCCATATACTAGCCTGAGTAGTCAGAGGATTTGGCCTATTTAACATTTAAATTTTTTCGAATTCAATTTTAATCATGACATTTAATTAAAACAATGCACACTCAGTCCACATATAAGGGTAACTAAATTTGTGAGTTGACGTCGCTTGGAGAAAATGCGCTGTGCAGTTTGTTGCCGCTTCTTCTGCACTCCGTTTTGGAAGCGGCCTAATCTTAGTCTTAAGTAATTATTGACATCAACAAGTTTTATTGTTGTAAAAGTTGTTAAATCATCATCATCATCATTTCGAGTAGGTGACACGGTCAGTCGACCATGCACACCCTCATGTTAGAGTTCTTCGAAACCGTATCTCGGCCTATGACGTAGTTTCTTTATCGACTATCAGATGGCAGCCGGGACCAACGGCTTAACGTGCCTTCCGAAGCACGGAATCATCTTTCTATCTATCTATCAGCCAGTGACGTCCACTGCTGGACATAGGCCTCCCCCATAAATCGCCACAAATTGCGATCCTGTGCATATTGAGAGAATCATCTTTAATATCAGACAATCAGTTGATTCATTCATATCCTATCCAAACTGGATACAACTTAACGAAATATGCTTCACGCGGGAATCAAACCCACGACCCGGGGGTCAACAGGCAAACGCCTTAACCACGGGACTTAATAAGTGTTCAAAGAAACCCATATTGAATAAATATTTTGATTTGGTTTTACACTTAAACAAATGCTGACTAGTTTCGTTAAGTATTAGTGGACATACTGCCATCTAACGGTGACTTTTTGAAACTTAGCTTGGCCTTCCGCGTGCCTCCGGATGATGCCATCAATTCCTGTAGAACTAATATTTATGACCTAATTATTTGCCTTAATAATTGGAACAGTAGATTAATACCACCTCCATCCATCCATCAGGTCTTTTTTTAGTCTCCACTGCAGAAGCACGACCCTCTCTTTACCAGAGCCAGAGCAGTCAGAGGATTTGGCGTACACTCTCCACGCTGGCCAGACAGGTTGGAGAGGTCTCCATGATGTTTATAAGCTTTCTTTAGCTTGTGTTACCAAAGTCGCCTTCTACGACATCCATGGGAAGACTTGGAATGGTCCTGTTCTACTACTACTAGTAGAATAGGACTTTAATGGAACTATAATATCTATGACGTATTATTTGCTTCAATCATAATCATAATCATTTATTTGCCAACTAAGTATACAAAAAGGTCTTATATCTAGTATTGCACTTTACAACTTAGTACCTTCTACAGGTATTGCAAATAGGCGGCGCCTGATATACTTACTTTATATTAAAATAATTATATATATTTTTAATCTTTTAATCGTCATATTAATATATATTTACTTGTTAAATGAACATACCTTCTACAGGTATTGCAAATAGGCGGCGCCTGATATACTTAATTTATATTAAAATAATTATATATATTTTTAATATTTTAATCGTCATATTAATATATATTTACTTGTTAAATGAACAATAATCATCAATCAATAACTAGAACAGTAGACTAATACCACCTAAGACTACCTAAATAGAGCATTGCCACGCCTGATCCACGAAGCACGTGACCCGACACCAAATATTTCTAGGGCAATATTTGTTTGGGGAAATCGAAGGTTAACCATCTTTTATCGGAATATTTAATTAGTCGATGATGTTTTCATTCTCGTCAGTGGATATCGGATATTTGAAATTGTCTGCTTTCAGTCATTTAGTTTCATTTATTTTATTATTTTGGTACACATACTTGCACGAAGGTATGGCGCAAGTGGAGCGCCGTGTGGTTCCCGGCAGAGTAGAATAGGACCACTCCAAGTCATCTCGTGGATGTCGTAAAAGGCGACTAAAGAAACACAAGCTAAACAAAGCTTATAAACATCAAAGAGACCTCTCCAACCCGTCTGGCCAGCGTGGAGAGTGTAGGCCAAGTCCTCTGACTACTCAAGCTAATAAATGCCTCTGGTAGTACAGAGAGGGTCGTGCTCCTGCAGTGGAGACTGGAAAGACCTGATGATGATGATGATGATGAAATGGAGTGATATTTAATGCCTATACAAGAAGTGGCAATCAGAGGTATGAACTGAAAGTCAATAAAAATATACATAAATAATGTTGATTAATAAATAATAAAAAAAATTAATAGGTCACTATTTTGTTTCCGTTCTCCGCCTTATAGTCCACCAACATGTTAAGGTTTCATAGACCCGTGCTTTGTCTACCCCACAAGGGAATAAGACGTGATAGTACGTATGTATGAAAAAGGTAACCTTAAGAGTCGCCTGGACGCGCATGTCTCCATACAAACGGAAAAAGGGAATTGTGGCAATATTTGATAATTTTAGGGCAAAATTAAGCATCCAATCAATTAATCTCATTTTAATCTACGTACGTTCCTATACAGTTTGGTTATATTATCAAATATTTGAGAATTATACGCCTCTCAAGATTTCCATACAAATTTGAAAAGGCTTGTAATTTTCAAACCATTGGTATTTTAACCAAGCTGCATATTAGGGAACGTTTGATGCCCTTTGATGCAGATCATTATACTTTTCGCGACATTAACACACGTGTATCTACTGAACTGGAAACTAGTACAGCCACAAAAAGCTGAAAAATCTCGTCTCATATCTCGTCTACCTGATATCATCCTGGCTCGGGTCCAAACCACGTACCATTCACAACATGCTAACGTGGTTTGCAGATAAAAAAGGTATAGGGACATTTTTGTCGCTCTTGCGGTCCGTTTTAGGATTGAAAATGTTGTTCGACGAGCTCCGTGGCGCATCGGTCAACACGCCTGCCTGCGACACGGATGGTCCCGGGTTCGATCCCCGGTCAGGTCAAGATGGAAAATGATCTTTTTCAGATTGACCTGGGTCTTGGATGTTTATCTATATAAGTATCTATTATAAAATACCTATAGGTAGTATCGTTGAGTTAGTATCCCATAACACAAGTCTCGAACTTACTTTGGGGCTAGCTCAATCTGTGTGATTTGTCCGTATATATTTATTTATTTATCTCTAATATTATTACATGCGTAGATTTTAAGGGGAAAGCTTCAATTTTAGAGGTCCAGTGCTGAACCCATTTTAAATAAGAAAGCATTTAAAAAAAAAAAAAACAATGATATCATTAAAATTTTTATACTGTGAAGCCCTAAATATTCATTTTAACTTTTTTGAATTACCACAGTAGTTCAAATAATTGTTAAAATAGTCCAGTCAATATCGACACGAAAAGTGTCAAACATTGCAAAAGCGCATGTATCGGCGATTTTTTTTATATATTGTAGAGACCAAATAGCCTACAACCAAGTTTGCAACTTTCTTAACCCAGTGCTACATCGGGGGGGCCCGAAAGTATGGGACTTTTTTTCAGCTTATACATGCCTTTTTCGAGTATTTTTGTGGTATGCTTTTATAAAATACACTAAATTATCTACCGTTTAAGTATATTTTGAACTCTCTGTGACTTATAGTTATTGAGTCATACCTTGTCAAAACATGCCCTTTTTTCCCAAAATTGGCACAATTTGGGGTAGTTTTGCTTTTCGGGCCCGTAACAACGAAACTAAAGATCTTACAGGAATTTTGTAATAAAATAAAAGATAAAAGACTATATAACCTTTCAAATGAGTGTGTTATTTTATCTCTATAAATTTTTTAACAGTAGAGAAACAGACTGTCAAAAATGGGTCTTTTTTAAAAACTTAACGTTCTTACTTCAAAGACAAAATAATAAGGAAAGACCAGCAAACCCTTTAATGCATAAACCATAATCCAGTTCCTACGTTATACATATAAACATACCGTCGCCACATATGTTGCAGGCAATTGCCTGTAAAATAAAACCTGCATAATTCGTCATACCTGTAATATAATTTTGGCTCGAGTCCAAACCACGTTCACACAATATTCTGGTGAAAAAAAGGTCATTCTGTACCTTTTTTGTGGGAAATAGAAGTTTAAAACTGTGGCTAATTTAATAACACTGTGTCATAAACTCATAGCATAAACCATTGTGGAAATTTTATGTGAAAATTAAAATTAAATTGTTTGTTTGTGGTTTTTCAAGTGAATAAATGATTTAAACATTCACTTTTAGTGCAATTTTTCTAAACCTGCCATTCTCAAAGTGTGTATAGCCATTCTCAAAGTTTGCGAGACTCCACAGTGCTCCGCGAAGGTTTGAGGCACCCACCTGCGCCCTATTTACTAACTCGAATGACAGGGTGTCGATGCCTATCAATCTAGGATTTGCTGTAACAATGCGGTTTTTATATTCCAACTAAAAAGTTCGAGCAAGCAAAACCCGCCTTGTAACAGCAAATCCTAGATTGATAGGCATCAACACCGGTCATCCGAGTTAGTAAATAAGGGGGCTGGTGGCAGCAAGCCATCACCCGTCAATAAAATAGTAATAATCATGATTACGGAGATACCTTTATAAGTAACTCAGAGCAAATCAGCCACAGTTCAACCTCATCCCAGTAATTTCATGTTTTCTCTTCCATGCTGGTAGAAAAAACATAAAATGTACCAGCTGCTTCTCTTCCTAGCGCAGATCGTAAGAGCCGATCGATGGAATGGGCGAAAATCTAACGAATCATGGTAATAAGCGTTGCGGCTAGCAACCCATCACTTTTTGATTCTGTTTTCCATCTCCACGCGCACCACCATGCTAAACGCGGCTTTAAGTCTTATAGACCTGGGCTCTGACTACCCCGCAAAGGGAAAAGGCGTGACACTAGGAGAACTACATACATACATGTATAGTTCTCCTATAAAATATAACATTTTCTCCTCCGGTCAAGATTGTTCAAAGGCATAATAACCTCGAACCTTGCCAGACATCAACTTCTCCAAAGTGCCTCTACATGTTGGATCCATATCCCCCCACGCAAGCCTCTCAAAAGACCAGGGGCTGAATCATTGGCTCAAAAGGAGGTACTTACAAATAATCCTTTGACGGGCTGTCAATTTTTGGCCCATACGGTAAAACATAAGACTTGCTTCTCTCCAAAGACTTTGCCATTGTTCCTCAGTTCCGCCATTCAGGCATGCAATTCGTGGCCCGTTAGGCATATAAAAATTTGCTGTCTATCTGAGCATTGCGTACGCAAGCGACGCCCAAATTAGAGGTCCGTACCTTCTGGGGCCCTTTGGTGATGTACGTTTCACAGGTTAAAGGCACTCTGCCCTCACCTCAAAAGTCCGGTGAAGAAGCAAAAGCTTACTGGAGCTAGCAACAAAGTCCTTTCAAAGATAAAAAATTGGCCGTCATATGTATTCCAAAGATGGAGATGATCATTTTTCCCATCAAATTTAATTTTCACCCAAGAAATGCGCCCGGGGTTGCTTTTACTCAAAAAATATTCCTTCTCTAGAAGATTTTTTTGCTGAAACTCATAACATACTACACATTATCACGTCTTTATCCCTAGCGGGGTACACATAGCCCAAGGTAATAAATAAATATATACGGACAAATCACACAGATTGAGCTAGTCCCAAAGTAAGTTCTTAAATAAGACTTGTTTTATGGGATACTAACTCAACGATACTATATTTTATAACAAATACATATATAGATAAACATCCAAGACCCAGGTCAATCTGAAAAAGATCATTTTCCATCTTGACCTGACCGGGGATCGAACCCGGGACCATCCGTGTCACAGGCCGGCGTGTTGACCGCTGCGCCACGGAGCTCGAGGTAATAAGCCATGTCTGTCACTCATAACGTCATACTATAGTTACGAGGTAATAATCCAGTTTAATTCCATTTTACGAGTACATCAAAACTTTACGACGAAATGAAAGGGAAAGTAAATTCACCTACAAGAGAACTTAATTATGATTGAACATATTCTCGTGCACCTAAATATGGTGTAAATTCTTGCATACTAATATTATAAATGCGTTTGTATATTTGATTTGTTACCTCTTCACGCTTTATTACCCGTGGGATTTGTGATAAACGACTGGAAAATTTATATGACAAAATTATACGCGAGCGAAACCGCGGTTTAAAGCTAGTAGTAATTCATATTGAATCCATATCCCTATAATACATGAGTGAAAAATAACCTGGATAATAAATCAAATACCGTGCAGCTTACTTCGACATTCAAAATACTTATCTAAAAAGGTAGGTACGAGTGGCCAGATTTTAGCTTGTTCGAGAAGTTTGATAATAACCTCTCCAACATACCAGAATTTCTATTTCTCGACATGCTATACAAAAAGGGAGGGGCATTTGGGGGACGTTAAACTGTGGCTCATTGATTGGCCATCACCATTTTCGGAACTAATTAATAAATAATGTAGGGTAATATAATATAATGAGGGTAAATAAAGCTTTGACTTTGACAATGAAAATGCCTCAAAAGAAGCAAGTCACGAGTGTTCAGTTTTTGACTTATTCGAGTAGTTCTATAATACCTACTCCAACAAGCCAGAATTTCTGATTCTCGACCTAAAAAATACAAAAAAGTGCCTAACAGAGTTTCCTAAATCAATTAAGATTAGACTTAGGATTTGCGAAGAAGCCTTATATGACCCGTCTGCTAGATTAGGTTCCATTTTGCTATGGAAGTCTGTTTTATTAGGTCGTTAGGTCGTAAGCAGGCTACATAATGAATATTTATATATGATTTTAAGCTTTCGCGGTCACAATCACTATTATAATAATCGCTACCATATTATAATAATATTATATTATAATAATCGCGGTAAGTGCCGTAGTGAACAGAATATTTATATATTTTTTAAAATAAAAATACATACGAAAAATCACACTAGAATGAGATAGCCCCAAAGTAATTCAAGGCTTGTGTAACACACTTATTCAGCGAAACTATCTTTCATTACAAATACATAAAGACTCAGGTCAATCTGAAAGAGATCATCATCAGATCAATTATTTATTAACAATAGCATCCATTACGTCAGCCCATGCCCAGTCAATGGAACACCTATTGGTGTGCCCTGAATGTCCAGCTTCCTGCACTCAAATAGACCTTAATGAGGCAAATGACCGGGCAGTCGCAGTTGCAAGTTATTGGTCAAGGCAAATATAAAACTAGCCATCTACGACTTGAAAGAAGAAGAAGAACAATAGCATCATCTATCTTCCACGCTAGTTTAGGAGAAAAGAAAGATCGTACAATGTGTGTAAAAGCCGATCGAGGGAATGGGCGTGAGGAATCATGTCAATAGGCGATATGTGACTAGCCCATCACTATTTTGATTCCGTTCTAACTTCTCTCCTACAAGCCCACCAACATGCTAAACATGGCCCTAAAGTTTAACAGACGGGCTCCGCGTCTACACCGCAAGGGAAAAAGATGTGATAGTATTTATGTTAGGTAATAGCCTTTGAAAACAGATTGTTTGTGTATTCTGAGGATCTAATTGGTTTAATTTTACGTGACTGTGTGATTGATATTCCTCGTTTATTAGGGCGATTGTTTGTCTTCATCAGGCCTTTGTTAGTCTCCACTGCAGGATCACGACCCTCTCTGTACTACAAGAGCCAGAGTAGTCAAAAGATTTGGCCTACACTCTCCACGCTGGCCAGACGGGTTGAAGATGTCTCTTTGATGTTTATAAGCTTTGTTTAGCTTGTGTTTCCTAAGTCGCCTTGACATCCACGGGAAGAGTTGGGAGTGGTCCTATTCTACTCTGCCGGGAATCACACGGCATTCTTCGGAGGGTCTAATTAGTATTATATTGAAGTGACAGTGTGATAGATATTGCTCGTTTATTAAGTAGATCGTTTGTCTTAATAAGTAGGTATATGTTTATTTGTAGGTACAATTCTAACATTGAATGTGTAGTAATTCGAAATGGCGTTGTGTTTCCTAAGTCGCCTTCTACAACATTCACGGGAAGATTCGGAATGATCCTATTCTACTCTGCCGGGAACCACACGTCAAAACCGCCCCTTAAAAAGAGGCTATTGTTAGGTCATTCTTCGAAATAATACGGTATTTGCCTAATGTTAAGATTATATAAAATTTGTTTCCAATGATACTAATTTCTATCTAAAAACACTATAAAGAACACTTTTAATTTGATATCGATTCGTTAAGTGATCTTAAAGCTTCTTTAAAGTTGGGTGAATAGGACCATTTTTTAAAGTATAAAAATCTTTAATTACAATTATACTGTATTTTAGTCTGCAAAATTTATAGCCACTTTTATTATGAAACCATTACCATAAACGAAATATTTCGTATAGCTACCAATCAAAGTTCTCACGCCACCCATACAAAATACAAGCTTGTGACGTCACAAATATGTAGGCATTTCAGCGGCGCGTTTTCACGTCTAAAAATTTACGTCTAAAAACATGTGTCTTTAAAACTTTTATAACTGAAAGAGTTTTTTGTTTAGAAATGTATTTCTGGCACTATTGTGTTTAATTTTGGCAGGTCTTTACATAGCAACATGAAAAAAAATTTAGTCAACATGCCCATTGCACACCATGAATATTAAAGAAACGCACTTGACAAATTAATTAGCATGTCATCTCCCTCGACACTCCTCTCCTCTGTCTGACCTACGAATGAAAGGGTGACACTATTGGTCGGGGTGAAGGGTGAACCTAAAATCACATCTATTTCAATTAGGGTTGCCCTTCATAATCTTAATGCAACTCTATTATCTATAGTCATAATATATAGAGAAGAGAAGTCATTGCTTGTTTACATTGAATAGGTTTCGAAATCAATGGACCGCTTTTCAAAATTGTTTACCTATATAGAGCTTATGTATCTGCGAATGGCATAGGCTTAAATTTACGAAAATGAAGTTGCAGGAAAATAGTAAATAACTAAAATCATTTTTTTTTTTACTTTCTACCAGACCATGGAAGATTTGTTATCATAAGATGCGGATAACTTGGTGTTATTACTGTAAATCTGTGTATGCTTGTAACAATATATACATATATCAAACTTTCTCCCCTTGCGGGGTAGACAGAGCCCATGTCGGTGGGCTTATAATATGGGTTGCAAGCCGCAACACATGTTGTCATGATTCCTCCGATATTTGCCCAATCTCACGATCATATTTTACGATCAGGGAGTCAATTTTTGAACTAATAGAATCAATCCACCACTCGTTGTGACGTCAGCACTCGGTTCGTATTCACATGTGAATAAAATCAACGAGCGGGCCTGTTTTTACGTATTTTTGAACCGTGCGAATGGTGCTATTGCTTAGAGTTGCCAGCAAAAAAAATATTGTTACGGTTGCCAGAATAATTGAATGCACAGCAAAACTAGTAGCTTTGGCTGGGAATACACGTCCGATTTTCAATCCGACAATCGGACGGTGTTGCCATTTTAGGTACAGTGTCTTTAATTCTAGATTCTTCTTTTAAATCGGACGTATATTCCCACTTTTTGTAGACAGTTGTGGCAAAAACGCTAGGATCTATGGACGAGAATTTAAGAAAAAAATAAAAATTTGGTCAAAGTCAAATTTGACATTTTGCACGCGTAGTCCGGTCCGAGTGCTCTCATGCGACCATTCGGAAAAACCATTCGAATAAAGTTTCAAAAATAGAGCCAATTAAGATTCACCATGCGGAAACTTGACAACGAGTGGCGGATCGATTCTCTTGGTTGAAAAATTGACTCCCTGCGCGGGAAGAGAAGCAGCTGGACCGGTTCTAAGTTTTTCTTCTCTTCCAGATCAGCGTAGAAGATAGATAATAATATCCTTATCCTAATCCTATCCTAACTAATATCATCATCATCATCATCATCATTTCAGCCGCAAGAAGTCCACAGCTGGACATAGGCCTCCCCTTAGGATTTCCGATACGACCGGTTGGAAGCGGCCTGCATCCAGCGTCTTCCTACGACCTTTATCAGGTCGTCCGACTACCTGGTCGGTGGGTGGCTAACTAATATCATAAATGCAAAAGTGAGTTTGTTTGTAGTAACGCTTTCTCGCCCTATCAACTGAACCGATCATCATAATATTTTGCATATACATAGGTTATGGTTCTAAAAAGGACATGCTATTATGTCACGCGGACAAAGCCGCGGGTAACAGCTAGTAATAAATAATTATTATGTAGCCTGTCTAATTTAGTCAACACTACTACAAGGGCTTGAAAATTGGCGGCTGCGTTGGCGGCCAGCCAAAGCTCGAGGCGCAGCGGAGCTTCCAAGCTCCAAATCATTCTCGATTGATTAAAAAGCCTCTTCTGCGCTTTAAAGATAGTGTACGGGTAAGTTTTATTCAGAAACTAGCTTCCACCCGCAGCTTTGCTAGCTTTTGCTGTATATTCCTGGAACTATTTTTTTTAATACTGGATTAAGCCGTCTCATGGGCTTTTCATAGTTATGGTAGAGCTACGCTATGCCGTGAGGTTCACAGCAGAGTAGAATAGGACCACTCCAAGCTATCCGTGAATGTTGTAGAAGGCGACAAAGGAAACACAAGCTAATCAAAGTTCATAAACATCAAAGAGACCAAGCTGTCTGGCCAGCTTGGAGAGTGTTTGCCGAATTTTCTGACTGCTCTGGCTTATATTTGGCTCTGGTAATACAGAGAGGGTCGTGCTCCTGCAGTGATTATAGAGCCACGCTACGGGCAAAATTCACTTTGCTAGTAGCATGAATGGGCCGGCTCGTCCATAGTAGCAGTACCATACTCTCACAGAAAAACAGCGTTTGAATAGTAGCTTTATTGCTGGCATGCTTCGTTCGGTGAGTGAGAGAGCCGGAAGTCTATTCCCTCTCTCCTCTGGGAGGGAAAAATAAAAGGCCGTCAACGCTCTTGTCACATCCCGGTGTTGCAGTTATCCATGGGCAGCGGCGATCACTTACCATCAGGTGACCCGCTTGCTCATTTGCCGTCCTATAACATAAAAAAACACATATTATGCGCACAAAACATTACCCTCATGATTACCCTCCTTTTTCCTTGTCGTTAAGCTATATCAGATGCCTTAAGGCAGCTTGAAAAATCTGACACCAGTGTTGGCCACTTACACATACGAACCTTCCTTTTGGGTGGGTCAGTTGGGTAACTATTCACTTTCGTATTTATTCGCTTTCTGTCCTGTAGTTTCACACTAGAACGACTGGTTTGCTACGAAATATTGCAGTCCTGTGACTCCAAATGTTTAATACCTCTGTAGGTGCTTAAACATTTGGATTCCTTTCGACGCATAATACCATATACGTGAAACACCACCTCTTGGTTTTGTGGTGTTTTGCGTACTGGCAAAAATAATTACGTCAATTACCAACTACGGACAATTCCACAAATGCAAAATATTATACCCCATAAAAAATATTACGTGAAACACCAACTCGAGATATAATGGTGTTTTGCGGATAAACAGAAATAACGACATCAAAAAATTTTTTTCGTTAGCGCCTCCTTCTAAAAGTAAAGAGGTACCTATTATTAGTACTAACAGGAAAATAATAGACAATAACGTAATGACGGAGTTCTTGGCGGGAATTTTAGCGGACTACACGGTGCTTGTTTTGGATTGTTGTGCAAATTGATTCTAGTGGACTTTATAATGTGAAATTGGTGTTATTTGTGTTATAAATGCCCATATTTATGAACAATGTGTAGAATAACTAAAATAGACTGTCATTGTGCGACTGTCATTGCCGTGTGGTTCCCGGCAGAGTAGAATAGGACCACTCCAAGTCATCCCGTGGATGTCGTAAAAGGCGACTAAGGAAACACAAGCTAAACAAAGCTTATTAACATCAAAGAGACCTCTCCAACCCGTCTGGCCAGCGTGGAGAGTGTAGGCCAAATCCTCTGACTACTCAGGCTAGTATATGGCTCTGATAGTACAGAGAGGGTCGTGCTCCTGCAGTGGAGACTAGAAAGACCTGATGATGATGATGATGATGATGTGCGGCTGTAGTGAGATTTACATAGCGGGCTGGTGGTTGTCCGCCTTGCTGCGTCGTCAATGATGAAACCAGTGGATTCGCGAAGAGTTGTCGCCAGGGGCTCCGTGAAAACAACGAAATGAATTACACCATCATTTCTTTGACAACCAAGAAGAATAACTCGCCAACTGGCGAAATAAATGAAGAAAGGCTCTAAACGACTTGTATCCAGGGCCGTAAAACATACATAAAAAAAAAACAAACCCCTAGCTTTCAAATATAGAATTACACACGCGGCGCGCCTACGATGCTCTCGGAGTAGGTACAATATAATAATGCCTTCAGAGTGATGTTGGGGCATCTGCAACACTGCAGTGCATCAAATATGTTTGCCCAGGCGCACGTCGACGGCTTTCATGTCGTTGTACGTAAGCGAATCGCATCGCTGATGCACAGAGTACACGGAGGTGCCAACACTATTCTGAAGGTAATAAGTACTAAATTTGATTGTCCGATTGTGCTGCACTGGGTACGTACTCATACGGTTGTCCCGGGGTCGCCCGTAGGACAAGAAAATATTTAAATTAAATTAATAAAACACTAACATAGTTCGTAGTTTCTGTAATTTCTAACACAAAATGGATCTTTTGTGTCTGAATAAACAAATTTTTTTTTTAATTTTAATACGGACATGTGTCATACTTATAAACCTTTCTTATAAATACCTAATCTTATCTATAGGGTAAAACCGTTTTGAAATCCGTGCAGTAGTTTCGCGAACGGACAAACAAGCAGATTTGTTTGAATACTACTTTTTTTTAATTTAGCGCATTGTTTGAGAAAAACACTTTACAAGCCTTGGCCGCAATCGGGCATTGATAATTGATAGAATTACGTACGGGCTATTTTGCCGTCCGCTGTGATAATCATTATTACTAGTCATGCTGTAAAATTATTTGGCAAACTTATACACTGCCTGCATTAGTCAACAGTACCCCAAGGGCTTTAAAATGAGTGACTGCGTTGGCTGCCAGCCAAAGTCCGAGGCACAGCAGAGCTTTCAAGCTCTAAATCAATATCAATTGATTAAAAAGCTTCCTCTCAGCAATGAGAAGTATTTATTGAATAACTGTCAACGCATGATTATTGATAGTAAAAAGCTGTCCAGCAGACGGCTTCGATGTCCACAGAGAGGAAAATATCATTGGTCAAAGTTATATGTACTCTCATGCTTTCCTGCCGCAGTATTTATTTATGCAGGATAGGATATCCTAATTCTTACTAATATGTAGTATACTAAATGCGAAAGTGAGTTTGTTTGTTTATTTCTTTGTTACGCTTTCACGCTCTATCTACTGAACTGATAATCATGAAATGTTGCATTCACATAGGTAAGAGTACGAAGAAGGACCAAGACTATATTTCACGCGGGCAAAGCCGCGAGTAACAGCTAGTGTACAATAAATACTAGTCCACTTGTAAAATAAATTGACAAAGTTAAGCACTGCCTACCTACATTAGTCAACATTGCCCCAAGGGCTTTAAAATGGGCAACTGCGTTGGCTGCCAGCCAAAGCCCGAGGCGCAGTGGAGGTTCCAAGCTCTAAATCATTATCAATTGATTAAAAAGCTTCCTGTCAGCGAAAGCATTTATAGAAAAAGTGTTAATATTTCCTGCTGGTTGTTAACAGGGCCGTCTTAAACCCATAGGTGGCCCTGGGCACAAAGATAATAGGGGAATATAACCTTGACATAGCACTATTTAAAAAAGTATTGTATGAATTATGAACGTATTTATAAAAATTAACAATATTAAGTATTTGGCTCATTTTGTTTCATTTTATATTTTTGTTCCTTATCACTTACATTGGTCGATTCCAACGACAGTAGAAGGTCTGCACACGGAAAGCTATCACTTCTGCACATAAGGTAAAAGTTACATATAATGTATTTAATCAATCAAATATTAGCGTTTGATTATATTTTTTCGTAAAAAAAGTACCTTTTTGGTAATAAATATTATAGGTTACTGTTCTGTGTTGTGTGGGTTATCGCATGATAATGTCGTAGTAACTGGAGGCCCTTATCGATTGAGGGTCCTGGGCATGTCCCCAGAGTGCCCAGTTCTTTTTTTATTCGTTCTAGTTTTCGTTCCAGTTCAGTCCGGACAGTTGCGCGTCATTTGTGTATATCTATACTTATAAATAGTACTGCCTGCCTTTGCGCCCCAGCAGTCACGTAAAATAGATACCAACAATAATTTGTTAAAATTGATAAAATTATTTTTGGTTCCCTATTCCTGAAATAAAGGATAAATTTTGTTCTAAAATTAAATTCCGTGTGAAAAAACACCAACGGATTAGTAGCCAAAAGCCAGTTAATCATAGATTTTTAAAAAAAGTTTTTGTCTCTCCAGTTAATAATAAGCAAGAAGGTCAAACGTCTTACTTACAAATTCTGAGGGTAAATCGGGCCACAGATTAAGTATTCCGCGGTAAACGTCAACAAAGCTCAAATCCGTGTTTGGGTTGCTAATGTTGATTTTGCTTCAATTGTGAGTTGTTTTGAAATGGCAACATGAAGCTGTTTTGCGCCACGGCATTCTCTTCAGTTAGTCTGTGAAAATGGCAGCTGCAATGTTGTCGAAATATCAGACAGAACTCAAAAATAATCGCGGTAAGTCCCGTAGTGAACATAATTAGTGTTTTGCGACGGATTGAAATATGCACTGAAAAGAATAACAAGGACAAGGGCCTATTTTGATTGGTACATACATATTATCACGTCTTTATCCCTTGCGGGGTAGACAGAGCCCTAAGTCATAAAACTCAAAGGCCACATTTAGCGTATTAGTGGGCGTTAAGGTGGAAAGCGGAATCAAAATAGTGATGGGTTGCTAGCCGCATCGCCTATTACGTGATTCCTTAGATATTCGCCCTATCCCTTGACCGGATTTTACGGTGTGCGCGGGAAGAAAAGTAGCTGGTATATTCTATGTTTTTCCTTTTCTCCCAGACCAGCATGGAATTGATTGGTAATTAAATATACCTATATTTAACTTTGAATGAATACTAATTTTAACTAAAACCTGTGTGCCTGGCTCAAAAGAGCCCATCACACCAGCTGCGTTGCCACGCTGGAATCCCTAGATGGCTAAAAAATTGGACCAGGTACGCTGTAGAGCGGCGGTCGCAGCCATCGTCTCGGAGGCGTCACCCTAGCTCCTAATATCAAAATTCAAAAAATAATTTATTTGCTTAAATAGGGTTGGTATCATAATGTTGACATTGAATCGTGGAAGTACAAGCCTATTTAGCCGATTTAAACAGCATGCAAATATACAATTGTCATGGATTTAGTTTTATCATACAAATAGCTATATATAAATAATTAATTTGATTAAAATTATAAAAAGAAATTTCAGTACTAATTATTAAAAATATCTATATTCATCTCAGCTGTAAGGAGTCTACCATAACACAAACGCCTCCTCTCAGGAATGGGGGGTTTGGCCATACTCACCACGCTTGGCAGACGGGTTGGTGAGCGCAGTTTGTTTGGCTCATCTCGGTTCCTTCCGACGCTGCTACCTATCAAGACCATTTTGTTTGTTTGTTTGTGATAGCTTTATCGTACAATAAATGAGATACAAAAGGAATACAGGCACGAAAGAGTAGACAATGGCGGACTTATCCCAAGATGGGATCTCTTCCAGTCAACCAGCGAATAATTGAGAGGAAATTCACTCAATTAAGGGGTAGAAGTGTGCACAATCATTAAAATTTTGAATTTGGAATAAAATATATCATGAAATCACCAAAAAAAATTTTTTTTTCATGTCTGTGCATGCAATACGTAACCTACATCTAACAACATAAATTAGCGAAGTAGAATTAACCATTTTATAAGGGAAGTCCCGCTCCCACAGTCCAACAAACTCCTACCCTTCCGGTAGGAATTTGTTAGACTGTGGGAGTGGGACAAAGGTATTTGGGATGCTACTTGCTGGGATTGCCGTGTGGTTCCCGGCAGAAAAGAATAGGACCACTCCAAGTCTTCCCGTGGATTTCGTAGAAGGCGACTTAAGAAAAACAAGCTAAACGAAGCTTATAAATTTCAAATAGATCTCTTAACCCGTCTGGCCAGGGTGGAGAGTGTAGGCCAAATCCTCTGACTGCTCTAGCAAATATATGACCTTGGTAGTACAGAGAGGGTCGTTCTTTTGCAGTGGAGACTAACAACAACCTGATGATTGCTAGGATGGATTGGAGATGTCAAAGTAGCAGCTCGGGTATATTTAGGTTCAGTAATCAGTAATGATGGTACGATTGATACTGACGTTTCTCATAGGAGCACAACTGGTTGGCTAAAATGGCGACAACTCACAGGCGTAATGTGTGATAAAAAGATGCCTCTTAAGATCAAAGGAAATGTGTACAAAACTGTATGGATAAGACCTGCAATACTGTATGGATCTGAGTGCTGGGCAACAAACAAACAACATTAGCTAAGTTACATCTAACAGAAATGCGCATGTTACGCTGGTCAGCGGGTGTCACCTTACTGGATAAAATTCGAAACAAGTTTGTAAGGTTAGCTTTAAAGTTACCCCTATTTCCGAAAAATTGGTTGAGAAGCGTCTCAGATGGTATGGTCATGTACAAAGACGCCCCGAAGATCATATAGTTCAGCTTGCCGTGAAACTGCCAACGAAAAAGCGCGGACCAGGAAGACCACCCTCCACCTGGTTGACGACGGTCGAAAAAGACCTGAAATAAGCCCAGTTAGACGCCGGCACAACTCAGGATCGTGGAAAGTGGAAAAGACGGACAAGGAAGGCCGACCCCGGACGGACAAGGAAGTAGATGGGATAAGGTCTAGAAGAAAGAAGAAGAAGAAGAAAGTAGCAGCTCGGGAGGCCAGGCGTGCCTGTAAAATTATTATAGTAAAGCACTATGTACTGAAATAGTAGATTGTTGCACTGAGCAGAAAGTAAGTTATTGCTGCACGAGTGTTTATTTGGAGCCCGAACGCTAGCGAGGGCTCTAAAAAGCACGAGTGCAATTTAACTTACTTAATGCGAGGTGCATAATCTGCTTTTCTTTCAACTACTGCAATAAAAGTAGTTGAAAAATAAAACTGAAGACAAATTACAATAGTTAAAAATTTGTTGTTCACATTCCCGCTTTTTTTCTTTATGGCCAGTATTTTTTTTAGGCAAGGCAATACACACGTCCCTTTGTTAACTCCATACGGCCGTTAGGTTTGCCAACCTTCTTTATGACAGGTGACAACTATTGTCCACGATTTAAAAAAACTAAACAGTGCAGTAAAGGTTCCATACATTTTTGCTGCTCTAGTGCAGCAAAAATGTATGGAAATCCTTTACTGCACTGTTTAGTTTTTTTTTACTTCTAGTGCAGCAAAGTTCCGCTTTGTGCTGGATATGTAGTGCAGTTATGATAGAATTGCAGCGTAGTTGGAAGAAAAAGTAATTTTCCTAAATTCTAACTGGAATAAACCTGTGCCGCTTCTCGTTGGCGGACAAATTATATTGCCTAGTGAACCGTGCCCTTTCAAAAATTCCAACTGTTCGTGTTCACGTAGCCAAAATGAATACCCGTACGCTACGTCTGGTTTAAAATATTTAAAATTCAGTGCAGTTTTAAAATTGAATTTTGCACTACCGGACTATGCGCATATGTATGCAGAAATCAAGAATTCAAACTCTATTAATGACAAGGTTGATAGGTCGCGAACGTACGCCGTGTAGGGTCCCGGCGGAGTAGAATAGGACCACTCCGTGGATGTCGTAGAAGGCGACTTAGGAAACACAAGTTAAACAAAGCTTACAAAAAACAAGCAGACCTCTCCAACCCTGGCCAGCTTGGAGAGTCTAGGCCAAGTCTTCTGACTGCTCTGGTTGATATGTGGCTCTCTTAGCACAGAGAAGGTCGTGCTCCTGCAGTGGAGACTTAAAAGACCTGATGATGATGATGAGGTCGCGAACGTTGTCACTGTCATTTCATACAAAATGCACGACACTGCCGGTGCCGCCGAACAAGTATATCTCACATTTTTAGGGTTCCGTACAAAAGTTGAAAAACCCTTATAGGATCACTCGAGCGTCTGTCTGTCCGTCCGTCCGTCTGTCACAGCCGCTTTTCTCCGAATCTACTGAACCAAATTAGATGAAATTTGGTAAGATAGTGTAATCCTATGACCCAAACACGGATGTGCAAAGTAAATAAAGATTTTTTTGAAATAAAGTTCATTTTGAGGGGCCCAATTACAAAATTTAAAAAAAAAGTTTTACAAACCTTACTGTGTCATATATCAAATGAAAGGGCTCATTATGAGGATCTCAAAAATATTTTTTTTTTGTTCGGGTAAAATCAATACTTTTGATTTTATTCACGAAAGAAGGAAAAAATTGACCATTCCCCCCCTCCTGATCTCCGAAACTACTGGGCCGAAAATTTTGAAAAAATTACAAAATATAGTTCATTCCTTGAAGATTACAGGAAAAATAATAAGAAATCTATCACTTGAAAATTAAGTGGTAAACTCACAATAATAAGTTAATCTAGGGAAATAGTTCACTAAAACACCACTAGATGGCGCTAGTCAATTGAATAAAACATTTTTTGCACATTGTGTGTGTGTTCACGAAGCATATTGTACGGAACCCTCATTGCGCGAGTTTGACTCACACTTGGCCGGTTTTTTATTATCATACATTACCTAATTGGTATGGCTATAGTCGTATAAAGACTGCTGGTTCGAATCATGAATTTCATGTTTGCGTGGAATTTTTACCCATAGGTACTTTAATAAGAAAACTTTTTTTAACTGTGTTGCCGTTTTCAGGGTTCCGTAACTGAATGGCAAAAAGGAACTCTAATAGATTCGTCATGTCTGTCTGTGTAGAGCTAGTTTCGATTTTCAAGCATTAATCGCATAGGAAATGTTGTTCATAATGACAGGTTGAGTCACCTCTGTAAGGATCGGACATGGTATTTTATCATATTGTATTATCATATAATAAATAAATCAACTAATAAAGTTACCAAAAATTTAAGCCACTAGTACCTACATACTGGTCAATCAAAGATCAATGTCAGTACAGATTAATAATTTAACTGAAATACCTTGTGGTTTGACCTAACCTAGAATAGCTACGTCTGTGCATTTTAAATGAACAGGAGCAGGCGGCGCACTTCTAGAATTGATTTTAACCATTTTGGCTGCATTTTATACCCGGTAAAACTTGAAGTGAATTTTAAAATTATAGATTTACCTACCTGCTCTTAATCTTTGATAGATTTTGTTTTTTGCCGTTAAAAACAAATAATTAGTGATTGAGGTCTTTTGGACCGGATTACACAAGTATTTTACAAAATTCTCACCCTAAAATAGTGAAAACTGAGTCCAAAGTTTGTATGCGCGAGCGAAGCCACAGGCAAAAGCCAGTCCGTCCATAAATTGTAAACTACCAAGAAAACACGGAAAGTCCTACAAATATTAAGAAATTACACGGAAAGGCCTTGAAATGTGGAGGCATTTGAATCATAAAATCGATAACACATAAAGTTATCAAGGTCCAACTACGAGTAACACACAATGTACTACCTATTCCTAAAATAACACACGTATACGTCAATTTGTCGTTCGACTGCCTGCGTGACTTAGCAGCTAAAATCTGCTATCAAAGGGCAACAAATTCCATTTCCGAAGCTGTTTCTCAGTTCGGCTCTTCAGCGTATGCAAGCAAATCGCGGCCCATCCGGCATATGAGCATTTGCTGTCTCTCCAAGCCTTGCGCACACAGGCAACGCCCAAAGCCGAGGTCCGTCCCTCCTGGCTTTTTGGCGAGGTTCGCCTTACGGGTTGGGGGTATAGTCTATTAATCAAACACAATTTTTTTCGGGTTATTGTAAATTTAACGAGTATCAAGAATTTTCAATAACTCTATCAAGGTACTAAGGAAACGAAGCTTAGTACATAGGTACCCCTATGGTCCAAGTATTGCAGAATTACAGGAACGTCAAACACAATTTTTTTCGGGTTGTTGTAAATTTAACGACTATCAAGGTACTAAGGAAAAGAAGCTTAGTACATAGGTACCCCTATGGTCCAAGCATTGCAGAATTAAAAACATAAAAACTAATTTTTTGAAAAAATACCTAGTGCTCCAGTCTTTTCATGCCACGGAGGCAGTAGTTTAATATTTCATGCCTTTTCAAGCTGCAAGTAATGAAAGTTCAGCGGGCTGGAAAACGCTTTCAATAAATTGAATTATGAATTTTAGTTCGGAGTTAGCAAGCGGTGGAAAAATTGTAGAGGTACCTTTTTACCCAACTAACCCTTAACTAAGAAGGGTAATATTTTTCGCACGTTCCTATGTATGTTATATATGCATGTGTATATTATGTATGTATGTAAGTGTTCTGTTCCATTGTTGCCTCCAGTAGCCTTACCGGCTTGACCGATTTTGAAGTGTGAGGTGTCCTTAGATTTGTATTCGTCCCCGGAGTGTCATAGGCTATGTAACGGCAGCAAAAATCTTTACTGACACAGAACTGCACCCATTAAGTAACGAAGTACATTAGTGTAATTGCAATCAGGCTAGACGGTAATCCCTGCTAATCTGTAAAGCGGATAATTGAGACAAATGATGTTCTGTTCATATTAAACCAGATATATACTCGTACAGTGCGCCGTGTGGTTCCCGGTAGAGAAGAATAGGACCACTCCAAATCTTCCCGTGGATGTCGTAAAAGGCGACTTAGGAAACTCAAGCTAAACAAAGCTTATAAACATCAAAGAGACCTCTCCAACCCGTCTGGCCAGCGTGGAGAGTGTAGGCCAAATCCTCTGACTGCTCTGGCAGTACAGAGAGGGTCGTGCTCCTGCAGTGGAGACTAATAAAGACCTGATGATGATGATGATGATACAGTATTAATTATACTTATTCTTTCCTTTTACTATAATAAATGCGAAAGTGAGTTTGTTACGCTTTCAAGCCGTATCTACTGTACCGATCATCATGAAATTTTGCATTCACATTGGTTAGGGTACTGAGGAGGACATAGGCGATATATCATGCAAGCGAGCCGCGGGTAACAGCTAGTCGTTAAATATATAAATAAATATATACGGACAAATTACACAGATTGAGTTAGCCCCAAAGTAAGTTCGAAACTTGTGTTATGGGATACTAACTCAACGATAGAATATTTTATAACAAATACATATATAGATAAACATCCAATACCCAGGTCAATCTAAAAAAGATCGTTTTTCATTTTGACCTGACCGGGGATCGAACCCGGGACCATCCGTGTCGCAGCCTGGCGTGTTGACCGCTGCGCCACGGAGCTCGTCCATCGTACAATCCATGTGTATATTATGTATGTATGTAAGTGTTCTATTCCATTGTTACCTCCAGTAGCCTTACCGATTTTGAAGTGTGAGGTGTCCTTAGATTTGTATTCTTCCCTGGAGTGTCTTACATAGGCTATGTAACGGCAACAAAAAATCTTTACTGACACAGAACTGCACCCATAAAGTAACGAAGTACATTAGTGTAATTGCAATCAGGCTAGACGGTGATCCCTGCTAATCTGTAAAGCGAATAATTGAGACAAATGATGTTCTGTTCGTATTAAACCAGATATACGGTATTATACTTATCCTTTCCTTCACTATCACTATCACTACATATTATAAAACAAAGTCCCCGCCGCGTCTGTCTGTCTGTCTGTCTGTCTGTCTGTTCGCGATAAACTCCAAAACTACCGAACCGATTTTCATGCGGTTTTCTCCAATGGATAGCGTGGTTCTCGAGGAAGGTTTTAGTATATAGTTTGTTAAGTTTTTGTATACATTTTTGTATATACCAGCGATATTTGTTGGATGTGTAAAAAAATGAGCCGTTTGGGAGCTTTCAACGAAAACGCTGTCTAAACTCTTTGAGATATAACAAAACAATGTATGGTGGAATTGTGTATCTTATTTAGGTCTACAGAAAAGTCCGCGATGGCATATGTCTATATATTAAGGATAACATACTATATTCATTTTAATACTTTAAAAAATGGGATAATAATTTAATTATCAAAGATCACGCGCAGGCCAAACCCTTAGAGCTAGAAATTTGAAATTTTGCTCACGTATTCCTCTTATGACGTAAGCATCCACTAAGGAAGGATTCTTCATAAGTCATCCCCTAAGGGGGTGAAATAGAGGATTAAAGTTTATATGAAACTTTTTATTCCTTGGACATATTTGATGAAATTTCGTGTGAATTGAGAACGGCAAAAATAATGAGTAGGTAACATTTTTAATAGTTTACCGAAATTAAACCTCTAAGGGGTAAATCCGGGTATATGTTTAGTTTACCGCTTTGTGGCGTCATATTTTATAATCCCCGCATTCCAAACCTGAAGTCACCGCGGACGAAGTCGCGGGTAACTGCTAGTTTACTATAATAAATGCGAAAGTGAGTTTGTTTGTTACGCTTTCACGCCGTATCTACTGTACCGATCATCATGAAATTTTGCATTCACATTGGTTAGGGTACTGAGGAGAACATAGGCGATATATCATGCAGGCGGAGCCGTAGGTAACAGCTAGTCGTTAAATAAATAAATAAATATAAATAAATATATACGAACAAATCACACAGATTGAGCTAGCCCTAAAGTAAGTTCGAGACTTGTGTTATGGGATACTAACTCAACGATACTATTTTTTGTAATAGATACTTATATAGATAAACATCCAAGACCCAGGTCAATCTGAAAAAGATCATTTTCCATCTTGACCTGACCGGGAATCGAACCCGGGACCATCCGTGTCGAAGGCAGGCGTGTTGACCGCTTCGCCACGGAGCACGGATATATTGTACAAATATCAAACCACTCCGTTAAAACCTAAAACCTTAACCAGTTAAGCACCAACACAGAAGTGGACCAATAAAGTATCGAAGTACATTAGGGTAATTGCAATCAGCTATACACTGACCTGATTCCGATCCTAGTACTGCTGTAAAGTGGTTAAGAGAGTATACTAGCAGTGCGTTTTCGATACAAATGTATTTTTCTATTTTCTCGCTGAAAACTGCTTCTAGAGGCACAATTCTTTTTACATACAATCTATTACTAAAATAGGTATGTCCCTATGTTTTACTTTTTTCTAAAAACCTGTTTAAAAGAAAAAAAAATTGTACAAAAACAGTATTTTGGAAAAAATAGGGGCATTCCTATTTTAGTACTAGATTTTATGAAAAAAGAATTGTGGCTCTAGAATCAGATTTCAGCGAGAAAATAGAGAAATACATTTGTATGGAAACCATATTGAAAAAATACTGCTAGTATACGCTCTTAATCCCAATAAATGTTGGTCCGTTCATATTAACCCAGATAGAAATTACTTTATCTTAGTAGATAGGTTACTATTGTGTAAAAACTTAAGTAATTACATACATACCTACTATTACGTCTTTTTCCCTTGTGGAGTAGACAGAGCCCAGGTCTGTAAAACCTTAAGGCCATATTTGGCATGTTGGTGGGCTTGTAGGTGAGAACGGAATCAAAATAGTGACGAGTTGCTAGCCGCATCGCCTATTGACATGATTCCTTACGCCCAATTGACATGATTTCTGACGCCCGCTTAAGTATATTCTATGCACTAAAGGACGACTCCGTGTCTTTCCGTGGATGTCGTAACTAGGAGGCGACTCAGGAAACACAAGCTAAACAAAGGTAACAAACATCAAAGAGACCTCTCCAACCCATCTGGCCAGCGTGGAGAGTGTAGGCCAACCCTCTGACTAAACTGGCTAAAATATGGCTCTGGTAGTACAGAGAGGGTCATGCTGCTGGAGTAGAGAGTAAAAAAACGTGATGATGATGAATAACTAGCTAGTCAAATAGACCACCCCGGAGGGTGCCTGGATCAAATGTAGGTACCATCCATACCCACACCCATCACACCAGCCGCGTTGTCAGGCTGGATGGCCTGAGAGAGATGTAGCGGATCAGGCGTACCTGATCCGGTACATCTTTCACATCATCATCATCCCTGCTCTGGAGCGTACTCCAGGCAGGGGTGATGATGAATGACTCTTTGAATTACTCCTGAACCGTAGACTAATACCTGTAGATAAAGCATTTGCTTGCGTTGAGATCAAACCCCAAAGCTTCAAAAGCCGTCAATATAACCGATCCAATAGCTCCTCACAAAAGATTTCAGATCTCACAAAGGCATTTTATCGATAAAAATTTAAATATAGAATTAATTTTTCCGCGCACAAAACCCTATTGTGTTGACCAATAGCGGCATCTCTCCAGGAATATGATTGGCTGAGGTTAGTGTTGTAAAACACTCGAGTCTGCGAATCATTATTGGGACTCAGTTGATCTAAGAATAGATGAGTCTTCAACAGACTCGAGAACAAGAGGTCGGTACATGGACTTGAGTTTAAAGACGACTAGAATTCGGTTTAAAACTCAAGTCGTGGACTCGACTTTTACATCTTTAACTTCATGAAAGTTTTATGTAGGTAAAAAGTCGATAAATTTCCTTGCAGCACTCAAATTATTCTGAACCCAGTGACTCCAATCTACTGTATAGTAAAAATCTGTGCGATTTTTTAATGTCTGACAGATGTGAATACTCGAGTCTGCAAACTCAAATTTTTCCCAGCACTGGCTGAGAACGCGGAGTTAATAAGGGAATGGAATTTCCGATATTAACCATAAAGATCTGTAATCTTTACGGATCTATGTAAAATACCTTAGGAAGCAGACTTTGTATTTCTACTGATTTTTAGCAGATTTACCAAAATTTGTTTCAATCTGAGACTGATTCAATATTTCTTCATAAGATTACTGGTAACTGAGTATATTCTGGAATATTATTGACATAATAAGAGCTTTTCAGATCAAGCATATTTCATCTGTAAATATAGACTAATGCTCGAATTTACTAAAGTATTCTTTATATAATCGTCTAGCGACGTGAAAATATTCTGTTTTACTTAAAATTCTTTTGAGTTTTAATAATTTAAGAGCCCCACATGAGCCATATAGCATGACCAATAATTATATTTCTAAAAAATATACTACAAAATAAAATAAAATTTAAAAAATAATCTACACCTATACTTTGCTAGTAAATTACTTGTAGTATTTCATTTTTAAGTAACAAGTCGTCCAAACTGAATAATTAATTAATCCCACATTTTTACAAGAGCGGAAATCTATTTAGCTAGGCCTAGGTCGTTTTTGTTTGTAGACCAGATAATGGTTTCATGAAACTGCAGCAACTTTTTTTTTATATATCTAGGTGTTTTTCAAATACAAAATACTACGGTAAAAAAAAATATTAATATGTGGTAAGTATACAATTTGTGTGAACTTTACGCTCACCACGCCCTAACTCCATTTACCTCTAACCTCCCACCTCCCACCATTTCCGTCTCAAACGCGCTCCTATTGGTCCGCTGCACAGTTCAAAGACCTCTCACCTTGAACTTCAGCCCTTAAGACCCTAGGGCGGTTCTTTTCACGCCCCAACAGAAGTTAATCAAATGTGAAGTCTTGATTGATCAATGTCGTGTCTCATTTACAGGTAAATGAAGATGAGATGATGTGAAACAATTTTCATTTTGTAAACCTTTTATTTATATTATGTCTCACGCAACGTTTAGGGGATTGCGCAAACAACGAAGAAGATACTATTACTAGTATCAGACGACACTCTGCCTTATGATTTCTCTAGGCAATAAAGATCATAGACAAATAATAGAGTGAGGGTGAAAATGAAAAAAGTCATACAAATCCGTTTGAGTTTCTATTGGGGGCCACAAATTCAAACTCAATTGACGTATGTTCTATGCCCAAAAATCCGTAACGGCAGTTTTTCGGCAGTGGGGGTTCGGTAACCTCCGCCACGCATCCCGCACTCGTTTTGGAAATGGGCTTGTAGGATTCCAACATGGGGTGTAGGTCCCATCTAATCTCCAATGAAACCAGGGATTCTTCCAAATGTTGTATCCCGCATATAAGTACGAATACACGATTTGGAAGAATCCCTGGTGCCATTGAAGATTACATTGGACAAATATTCTGATATCTATGCATTGGGCCAACACCCCATGTTGGTATCCAACATTGGTGACCCCGACGTGATAATGTGGTGTTGGTCCCATCTAATCTTAAATGAAACCAGGGATTCTTCCAATCAAAAATCGTATATTTGTACTTGTATGCGGGATACAACAAGCGAACAGTTAATAGAATTTTATAGCAAAATAATGCTAGTGTATGTTTATATAATAATCAACAAAAACGGCGGCATTTTCTCTGTGACAGCTGTCAAAGTTACCACAATAGGTACCTCACAATACAAATCGAAATGTAGCGTACAGAAATTGAGGTAAATAAACGCTACAAAGATTGGAATGAGATAGCAAAAGACAGGTCAAATTGGAAACAGAAAGGGGAGGCTTTATTGCCCAGCAGTGGGACATAAATGGCTATTAAAAAAAAAACGCTACAGGCTCCTTGTGAGTCCGCAACCATAGTCGACAAAATAGCACGTGAGAGACCCATTGTTATAAATAACGTTTAGGGGATTCTTGAATTTTAGGGGATCCAAATGCTTCTGCGACAAGAAATAAATCATTTGAAAGAAAACAGAGGTATTGTTTTGAAACCAAATCTGTGAGGCCCTTGATTCAAAAAACATTGTTAATTAATGTTTACGATTTGATGTGAAAACGTGAAGCTTTTTTTATTATTAAAATATGTAACAATCGCGAAAACATTAGTTAAAACAGTTATAAGTTATTTAATTCAAACAACAGTTTCGGTGAATTGAACTGCTTTTAACATCGAACAATTTTGGCTAAAATAACACTTTGATATGCAGAAAAAGCCGAAATCGGAGTAATATCAGCGCTGGCAAGCGTTTAATCCAGCTTAACTTCATAGGGCCACTTCTAGAGGCTTTAAATGGCTGTAAATCATATGCTTAGCGTGGGTAATGGGTTGCGTTACTAGAGTAGGAAAATTCAACACCGTACTCTGCATGAAAATGAAACTTAATAAAGTAATTTAAAATGTACCTACTCAAGAGCATCTTAAGGTGAAGTGAGTTTACACACTAGCGCCATACCCAGCAATTAATTCATTTACTCCTAAACCAAACAAATATTAAAAAATCTGAAATCGATTGCCATTTTAAAATTGCGGTAAAAATTCGTAATAATTCGTTCTCTTAATTCATCAAATTAAAAACTTGTTCCAACAATAGTACAAATAATTTACTAGGGCATTCAGCTATTAGATTTTTTAAATTTGATATGCTTTAGGACTTATAAAATTAATTGCTGGGTGGCGCTATTGTGTGAACTCACTTCGCCTTAACTAAAAATGGTTTTCGAATTGTGTCACTGTTTCTATTCTATTTTTAATTTTATGGCTTTCATCGAGACTAAATAAATAAATAAATATATAGGGACATATCACACAAATTGAGCTAGCCCCACAGTAAGTTGTGAACTTGTGTCGCAGGATACTAACTCAACGAAACTATATTTTATAATATATACTTACTTATATAGATAAACATCCAAGACCCAGGTCAATATGAAAAAGATCTTTTTCCATCCTGACCTGACCGGGGATCGAACCCGGGACCCCCGTGTCGCAGGCTAGCGTGTTGACCGCTGCGCCACGGAGCTCGTCTGTGTGTCTCTCGACTGTGGTGATTCCGCAGTTGTTCAGTTCAAAGAGATACAAAATATCGATGTTGTATGGTATAATGTTCATCTTCATCATAATCAGGTATGTTCTAGTCGCCCTGTAGGGGTATGACCCTCTCTGTTCTAAGAGCCATATATTGGCCAGAGGATTTGGCCTACAATCTCCTCGCCGGCCTGACGGATTGGGCGGCTTGTGTTTCCTAAGTCGCCTTCTACGACATCCACGGGATGACATGGAGTGGTTCTATTTTACTTTGCTAGGTACCACCGTTGCTAGTTAGTATCTATTTAAAATATAGTATCGTTAAGTAGTACCCATTCAAGTACACAAATTACTGTGTAGTTTGTATTAGTAATTAATAAACTACTTTATGGTTTATTTTTCACACAGTGACTACTAAAACAGGGAGAGGGATAACACACGTATTTACACAGAGTAAAGCTTATTAAGTCATACAAATTATAGCAAGAGTTTCATTACAGATTTTAAACAGGTATTTAGTGTGACTTATCCCCGCTAGAGGGCGCAATATGGTCTGTAAGCCGGATTAACGTTCGGGGCAAGGACAACTGGCCCCTGGCTAACATAGATATTAGCTTTACGGCGGGAAATTTCTGTTATTACAGCCACAAATTGATTTCACCCTCATATTAGAAACTTAATCACTTTAATGCTATTACTTTTTTTTAGAAATTAATTTTTATCTTGACCTTTAATAAGGACAATGGATACTCAGTCCACATATGTAAGTAGTTTCTAAGGTTAACTTAAATTGTGAGTTGACGAGACTTGGAGAAAATGTGCTGTGTAGATTGTTGCCGCTTCTTCTGGACTCCGCTTTGGAAGCAGCCTGAACTTAGCCTTAAGTAAATTATTGACGTCAACATTTTTTTCTGTTGTGAAAAGTGTAAACACAAATATATCTATTACCTATACTAATATTTTAAAGAGGAATGATTTGAGTGTTTGCATTGAATAATTATGTTTCGAAACTTCTGAGGACCATTTTTCGAAACTCTTTCACGTAATATAATTTACGCGAACCAACTCGTATGAAAATTGTTAGTACTAACTAAATGAACGTTTGGAATCATGGAAGCCAATATTATACCTCTATGTAGTAGTTAGAAAATTTCTTTTAAACAGGAATTAAGTAGACTTAAAACCACTAAGTGATCTCATATAGATATTACGGCGAGGAATTTCGGTTATTACAGCCTCAAATTGATTTTACAAGCCCTCATAGGAACTGAATTGGGAGTATGCACGTAATTTTTTTATTTGCTTAGTATTATCCTTAATAACCACAGTAAAAAATATGAAAGAACTTTTAAAATATCTTAATTAACGACGAAGATGTGAAACTTTAAAGTTTAAATAAGAAAGAGAAGTCCGATATGGACTAGTGACGTCATAGTCTATGCCATGCACACATTTGCCATGTAAAATAGTGTTTTTGCGAGTGAGATAGACATATTTTCGTAAAATCATTTTATCTCGTTCGTTCTTCAACCAAATTTTATTCTGTTTTCACTTTCAGTACTTTACTATTGAATATTTTTGGATAAACTGGTAAGATAACAGATATTTTTTTCATGCATATTCCCTATTGTGTAACTAGGGTACGGTTTCGAGTTGGTTATAATTTTTTATTATAAATATATTTAGGTATATTGTAATAGTGTTAACTACTAACATACTTCATACAGCCAAAGTAGAGTAGGACCAGTCCATGTCTTCCTGTGAATGTCGTAAAAGGAGAAGAAAACACAAGCTAAACAAAGCTTATAAACACCAAAGAGACCAGCCCGTCTGGCCAGCGAGGAGAGTTTAGGCCAAATTTATTTTCTTTAACTCTTTCATTTATATATTTTTGCTTTGATTTGTAGTATTTAATTTAAGAATTGTAAAAATACAAAAAAAAATGTGTGGAACTATGTTTTCAAATGTATGTCATGTTGTGTGTAGGTACACGTTTTAGGGTCACAATCTGGCTCAGAACCTATGTATGTATATGTATAACCTGTATTGTGTGTGTTTTTAGGGTTCCGTAGTAAACAAGGAACCCTTATAGTTTCGCCATGTCTGTCTGTCTGTCTGTCTGTCTGTCTGTCTGTCTGTCTGTCCGTCCGCGGTTTTACGCAGAGACTATAAGTACTAGAAAGCTGTAATTTGGTATGGGTATGTATATTAATCATGGCAAAAAAGTGGTAGAATAAAATTTTGAAAAATATTTTTTTTAAGGGTAGCTCCCATACAAGTAAAGTGGGGGAGTAATTTTTTTTTCTCTATTTACCCATCGTGTGGGGTATCGTTAAATAGGTCTTTCAAAAATATTGTGAAGTTGAGAACACCATTTTTCGATTTAGGGATCCGTTTCCGAAATATTTGGTTTTAAAGAGCGAATTTTTGTTAGAGGTAAGTGTCCCCCCCCTCTATCTGCTAAACGGTTATATATAGATACGTGAAAAAAATTACAGCAGTAGTATATATGCTGAAGTTTAAAGGAAAACTATCAGAGCTGAGTACTAAGTACTAACTAAAAAGTTATAGGTAACCAACTTATAAACTGTAAAATTTCATACTATTTTCATTGTTAGATGTTTTTGGTTGTTAAACTGTAAGGTGCGAGTGTGAATAGTGTGAACTCAAAGTTGTCATTCGCAACTACGGAACCCTACACTGCGCGTGGCCCGACACGCACTTGGCCGGTTTTTTATGATTGTAACCTGTTGTGTCTACCTAAATAAATAAATAAAATAAATAAATAAATCCTCCGAGTGCTCTGGCTAATATTATGGCTCTTGTAGTACAGAGAGGGTCGTGCTTCTGCAGTGGAGACTAAAAAGACCCGATGATGCTGATACTAACATACACAATCGAAGAAGAATATTCCACTTATCCTGAATTTTCCCTCAAATCTGAGCTTGTTCCCGGTTGGATCCTCAACTGATATGCTTTGGAGACCGGGGGCCGCTTTAAGGCTTTTAGGGTTCTGTTTACATTAGATAACAACTAACCTTTATAGTTTCGCCATGTCCACCTTTCGGTCTACCCGTCCATCCGCGATTTAGCTCTGAGACTATTAGTAGACCTGCAGATGCGGTCGAAACATGTCGCCCTGTAGCTGACTTCATACGTGAGTGACCCGTATTTCACATAGGTATTTTAATGCTAGTAACCCTCATGTTTTTGTAGGTATAGGATTTTGCATGAGATGTAAATATACTTTTGTCCTGTAAGACACACGATTTCCATAAAGAAATGTTTATTTCAACGTAAATAACGTTCAAGATCTGCAAATAGTTTATGCTTAAGCAAGATTTATGTACAAAAGCGGTCGTTTTCTATCCTGTACGTACATACTTAACGATAAATGGACCATTGAGCAATATGTTTCTAGGACGGCGCGAACAAGGCAGTATTTTATGATACGGCAATATTAAGATGTTATTTTTCATCATATTCAGTTGGATAAATAACAATATTAAAACTAACTTATATAAACTAAGAATTAAACCTACCTATAAAATAAAACTACTTATAAATAAAACTTACCTATAAATAGAAAATGTCCAGCAGGTCATTGCCCTGCGGTAATGTGCCCAGAAGACTGGCAGCATTGCCACGTTGAATGGCAATGCTTATTCTTTGGGCAAAATAGTTGCCAGCCCTCTGGTCATTCGACACCTCGACCAGCCTTTTGCTCACAAACTTGAATAGTTTGTGAGCTGAGGGACCCCACGGACCCAGTGTCTCGACCCCAAACGGCTCAAAAATATATGCTTCATCATCATCAGTCTTTCTAGTCTCCACTGCAGGAGCACGACCCTCTCTGCACTACCAGAGGCATATACTAGCCTGAGCAGTCAGAGGATTTGGCCTACACTCTCCACGCCTATACATAAAATATATGCTTCGCCAAGGCATATATATTTGCGCCGTTTTAGGGACTCGGCGGAAGCTGCAGCCATGCCAGCCTTATTACTTGTACCATGGAGATGAGAAAACGCTAGTGTATCGACACATGTTGCGTCCCACACCAGCGGCTTTCCCAATCTCCAAGGCACCAGTGTCATCCCGTCCGGTCTCTTGCCATCATCCCGAGCCAAACCTACAGGTTCTAAAATAGCTGGCAGCTGGATGGTGACAAGAGCGCGGCGGATAATGTTATTAATGCTAGCATGACGTGCTATGCGCCCCGCACTCCTGGGACAGGAGAGTCCGTGATGGCCAAACTGGTCGACTGTGTCGCCGCAGGGACAACGATGCGGGACATTTGCTTTAGCACCTAAACGGAGACAAGTCGCTAAGCGAAAGGCGTTGTTGTTGTTGTTGTTCAGTTGGTAAATAACCATCCTACTATCGTGATCATACTAATATAATTATAAATGCGAAAGTTTGTATGTTGGATGTTTGCTACTCAATCACGCCCAAACGGCTCAAGGGATTTATATGAAATTTTGTACAGAGGCAGTTTATTAAAGGAATTGACATTGTTTGTTTTTCGTATGTGTAAGTATGTGTATGTGCCAGCGGAGCCAAGGGCGAACGCTACAATAAGTATATATAAATAAAGCCCTGTCCAGATCCTTACGAGCGTATACTAGCAGTAATTTTTAGGGTTCCGTACAAAAGTTGAAAAACGGAACACTTATAGGATCACTCGAGCGTCTGTCTGTCCGTCCGTCCGTCTGTCACAGCCGATTTTCTCCGAATCTACTGAACCAAATTAGATGAAATTTGGTAAGATAGTGTAATCCTATGACCCAAACACGGATGTGCAAAGTAAATAAAGAATTTTTGAAATAAGGGTCATTTTACAAAATTAAAAAAAAAAGTTTTGCAAACCTTACTGTGTCATATATCAAATGAAAGGGCTCATTATGACGATCTCAAAAATATTTTTTTTTGTTCGGGTAAAATCAATACTTTTGATTTTATTCACGAAAGAAGGCAAAAATTGACCATTCCCCCCCCCCCCCCCCTGATCTCCGAAACTACTGAGCCGAAAATATAGTTACAAATATAGTTCATTCCTTGAAGATTACAGGAAAAATAATAAGAATTCTATCACTTGAAAATTAAGTGGTAAACTCACAATAATAAGTTCATCTAGGGAAATAGTTCACTAAAACGCGACTAGATGGCGCTAGTCAATTGAATAAAACATTTTTGCAGATATTGTGTGTGTGTTCTCGAAGCATATTGTACGGAACCCTCATTGCGCGAGTTTGACTCACACTTGGCCGGTTTTTCAATATGGTTTCCATACAAATGTATTTCTCTATTTACTCGCTGAAAACTGATTCTAGAGCCACAATTCTTTTTTCATAAAATCTATTACTAACATAGGTATGTCGCTATGTATTATTTTTTTCTAAAAACCTGTTTAAAAGAAACAAAAATTGTACAAATGGTATGGAAAACGCACAGCTAGTATACCCTCTACAAGGGGTAACTCAGACCGTCAATATGAAATTTTCCTGTATTTTTGGAATTTCCAACATTAGTCCAAACTGAACGTGGCTGAACACTATTGTATGGGAATCCATACAATAGTGTTAGCCATCCAGATAGATAGTTACCAGAAGTAATTAATTGCATTGGATTTTCCTTCAATCTTAAACGAAGTAATTATTTTAAGCATCGATAAACCTATAAACCGGCTTTCTAAGGCCGTCGATATATTAAATAAAAAAAGGAAACACTTACCTTTTATTGCGTGAGAAGAAAAAGCTCGTAAAGTTAATCTGTCAGTTCGAGCGTCGTTAACCGAAAGCTTT
Source organism: Rhodophaea formosa (assembly GCA_963082605.1). NCBI lineage: Eukaryota > Metazoa > Arthropoda > Insecta > Lepidoptera > Pyralidae > Rhodophaea > Rhodophaea formosa. The sequence goes on along the minus strand of OY720228.1, from coordinate 11,674,538 downwards.
AGCGCTTTGAAAAGCTTTTTATAGACTCTGTGAGAGTACTGCACAAAGATTTGATAAAGAATACTTTCTATTTTAAACGCAAGTGCCGTGTGGTTCCCGATACAGTAGAATAGGACCACTACAAGTCTTCCCGTGGATGTCGTAGAAGGCGACTTAGGAAACACAAGCTAAACAAAGCTCATAATTATAAACATAAGACAATATAACAAAAGAGACCTCTCTAACCCGTCTGGCCAGCGTGGAGAGTGTAGGCCAAATCCTCTGACTCCTCTTGCTCATCATCATTTCGAGTAGGTGACACGGTCAGTCGACCATGCACACCCTGGTGTCCTCTTGCTTAATATATGGCACTGGTAGTAGGTACAAGGGTCGTGCTCCTGTAGTGGAGACTAAAAAAGACCTGATGACAACGACGAAGATACCATTATTCCTAAATACAACAAAAGATTTGGGCGTATGGGGTATCGTTAGAATTATAACCTCTTAATCGTACGATTTGTTCTCGCAGACTCACAAAGATGGCGTCTTTTGCTGGCTGTTGCTGCACAACATTGTTTTTACCATATTATATCATGGCATTTTCACGAAATATATCTTATTTAAAATTAGAACCATATTTTTGCCTTATTATTTTAAAATTACACTCTAGTTTTTGTAAGTTTAGGCTAACGCGGACTACCGCCATCTAGAAACGAGTAGAAAGCAACTTTGCAGCGCCATACAAATGTATGGACCAGATTAAGGTCACGACCCTCTCTGTACTACCAGAGCCATATATTAGCCAGATCAGTCAGAGGATTTGGTCTACACGCAGTCCATACGTTAATATTATATTATCGTTCACTATAATTAAGTCGCCATAGTATTCAAGTTTTTTTGATCAAAAAAATAAAACAATATGTACGAAAAAACTTACTTCATTGAAATATTATCAGAAATATATGAAAAAAAGAAAGCATAAAAGTCTACTTACTATAAAAAGTAATTTACAAAAATAACATCCACATTTGGTTTATCATAGAATCAGCGTGAGTAGCAACAGCAGAAAGAAACGAATTGATAACCTTTTTTGGACAGTCAGCAAGACTATTTTCCACGGTGTCCCCAAATAATGTTACCAAGCAGAGTTAGGCGGAACTAATCTCTTGTTAAGACCCAGTTATTGACCCCAGAAACAAAATCAATTCTAAAGCATGGACCTAGGAATAATATGGACCCGGCATTAGACACATCAAAAGTGAAGCATAACTTACGTCACATCAAGTCACATGTGTGCAGCATGTATTTGACATTTGGGAAATTTGACATTTCGTTCGACCGGGGAAAAGTGTCGGGATTTTTGTGCCGATGTGTGCGTGCGCTAGTGTAGGGATTTTTATGTGCGTCACTGTTACATTTTCCAAGGGCATATCCTCAGAATAGTAAAATATCCAGAATCCGCATTGGCGTATAAAACTGAGGAAGAAAAAGATACGCTCAAATGACCTGAGATACGCTCATGGATCGTCAATTGACATTTGTCATGGCGGCCGGCTAACGTGTCGGCGCTCTTCAATTTTAATTTAATTATGCCGTCGTGTGCGGTTCCCACATGCAGAAATGCAACCAGACGTAACAACAAAAAACCGGCCAAGTGCGTGTCGGGCCACGCGCAGTGTAGGGTTCCGTAGTTGCGAATGACAACTTTGAGTTCACACTATTCACACTCGCTCCTTACAGTTTAACGACCAAAAACATCTAAGAATGAAAATAGTATGAAATTTTACAGTTTTTAAGTTGGTTGCCTATAACTTTTTAGTTTTTACTTAGTACTCAGCTCTGATAGTTTTCCTTTCAACTTCAGTATATATACTACAGCTGTAATTTTTTTCACGTATCTATATATAACCGTTTAGCAGATAGAGGGGGGGGACACTTACCTCTAACAAAAATTTGCACTTTAATACCAATTATTTCGGAAACGGAACCCTAAATCGAAAAATGGTGTTCTCAATCTCACAATATTTTTAAAAGACCTATTTAACGATACCTCACACGATGGGTAAATAGAGAAAAAAAAATTACTCCCCCATTTTACTTGTATGGGAGCTACCTACCCTAAAAAAAAAATTTTTTTCAAGATTTTATTCTACCACTTTTTTGCCATGATTAATATACATACCCATACCAAATTACAGCTTTCTAGTACTTATAGTCTCTGCGTAAAACCGCGGACGGACAGACAGACAGACAGACAGACAGACAGACATGGCGAAACTATAAGGGTTCCTTGTTTACTACGGAACCCTAAAAATGACGGGATCACATTTCACGTATAATTAGAACATTTACAAGCTATATAAATCATTTACAGATTTAATTTTACAAATAATATTTTGCCAAAGACAATGTCCAGTCCATATGACGTTCATTGTAAAGTGTTGCTGTTCTATAAAATATTTTTACCCAGTATGTGAGAAAAACTGTATTTTATGATTAAATTTTTGGAAGTAGTATACTATAATATACCTAACTAATTATTACGTTTTAAGGCATCATGCATTTAGTCAATTTAGCTATTTAATAAAGAAAACGTCAAGTAGGTAAGTATTGAAATTAAGGTTTTCATTATATATTTATGTTACCGGCCAAACCCGATTTCAAGACAAACTGTCCTGGGCGTGTTAGGATAAACTAGGTATGTCCTGAAATCTTTAGGATAAACTGAATTTGAATATTATTAAAATCTTTTTAGTAGCTTTAAGCGTCGAGCACCATAGAAACTTCATTTTTGGAATACTTATTGAGGGACAAGACTTTTCATAAAAAATAGACTTGGGTGGAGTTTAATAGGTTTTTGTGGTGTAGAATTCAAAAATAACTCAGTTTTGGAATCCAAGATGGCGGAGGCGACTTCTCATGAAAAATTGACATGGGTGTCGTTTTACAGGTTTATCGGGAAGTAGATTTAGAAAATGACGTTAGTTTTGGAATCCAAGATGGCGGAGATGATTTTTTATGAAAAATTGACATGGGTGTAATTTTACAGGTTTTTCGGGGTGTAGATTTCGAAAATGACGTTATTTTTGGAATCCAAGATGGCGGAGGCGACATTTCGTGAAAATCGACATGGGTGTCGTTGTGTTGGTTTTTCTTGGTGTAGATTTCGAAAATGACGTCAATTTTAGCATCTATGATGGCGAACGCTACCTTTCATACAAAATTAATATGTGTATCGTTATACGGATTTTTCGGGTAGAAGGTTTTGAAAATGAAGTCAGTTTAAGAATCCAAGATGACGAAAGTAACTTTTCACGGCAGTTTGAAACTCCCAAAACAGAGGTTATTTTCGAAATCTACACCGAACAAAAAACAATACAACGACATCCATGTTGCTTTTCACGAAATGTCGTGTCCGCTATCTTCGATTCCATAAATAACGCCATTTTTGAAATCTACATCCCGAAGAACCTATAAAATGACACCAATGTCGATTTTTGATGAAATGTCGCATCCGCCGACTTCTATTCCAACACCCGAAAAAACCTATAAAACGACACTCATGTCGATTTTTCATGTGAAGTCGCCTCTTTGAATTCTACACCTCGAAAACCCTACACAACTACACATATGTCGATTTCGCATAAAAAATTAAGTCCGCCATCTTGATTTCAAAAATGAGGTCTTTTAGTCATCTTTACCAACTACTGGCAACTAAACAATTTGAAAAAATATTCAGAAATTTGTCAATCTTAGGCCAAACTAGTTTGCCCTAAAGATTTATGACAAAATAGTTTGTCTTAAAATCGGGTTTGGACAGTAACATTATATAAGGGAGGCACTAATCAGATATTATTTGGCACAATAACACAAACAATTGGGCATATAAAAACAAACAAATTAACTCAGGTGTTGTTAATGTGGTTCCCAGGAAATGTTGTCAGGTAGACAGAGCCGAAAGTCATAAGACTTGGCCACTTTTAGCATCATAGTGGGCTTAAAGGTGGAAAGCGGAATCAAAATAGTGATGGGTTGCTAGCCGCATCGCCTATTGATATGATTCCTTAGATTTTTGCCCAATCCCTTGACCGGCTTTTACGATCTGTGCGGGAAGAAAAGCAGCTGGTATATTCTGTTTTTTCCTTTCTCCCAAACCAGCATGGAAGATTTTTTTTTATAAATAACTAAATATTATTTTATAGGATTTAGACGTTTAATATTATATTCTTGGTTCAAAAATATCACATTAACTTAATTCAAACAATTACACAAATATTTATATTTTTCCCCAAGTGTATGTTAAAAACTTATAATCTAGCAACACTAAGCGGGTGTGAAACGCGCGGGCGCGGGGGATTATGCCGCGTCTTTGGACACAGTTCGATGCTTAAAAAAATGACAGAAGGCTCATTCTGGATATTTATTATTCTGAGGGCATATCCTGATTATTCTTAGATCCATGTTCGAAAGTAACAGAGTAAGTGAAGATTTAAATAGTAATTTAAAAGAGACAATTTGACACGTAAATAATAATACATACATACTATCACGTCTTTTTCCCATGCGGGGTAGACAGAGCCCAGGCAACGTAAAGCATGTTGGTCGGTTATAAGGTGGAGAACGAAATCAAAATAGGGTTGCTAGCCGCATCGCCTATTGACGTGATTTTTCACGCCTTTTCCCTCGATCAACTTTTACGATCTGCGCGCGAAGAAACGCAGCTGATACATTGTACGATTTTTCTTTTCTCCCAGACCAGCGTGGAAGTCTAATCCTAATCCTAACTAATATTATAAATGCGAAAATGAGTTTGTTTATTTGTTACGCTTTCTCGCCCAACCTACAACAACGGATCATCATGAAATTTTGCATACACATTATGGTTAGGGTACTGAAAAGGACATAGGCCATATATTACGCGGGCGAAGCCGCGGGTAACAGCTAGTAGTTAATAAAAATATATACTTACCCGCGGATTTGCCTCCACAATCCAGCACAACAACTTTTTTGATCTAAACCGTAAGTATAAAATTTTTTTGATAATTGGATTAGTAAAGTCACTAAAGTGCAACATACCAACACATTTCGCATATTATTTATATTTTAACTCGTCATCAACAGGTCTTTGTTAGTCTCCACTGCATGAGCACGACCCTCTCTGAATTACCAGAGCCATATTTTAGCCAGAACACACAAGAAAGAAAAAATCAAGTTTGTTGTATGGGACCCCTAAATTTATTTTATTTGGTTTTATTTTATTTATTTTAAACTTTTTATGATGTTGTTGATTATTAATATGGAGCGAACAAATTCATGAAAATCACGTTCGTTATATGAGGGCCCTAAAAATTAATATTTTATTCTATTTTTAGTATTTTTTATTAAACATCATCTGTGCAAATTTCAACTGTCTATCTATCTATTACGGCTGTAACTCATAAAGAGTTACAGCCGTGGTGACAGACAGATGGACGTCGTGAAAAGCGTCCCGTTTTTACCCTTTGGGTATCCCTACCCACCCTACAAACGTGCTCAACACACTCATAAAATGCAGCTTATTTTCAGTTTATTTGTTAAGGCGCTCCTATAGTAACACTAGCGCCACCCAGCAATTAATTCTTTTATTCCTAAATTATATCGAATTTTAAAAATCTAACAAGTACATAACTAGTAAATTACTTGTACTATTTTTGTTTTCATTTTCACTAATATTCGTTTGATAAAGTAAGAGAAAAATCGATTAACGCCAAAAGTGGCCACTTTTGGCGTTAATCTATTTTTCTCTTTAAATATGGCACTAGTAAATTACTTGTAATATACAAAAAATTCTATAAGTAATTTAGTAGTTTTGTACTTGTTAGATTTTTAAAATTCGATACAATTTATGATTTAAAGAATTTAATAGCTGGGTGGCGCTAGTGTTACTATAAGAGCGCCTTAAAGTATCAAACACAGATTTTTTGAAAGTTAAAAAGAATGAAGCATAAAAAACCCAACAATTTGTGAAACTAGGTAAAGTACACGCCCTGAATACGCCCAAAGTTTGATATAAGTATCCCATTTAGCACAGCGCCCCTATTTGCGGGGTAACATGCCTGTGACAAACACGGAAAACTACTGAGTTAGTTCTCACTAACAGATTTTAATAAAAAGAAGAACATCATCAGTTTAACCCGTATTTATGTAAAACTAGCTATTACCCGCAGCTCCGCCCGCGTGATATTTCACGCCTTTGTCCTTCACCGTACCCTAACCTATGTGTATGCAAAATTTCGTGATGATCGGTTCAGTAGATACGGCGTGAAAGCGTAACAAACAAACAAATAAATAAACAAATAAACTCACTTTCGCATTTATAATATTAGTTTTCTGTTTATTTGTTAAAGTATCACAAAAACACAGATTTCTTGAAAGTTAAAAAGAATGAAGCATTAAAAACCCAACAATTTGTGAAACTAGGTAAAGTACACGCCCTGAACACGCCCAAAGTTTGATATAAGTATCCCATTTAGCACAACGACCCTATTTGCGGGGTAACATGCCTGTGACAAACACGGAAAACTACTGAGTTAGTTCTCACTAACAGATTTTAATAAAAAGAAGAACATCATCAGTTTAACCCGTATTTATGTAAAACTAGCTATTACCCGCAGCTCCGCCCGCGTGATATTTCACGCCTTTGTCCTTCACCGTACCCTAACCTATGTGTATGCAAAATTTCATGATGATCGGTTCAGTAGTTACGGCGTGAAAGCGTTACAAACAAACAAATAATAAACAAACAAACTCACTTTCGCATTATAATATTAGTTTTCTGTTTATTTGTTAAAGTATCACTAAAACACAGATTTCTTGAAAGTTAAAATGAATGAAGCATAAAAAACCCAACAATTTGTGAAACTAGGTTAAAGTACACGCCCTGAACACGCCCAAAGTTTGATATAAGTATCCCATTCAGCACAGTACCCCTATTTGCGGGGTAACATGCCTGTGACAAACACGGAAAACTACTGAGTTAGTTCTCACTAACAGATTTTAATAAAAAGAAGAACATCATCAGGTTAACCCGTACTTATGTAAAATCGATAGAATTACATAGTTTTTGAATATGTAGGTCAGAATCCCCATTCATAGACCTGACACTGTTTCTTTTTCTTCATCAAAGACAGTTTTAAAGAGGAGCCCGGTGGTCCAGTGGCTGTAAGCATTATTAACGCTCACGCATGTTAAGCAACCCTGGGTGCAGTCCCCACTTGGGTAGGTGACCGCAAGTAGCGTAAAAAAATATCTCAAGCTCCTTCGTGCTACGGAAGGCACGTTAAGCCGTTGCTATAATTGATGGCAGTCGTTAAGGTAGGTATGTCACCTGACACCAATGTTGGCCACTTACACACACGAAAAACAAACAAGTTTTAAAGATCTATCCATAGACGGGGATGTCTATGGATAGGTCTTTATTACTGACATTGAGAATCTTAAAACCATTAAATTTTTTCTCAAAGTCAATCGTTTGAAAAATAAACACTATCAAAATGGTAAAATGTGTTACCCAACTCTAGATTTTAAATGAAAAATGTAAAAAACATTCTTTATATCTCAATAAAAAAAATTCAAAACAATTTGATTTGAATTTTTTTTATTGAGACAAAGAATTTTTTTACATTTAGCACATTTTCATAAACCGCAAATCTAACTTTGTCATTCATACAAATTCCATAAAAAAAGTAATTTTTACTGGAAAATGATAATAGTATTTTGGCTAATATATGCTTACTACTACAGAACCCTTATGGGCGAGTCCAACTCGAACTTGGCCTCTTTATTCTCTCTCCATCTGTTGCTGTATTTTCTCTTCATGAATTATGGCACCATAACTTATCAGACAATTGATATACTGCTTGGGAACGGAAAAAATGTACTTCATTTTCCGTACAACTTAACAATAATAGGTGATCAATCAGAAACTTTCGGTTATTATGGAAAACCGACATACTTATACGTTATGAACGAGCTCCGTGGCGCAGTGGTAAACACGCCAGCTTGCGATATGAGGGGTCCCGGTTCGATCCCCGGCCAGGTCATGATGGAAAACAATCTCCATGATGATCGGTTCAGTAGATGGGGCATGAAAGCGTAACAAACAAACTCACTTTCGCATTTATAATATTATAGTTAAGATTATTTGATTGGTCTTGTTTTTAACTTATCACATTTTATACATATACTTTGCATTTCTCTAAAATGATGTTTTTTTGTTACAGGTAAGTTCTTCAGCCAGTTCAAAGAAAAGCCGATATGTAATCGACATTTGAAACGCTACTGTATGTTTTTTACTGCAACACAACTTTATTTCTGCGTAATTGTGTCTATTCATAAATAAGTAAACAATAATTCAAACAAAACAAAATACACTGGTCTGTTTTACGCTTTAATCTGTTGTGATAAAATAAAAAAATAAAACAACGGGTTGCACTCCGGGACTGCCGGCAGAAGTGAAAATTGAAATACTATCACTCATAATTCAATACCTTTCCTATCAGCAGTCACCATCTATGGATGGGCGTAGCACGCTGTAATACAAACACACGCACATTCGCGCAAGCGCCCTGCGCTATCTTACGAATTTTCCACGTGAGGAATCCATCGGTCACGTGACCTGTCGCGAGTTTAACTTCTTCTCCATCACTTCAAGTGCACAGCGCACGCTAAAGAAGTTTTCACTTAAGGCCGCACACTAGGCACAGTAGCGACGTCAAACATTTTATTCCTAATACTTTACAAATATAATGAAATTCAAGAATGTAAATCAAAGCATTAGTAAATAACCTGAAGTATTTTTGGAATCATGTTTTAATATTATTGAAATGATTTATTAAGAGAACTACTGATTACCGCCAAAAACGGCTGTTTTGGGCGGTAATCAGTAGTTGTCTAAATGACTGATTCTCATAAGATTAAAACATAATCCCAAAAGTACTTCAGGTTATTTACTAATGCTTATATGATTTACATTCTTGAAATTCATCATTCTATTTGTAAATGAATGAATGAAGTATTTATTTATTAAGTAACAGTGACTCATACATAATTGTTAGTAATACTTACTTCTAGGTTAGTTATCAATTTTTATTTTTAAAACTTCAAGGCCATTCATAAAGGCCATTCCTGCACCATCCCTCCGGCTATGGCACAGCAATGGTTTACGTGGAGGCCGTCCAGTCTTTGCGCGATCATGTTCAGGATGCTGTTGCCGCTCCCCCGCACCCTGCGCACCAGGGACGCGCATCTCTTACGCATAGTTGCATAAAAGCAGTCTACTCGAGCTTCCGCAAACATCCTTGACGCGCTACAGAAGCGTGGCAGCCCCAGCAGCACCCTGAACGCGTTTTTGTACTGCACACGAAGGGCGTTGTAGGTTGTAGTAAAGAATTAGGAATATAACTATTGGCGTCGCTAGTGTGCCTATTGTGGGCCTTTAACACTATCCTATCTAATAGCCATTTTTGTACGACTTTTCTAAGATACTATCACATCTTTAGGCTTTTATTTCAATTCATTAATAATGCAATGCTTTTTGGTACTAGGTATATTAAATAAATTATTATTATCGGCTAGGAATCCATCACTATTTTGATTCCGTTCTCACCTACAAGCCCAACATGCTTAACGTGGTTTGTAAAGCCAAATAAGCAAGTAAGGTAAGTGTAAGGTTTTATAGACCTAGGCTCTGTCTACCCCGCAAGGGAGAAAGACGGGATAGTATGTATATTAAATTTGCCGTGTTAGCCACGTGTCACGTCGAGTTCAGCGTCCCACTAACACGATGCCTGAAATTTGGCAGATCAGGCAGAATCGGACACGCTATCTTGAACGAAATATTGTTGAATACCTTTTTAGTCTCCACTGCAGGAGCACGACCCTCTCTGTACTACCAGAGCCATATATTCATGCCATGCCAGCCATGGCAGTCAGAGAATTCAGCCTAAACTCTCCACGCAGGCTAGACGGGTTGGACAAGTTCCTGTGATGTTTACAAGCTTTGTTTAGCTTGAGTTTCCTAAGTCACCTCCTACGACATTTACAGACCTGGGCTCTGTCTACCCCACAAGGGAGACAGGATAGTAAGTATGTATGTATGTATATTAAATCTGCCGTGTTAGCCGTGTCACGTTGAGTTCAGCGTCCCACTTACACGACGTCTGAAATTTGGCAGGCTAGGCGGAATTGGACACGCTATTTTAAACGGAATATTGGTGAACATATTTTTATGCCTAGCAATTTTCCCGTGACTTTATTTGCGTAAATTATAATATAAAATTAAATATGCCATCCGCAGATAAATAAGCTTTCAAAAAGGTTAAAGTATTTGGATAATCGGTCCTGTAGTTTTGAAGCCTATTCTATTCAAACAATTCTTTCCTCTGTTTAATATAAGTAAAGATTAATTTTTTGACAAATCTAATGAGTTACGTATGACAGTCTACTTATATTGATCACGATACGAGCACTTATAACACCAAATTACAAGAATTTCATATTATAAACTCCTCTAAAATTAATTTGCAAAATCATCTAAGGTCCAAAATTCTCCTTATTTCATACATCGTTAGAGACCAACCCCCTTGAGTTGACAACTCGATACTTAGAGCCGGAAATTCCGGAACCGGAAGTGAGCTATGTCGGCAGTTCAAAGTAGCGTGTTAACCGCATGTAGTCGCTGCCAAGTTTCAAGGGGACGTTGAACTACTTGAGAGTTAAAATGATTTCACCTATTTTTATACGTATATATACATTTTATACGTATTTATCCCATATGGGTTTATCATCATCATCAGGTCTTTTTTAGTCTCCACTGCAGGAGCACGACACTTTCTGTACTACCAGAGCCATATATTAGCCAGAGCAATCAGGGGATTTGGCTTACATTCTCGACATTGGCTAGACGGGTTAAAGAGGTCTCTTTGATGTTTATAAGCCTTGTTTAGCTTGTGTTTCTTAAGTCGCCTTTTACGACATCCTCGGGAAGACTTGTAGTAGTCTTATTCTACTCTGCCGGACAGAGCCAAATGTTGAAAGTTTACCGTCCGTATATTTACATTTTGGGACCAAAACTTGGGTGAATTGGGCATCTTTACTTTGACGAACTGTCTGCTACTTTACAAAAAGGGGTGTTGCTTATATTAAGCTATTAGTCTTAGGATAGTCAAATGGCAAACATAAATATGGGAAATGTTAAGGTATGTATATCACTAATTCAGATTTAAAACCGGAACTAGTAACGAGAAATGTTGGTGTTTGAAATCGCGTGATAATATGTACAGCTTGGGTCATTAGTGTGGGGAATAGTTAACCTATATTTGACATACAATTTAAAATTTCCTGACATTCTGTTTTTAAATTTAATTTCGAAAATTACTTCCTATCCCGCTTCCCCCGAGTTAATTGTCTAATTATAACACATGTAGTATTGTTAGTCTTTTGTTTAAACCTGGTTTATGGTTTAACAATGGTTCACACAAAACAAATTGGCAAATACATCTCGAAAAAAAGTCATATTGGCGTTAACTTTATGAAAGATTGTGAAAACAAAACTCTTATATTACCAGGGATTTTAATACTTAGATAATCATACACACTGTTCACAAATAATTCTTTGCCTTAACATTTATATTTAACTAAGTTTAACGAAATATTTCGCTACAGTTCTTACTTCAGACTCAGAGAACTTCAAGTAGTTCTCGTTGATTTCGTTTTTACAATATTGCATCTTTGTTATTCAGGAAATCAATGAGAGATGAGGTTCAAAACCGCGTGCTTCGTTTTATGTTCGAAGGGTTTTAGTGCCAAGTTTCAAACCGACGTGTTTAAGAAATGTAAAACTACCTTGGCGAGTCAGCCAAATGTAACATGATGTCAGCACATTGTGTTAGTAAAAATATACTCTTATTGCTAAGTTTTTAAATATAATTGTAGTTTTGTGCAATATTTTTCTATGTTTATGTGAATATGGGTGAAAAACGTTTGTTTACTTCACCTACTAGCTTGAATTTAATGCTTTTTTTATTTGAGTCTTTTGATGTAAGTAAAGGGTAAATACCTGGTTACAATATGAAAATGTGGCAAAGAAAGTCTCCATAAAAAGTTTTCAAATTAATAGTAACACCCATGAATGCTTGCACCTAATGTTCTAATTTCTGTTCGACTCGACCCAAAACATTTATTTACATAGAAATGTTATTGACATAATACACGTAAAGCCCAACCTATCTCCAACGATCCAAATATAGCTGCACGAGGGCCAGCCGTCCAGTGCGTGCGCCCCAGACTGTGGTATTGATCCCACCACCTGCCGGCCACAGCACCACTCCCACCGCTCCACTTCTTTCTTCTAGTCGGCCATCGAACCGCGCCACGATAAAACACTTACAAAATCCAAACATTAAAACACCAATTTCAAAATTTCAAAAACAGAACGTCAATTATCGCGCCTTTTCGTAACCGCGTGTTCTCTACGGCCAAATTTTTACTTTTTTACAATGTTGCCGCAAGTTTTATAACTGTTTAGTGCCGAGACGTGATAAGTGTTTTTAGTGCCCAAAAAAGTGTTAGCGTGTTGTAATTGGAGGTGACTCATGGTGCACTCGTTCTAGGATGTGTGGTATTATCTCAATTTGCGGCGTCAAACATAATTACGTTGAGCAAGGAATGCGCGAACCCGGAAAAAACGCGAATTACATCCGATTCAACGTCATATCTCTCTTTAACTGAAGCAAGTCATAAATATAAACGATTGTATCTAACGTCATTAACATCGCCGCAAACTAAGCGAGTTAAGATCTTGATGAGATGCTTTCACCGTAAAAATCCGTTACTAACAATATGATGCAAAAAAGGAAATTATTATCAGCGAGCTATCAGATGCAAATCACGCCACTTATCTAGCCCCTCTAGAACGGGACGCCCGATGTTTCGTCTCGCGTGGCACACTAACCCGATAGACCGATAAATAAGATTTTCTTTCCACACTTGTCTATCAGCTGATGTAGACAGCTCGTAAAGCTGTACAAATTGCGAGTTAATGTCGGGAAACGCGAAAATTTGCATAGTATAGCGTCAGTGCCGAAACTCTTGCTCCGGCGCGCCGACCGACCGCTAGTCGCCGGCGCAGACGCGCCACGGACGCCGCCAATTACCTTTTTTACCGACAATTTTCTAAATTCAAAAGATAGCGCGCTTCTGTCTAGAAAACGAAACGAATAATTCTTTTATCGAGTTCTAAATTTCGAAATTTTAAAAATAGTGCGATCGATCGAAATTGTTTTTTTTTTTATTTTTTTTAAAGGTGCCAATTTTTGTGTTCATAGCGGCCAGTGTTTGAGTGCAATGGTGTGATTTCTTCTGTTTGTGTTTTTTTTATAATGGAAAGAAGTGTTTTGGCTGATACGAGGCACGTTCACTGGGCGTCTGAAGTAAGTATTCGGCTGTATGTCCGTTCACCTTTGACCTTAGTTCGTGTGAAAGTTACACATTGTCTCTGCTTAATGTTTTGGCGCTGTTTTATCGTCGTGTTTGATCAAGGCACATTATTCAAAAAGAGACTATACAGATCCACATTCATTAAAAGCAAGAAGAAACGCAGTGAACTGTGGAAAGTTTGTGTTGATGTTTTTTTTCTTTACTTTTAAACTGAGGGTCTATTTCGGAAACGAAGACTTTTTTACCTGATAAAAAACTTTTTATAGTGAATCGCAGTTTTGTTAATAGGATTTCTTTCAGTGTTGTGTTATTCATACTTTTTCTTCAAAAGTTTAATCAATCAATTTAATTTGAATGTTTGCGTGAAACTACAATTTTCCTATTTTATAGTTTCAAACTGTTAATTAACATTTATATAAAACTAAAAACAAAACTTTGTATTGTTTATATCTCAATATAATTTTCGAACAAACATATATCTAAGAAATCCTGCTGTTCTATGAACATGGGATGTTTTTTTATAAATTATAAAAAAATATAACCAGTGTCACTTAAGAACAAAACTTGATAAGTTAAAAGTTCAATGAAATAAAGAAACTCATGCATGCATGACCCCTGAAAACATTACACTCATTTTGATGAAAAGCCGAGTAAAAAGTACTGCCATTTGCAATGTAACCGTACACATAAAGGCCTATGCTCTGTCTACCCCCTCCTAGAAGCGGACGTCTTTACATTAATAATAATAAATAATAAATATATAGGGACATATCACACAAATTGAGCTAGCCCCACAGTAAGTTGTGAACTTGTGTCGCAGGATACTAACTCAACGATACTATATTTTATAATATATACTTATAATAGATAAACATCCAAGACCCAGGTCAATATGAAAAAGATCTTTTTCCATCTTGACCTAACCGGGGATCGAACCCGGGACCCCCGTGTCGCAGGCTAGCGTGTTGACCGCTGCGCCACGGAGCTCGATTTAAAATATTACTTTTAGTATGCCACACAAAAGTCAGTACATTTTATGTAATAAAATTAAAGTAAGTATATAATTCTTTATTGAAGGCTGCAACTATTTTTTGCCCAGTTGCTAAGGTTGACGGCAAATAAAAAAATAATTACGGACCGTACTCTGACGCAATTCTCGCGACTTTACTTTTTGCCGACAATTTCACGGTTAATTGCATTTATAAAAAGTCTAGGTACAGAGTCCGAGCTTTACTTTGATCCCGGATATACCTAAGAGTAACCAACTTGTAAAATATATTTTGTGTTTTGCTAATGTTTATCAAAATCCTCCCGTGGATGTCGTAAAAGGCGACTTAGGAAACTTAAGCTAAACAAAGCTTATAAACATCAAAGAGACCTCTCCAACCCGTCTGGCCGGCGTGGAGAGTGTAGGCCGAATCCTCAGACTGCTCTGGCAGTACAGAGGGGGTCGTGCTCCTGCAGTGGAGACTTATAAGGACCTGATGACGATGATGATAATGTTTATTGGCCTTTTTTAGTCTCCACTGCAGGAGCACGACCCTCTCTGTACTACCACTGCAATATATTAGCCAGAGTAGTCAGAGGATTTGGCCTACACTCTCCACGCTGGCCAGACGTGTTGGAGAGGTCTTTTTGATGTTTGTAAGCTATGGTTAGCTTGTGTTTTCTAAGTCGCCTTTTACGACATCCACGGGAAATTTTGAAGTGGTCCTATTCTACTCTGCCGGGAACCACACGGCAGAGTAGTACATGTCGGTCAGTAGCTGACTATTTGTGTGAGTAACCCGTTGGTAATTTAATGATGAGAGTAATATTTTTCGCGTGTATGTATATAAGAATGTATTTATCTATGTATGTATATCTGTTCCATTTTTCCTTCCTAAAGCATAAAGGGCTGAACCGATTTTGAAGTGTGAGGTGTCATTAGATTTGTATTTTGAGGACAATGTTTTTTTCAACCCAACTAAAATTATATTTGCGAGAGTGAGTTTGTTTGTTTGTTATGCTTTCACGCCCTATCTACTTAACCGATCATCATGAAATTTTGCACACACATAGTTAAGGTTACTAAGAAGGACATAGACTATACCTATATCACGCAGGCGACGCCGCGGGCAACAACTAGAACAATTAGTAGTTCCCCTTTTGAACCTAAATGCTTACATAACTAGAATCTATTTAAATATCTTCATTCAAGTAAAACTCTGTAAAAGTATTTGTACTCAATCAGTTCGCGTTACTATTCCATGAATTTCTATGTCAGTGTTTAGGTCAATCGATAAGTCATTAGTGGAAACGGGCGGTAGCGATAATATTTAGCTTCAAGCGGAATATCAAATTCATTGTGTTTACGCTCATATTTTGGCTTTAACTGCTTATTTTGGTCTTGGATTTTTATCTATAAGTACCTATACATGGTGAAATTTTTACCGTTCACTCTTCATTCAAGTAAAACTCTATAAAAGTATTTGTGCTCGATCAGTTTGTCACTATTTCACGAATTTCAATGTCATGTTTAGGCCAATCGATAAGTCATTAGTGGAAACAGGCGGTAGCGTTTAATATTTAGCTGCAAGCGGAATATAAAATTTAATGTGTTCACGCTCATATTTTGGCTTTAACTTTGTCGGTGGATGTCCAACGCTGCGCTTGCCGGGACGTGGTCACCATTCAAGAACCTTTCTGTCAAGTCTTTCGTTCATAAAATAAAAACTGTGTGAAAGTATTCGTACTCGATCAGTTCGCGTCACTATTCCATGAATTTTTATGTCAGTGTTTAGGTCAATCGATAAGTCATTAGTGGAAACGAGCGATAGCGTTTATTACTTAGCTTTAAGCGGAGTATCAAATTTATTGTTTTCACGCTCATATTTTAGTTTAAACCGCCATTTTGGTCTAAGATATTTATCTATAAGTAATATGGCAAAATTTTTATCGTTTACTCTTCATAAAATTAAAAATCTGTTAAAGTATTCGTACTCGATCAGTTCGCGTTACAATTCCATGAATATCTATGTCAGTGTTTAGGTCAATCGATAAGTCATTAGTGGAAACGAGCGGTAGCGTTTATTATTTAGCTTCAAGCGGAATATCAAATTCATTGTGTTTACGCTCATATTTTGGCTTTAACTGCTTATTTTGGTCTTGGATTTTTATCTATAAGTACCTATACATGGTGAATTTTTTACCGTCCACTCGTCATTCAAGTAAAACTCTATAAAAGTATTTGTCCTCGATCAGTTCGCTTCACTATTCCATGAATTTCTATGTCAGTGTTTAGGTCAATCGATAAAACATTAGTGGAAACGGGCGGTAGCGTTTAATATTTAGCTTCAAGCGGACTATTAAATTAATTGTGTTTACGCTCATATTTCGGTTTACACTGTTTATTTTGGTCTTGTATATTTATCCATAACTATACATGGCGAAATTTTTATCGTTCTGGAACGTCAAAGGGGTGATTCAGCCCGTCGATATGAACAACTTTTTGAATCATCATCATCATTTCATGTAGGTGACACAGTCGATCGACCATGCACACCCTGCTGTCAGAGTTCTTCGGAACTTTTCGTATAGAACCAATGAGAACGCAAAAAAATCGACATTTTCATACAAGTGTTTAGCCGCCAGGGCAATTAGTATCTTCTTCCTGGTCGTATCCTCATTTCTGAGGGTCGTGACCACCTCAAGTAGCTCTTCTTACTACATCACTCCAAATGGCGCAGTCTTGTGCTAAATGTATGGCGCCCTGGGTGTTGGTGCGGGTTAGCAGTCTGATTGCGTCAGTCCATCGAACTGGCGGTTTTCCCTGACTCCTGCGCCCAGGGACATGGCCCAGCAAAATGGTCTTTTCGAGACTATCAGGTTCACGTCGCGCTATATGACCGAAGAAGTGCAGAAACCTTTGGAGACAAATTGTAGAGAGACGGGTCTTTATGCCAAGTTCTTGCAATATAGACACATTAGTGCGGCGTGCTGTCCAAGGTATTCTTAACATTTTACGCCAGCACCACATCTCAAATGCATCTATTTTGGCTTTAACAGTTGGTTTCCACATCCATGTTTCTGCAGCGTACATAAAAATGGAGAAGACTAGAGTTCGCATAAGTCTAATTTTCGTATTGCGACTGATGCTGCGATTAATTGTTCATATCGACGGACTGAATCACCCCTTTAAGGGTTCAAAACGATCAATATTTCGCCATGTATATGTCGCAGTCATCTGGTTGAATTTGCTATTTGATTGAATGACTAGCGCGTTCATTGAATGGCGACGTTCAATTGAATGACTAAAGGACAGCTCGTCAAGTCGTTGAATGTAACGTTCAACGTCTTGTCTGAATGAATGTCATTTAGCGAAGTCGTTGAATCTTAGCCGACTTTGTAATATTTGGTGGTAGTATGATTTCATCTTTCTTAGTTTAGCCAGCGGCGGCGTTATAATAGGTAAATCCATTATGTCATACTATTGTACCTAATACAAATAACGCACTTTTAAGTAAATCGAAAAAAATATCAACGTCGTATACCATCTATTCGAGCTGTTTGACGCCATATTTGTTTTGGTGACTACTAGCGCCGCAGTGGGAAAAAAATGAACTAAATTTGGATCACCTGACTGATTCTATGTCCGCTCTTTTCAAAGGGCTATGTTACAATCCGCTAACTAGTTGGACGTTGAGCGACGCTTATTTGTTCAACGTTCGGCCTAGTCATTCAATTAAACGTGGTCATTCAATGAACGCGCTAGTCATTCAATCAAATAGCAGATACAACCAGATGACTGCGACATATACACCGTGTCAATCTGCACATTACATTGTGTAGGATAGACGGTAAAAGAAAACATGTAATGATTGTCAATGAGATGGTGATTGACAACATTGCACAAACGGGGCGTAATTTCAAGTTCGTTATAACCAACAAATAAATGGTTTAAAAACAGAACAGGTCACATTCCGCAAAAAACCTTTTGAAAGACAATCATAGATTATCAAAAAATCATACATACAAAATACTACATACATACGTAGCTTTACCGCTGCTATGCTTCGTTCGGTGATTGAGAGAGCCGGCGGCCCATCTCTCCCCTCTGGGGAGGGAAAAATAGACCGGCAACGCTCCTGTGACACCCCTGGTGTTGTAGTTGTCCATGGGCAGCGGTGATCACTTACCAGTGACCCGCTTGCTCAATACCAAGTGATTGTTTAAACCTAACTACAGTTGTTGTTGTTGTTACTTTTAAACAGTTTTACTTGAATGAAGAGTTGATATTGAACATAGATTCTGGTTATGTAAGCATTTTGGTTCAACAGGGTAACTTAATTGTACTAGCTATTGCCCGCAGCTACGCCCACGTAATATATAGCCTATGTTCTTCTCAGTACCCTAACCTATGTGTATGCAAAATTTCATGATGATCGGTTCAGGTAGATAGGGCGTGAAAGCGTAACAAATAAACAAACTCAGTTTCGCAAATATAAGATTTTGAATTTAGAATTGAGAGGTACAAAATAAGTAATAGTACTAGAGGCACATTTATCGATGAGCCTCGTCTTTTGTTCCGCTAACAAATGATGGGACGACGGGTGCGACAAGACTAATCGGTTGGACAGACAGGCAGGCCGGCCGCGGGCAGACCAAGGCATTGATTAAACCTAACTAAAGTTGTTAGGTTTAATCAATCCCTTGTTCTTACCTTTAACTATATACAATGCTAAATAACATATATGCCAACTGCTTCTATTCCTGGACAGACCGTAGAAGCCGCTCGAGGGAATGGACAAATATTTTAGAAATACCGTCACAGGCAGGTTTTCCACTCACACGCCCACTATCACGCTTAATCAGGCCTTCAGGTATATTTCTAGACTCTGTGAAACCTGTAAATGATAAAAAGGTGACTGTTTTTTTTATGTATCATATCAAAATAGTAGCAACTTATTTTAACACGGACTCTCTCTTTTGTTCCGGTAACAAATGGTCAGTCGATGCAGTGCGACAACATAAATTGGTTGGATAGACAGACCGGCCGATCGCGGGATTAATTACAATAAACACGATTTGATTATTTGTTTGTACGCCGAAACTGTTGGAACGATTTTCAAAATTCTTATACCAAAAGAAAGTTCATTTATGTGCGGGAGTCGTTGGCTATTTACGCAGATTAAGTTGCCGTAAAATTGCTAGTATTGCAATACAAGCAATATGTGTGAGTGTGTGAAACGAAGAAGGCAAATCACTTGACTATTTCTGCAAAAACAGTCATTTTGCTAGCTTTTTTCTATTTAAAGCATGGGTCTTAAATATCATAGATAAAGAAAGGGACCCGTATAATTTATGCACAATTATAAAAGAGGAACATCTTTTGTTCCGGTAACAAATGGTGGAACAAACTGACAAGACAAATAAACAGACACCTGACCACGGGTTTCTTTCCAATGAGCAACTTTACGAAATTTCAAACAGTAAGATCTGAAGTAGAAGGCATTTGACGAGCTCCGTGGCGCAGCGGTCAACACGCCGGCCTGTGACACGGATGGTCCCGGGTTCGATCCCCGGTCAGGTCAAGATGGAAAATGATCTTTTTCAGATTGACCTGGGTCTTGGATGTTTATCTATGTATGTATTTGTTATAAAATATAGTATCGTTGAGTTAGTATCCCATAATACAAGTCTTTCTTAAGAACTTACTTTGGGGCTTGCTCAATCTGTGTGATTTGTCCGTATATCTGTGTGATTTGTCCGTATATATATTAGGACGGCTCTCATTATCAGTGGCCTTACTTTATGTAACATTTCATTTATATCCGCAACCTAAGTAGATTATACATGTTTAAGAAATGGAGAAGGCAAATGACTTTATTATTCCTACTTTTACCTTTTTTCTAAAAACGAGAGACTATCTCAGGTTCAAACCTGACATAGACTCATCTATGATATTTATATCATAGATAAAGAGGAGGACTCGTATAATTTCTGCACAGTTACAGGAGTTGTTTGAATTTATTCCAGTTATAAATGACCCTAAATTGCGGCGCTAAGAGACAAATCTGTTGGACGGACAGATAGATGGGCTGACCACAGGCTTGATTAAAATGAACTTTACTATGTGTAATACAGTGAGCTCTGAAATAGGAGACATTAGGGCGGCTTTCATTATCACCGTCTCTACTATAAGTAATATTTCGTTAATACCTGAAACCTACTTGTTTATTTCTGAACAATTATAAAAGTGGAACATCTTTTGTTTCGGTAACAAATGGTCGGACGAACTGACAAACAGACAGACGCTCAACCACGAGTTTGATAACAATGAACAACTATACTAATTGCAATACAGTAGGTTCTAAAATAGAAGGTATTAGACGGCACTCATTATCACCGGCCCACTACTATAAGTAATATGTCATTTATACCTGAAAATTAATGGATTATTGACTTGACTGAAATGGAAAAGACAAATAACTTCATTATTCCTACAAAACAAATATGGGTAAAAAAAATTCTAACAAGACTCTATCTCAGATTAAATACCAAAGACAGAGTGGGGGACTAGTTTAGTTTCTGCACAATTATAGAAGTGGAACATCTTTTGTTCCGGTAACAAATGACCGTAAGATGGTAAGATGTCCCCCTAAAAGAAAAATCTCTTGAACAGGCAGATGGGCCGACCACAGGCTTGATTAAAATGAACTATACTAAGTGTAATATAGTGAACTCGGAATTAGGAAACATTAGGGCTGTTTTCCGTGCCGTGTGGTTCCCGGCAGAGAAGAATAGGACCACTCCAAATCTTCCCGTGGATGTCGTAAAAGGCGACTTAGGAAACTCAAGCTAAACAAAGCTTATAAACATCAAAGAGACCTCTCCAACCCGTCTGGCCAGCGTGGAGAGTGTAGAGCAAATCCTCTGAGTGCTCTGGCAGTTTAGAGAGGGTTCGTGCTCCTGCAGTGGAGACTAATAAAGACCTGGGCCGCAAGTCTGTTAATTGAAATCTATTGTCATAATATTATCAGACTAACATGAAGCAATTCATTCGCCACTCAAAATCCGTAGTCCGCTAAATCAAAATATTGCTTCAATGATCATGGTCTAGGAATCGTGGCAGATTTGGACGTGGTGTTTACATATTCAAAAAACCATTGCATGCAGTGTGTCTGCCACCAAAATATATGAATAGAATCTTCAATGAGGACGCTTTTCTGTAATTTCATGTACAAAAAATACTTTTCTTTCATTGAATGGCTGTCATCTAAACTGATAATTTTTTCTTATGGGCCCCGACCTGAGAAAGTTAGTTGTTCATATTAACGAGCTCCGTGGCGCAGCGGTCAAACGGATACGGATGGTCCAGGGTTCGATCCCCGGTCAGCTCAAGATGAAAAATGATATTTATCAGATTAGCCTGGGTCTGGGATGTTTATCTATATATGTATTTGTAATAAAATATACATAGAATGGTTGAGTTAGTATCCCATAACACAAGTAATAAGTAGCACTTACTTTGGGGCTAGCTCAATCTGTGTGATTTGTCCGTATATAGTTATTTATTTATCTGACAGAATTTTCTAAACATATTGCGTAACGAAGTACACATAAAATCACAGCTAAGTAGGGTCTACAAATCAAAGATGAATAGTCCACCAACTTATAAAATGTTCTTGGAAAAGGATATAAGAATTGACAAATTCCATTGAAAATTAGTTTCACAAGTAAAACTATTCAAAGTCAAAGTTTAATTATTTATTTTCTACGGAACCCTACACTGTGTGTGGGACGATACACACTTGGCCGGTTTTTTAGATGGAGGTATTGTTCAGCGGCACTGTGGCGTCATGTCCGGTAAGCAATTGGTTGGTATTGGTCAACAATGTGTAAGTGGTCACTGTTTATCAAACATTTTCCAGTGTCAGCAGCTTATCGGACCCTACGAGTCAGTGCTGCCATCCGGTGGCAAGCATTACAGAAAACTTTCACGCTTCGTTACTTTTTCTAATGCTTTGCGGAGGAGTGACTTAATATTTTTTACAATCGGTTAAATAATAATATGGCTCAAACCAAAGAGGAAGAAAGGTCCCTTCAAACAGTATACCTAGTTATCATTCTTTAAAAAAAAAACACTGTCACTCAAGCCTCCATGAAAACCTGTCATCTGACCCTATCCATATTTGTAAACAAATAATTATTATTTGGATATTAAAAACGTTGATATCAAAATAATTTAAGAGGTTGTAATGAAGAGCAGTTTGACAATAAAAAAATATTTTATTGCAACCAATGATACAGCGAATAATATCCCATTGGAACAATATTATGGCCGCACACTAGGCACAGTAGCGACGCAAATCATTTCATTCCTAATACTCACTAATACTTTACAAATAGAAGGAATAATAATTGTAAAATGAGATTTATTTTTCTTTATGATATAAAAATGCCTAAGAAATACGAAAATCACTATCACTACATATTATAAAACAATGTCCTCCGCCGCGTCTGTCTGTTTGTTCGCGATAAACTCAAAAACTACTGCACGGATTTTTATGCGGTTTTCACCAACCGATAGAGACATTCACGAGGAAGGTTTTAATAATACATGCCCGGGCACAGCAGGGCAGGGCTGCTAGTCGATGATAAAATATTGTCTCACTTTTTGCACATCTAATTAAACGAGCAGGATAACCATTTTAAACGTCTTTTCGTAGGGAACAGGCTTTTTCCTGTTTCTTCAGAGCTAGGCTGGGTCGCCCTAGTATTGT
Organism: Rhodophaea formosa; assembly: GCA_963082605.1. Taxonomy (NCBI): domain Eukaryota; kingdom Metazoa; phylum Arthropoda; class Insecta; order Lepidoptera; family Pyralidae; genus Rhodophaea; species Rhodophaea formosa. The sequence goes on along the minus strand of OY720228.1, from coordinate 11,651,319 downwards.
ATAAAAGTTAGGCTACAGGTATTAAATAAACCTTTTGTAGTATGCTTTGTAATTGATTTTTTCTTCTTATTCTAGGTACTGCCTAGTTTAAAGTATGCTTCTTTCTCAGTATGTTTAGTTCTGCAATGTTTGATCTTGCATTTCTTCTGCGAAGGCATATTATATAGTTTTACGTTTTTTGAAGAAACATTCAAAAGCGTATAAGGATTGAAAATTTCCATATATTGGATATAACAATCTTTGATCAAGCTTAGTAACTCGTAAAGCACAACAACTGCTACATTACTGTACATAACAAGTCGTTAGCGAGTCCGTAGATCACTTATGAGCCGTTTATTAATAGTTTTTTTAACGATTTTATGAAATATTCACAAAATAAAAATATTCTAAAGGATTTTACACAACGTCAATAAGTCAAATAATAAGATGTCAGTGCAAGCTTAAGTCAAAGTTCTGTCAGAAATAGCAGACTTACAAATATTTTTGCAAATGGTGTCCACAATATTTTCTTAATGGCGCGATTCTGACCAAAAAACAGCAGACTAGGAAAAGTGTTCAATGTCTGTCATTTTAGGGCCAGAATGGTTACCAACGATCGTGAATTCAAAATTGCAGACTTGCGGCCCTGATGATGATGATGATGATGATGATGAGGGCTGTTTTCATTATCATTGTCCCTACTATAAGTGATATAACATATATACTTGCAACCTAGTAGACTATTTCCTTATGTGTGTATAATGGAGAAGGCAGATGTCTTTATAATTACTACAGAAACACTCATTTGGGGAGTTTGTTTTCTTAAAAACGAGTGGGTCCTTAGTTTCGGGGCCTATTCATAGCAAACAATAAAAAAATTCTCTTTATTATATTAGTAAAGATAAGATCGAATTATATTTATTTATTTTAATATCGCAACACCCTAACAGGGTACATGTTCATAATTTTCTAATAATCTTTTGTATTTTATTTGATACAGTGTAAAGCGAAGATTTTTGTTGTGAAATCTATAGCGTAGCGATAAATAAAATAATTATAAATGAATTACATTTTACAACAGCCACTTTAATTTATTCATTATCGTCACTATAAACTAAGTCAAGACATCTTCATCCCGCTAGTACATAACCAAGACCTATTTTCACTGGATGAGTCACCTGTTAAACGATGCGATCACGCGATACCAAGCCTACTTAGAAACTATCTAGTTGACTTTACATGAACTTAGTCATACGATTTCATTATTCTTACAGAAACAGTCATTTAGAGAGTATTTTTACGAGATTCTAAATCAATTTAAATATCATAGATAAAAAAGGGGACTCATATAATTTTTGCACAATTATACATGGCGAAATTTTGATCGTTCCGGACCATTAAAGGGGTGATTCAGCCCGTCAATATAAGCAACTTTTCCTGTGGGACAAATGCTGTAAACTCGGAAAAAAAATCGACATTCCTATACAAATTGCCCGGGCGGCTGAACACTTTTGTATGAAAATGTCGAAATAAAATTTGAGTTTCCAGCATTGGTCCCATAGGAAAAATGGTTCATATCGAGGGGCCTTTAAGGGTCTAGAACGATCAAAATTTCGCCATGTATATAGAAGTGGAACATCTTTTGTTCCGATAACAAATGGCCGTACAATGCGGCGCTAAGAGACAAATCTCTTGGACAGACAGATGGGCTGATCACAGGCTTAATTAAAATGAACTACCAATACTAAGTGTAATACAGTAACATCTGAAAGTATCGTATGGTAGAAAAGATCTTAAGTAGGAAGCATTAGGACAGCTCTCATTAATTATCATCGGCTCTACTATAAGTAACATTTAATTTATATTATATAACCAACTCAATTATTTTGTTTGTGAAAGGGAGGAGGCAAATTACTTAATTATTCCTACAGAAATAATCATTTGGTAAGTTTATTTCTTAAAAACCATACTCTAGCTCATGTTAAACATCATAGATAGATGTAGGATTCGTATATTTCTACACAATTATAGAAGTGGAACATCATTTCACCGGTAACTAATGGTCGGACGAACTGACAAATAGACAAACGCTTTACCATAAGCTAGGTAAATACATCGTCATTTTGCAAGTACATACCCAAGACCTATTTTCACTGGATGAGTCACCTGTTAAATGATACGATCACGCGATACCAAGCCTACTTAGAAACTATCTAGTTAACTCTACATGAACTTATTCATATGTTTAGTAAATATTGATAAGGGGCAGTGAAGCGAGCCCTATCATTATCCTACAATCTATGCATTTTGTGGTACACTGCTGAAATACTATCACACCTTTGGGTTTAATTTAAATTCATTTTAATCCATGTATAAATGAGTTATCTATCAATCATCTCATCCAATCCAAACTCATGTTATAAATGCGAAATGCGTTTGTATATTTGTTTGTAAGTTACCTATTCACGTTTATTCTACTAAACCAATCTATTTGAAATTTGGTATACACATAGGTTAGGGTACTGAGAAGGACATATACATTTTATAAGCGAGCAAAGCCGCGGATAAAAGCTAGTATGGTATAATTTTATACACATTTAAGAAATGCCACATTTTTATTTATTAGACGTTTCTTGTATTTCTAACGACATCTATATTTAAAAATATTACTAGATAGAAAACTTCGCGAGCCCTCATTAAACATCGCTTTTTGCTAGTTAGTAGTAAAGAGTTAATGGCAAGGACCCCGCGCAACGAGTGACAATCATCTTAAGAGGGTATACTAGCAATGCGTTTTCCATACAAATGTAATTCTCTATTTTCTCGCTGAAAACTGCTTCTAGAGGCACAATTCTTTTAACATACAATCTATTACTAAAATAGGTATGTCCCTATGTTTTTTTTTTTTCTAAAAACCTGTTTAAAAGAAAAAAAATTGTACAAATAACAGTTTTTTTGGAAAAAATAAAAATAGGCGCATTCCTATTTTAGTACTAGAGTTTATGAAAAAAGAATTGTGGCTCTAGAATCAGTTTTCAGCGAGAAAATAGAGAAATACATTTGTATGGAAACCATATTGAAAAAATACTGCTAGTATACGCTCTTAATGTAAATTTTTCTAGCAACAAAAAGTACTGGCTGAAACCAAGATAATTACTAGACTAGTTAGTAGTGTAATTACTAGACGGAACTAATTACTTAATCAATGCCTCGGATGGCGAGTGCATTGTGACAGTACTAGTCGTTGACTATAGAGCATTTTTAAACGCTTAGAGGATATGTAATCTAGAGAAATTAGAGGGTATATATTCTAAAGAAAATGAGTTTTAAGTTTTTAATTTTAATGTGGTAACATTTGCCTCATTAAAAATATTATATTATCTAACATTTCTTACTGTTTTTGAGCTCATGTAAAAAGTTAGGTATTGCCCTGCCATATTGCCCTAAAATTATTATATTTAACAGTATAGGTACATACTGTTTCACTCAGTAAATCTCAGCAAATGTTTACCTGTCTGTAAATTGTATAACTTTTCTCAACCGACTTTACGGCTTAATTATGGCTCTTTCTTCAAAACTTCTACACAAAAAAAAATTGTTTCATGATGATATTTACTAAGACATAGCTACTATATCGTACTGCTTCGACCTAAACGAAGCACCTTAATATTTCCAGCACGTACAGTAGCTATAAAACCATTGATTGAGTAATAAAATTTGCATAGTTATTATTTTATGATGACAAAGTTTCACTTTCAGATCGCATTTGTGTCAAGAGAACATATTTTAATATTCGGTAATAGAGGGAAGTGTTGTAGATTTGACACGTATTATTTTTGGTGTTGGTTCCTAAAATGGTGGACATATTTGGATGCTTAAAAAATTAGATTTCAGAGAAAATCAACCATGTAAAGATGTCTCTAAATTATTTTCAGTAATAGCAGTGGTGATCATGTGATGTATAACCGAAAGAAACGGGTAACGAGAAATTGTTAGACGTCATCATCAGATCCTTCTAGTCTCTACTGCAGGAGCACGACCCTCTCTGTACTACCAGAGCCATATACTAGCCTGAGTAGTCAAAGAATTTGGCTTACACTCTCCACGCTGGCCAGACGGATTGGAGAGGTCTCTTTGTTAATAAGCTTTGTTTAGCTTGTGTTTCCTAAGTCGCCTTTTACGACATCCACGGGATGACTTGGAGTGGTCCTATTCTACTCTGCCGGGAACCACACGGCCCAACTAATATTACGGTACTACTTCTATTGCTACTCGCACGTTACGCGCCTTATCTTATATTCTACGTAAACTAGCTGTTACCCGCGGCTTCGCTCGTGTGATATATAGCTTATGTCCTTCTTAGTGCCCTAACCTATGTGTATGCAAAATTTCACGATGATCGGTTCAGTAGATTGGCGTGAAAGCTAAACAAACAAACAAACTCACTTTCACATTTATAATATTAGTTAAGATTAAGACTACCTAGTTAAGATTAAGATTATGATAGGATAAATTTTCATTCTGCGGTGTCGACCCTAATTGTTAACTCACAGTAATTCTCTAGACAGTGGTTTAGGAGCAATGGTTGAGACCGAGGAAGAAGATTTTGAAAATGGAACTTGTAAATTTATATTAAGTTAAAAAGTGGACATGATGACGATGATTGAAAAATTAGGTGAAAAGCAACTTAAGGGATTCTGCAGCATCGTTACATGTTTAAGCTGACAGTACGAGAGATACCGATACGAATAATAATACTAAGGTTAGAATAGAATAGAATAGAATATACTTTATTGCACCAAATAGTAAATACAAAATAAAACATCATGGTAGAGAACAAAATTGGCACAAAGGCGGACTTATCGCTTAGGCGATCTCTTCCAGTCAACCTTAGGGTAGATGGACACAGTACACGTAGTAGGCGTTGGCGCAGATAAAAAAAAAAAAAAACATTAAAATATGGTGAACGTAATAAATATATATACTTATAATATAAAACAAAATATATATATATAAATATAAATAAATACATACATACATACTTTAACAGCCAGAAAATTTAAGAAAGTGTAGAAAGATAATAAGACTTAACGAGATGTTTAAACTTAGTGATTGTTTGAGCTTCACGAATAACGAGATGGAGAGCATTCCATAATCGAACCGCTTCAACGGAAAAGGACTTGGAGTAAAATTTGGAGTTGTGAACAGGGGTTCTAAGCTTGAGAAAAAGAGTACTACGCAAACCTCGACCTTTGCCATCACTGAGAAATGTAAAACGATCTTTCAAATAAGGAGGGGAAAAAGGGTTAAATAATATTGAATAGAGTAGAGTCACAACACGCATATTGCGACGAAGTCGGATAGGGAGCCACTTGAGTTGAGAACGGAAAGTAGATACATGATCAAATTTACGAAGTCCGAATATAAATCTAATGGATAGATTCTGGAGACGCTCAAGTTTGTTCAATTGCTCTTCAGTGATGTTGAGGAAACAGGTATCAGCGTAGTCCAATAAAGGAAGAAGAAGAGATTGTGCGAGCGCAATTTTAGTATCAACAGGCAAAAAGTTACGTAACCGTCTAAGTGAACCGATAGCGGCAAACATTTTTCTGCTGATCTCTTTGATATGCGGTGACCAGGAGAAAGTTTTATCAAAGACCAATCCTAAATTTTTGACGGTATCACTAAAGGAGATTGATTCATTCTTAAAAGTTAGGGATGGTAATGAATTCCATTCAATGCGAGAGATATAATAAGGGCTACCAATGATTATCGCTTGAGATTTAGAAGGATTTACAGTAATACCAAAAGAATTACTCCACTGGGATATACGCGTTAAGTCATCATTTACGGTAGCTATTGCATTAGGCAAGTCAGACAATGAAGTATGGAAATAAATTTGTAAATCATCTGCATACAAGTGGTAAGAAGACTGAAGATTTTCGGATATACTATTAATAAATAATGCGAATAATAGAGGGGATAGTACACCGCCTTGTGGAACCCCAGCAGGAATGTGACACCAAGAGGACACTTTATCCTCTATGCGCACACATTGCTGACGGCCTCTGAGATAAGAAGAAAACCAATTAATGACAGTAGGAGATATGTTGAGAGTGGCCATCAGACCTAAGAGAACTTCATGATCGACGGTATTGAACGCATTAGTGAAGTCTAATAGAGTGAGAATTGTCAACTGTGAATTGTCCATAGCAAGACGAATGTCATCAGTTATAGTGACTAAGGCTGAGGTCGTACTGTGTCCAGCCCGAAACCCTGATTGATAAAGATTAAGGACATTGTTTTTACTAAGGAAAGAATTTAATTGTATGTTAACTAAACGTTCAAGGATTTTAGACAAGAAAGGGAGAATGGAGATGGGTCGAAAGTCAGAGAAGGAAGAAGGATTAGGTTTCTTTGGCAAAGGAGTAATATAGGCATTTTTCCAAAGAGAAGGAAATATGCCGGAGGTTAAGGAGTTATTGAAAATTTGGGTAATAATGGGAAGGATAATATCGAGGATGGGAAGGATCATTTTACGACTAATGTCGTCAGCCCCCACTGCGTTCGAAGTCACGTCTTTAACACACTTCTCAACATCACAAGCCACAATTGGGTTAAAGTTAAAGGATGAGTAGTCGGGAGGCGAAAGAGAAGAAAGGTGGTTTAATATAGAACTCTTATCATTGCCACCAAATCCGCTCGAAGAGGAAAAATGCTTGTTAAGGCTATTAATATCAAGATTTTTAGAGACATTATGATTTTTATTTCCTACTCCCAGCGACTTCAAAAATTTCCACACTTTACTTGGATCACCGTTTTCGACGGACTTGTGAATATGACGGCGTTGAGCCTCCCTACACATCTTGTTGCAGACGTTTCGAGCTTCAACATATTTGGCGCGAAATCGGTCAGGATTAGATTTAAATTTTGATTTAACGCTATGTTTCTTGGCAATACACGCTTTAATCTCCTCATTTAGCCAAGGAGCAGGTAAATGTTTCACTCTGACAGGCCGTATTGGAGCGTGCTTATCATACAGATTAACTATTAAAGAATTGAATGTATTCACCTGGTCGTCGATGGAATCTGAGTTAAATACTGATGCCCAGTTACACTCAGAGGCGTCTTTACGTAAAGAATCACAATCCATGGTACTAAAATTGCGCTGCATGAGTATTTTGTGTTTAAATTTTGGAGGACGAATTTTGAAAGAGATATAAAGGAGGTCGTGATATGAGAAAATGTCGGCATTACATTGGCCATGTTTAGCAATAAGGTCAGGAGAAGATACTAATATAAGGTCGAGAAGAGAAAGGTTACACCCTGGAAAGTGATGAGTAGGCTGAAGAGGTAAGATAGACAAGTTGCAGGATTCAGTAATAGTCTTTAAGGATTTAGCTCGGTTATCATTTTTAAGTAAACACGTGTTGAAATCCCCCATAATTATTGTGTGTTTATAAGCAGGCACCAAGTCTTCTAGCAGTGTCTCCAATGTCGAAAAGTAATTAATATTACAAGAGGAACTGTAAAAGACTCCGAGAAGAATTGGAGTATGGGAAAGTGTCACTTCAATAAGTAGGTACTCAGCTTCAAGAGAAGAGTTGGTAATTTGAGAAACATTTATAATGTTAAAAGGTATATTATATCGGAGATAAATAGCAACGCCGCCGCCGCCTTTATCAGGGCGGTCGTTGCGGATGAGTTGGAAGCCAGGTAACGAGTAAGAAGTAGAAGGAATTGAAGGATTTAACCAAGATTCTGAAACTAAAATAGCATGAATGTGTTTACTATCAAAAGTAGTTAGAAGATCAGGGTAATGATGAGGAATGCTTTGAGCGTTGATATGAACAATATTAAAGTTTTTTGGTACATCTGACAAGCAATTATCCAAAGTCTCGTTAAGTGGAAAAGGGATAGAGTGATAACTGTCATCATTGGAAGAAGCTGAGAAAAAGCTGTTATTTAAGCTATTCATATTAATTATTATTAAATAATATATATATATATATGATAAATAAATATATAATCAAAATTAATTTAACACCTTAAAACTTACAATTATTAAACAAATACTTAGTACCTTATTCATCTACCCGCCAGCAGAGAGTTAGAACAAAATATTTCACAAATATTTATCAACAGTTACACAAAAGTTATATATAGAACAAAAGATCTTAAAAAAAAGAGATTGGCTATATGAGCGTATACCGTTGCCAGAATACATCAAAAGAAAAAAAAAAGTGACAGTAATAAGTTGACACATTTCACTGACATCTGACATCTACCAGCGATGACTAAGTACGACTAAGTACGACACAGATGTGAGACCCAATTATAACGTACATGAGAGCGTTTTGCAATGTCTTATACAACAATAGCTTTTAGTTGTACAAACCTCACGTTTCTCTGACAATGCAGCTACAATCTAAACGAGGTCGAGACAAGGCTGCATAATTGTTTGTGACAACTATAATGGTCAAATTATTTCACGACGCGTTAACCTTAGATGACGTGAGGCTCCCGGTAGAGTAGAATAGGATCACTCTTCCCGTGGATGTCGTAGAAGGTGACTTAGAAAACACAAGCTAAACAAAGCTTATAAACATCAAAGAGACCTCTCAAACCCGTCTGGCCAGCGTGGAGAGTGTATGATGGTATGGATGATGATGATGTGCTAACACAAAGCTGTCACACATACAAGCATTGAAAAATTGGACAGTTTTTGGGGTTCCGTAGTCGAATGGCACTTTGCTTTGCTTCGCAATATCCAGCTCACCTTACATCATATCATCATTTCAATCTGACACTAGTGTTGGCCACTTACACACACGAAAAACAAACAACAATCATTTCAGCCGCAAGAAGCCCACTGTTGGACATAGGCCTCCCCCAAGGATTTCCAATACGACCGGTTGGAAGCGCCCTGCATCCAGCGCCTTCCTGGGACCTTTATAAGGTCGTCCGACCTCCTGGCCGGTGGGTGTCCAACGCTGCGCTTGCCGGTACGTGGTGGCCCCGCCCACTACCACTTTAAAGAGCTTATCTGCTGGGCTATGTCGGTGACCTTTATTCTTCTACACTCCTCGTTTCTGATTCGTTCTCGCAGAGAAAGACCGAGCATAGCCTTCTCCATAGCTCTTTGAGTGATCTTAAGCTTTCTTATGAGGCCCATAGTAAACGACCACGTTTAAATCATCACTGGTAACACACACCGTTCATCATAATTTACAAATAATACACTTGTTGTTTAATGCCGTGTGGGTCCCGGCAGAGTAGAATAGGACCACTCCAAGTCCTCCCGTGGATGTCGTAAAAGGCGACTAAGTGAACACAAGCTAAACAAAGCTTTTAAACATCAAAATACCTCTCCAACCCGTCTGGCCAGCGTGGAGAGTGTAGGCCAAATCCTCTGACTGCTCTGGCTAATATATGGCTCTGGTAGTCAGAGAGGGTCGTGCTCCTGCAGTGGAGACTAAACAAGACCTGATGACACTTGTTTAATTTTTCTCATAGATATCAGAATATTTACTAAATTTCTCTGTTACAAAAATTACCTCCCCGAACCAAAAAAATTGTATATGGTTAGTATAAGCGGTAATATTTCTTTGATTTGTATTCAAAGCAGAGATACTCCAGCCAGCCATTGTGTGTGCTTTCCCAGGCTTTCCCGTGGAGAAACCGCATATTATTGACGGTAAGCCAATTAATACATAACGAGACTGAAAGTCGGCAAATATTCTTTTTTTGTTGAAATTATTACTCTTTTTTACCCGCCTGACCCACCCAGAAAAAGGGTAATGTTCTATACATGGCGTAGCGAAATGTCGAAATAATATTTAAGAGGCATGATCTGTCCATGATATTGAACAACTTTGCACAGGGATTAATAATCGAATCACGAAAAAATACGACCTCCCATACAAAATGAGCAATCAGCGAATCGAATTTCAATGGTACTTCAATTTTTTTTTTAAGTTTAGTAGTAAGGACTTAGATGATAATGTTATAGGTTTAGAAAATATAAATAAATGAATTACGAATAAACTTCACCTGAACTTTAGCAAGGTATTCCTAAAGTTACGGAATAAAACTTCATATTTTTTTATATTTCATTATTGACCCCTAGAGAAAATTTTAAATATTCATCTATGTATGTTTGTAAGTTTGTCTGTTCCTCCTGTAGCCTAAACGGCAACTGATTTTGAAGGATTTATTAGATTTTTATTATTTCCCCGAGTATCATAGACTATGTAACATCAGCAAAAAATCAATTGACGAGCTCCGTGGCGCAGCGGTTACCACGCCAGCCTGCGACAAGGGGGTCCCGAGTTCGATCCCCGGTCAGGTCATGATGGAAAATGATCTTTTTCAGATTGACCTGGGTCTTGGATGTTATATTGTGATGATATATGTATTAGTTATAAAATATAGTATCGTTGAGTTAGTATCCCATAACACAAGTCTTTCTTAAGAACTTACTTTGGGGCTAGCTCAATCTGTGTGATTTGTCCGTATATATTTATATTGCGGACAAAAACTGTCAAAAACAGCAGTCGGGTAAGTTTTGTTAATAAATACATGTAAATAATGCTACAATTCGGATTAAATCTAACGTAAAATTTAATTTAATTAAATAAAGAAAAATTTTCTCATTTCCTTATTTCATAAATAAGGTAAAATAGCATTGTGAATGCAAAATAAATCCCATATAAGTAGACTAGTAAAATTTAATAATATGTGAAATATAGGCTGACGTATTACTCGTAGGTAAGCTTATTCTTTTATTTTTCTTCTGTCTTGTCTATTTAATACCACTTTTCAAAGGGCTTCGAAGGTTATTTTAGTACTTACGAGATTAATGCTGTGAACTAAAAAAAGGTTCGATATTTTCATATAAAAGTGTTCAGCCGAACGGGCAATGGGTAAACGAAAAATAAAAAATAAATTTCGAGTTCCCAGCGTTGATCCCAGTGGAAAAGTTGTTTATATTGACGGTCTAAAACATCCCTTTATATGTATATCATACAGTTTAGGAGTTTATGTAAGAAAGATGTGTATTGTGAATTATTTATTTCCTCATTTGTATATACAAGCTTTTATACATATTCATGGGAGCAAAAACATCATCATCAAATATTTATCGAAATAATTAAATGGAATACCAAAACAAAAATGTAATCAAGAGCCCTGATGAAACGAATTGGCGGCAAACCCCAGAGGGTTACATAACATTGCAAAATAAAGTGAATACAGAATACCCTTCATCTGAATGTTTCTCGCCCCATTCACTGCACAGAAAAAGATCTCGAAGAATCTAATAATAAGTTTGCTCTGACAGCAAATTAAGTGCAATTTATATAAATTACACGTAAGACCTTACGAACTATTTACGACTCTACAGTAAAAAGATCGAGAGAAGTCATTCTAGGAAAAGAAGTGTCCCCACGTTCTATAAATTAAACGTAGTATATTTTCTTTAGCTCAAGTTTACTATATACGCACCACCCAAACCCAATCTCTGTTTTGTCCCATGGTCGACTGGCAGAGAACATGTCATTAAGTCCACCACATGTTTTTTTTAATTTTAAATTTAATTAATTTGTGAAATAAAATTTAAATAACCCATTAACACGCTAAACGTGGCCTTTAGGTTTTATGACTTTGAACCCTGTCTACCCCGCAAGGGATAAAGGCGTGATAATATGTACTCGTATGTATGTAAGTTTAAAGAAATTAATATACTCGGCCAAAGTTATCCTTCTGTTCTCTCGTACTTTAAGTCAATGTTCAGGTCTTTCACCCGTACCCAGCACTGGGCAAAGTTTGTAATGAGGGTAAGTGGCCAAAACGAGGTTAGGTTAGGGATGACCGCTACGCTAGCTACTATCGGGTTTCACATGAATGAGTTTTTTGAAAATGAGTAGTGGACTATTTTTTTCTTGTATATCCTACAAATCCTCCGTGGCGCAGTGGTCAACACGCCAGCCTGCGACACGGAAGTCCCAGGTTCGATCCCCGGCCAGGTCAGGTTGGAAAACGATCTTTTTCAGATTGGCCTGGGTCTTGGATGTTTATCTATATAAGTATATATATATATATATATTATAAAATTTAGTATCGTTGAGTTAGTATCCCACGACACAAGTTCACAACTTACTGTGGGGCTAGCTCAATTAGTGTGATGTGTCCCTTAAAATAAAAAAAACCGGCCAAGTGCGTGTCGGGCCACGCGCAGTGTAGGGTTCCGTAGTTGCGAATGACAACTTTGAGTTCACACTGTTCACACTCGCAACTCACAGTTTTACGATCAAAAACATCTACCTAACAATTAAAATTGTATGAAATTTTACATTTTCGAGTACATTTTATAAGTTGGTTGCCTATAACTTGATCGAAATTGAAGTGTGCGGTGTCATTTGTTTTTTTTTGTTACCCGAAATCAACATACGTCAGTGGCCGAGAGGCGGTTCCGAAGAACTCTGACACCAGGGTGTACATGGTCGACTGACCGTGTCACCTACACGAAATTCTTCTTCTTCTTATCGATTCGATGGTTAAATTCTCTTTTTCGCCCAATACTGAGCAAAGATTCAAAGATTCAAAACGTTTATTCAGAAAATAGGCCCTTGCAGGCACTTTGACTTGAGCAACTTGTATGCCGCTCTCTGTGGCCATGTACAGTATTGTACAGGTCGAAATGATGATGATGATGATGATGATTACTCGAAATGTTACAGGCATCATCAATATAGCAGACGAAATTGAATTTTTGAATAATTCTACTTGTTCACATGAGTATAATGTAAGTTGCACCCGACACCCACTTGCCCGTTTTTTTTTGAGCAAAGGACTGAGTCACCCCTTTAAGCGTAATCAGGGGCCTATTTATACGCTGTATACTTACATTCGCCCGAAAAACATAACCCTCCATCAGGGCACAGTCGAGTAAAAACACGACTTTTAGAAACTTTCTTTCTGGTTACAACGGCCTCCGACCCACATAGTCACATATGAGCCACTAAAAAGGCACGAAAAAGGCACAAAGACCCCATTAGTCAACTCTAGATACACTCCGCGCTCTAGCGAGAGTAACACGACACTACTTCCCCTGTTGACCCAATTTATACGTTAAAAAAATGTACAAATATTTTTTCGTGATGCGTTTTTATGTTTTACGTTGTAGCTTTTCTTAACAATTATTTACGTTTTAAGAAACAAAAGTCGTCTCAATTCGATTAACTCTTTTTATCTTTACCTTCATTAATTGTTTGGTGATACGAAACGGTAAAGAATCGTTGCGATTTAAAGTTGAAATATAATAGATTGTTACAAATTTAAATAAAATAACACTGTAATATTCGAAACGTCTGGTGTATATATAATGTAATAAACGCGATAAAACCGTATTAAAAGTATTAATTAGTATTTTAACTATTATTCTTTACGCACATACCGTGACCAGATTGCGGACTTTCTTGCCAAGGGGCAAGTCAGGAGTACCCGAAAACGGCGAACATGTATGAAAAGAGTGATCGATTTAGATGAAGCAAGAGAGTTTTGTAAGGATCGTAGCAAGTGGCTGTCCTTGGTCTCTGCCTACCCCCATGGAAAAGAGGCGTAATAGTATTGTATGTATGTATGTAGGCACATTTTCTACGTTCTACGTTACTTCGGTACAAACATCGTCACGTAGACACTCGGTGTCTAAGAGCTCTCCGTGCTCTAGCGAGAGTAATGCGGTGCTTGTACTCCTGTTGACCTAATTTTTATGTTGGGCTTGTCAGGAAAGGATAAAATGTCTTCTCTATTAAGTTTTTAAAGGAGTTTTCACGTAAAATTTTCTTGATATAACCTTTGCCTCTTTGGCGATTTAGCCTTAGAGACTTGTCTACATAGCTAGATTGTAAAGGATACCAATAAATAAATAAATACGGGACAATACACACAGATTGAGCTAGCCCCAAAGTAAGTTCTTAAATAAGACTTGTGTTATGGGATACTAACTCAACGATACTATTCTTTATAACAAATACATATATAGATAAACATCCAAGACCCAGGTCAATCTGAAAAAGATCGTTTTCCATCTTGACCTGACCGGGGATCGAACCCGGGACCATCCATGTCGCAGACCGGCGTGTTGACCGCTGCGCCACGGAGCTCGTCAATAAGTAGTAGAAGTACTGGGTACTGTGACAGATTGCCTAATAAATGTTCCAAAGTACTGTGTCATAATATTTTGCTTCTAGCTTCCGTAATATGCTACAAAATTAGTATTTTAAGAATAACTTTTATTTAAAGGCTTGACTACATGAACTACGTTACAAACAACTATAGGGCACCCTTTATGCCCACCAATCCCACCATTAGTCATCTCTAAACACTCACCATCTGAGAGCCCTCCGCGCTCTAGCGAGAGTAACGTGACTCTAGTTAGACCTGTTGACCCAATTTATGTGCAGGGCTTTACGGGAAAGGGTTAAATGAATTCATGATATTTCTTAAAGTTTGTCGAACACCTAGTATACATATAATTTTATTGGCAGGTACGAGCCTTTCTTTTGCCACATAAATAAACATCTATGCTGCCTGATCTAACCAGTGTTATTAAGCGTGATGTAAGGATTCCAACGATACTCCATATATTAAAATTTATTCAGGCATTACGAAGTAATAGTAGAATAACGAAACATATATTTTTCATGTTTACAAACATACACACATGAACTCTAAAACCATAACACTCCTTTTTTGCACCTTTGCTATATTACCTCGTTACAAATAGTTTATGGCACAACCAGCCACAAAGGGCGGCAATAGTCATTTCTAAACACTCAGTGTCTGAGAGCTCTCTGCGCTCTAGCGAGAGTAACGCGACACTTCAACTCCAACTCCTGTTGACACAATTTTTATGTTCGGCTTGTTATAATATAATGTGCTATCCTAAATATATCAAGTCGTACGTTGCGTCCGTTAGTTTTCGCGTTAAATTTCTTCCTGCGAATATTTCCAGTAAATAGTCAACAGTACTCATACAGTACTAGTAGTCTGTAGCTTTTGAACGATTAATAAATACATATATCTAATGAGATAATTTTAAATATGATATAACGTGAAAAAGTGCCTGCAAAGGCCTATTTTCTGAATAAACGTTTTGATTTTGATCGTACATTTTACTCTGATTACAATTCTTGCTTTTCGTGTGTGTAAGTAACTAACACTAGTGTCAGAATTTTCAAGGTTCTTAAAGGCATCTGACATAGCTTAATAACTGCCGTCAATGATGACAGCCAGGACCAACGGCTTAACGTGCCTTCTGAAGCACGAAAAATCATTTGATAGTTTTGGCACCGAACTCTCATGTGCTTGATGGGCCGCAATTTGCATGCATAACCTCAAGGGCCGCGCCCGGGGCTGCTTAACATACGTAAGCGCTCACAGAGCTCACGCCCACTGGATCATCGGGCTCCTCATAGTAACTGTAGTTGAATTAGTAAATACTATATCTAGTTATGCTATATGTAAGTATCTATTTTCGATATATCGCTATGAAATCGCTCACACTTGACTTTTATCTCTCCAGCGCAGATCTGTGTCAGTACCAAGGCTATCTAAAAATATCTAGGTCTTACCTCACCGTTTATCTAGACACGATTTTCTGGAAAATCTCCATTTCATCCGAAAATGTTGCCAGTTACGTCTTCGGCTGTGACGTTTTGGAGCCCGGGGTTCGCAATTATGTCATCGTCAGGTCTTTGTAGACTACGCCTGGAAAATGTTCTCAACAAATGTATCGTAAAATTTTCACGAGTTTGTCTGTACACAATGATATCATTGTGTATTATGTGCTCCGTTGTTTGAAAGTGACGTAGGTTGGTTCTTAGTAAAAGTGAAGGTGGTAAAAGGATTTTTAGCTGAAAGGATCCGAGTTCAATTCCTACGCAGCTTAGCCTGACTGACTGACGTGTACACAAAGTAGTTAGTAAGATCAATAGCAAACCACTTTTTTAAACAAATAAAATATGATTATATGACTGAGATTCCCGTGTGGTTCCCGGCAGAGAAGAATAGGACCACTCCAAATCTTGCCGTGGATGTCGTAAAAGGCGACTTAGGAAACTCAAGCTAAACAAAGCTTATAAACATCAAGGAGACCTCTCCAACCCGTCTGGCCAGCGTGGAGAGTGTAGGCCAAATCCTCTGACTGCTCTGGCAGTACAGAGAGGGTCATGCTCCTGCAGTGGAGACTAATAAAGACCTGATGATGATGATGATGATGACTGAGATTTCAGCGCGCCTCCGCGAAGTCACTGGCCCCAAGGGCTGGTAGTTACTTTGCACAGCGAATTGCCATCGCTGTGCAGAGGGGTAATGTCGCCAGCCTACTGGGCACCCTTCCTCGCGGCGACGGGCTGGAATCTCTTTTTTATTTATAATTAGGCTATATGTTCAGTCTTCTGTAAATATATTATAAAAAATGTGTATATAAATAAAAAACAAATAGAGAAAAAAATCGTCATCGTCATCAGGTCTTTTTCAGTCTCCACTGCAGGAGCACGACCCTGAAAAAAATATAATATAAAATAAAAATAAAAAAGCCATTTATTGCCATACATTACAAGGTACTAGTAATATTACCATTCATTAAGAATATTTGCTCTTCCATCACAGAGAGTCGTGCTCCTGCAGTGGAGGCTAACGAAGACCTTGATGATGATGAAGATTGTAATTTTGTAATGCATTAAAAAATAGTTAATTGAAAAATAAGTGTCTGTTGGTGAATTTTTCCCATATTTTGGCTATTTTTTGGCACCGTCCCCACTTCTTCTTCTTCTTCTTTCGTGTCAAAGACAATATAATACTAACGTAATAGACTGCCCACCTCATACAAAAATATTGGACCAAATTAAGGTTGCGAAAAGCAGGCGAATGTATGGCGCAGGAGAGTTGTTGCTAGTCGATACTAGATGGCGGTAATCTGCGTTAGCCTCTAACATACTAAATATACGGAGTCATTTTAAAATATTATGCCTTAAATATTGTTTTGATTTGTAATAAGATATATTTATTGAATAATGTTTTTATATTCTCATAATACGGTAGATACAATGTTGTGTAGTTTCAAATGGCGCCATCTATGCGAGTCTCTGAGAACAAATCGTACGATTAAGGCGTTGAGACCACATGCTCGTGTCAATGACAAACAAATTAAATGTTGTGTGCCCAGTAAGTGGCCACATCAATGGCTTTTTGGTTAGCCTCAAACAGGTCGTTTTTGGAGCAGGACGCCGTAGATGGGGGCACGAGAGCAGGTGTTCCATAGACTGGACATTGTCGGGTTCTACTCACCCAGCTAGTTAGAGTAGGCCCAACATGAATATGAAGGAAGTTATTAAATGCTCAGCGGAGAGAGAGAGAGTTCAAGAACACAACACAACACAGATAACAGATTTTAATAAGTTTCACACATGCGTTACACAGTTAGTAGTAGTGAATACAATTAGTAAAATAATACTGTAGGCGAGTGCCTGTAAGCTAGGGTCGAGAGATCACGACCAAACTTAGGAAAGGAATTCAATGGAATGAATGGCTGATGAGAAAAGGACTGCGAAGAAGATTTGAAAATAGAATTTGGAACAGCTGCACTTTGTCCCTGGCCGTTGGACTTAGGCTGGGTTTGAGGGTTAACGAGTCCCACCAATGTGTCTGTGGCAAAAGCGTCAACGAGCTAGGTCACCACGGTTTAGCCTGCCGGAAAAGTGCTGGCCGCCTATCTCGTCATGGTACTTTAAATGACATCATACGAAGGGCTCTTGTATCGGTTACAGTTCCAGCTGTTTTGGAGCCAAGCGGGTTGATGCGGTCAGACGGCAGGAGGCCGGATGGCATGTCATTGGTGCCATGGAAGCTCGGCAGATGCCTCGTTTGGGACGCCACATGTGTCGATACTCTTGCACCCACACACGTACCATCCACTTCAATGCGAGTGGGCGCGGCGGCGGCTGCGGCTGAAGCCACAAAGCACTTAAAATATAAGGATTTAGAGGGGAATTATCTTTTTGTGCCCTTTGCAGTGGAGACTATGGGGCCGTGGGGCCCAGAAGCAAAAGCTTTAATGACTGAGATTTCAGCGCGCCTCCGCGAAGTCACTGGGGACCCAAGGGCTGGTAGTTACTTTGCACAGCGAATTGCCATCGCTGTGCAGAGGGGTAATGTCGCCAGCCTACTGGGCACCCTTCCTCGCGGCGACGGGCTGGAATCTCTTTTTTATTTATAATTAGGCTAGTTCAGTCTTCTGTAAATATATTATAAAAGATGTGTATATAAATAAAAGGTTTTATTTTTAATTATTATAAGAAAAAAATTTGGAATTTAAAATGGAATTTAATTTGGAATTTAAAATGAATTTCGAAATAAAAGTGGACAGGATGATGATGATTGGGAAATGAGGTGAAAAGCAAGATGCAGCATGAAGGTTATCATGCGCATCGTTACAACATCTCCACAAGAACATGTCTCTTCATTGGAAAAGCCCCACCTCTTTCTGAGCTCCTGGCATCGTCCAACGCCCACTATAATCTCCGTAATATTCCCGGCATTGTCCCATTATCTTCCAATCCTTTGTTTCGAATTCGGGACGCGCACAACTGTGACACTACGTTTGAAACAAAGCTTATTTTGAGGTTATGTACTTACGCGATTGCACAAAAAGCGAGTGTTATGTTTTCAGAGTTTATATGATTTTAGGCTTTCGCAATTCACTACGGGAATTTTGTTTCGTCTTACATTTCGACAACGTTTTCACAGAGCTGCCATTTTCACATACTGACTTAGGAATAGCGGTGGTGTATTTCAGAGTTCATGTTTGTATGTGTGTGAATTATGAATATATTTATTCAGCCATAACCCCTAAATGCCTAAACAAATTTGGATGTTTGTGGTATCCTTGGAATCCTTACATCACTATAAGTAACACTGGCTATAAATTTATGGCAACTCTGTTTAATTTTTTAATAAATTGTACTTTCCAAAATTCAACCGACTGCCGTTTTGGCAGTTTACGTCCGCCTTGACATTACCACACACCATTGTCCACATAGCTTATGACATTTCAGCGATAAATACGAATCTAATGATACCTCAAACTTCAAAATCGGTCAAGCAGTTTACGCATCAGGAGGCAACAATGGAACAGACATACTTCTTCTCCAGGGTTCCAACAGTCGTAGGCTAGGTATGTCATAGGCTATATGACGTCATCAAAAAAATATCGTGGACTAACTGGCAAAAAAGCAGCCGTGTTTTTATTTTATGAAATATTTCACATGTCTAATTTGCAACATGCACGAGATAGCCCTAACTAGGCTAATTGGGTGACATAATCTAGTAATTAGCCTGTCATTTCGTGGCTGGATGAGCCACAGCATGACTCACGTAATATCCAGGTCACAGTGGATCTCTCATCTCAGCATATTGCCAGATATCCATGTGATGTTTCAAATGATAACCGTGTTGTTCCCGGCAGAGTAGAATAGGACCACTCCAAGTCTTCCCGTGGATGTCGAAGAAGGCGTCTTAGGAAACACCAGCTAAACAAAGCTGATAAACATCAAAGAAACCTTCCTACCCGTCTGGCTAGCGTGGAAAGTGTCGGCCAAATCCTCTGACTGCTCTGGCTAATACATGGCTCTGGTAGGTAGTACAGAATGCTGTTTGTACTACACACTAAAATTAAAACTAAAATGAGTTTATATTATTTACAACTTGTACGATGTAACCCTAGATAGGCTAATTGTGTGACATAATCTAGTAATTAGCTGTCATTTCGTGGCTAGATGAGTCACGTAATATCCAGGTCACACTGACAATATGCAGAGATGAGACAGACATCTACTGTCTGTCTCATCTCTGCATATTGTCAGTTCTACATGTTATGTTTCAGATAATAGCCGTGTGGTTCCCGGCAGAGTAGAATAGGACCACTCCAAGTCTTCCCGTGGATGTCGAAGAAGGTGACTTAGAAAACACCAGCTAAACAAAACTGATAAACATCAAAGAGACCTTCCTAACCGTCTAGCTAGCGTGGAAAGTGTAGGCCAAATCCTCTGACTACTCTGGGTAATATGTGGCTGTGGTAGTACAGAGTACTGTATTTACTGCATTTTAAAAATAGTACTAAAATAAGCTAAATCCTCTGACTGCTCTGGCTAATACATGGCTCTGGTAGGTAGTACAGAACACTGTATGTGCTACACTCTAAAAATAAAACTAAAATGAGTTTATATAATTTACAACGCGCACGATGTAGCTTGTTGTTCTGTGGATGTAACCCTAAAATGAGTTTATATAATTTACAACGCGCACGATGTAGCCCTATAGGCTTATTGTGTGACATAATCTAGTAATTAGCTGTCATTTCGTGGCTAGATGAGTGACGTATAATATCCAGGTCACAGTAGATGTCTGTCTCATCTCAGCATATTGTTAGTTCTACATGTTATGTTTCAGATAATAGCCGTGTGGTTCCCGGCAGAGTAGAATAGGACCACTCCAAGTCTTCCCGTGGATGTCGAAGAAGGTGACTTAGAAAACACCAGCTAAACAAAACTGATAAACATCAAAGAGACCTTCCTAACCGTCTAGCTAGCGTGGAAAGTGTAGGCCAAATCCTCTGACTACTCTGGGTAATATGTGGCTGTGGTAGTACAGAGTACTGTATTTACTGCATTTTAAAAATAGTACTAAAATAAGCTAAATCCTCTGACTGCTCTGGCTAATACATGGCTCTGGTAGGTAGTACAGAACACTGTATGTGCTACACTCTAAAAATAAAACTAAAATGAGTTTATATAATTTACAACGCGCACGATGTAGCTTGTTGTTCTGTGGATGTAACCCTAAAATGAGTTTATATAATTTACAACGCGCACGATGTAGCCCTATAGGCTTATTGTGTGACATAATCTAGTAATTAGCTGTCATTTCGTGGCTAGATGAGTGACGTATAATATCCAGGTCACAGTAGATGTCTGTCTCATCTCAGCATATTGTTAGTTCTACATGTTATGTTTCAGATAATAGCCGTGTGGTTCCCGGCAGAGTAGAATAGGACCACTCCAAGACTTTCCGTGGATGTCGTAGAAGGTGACTTAGGAAACACAAGCTAAACAAAGCTAATAAACATCAAAAAGACCTTCCTACCCGTCTGTCTAGCGTGGAAAGTGTAGGCTAAATCCTCTGTCTGCTCTGGCTACTATATGACTTTGGTAGTACAAAGAGGGTCTTGCTCCTGCAGTGGAGACTAAAAAAGACGTAATGTTGATGAGTTTCATAAGTAAAAAACCCCGCAAAAATAGATTTAATTAATAAAATCAATTAGAACAGCTTGCCAAACGCTGTGGTAATATAGTTTTTGTCAGCCGCAACGATATTTTGCACAATTTTATACTTTCGATTGTTTCAATCGAATTATCACTGGTTTCTGTCACGTACCGTAGTATTGCAGAACACAGAATAGTCAAACAACACAGACTAAACTACTGTTCGTGGTCGCAGGTAGACTAAGTTCACATTTTACCTGCGACTAACAACTCTTCAAAGTGTTTGAAACGTTAGGTTTATAAATAATGTAATCGACGTGATAAAACCGTATTAAATTAATTATATTTAAATGTGTGACAATCGCGAAAACATATTAAAACATTACAGACTAAAATTGATAATCTATCAGATTGAAATCGACTTCAATCATCATCATCATCAGGTCCTACCAGAGCCATATATTAACCAGAGCAGTCACAAAATTTCGCCTACACTCTCCACGCTGGCCAGACGGGTTGGAGAGGTCACTTTGATGCTTAAAAGCTTTGTTTAGCTTGTGTTTCCTAAGTCACCTTCTACGACATCTACGGGAAGACTTGGAGTGGTCCTATTCTACTTTGCCGGGAACCACGCGGCGGCATCTACGGACCAAAACTGAATTTTTTGACGGGTATCAAAGTGAATTTGCACAATAACTTCAAGGAAGCGACGCGTGTCCACAATTCCCAGGCCTCAGGCTGATTTATAAAAACGAAGTCATAAAACATTTTACGAAAATTTCGTCTGCAGGCAGCAGTTTTAGCATCCCGTGTTATTCTCAACTTTATGTTTTTAGACTTAAGATTGAGAATGCGTAAATATTTTATTCACACCTAAAACTGTCTTCACAGCCAGTACTTTTACCATCTCAAGCTATTTTGATCTTTATATTTTTTACTTAAGGTTGAAGGTAGGATGAAACTAAATTGTCTTCGCATCGCGCAGTTTCTGTCCATAGAATTCTGAACTTTATGCCTTCAGTTATAAGGTTGAGCATGTAAGTGGCTTTTTTCAAGGGTTCATGCTTTAGAGGTCGGGTTATTGCGGTTCTTGTGATGCTGCGAATTACGCGCAGTTGGTGTACAGGAAATATTGTGTCCACTTTTTTTGTTAAGCGGATTCTTTTTCATCCATGATTTCAATGAGGGTTTTCAGAATTCCAGGTAGCGACACTGTGTCGAGAGGTATTTTTAACAGCTGCTGTCAAAATCCACCAACCATGTTTATTTATCAATTTTATGATTGGTGGCTTTGACAGCTCGACCTCTCGATACAGTGTCGCCACCTGGGGGAAAATTCAATCCTGTAAACCCTCATTGACCATGACAGCATACACCATAGTATAAAAGAACATAATAAGCAATGTGCCAGCTGCTTGTCTTTCTGTGCGAATTGTAAAAGCCGATCTTGGTAATAGGCAAAAATCTGGATATTTGTATGTACTTATTTGTATGTATGTATTATGTCTTCACTTCATTAATTTTATTAATACCACAAGTGGGTTGACATGACACAATCTTATCAAGAAAATGATTGCGTTATCAAAAATAACTATCTCTGACCTATCAGAACGATTGATCATCAACGATAACATCCCAACTTAATATTATAAATGCAAAAGTGTGTTTATTTATTTGTTTATCACGCTTTCACGTCCTATCTTCTGAACCGATCATCAAAAAACTTTGCATTTACATAGCTTAGGGTTCTGAGAAGGACATATAGCACGCGGGCAAAGCCGCAGGTAACAGCTAGATGTTTGATAAAAAGGTTGGTGATGATGTGGATGATGATGGAGTCGGGAGCTTTGGGGCTGCCCAGAGCCCGATTTAATGACAGTACCTATTCAAGCTGTAACATGATTAGCCAAAGTTTTTACGGCCGGCCGGCTACCTGACACCAAACGTCCCCGAGTAGCTTCAGAACCACTGACAAATACTAGAAACAAGTTTAAAAAATATATTTTGGTAGATTTACAGCTAAGTTCGGTGTCTTCCCGCACATGTAATTTAAACTATCGTCAAACCATTTTATTCTGGTAGTAATTATGAAGACGTAACTAAAACTACTTATACAAGAAAGAAATACCTAGAAGAAAATTATGCTACCGAGGCTGTCTTTTACGACATCCACAGGAAGACTTGAAGTGGTCCTATTCTACTCTGCCGGCAACCACACGGCTACTTACAGCTTATGAAACCCTCATATTTTGCGACAACATAGACCCCCACTGAGTCTCCAGTGGATTCCAGGGACTTCGCCTGGACCACATTGAAAATCACTGGTATCCTAACAAATATTATAAATGCGAAAGTGACTTTGTTTGTTTATTCCTTTGTTTGTTTATTACGCTTTCACGCCGTATCTACTAAACTGATCATCACGAAATTTTGCATACACATAGGTTAGGGTACTGAGAAGAACAAAGGTTATAAATCACGCGGGCGGAGCTAGCTAGCTAGTAGAGTATCAAATAATGTACTTTCTCAATATGCAGGTTATTGGTTCAGTAAGGCGATGTTCGAACTAATTGGAGACAGCACATGCTGCCCACTAGGGTGACAACACGATGGTTATTAATTAGAACTATAGAAAAATTATGTATCGATCATTTTTCTTTATCATTTATTCTAAATTCATGAAATAATATAGGTATATTGAAATGATACCGAACCACGAACACCTCGCAAGAGTTTATCTGGTTTTCGTAGAAGTATTCAGTCTAACTAATAATTAAGAATTGGGCCCTTGATGGTGTGTTGCGCCCCACACAGAATTACTAGTTTTGGCAGGAAATAAAAGATATAAAATAACCACTACCTTGGAAAATGGTGTTCTCAACCTCAAAATATTTTTAAAGACCTATTTAACGATACCCAACACAATGGGTTTGTATAGAAAAAAAATATTACTCCCTCTTTACTTGTATGGGATGATGGGGTAATATAAAATATAAAAAGTAGAAGAAAAAATCTTGAAAGAAATTTTTTTTAGAGTTGCTCCCATACAAGCAAAGTGGGGGAGTTATTTTTTTTCCCCTACTTACCCATCGTGTGGGGTATCCTAAGATAGGTCTTTAAAAAAATATTGTGAGGTTGAGATCACCATTTTTCGATTTAGGGATCCATTTCCGAAATATTGTTAGAGGTAAGTGTGTCCCCCCCCCCCTCTATCTGCTATGATGATGATGATGAAAAAAATTACAGCAGTAGTATATATACTGAAGTTGAAAGAAAACTATCAAAGCTGAGTACTGAGTACAAACTAAAAAGTTATAAGCAACAAACTTATAAAATGAACTCGAAAATATAAAATTTCATACATTTTCATTGTTAGATGTTTTTGGTACTTAAACTGTGAGGTGCGAGTGTGAACAGTGTGAATTAGCAACTACGGTACCCTACACTGCGCGTGGCCCCACACGCACTTGGCCGGTTTTTTTTTTTTTATATGGAGTCTGCGTCTAAGATCTTTTATAACGATCTCGTTTTTAACTTAGAAGAAACATTACATTCTATAAATAGGTATTACTTTCATTTGTATACAGGCAATTTGCTGTTCTTTACGTTTTGTATTTTTTTTTTTATTAATATATCACCACCAGGTCTTTTTAAGTCTCCACTGCAGGAGCACGACCCTCTCTCTACTGGGTCAGTTGAGTTAAAGCTATGAACAGTTTATTGTGAAACTTCTCCAATTAAAACTTTGCATTCCATCGTGTGGTCACCCCGGCTCGCGTGCGCGGAATAATTTATACGCGACCGATTTCACGACGGCGCCTGTTTATGTTTTATATTATTAACTTAATTAGTTATTAATACATAATAAAAATATAATATTACGTAGATATAAATGTTTTGGAATTAAGATATTTAAAAAATTAGCTTATAGAAATATTTGGGATATTATACATTTTATTTTCCTAAAACTAATAAAAAACTAAAACTTAACTTAAAAACAAAAATTAAAACTATTAAATAAAAACCTAACTAGATACATACAAAAACAAAGCTATAAATAAAAAATGTCCCGCATGTCGTTGTCACACGAAAGGGTACCCAGAATGCTGGCAGCATTGCCACGTTGAATGGCAATACTTATCCTCTGTCCTAGAAATGTTTTTAATTATTAATTTGAAGATGAACAAAATATAACGTACGTTTTGTTATTGTGTTGGTTACAGTAATTGCAAAATTTACGAAAATGCAGAGATAAAATAAATGATTCTGACTGTCACAGAGAGTACGTATGTGAGTTTTTTTATTTAAACTTAACTTCAAAATGCTTAAAGAAATTTGTATCCTTTGGTATCCGTAAAGTAACATTGTTTTGGAAGGGCAGTCGAGTTTTTAGTCGTATTTAGCAGACCTTGGGCTTTCAGAGCCCGGAGTCTGCATGTTGTTTGTTGTTTTTCATGTGTGTGCGTAGCCTATACTGTTGTCAGAGCTGCCTAAAGGCGTCTGATATAGCTTAAATACTGCGTTAATGACGACTACTGGGACCAAGGCTTCACTTGCCTTTCTAAGCAGGGAGGAGCTCGAGATATTTTTATGCCAGTTGCAGTCACATATCCAACAGGGGCTGCACCCGGGATTACTTAACATGCGTTAGCGCTAGTAATGTTCACGCCCACTAAGCCATAAACTATGATACAAAATGTAATTACGTAGCTGGAGCCTATACACTGTCTTAACAGTCTATTTGTAAGGGAGTCTGTAGGATCTTCGATCATTTGTAATTTGTCTAGGAACAGGCAAGGGAATTATTATTAGAAAATAATAAACGGTAGAAATCCTTTGTCGCCTTCCCAACAAAGGAAGTGGAAATAGCTAGGCATCGATCGATACGAGATAGTCCTGTGGGCGGAAGCGATGAAATATCATCTGTTAAGTCTCCAGTACACGGGTATAGTAAACGGTAGAGTGGATGGTAGAGTGCTTACTGCAGTATTTCTAAAAGGAAACCAAAACGAAAGATCGCTTAGCCATTTATTTCAATAATGACATCCGTTATAGAAAAACCTTAAGAAATAAAACAACACTGTGAACGTTGTGTCTGAACACCACATCCCTACACCATGAATTCATATTAATAATACAAATAACTTACTCAACAACCAATCAAACTATCACAAACATAAATAAATATACTTGGAACAATTTTCACTCCTCTACACTAACTACTAATATACCTACCATTGTTAACAATATTGGTAGAGTACTAAAAATTGGTAGAATAGAATGACTAGCAACTAAAGTAGTTGAGCTAGCTACACTAGCTTTCCCAAATACTTGCTTGACCTTCACTCTAGGTTACTCTAACCATGTATATAAGCCGGTACACGCACACGCGTAGAGTACTTACTATGCTACTAACTAGAAATCGGTAGCGTAGAGTAACTAGCAACGTGGGCAAGCTAAGCTACCATTTTGCTTCTCTCACCACTGCCTTTACTCTACCGTGCTCTTTACTAATGTTTGGTTACTCTATCTATGTATTGTATAGGCCTAGTAGAGTAAAGTACGAGAACCGCTAATGTCCGCAGCCTTCCAACTCTACTAAGAAATATTTACGGGTTGACATCTACTTTACCAAAACTGGTAGAGTATCCCGAATCGGCAGAGTAGTAGGCTAGTGTACTCGACCATCAATTCTACGTGTGTACGAAGGGGCTCTAATGTCTATTGTGCCTCCCAATAGATATAAAAATTACGTAAACATTCAATTTATAAGAGTTATCTTAGTTTCTTCTCTCTTAAAACATAGAAAAAGAAAACAACCTTTAAGTTCTGAATAGAGTCTTTCTACAAAAGTAATCTGCCGAAACAAGCTTATGGACAATTATGGGCTTTTGAAACTACATTGCACTTGTCTAAACTTCATTCTCCATTGTTCCAGCTGCACTCCGAATACCGCAGCACGTACCGATGGCACGAGTACAAAGAGCAGCAGCAGCAAACGGGCGGCGTGGTGAAGCAGCCTGCCCCCACGCCCCCCTCCGCACTGCCCCTACAACGAGGTAAGCATCATTATCATACAGCTGCAACTTCAGCAGGCACCAATCATCATCGGGCCTTTTATAGTCACCACTACAAAGAGCAGGAACCTCTCTGTACTACCAGAGCCACATATTAGCCAGAGCAGTCAGAAGATATGGCCTATACCCTTCACGCTGGCCAGACGAGTTGGAGAGGCCCCTTTGATGTTGAAGACTTGGAGTGGTCCTATTCTAATCTGACGGGAGCCACATAGCAAGTACCGATGGCACGAGTATAAAGAGCAAGAGCAGTAGGTGGGCGGCGTGGTGAAGTTACCTGCCCCCAGGTAGCACTGCCCCTACAACGAGGTGAGTACTATTATCACAGACTACTGAAAATGGGCGTTAAGTACGTGGTGATCTGGCATACCCCACTACGAACTTACCGATGGCACGATTACAAACAGCAATAGAAAAGAGGGTGGCGTGAACAACCAGTCCTTCCCCCTGCCTGCTTTACCGTCACAAAGAGGTAAGTCTGTCTCTAAAAGCTTCACGACTTTCTTCTGAAAAGCTACGCAGTTTCTTCATATGTCAAGTTCCTCTTATCAAATATACCTCAAATCTTACCCTGGCATTGTATGGCGTGAAAATTCCACCTGCCAACTGACAAAACAAGATGGCAGCAAATCGTACGGCCAAATGACCAGCTGTCATTAGTATTTGTCAGCTACAACTGACACATCTAGATCTTTCACCTAATTGCTACCCCCACTTATTTCAGAAAACCCCCATTAGTGAACCTCTTGCCACAACTTTAATTTCATTCCCTATCCATCTTCAAACCCAATATTTTGCTAACTCAGTACTTTTTGTTTCAGGGCCAATGGAGCCGGCCATGCCCCGCCGGAAGAAGTACCCTGGCGTGGCGTACAAGACGAACGAGCTCTTCGACCCGGCGCCGGCTGACGACATCCGCCCGCACCAAACATCGGCTTTCGACCGGGCGCGGGTGAGACACCTCTTTCTCTCAGTTCTTTCCTTTAAAGAGATGTTTAAAAGAACTTTACGAAAACAAATAAATGCTCCAATATAAATTCAAGAACTTAACAACTCTAAAATATTACAAATTATCCTGCAGTGAAGCATAGATCTTTCCCTTTGAGTATTGAGCCGCTTTACTCAATGACTGGTGTCTAGATATCGGTTCATTTTTCTCTTCATATCAGCAGAATTCGTGCCTTTATACCACCGTCATCATCACAACACATCCCCCGCCCACTGCTCAGCACAGGCCTCGCTTTGTTTCCACCATCCTCCTTGATCCTATGCTGATCATATCCAGGGGCGACCCGCGGCCTTGAATATATCGTCATCCCACCTCTAGCAGTTGTACCAAAAAGAAATAATTGATTTAAACTAACCACGCCGCACGCCTTTTGTACTAATTACCTAGTTCCTTTGTTTGTATTAATTTCGTGTATTGTTTACTGTTAAGTGTTGGTGCAATAAAGCGATCATTCATTCATTCATTCATTCATGCAGGAGTTTTTGAAATATGATAAATTTTAAGCCCGTTGCTCTAATAAATAAGGCACTGAGAGGGATCTGAGGGACCGTGAGAAGAGGAAAAATTACTCCCATTTAGTCCTTGCCTGGTTGAATTCCCCTTTTGACCTTACTCTCCCATAATATATAATTATTGCCAAAATTCCACTAGGCTTAAGCCCCACATGCGTTTGCTTGCCGTACAAGAGCGATAATCCAACATAAGTAAAGCTAAGTCTATAAACTTTCTCCCTAAACTTAGCCTAACTTAGAGCGTATAGTTGAAAATTACTCACTTATCCCTTTAACCGACAGTTATGAGATCGCTTTAAGTTCTTGCTTAGTTATAAGTTTAACGCATCATATAATTTAACTATAGCAATAGCACTGAGTAAAAAAGGTTTTTTCAATACATTTGCTAATAATACGGTTCTTATGTCATCGAAATCTGTATCGTAATGATGTATTTTACAGCACTAGTGCTTTTAACTTAACACCAATCACAACCGCTCAATATCCCAATGCCACAGATGCAAAATTTAAACATTTTCATAGAATCCGAGCAAAGAGTTTCAAGTTCAGCATGAAAACTTTTTTCTGATTCGTGAGATGTGATTTTTTAACCGACTTTGAAAAGGAGAAGGTTTGGAGAAAATAAACCTGAGTAAATGTACCTGATTATTATAAATGTATTTTTATAAACTGCTTTAGTTCCTAACTTTAATAAATTTCTTATTTGCTGAAGTGCAATCTTGTTTTAGTTTATGGTAATCGCAAATGTATAGAAAAACGTCGTATGATACTCATACGGTAAGCTGTCTATTATAGTCGTCGGTTTATTATAAGCACTCGGCTTCGCCTCGTGCCTATAAACACCGCGACTATGATGTCCAGCTTACCGTACTTGTATCATAATGTACTATTATGATATAAGTACGTTACCTCTCTTTTATCGTAAAAATTCTGGCCAGTAAAAATTTTAAAAGTCAACTGTCAAGATGAAAAAACAAAAGATGATATACTCAGTACCTACTTACTTTTAAGATAGGTACTAACTTCTTAGTATTTTGTGCTTTTAAGCGGTAAACTGAACTGTTTTGAATTTGTAACTAACTGTTTTATGTTTTTTTGTCCAGTTATATCGATTTCTATTCAAATTTAATTAAATAAGCCTTTATTACGGTTATTCTCACTGAACCTGATTTTTGTGCGTCCTTTCAAATATCTGGTTAGTCTGATATATTTCAGGGTTAATATTTTTTTTGGGATAAGATTTATTATTCGCCTTATAGTTACAGGTTATATTACATAATTTTTTCTTATCAATCATCAATAGTGTTTTTTTGAAAGTTATTCTCCTAAGCTCCGTTCGGTGTCCGGCACCCAAAATCGAACATTCTATGTGATATAATTTGAAAACAAGTAATGATTTAAAATTTTTTGACTATGTGTTTTGATATTATATTTATTGGTCTTATAATATAAAAAATATTATCACTCTCAGAAGTGTAATAATAAAGTTCTAACAAAAAATAGGAGTGTCCATTCAACTTACCAAATCTCCATCACCGGTTATAACGTCGTGAGTACATCACTAGCTAAGCATGTTCTACCCATCCCTATCGCACTGACGGCTCACGAGAGTTGTGCCGCGGCAGTCGACGTGAGCAGACCGGTTTGTGTGTTCTGCTGGCGAGTTTAATTACGTAAGTACCTGGGTCAATCAACTTTTTCTTGCTCTTGGACAACTACCGTCGGTCCCAGATAAGTTATAAAATTTCTAATACGCAAATGGCTATTATTATGATTTATCTAAGAAATATAATAATAAATCAACATACTAGTACAGAAGGTTTTAATTTATTATGTTTTTTAACCTTTTTATAATGGTTGTCCGAGTGACAAATGGATAATTTTTGCGTCCAGGCTTGTGTCCCTGGACAACTTTTATGCATTAAACTTGTTACCACCAAAAAAAAGTCCTCAAAGACAATAAATATAATATCGTAAAACACACAATTAATATATAAATTGTAAGACAAACAGGATTAATTATTTTTTAAATCTTTTATTCTTGATTTTTTTTGCATGTTGCTCTTGTCCCACAAAATTGTTATCGCATAGTGCATCCATCGGACAACCACTCGTTCACTCCAAAACCAACGTAAAGATGGTGCTGAAATAGCGGATATAACAAGCAACTCAATGGAGTAAACAATGGTAGAAGTAGCTATTTTGTATTTGCCTTGCCCCCCGCGTTAGTCGGCCAAACTCTAGCGAACGGAACGGGTGTGTTTATTGATTGTCCCCTGGACCGGCGTAAAAATTACGTTAGTACGACAGTTATTAAATTATATGTTTATTTAGGAGTTGACGTTTTTTCTGGGCTTTATGTTACCGATGTGATTAGATACAACAAACACTTGCTCCTTAATAGAATGCATAAAATTATAAAAATGTCACTCAGACAACCAGTCTTTCGGACAACCAAATTGGTTGTCCGTAGGACATTTAAAGTTGTCCGTGGGACAATATTACGAAATCATTCTATTTAATTAGTTTTATTCGACTACGACAGTAACACATTTTATCTTTCAAATCTAAATAAAATAACAAAAACACCCTGATGTGTTTATGTGATTTTCAATGATATTTTTAATGCAAAACTGATGGAGTGATTCGTCATTATACTCATATCAGGTAGAACAAAAAGATAAAGTCGTATTTAAACTATATTAATATATTTGAGTATTGTTAATACGTTATTTCAGAATGCGAATGTCTGAAAAAGAAAAATCAAGACGCTATATACCCATATAGCGTCAGCCCGACCAGAAAAGGTCAGGCCCCAGTAAAACAGGAGATAGACTTCATCTTGTCGACAAGAGAGAGAGAGATACGACGATGTCTCCGTGATCAGCAAGATTAAATTTGGAAGCAGTCACCGAATTGTGAGACGCATCTTAAATATCGATCTCGGACGTGAAAAACTCGTCTGATGAAGTCTACCCTTAGACCATCTCATCCCCATATCCAGTAACATGGCGTCTTTCAACTTGAGCTCTCACATCGTTTCGATTGTGTTTCTGTGGATGAGCTGAACAACAATCTTCAAGTACCGCCCCAAAAGGAAACCTCAAAAAATCTCTTCTCAGACCCTAGATATGATGGCTGAATGATGAGTCATGGCGCTGCAAACCTCCAAAACTGCTGACGCTCATTGGCGGCTCAATAAACAGATTCCAAATTCCTGCAGCACGATATTCGCTCTTTTAATAAGAACGTATTAAGGAGACGATAGAACAGAATAAGGGCTGTAACTAAAGTGTTCGCAAGAGTGGAGTCTATTGGGCAGAGACGATTATCTAAGCTGAAGACGGAGGACGGCAAAGTAGTTGTATACGTCAGTTGCTAAACCCACTGTCAGCTTGTCTAAAGATCCAAGAGCAAAGCTAACCCGACACTATACCGAAGACATTCCGGACATCAGTCTGTACGAGATTAGGATTGCCCTCAAACAGCTACACGAAATGATGCAGCATCTGAAAGCGGGCGGAACGCCGGTACTGAAAGTCCTTCAGAGGCTCTTTAATTCCGTACTGCTCGAGGGTGTGACACCTGAGGCATGGCAAAGGGGCGTGGTGGTGCCATTCTTCAAAACGGGTTATAATACCCTACTGAAGAACTATCGACCCATTACTCTCCTGAGCCACGTTTATAAGCTGTTTTCGAGGGTGATCACGAGTCGTCTCGCGAACAGGCTTGATACCTTCCAGCCTACCGAAAAAGCTGGTTTCCGAAAAGGCTACAGTACCTTAGACCACATCCATACGCTGCGGCAGGTTATACAGAAGACCAAGGAGTATAACCGGCCACTATGCTTAGCGTTTGTGGTCTATGAGAAAGCCTTTGATTCGATCGAAACATGGGCCGTGCTTCAGTCTCTTCAGCGAGGTCGCATTGACCATCGGTATATCGAAGTGTTTGAGTGTTTATACAGTAACGCCACAATGTCAGTCCAAGTGCAGGAGCATAGAACGAAGGCTATTGTACTGCAGGGGTTAGACAGGGATTCATTCACAGTCACAGTCATTTCTCCGAAACCGTTTTCCGCCGCTTTGGAAGATTCCTTCAAGCATCTGGAATGGATGGCATTAACATCAATGGCGAGTATATCACTCATCTTCGATTTACCGATGATATTGTTGTCATGTCGGATTCGCTGGAAGCCTTAAGTATCATGCTCGATGGCCTCAATGAGGTTTCCCAACAGGTGGGCCTTGAAATGAACATGGATAAAACGAAGATCATGTCGAATATCAATGTTGCGCCAATACCGGTTTACGTTGGGAACTCTATCCTTGAAGTTGTAGACCAATATGTCTACCTGGGTCAGTTAATCCAGGTTGGAAGTTCCAGCTTCAAGTATGAGGTCTTTCGACGAATCCGACTCGGTTGGGCAGCGTTTAGGAAGGTATGCAGTGTATTCTCTTCTGAAATACCTCAGTGCCTAAAGACGAAAATCTATAATCAGTGTGTGTTACCAGTGATGACTTACGGGTCCGAAACGTGGTCCACATTTGAGGCCCATAGTAAGCTTACTTTGGGCCTCATAAGAAAGCTCAAGGTCACTCAAAGAGCTATAGATAGGGCTTACTTGGTTTTTCTCAGCGAGATCGAATCAGAATCGAGGAGATCCTTACAAGAACAAAGGTCACTGACATAGCTTAGCGGATTAGTTCTTTGAAGTGGCAGTAGGCGGGGCACATAGCGCGAAGAACCGATGGCCGATGGGCTGAAAGGTTTTCGAATGGCGACAACGTACCGGCAAGCGCAGCGTAGGACACCCACCGACCAGGTGATCAGACGACCTGACCAAGGTCGCAGGGAAGGGCTGGATGCGGACCGCATCCAACTGGTCATTTTGGAAAACCTAGGGAGAAGCCTATGTCCAGCAGTGGACTTTTGCGGCTGAAATGATGATGATGATGTTGTTCTATTGTGTTTTTAACTATAAATCCATGATTCACTTTTCCTTTGGACAACCGAAAAATCCACTGGACAACTATTTGTCCCCATGGAAGGAAAGCAAATTTCACCTCTTTTTCTTTTAAAAACTATAAAATTGTTTATTTATTTTTTTATCAATGTATAGAGGTATGCAAAATAAACCCACAGTATTGTCGCTTTTGCAATATTTGCAGAATAAAACTATTTTTATGAAACTTTTCATCAAATACTGAAACATTGTTGTCCAAGAGACACTGTTTCTTAAAATATTTTTAAATTAACGTGCGCAATAATGAAAAAAGTACTAAAATCTTAAAAGTTTTACTCAGTTTTACTTTACAAAGTATTTACTTTATGATAAAGTACATTTTACTATATTTAAAAAAATATTGAACTAGTTGTCCAGGTGACCGATTTTTTTGGACTTCAGTGCGCTTACGAGCCAAAAATCAACAATTTAGATAAAAAACTGTTCTGCTCTATGCAGAATCATAAAATATAATAAATTTTCTATATTCTGAGGCTTTGAAATTAGTTAAAAGAAATATTTGTAAAATATATGCAAAATTTGAAAACTGTGCACTAAAAAGTTGATTGACCCACCTAATCTCCGTTCGCTTGGACCGTAGTTTTCCTAATTTCCGTTCACACACTTAATTGTATCAGTTTAGGTCTAATATTCTTTTCGATCTAATTTTTTATTGAAGAATTATATTATTGACGTCTTTTTGTTTACTCATTTTCCAGTATTAATAACCATTTATTTAAAAAAATATTTTTACCGTTTTGGCCCTAATTTCCATCACCCAACTCCGTCACGCAATCCCGTGACGGAAATTTTAAAGTTTGCGAATAATTGATTATTTGAAATAACAATTATAATTATTATCATACTACATTATACATACGTACATACATACCTTTGCGTTGATATATAACTGTTTTTGGTTGTTTTTCGTGTGTGTAAGTGGCCAACACAGGTACCAGATTTTTCAAGCTGCCTTTTTGCATCTGGCATAGCTTATCAACTGCATATATATAGATACTAGCTGTTACCCGCGGCTTCGCCTGCATGATATATAGCCTATGTCCTTCTCAGTACCCTTACCTATTCAGTACCTAGTTCAGTAGATAGAACGTGAAAGCGTAACAAACAAATAAACAAACGCACTTTCGCATTTATAATATTAGTTTGGATGGATTGGATTGGATATATAAATATACTATATATGTATATACATACTGTACATATACTACATATATAAATATAATAGAGTAGCTTAGGAGCTAAAATTATTTAGTTTTTTATATTGAAATTTTTTAACTAAAGTTGGTTTTAATTTTTTGTTTTTATGTTTCTGTATTTTTTTTTATTGCCTTTTAAATAAGTATGCCTAAGTATCATGAAAGTTTCCCATATTTTAATCTAAAGTTAAAAATTACTGTTGTAATGAATTTGTAGAAAATGTTTAATACTTGAAAATAAAATAAAAAACAGGTGTCAGGGTTTTTAAGGTATGCTTTAAAACTTTAAAAAAATTGTTACTTAATGGGGGTTTATTTAGTGTAATTAGACTTAAAGGAAATAAAGGTATTTCATTTTTGGTCGATCTTTGTAAAGGATACGATAAATTAAAATAGATTTTATTGAAAGCACTATAAAAGGTTTTCAAAATGCACAAAAACGCATTATTAGCATCTTCATAAAAAAGTTGTGTTTTTGTTTGCCAAAAAGCTTTTCTATTGTTTAAAGTCAACCAATTATTGCTTTCAAGTCTAATTACACTAAATAAACCATATTAAGAAACAATTTTACAGGATATTTTTACTTTTGAAGATCTTTAGAAGCTTTTAAGGATACTTAAAAGTCCCTTGCATCTCCTTTTATTTTATTTTCAAGTACTAAATATATTTTACTAATTAATAGGAACAATTTTTTTAATGAAAATAATGAATAATTTTTTAATATTATGAGAATCAGTCATTATGAGAATTACTGATTACCGCCAAAAACGGCCGTTTTAGGCGGTGATCAGTAGTTCTCTTAATGACTTTAATTAATGATGTTAAAACATGATTGATGACACTAGGCACACATACACACTTACATTAAAACATGATTCCAAAAATACTTCAGGTTATTTACTAATGCTTATATGACTTACATTCTTGAATTTCATTCTATTTGTAAAGTATTAGGAATAAAATTATTGGCGTTGCTAGTGTGCCTAGTGTGGGCCCTTAATTAAATATGTCTGTCATGGCGCTTATTTAATTGTTAAATTACCATTTGATTGTTAATTTTTGTAGAAGATTTATATTGTTTTTTTTTTATATGTATAAAACTAGTCTTTGATTATTACTGGTATTATTATTGTAACGAGGATGTTTCGAATAATATTATTTATTATTTCGTAAGTAACATTATCTGATTCATTAAACAAATGTTCCTAAATTTTCACTTAGTTAAGTGTTTGCTTAATCGCCGTTATGTTTGTTGGTACTTTTTGGTTATTTATTGTGATAGTTACAGTCAGTATTATTAACCAATAATGTGACTGATTTTAACGTTTTTATTGGAAAATAAAAGTATTTTTTAACTTTATGAGTATTTTTTTCTAATTTACGTCACCTTGAAAATAATTTCCGTCACGCCCAAAAATATATGCCTCAATAATTCCGAAACTTATAAATCAATTTTAGGGCCAAATAAATAAAATTGTGTGATTTAACGTGATTTTCAAGATTTTTTGCTTAAATATACAATTTGGTGAAAGACAAAAATCGTGACGGAAATTATATGAAGAACACCTTGCCGCGAGAATGACCGATTACTGTTCCTTTACAATTCATTCTCTACACTCACTATATTACACTAGTTTCTGGAACAGCTTGTCCTTCGACAAAGGCCTCCTCCAACGTTTGGCATACTTCACGATCCTTTGCCACCCTTATCCATGCTCGTCCAGCAGTTCTTTTAATATCGTCCTCCCAGCGTGTAGTATGCCGTACTTACCTGGCGTAGGGGATACCGTGATTAAGATTTTTATTTAACGCACACGAATCTTTTATTTCTAAACCCAACAAGTAATTTTTGTACAATAATAATAATAATAATAATAATAAATCGTTTAAATATCTCTTCACAATACAAGCAAAATGAATGAATGAATGAATGAATGAATGAATGAACGCTTTATTGCACCAACACTTAACAGTAAATAAAATAAAATAAAAAATGATACATTGTATGCTTATTACTAGTGTATAGATAGGAGTTTCGCTTATCCAATTTTGAAGAGGCTAGCACACTATGTAAGCAGTGCCCATGACTGCGACGATTCCAAAGACAGACTCACAGAGTTACTAGAAAATTAATTTTTCCCACATTTAGCTTGATTTTTTTCCACAGAGCGCGCAACGTAACGACTCTGACCGCGCTGGGCGGCGTAGCAAATCCGAAGGGCCCCGTCAGCCGAGATGGACCGACACCGTCGAGCCGAAGGTAAGAAAATCATCGAGCTACAGTAATTCCTTCTATGGGTAGGTGTTAGCGATTCCAGGACGGAGAAGGACAAGGATGTATAATGATTACAGAAGAAGACTTCACTTTACTTCTCAAGGACTAGTATCAACGACCAACGAGGTGTCGGGGCGCCCTGGCAAAACGGGTAAACCCATAACTCTCCGCGGGCCAGGACAGCCACGAAACTAGCAGAGCTTGGTACAGCAGGTGTAGATTGTGACGCATGCCACTTTATACCCCGGTTAGTAAAGGAAGTGATCGATATTAAAAAGCATCCTAGTTTCAATCGAGAATACTTCAAGTTAATGGGTACATGGAATCCAGTGATTGAGTAGTGTAAAAGGTGCATACGCGTTCCAGAGAACAGTTCCTGATCGGACACCGTCAGTTTTGTAAAAACTTGATTGAGAAAGAGGGTAGGCCGATACGGTTACCCTTGACAGTTCCTGTAATCCCCAAAACGAAATTCCCTCCATCTTGTTAAAGGCTGAACCGATTGAAATACATGTCTAAGATCCATCGCCAAGAAACCTGCATTTTTTTTTCATTTTTTTTTATTGTCAAAGGTACGATCACAACAAAAGGTAAACAGTAAGTTATAACTACACGGCATCAGTAGCGGGGCAGAACCGGGCGAGTCAGCAGCGCCAGAACCAAACTAGGTCGAGCATTACAAAGAAACAAACCACATCCAAATCGTTTCACCCGTTTTAGAGCTCAGTGCTTTAGACAGACACACGGGGGTCGGGGGTTATTTAATGTTTGTTTGACGGCAATGGCAGACGAGCCACCTGATGGAAAGTGATCACTGTTGCCCATGGACATTTGGCAACATTAGTGTAGGTGCTGATGCGTCGTCGACTCTTAAGATATGAAAACACCCCTTTAAAAAGAAACTTATTTTCCTCCAAAAATCCTTGGTCCATTGTCTGTCCCTAAACGTTTCCGATTTCCTCCAGGCAACAACAGCCTTAGGCGACGTGGTGGCTGCCAAAGAACCAGACGTCGTAAGCACCGAGTACAGGAACCAGTTCGCCTGGCCGAAGGACACCACGGACTCGGCTCCAAGGAAGAGTATCTCCATGGGCGCGTTGAAGAAAGCCGCGGTGGCGGAAGGTCAGTGGTTTCTTTTGCAGTGCTCTCTATAATTAAGTAAATAAAAATAAATATATACGGACATATCACACAGATTGAGTTAGCCCCAGAGTAAGTTCGAGACATGTGTTATGGGATACTGACTCAACGATACTATATTTTATTACAAATACATATATAGATAAACATCCAAGACCCAGGTCAATCTGAAAATGATAGTTTTACCGACGATCGAACCCAGAACTCACCTCACCCACCCACCACTCACCCACCAGGAACAACCCAGCCGTGTCGCAGGCTGGCGTATTGACCGCTGCGCCAAGGAGGTCGACAAAAGGTCTATCTGTCTTACGTGAGCTTGATCCCGGTTGCATCCTCACTTAGAGAGCTTTGGAGCCAGGGGTCTGGCACGTTTTTAGAGGGCTATTGCTCACTTAACATTATGATAATGATACATAGATAAATTAAACACACGGAATATAAATGTATAGAAAATAGTAAAAAATATATACCTATATATACATGGCGAAATTTTGATCGTTCTGGACCCTTAAAGGGGTGATTCAGCCCGTCGATATGAACCATTTTTCCTATAGGACCAATGCTGGAAACTCAAATTTTATTTCGACATTTTCATACAAAAGTGTTCAGGCGCCCGGGCAATTTGTATAGGAATGTCGAAATTTTTTTCGAGTTTACAGCATTTGTCCCATAGGAAAAGTTGTTTATATTGACAGGCTGAATCACCCCTTTAATGGTCCGGAACGATCAATATTTTCCCCATGTATATATATTTATATATAAATAGTTGAGGATGGCACCACTGACCAAACTACTATGTTACGTATACTTAATCATTTAAAAAATCTCCCAGCAAAAAGTCCCCTAATTATAATAATAGGTACCTACGTAACTAAACGCTAATGCATTAAGGTTAAGCCCTTTTGTACCTAACCAAGATTATAATATTAACTTAGATATAATGATTTATTACTCCCAGCATAACGTATGGTTTACTTCACCTTGACATTTTAGTAAATCTAGGCTGAAATTTAGGCACGGAGAACTGCGAAAATATCATATATCATGGCAGGGATACGTAACACGACTTGTTAATACAAGAAGTTTGTTTTAATGATGGAAGTTTATTTTAGATTCGGAGATTTTGTTGTAAAAGGAAAATTTGAGATTGTTCGCCATGTAGTACAATTTTTAATGGAGTGTTTAGAACGTTTACTTCAGATTATTGACGAAGGCAGTGAATGAATATAGTCTTATTAAATTAATCTTATTAGGGCGGTGGAAGACCTCACTCTTTCCATAGCCCGGTCTCATCATTGATGTGTGTAAAAGACAGCTTCTGAAGGGACACGGAAGCACGGTCTCGACACGAAACAAAGTGCGAAGAACCGATAGCCGATGTGGTTCTTAAATGGCGACCTCGTACTGGCAAGAGCAGCGTTGGACACCCACCGAACAGGTGATCGGACGTCGTGATAAAGGTCGCAGGATGCAGGCCGCTTCCAAATGGTCTTATTGAAAATCCTTGCGGGAGGCCTATGTCCAGAAGTGGATTTCTTGCGGCTGAAATGATGATGATGACGTTCTGACAAAAAATACGTAGATTCTGATACATTAGACATCTATCTTTTATTGCGGCAGGCTTATACATCTGTCTGCTCTAGCTCGTATTCATCCACCGAGCTTTGGCGACTCAAAACACCCGCGCGCCCACACAAAGCTCGGCTTGGGAGAAAGCTGCATTGTTTCCCGAGCATCACTCTCATTTGACGCTTTTCCGGGGATTTTCACACGTTCTTATAAGCTTTTATATTCTTGTACTTTTATATGACGACTGTGACTGCATTGTAACGATAGTTGTGACCCATTTCCCGTGGAAATGTCACCACATCTCCGTCATCCAAATGATCCCCGGTCAGATCAAGATGGAAAATGATCTTTTTCAGATTGACCTGGGTCTAGGATGTTTATGTATATAAGTATCTATTATAAAATATAGTATCGTTGAGTTAGAATCCCATAACACAAGTCTCGAACTTACTTTGGGGCTAGCTCAATCTGTGTGATTTGTCCGTATATATTTATTTATTTATTTATCTCCCGAGATCATCGGGGATTTAGAAATATTATCGACCGGGCGCTGATGGATTTATTCAATAATAAACATCACAAATGATGACTTTTTACGTAACATATGTGCGGCATAAATAGGTACAAATGTAACATTTGGGAGAATTTGAATTTTTTCTATTTTCTTTAAGAACTACCCTAGGAATTAAACCAATTTTGTTGAAAATCAGTCTCCTATGGGTGCCTAATTCTAGACTATGGGGTCAAATAGGATAACATTAACTGCATTATAAAAATCTGAATGCAGTTGGAGGAAATCGCGTGTTACACCAGCTCTCACATAGGTATTTAGTAAGATCTTTGTGCTCAATCATTGTTCTACGCTTGCTTTAAAACAGTAAAAACATTTTCTGTTACTATCACGTGTATGAATGAATTCTTACTTCTGATAATGTTATGAATCACAGTCTACGGTTCAGTTACCCAATGTCCGCTGTAATGTGTAATTACTCGCGAACATAAAACGGATTTAGTGTTTTTAAAGCTGATTTACGATTTTCAACAATTAAAGTGCTTATAGATTCGTATACCGTTCTGTGTAAGTTACATTTTCAAACATCATCATAATCATCAGTTCTTTTTTAGTCTCCTCTGCAGGAGCACGCTGCACGACCCTCTCTGTACTATCAGAGCTATATATTGGCCAGAGCAGTCAGAGGATTTGGCCTACACTCTCCACGCTGGCCAGACGGGTTGGAGAGGTCCCTTTGATTTTGATAAGATGTGTTTAGCTTGTGTTCCCTAAGTTGCCTTCTACGATATTCACGGAAAGACTTGGAGTGATCCTATTCTACTTTGCCGTAGGTAGACTTAATGCTAAATGCATTGTCTCCCAGTCAACCTTTTGGAAAATGTAAACGGAAAATAAAAAAAGGTATCACGAATAAGAAAGCTGTACTGTATGTGTAAAGAAAGATAAAACAAAGTTTTACATAACGAATAAAAATTTTTAAACTGACATTTTGTTTGTATAAATACTTAAACTTACATTTTATCTGACTTCCAGGTTCAGTGGAAGCTGAACCGCTGATGAACCACGTGGACGGAGACCACGACGACGGCCCCAAACGGTACATAGAAGACTACCTCTGGAACGGCCAGAAGAAGGGCGTGCAAAGGTTCGTCCGCGTAGATATAGCTCACTCTAATGATTCTGTTTGTCTATTTCTTGAGTCTGCTCTTTTGTTAATGTCTCTATGTTTTGATGATGATGAATTTCGTTTTAATGCAAATTATGGACTTAAGTTTAAATTGGTTTACTAGTTACATCCCCAAATTGTTACCTCCTTGTTTTCTAACAGTCTAACCCTAAGAGCCAATAAAGACTTATAAGTTTGTCTACAAATACAGACAAAATTATTTAAAAAAACATAAACCGTCTTCAACCCTATATACATAAGTATACAAACTGGGACTAAAAAATAGGAAATAATGATTTAATTGCTAGAAACCAAGCGCAATAAACAGTAATATTGATACTTTTATACCTATTTACAATTTATAATCAGTTAAGTCATCAAATGTATACTCAAATAAGTCCATGTTTTGTAATAAGATAGAAAATATTGTCATTTTTCTGATTAAAGATAAGTCTATCCAGAATACCAAATTTATCGTAAATATTATCAAAAGATAAGACTTGAGGACTAGACAAACCATGATTTATTGAAATATAATAAACTGTCTCGTTCAGAACCTTTTAACTAATATTTCTTATGAAAAGTTTCTGACATTTAGCTTCAGCTTTACCACATTCTCATATTATGTGCTTTCTATCTTCTAGTTTATATAACTTATAGATTGTTTCATATATTTTATCATTTTTGATATTCACATCAGCATGCTTTGATTTTTCTAAACACATCTTAACTCAATTTTTTTTAACTATCATCAGAAACAGTCTATAAAACATATTTTTGAAGCGTTACTAACACATCACGCTTGGCTTTAGCTAAAGCAGTGGCTTTTTTGCAAACAAAACCATTGGTATCAAAATAATGGGGTCCAAAATATACCCAATTATCATTCATAATACACACATCTATTAAAAATATTCTTACACTAACAATATCACACTATTTATACATTTTCTGTTCGAAATCCGCGAAATACCGGACTTATATACAATATTATGTAGATGGTATTTATATTCATGAAAAAACATATTGTAGACCTGTAAATATTATTGGAAACTGTTAAAATTTATTAACTGAGATACATTCATTATAGAATCAGAGGAGAATAACGTTACTTGCGTCGAAATCGCCGATTAGTTTCGGTCTGTTACGAAGATATGAATAAAAGAGGTGGTAATTTGGCAAGGTCACTGTTCTCAGGGAAGCGAACCAGCAATGTCACTACTCCTAACACTAATTAATGTTAGTCTTCTTAATACCGAAATTAGTTAGCGTCTCTGACACAATAAACGTGAGAAATTTTGTGATTCTATAATTATTGGGATTTTTAAAATAATGTTTTGGATTCCGTAAATTTTTCAGGTGAAGATTTCTAAACTTTGAATGAAGTTTCTGCTAATAGCTTTTAATTTCTCTGTGTCTAGCTTTGTGTACTAACCCGACCATGAAGGAAGCTTTCACGACGGATAACACTTATAATTTTACTTTTTAATATTTATTCCAAGAAAGAATCATATTTTGTCAAAATATCTCTGATATTTTAGAAACGCATACAGATTACACTTATAATTTTACTTCTAAATATCTTATCCAGGAAAGAATCATATCTTGTCTAAACATTTCTGATATTTAAGAAACGCAACATAAATCTGAAATACTTAATCAAGTTAAAACAGTTATTAATTTCATCGATACGATCAACTGTTACAATGAACCAAAAACAGATTAATCCATTTTTATTATTTTAAGTACGCAAACAACCTAAGTTAGAAATTTTCTGTTTGTAACGCGACTTATAAGAATCTGACAATAGCATAACAGGAAAAGAGAATAGATGTTGTAGAACATAGCGGCTGGGTGCTAGATGATGATGAAATAGTAAAAAAACGCAAAGTCTTAAATAGGCCGAAGTAGCTTGATATACCCTTTTCGAATAAAGTTATATAATACAAACCAGGCTTGATCATAAAATTTGCTACAGTAAATACAGTAGGCGAACAACGATGTGATTTACATATAGATGAGGCTGTACGCCGAGTACGCTGGCAAAATCACTCTATTCGGGAAGTTTGCTCTTCATCAAGTGTCAAATCAGACGATATTCAAATTGAAATAGCATCATTTGCATTTGATAAACTGTTGATATATGGATTACTTTGTTTAGTAAAGTATTGTAGATTGCCTTTTGACAACCTACAATACTTTACCACACGGTTTTTAAAGATAATCGAAATGTATCTCTAACAATAGTAATTACTTTAAAAGAGAATCTTTGTCTTTGCTTGATTTTTCATACATTTAAATTAATTTGTAATACCGACATAGGACATGATCTACAAACAAGAATTGTACATTATGATACAAGTACGGTAAGCTGGATATTATAGTTGAGGTGTTTATATGCACGAGGCAAAGCTTAGTGCTTATAATAAACCGACGACTATAGTCTTATTATAGTCGTCGGTTTATTATAAGCACTTAGCACCTAGCTTACCGTACGAGTATCATACGACGTTTTTCAATACATTTGCGATTACCATAAACTAAAACAAGATTGCAATTCAACAAATAAGAAAATTATAAAAGTTAGGAATTAAAGCAGTTTGTAAAAATACATTTATAATAATCAGGCACATTAACTCAGGTTTATTTTCTCCAAAAAAGTACATTGATAACCTTATCCTCTTCGAAGTCGGTTAAAAAATCACATCTTACGAATCAGAAAAAAGTATTTATGCTGAACTTGAAACTCTTTGCTCGGATTCTATGAAAAAGTTTAAATTTGTGGCATTGGGCTATAGAGCGGTTGTGATTGGTGTAAAGTAAAAAGCACTAGTGCCGTAAACACATCATTACGATACAGATTTCGATGTCATAAGAACCGTATTATTAGCAAATGTATTGAAAAGATAGTTATATTACAGCGTTACAAATAATGAATATAATCAGTAATAGTCGCTTTATTGATTATATTTATTACTGAGCTAAATTAAACTTTTTTCCACTTAATTACTCATTTAAACACAAACTAAAACTTTTCTTGGCAAACTAGGCTAGGTTGTTTCTTTGCGACAATTTTAATTTCAAGTTT
Source organism: Rhodophaea formosa (assembly GCA_963082605.1). Taxonomy (NCBI): domain Eukaryota; kingdom Metazoa; phylum Arthropoda; class Insecta; order Lepidoptera; family Pyralidae; genus Rhodophaea; species Rhodophaea formosa. Next base: position 11,606,443 of record OY720228.1, on the reverse strand, counting down.
TCGTTCCGTTGAAAGTTTAGGACTTTATCAAGTCTTAAACTTTCTTGTTATTGTACCAGTAGTTCTTGGCAGAGCCGAAATCTTGTAAATTTGGACAGTATGATTCATTTCTAAGTACTCTTGGCTTGACGCCTACGCGTGCCGGCCCAAGTTTCCTTCGTGGTCTGTTCTGCCCCGATTTCTTCCGTCAGTACAGCAGAACACGTCTAAATTTCGTTTTTGATATTTGCTTCCATTCTCCTCACGGTGGCGGTGTGTAGGCCGAGTAGTTTTAGACGACAATAGTTCGGAATGTCCGCTCTAGACTTTTTCAATCAATGTGTCCTGCACTTGTCGATGTGATCGTAACAGTTTTGTTAGATTGTATGTCGATGTATCACCACACTGTAACACTAGTGACGTCACGGGGTGACGCCCGCACCTCTGCCGGTCGATGACCTCTATAGACTCTTCTACGTCTACATCCTAACCTCACCATTGCGCTTACGATTATTTGAAGCATGTCTCCTTACTAACCTCGGCGCGCTGTTTTCTTTGCGCATCATCATCGTACAACCAAGCGTCTAAGACTTGAATGGAATTTTGCAGAAAATCGACGTTCCGTAGCGCGCTATCGGCCCTCATATCCAACGGGGAGGATCGTTCCAAAGATAATAGGAAACGTTACAAAAGCGAGTACAAAAAGAAATTTAGACCGTTCTCTCAATACGTGTACGAGGCGTCTAAAGGGACATTTACGAAATGCAGGGGGAAAGGGAAGACGAATGAGGAGGCGAGCGAGAGGATGCTCGGCGAGCAGAGTGGGGATGGGGGGGTTTCGGGGGGAGCGGAGGGGGAAGACAGCGCGACCACGCTGCGCGCAGCCGGGCTGCAGCCGCTGGGGCTGTCACAGGGCGACTCCTGGTACCGTGAGGTGCTGGACCTGCGAAAACGCGCCGGCGAATACAAGGTCTGCGGCCACTACACTACACACCGATAGAGTAGCACTCGACATAAAACTAATTTACAAAGCACATTCTCTTTCTTAGTATTGAACTTCTAAAATGAATGTTATATATAATGTGTTAAAGTCTATGTATGTTGAAATAAGTATAGGTATACTAAAAAATAATAACTGTAGCAGATCAGCAGTCTGCTATACCATAGAGTTTAGAACTACTCAAACACTACATTACATTCATACTACAACAGCTCGTTGGGCAATTTGGACATGGACATTTCAGTACTGCCACCACTTATCGAAAGGGTCATAGTGAGACGATAGGAACGGCAGGACGAAATTCTTAATAAATTACAGTATAGATTCTCCTAACGGATCTTTCCAAAGTCTGAGTTCTGCCTGGACAAAGATGGCACTACCCTACTTACGCCACTCATATTTTGAATAATTCCTACATTGAATAAACTAATAGGCACATTCGGTCAGACTCAGACATCGATAGAATTTAGACATGCAGTCAAATTAATTTCACCTTAAGCAACCAAAACGTAAGTGGCACTCTGATTACTCCGTATATCCATATAAGATTCAAACAATAGTGTCTTTTCTCTTGTCCAGTCAGAAGCAGATAAACCTGACCCCCTACCATTTAAAATCTTTTCGTAGGGGGGGTCAGGCCTATCTGCCTCCGACTGTAAATTCAGAGCTTACGCAAACCAGGCCACAAACGCTGTTTAATTGTACGTTACAGTATATGGATGATTTTTTGATGGTGCTAAAAAACGCACACAATGCATTTGTGGCATGTAGTTTGCGTCAGCTGGGAGAGGAACTCAAGCATTTCATACCACCCCATCATGCTTGTTCATACAAATTGCGTTTATCGACAGTACCGCGGCTGGGGGACCGAACTCGCGCCCGAGCACATCACCCAGCTTTACAATAAGCAAATCGAGCTCTGGTACCAAGTGTCCCGACGGTCCTCGCTGTCGGCCTTATCACTCGCTTCCACCAATCACAAGTAAGTGATGCACAAGGAGTACTGCTCGAAGGACTAATAATTGAAAATTGTTAGACATTTTCATGAGAAACTTGTGTTTACCAAATTCAGTTATTGAATTTCAATTTTTATGCAATTATAGTTGCATAGAAATTTTATTTTACTAAAAAAATGATGATTTTAATAAAATGGTCCTTCGAGCCGGATAGTTAAGTTTGCTTACCTTAAGTTTGCAAAATGGCTGATGCAAGGCAAGAATGGCTTGTATGGCAAGAAGCCAACACATGCAAAAGTAGCGTAGTATTGATCATCAGCCATAGTATTAATAGATCGAGTGACAGAACACACTATGCTTCTATGTATTGCCTTGTAATATTGAGCATCCAAGCTCCTATCAACCTCGTAAAATAAATTCATGAAAAAAGCTTTGGCTGTTTCATGTTTTGTTTTACGTGGAAAGTTAGTAAAATATGAAATGAAGCTGTATTAATAAGCTGATCACAATTCTATCTCGAATAAGTATAAGATTGTCTTTCATTAATGTCTTGATTACTATTAAGCATTTAGGATTAAAACAAAGATGATCAGAGTACAAAAAGACAGTGGATTTTAAATACTTTGACATTTCTTTTTAACTAAAGATCTTTGATAGAATATAACTTTCTTTGATAGAGAATACCGTAATTTAATGTTTTACGCCATTTTCCCCCTTCCAGGGCTCTGCCAAGGGACGAGAAAGACGGGAAAGAGTCCAAAAACCACTCGCCTAAGAAGTTCCGGTCTTTCCGATCCGCGCCGCATCAGTCCATCCACGCAAAGTTGCAGGAGACGAAAGCTCTGGAGCGCTCGCCGAACAAGACCTCGCCGCAAAAGCAGAGGAAGAAGCTGCAAGGGCACAGCTTTGACGAGGGCGCAGCGCAAGAAGGTATATGAAGTTACCTCTTCTTCTTTTTTCTGGCAAACTGCTATAAAGCCACTTCGATGGCCTTGCTAGAAACTACCGTCCAAAGTCAAGCAAAACAAGCGTTGCATTCTCTGAGGAATTCCATACTTACATCTCTTTGAGATGTATTATTTGTTAGCCCCATCCGATGAATATAGATTTAGGTTTAATAATTTACCCATTCCAGTAAATCTGTATAAGTATACTATCCTTTTGAAGGTTAAACATAATGTCAAGACGATTTTTGATACAAATACTATTATGTTCACTACGGGACTTACCGCGATTATTTTTGAGTTCTGTCTGATATTTCGACAACATTGCAGCTGCCATTTTCACAGACTAACTTAGTCTGTGAAAATGGCAGCAAAACAAACTAATTTAGTCTGTGAAAATGGCAGCTGCAATGTTGTCAAAATATCAGACAGAACTCAAAAATAATCGCGGTAAGTCCCGTAGTGAACATAATTTTGATACAAATAGAGTATGGCATTGGATGCGCTTAGCTTTCAGAGTATATCAGAGCAAATAGCATCATAAATACCTGCTGTATCCCGTTCCCTCAATCCAACAAACTCCTACCCTTCCTTAAAATAACGGTATCGATGGAGAGCAGCGTTGGAACTGATATAAGGCAAATAAAATCAGTCGTGATCAAGCATTGTTAGCCGTAACTCGTGTCGCTCGGACTAACCAGTCGTGCAGTAAAATGATTTGCGTAACGTGTAATAGTGAAGTAAACGATGGCACGCAATGTAGTGTTTGCCAAAATCTGAACTGTTTCCCATGTTCTGGTATTACCGAACTGGGCTTCCGGAAACTAGGATTGGAACGCAAGGGTTTGTGGAGATGCCCTTCCTGTCGTGGACGAGCTTCACCGATGCCACAACAATCCGGCACCGTGTCAGCTGATCAGTCGGTGCTAGATATGATTCTTCGACGTCTTGACGAGATGACAGTCAAACTAGACCAAATACCGAAGATTGCAACTGACCTGAATGGCCTTAAGTCGGATGTAGCTGAATTGAAACAAAGTTGCGAATTCACCTGCAGTAAAGTAGATGATTTCTCCGTCAGGTTGGACGATATCGGGGGCCGTGTTACCGTACTAGAAGACCTCAAACTGGATGTTACTACTACACAGACTTCGCTGGCATCACTTCGCCAGGAGTATATAAACAAAGACCAGTGGGCACGTCTCAACAATGTGGAGATTAAGGGAGTTCCCATGCGTGCAAATGAAAACCTATTTAAAATAATAGACGACATTGGAAGTTATTTAGAATATAGTGTCCATAAATCCCAAATTAATTATATTTCGCGCATCCCAGTACATAACTCGAAGCATAAACACATTTTAGTGAGTTTCCTCAACCGCTATGTAAAGGAAGAGTTTGTAGCTGCTGCCCGTAGAAAAAAGATTATAAAGTCTTCTAATATCGGTTTGAAGGACAGCGATGGCACAGTAAATAACATCTACGTCAACGATCATCTGTCGCCCGAAAACAAGAAGCTGCTAACCAAAGCCAAGGAGTTAGCAAAGGATAAGCGGTATCAGTACGTTTGGGTGAAATTCGCCAAGATCCACGTACGCAAGAATGACACCTCGCCAATTATCATAATTAACTCCTTCTCAGATTTAAACAAGCTTACTTAATCTGCTGTTCAGTATCTTCCGTTGTGTACAACTTGCTAACTTGCTCAAAGTACTTAATCACGCACAACCTCTATTTTGTTTCATTCGTCCGTGCCTTAACTGTTTTTTCTATATGCACTATTGTATCGCCGCCGCCTGCCTGCCTACTCGTCCCATTTGTCCTTGAGCCATGCTCCGGGTCGTCAGTTGCTATGCACTTATCTTATGCAGTTTGCTTACCGATTAACGTCCCTATCTATTATTCATTTTGTTATAGTTTTGTCCGATTGCTACTTATGAATTATATTTGTTTACGAGTAATTCAATACACTCAATACCGTAGTTTGTTACACATAATGATACTAGCTTCTTTAACACTTTAGATGATTGATAAATTTACAGGGAAATTGAATATTTATTACCAAAATGTTAGGGGCCTTCGGACTAAGACCAATACTTTATTTAGAAGCGTAGCCAGCAGCTCGTATGATTTAATTATTCTAACAGAATCTTGGCTAATTGATGGCATACGTGACTCGGAGTTAGTGGATGATAGGTATATGTTGTGGCGTCGCGACAGGGATTACGCTAAAACTCAGCAAAAATATGGTGGAGGGACATTCTGTGCGACACAGAAATACTTAAATGTCGCTGAGCAGCCTTCATGGTGTTCCTCTGCTGAAGATTTGTGGATATCCATTGACTTAGTTGATGCAAATAATAGGAAACCCTTTCGTCTAAATGTTTGTGTTTTATATTTAATTAAAGAAAATATGGGGCTTTCTTTTTCACAGCAACTATTAAATTTTATTGATAAATTAAGTGATTTGACAATCTCTTACCCACATGATAAATTCCTAATTTTGGGTGATTTTAATATGAGTAACATTAAGTGGTCTTTAGACCAGGGTTCCGTTTATTTTGTACCATCCGTGTCCAGTGATGATAACGCCTTTGCATTGATTGATTGCATGAGTTTTTGTGACCTTAGACAGTATAACGGTGTCTTGAATGATGCTGGCAGGCTACTGGATCTTATTTTATGTAATGACGACGTATCCGTAAGTGAGTGTTTGGACCCATTGGTACCCATTGACCCGTATCATAAACCTGTCAATATTGTTCCTAACTTTAGTGTTTATGAGTCAATGAAGCCTGCTCCGCGTCTTAAGTACTATTTTCATCGCGGCGATTATGACTCAATAATTAAGGAACTAAAGGAAGTTGATTGGAAAGGGGAATTTAATTCAAGAAATATGGAGGACTCGGCAGACTTTTTTTACGACAAACTGTAGAGCCTACGCGATAAATATATACCTAGTAAAAATATTATTTATCAACATTATCCTCCATGGTACTCCAATGCTTTAATTAAAGTATTGAAGGAGAAAAATAAATTTTATCGTAGACATAAGATATATGGGAACTTGTGTGATCGACAATCATTTATTATCTTACGGGACAGAGCAAACACTTTAGAGAACAAGTGCTACAATGACTATATAAAGAAAGTTGAGGAATCGATTACTCATAGTCCTAAATTCTTTTGGTCGTATATAAAAAATAAATGTAATCCGAATGGCCTTCCCAGTACCATGTATCTTAAAAATTCACCATATACGGGTGAAGATATAGTCGACGCCTTCTCTGATCATTTTTATTCCAATTTCTTATTAAATACGTCCAGCAATCAATCAGCTAATATTTCAAGTAAATCAGAAACTGAGATAGCTCCCATTTTGGGCAGCGAGCTTTCATCGATCGAATTTAGTATTAAAGACATCAAATCTAAACTTAAAAAACTGGACTTGGGTAAATCCGCAGGACCGGACAGTATACCACCAATATTTTTGGTTAAATGTGCCGATGTCCTAGCCCTTCCACTTTTTTATTTGTTTGAGAAATCCTTAAAGGAAGGTATCTTACCGAGAATATGGAGCTCAGCGTATGTCACTCCAGTCCATAAAAAGGGTTCCAGGGCGGAAATATCTAATTTCAGGCCCATTTCCAAACTGTGCATTATTGTTAAAATACTTGAAAAAATTGTACATGAGCAGATTTATTCTACTTATCGAAATTCATTTAATCCCGCGCAGCACGGTTTCCTCCCTGGGCGCTCGACAGTTTCAAATCTTATTCTATTTAATGACTTTATTACCTCTGAAATGGATAAAAGGCATCAAGTAGACGTGATTTATACGGACTACTCCAAATGTTTTGACCGGATCGAACACCAGCTGCTGTTAGATAAGCTCTCAGCAGCTGGAATACGCGGTGACTTATTAAGATGGTTCTCGGCTTATATCAGTAACAGGTCTCAGGCTGTTGTTGTTAATAACTACATATCTGGCTGGGTTAAAATACCGAGTGGCGTCCCGCAAGGGTCCCATTTAGGTCCCCTTTTGTTCCTTGTATTTGTTTCTGATATCGAGTCCCACTTAAAGGAGTCTAAAGTATTGATTTTCGCCGATGATATGAAAATTTTTAAAAGTATTGAAGGTGTCGAGGACTCCCAGGCCTTGCAAAATGATTTGGATAGACTGGATGAATACTGCGTGCGTAATAAGTTGGATCTCAATCCATCTAAGTGTTCTACAATAACTTTTACTCGTAAGCATACTATTATTAATTTTGACTACAAATTAAAAGATCAGATCTTGAGTAAAACCTCAGAGGTAAGAGACTTGGGGGTAGTGCATGACTCAAAATTATTATTCGAAAGTCATGTCAATGCCGTTACTGCAAGGGCGTGTAAGTCACTGGGCTTCTTAATGCGTGTTTCTCGCGATTTTAATAATGTTAAAACGCTGAAGGTACTTTATTGCGCGTACGTGCGCAGTACTCTCGAGTACGCTAGCCAAGTGTGGAACCCAAGATATGATAAATATATTTTTCGCTTAGAGAGAGTACAAAAAAAGTTTGTTCGCTTTCTTAATTACAAATGTAAAACTAATTTCGATTACGAATCAGCTTGCAAGAAGCACCATTTATTACCCTTGGTTAATAGACGGCAGATAGCAGATATTATATACCTTCTAAAAATTTTTTCTAACAAAGTTAACTGCCCGGAACTGTTATCCAAATTTAATCTGCTAGTTCCTAATCGGTCGCGACGCTACAAGCCTATATTTTTCCTTAATTCAGTGTCGACCAACTACCGAGGAAATTCTTTTGTATGGCGAGCGGCTAATCTATTCAATAGTTTTTGTGTTAATTCTGACTTTGATCTATTTACGACTAGTACCCAAATGGCACGACGATTAATGACAAACAGTTTTTTCAACTAACTAGATATATCTAAGTTGTATAACTTTATGATAACCAGGTTTATGGGAACATTGGCATTTTTAGTTATATATCTATACATTTTTCATATAAGCTAAACGTTAATAAGTATTGTACGTTAATATGATAGGCATAAGTTTGTTTATTTTATGTTTCGTTATTTCATGATTGTTTTTTTCTTTATGTATATTACTTCTGGTTAATGCGCCTGAGAAGCACTTGTTTCTGCTTGATCTTTTATATTCTAACCTGTTGTTATATGTGGAGACTTGTAATTGGCTCACTGTTAAATATTTATGTTTATATTCTTTGTATTTTAGCTGTAAGTCTTCCCAAAATGTAAAAATAAAATAAAAAAATAAAAATAAAATAAAAAATAAACTGCGCTCACCAACCCGTTTCCCAAGCGTAGTGACTATAGCGAAACCCCTCCAATGATATGCTTGAAGGAGGGCTATGTCCTGCAGAAGACTTCTTATGGCTATAATAATAAATGTTCTTTGAAGCTAGCAGATGAAGAGATTGTCTTATTTGAATATATCATACTAAATAGATTGATATTTGTAATTAAAATATAACTGGTCTTCTCTATTTGTATTAAAATTATGTGCACTACGGGACTTACCGCGATTATTTTTGAGTTCTGTCTGATATTTCGACAACATTGCAGCTGCCATTTTCACAGACTAACTTAGTCTGTGAAAATGGCAGCAAAACAAACTAACTTAGTCTGTGAAAATGGCGCTTGGGAAACGGGTTGGTGAGCGCAGTTTATTTGCCTTATATCAGTTCCAACGCTGCTCTCCATCGATACCGTTATTTTAAGGAATGGTAGGAGTTTGTTGGATTGAGGGAATGGGATACAGCAGGTATTTATGATGCTATTTGCTCTGATATACTCTGAAAGCTGAGCGCATCCGATGCCATACCCGCAACCACCGGATAGGTAGTTGAAGATGACACCCCTGACCAGTGCTCAACTTTTTATATATAGAACATGACCATTTTATAACATCCTTATGCTCAATCTAACCTTTCCAGCCAAGACCGGCGAAAATGCGGCGTTCCGGTCGCCGCGCCGCCGGCCGCGCTCCGCGGATCCTGCGCCGGCGCACACCAAACATCAGCAGCTGCCCAACGGACACGAGCCGCAGCCTAGGCCCGCCAAGCCTCAGGGTAAGAATCATTTATCTGCTTAAAGGCTCATTTGCACGCAAGCCAGTTGCCGAACCAGACCGGAAAGCTAGTGATTCCTACTGGTTGGTTAGTTATTGTGCCCGGCTAATAATAATCACAAAACCAACAGGAATTACTGGATTACTGTCTGGTTCAGAAACTGGCTTGCGTATAAATGGGCCTCTAAAGAGTTTAAGGGACTCGACTGCGTTGGTGGACGTGGTCAGTATTATCTGAACACTTTTGCTTACTATACTTTAAAAAAAAACTATTATTGACATTGCCAAGTGAGTTTCAGGAGAATTACCTATCAGTCTTGATATGGCACTTACTCTTCTGTTGAAGACTTGGTTGAAGGCATGTTGATGGTAACGATTGGTGCAAGTTTGTTTATGTGGGTCATGGACAAAAAAAGAATCTGTTTTTCATGGTCTCGGTTGAAAAAAGTTGAATTATGTAACAAACTAAGGAAAATACTTAGGTCTTTACAGGACGCCATCTTGGTATCATATAGACTGAGATGACTTACTTTCATGGTATTTAATTCGTCCTTGAAAATCTTGACGTCGAGTGACGTCGAGGTATAACGTCCATCATCACAGTATCTCAAAGATATACCCCTCAATCAAATGTTTGGTCGGAACATACCTACAACTTAAATACTCTGCGCATTCGTTTGCAAATCATTCTTTCAAAGTTGTTCAATAATTGTTCAATAATAATTTGGAAACAACAATTCAAATCATAACAGGGACTCAAAAACACCATAATAAAGGGTAAAATATTAAATCTGTCACAGAATTTTTCCTGTAACATTAATTTGGGTGTTTAATAACTTTTAACACTTATAAGAGTATAACAGATCTAATGTTCCCTAAACACAAAGTTATTTGTAAAACATTAATAACGGAATCTCTAACATAACCAACAAGAAAAAATATGAAAATCGGAAAAACATATTTAGACTTCCCATAGAAACTCGACCACCTGATCGCTGAAATTGTATGGGAGGCCGAGTTTTAAGGTCAGAATTAACAAATTGAAATTGTTACATTTTTTATTTGTTTAACTTTTAAAACAAAAATGAAAACAGTGCTCAATATAATCCGGATACCGGATAAAGTCCCTGTAAATAGGAGAACAGTCTTCGAGGGTCATTTCAGTTAAAATTCAGTTGCAGACGTTTAAACCGGAAAAGATTTTATAGGTACCTACTTATTTTCAGCTTTTAAATCTCTATCACTCACTTTATCAAAAGCTAATAAAATTAGTTCTTGTGTCTACTATTTGCATCGGATTTGTACCTATAGTTTTGTATAGATTTGTCTTAGATGTCTAATATTAACTATACAACTTACAAACTACATTTTCTCTTCTAATTAATGTATATGAATGTGTGTTGTGATAAACAATATTTAATCATTAATGTTGTACTCCTGATCGCTGCATGCCCCCTCCTTATCGGCTTAAAGAGAATATGGCTCCTAACATTTGTACATCACCGAAATTATTTTTTAAATGTGTTTCGAATAATAATATATTTTGATGTTAAATATTTATGTTCTTTTTTTAATCTCAGTCAATTGTGTAATATTAATATAAGTATTATTTATATGAGCCAATTCTTGCCAGCCAAAAGTTTAGTAGCAAATTTTTCCGCTAGGTTTGCCGTTGAGTAGAGCGACTAGTAGTAGAGTTAGGTCGACATCGCGGGGCGGTCGGTCCCCCTCCGCGCCGAGCAAACCCGGGGCGGGCGCCGCCGGGGCCCTCGGGGCCACTCACGGGGCCACGGGCACCCCCGGCCGGGGCCGGCGCAGCCGCAGCGTTTCAAAAGTGGGCATAAAATTGGGTGCGTACTGAAAACAGGTGACAGTTGCGTCGACGCTCTGTATTTTTTTATTTGATTTTGAAAATGGAATTGGCTTTTGTCTTTGACGCCTCTGCTACGTTCGGAAATGTGGCTTCAAAATACTTGTTCTTTTTTCAAAATTTGCTTTTGTTGTATTGTTTTGTGCTTCTTTTTTGTTATTGGTTTTTGTTTGCGGCCAGTGCGTCTACGCAACGTTGGTCACGCAAGCGTATTGGCACTTCGGGAATGGCTTCACACGTCACGTGGTGTGGTTGTTTGTCTTCGTCCGTGTGAACACTTTGCACCAACCACCATAGTTGTGAGCGTGAAATCGTCTTAAAATTTCTATTAAATGTCCGGGCTGGAGAAAGTATATGTTGTGAATGTAAAATAATTTTTATCACTTTTTTCAGAATGTAAAATTTAACTATAATAAAAAAATATCACCAAGAAGTTTCACTATATTTTCACTGTTAATTGTTTTAAGTATTAGGATATACACTAAAACACAATCGCACTTAAGTACCTAAGTATTGTACTTATGTAATTTTTTTAAATCCCTAATGGCGCTCAAAGAGATATAAACTTACCTATGTTGACATCAAGTAGGAACTTTTATGTTTTTGAAAAGTAGATATAGAAATCAAAAAACAAAGCTCTGTTATTAATCTTGAAAACCGTAACTAAATAAATGAATGAGTAAAAACGAAGGGTTCCCTAAGAATTGTTTGTAGGTATTTTATGTGTTAGAATGATATTTTACGTTGCATGTGATGTTTGCATTTATTGTCGTAATTGTTTTGAAAATAGTTACCTTCTTATCAAAATAAGTTATTGTACAAAAATCTTGGTAAGTTTGACAAAATAAAATTGATGAATCTGACCCTGACCCAGAGGTCCTATTCTTAAGCCGCACGAAATCGATAATCGATCGATCGTAAAGTATTTACATTGTGATCACTTCGGCTCAGTTTTGTGGGGGTAATAAGTACTTATCTACCTACATTTTCCAAATTTTGTCAAGCTTAATAATATAGTTCTAATGGATTTTGCAATAGTTTGTCATCTTTAGATTTAAGATTTTATCTTAATCCACTAATTATTTCATTTCTTATTATTATTGATTGTTACGAGATATTTTCAGTTTTCCTAGCTCAATTGTATCATACATTATTAGTTGTTACACTACTTAAAGGAACAAATCTGACAATCCGGAAGAGTCGTGGTTGCCTTATGTTGTATTTATTAGGTTTAACATAGGTGTATAATACCTAATAAATACAGCAGCAGCGGTAACCACAAGGTAGAATAACCAAGGGTAGATAGGTACCCTTCCTAAAAATAAAACATCGGTATCACAAGTCAGATTGTTCTTATGAGGAAATAGTATAGTTTAGAATGCAAATAAAATATAAGTGTGCATCACCAGCAAGAAGGTACCTAGGTACCAACGTATAGCATCATTTTAGGGCTACTCTACCTAGGTATATTGAATGGAAAATAGTGTAACTAAATATCTATATCTATTCAATATAAATGCTAGGATAGATGGTGATGTTTTTCAATTTTAATTTTAATTCAAAATCTCAACTCTGGGGTTACATTTTACGGTCACTCTATTAATTGATAAAGTAAAAATCAAATTATGTATTGGAATTTTACCATGTTGATCAATAATGTCATTGCAACAACAAAAAAAAAATTAAAACGAAAACAGCAGAATATCAGGCAAAGGAAAATCACCCATACAGCCACATAAACCAACATTCTCTTTACAGATGACGACATACCCAACCACCGTAGCGCGTCGGTCGCCAAAGACCATTTCTTCGACGATTCCCCCGTGGTGAAATCCCCCCCGGAGCCCACTCGGGTCAAGTCCCCCGAACAAATGAACATGAGGTCTCCGGATCCGGTGAACTGGACGGTCCCCCTGGATACCGGGAAGACGTTCACCGTCACCCAGAACGTCAAAAGCGGTGAGTCAAGATTGCTATGCCGGCTAAGCGGGAAATGTAGCTAAATTAGTTATTTTTAGTCTGTGAAACTGGTTTTACGGAGTTTTTTTATTTATATGAAAAGCGGGAAATTTTTATCTATATGAGCGGAGTGGTAATAGGCAAGCTAAAAATGACGATGAAAAATACTAAGCATTTGAGACATGCAATGTATTCCAAAGAGCCGCGTCGGCGTTGATAGGCAGGTTGCTACCGTACTAAAGATTTTATTTATTCCCTAGTTATTTTTCTCATTTTTTTTATTTCACAGTTATTTATCTATTATTAACACCCTTTCTTATTATTTATACAATCAGAATAGTAAAATTTTACTATTCTGAGTACATACCGTAACCGTAGTAAATTCTCACTTATCACACTGGAAGATCCTTTTTACATATTTTGAAGTTTTTGTTACTACTTAAATATCATAGGTATACACACTATGCTACGAATGTCGTCAAGAAGCGATGATTTAAAAGTGTGTGAATACTTACCTATAATCCTGTGACAACGCCGCCCTAAATTTGGGTCCCCGTTTCCTCGGGCAAAATGAGAGTTTAGAATATAACTTATATAGGTTTATGCATAAACGTTTGTACTTATCTAGTATTTTTTACGTGTGTGCCAAATCAAATATAAGCCTAAATTTAATTCGTAAAACTAGTTTCACGAGTAAAACTCTGTATGAAAGAGCATCTTTTTCTTCAAATCTTTTATGAGGTGCATTTTTACTATTTTGACAGTTACTAGTACATACTTAAAGAAATTCAGCAGCTACTCAACAAATTTTATTGTTAAAGTAGTTTTTTTACAAATCCTATATATTTTATTAGTACTTTTGAAATAAAACAAATGGCCTCGTATCACATAAAAGCACTCAGTGTGTAAATAACTAACTACTGTTCACAACTTTCCATCTTTTTTTATCAGCATTTAGGTATATTTTATTTCAAGAGCGGACCAAGCTACAAGCCTCAAGTTGCGGGTATAGTTGGTGGTAGAGTAACCTTATATTTTCGTCAATTCCTGCATTTGTTTCCCGCATAATATTTAATTACTTTTACATTTTTACTTAAGGTCTATAACGCAAAGGACTTCACTCGCAGTCGTCAATACATAGGTAGGATAACCAAAACTAATTGGTAATATAGAGTGGACGTAGTACTGGTATTGGAGATTTGGGAGGCAAGTGATAGATCAGTATTAATTACTATCATAGTTGGTACTCTACCGTTAACTATACCCGTGTACTGAAGACTGTAATAGTTAGGGCGCGTGTCCATATTACCGTTTCGCGCAGTGTCATGCCGACGCGACGCCCGGTCAACCGTTTACGTATGAAGCTTCTAGGAGGTGTGTCCATGGTCGGCGTTAACGCCGGCGTCTTGGACACCTCCTTAGAGCTTCATACATAACTGATGGACCGGACTTCGCCGGCCCGGTGCAAACCGGCAATGAACACACGCCGTAATAATGACTTACCCTTTTATATATTTTCTAATAAAAAACGAATAAGATGCTCTTTAAATTCAGCAACTATTTTTAAGGCCATTGACTTGTTAATAGTAGGTAAGCATAGGATAATGGTCTTTTGGACGTTAAAGAAAGCCATCACACTATCACACTGCTAGTACGACCATATACTCATTGTAAACCTTTGCCGTATTACTAAAAAACTATGTCTCAAGTCAAACATATGAACAACCCCCTTTTTATTACGAAATATATTATTTTCATTCGTTGCCATAACCGGAGACAGGTTGATTTTTTATTATCTAAGAAAAATAGAAAATAATTCAACCTCTCTCGGAAATTTTATTCTTTTCGAATTAAAATGGCTGTATTTCCCTATCCTCCCAAAAGCAAAATAATTCGTTGTCAGTAGATTGACCTTTCTGTATATTGCAATCATAAAAATTTTAAAATCCATCTAATTGTCTGACAAAGACACTATCTATGTATATGTTATATATATGATACAGGCGGGCTACAGCTATTTCGGAGTATTGAAAGCGCCATTTTTGACAATTTTATCGTATCTAAAATTTATAGTGTTAAACTTTAAACATCGTTTAGTAATACGGCTGGAGTGTGAATAGCAACCCTACACTAGTAAGAAGTAGAAGCTTGCTACACTAACACCCGTTCAAATACACTATCATGAGCATTGATGATACCTACGGATTGACTAGAAGTGTACACTCATTAAAATAAATCATTCATAGTGATACATCACATTTTGTTTGTTTGATCATCACCGTGACTGTTTTATTTGAACTGATCTTTGTCCACTGAAAAATTAAAGAATGAATGTACATCTAAATATTTTCCGTGCCTGAGAAAACCTTGGATTCATAGAAATATTTCATATGCCTAACTTTAAAAACAAAATTGCAAATTTCAGTGGACATAGAACGTAACGTTCCACGTCACGTCATCCGACCATACAACTCGCTCACCATTATTTCAGATGAGAGCATTAAGCGCCCTAGCTCTGAGTTTAAAGGTGGGTCCATTGCCGAAGAGGGCGCCACCGTGAAGCTGGCAGGTACGACGAACACCGTCACCGCCTAGACCATTGGCCATACACACGTTTTAATGAGTGTGACAGACAGCAATGCGACAGTGAACTCTGCTGAAAGCCGAGAGCTCACTGCCACATGAGCACACACGATCGACACCAGAAAATATATAATCTGTTTTATATTATATCTATTGAATA
The DNA here is from genome assembly GCA_963082605.1 of Rhodophaea formosa. Lineage (NCBI taxonomy): Eukaryota > Metazoa > Arthropoda > Insecta > Lepidoptera > Pyralidae > Rhodophaea > Rhodophaea formosa. The sequence goes on along the minus strand of OY720228.1, from coordinate 11,590,892 downwards.
GTTCATGATTAAATTGTGTTAATCCAATAATTGAGATGCTTTTATTTATTTTGACCGTACTCCGCTGAGGCGTCGACCACGTATGTATTCACTTGTCTGTGTGTGTCTGTTTCGATGTTTGCGTACACTGTCACTGTATGCACTAATTTTCCGTTGTTTCCCATCTCATAAAGTCGTTCACTTTTGCATGCTGCCTGTCTTCTTCTATCTTCGGGAAGATGCTGATTTTTTGTACATGTTATTCGTGGGTTTATGGGTTATGTAAATAATATATTATATTTTTTGTTTTCATAAGGCTAATTAATTACCTATTAAAAGTAATATAATACACGAAATAACCTTGTTATATAAAAAATAAAAATATCAAGTCAAATTGACATTGTTCTTTCGTGGATATGTAAATAATTTAACATAAAAGCATCTATAGCATCTTTTCGATTCTCAATCCTGATCAGAAGCTACATAAAAAGGTGTTTAGGCTATTTTAAGAATAGATCAGAACATTAGATCAAATCATTATGCTAATTTTGTATCGTTAAGAAAAAGCTACAGTGCATGACATTGATATCCTCATAAATTTAAGAAAAAATGTTTTCTCGTTAAAATAGTAATAGATACGAATAGATAAGTTACTTGAATGAAATTCTAGCTATCAAATCCCTGATTAGATCCAAGATATAGCATGATGTTCACTCCTAACATTACTATTGAGCTTAAAAGGTAGCATGTATAAGTGACAAACTAGCGTTATTTAAAAACTAGAAACCAGTTACTTAGTTGAAACACAAATAGAAAATACCTAGCTGTGAGAAAAATAATAGCCATAAGACAGAGGAAAAGTAAGTACTTTAAAATTAAACAATGTTAATAAGCAAAAAGTAACAAAAATTTCTAGCGAAACTAATTCACAAAGGTACTTATATAAATTTAGACTTTATATGTGCTTCTTGGTGTAAAAGGGACGTTCAAATGAAGAGATTTTTACAACTTAATTCTTAATGCAATCATTTGAATTTCCCTACAAACGATTTGAGAAAAAAATTGTTACAGTAAAAGCATTTACTGTTTCAGAAATCGCTCCGATCCACCACCAACAAATGTCTCCGATTCGCTCGCTGAAAAAGAGCGAGTCACCGACAAGCCTTAGCAAGCGCACTGACAAGACCCCCACCACTCCCACTAGCTTGACCCCAATCGATGAGACTAAAGCCTTAGACATGAACAAAGTGAACGGCGTGAATGGCATCAATAGTAATCAGTTGACTCCGGAGACTCCAGTCCAGGAACTGTTGAAGGACAAAGAAGTAATTAAGAAATCGACTGAAGCCACCCAAATCGCGCCGGGAGTGGTAGATACTACAGTTGTTAATGAAACTTCTACTGGAGGGCTAACGGCCGCTGAGGTGCTGGATCGGGCTCGTACAAGGTTTGACAAATTCTGGGGCAAAAAGGAGGAAGACAATGTTTAGTCTCCTTAGTAGCAGACTGTGCAAAACCTTATTGTGGCATTTGATATTTTTTTTTATAACACCCAAATTATTCTCATGTGTGAAATTGTATGAGTATAAAAACTATAAAAATTGAGCTTCACTAGATATAAAATGTCACAGCAAGGAGAAGCACTGGAAGTCAATGTAGAACAAATTAAACCGCAGTGTTTAAAACTGGTAAAAATAAGAAAAAAGCTTCGCTTTATAACGACGACTGTATGTATTTATTAATTTATTAGGTATTTTATTATCTTGAATACGATCACTATCTATTTAATAGGAGTGTGGTGGCTTGTGATAGTAGATTGATCATGAAGGATTAGGAATAAAATACTAATCGATACTTGGATTAAATAAGTACTATAACCGGACTCTAAAAGTATCTCAATTAAGTATAGCCGTTTGATTTGTACATCAATTTCAGAAGTGTGTAGGTAGATATCATTATATATCTTTTAATGTCTATAATTGAAACGTAATGTTTGTTTTTTAACCAATCACAAATTATTGCAACATATGGTTTATTTTTATAATTAAGTGTTTTAGATTTAATTTAGGCTTTTCATAAAATTTTCGTATGTGTAACATGTTAGGATGGTGTTATTTGCCTAAAAACTATTATTAAGACTACGTATGACGAGTTAGCATAATTATAACACTATTTCGCAAGAAAATATCTTTAGTAAGATTAATATTTTAAATTATGCGTCGAAGCTATTAACAAATCAAATATTAAAAATGTTGAGATAAGAAAGTTTACGTTCTACGTACGTCTGTTCAGAACATGCTCCAAATGCAAAACATGAAATAAACACTCAAATCAATCGTTAGAATTTCGCTTATATACCTAGTAATATCAACAAGGGCAAAAGTATACACACAACTAAGCCGTCCAATGTAGTATTTTTTGGCAATTTTTAAAACAATTATTTTGGCTAATTCAATAGTTTTAAACACAAAATTCCCACAACATAATTATTTAGAGATTCCGAACGAAACGCAATAACCAATCGGAGACCGGCGATATTTTAGCGGCAAAGTTAGTTCTGGGCTTCTGAGTTAACTTTTGTTTGAATTTAACAAGATAAATAAAATAAACTCGAAAACATGGAATTATCACGTAAGTCGTGTCGTATTTGTTTATCGGAGACGGATTTCAATGTGTCCCTTTTCGGAAACTATGCTCGAAGAAGCAATATAGCAGACAAAATACTAGTCTGCCTTAAAATAGTAATCGAAGAAACGGACTGTCTGACCACAATTTGTTACAAATGTGCTGAAAACATTGAAAAATATTACGATTACGTTGCGTTCGTAAAGAAATGCCAGTCGCGAATGGACGAGAAATGCAATGAAGCGCGTCGAAATGTAGAACAGTGTTCTCCGAATCTTTCCAACAGACGTCACGTAACGTCGTACGTCCGCGAGCAAGTATACGACGCCGATTACACGTTCTCGTTCCTCGAAGTGCCGAACAACGAAGAGAAAAAGGAACCTAAGACTTCTAGCCCGTTTTTCTCCTATTTCTCGCCTCCAAACATGTTGGTTAAGCAATCGTCGAGCGAGCCATTATGGAAGACGCCTCGCCCATTGGACGATCCGCGGAAATCTGACAAACTCGAAAGCAAATTGAAAAGACAGTGCAAACCGGAAGTAAGTCGACACCACTCCAGAGACTTGTTTGAGTCTCAGTCTCAGGAGGTGGAAGACCACGAGCCCAAGTCTCTAGACTGGAGACTGACTCCGGACGACAACATCATAAAAAGAGTCAGAGAAAAATGCTTCGGTCGGTCAGATTTCTAGCGCTCGTATTGTTATTAATAATAATTTTAACATTGTTGTATTTCTGTTAGATTTATTTATGAAGTTCCATTATTGCCAGATATTTTATTCTGTATAAACGTCTATGGAATTCTGTAGAAACAGGGTACTTAGAGAAATTTATTTGAAATAGGACTTCGATTCAGTGTTAGGAATTGTTTGGTCTACTATAGCTCATGGAAGTGAACTGATGTGTAGGTATGGCCGTACATGTTTGTGATATTATGTACTGTAATTTATTTCATTGTAAACTTTCCTGTTCGAGGCCACAATTTTTATTTACCTCTAGAAGTCCATTTGCGTCCTTCCATCAAACTTATTTACTAAATATTTAAATAATAAATTATTTTATAAGCTTTTAACTTTTATTTTCGTGTGACTATTAAAGAAAAAATGTAAATCTTCTACTTGCAAATTTACTCAATTTTATTATCTTTCAAATTTCACAATAAGTTAATTTTGTAAGCATTTATTAGTAAAGTTCTGTTGAAATAAAACGGTTATTAATTAATGTAAAGTTTCTTGATATTGTGATTTAATTTTGTAATAAACATGGCAACACTGATTTATAATTTTGAATAAGTTCCTATTTTTAAATATTATTTTTCTGCGCACAAAAATAATACGAATTTGTTTAAAATGGAAGCAACAAGCCCTGCCCAATAATATTAATTTAGTGATAGCAACTCCATAGCTGATAATTATGAAAATTATAGCTTTGCTACGGGTTTATAATAGCGTGTGTTAATTTTCAGTTGTTATATCAAAATGGACACCTAAATAAAATTTTGAAAACTATTGACTTTATTTCTTTTATCTCCAATTTCGCAAAATAAAATTCACGAGGGAAGAGGTGGTGTTGATTTTCGATTCTGCCTAGAGCAAAGGCAGTAAGTAAGATTTCTAGCCAAATACCTACTTAAGATTTAATAAGGCAAAATTAAACACGGTTATTGTTAATCCATGACTTTATTTCATATCCATATCAATTCATACACATTACTAGATAGAGAAAATAATTCCCTTGCTCACTATAGACACTTTATTATATTTATAAATCACATTTAACATTTTAAACGCTAGGTTAATAAAAATTACATATTTCTGCAGTAATTATGGCTGGCTACACAGGTGATGAGCAGGGTCAGAGATATAATACTACGTCTAAGTTGACTTTACACCAAAGTAAGCAGTGAGATGAGTAAAGAAAAAAAACGCGCATTCTATGTGACATAGCTCATAGAGTTTCATACATTACATTTATGATCAGAAGATAAAAACCTCTAAGGTGAGTACGAAATCAAACGGATACATTTGTTTTCTTCAATTAACTCTAAGCTCGTCACCTATTTGATGAAAGAGTAACTGAAGGCTCTTCGGAGCATCCTACACCATTAAGGACTAATATACAGCCCCTAAAAGCCTTTAACACTCCCAATGTTAGAAAGCTTCGAAACATTTTGTAAAATTACTAAGCATTCTTACAGAAATAGCTTGAATTCAGTGATACCACCAATTGAGAAGAATAGGGTAAATTACACTAGCTAGATTATTGTTCTAAGAAACGATATGAGACATTCGAATTTTTAATAAAAATACGGATATAGTATTTTTGAAACTTTGACTGAACTTTGTACATAGTATATAGCCCGAAAAAGTTTCTTGCATTTCGTTTGGCGGCGCCACCTGACTCAAGTTATCCTTAATTGGGAATGTTTAAGTTACATACAGCAAAATTATACAAAAGACAATATTAACGTAACTCCGAGTGGTCCCAAAACAACGTCGTATTATACTCAAACCTAGTAAAAATTCATTGTATCAAGAGGTCCCAGAAAAACATTAATTAAAACAACAGAAATGATGATTGGCGCTTGGTTTTATTTAACCAACTTCAAAAAGGTGTTAGTATACAATTTATGCAGGTCGATCGTTTTGAAGCTAATTATTTTTACATATAAAAGCTTGTTAAATAATAATTTTAGGGTATGTCCCAGTTACCCTGTAACCCATGCACAAAATATGAATACCCAAAATGTAACTAACCGATGAGTATTGCTTGACAAAACAAGAATTTTCTTAATAAAATAATTGTTACACAAGCCTATATTAACAGTAACATTGTTTTATTGTACATTTCATCCTGTTCTTTATTTTATCTTAAATAACCTTAAAACATTAAAATAAGAGCATACTTTAAAAACATAAAACAATACCAAAGAGTTTTTACAATGAAGTAGTTCGTAATCCTAAGAAGTGTATATGCGCATTTCTGACCCGCCTTAGAGCAAAGTTAACAAATGATCATTATACATAGAAACGTAAAGATAATTAATTCCTTAGAAAACAGATTTTACAACGTGTTCCATTTTGTGCTGAAGAATCATTTCTTAATAACTTTAGGTTCGACATTTTGCCATATAAATATATGAAATAAAAGTTCAAAGGTTCAAATCCATCCTAAATCTAAAATCTTGTTTACGCAGCTCAGAATTGCCCATAGACACTGAACAAAAATAGTTACAAATAAAAATAATAATTCGTACAATCGCATTGCTACGTCTAGGAAAGAATCTGACGAAATAAGTCACTTATTCATTCTTGCAACCGTACAAGAGTAGACAAGTGAGATATTAGCACAATTTTACTTTAGTAAAACTGTTATATACAGCTTAGGAGAGATACGGATATATGTTTAAAAATAGGTTCTTTTTCGACTGCCTAGACCGACTAGAGATATACCAAGGCTTTTTAGTAAAGAATGGGTATCATGAGTATATACTTTATTATCCAATATTATGTTTATACTCAACTCTCGTTATTGTTTTATATAACAGGTTATTATTGTTTGGCCTTGTATTGTGTAATTTTACCAAACGTGTCCCTAAATACATGATTAATATGTATGTTATATTTGAACAACCTACCTCCTGTGACAAACCTTCCTTGGTATCAGTTGTTTCCAGTTCGGTTAGGACATTGCAGGCATGAATCACCTGATTGTCTGATAAGAAAGATGATTCCGTGCTTCGGAAGGCACCTTAAGCCGGTGGTCCCGGCTGCCATCTGGTAGTCGTTAAAGGAACCACGTCAGAGGCCGAGAGGCGGTTCCGCAGAACTCTGACACCAGGGTGTGCGTGGTCGACTGACCGTGTCACCTACACGAAATGATGATGATGAGTACATCTCTAATCGTAGTACAGCCGTATGTACTTTGGAATGTTTTAATGTTTTCGAATAACACTCAGGATGACTGCCAACAGTTTCCAATATTTCTAGTTTATCATTGAGATCGTTTCGTAATTTCTACTAGGCCCGAATCCGACCTTCTGCTAAAAATTAGGGCTTAGACAAACGAGCGCATTTTTTGAAGTGTGAATTGAACTTGTTAGGTAAGTACATGTTTTAGTACTAAAGCAGCGATATTGAAGGGCAAAAATGAGTAGTTAGCTTGTATATAATTTTAATTATACAATAACAACTAGTTTTGTATCGACGTGGGGTCAAATATGACATTTGTATGACCATAGCCCCGTCGACTGCGTAAGCACTGAATCGTGCTCGGAAATCGCCCACGCGTCAGGCGTCGATTTTCAAAACGTTGCTATAAAAATACTATGAAATAAATACTAAAATGCTTTTTTTGATTATTAACTAAAACTTAAAAATTGCTAATAATTACCATCTTACCGCAAAAGAAAGATTAATTTTGCGCGCCTCACTACTTATAAAACTACGCTCGTCTAGCTTAGCCCTTATTGGGTAAAACTCAACAGGTATATGTAACAAAGTGTGGGAAGACTTTATGTTGAGCCTCCATTTTTAATTTAATAATCATTTGTTATCAAATTGGAAGTTCTATTGACTATTTATCCAACTCATAGTCATAAGTAATTTAACCTACATACTTTTATTTTCGCTTTCTAAAAGAATGTTCTCGATTCTTGTTGAAAACAAAAAAGTTGAAGAAATATGCGTAAATGTATGTAAGAAAAAACAAAAGAAAGAGTGTTTATGCATTCTTTAAATAAAAAAATGGGTACGTATCATCTATAGAATAGGTTGTCCTAAAATTAACACAAGATTTAGACGATTACTACTCAAAATCTTGCGTTAATATTGGCAAAGAAAAAGAAAATAAATTAAATATAAAATAGTTTATACTGTATTTTGATTTTGGAGCTAAATTTGGAGGCTCATATCTATGGCACTAATGCGAAAATTAGTGGAATGTCAATATTTTGATATTTGACTGTGAACGCGCATAAAATTACCTTTGCGGTTATATTGATGGGACTGGCAATATTAATGTTACATTTTATAAATATCTTTGATTAAATATAAGACGCTTTACACTGCGTTTCGTTACAAAATGAATATTTAGTTAGGACGTCTATACTTTTGTCCCGATGATCCGTGCATCAGTGTGCTGTCATCATACCCATCATAGTCATCATTATCAGAGCGTTGCTCCCGGTTGTGTCCCGGCTTTGTGAGCCCGGGGTTCGTTATTATGACGTTATTTATGCTGCGATATGGTAAGACGAAGTAGGCTATCATTCTTACTACTCATATTAGACAAACCTACAGATATAATACAAAACTCCATACTAAAAAGGACCATAGGTAAACACACGTAGAAACCGAATTTGTGTGAAGTGTAAATATTACAAGTCTTACGCCAGTTTTTATTTCCATATGCCAAATCTTACATGCTACAGAGATGACAAACTTGGATGCACGCATACAAGGTATATACAATGTATTTGGTATTGAACTAGCTATATTTAATTAGCGAGCTCCGTGGCGCAGCGGTCAACACGCCTGCCTGCGACACGGATGGTCCCGGGGTCGATCCCCGGTCAGGTCAAGATGGAAAATGATATTTTCAGATTGACCTGGGTCTTGGATGTTTATCTATATACGTATCTGTTATAAAATATAGTATCGTTGAGTTAGTATCCCATAACACAAGTCTCGAACTTACTTTGGGGCTAACTCAATTTGTGTGGTTTGTCCGTATATATTCATTTATTATTATTTATTCACGTTCTAAACATGAAAACGTACAACTTTTGTTCTGTGACAAAGTCTGAAGTCAAGAAAAATTAATGAGGTTTCCATATTTGAATACTTCTGATCCAAAACATATAGAGCAGCGAATATTTTTTCTTGATTTCAGGCTTGTTCACAGAACTAAAGGTTGTAAACAAAGCCTGCGACTTTGTCGTATAAAGGCAAAGGCGCATGTTCGAGTCCTGCCCGCGTGGAATCTTTTCCCATACCTTCATTCTTAATTTAATTTGAATTATAAAATAATATAATAAAATATAAATATATGGGGACATATCACACAAATTGAGCTAGCCCCACAGTAAGTTGTGAACTTGTGTCGTGGGATACTAACTCAACGATACTACATTTTATAATATATAATTATATAGATAAACATCCAAGACCCAGGCCAATCTGAAAAAGATCGTTTTTCATCTTGACCTGGCCGGGGATCGAATCCGGGACCTCCGTGTCGCAGGCTGGCGTGTTGACCACTGCGCCACGGAGCTCGACGAATTTTTTATTACTAGCTCAATCCCAAACACATAGTATATGTTCAAACAGAGCGTTCTATGTGTGCCTATCTAATAGGTGTCTTATTTTTGCCGCGTATGCGAACGCAAACTGTGCTATAAACTATTGTCGAGCCAAAATCATCACAGACCATCAGGACAACACTACATACGGCCTAACATTAGTAAAAAGTAAAATATATCGAAACGCAACCCAAACATGAGAAGGACAAACGAATATACACAACTAGAAAAAGAAAACAGTTAGAAAACGAAAACAGTTAAGCAAGCGTGGTTGCTAACTTTAAAAATAACTAACATAGCATAACTAGAAGCGTTAAAATTATATCACAATAATGTCTCTAACGGCTATAGTTTTTACAAAACCCTATACTCCGCAACACCGCGGCTTCACTCGCGTTGAAATAAAAAAAACAAAAACTAACAAGTTTTCGTCTGTCCTTAGACCTTTTTAAATATTTTTCATATTCTTTATATTATATTATTTTTGAATAAGTTTTGTATAATAAGTATGAACTGTATATTTATACTTATTCAAACATAAAGTACAGTATGACTGACATGGAGATGTCATACTTTAGCTTGACAGTTCCATAAAATCCTATCAATTAGGATAGAAATTTTGTGTTGGATCTTTAAGACTTTAAAAAAGAGGGTTGACTACCCACTTTCTATCATCAACAATGATGACAACAAAATTGTCGCCTGACAATCCATCTCAACGAAAACTAAAGTTCGGTGGCAACGGTAGATTTCAAGCATTTTGTAGAAAATTACAGCTCCTCCTGTCGCATCCTACCATTTTGTACAAAACTAGCAATTTATAACCAATGCCACTCGCAGATAAATTGACTTTTTATAAATGAAACAATTTTGAAAATCGGTCCCATTGTTTCGGAGCATATTCAATGCAGACAAACAGTCAAGCAAACAAGCAGTGGAACTTTCAAGTTTACCGTTATTTGAAAGGCTTCTTTGCACATTTAGAAGGTCAAAAGTAAAAAGTTACCAAAACGAGTGACGCCGCGGTACAAAACTATCGACTAAAATGAGATTAATAAAACATAGGACATAAATAAGAAGTTGAAAGAGCGCAACGACCAAAGGACAACTTAAATCCAATACGCCTCAATGTTGTAATACTGGAGATTTTAAACCAAAAGTGTTGTATTTCACTATACAAAATAAAATGTTGGTGTCTATCATTTTAATATTCATAGTGATGATCTATGTACTTCACTAAACAACTTTCTCTTTAGAACATAGTGAAAAACGATAAAAAATCACTTGTAATTAATTTTCGGTATGCAATGCGCATATTTTCCAATATTTTAAAGACGGATAGTAACATACCTACTCCACGCTTACCATCGCGCGCTTTTCGGCAGCGGTATTATTCACTCTTGCTATTTATAACTCAAAATTTAGTTAACTATGCGCCTCGCGTTCCGATCATTACACATCATAAGATCAGTTTATTTTTTCGTATTTCCAAATATTTCAAAGAAATACTTGTTCTAATACCAATCAATATTGCAAGTAACGGAAACAAGAAATTTTATGAATGATCAAAAAGAATATGAATAGCGGAAGAAAAACATTGTATATTCCAACAATTTGTTTCGCAAGTTAAATAATATTACAATAAATTTTAGTATGTTTTTCGCGATTATCCTAAACACAGTCTATAGAAGCTTACAGCATTTTTTACATATAATTTTATTTCGTTTATATTAGCAAAATCATATTTTTACATACATTTTTTTTTAGCGCGAAAAATATTTACAATATTTCACTATACCTATTCGCTTTTTTATTACACTAAAAACCGTTTCTTCCCCATTATATTCATATTTTTTATAACAGACAATATGGGAACTAAAACACTGTCTTCATGTTTTTTTTCTTCTCCTTGTTTTTTTTTTTTGTAAGAGCCCTTATTTATAAGACATCATAAACATTATTTTAGCTACAAGAGATATTGTTTCAATTGCTATATTTCCTCTTTGAGGTCACCGCCTGGTTAAAGAACTAAGCGGTGTTATCAACTCTGTATAGTTCAAGTCATCGTAACCACACATTCGTCGTCAGATCTTTTAGTCTCTACTGCAGGAGCACGACGCTCTCTGTACTACCAGAGCCATATATTAGCCAGAGCAGTCAGAGGACTTCAATAGTATGCACTGATAAAATCTTATGTGTGTAACACTTCTATGAGACCAAATAAGTTAAATTGTAGCTTGAATGATCAAAAACGTCAAGTTTAACCCCAAAATGGATCAATATTAGCCAATTTACTACAGAGAAGAAACGGCACCGACCATCATTTAGCCGACGCAAACCAGTTGCTTAACCAAGAACACATTTAACGACAAACCGACCAAAATATATCGGTCACTTCTAGTGACATGAACATCAATTTCACATATTAAAATTTATCGCATTATGCCTCAGTAAACTGTTGATCTTATTTAAAGCCGATCATAAGAAATATGCTTTTTGTAGCATGACGCCCAATATCTATGATTGCCAGAGTACGTCAATATTTTTATGAATTATGACATTTATGACGCTATGTCACCGACCAATACATTGGCTGTGTCCGTCATTATTTTTATGAATTATGACGTTACGTCTCCGACCAATAAATAAGATTGGCAGTGTACGTCATTATTTTTATGAATTATGACGTTACGTCACCGTCCAATATCTCAGATAGGCAGAGTACGTCATTATTTTTAATGACGTAACACATTAAACTTCACTGCTACTGTGACCAAGTTTAGCGACGGCATAGAGTAGGTGAGTTTGCTTTTAGGAAACATGGACGTAGTCTTTGAAATAAGATGAATAAGCTCGACTTATCCATTGCAAACAGTAAAAAAAACATTATCCCGACTATATTTCAACGTGTCACTAAAGAAAGAGCTCGTAGCTGTAATATTCGTCATCATCATAAGGTCTTTTTTAGTCTCCACTGCAGAAGCACGACCCTTTCTGTACTGCAGAGCTGTATATGCTAGAGCAGTCAGAGGATTTGGCCTACACTCTCCACGCTGGTACACAGGTTGGAGAGGTTATAATTACAAATTAACTATTCCTGGACAAACTCACCCACTCTTTGAATATCATATACGATTCAGCATTAGAAATATCGCGTCTAAAAGCGCAGCGTCTGTACACAGCGATTACCGAAAATATACATCTATTAAAATTTTCTCAAAATCTATTCGAGTGTCTTAGACCATAGACTATAGATTCCTTAGCCATAGATACGAAATAGTGTTTCCTATAACGTGGCTCACTATACAATGTTCATCCAAATGAACTTGTGAAGCGAGGGTCAATGTACTCATCGATACCAACAACTATTACTAATCGACCAAACCTGAAATCACAAAGACAAATCAGCTGTTCTATACAATTTGTCGAGGCTTTAGATACTTTTCCAACTTATGTTGTTATAACCATAAAGTCAAAATTACTATAGATTTCCCGACAATAATTAGAAACTTGTCTGTTCCAGTGGTCAAAATTAGAACTCAATATGCTCCATTGTAATTTCTTATGTTGAATAGGTTTGACCGTAACATCAAAATGACTTAAAATTTCTCGCCAGTAATTAGAAATTTGTCTGCTCTCGTGTTCAAAATTGGAACTAAGTACTCCATTGTAATTTGACATACTATAATAGCTCATACAATGAAACTATAACAAACGCCTGTTACAAGTCAGAAACACAGACCTTATTAGTAATAAAAGCGAACTAAAGAGCAGTAAGAGATAATCCACCCAAAACTAATCATCACCAACCAGTATGTCATTTTCACAGTTGACTTCCTCAATTTTATAGTTTACAGACATATCTATACTCATAAAGGTCAATGTACGCTACTGAATTGTTACCTGGCGCTTACTATAATCAACACCACAATCATAGACAATTTGATGACAGTTAAAACACCATAGATAATTTTCGCATATGTATCGTCTGTGGGCTTACTTCTCCCCGGACGACGAGCTAGACGCGCGCCCGCGGCCCTTCTTGCCTTTCTTGTCTTCCGTTTCTTTTGGCTCTGGTTTCTCGACTTCTTGTATTTTTGGCTGATGCGGCGGTTGAGGCTGGGTTGGTGTGTTGCTCTGTAAGGAAAGCGTAATTATGAGGGTTTGCTGAAATGAGTGGCAGCTGCACTGAGGCGTCGGGTACGGTAAGCTATTATTGGGCAGCAATGCGTCAAAAAAAGACATGATAATGAGTCAGTTGTTGCTGCTTGTCAAATGTTATCAAAGCGTATCATCAGACCGTGCGACATCTACAAGTCAGTGCTGCCATCTGGTGGCAAGCACATATATGAGGGTTTTCTGAAATACCAGCTCAGTAGAGGTGAAAACTGCCAGGAAACATTCCACTTCTAAGGAAGTATTCCTGAAAACCTTTCAAAACTTCCGGCAACTTTGGAAGTTTTCAAAAAGTATTTTCTTAAAAATAGGTACAAATAATGTCATTACAATTCCGTTAAATAATAAGATACTTATATGGTACATGGCTAGGCACTTGAAAACACGACAATTTATATGAAGAAAAATAAAATAAAATTTAAAGTGAACGATAAAAAAAAAATATATGTATGTGTTATAGGAATTTACTAATAATAGGTACCAAAAATATGTTATTTGTAATATTCAGTGTCTAGTAATAGTAACACAGTAAGTAATGTTCAAAGTATTCCCAGTTTTTTATCAATATTCTATCTTGAACACTTCCAAAGTTGCTGGTAATTTTAGAAGTTATTAGGAATTTTAACTTCCGGAAGCATTCCTGAAATATTCCAAAGATTCGGAAACTTTCCGAAGTATTTACCTCTACAGCTCAGCCTCTGTAGAATGTACTTTATGACAACGTTTGTGAATCATAAAAAGAGTAATATGACTGACTGATGACGCGATATAAACAATGACTTGCAATGACACTGCTTCTATGACAATGCTTCTATCTGCAACATTATAATGCCCACGCATTATGATGTTGCAGATAGAAGCATTACTACATTTCCTTTAAAAAAAGGGTTAGTATGTCACCTTTTTGTCACACTCGTTTTCTCTCCCTCTATCTCCTGACAAAGTGTGACAAAGTGTTACTCCTAGGAAAGAGTAAGATCTCGTATGAGAAAATGCATAGTATGACACAATCTATGTTATTACTTTTCTACAGAAATAGCATTTTCGCAAAACGTACCTTTTTCTTATTCTTCTCGGCTTTCTTCGCCGGCTGGTGGCTCAGGTGGCTGAGTAGAGGGAAATAGAGAAAGAAACGGAAACAATAGCATTTTGCAAGCGTACCTTCTTCTTCATCGCAACAGTTGGAATGATGAAAGGGAGGCCTTTTGCTGTGGGACAGTACAGGCTAGAAATAGAAATATCTTCTTCTTATTCTTCTTGGCTTTATTCCCCTGTCAGTGGCTCAGGTGGCTGAGTAGAAGGAAACAGAGAAAGAGACGGAGACAATAGCGTTATCGCAAAACCAACCTTCTTCTTCGCAACAGTTGGAATGATGAAAGGGAAGCCTTTTGCTGTGGGACAGTATAAGCTAGAAATAGAAATACCTTTTTCTTATTCTTTTCGGCTTTCTTCGCCGGCCGGTGGTCGTCGTCGTCCCTCTTGTTGCGGCCCATCACGCCGAGGAGCTTGCTCACCATGCTGTTCTTGCTGCGAGTGTCTACTGCCGGCTCTGATGGCTCAGGTGGCTGGGTAGAGGAAAAGATCGAATAATTAAAAGATAAGGATATACTTTATTTGGGAGAATCAAAAAACAGAATACATAGAAAAAAAAAGGAGAGAAAAAACTAAAATCTAACAAACATAAAAGTACAAAATCACAAATATTATATTGATCTCTCCCAAAATAAATTTATAACATTAACACTGAATACACTGCCCAATTCGCAGTGTGGTTTCCCGGCAGAGTAGAATAGCAAGTCTTCCCGTGGATTTCGGAGAAGACGACTTAGGAAACACAAGCTAAGTAAAGCTTATAAACATCAAGGGGACCTCTCCAACTCGTCTGGCCAGCGTGGAGAGTGTAGGCCAAATCCTCTAACTGCCATGGCTATGGCTAATATATGGTTATAGTAGTAGAGAGGGTCATACTCCTGCAGTGGAGACTAAAAAAAGACCTGATGATGAATTAACACTGAATACGCTGTGAAACCGCCGAGTTAGCTGCTCCTGCAGTGGAGACTAAAAAGGCGTGACGATGACGATGATGAATGTATGTAAGCGAACCTTCATGACGTCAACAGACTCCTGCCTCTTCAGCATGGCGTCGGTCTTCTTGAGAGACTCCTTCTTACTCTTCTCGGCTTCCATTTTCTCTTGCTTCTTTTCAGCTTTTTCTATTTTCTCCTGAAAAAGCAAATATTGCATCAGTCGGGACTCAAGCCTTTATAATTTTTAACATATTTTATATTCTTAATGTAGCGTAAATCAATGTAAAAAAATCTAGTGGTGGTCAATTAAAGGTCATACATAATCTACTCCCCAGCAAGAGACAGGATTCTTTTGGCACCTTTTGACTACGGGAGAATCACCCTTTTTAGACAAGAAAAAATTTACAAACTACGAAATTCTTTACGAGATTTTCCTGCATCTATACAAATACTATGAAGAGGAAGGATTTGATTGTTTGTTTGTGTTCGCATTAAATATGCTCCGAAACTAATGAACCTTATTTAAAAATTCTCTCACCTATAGATAGCTAAGCTTTATCTGCGGGTGATTCACTATTATAGTGATAAACTAATATTTACGTATGAACGACAAGACTTTAATTTACGTGGACGAAGTCGCGGGAAAATTGCTAGTCCCAACTATTATTATAAATGCGAAAGTGAGATTGTAAATAAAAGTAAATGAGCTATTTTTAAAAATACGTAACAACGGGTTCGTCACGTAAATAATCAGATACTGGCTGACATGTTTCGGCCTTATCCGGGATCATCCTCAGGGTGAATGTGAATCGAGACGCGCGCACGATGTCATCCCAATCCACACTGACAACATGTCGGCCAGTAGCTGACTTTTTACGTGAGTAACCCGTTGTTACGTATTATAATAATGTCTATATCTCACGTTAATTTTAATAAAAAAGTGCTATTTTTTATTTAAGAAGGCAAACTACTTGATTGCTCACCTGCTTCTTAGCTTCAGCTTTCTCTTGCTTCTCTGTCTTCTTCACAGACCCACTCCTCTCCATAACTTTCTCAAACTTCTTCTCCTCTTTCAACTCTTGCTTCTCTTCTTGTCTTCCCTCTTTCTCCTTTTTCGACTCTTGCTTTGACTCTTTCTCTTTTTTCGAGTCTTGTTTTTCGATTTTTTTGATAGAGTCCTGCTTCTTCAACTCTGGTTTGTCTTTCTTCTTCTCCTTCCCTTTGAAGTCCTCGTCTTTGAGACTGGAATCAGACTTCTTTCTGGTCTTGGGTTGTGATTCTGATGGTGGTAATGGTATTGGGATTGGTTCTTGTATTGGTTTCGGTTTGTCCTCCATTACTAGGCTGAGATCTGTGCTTGTTCGACTGTCATCTGTCAATAAATAAATTGACGTCAAAATCTAACTGGTAATAATTAAAGTAACGCAAACAATGTGGATAAGACAAATGCTACTTTTTGAGATCGAATCAGAAACGGGGCGATCTGTAGAAGAACAAAGGTCACCATCATAGCTCAGCGGATAAGTTCTTTGAAGTGACATTGGGCGGGGCACATAGCGCGAAGAACCGATGGCCGATGTGGCAGAAAAGCTCTTAAATCGCGCACCGGCAAGCGCAGCGTTGGAACCCTGACTCGGTTTCCTGAGGTCAGAAGACCTAAACAAAGTCGCACGAAGGCGCTGGATGCAAGCCGCTTCCAACCAGTCATATTGGAAATCCTTGGGGAGTCCTGTATCCAGTAGTGGACTTCTTGCGTCTGATATGATGATGATGATTAACAAACAGAAATTGTACAGCATTACAGTAACATCATAATATATCTGCTTACTTTTCAACAGGCCTGTCTGCGACACAGATGCTCCTGGGTTTGATACCCAGTCAGGTCAAGATGAAAATGATCTTTTTCAGATTGACCTGGGTCTTGGATGTTTATCTATCTATGTATTTGTAATACAATATAGTATCGTTGAGTAAGTATCCCAAAACACAAGTCTCGAACTTACCTTGGGGCTATTTTTTTATGTCATAGGATGGCAAACGAGCAACCGGATCACCTGATGGTAAGTGATCTCCGCTGCCCATAGACAACTGCAACACCAGGTATTTGAGTAGGTGCCCGTATTAGTGCAGATACTAGGAATCCCTACTGCGATGGAAATAATAACTCGATGTATTAGAGGACTGTATATAATGTCAAAGTACAAGGACAAAATCTACGACGCGTACTCGCTCGGAGCGCAATAGAAGTGAAGTGCCTCCGTATGAATTGTGTTAAAGTTAGCGGCGCCTGCGCAGCCCTTCGCTCGGCTTTGTCGATGGTGCGAGTGTTGCCAGCACCACCAGGGGTGTCACAGGAGCGTTCTCGGCATTTTTTTTCTCTCCCCGGAGTGGAGAGGGATATGGGCCTCAGGCTCTCTCACTCACCGAACGAAGCATAGCAGCGGTAAACCTACTATTCAAACGTCGATTTTCTGTGAGAGTGTGGTGTGAGCTAAATCTGTGTGATTTGTCCGTATATATTTATAATTTATTTATTTACCTAGGTTGATTTCCCGTGAAGTATCGATATTCGACATGTCCGCAGATCCGTCAGCGTAGGAGTCGTCAGACAGAGACAAGGACGCGAAAGACGTGGACGCGTCGAACGCAGTCTTGTCTATGCTCGGCTTGGGGGACGATGTGAAGATGCTAGGCGTCGGTTGCTTCGCTGGTGTCCTGCTGGAGGGAAAGATTATATACTTTTAGGAGCGAGTGAATGAGGGTGTTATTTCATAAGCCCCGGCAGCACTGAGACGTCAGGTTCGGTAAGCTGTGATTGGGCCAAAATGTGTCATGTGGCTATTTGTGAAGTATTATCCAATGACAGCGGCCACCATTACCATCTGGTGGTAAGCATTTCGAAAAACCCTTATGGAATGATTCTGGACGGGATTATCAAGTTTGATATGACTCCTGAGTTAAAGCTTCCATATCAAATATCTCCACATTACAACTCGCCTCATTGAGGCAACGGGCGACGGAGCGGATAAGTATGGCTATTCGGAGAAACGCTGCCAGTATTCGTGGAACGATGAAATAGCAAAATCTTACTTAGAGCTAACCACGGTATGGTGCATGGTGCGTTGGAAGAAGTATTTTATTTATAATTATTAAAAAAGAAAAAAATTCCATCATCGACGACGTTTCCTGGTGTGCCGGTGGGTTTGAAACAGTGTTTTCATCATGTCATCCCGGCAAGTTAAATTGCCAAAATCAATAGACGCTGTCATTCATGTCATTCATGTCAAACTGGATTAGTAGCAAGTGGCTCCTCGTCATTTTCGCAACTCGTCATTATCGCAACTCGTCATTCTCGCAAATCGTCACTTTCACAATTCGTCATATGAACCTTATAGGCTCTAACCTGTTAGGCAGATTCCTTGCATAATGCGTAGGTGAATCCTTCTCTTCTGCTATCCTCGGCAGTAGCGGTTCATCAGTCTTCTCCTGCGGGGGTGGAGTAGGCGGGGCGGGCGCCGGGGCCCTCCACACGACCCCCCGACGGGACCCGCCGGTGCCCACCCCACTGACGGCGACCCCCACACCTACCCCCACTGTCACAGCTACGCCGCCGCAGCAGAGGGGAGATATTGAGCATTTGGACTCCGCTGATCGAGGGTGTAATCTGTTAGACATCGAAACTTATTGTACAAAACAATAATATGGACATGGCCGCAATTAATAAATATGGCCGCGCAATTAATAAATATGTTATAAGCCATAGATTTAAAAAAAGTCTTTTATATACCGAGGTATTCCCCGTAGTGCAACCATTTTGAAGCGCACCTAATGAAGCGCAACTAAATTATTCCTCGAAACGCACGCTTACGATAACAATTATAAATATTAAAATTTTATTTCACGAAGCGCACTCATGCTCAAAAACAGAACATGCACTACTTGTTATCGATAAATAAATAAATATATACGGACAAATCACACAGATTGAGCTAGCCCCAAAGTAAGTTCTTAAATAAGACTTGTGTTATGAGATACTAACTCAACGATACTATATTTTATAACAAATACATATATAGATAAACATCCATCAATCGATAGTTTTAGTTTTCCCAGCTCGATTTAAAAGTTAAATATTGGAGCGCTTGGCGAAATAAAATTTTAATATTTAACTACAACAACAACTAAAATGTGCGCTCCGAGGAATAATTAAGTTGCGCTTCAAAATGGTTACGCTACGAGGAATACCGCTATATACCGGTATACGTTAGAAACAAATTGAGGTATCTCTCTATACGCTCTTCCATGCTGGTTTGGGAGAAAAGGAAAAACATAGAATATACCAGCTGCTTTTCTTCCCGCGCAGACCGTATAAGCCGGTCAAGGGATTGGGCGAAAATCTAAGGAATCACGTTGTAGGCGATGCGGCTAGCAACCCATCACTATTTTGATTTCGCTTTCCAGCTTAAGAGTCCCACGTAAAGCCGCAATCCCATACAAACGTAGTTTCGTTTTAGTTTTACAACAGTTAAGCCAATCTCAACCAAATTTCGTACATACGACCGAATAAGGCATATTGATGTTTATAATTAGGTTTTAATTTAAAAACAATACCGATACAAAATTACAGCGAGTACAAGTTTTCGATACGAAACTTCAACTCGCTGTAATTTTGTATAGGTATTGTTTTTAAAATTGAAATCTGATTATAAACATCAATATGCCTTATCCGGTCGTATGTTCGAAATTTGGTTGAGATTGGCTTAACTGTTGTAAAACTAAAACGAAACTACGTTTGTATGGGATTGCGGCTTTACGTGGGACTCTTAACGCCCGCTAATATTCTAAACGTGTCTTTTAGGATTTATGACCTTGGGCTCTGTCTACCCCGCAAGGTATAAAGACGTGATAATGTTTATGTATATGTCTATACGTGTCTAACGTATGCGGCGCCTCTCATCAAGAACTAAATATCATGTCGTTTAATAGCCGCTTCATAAATACTTCAGTTATATTATTTGAGACCTTTACAACTTGTAAATAAAGAACGAGCTCTCACAGCACGAGTTTACAACACATTTAAGTCGATCCGAAAAAAAATGAATACAATTAATTCAACAAGTATACATCGTGTTCGACACAAAATAAAATGAAAACTCATATATGATATACATAGCACAATAACATAAACATAAATTAATCTTTAAAATGGGATAATGATATGAAACCAATGTGAAATGATATGAAAATAACACGAGCCAATGAAAAAATCATTAGTACACAAGCCAAATGAAAACAACATGCAATCAGAAAAGTCATATTTTTTAATAATATACTTTTTATCATCGTTATACTGATCTAATTGTAAGGCGAGCGATTTTAAAAGGTTACTATAAAAAATTATGAAATAAGGTATAAAATTTCAAATTTCATATTTTCCGTAAATTCGAAATTTGCAAATTTTCGTCGTAAAAATTAAATTCACGCCTAGGATTCGCGTCTATTATTCAACTTGAAAACTTTACTGCTTTTTACCATGAAACTTACTAATAAATTAGTTCTTACTGGTGTCTTCATCAATCAATCATCAACAGGTCTTTCTAGTCTCCACTGCAGGAGCTCGACCCTCTCTGTACTACCGGAGCCATATACTAGCCTGAGTAGGCAGAGGATTTGGCCTACACTCTCCACGCTGGCCAGACGTGTTGGAGAGGTCTCTTTGATGTTAATAAGCTTTGTTTATCTTGTTTTTTCTAGTCGCCTTTTACGACATCCACGGGATGACTTGGAGTGGTCCTATTCTACTCTGCCGGGAACCACACTGGTGTCTTAAAATACTGGAATTATATGCATTGGCGCATCCAAACGGATTGGTTGCACATTCAAGCGCATCGCTTTTGAGTTTTATAAAATGACACAAACGCCTCTATACTTCACACGTTCTATATTGTTTGAGGTGAATAGACGTGAGGCATATCCTAACTAATATTATAAATGCGAAAGTGAGTTTGTTTGTTTATTTGTTTGTTTGTTACGCTTTCACGCCGAATCTACTGAACCGATCGTCCTGAAATTTTGCATACACATAGGTGAGGGTACTGAGAAGGACATAGGCTATATTTCACGCGGGCGAAGCCGCGGGTAACAGCTAGTTGACTATATATTTAAATAATTTGTAGCGCACAGTTGCTTGTAATTTTGCGGTATAGCGGCCGGCTCGCTCAGTCGTGTGGACGCATATAATTCGAGCCTAACATAAATAGTTGTTTTGTTTTGAAATTAAGATTATGTCTAGCAAGTTACTACACAATATAAAACAAAATTAAAGCATTGGTATTTTACTATTCAAAAGCTATTAAAATTAATAAAAAGCTCAAACCTCTAGCAAATTGCAATATACATCATCACACTGACTACTATCCGACTTCCATAAAAAGAGGTTGTCATTTCAATTCACATGTATTTCAAAAATATATCATTTATTAACAATAATTGTAGCAGCAAAGAAAAATAATCGTTAATTAATAATAGTTTAGGCTTAAAGCATATATGACACAATTCTGTGACTCATTCAGATACTAAATGAGATCTCAGAAAGTCGGCAACATTATTCTCATAAAAAAACTGGTTAATCAAAGCTACACTGAGGTTTCCAAAGCTTACCTGAAATTATTTTTAAACAAAGCTACACTCAGTGTTTCCAAACCTCACTTAAAACTTCTTTCGTAAAAAAACACCCAGTGGTTCTCAACCTCACCTGTCAGGGGACAGGGCCCTCCTAAGCAGCGGGGAGGCGGGGTCCCGGCGGGCCCAGGCGCGGCGCCCGCACTCGCGCGCCGCCAGCGGCGACGGGCTGCGTGCCTCGCAGCGGCTACAGTTAGTCACAGGTTGAGATGCGGTGGTTCATGATAAGTGAAATTGAATGCAGACATTCACAGTATGATTGCGAACAGAGAGTATGGTATGTGACTGTAACTCGCGCACTACTCGAGATGCCTTTTCAACACATTTCATACTAAACAAGTTTTTTGTGGTACCGTTTACGGTTTCAAGGTCATTAATAATAAATAAATAATAAATAAATAAATATATACGGACAAGTCACACAGATTGAGCTAGCCCCAAAGTAAGTTCTTAAGCAAGACTTGTGTTATGGGATACTAACTCAACGATACTATATTTTATAACAAATACATATATAGATAAACATCCAAGACCCAGGTCAATCTGAAAAAGATCATTTTCCATCTTGACCTGACCGGGGATCGAACCCGGGACCATCCGTGTCGCAGGCAGGCGTGTTGACCGCTGCGCCACGGAGCTCGTCGATTATAGGTACAAAAGTCATTACCGTCTCTAGTAGCGCGCGAGCGACAGTCACACTCCATGTATTTACTAACTCAGATGACAGGTGTCGATGCCTATCAATCTAAAATTTTCCATTACAATGCGGTTTTTGCATTCCAAATAAAAAATTTGTGCAAACAAAACCCGCATTGTAACAGAAAATTTTAGATTGATAGGCATCGACACCTGTCATCCGAGTTAGTAAATAAGGGGGCTGGACGAATAATAACCGAATATGACAAGTAGGTAATCATAAAGGAGGTTAGTTAACGCCAAAACGTTTTAGCACAGTTCTGAAATTTGAACCCATGTTTTGTTTACTTGTTTTGTTTTACTAACGATACAATAATGTGAACCACGTCAGAGGCCGAGAGGCGGTTCCGAGGAACTCTGACACCAGGGTGTGCATGGTCGACTGACCGTGTCACCTACTCGAAATGATGATGACCAACGATACAATTTAGACCTTTTAAACTACCCACTTTGACCCTTCTACCGTTATGTATGTCATGTATAGATGATTACAGTCCGGAAGGCGTAAGCTGAGCTTTGCATTTGTGTGAGTAGTCACCAAAAGTAGAGTCAGACAAAAATCTTTTAAAAATATATGTTATTTTGTATTGTTCATGTCTGTAAAAAAAACTATTTAAATTACATAATATTTCTCTTACTTGGCTATTTAAAGGTTTTCGTACTCTTCGTTTACGTGTGTTTGCAGCCATTTCACTAATAAATCGAACACAAGAACAAAATATAAAGAATTAAATACGTCACGCTGCTACCAGTACAAGGGTGAAGTGTGACAGGTGCGCGGCGAAGATGCGCAGCGCTTTTGGCCGATCATCATTTCGTGTAGGTGACACGGTCAGTCGACCATGCACACCCTGGTGTCAGAGTTCTGCGGAACCGCCTCTCGGCCTCTGACGTGGTTCCTATAACGAGTACCAGATGGCAGCCGGGACCACCGGCTTAACGTGCCTTCCGAAGCACGGAATCATCTTTCTTATCAGACAATCAGGTGATACATGCCTGCAATGTCCTAACCAAACTGGAAACAACTTAACAAAGTATGCTTCCCGTGGGAATCGAACCCACGACCCCCGGGTCAAGAAGGCGAACGCCTTAACCACTGGACCATGGAGGCAGTTAGTTAGCTTTTGGCCGATGTCACACCTACACTATCTGTGTGCACTCACACAAATGCTAAGCTCAGCTTAGCCCTCGCGAACCGTACCATCCCTAGATGGCAGCACCCAATGTTGTGATGACCTGATGACGTCGGATATTTAAAACGGCCGTGCCACTTTTTTATTTAAAAGCTTATTGGACCCAAGTAATAGTGCTAGACTTAGATTATATAAACTCTAGTAGCCTTAAAGCGTAGAAATAAAATGTGTTCATCCTAAAGACTATGAAGCAAATACATAGCTACCGATTTGCTGACATAAGTTGACATTAGGCATGTACTAACACAAAGCTGTCACGAATTTAAAAATTGACCAGCCGTATTTACTAACTCGGATGACAGGTGTCGATGCCTATCAATCTAGAATTTACTGTTACAATGCGGGTTTTGCTTGCTCGAACTTTTTATTTTAATATACAAAGACCGCATTGTAACAGTAAATTCTTGATTGATAGGCATCGACACCTGTCATCCGAGTTAGCAAATAGGCCGGCAGGTTTCCTCGATCCACTTAAATCCATTGATGTTCCTTTTTGCACTCTTACGTCCAATTTATATTCATTGAAATTAAGGCCTGACGGAGCCTAGATATCTAGTCAAAGGTGCTAGATTCTTATATTATATTAAGAATATGTTATCATTATATAAAACCATCTTTGAATGTTTCCATAACCGTAAATGTAATCAACCTGAGATAGATACATATGTGGAATAGGTGTTGTTAGTCATACGAGAAGATTGATTTTTGTATACATTGATGATATGACAATTTTGTTTGGAAAATGCTTAGGATTTAAATGATACCAAATGTAAGATATCATGCATAACATAATGATATTGCAGATTTCATTTACAATCCTTAACTTAAGTGGTAAGGGAAATACGCTACAGAAACTTATTAACGTCTAAAGATAAGTTGTTGTTGTTCTTTTTCGTGTGTGTAAGTGGCCATACTGATGACAGATTTTCAAGCCACCTTAAGGCATTTGACATAGTTTGACGACTGCCATCATGCAGGCATGCGCGCCGCACTCGCCTGCCTCAATATACACAAGAGTGGTGGGGAGGCGCACGTACCTGGTGGGCGAGGCGGGCTGCGGCTGCGGCGAGGGCGAGGGCGTGCGCGCCAGCGGCGACAGCGGCATGTGCTGCAGCGACGCGCGCCGCACCTCCGCGCCCGCCACGCCGCCCGCCACGCCACCCACCACGCCGCCCACCACGCCGCCCGCGCCCAGCTTGTGCTTCAGCCCGTGCAGCGACGACGGCCTGCAACCATCATCATTGTCAGCTCACTTTTCTGAACTGTTGTGCTACGTTGCTAAACATGTCGAGCGTCACGTGTTGCCCGCCAAATGTTGCCTAGCGGATACGAGGCTTAGGGCCGCGCTAAACTGGATTGGCATGGGATGGCATGAAGCAGAAGCGACGCGTTATTTCAAAACAAACTTTATACTTAGTGACGTAAGATGCATAACTGCTTGAACGTGGCTCGCCGGCCGGCAGACTGGCGCGCACTCTCGCGGACTAGATGCCCGCGAGCGTGCAGCCGCTGTTTTGCATCTTATGTCAGTAGACATATAGCCTGTTTTGAATGACGCATCGCTTCCGATGCCATTTCATGCCAATCCAGTGTAACGCGGCCCTAAGCCTAGTATCCGCTAGGCAACATTTGGCACGCAACACGAGACGCTCAACACGTTTCAGCAACGTTGCAAAACAGTCGACAGCGCGACTTTGCCGGCTGGTGCGCAATATGACGCGCGGCTTGTTGTTTGTTTTCGTGCAACATGGTGGTAGGGATGAAACTTTACTTTCTGTTGGGTAGTACGGTGGTGAAATTCTGCGGCAGGTATTAGATTGAACAATTCCTCGGAGCATTCCCCATGATAGATGCGATAAAGAATGCACAAGGATGCGACATCCCTACGCAGAGCCAGAGGATCGAGACGCCCGACGATCTCGTCGTCAACTATACGAATCGCACGACTCTGAACGCGGTCAAAAGGAAAGAGTTGGTATCGCGGTGCCCCAGCCCAGAGATGGGAACAATATTCCATATGCAGCCTTACTTGTGCTTTATACAGCTGAAGCCGATGCGCCGATGTGAAATATTCTTGCTCTACCGAGGACACCTAGTTTTTTAGAAGCCAACTTAGCCTTGTCTTTGAGGTGACCACGAACCATTTACGTCATTTCTAACAAAAAAAGTGATGTAACATGCACAGAAATAAATCGATTTTATATCGATAGATACACTGCACAATGTGTTTAAGTTGAAACATGCGCACTAACTGAACAAACGTTGATAGAATCTTGCCCTATTGTACAAGATCGAGCTGCGCATGAACTGATTGCAAAACCGTTCTATCATCTTGATATATTTCTGTGAGCACGACCCTCTCTGTACTACCAGAGCCATATATTAGCCAGAGCAGTTAGAAGATTTGGCCTACTCTCTCCACGCTGGCCAGTTTCTTTGATGTTTATAAGCTTTGTGTAGCTTGTGTTTCCTAAGTCGCCTTCTACGACGTCACGGGAAGACTTGGAGTGGTCCTATTCTACTCTGCCGGGGACCACACGGCATTGCTAGTTAATGGACTTTGGCTCTCTAGATGCTTCGAATTTTTGCAGTGAAAACTTCTTTAGCCGCGTTGAGTGGGGTGAGATGGGAAAAACCATTGAACTCGTGACACCGTTACTAAACAAAAACCGTATATTACTCTCATAATTTGACCTTTCACTGATAACTTATTGGGAATTATATTAAGGACAATTTACCCCCGCCGGACAAGCTGGCAGTGGGGATTAGAATCACTCGTTAATCCAATTACTCTTTTCTGTGATGAACTCGCCGTTCAATATTCGGATGTCGACGGAAAAGGCCGCCAAGTGAATTATTGTAAGATAGAAAAGATAAGTATTGAACAAGTTATTAAAATAAGAGTATTGTTCCATAACTAATATTTGACATAGAGTTGACGTACTGTCATAGAGCTATTAACTAAGAGACTGATTTTGATAAAATAACTTTTGAAAAAGATATTGTATGTTACTGTTCACAATTAGGTCTTAGAACACTTGTGTGATCTTATAAAGAAACTCGAAGAATATTTACCTTTGATAGTGTGTGGTGGTGTGATGCGGGCTGTCGGTAGCCGGGGAGGCGGGCGCCGGGGATGGAGACTCCGCCCCCGCGCTCGACACGATCTGCAACGCAAATACCATTAATAATTGTATAATCTCTTAAGGCCATACAGACAAAAGGATGCCAATTTTAAATTACGAAATGTATTCAAAAAAATACTTAAGAGGGCCCTGAACAAGCATTTCTCCATACAAACGGAAAAAGAGAACTGTGGCAATATTTGATAATTTTGGTATAAAACTAAGCATTCAATCAAAAAATCTCTATCTAATCTAAGTCTTTTCCTCTGCAGCTTGCCTCAATATTTGTATAGACATTTTAAAAGGCTTATAATTCTTAAACCATTGATAATTTTAACAAGCTGTATAACGTAGATTATAATGAGATGAATTGATTGAATGCTACATTTTATACCAAAACAATCAAATATTGCCACAATTCCATTTTTCCGTTTTATGGACATATGCTCATTCAGGGCCCCCTTAAGTGGATACTAAGAATTTTTCGAAGTCTAGTGCTTTGCTGTTTTTCTTTGCCCCATTTCTAAAGCTGAAATGAACTGACATAACCTATCATTTTTACATACCCTTTTTTTTGGGTCGGAATGAAAGTTCTTCTAGGTCTACCCGTGGATGTCGTAGAAGGCGACTTAAGAAACACAAGCTTCGCAAAGCTTATAAACGTCAAGAGTCCTTTCCAACCCGTCTGGCCAGCGTGGAGTTTGAGTGTTCTGGCTGATATGTGACTCTGGTAGTAAGAGAGGGTCGTGCTGCAGTGGATACTGAAAAGGACCTGATGATGATGATGACAATGATGTGGTACACACCTGGTGCATCTCCTGCGAGGCCCGCTTGCTGGAGATGCGTCGGAACAGAGAGCAGCGTCGTCGTGGCCGCGGCCGGGGCGGCGCCGACGCTCGTCGTCCCCCGCCTGCCCTTCGCCTCCCACCCGCCTGATAAAGACACAATCTTTTAACCCACTTCAAAAAGGAGGTTATCAATTCAACTCGTTCGTATGTTATATTTTCAGAATTACACGAATATAGTACATATGTTAAGGATAAATAATAAATAAATATATACGGACAAATCACACAGATTGAGCTAACCCCAAAGTAAGTTCGAGACTTATGTTATGGGATACTAACTCAACGATACTATATTTAATAATAGATTACTTATATAGATAAACATCCAAGACCCAGGTCAATCTGAAAAAGATCATTTTCCATCTTGACCTGTCCGGGGATCGAACCCGGGACCTCCGTGTCGCAGGCAGGCGTGTTGACCGCTGCGCCACGGAGCTCGACGGTTTGACCGAAGGAGCTGATAAAGATATCAGCTCCTTAACATTTGTGCCAAATGTCAAAAATGTGAGTATGTTTTTTTCTCCCAATCGAAGTTTGGAAGAAAAGAAAAAACATAGAATATACCAGCTGCTATTCTTCCAGCGCAGACCGTAACAGCCGGTCAAGTGTAGGCCGTATGCCTATTTGTACATAAAAATAAAAATTATCTTATTATCAATGAACTGCCTGCGTCTATATTCCCAGACAAGTACAATCCCGGGACATTCAAAAGTAGAATAAATGGGTATCTCTTGGATAGGCATGTAACATCCTCGTCTTCATCGTCACTTACCATCAGGTGAGATGGGAGACAAATGCCTAATTCTATAATTAATAAAAAAAAGGCTCTGGAACCTCCGATGTGCCAGCTTAGCTTGATGACAAAAGAGGTATTGCTAGCAACAAATCACAAAACTATTAAATTTGAAAAATATCTTATTTACATATGAGAGATAACAAGATTATATTTTTTTTTCTTTGCTATCCTTTCAGGCTTACTCGATCAGCAAGAATGTTTTTGTCCCGTTTGTTACCCTTCGGGGACGGAACCCACACAGTGGTATTCAGAACTTACTTGTATAGTGGTCTGGTCCAGCGGCGTAGCACGCAACGTAGCGTGTGGCGCGGCTAGCAGCAACCGCAACACCTACAATGCCAAGAATGACCAAATTTAAAATAACACGTACACCAAAAAAAAAAAACGATTACAAAAAATTCAGTTTTTTAGTTTAGCATGACATTCACGATAATTTTTATATAGTGATTTTTAGCCGACTAACCAACGCAGAAGGAGGCTAATGTTTCCAGCGCGTATGTAGGCCCAAAGGGTCCCAAATGTCCCAAAGGGTGCCGTTGGGTCCCAAGGGTACCCAAAGGGTCCCATTAGGTTCCAAGGGTCCCATTGGGTCCCAAGGGTCCCATTGGGTCCCATGGGTCCCAAGGGTCCCATGGGTCCTAAGTGTCCGATGGGTACCAAGCGTCATGTAAGTCTGTCTGTTCCATTGTTACCTCAACGGTTTGACCGATTTTGAAGTGTGAATGTTGCCGTAGGAAAAATCAACATGGCGGACGTTTTCGTTATTTTGTCAGTTTTTTTTTTTGTGAAAAAGGCCGTCAAGATTTTTTTTAAATTCTACTTGTTTTATGTAATACTCAAAGCAAATATTAATTGTTTTACATCTAATAACACTTTATTTAGTCAACGTTTAGTATATGACAGCTATTTCTCATCCCGATATGAGATTGGTTTAGTGATTCCAAATTCAAGATTCAATCGTTTATTTAATATAGGTTTCTTTGAACACTTATTAATTGTCATATTTGTGTTTACAATTTTTACAACAAAAAATTTTGTTGACGTCAATAATTACTTATAAGTTAGGCTAAGTTTAGGCCGCTTCCAAAGCGGAGTGCAGAAGAAGCGGCAACAAACTGCACAGCGCATTTTCTCCAAGCGACGGCAACTCACAATTTAGTTAGACCTTATAAACTACTTATATATACGAGTATGTGGAATTGTGGACTGAGTGTGCATTGTTTTAATTAAATGTCATGATAAAAATTGAATTGGAAAAAATTTATGTAATCATTAAAATGTTGAATAGGTAAAATTTAAATAGCAAAATGTCAAATTATTGAAATTAAATAAAAATGTCATATTATAAAATATATAATAGAGAGATAATAGTGAGATACACACTCTGCTTAGTTCAGACACCAGTTCACTCTCACGAACTTCTATTGACCTTATTCTGTAACTTCAAATGTTTACTACTACTCTATATATATATATATATAATATTGTAGAGAAGTGTATAACTTTATTATCACAAAAACAGGAGGTCGTACTTAATTATAGGACATAGGCCTAGGTTGGAAGCGGCCTGCATCCATCGTCTTTCAGCGACCATGGCCAGGTCGTCCGACCACCTGGTGGGGTATCCAACGCTGCGCTTGCCAGTACGTGGTCGCCATTCAAGAACCTTTCTGCCCCAGCGGTCATCGGTTCTTCGCCCTATGAGCCGCACCCACTGCCACTTCAAAGAGCTAATCCGCTGAGCTATGACAGTGACCTTTGTTCTTCTATCATTTTCTACTTTTAAGTTCCAGTTTGAACACGTTAAGGGTTGAAGTCGGTTTAAGTTTTTTTATTTACTTATTTTATTATTTTTTAATCTTAAAATTGTAGTTTATCCAGCATGACATACCTGTGTGTGCAGCATGCCCTGCACAGACTCCCCGTTGAGTTGTGTGATGAGGTCTCCTGCGCGTAAACCTGCCGCCCACGCCGCACCCTGCTCGCTCACAGCCTGCAATAAAACATATTTTATGGATGATCGAATTACATACATAGGTGATTCTGGTGGTGAACTACGTGGCAATATTTTAATGTCGGAATCAGAAGTATATAGAACATAGATCCGTATAGAAAAGGTAGGTAGGTAAGATAAAAAAACTTATGAATAAAAGGATACACCTTCCATACAAATTTAATGCTGGTCAAATTTTTATGGGAAGGCCAAATACTTTTTTTTAATTCTTTGCCAATTAATTAATTTATTTGTTTAATTCTTTTTATGACGTGCCCCAATTGTCCCTCCACCTACACCATCGAAGACCTCAATGAGGCAAATGACAAAGGAGTCGCTGTGGCCACCTACTGGTCTTAAACGATTAAAAAAAAGAGATATAACCATTTTGACTCGAAAAAAAGAAGAATTCTTTAACTGTTTTTCTTGATTTAGTACATTTTATTAGGAACTCTAATTCCATCATCAAAATATTGCCAGGTTGTTCGTTCAGAATCAACTTATATGAGCCACATTTATAGCGGAACAGAGAAGTTCGATATTGTTATTCATATTCATATAAATAAGGTATTAAATCCACCAATGTAATTCGGATATTGACGGGATTGTCGATAGAAGTGGAAACTTGAACTTTTTGAATCGTCAGGATATATTTAGCCCAGTCAATATCGACATCAAACATTGCAAACGCGCATGTATCGGCGATTTTTTTATATATTGTAGAGACCACTTAGAAAAATCGGGTGTAGACTTTTCTAAGTGGTCTCTACAATATATAGCTCATATAGTCTTCTTTCTTTCAACTTTCCTGTGAGATTTTTAGTTTCTTTAGTACGGGCCGAAAAGCAAAATTACCCCAAATTATGCCAAATATAGGAAAAAATGGGCATGATTTGACAAGGATATGATGACTCAATAACTATAAGTCACAGAGAGCTCAAATTTTACTCAAACGGTAGATAATTTAGTGTATTTCATAAAAGCATACCACAGAAATACCCGAAAAAGGCATCCTTCAGGTAGTTTTTTCGTAAAAACTGAAAAAGTCCCATACTTTCAGCCCCCCCAGGAGTAACACAGGGTTAAGAAAGTTGCAAACTCGAGGGTAGGCTATTCTTAATGGTCGCTACAATATATAAAAAAATCTCCGATACATGCGCGTTTGCAATGTTTGCACTTTTCTGTGTCGATATTGACTGGACTAATAACATTGTGTAGGAAATAATTTTCATCAATAAAATATAAAATAAAATACTAACCGATACGAGATGGTGCATAGTGTAGTAATCCGTATCACCGTAGTACACCCGCACGGTGTGGATGGTGAAGCCGAAACCACGCGGCCCACGGCGCACCACGATAGGGGGCTTCGACGATTGGATCAATCTGCCAAATAAATACGTTAATAAATATCAAACAATATAATCATATAATAAAATTATATATCCCTTAAGTGTTATGTTTCACTACAGGAATTTTTAATTTAGTTGTTGGTGTGACATTATTGGACTAATTTGTGCTATTTTAGCGTATGCTATTTTATTAATTTTATATTTTTAATTATATTATTCAATTGTTGTATGTCAATTTCTTTTATGCACTATATTTTCCATACAAATAATTCTGTAATGAAATAAATAAATGAAATGAAAAGGGGTCTCGGCACGGCGAGGAGTCTCTGAAGGAGTTGGTAGACGTCGTGTTGAAGGCCGAAGATGATAAACACCAGAAAGAGAATAAACTCACGAATGATTGGCCAACGCGAATGGAGACGGGGGGTCTCGGCACGGCGAGGAGTCTCTGGAGGAGTTGGTAGACGACGTGTTGCCGGCGCACGGGGAGCCTGCACCGCCGCCTATTGATAGGTCTTCCGCTGTAACAAGAAAATTAAGACTTATACCATGGCCACATCATAATTTGATGTATAAATGACGTATTTCAGATATATCACCTATAGAATAGAAAATATATCCCAATTCCAAGTATAATATAATATATTAATATTCAATTATTTGTTATTAAAATAAAGTGTATAAAGTTAAATAAACTGCATTTTATATTCAATATTTTAACACTTATACGTTGGAGACCGCGATAACATCGCCGTGTAGAAACACATGCTAGGGAATTATACATCATAGATGGCACGACGATAGAATCTTCGCGATTCTCGCTCGTGTGTATATGTTGCTGTTCTTAAACGTTCGAAACCATTCTGACAAACATGCTAAATCAAATTACATAAAGGAGTTTGTCACCTGGATGGATCACAAGGGACAACCCTGATGTGCTGGCGGACCGTCGCATAGATTTCGGTGCGATGAGAGCCGTCGGCTTCGACTTGTCAGGCTTCTCGACTCTATCCGGCTTGTCGAGGCTTCGTTCTTCGCGCTTGGGTATATCTCCTCTGAAAAAGTGGAATTATTTAAAAACTAGCAGCCCTACCCGGCTGCGCCCGTACACCTTAAAACCTTCCTCGTGAATCACTCTATCTATTGGTGAAAACCGTATGAAAATCCGTGGAGTAGTATTTGAGTTTATCGCGAACAGACAGACAGACACGGCGGAGGACTTATTTTTATAATATGTTAGTGATTATTTAAAACATATTCGCTAAGGTGTTTTTGTGTATATCAAATAATAGTTCTTAGGTTTAGTTTTTAAGAAAACTGCATTTATACTGATACTAGCTGTTACCCGCGGCGTCGCCCGCGAAATTTATAGCCTATGTGTTTCTCGGTACCCTCACCTATGTCTATGCAAAATTTCATGATGATCGGTTCAGTAGATACGGCGTAAAAGCGTAACAAACAAATAGACAAACAAACTCACTTTCACATTTATAATATTAGTTGGGAAGTTGGGGTTACAATGCTTATACAATTTTAAGCAATTTTTTGATCATACAAGGGACTATTAGGTAGGGGAAAAAGTGATTTCCTAATTTAAAAAATATTTATTTATGAAATTAAATATTATATAAATTATAAATTATTTACTATAAAATGTCTTAGGTTATGTTTTATGTATCTGGCTGGATTAGATGCCATTTGAAAGGTACATTATAGGTATAGGTAGTATACCACTTATGAATGCTATACGTCTAATTTCAAATTCTTCAGCCATTCTTCAGCTCTCGGAGTCAAAGAGTGTAGTTCGCTCAGTCGTCCGGGGAAACGATATAGTGGGTATTTTTCGGCAATATGCCGCAAACTTGGAATCTAATCATCATCATCATCATCTCAGCTACAGGAAATCCACTGCTGGACATAGGCCTCCACCAATGATTTCCAATACGACTAAATTTAATGATCAAATAGAATACGGTAGTTGCCTAATGTTAAGATTATATAAAATTTGTTTCTAATGAGACTAATTTCTATCTAAAAACACTATAAAGATCACTTTTAATTTGATATCGATTCGTTAAGTGATCTTAAAGCTTCTTTAAAGTTGGGTGAATAGGACCATTTTTTAAAGTATGAAAATCTTTAATTACAATTATACTGTATTTTAGTCTGCAAAATTTATAGCATTTTTTATTATGAAACCATTACCATAAACGAAATATTTCGTATAGCTACCAAACAAAGTTCTCACGCCACCCATACAAAATACAAGCTTGTGACGTCACAAATATGTAGGCATTTCAGCGCCGCGTTTTCACGTCTAAAAACATGTGTCTTTAAAACTTTTATAACTGAAAGAGTTTTTTGTTTAGAAATGTATTTCTGTCACTATTGTGTTTATTTTTGGCAGGTCTTTACATAGCAACATGAAAAAATTTTTAGTCAACATGCCCATTCTGATGTCAAAGTTACACCTCTTTTATATTGACGGATAAATCTTCATACAAAATACGAAATAACTTTTTCCCCTACTTAATATTAATCATATTGTCAAGTTATTCGTAATTAAACTAAGACAAGAGGAAGTAGAATACTTACAGTCGCGGTACCAATGCCATACTCGTCGGCTGCGGTTGATGTTGATGCAGCAGAGAATGGCCAAGGCCTATGGACCCGCTCATGGTCCCGATGGACCCCATGGACCCGTGGGAGACCGTCATGGTGGGCCGGAAGGTGGCGCGGCGACGGCAGGCCGGGGACACGTCGTCGGAGTCCGTTTGTGATGACTCCGCTGTTGATACGCTGCCGCCAACCATCTAGGTAAAAATAGAAAATATAGCGTTTATAATCAAAAGTGAAAATGATTGTAATTCCAAATTGGGATACATGTATTTCTGTTAGAATGTAATATATTTAAAAAATAAATAACTTTGCCATACTAATTGCCCGCCTTAACACCTCTGTAAGAAAAAGTCGAAATTTTGAGATCCCAGTTTTGATTCGTAGGAAAGTTCAACCACCTATAATTTGAACGATTTTTGTTTTACAATTGCTCATGGATGCCACCAGGCGCCGGGACTCGCGCGTCGCTGTCACATCCCCCACAACTACCGAGCGCCGAGCGTCACGTCTGTGCCCCGTCTTTTCTATGTTTTCAAAAGTCCCGACGGCGCTCCGTCTACGCCCCGTCCTCGTTTTACGCCTTTTCTATATGTCCAGCGTTTAACTATGACATCTACCTTAAGAGGGTATAATATAAAAAATAGGGGTTTTCCTATTTTAGTACTAGATTTTATGAAAAAATAATTGTGGCTCTAGAATCAGTTTTCAGCGAGAAAATAGAGAAATACATTTGTATGGAAACCATATTGAAAAAATACTGCTAGTACGCTCTTAAAGCAGGCCTTAATTTGGTCCAATATTTTTTATGAGAGTAGCAGTCTCTACTATCATATAGACTCTATGCGATACTATTATATTGTCTTTGGTATAGTCATATTGCCGATATGGGCAGTCTCTATTAATGTTAAAACCTAGCTAATAGAATATGCTTTGTAAAAGTAGGTACTTACTGGACATTTATGATGATGCATGTGTGGAGCAGTAGGTGTTGTGGGAGGCCCTGCACTATCCGGCGTACCGGGCCAGCTGTCTGTACTCTGAAAAGACAAGAATATTTCAACAGATAACCCAAAGAATATAGAAAAAGTGATCAATCAATCAATCAACAAAAACGCCCCTGAAGAATCATTTTTCTGTTATCTTCTTCGATTAGAAATCGGAAGCACGTCTAACCTTCGGGTTATTTTGTACCTACCCCAAACTTTCCTCACCCACACGGTGATTCCCGAAGGACTGCATGAGCTTCAGGATATCACCTAGTACGTAGTGCCTATAGTCCTCTAGATTAGGATACGCCGATATGAAGAGGTCCAAACGCTTACCAGCCAAAGAGTCAAAGTAACATAAGAAGTGTCTCATTGTCTCCTCCGATTCCTCGCATACCCTACATAGAAGGCTTTCGATTTTTTTTTAATTTGAAAGCCTTTTTCCTGTTACGTTCTACAAATAGAATACAGTATGGTCAAACTAAACATACCCTAGATTCGTGCGAGACGTGCGACTGAGAATGGTGGTAGTGCCGCCGCCATTGCGGCGAGGTGCTCGAGAAGGCGGCGAACACGGCGTCCTCCCGGCCCTCGTTGCTGTCCGCCGCCTCGTCGGTGTCCACTTCGCTGTGGTTGTAGCGGTCGCAGCGGCCTGTGAGACACAAACAAAAAGTGTTAAACTCAATCTTCTTCGAAGGGAAAATGATTCCTTCCACGCAAAACCTAAGACACACCAACTTTTTTATTAGAAAAGAATCATCATCATCAGGTCTTTTTGAGTCTCCACTGCAGGAGCATGACCCTCTCTGTACTATCAGAGCCATATATTAGCCAGAGCAGTCAGAGGCCATGCTGGCCAGACGGGTTGGAAAGGTCTGTTTGATGTTTATAGCTTTGTTTAGCTTGTTCCCTTAGTTGGCTTCTAGGACATCCACGACAAAACTTGGAGTGCTCCTATTCTACTCTGCCGGGAACCACACGGCTTTCTGCGGGAAACCACACTGCTTACCTTCGGACCTTATCTCCGGGGCATAAGGTTTAATTTTTGGTGGCTATATATTTACCACTGTTTTGAAAAGGTTTAAGTCCCAAACAAAACTTGGAGTGCTCCTATTCTACTCTGCCGGGTACCACACGGCTTTCTGCGGGAAACCACACTGCTTACCTTCGGACCTTATCTCCGGGGCATAAGGTTTAAGTTTTGGTGGCTATATATTTACCACTGTTTTGAAAAGGTTTAAGTCCCAAAAGAACTCTCGGTGAGTGTAAGCCACAGAACAACAAACACACTAGAAATGGCAAGGGAACGTGGCCGGCGCGCCGACACTACGCTCGATCATCGCACTTCACCCCGACCCCGCGAATCACCTTAATAGTTGTCCCGCAATCGTCAAAGGAACGACAGTGCATTGACATGTGAAAAAAACCAAAAATATGCCGGCGTGAACTATTGTAACGTGTAAAGTGACAAGTGCCCGTGCAACTTTGATCAAATTAGGTATTTCTTATCACCGGCAAATCAGAAAACTTATTAATATGATATTTAATTGGTTTTATTCATCCAACATAGCGACTGAACGAAAATATTAAAAATAAAATTGCAAAAAATATACATTGCGGGTAATTTACTCGTCTGACTTTCGATAGTAACGAAGTAAACGCTCAATGTAATACATTACGTTCGAAAAGTCCAGTATGTAATGATAGTGGTACAAGTCTGCCAGTGTTGGATGCATTACTTCTACGTGATTGGAAGTTAGTAAATGTCACGTGACGCCTATCCCGAAATCACGAAGCGGCATTCGAATTTGCAAATAGTGTGCGTATTAAGTTGCGTTAGTAGTATGCATGAAATGAGGCGACGCTGGTTTTCATAGAAATCACGCGTTATAACACTTCTAATGTGTTTGTTGTTCTGTGGTGTAAGCTGAGGAGGAATATACTCACTGTCAAAATAGCTGGTGTCCTCGTCGTTCTCGAGCTGCGGGATGAACTCCGCCTTCCGCCGAAGGAGGTTGTTCCAGTCCAGTCCGTAGAAATACACGTGTTCCTGTGGGGTTGCAAATAGGATGAGATTGAGTCGACATAAATTGAAGTTACATCCCTACCTAGGTGGTGGTTATAACTGGCAGTCAACCACCGTACGTTTTAAGAAATTTCCTCTACCACACGACCGTTGCAAAGCATGAGATTCGCTGCTCTCCAAAAGCTTTGTCATTCGTACTCAGCTCGACTCTTTAGGCTATGTATGTGTTGCAGTTATCTGGTTGAATCTGCTATTTGATTGAATGACTAGCGCGTTCATTTAATTGGATGACTAGGCCGAACGTTGATTGAACAAGCGTCACTCAACGTCCAACAAGTTAGCGGATTGTAACATAGCCCTTTGAACAGAGCGGACATAAATCGGTTAGGTGATTTAGTTATTTTTTTTCCCACTGTGGCGCTAGAAGTCACCAAACAAATATGGCGTCAAACAGCTGGCACAGATAGCACTGTGTTGATATTTTTTTTCGATTTAATTTACTTTAAAGTGCGTTATTTGTAATTAAATAGTATGACAGCATGGGTTTACCTATTATTACGCCGCCGCCGCCTACTTTAAACTAAGAAAAGTTTGCAAAAATATGAGATTAAGTAAAGTTTAGGAAATCATGCTACCATCAAACATTACAAATTCGGCTATATCCCATTCAACGACTTCGCTATATGACGTTCAGTCAAGATGTTGAACGTTACATTCAACGACTTGACGAGCTGTCCTTCAGTCATTCAATTGAACGTCGCCATTCAATGAACGTGCTAGTCATTCAATCAAATAGCAGATTCAACCGGATGACTGCGACATCAGAAATCGCGGCCCATCGGGCACATGAGAGTTTACTGTCTCTCCAAAGCCTTGCGCACTCAGACAATGCCCAAAGCCGAGGACCGTCCCTTTTGGGGTCCAAAACATTCGGCTTCGCCTCGTTCCTGTTAGTAGTCGATCGTTTGACGTAATGTCTTCTATACCGCTCTTCCTACTATTGTTAGATTAGACAAAAAAAACTTGTACTATATTTTTCAATAATCTACCAAATGGCTTTATTATTAAATATAGGAAACAAGCCTATGTAGCGGGTGCGAGGTGGTATGCTCGACCGCCACAAAGGGAAGATCGTCCCGCTGGACAAGGTGTGCGCCCAGGGAACCGTACGGCTCCGACCGAGTTCTGTCGGAGGTGTTACTTATGTCTCCATTCGCAGAAACTTTGTTTGCGCGTTTCAGGATTGAGCA
Source organism: Rhodophaea formosa (assembly GCA_963082605.1). Lineage (NCBI taxonomy): Eukaryota > Metazoa > Arthropoda > Insecta > Lepidoptera > Pyralidae > Rhodophaea > Rhodophaea formosa. The sequence goes on along the minus strand of OY720228.1, from coordinate 11,552,222 downwards.
GCGCCATCTTGTGAGAAGTCTTGTAGTTATTTTGCTGTTTCGTCATATTCCCAGTTGGGTGTATCGTGTTAGTTATTGTGGCGAGTGTAGAGGTCGCCACACTAACCATAGGTATTATAATTCTGCAACAATAGATGTCTCCTCCGGAGGCAGCGCTCTGGCAAACGCTAAAGTTTCATAAAGTCACCGTTAGATGGTAGTAGCTCTACTACTAGTTAACTAGACTAATTAGAATGTGTTCAAGCGTAAAAATGATAGCACGCATTTATTTGAAATATAGAATGTAATCTGAAAAAAATGCAATAGCGCCATGTATAGTTGTAGCACAACTCTAGTTTAAAACTTCATGAACAGGTCAATGATAATACCACTATGATAGAAATATGTAAGAAAGGACTACATAGACTTAACACTTATGATTTACTAATCTTGACTTGATGCGTGCCCCCCGTGCCCAGTATGTCCCGTGGATTCCTTGCTAGCAGCTCTGTGATGATGGCTCTCACTTCCGGGAAGTCTTCTTCCGAAGGCCATTCTATGTCATCTACTAGAAAAATAAGAGTGACAAAGGCTATAAACATTTAATTTTTTAACCTTGACTTGATGCGTGCCCCCCGTGCCCAGTCTGTCCCGGGGATTCCTTGCTAGCAGCTCTGTGATGATGGCTCTCGCTTCCACGGCGATGGGGAAGTCTTCTTCGGAAGGCCATTCGATGTCATCTGCCAGAAAAAAGGAACGTTAGCACCAAGAACCTTAAATATAGGTAAGAGGACTGTGTGTATGTGTTTCATAAATAAATGTCTACGTAACCATTTCAATGATTGTTCAGAACCAAAAAGGCTTGAAATATATCCATTTATTTCCTCATTTACTGATAGCAAAGACAATATAATACTGTCGTAATAGACTGCCAACCTCAACAAAAAAGTGGGCGAATGTATGGCGCTGCAAAGTTGCTTGCCACTCGATACTAGATGGCGGTAATGTGATGCGTTAGCCTAAATTTACTAAAACTAAGGTGTAATTTTAAGATATTATGCCACAAATATTGTACAAATTTTTAATAAGACATATTTTGTGAATAATGCTTTTAATATTTTCATAATACGGAAGATACAAGGTTGTGTAGCAACAAGTAGCGCCATCTATGTGAGTCTGTGAGAACAAATCGTACGATTAAGGGGTTGGGACCACATGCTGATAGTTAATTAGACATACCATTGACTGTATGCGCGAAGAGTTCTTCGGGAGTATCACCGAAGAACGGCACGCAACCCACCAGAAACTCGTACAGAATGATGCCCATTGACCACCAGTCCACTGGCTTACCGTAACCCTGAAGAAAATCATCGTTCTTTATAAATTCAAGAAATAAGTTATGGATCCCGTACTAACTGCCCGAGAGTATCACTTTTGTATGAAATTGTCGATATTTTTTTTGAGTTCTCATAATTGATCCCATAAGAAAGTTGTTCACATTGACTGTCTGAGTCACCCGTAAGTTGCCCCTTTGTTAAGGGAATGTCCAGGCTCAATTTACACGCTGTATAAATACGCATATAACGTGCCATATTCTATAACCTTGCCGTATTCTCAAACGTACCTCTACTGATCATACTGAACAACTTTCCCCACTGGACATGGGACGAAATAAAAAAAAAACTACGAATCTGTCCGGGACGTTAATTATTTTCATCATCATCATCATCATCAGCAGGTCTTTGTTAGTCTCCACTGCAGGAGCACGACCCTCTCTGCTACCAGAGCCATGTATAAGCCAGGGCAGTCAGAGGATTTGGCCTACACTCTCCACGCTGGCCAGACGGGTTGGAGAGATCTCTTTGATGTTTATAGCTTTGTTTAGCTTGTGTTACCTTAGTCGACTTCTACGACATCCACGGAAAGACTTGGAATGGTCCTATTCTACTCTGCCTTTATTAACTCAGTCTTGCCTCATAGATATAAGTGCGCAACACTGAGCTGCGTTCTCAGACACAAATAACAGATGTGGGGGGTAAGACTGCCAGACTGAAGTGGAAATGGGCCGGACATGTCTATCGAATGCCACCTGAAAGATGGGCAAAATTGGCTACATTTTGGATGCCGGATGGTCGTCGCAGTAGAGGCAGACCAAGGTCGAGATGGCGGGACGACCTGGACAAATTTTCAATAGACTGGCAAAATATCGCAGCAGACAGGGACAAATAGGGGGGGAGGCCTTTGCCCAGCAGTGAGACAGTACACCTACAGGCTTCGAGCAACACGGAAGGGAGTAGCCATACGCTGCATTCCCCTCTGTCAAGGTACAAGCCAAAATTAGGCATATGCATGTCTATGTGTTAGTTGTGTGTGACTCATCTGTACACAAATTATTTTTTCTTTTTATGTCATTTTTTGTGACAATGTCATAATTACTATCAAGTGACAGTTTAAGTTTTGTATGTAGGTGTGCGGAACTAAACTTGTGTGCACATTTCCCCCCGCAAAAAACGCCAGAAAAATTGTCATAGTAAATTGTCGCTTTGCCCACTCCCTCCGTCCGGTACGGAGGCCGTGTTGCTCGAAGCCTACAGGCTAATAAAAGAAATCAGTGTTAGCACTTAAGGATCAAAGAGGAAGACATGAGAGAAAAAAACCGGCCAAGTGTGAGTCAAACTCGCGCAATGAGGGTTCCGTACAATATAATATGCTTCGTGAACACACACACAATGTACAAAAATGTTATATTCAATTGACTAGCGCTATCTAGTGGTGTTTTAGTGAACTATTTCCCTAGATGAACTTATTATAGTGAGTTTACCACTTCATTTTTAAGTGATAGAATTTTTATTATTTTTCCTGTAATCTTCAAGGAATGAACTATATTTTGTAATTTTTTCAAAATTTTCGGCCCATTAGTTCCAGAGATCAGGGGATAATTGTCAATTTTTGCCTTCTTTCGTGAATAAAATCAAAAGTATTGATTTCAACCGAACAGAAAAAAAATATTTTTGAGATCCTCATAATGCGCCCTTTCATTTGATATATGACACAGTAAAGATTGCAAAACTTTTTTTTAATTTTGTAATTGGGCCCCAGAAAATGACCCTTATTTCAAAAAAATCTTTATTTACTTTGCACATCCGTGTTTGGGTCATAGGATTACACCATCTTACCAAATTTCACCTAATTTGGTTCAGATGATTCGGAGAAAATCGGCTGTGACAGACGGACGGACGGACAGACAGACGCACGAGTGATCCTATAAGGGTGCCGTTTTTCAATTTTTGTACGGAACCCTAAAAGAGAGAGATATGATCTCTCATATCTCTCTCTTTTTCTCTCATTCTCTCTGTCCCACTTCCACTCTTTTTCTCTCTCCCACTGCTGGGCAAAGGCCCCCCCCCCCTCCTAGTTTTCCACTCGTTCCTGTTATCGTCGTGTCCCTTCTCTCTCGAGAAGGAGCAAGAGAAAGAGAGAAATATCCGATTTTTGTCTTCACTCACCTGGCGTAGTATGACTTCAGGCGCGATGTACTCCGGCGTGCCGCACACCTGCTTATCAGAGAACTGTCGCGCTTCCCTGTCGGCGTATTCCTCGTATAGATTCGTTGCCACTAAAAAATTTTTATTATAATTAATCTTTGGCTTTGAGTTCTCAGCCAATAGTCCTTTAGAAAAACTGTGTACATGTACTAATATTATAACACACATACATACTATCACGTTTTTTTGACTGGCGGGGTAGACAGAGCCCAGGTCTGTATAACCTTAAGGGCGCGCATTCAATCTACGGCGAAATTTCAGTTTTTTGGTGTTTTAGACCGCCTTATTTACGCGTAAATTAACCAAATAAAATAAAATTATTCGTGATTATATAAAGATCAACTCTTTTTTTAGTGCACTGCAACGTAAAATTACCGTTTATAGGTGTTCACTTTTATTACTATGAAGTTTTCGTAACGCCGAATTGCAAAAATGCCGGTTAAAGCTCACTTTGAAATATGAAATAAAAATTAAATCATGTTAATGTAACTAATTTAATATTTTTAGATCGCAGATTATATTGTCTTTTAGTGCACCTCAGAGGAAAATATGATAAATTATTTATCTATATACTGATAAAAATTCGTTAAAAAATGTCATAATTTACGTTTAATAGTGCTGCTTTTCCACGATAAATACTTATTTTTTTCTTTGATATTCTATTTATTACTAATAAACATACTGTTTGCAAGCAGATCTAATTTTTAATTTAATTAATATCCGATGTTTATAATTTTATATGAATTTTTTAAAATCGCCTATAAAACCAAGCGCCCGTGTAGTGACAATTTAGTTCGCGCCAAGCCTTCCTGACGGGTGGACGTATCGCTCGTCGCTCGCCAGTCGACGTCTACAAGGTCATCGATCTACTGTGTGTAGACACGTATAGTGCGACCCGAGCGGGTTGATCGTTTACTAAATATTAATACTTTTCGATTGTTTTGAGTAACTATTATATGTGTCCATTTTGACTCGCATAAAAATCTTATTCATATTATTTTTTTATATTATTAGGATGTAAAATTGTATGAAAACAAAATTCGGACTACTGGTAATAGGAGTTAAAAAAATATGTGAGACAAGGCACGCCCTTATTATGTACAAGGTGACATTAAAACTGGTGAAATTTTCTAGGGCATCGTTTTCGTAGTTTTTGGGGGTGCTCTAATGGATATGACGACATTTTCTTAATCCAAGATGGCGGATGTTAAATGCTATGAAATTTTTGATATGGCTATCGTTATCGAGGTTTTTCGGGGTGCAAATGATGATATGACGTCTATTTTGCAATCAAAGATGGCGGATGTTAAATGGAATGAAATTTTCAATATGGGTATCGTTTTCGAGGTTTTTGGGGGTGCATATAATGAATATGACGTCTTTTTCCGAATCTAAGATGGCGGATGTCAAATGTCATGAAATTTTTGATATGGGTATCGTTTGTGAAGGTTTTGGGGGTGCTCATAATGGATATGATGTCATTTTTGGAATCCAAGATGGCGGATGTCTAATATTATTAAACTTTTGATATAGCTATCGTTTTCGAGGCTTGTTGTTTTTAATGTCATCCTATATACAAAAGACACGAAAGCAATTTACACAGAAATTTGAAAAAAAAAACTGGTAAAATTTAATTATGTTTCAGTAATGGAAAAGAAACGCAAGAAATACAGTTGAAATTCGTAGATAATCGATCGCCCGCGTGAATTTTGGTTAAATTGTGAAATAAAATGTAGCCTATGTTACTCACCGAATTCTTCACTACCAATATCTAGTACGAGTATGAAGTTTCATCTGATTAGTTCAGTTTAGTTTGTTTTTGCTTGAAAGACGAACAAACACAACTACTAGGGGCAGGAGCTTGTGTGTGTATCTGTCTGATCATAGCTCCCAAATCGACAAAAGATTTAGATTTATTTTTATTTTGTCTGAAGGTGAATAACTCGGGACTATAAAAGGGCTTAATATTTAAATGGAAAAATAAAAAAGATAGAAATGATTAATACAAGCTTTACAATAATAATATACACTTATTATTTCTTTTAGGAAGTATATGATGCACTTATATCCGATGTAGAAAAATCAAATGGAGGGGAACAAATAAGTACCCTGGAAAAAACGAATAGTATTGAAGAGCATGATTTGGTTTATAACTACTAGGATTATAAGTACATTGAAAATATCCCAAGCTTTACTAATAGAATTGATAGTTTATTTTATTTCATTACAATTAGAGCCAGCAATACCAACATAAAAGAAACCGGCTTTTAATTTTAAAAAATATTCAAATTGTTGAATTATTTTATCCCTACATTTATTCTACACTTTAATTTTTAGGTCTTATATTATATGTATAATTTGTACCTTATCTATACATATAATAAAACAGTAAAAATATTTTGTCTGTACATTTAGTATTTTTGACTGAAATAGATAGAGGGACACTAAAAAAGAATAATAGAAAGGAAAAATGTTTTTTTAGAATTTCTAAGCTGTCTGCCTGTCTGTCTGTATGTATGATCACGTTTATCTCTGGAAATATTGGACGGATTCGAATGAAACTTTTTTGCTATATAGCTACTAAACCTAGGCAACATAAATGGTGAAAATGATTTCAAAAAATGGAACACCTGATGCAGCATCATAATGGTCCTGCTGAACTATAAGAATATATATAAATGACGCCTTAGCAAAAGTTATTCAACCTGAGGAGCATTCTTTGTTGAGATGTTTAAATTGAAGATTTGGAACACCTGATGCAGAACCATTATAGTCTAGGTAATAAATAGGAAATATAAAAATGACGCCTTAGCAAAAGTTATTCAACTTGATGAGCATTTTTTGTTGAGGTATTTAAATTGAAGATTTAGAACATCTGATACAGAACCATGTCAAATTTTATATCGTCAATTTTACAGAGTCACTCTCCACTGGGATACAGTGCATAAAGTAAGATTAGCTTATATTACTGGTGACCGCCCACTCGCAACTAGGATATATTAATATACCTTAATATGAACTAAAGTCGATACATAAGCGTAATCTGTAAATTTGACCTGCTGTCATGCTGCAACTTAAAAAGCGCACATATCCAAAGGGCCTTCGAGAGAGACGGACTTCGGCTTTTTGTGTTGCCTAAGTGTGCAAGGCTTAGAGAGAAAGCAAACTCTCATGTTTTGCCGTATGTGCTGAAAGCTACGTTGCCAAAAGGTATGCCTTTTGGCAGCCTTGCACACTTAGGCAACACAAAAAGCCGAAGTCCGTCTCTCTCGAAGGCCCTCTGGATATGTGCGCTTTTTAAGTTGCAGCATTATCTAAAGACATTCCCATAAGGTGCCCAATAACTTACATGACATGAGACCCATCTTGCTGAGTCCGAAGTCAGTCAGCTTTATGTGGCCAGTTGCGGTGATGAGCAAGCTGAAACAAACATACAAAAGCATTACAATGCTGTTAGAGAAAAACCTAATCATTAAATTCTCAGAGGCCCGGTCCGTACCAGCGTCAAAAGATTACCGCCTTTCACAAACTCGTGATAGAGTAGAAAGGTAAAGGGATGGGTGAACTCACTTTTCCGGCAGTCGTTAAGCTATGTCAGATGCCTTTAGGCAGCTTGAAAAATCTGACACAAATGACACATACGAAAAAAAAAGTGGAGATACTCAACGGTCAACACGGTCTTTGCAAAATAGTCCCGCAGTTCAGACCGGATCAGCGCCACACAATTCCCGCCTTCCGAACGAGCAATAGCAAGAGAGCATGGATGAGTGTATTCACTTCTCTGGCTTCAGATCCATGTGCACTACACCGTTAGATTAAAGAAATTCTACTGCCAACACCAACCATTAAAAGGGGGGAGTAAAGGGGGGAATAATAGGGAAGAGTGTACTCACTTGTCCGGCTTCAGATCTCTATGCACGATGCCGTAAGAGTGTAGATACTCAACTGCCAGTACGGCCTCAGCGAAATAGTGCCGCGCCATATCGGCCGGCAGCGGTCCGGACCGGACCAGCGTCGCACAGTCTCCGCCTTCGACGAACTCGAGTATGAGGCATAAGTGCCGTTTGGTTTCGAACGAGCAGTACATCGTCACCTTTGGAAAGAAAATGGACATTAAAATCTATTTTCTATAATTTTAAGAAAACAAGTTGCATTATTTAAAGAAAAACCCATCTGCCATTTTTGGCAGTTTACGTTATTGTTTTTTGCTAACACAACAAAGCCTTATTGTTTTTTGCAACGTTACATCGTATGACACTCAGAGGAAGAATACAGATCACATAACACCTCACACTTCAAAATCTACAGGAGGGATTCTACTTCCGTTAAGCTATAAGAGGGAACAATGAAACAGACATACATCAATCAATCATCAGATCTTTGTAAGTCTCCACTGCAGGAGTACGACCCTCTCTGTACTACCAGAGACAAATATTAGCTAGAGCAGTTTTTGTTTAGGTTCTGTATAATTATCACTTACCACAAAGGGGTTATCCGCGAAACTGAGGATGTCCCTTTCAGCAAACGCTTGCTCCACTTGGTTCCTTAGTATTAGATTGTTTTTACTGATTTTCTTCATGGCGTACCTGTCAACAAATGAAACATAATTACACTTCTACAGTACGGAAGGCGTAAGCTGAGCTCTGCATTTGTGTGAGTAATCACCAAAAGTAGAGTCAGACCAAAAATACTTAAAAATAAATTTGTCACTTGACACGTCTTTATCGTTCATGATTTTAAAATAACTGTTTAAATTACAAAATATTTATATTAAATGGCTATTTAAAGGGTTTCGTATTCTTCGTTTACTTTTGTTTGCAGCCATTTCACTAATAGATTAAGAGCTAGCGAACCATCTGACTAACCCGTTTCCCACAAAGCTAGAATTTTTTAAATGATTTATTATTCTCAGCTTATTATAAAAATACCGGTCTGGCAGGGATATCGCGGTTGCGTCATCATCCCAAAAAATTTTGAAAATGCTTAAAAAAATTTTTTCGTAACCTGCTGCCACAAAGCTACAATTTTAATATGTTATAATTTAAGTATGTTTAAGTATAAAAAAAAATTGCCAACCTATTTTGAGGGTTGCAAGTGTGTGCCAGACGATAGCAAAGTTGTCATAGGGACAGTAATTCATAACCTGCTGCCACAAGGCTACAATTTTGAGGGAACATTCTTTCAATTGTTTAAAAAATATATGTAAACAGCCAGACCATTCTAGCGGTTGCAAGTACCTGCCAGACGACGTGGGAGAGCTGGTGAACCACCTGACTAACCCGTTTCCCACAAGGCTAAAATTTTAATATGTTATAATTTAAGTATGTGTAAGTGTAAAAAAAAAATTGCCAACCTATTTTGAGGGTTGCAAGTGTGTGCCAGACGATAGCAAAGTTGTCATTGGGACGGTAATTCATAACCTTCTGCCACAAGGCTACAATTTTAATATGTTATAATTTAAGTATGTTTAAGTATAAAAAAAAATCGCCAACCTCTTTTGAGGGTTGCAAGTGTGTGCCAGACGATAGCAAAGTTGTCATTGGGACGGTAATTCATAACCTGCTGCCACAAGGCTACAATTTTGAGGGAACATTCTTTCAATTGTTTAAAAAATATATCTAAACAGCCAGACCATTCTAGTGGTTGCAAGTACCTGCCAGACGACTATATATAATAGTCATGTCTCTCGACGGGAGTGCGCGCGCAACAGACGTGTATGAGTTAGAAAGTTAGAAAGAAATAATACATCTATTGTACTGTTCGACGGCCTTCGTGGGGCAGTGGTTAATCTGCGGCAGGGGTGGACCCTGGTTGGATCTCCGGCCAGGTCATAATGGAAAACGATCTTTTTCATATGTACGTATTCTGATTTCTCTGAAATTTTGATATCAGGGCTCCTAAAAAACGATTAAAATACGTAGTAATAAGTACCTTCTCACTGTTAAAACACTTATTAGGTACTATGTAGGTACTATCGTAACATAGCCCCATAGTTTCTCCCGCGTGAACGACTCTTAACTAAGCCGAAAACTTAATCCATACTTAATAGGGAAATTCGATAGTAACTGTGTCTACCATCTGTTACCTTTTCAAGCTGAAACGGCTGGCCTAAAATGTGGCATGGAGATACTTTGAAACATAAGGACATAAATAATTTTGGTTGCGATAAACGAGATCCACGCAGGTGAAGCTGCGGGCGGTAGTGTGTAGTTATAGGGACAAATTATGACATAGATTGAGCTAGCCGCACTCAGGGTAATTTGTGAACTAGTAGGATACTAACTCAACGATATTATATTTTATAATAGATACTCATAAAGATAAATATTCACAACCCAGGATAATTTGAAAAAGATCGTTTTCCATCATGACCTGGCCGGAGATCGAACCAGGGTCCACCTCTGCCGCAGATTAACCACTGCCCCACGGAGGCCGTCGAACACTACAATATTGTATTGTAATAATGTATTGTTTCTTTCTAACTTTCTAACTCTTACACGTCTGTTGCGCGCGCACTCCCGTCGAGCGACATGACTATTATATAGTCGTCTGGCAGGTACTTGCAACCGCTAGAATGCTCTGGCTGTTTACATATATTTTTAAAACAATTGAAAGAATGTTCCCTCAAAATTGTAGCCTTGTGGCAGGAGGTTATGAATTACCGTCCCAATGACAACTTTGCTATCGTCTGGCACACACTTGCAACCCTCAAAAGAGGTTGGCAATTTTTTTTTACACTTAAACATACTTGAATTATAACATATTAAAATTGTAGCCTTGTGGCAGAAGGTTATGAATTACCGTCCCAATGACAACTTTGCTATCGTCTGGCACACACTTGCAACCCTCAAAATAGGTTGGCAATTTTTTTTTACACTTAAACATACTTAAATTATAACATATTAAAATTTTAGCCTTGTGGGAAACGGGTTAATCAGGTGGTTCACCAGCTCTCCCACGTCGTCTGGCAGGTACTTGCAACCGCTAGAATGGTCTGGCTGTTTACATATATTTTTTAAACAATTGAAAGAATGTTCCCTCAAAATTGTAGCCTTGTGGCAGCAGGTTATGAATTACCGTCCCAATGACAACTTTGCTATCGTCTGGCACACACTTGCAACCCTCAAAAGAGGTTGGCGATTTTTTTTTACACTTAAACATACTTAAATTATAACATATTAAAATTGTAGCCTTGTGGCAGAAGGTTACGAAACAAATTTTTTTTGCATTTTCAAAAATTTATGGGATGATGACGCAACCGCGATAAACCTGCCAGACCGGTACTTTTATAATTAGCAGATAATAAAATATCATTTAAAAAATTTCTAGCTTTGTGGGAAACGGGTTAGTCAGATGGTTCACGAGCTCTCCTACTATAATAAATCGGACACAAGAACAAAATATTAGAAATTAAATACGTCACACTGCTACCAGTACAAGGGTGAAGTGTGACAGGTGCGCGGCGGAGATGCGCCGCGCTATAAGCCGATGTCACACCTACACTATCTATGTGCACTCACACAAATGCAAAGCTCAGCTTAGGCCTCGCGAACTGTACTTCTTTTCGAGTCGTTATGTGTTGTCGTAACATTTTTTTGAACCATATTAATCATTTACTATATCTTCTTCTTCTTTTCGTGTCGGTGGCAAACCAATTATTTTTAATTCATATTTTTTTGCTCCCAAAATGCAGCCACTTGGATGGCGTTAGTATTAGCTATCATCAGATACTACATGCTAAAGAAGAAGGCTGGTGTCACGTCGTATCAAGAACTAAAGTGTAAAGCAGAGGATAGAGAAGTTTAGCGCATACTCCATCCATTCTAAACAAGTGGCCACTAGCCGTCACCCATCAAAGTGGGGACTGCGCCCTGGGTTGTTTAACATGCGGAAGCGCTAATAATGCTCACGCCCACTAAGCTATCGGGCTCCTGAAAGAGAATGAGTATAAATAATTTATAATTAAGTAGTTTAAAAACTAAAAACACGCTTTTAGCACGCTAGTCATGTATTGTCATCAGAACTCAGAGCGTGTGCAAAATTTCATCCTAATCGAAGACCGGGCAGTGGGTCAAATTAAGATTCCAAAATTTTCTTACATACATAGTTACAAGTGAAGCTAATAAAAGCGTTTTCTTATGTCTTCAGACACCGTGAGCCAATACTGCGTACATCCGGAACGTTATCAATAAATATTTTAGGCGGTAGATTTTGCAGTTCTTATAAAATACTAGACAAATGTCAACTTAGTCTACCTGCGACCACGAACACTGTAAAGTGCTCGAAACGTTAGGTGTATAAATAATGTAATAAACGCGATAAAAACCGTATTAAAATAATTTTATTTAAATAATAAAAGCGTGTTAAAAAGGAGTACATACCTCTGCCTTGTCTGTTTATGTTTGACGAGATACACGGCTCCGTACGCGCCGTTTGAGATCAACTTGATGACTTGGTAGTCGTTTTCCGAGGGCGTCCCCCCCGCGCCCCCGCCGGGGGGCGACGAGCGCCCGCGGCTTCTGGAACAATACGTCTAACTTTAGACAGGAACAAAAATCAAGATTCTCGCTTTAATGGGAAGCATTCAGTGCTACCCCCATTTGAAGATAAAAAATCGGCCATGTGCGAGTCGAACTCGAGCATGAAGGGTCCCAGAACCATTATCTATTCTATATAACATTAGACTATCGAGCAATAATGATAAAAAAATCATGTTTAATGTATGGGAGCCCCTGCTAAATATCTATTTTATTTTGTTTTATTATTATTTATTGTTAAAGTTTAAATACAATCAAATATTCTATTAATATTTCAAGAGTCGCTTTATTAATATCGAGCAAAAATTTACAAAAATATCACGAATGTTGTATACGAGCCCTCCCTTAAATACTTAGTTTATTCTATGTTTAGTATTTGTGGTTACAGCAGCAACAGAAATACATCATCTGTAAAAATTTCAGCTGTCTCCCTATCACGGTTTATAGATGCAGCCTGATGACTGACAGACAGACAGAGAATAGGGTCCTGTTTTTACCCTTTGGGTGTGGAACTCTAAATGTGTGAGAAATAACTCATCAAAGTATTTTTTTAACTACTGTTTACAATCTTAAGTTATAATACGAAGCTTTTTTAATAGTTTTCCTTAAAAATGGCCAATTTAGGCGGAAACATTTGATATAAGCATTTGTCATACTTACTTGGAAGGCGAGGCGTTCTGCGGGGGCTGCGGCGGGGGCGGGGGAGGCGCGTGCAGTTCTGCCAACGGATCTCGGGAGAGACCCAGTTTGTGGATGATGTACTGCGGGATGTCTGTAGTTATACCCTGTAAAAAAATACCCAGATTTCAAAACCGTATATGAATAAATTGAACAAAAACAAACGTTTGTTTACATCTCACGTCAACAATGGCGTCGGAAATCATGACTAACGTTGCATAACGTGCGAAACTAACCTTGTTTGAATGCCAGTAAAGAACCAATACTAACGGGGGAGAGGTGCGGGGACGCCAGATTGCGGGGGACGCTGCGACTTTCCTGTCTGTACGTTAGTACTATTATTAATTCTGGGCTTTGGCCTCGCTCGTGGTACATACCTAGCCTATTTCACTCAGGGATAACGAACCTATCCTACGGTGAAAACATTTTTGAAATCGGACCAGCAGTTCCTGAGATTAGCGCGTTCAACAAACAAACTCTTCAGCTTAAATACCATTACCAAAGACAATATACGCTACGAACAATCTTGTTACTAGTGTCACCACCTAGCTTTACATGTTGACCAAAGACTTGTATATAAATTGAGGTAGACGTGCCCTACTCCAAAAAACAGCCATTTAAGAGCAATCGCGTCACGTGACGTGTACGGCGTCTTCACGGTACAGAGTGTAGGTGTGAGCTAAGCGCAACGGTGTTAATTAGCTTCCTTAGAACGCCTCGCAATTTGGTACGTACGGCTCGTCTACTTCAGTTTATATAGAAATCTTTGATGAATTAACTGGAAATGCATGCATGGCCCTACATGCCCTGCTATCGCTAAAATCAATGTAGTTACTAGTGTCGCCACCTAGCTTTGTATGTTTACCAAAGACTTCTATATAAACTGAGTCAGTGCCCTACTTCAAAAAACAGACATTTAAAAGCAATCGTGCCACGTGACGTGGACGCCTTCTAGGTGTGAGCTGAGCGCAACCGTGTTAATTAGCTCCCTTCTGTGTCTTCCTCAGTTTATATAGAAATCTTTAATGTTTACCAATTCTATCAATGTACGTACAGAGTGTAGGTGTCAGCTGAGCGCTACGGTGTTAATTAGCTCCCTTTGATCGCTTCAGAATTTGGTACGTACGGCTCGTCTACCTCAGTTTTTACTGAAATCTTTGATTACCTTTACCTTTACCAGGTCTGCATATGCATGACCTGGCCCTACATGCCTTGCCATCGCTAAAATCAATGTAGTTACTAGTGGCGCCACCTAGCGTTGCATGTTTACCTGCATATGCCTGGCCTGGCCCTCGGCCGCTTCCAGCAGCCTGTAGAACTTCTCAGGATCGAACTCCAAACATTCCAGCAGCCTGGCGGGCCTTGCCATCGCTAATATCAATCTTGTTACTAGTGGCGCCACCTGGGCACCCGCTTCTGCTGATTTCTCCCGTGTCTGTAGAAAAATAGAAAAAAACATACAGATAGAACATTGAGATATACCTACTAGAGATGTCAAAGTCAAAGTCAGTCAAAGATTTTTATTCAAAATTGGATAATTGTATCTCTTTTTGAACGTCATTTTTTTCATTCTTATTATTTTTATTTTTAATATGCAAAATCGAAAAACTACTAGCGTTTCGTAATGACGACAACGCAAGTCCTTACTTTGTCCCGTTCAAGTGTGGACATCGCGCCACAACTCACTCAGTTCGTTGTTAGCTCTTTCGCTTGTGGTACTTCCCACGATTAATAAACCAAAAACTTGGTAAAATCATAAAAAATGCCTTGGGTGTGTATTGAGTTATTGCAGTAATAACTTATCGAACACTGCACAGTGCAAAGGAATAAATGTTCATCATCATCATCATCATCATCAGGTCTTTCTAGTCTCCACTGCAGGAGCACGACCCTCTCTGTACTACCAAAGCCATATACTAGCCTGAGCAGTCAGAGGATTTGGCCTACACTCTCCACGCTGGCCAGACGGGTTGGAGAGGTATCTTTGATGTTAATAAGCTTTGTTTAGCTTGTGTTTCCTTAGTCGCCTTTTACGACATCCACGGGATGACTTGGAGTGGTCCTATTCTACTCTGCCGGGAACCACACGGCGAATGTTCGAAAAAAATGTTTATCAGCAAGTACATTATTTTTTACAAAAAAAGTCAATAAACAATTACCTCCCGCCATTTTGCATTATGTTGACATGTTACTATGGAAACGCGTGAGAGTAGCAAATATAGCGCTGAGGTATTGAGATGTATGATTGGACGATTCGTTATTGAGATATTGAGATAGAATGTTAAGTGCTTTGTCTATTTAATCGAATTTACTTTGGGGGTAGGTCAATCTGTGTGTCTCTATACATTCTTATTTATTTATAGCAATATTAAAAAGAGGAAAGATTTTATTGTTTGTTTGTTTGCATTGAATAGGCTCCGAAACTAATAGACTGATTTTCCAAATTCTTTTACCTTTTAAAAAGCTAAATTATCTGCGGATGACATAGCCTATAATTTACGCGGACAAAGTCGCGGGAATTGCTAATTTTTAATATTGGAACAAATTGCAACCAAACTTGAAATCTTTCTAGATTAATGTTTTCGCTATTGTAACACATTGCTAATCTTTCTAGATTAGCATCTATGAAGTTAGATTACTTACCTCAGCAAGCAACCGATCCAAGCTGTCCGCCATGTCGTAGAAATAACTGCTGGTGACCTGCTTGCATTCCGATTTGTGTAAACAATCCCGGGCCATCTCTAAAACCTGTGAAAACGAAGTATATCAACCATGGATCTAAGAATAATCAGGATATGCCCTTGGAAAATGTAACAGTGACGCACATAAAAATCCCTACACTCGTGTCGCGACACTAGCGCACGCACACATCGGCACAAAAATCCCTACACTTTTCCCCGGTCGAACGAAATGTCAAATTTCCCAAATGTCAAATACATGCTGCACACATGTGACTTGATGTGACGTAAGTTATGCTTCACTTTTGATGTGTCTAATGCCGGGTCCATATTATTCCTAGGTCCATGATATCAACTAAGGATTTTTATATCATCTTACCTTTTCTTTGAATAAATGTCGAAATTTAGCATCTTATGAATCTAGACTAAACTACTTCAAAATTGTCCCCCTTGAACGTAGGCGACTGGTGGCTGATATAACATTCTTGCACAAAATTGTTCAAGGAAAAATGGACAGCCCCGATCTGCTCCGACGACTCACTTTGTCTGTTCCTAGGCCAAGCAGTCGCTTACACAACAGAGTCACTTTCACGTTGCCCATCTGTCGAACTAATTACCGCCAACATTCGGCGTTGAATCGTATGAGTGCAAATTATAATAAAATATGTAATGAAATCGATATCTTTAGTGCATCGGCCAATATGATTAAAAACTATTTATTCACAACAATGTAATCTTTAATTTAAAATCTAGTTATTTACATTCTTAACTAGCATATTAATTTTAAACTAAATGTAATTTCAAATTTAATGTTTTTGTAACCTTCAATTTAAGCAACTGAGAGCTATATCAAATGTGCATGCTGTGTTCGCTCTAAGTAGGCTGGCAAATTGTGTGATCTGATTTGTATGTGTATTTTACTTGTATGTTGTTCAACCAGTTAGCGATCCGAATAAAAAAAAATAAAAGAAAAGGATTGATAAAACTAGCAAAATGTTATGAATATTTTGTTGAGAAAATCAAGAAAGAGATGAAGAGAGAAAGAAGAAGACCCAATATTTTTTTCATTTTTACCTTTTTTCTTTGCCATCCAATAAGAGATTCTGATTCCATCATACCTCTTGGTTGCTTAACCACTGATCAGTGCTCTATGGAATTCGCCTAATTGCCAGGCGAGCGAATTTTCAAAGTTATCTTTAAAATATTATGTCATTAGGTATAAAATTTCGAATTTCGATATTCCGCATGTTCAAATTTTCGCTGTTTTTCCACAAGTCAAGAGTTAAAATATTGCAAGATTGTTTAGAATCTATATACAGTCTACTCTCTCATAGGTCAGATTGGAAGACATTACGACTCGAAAAGAAGGAGAAGAATAGGTCAGATTGGGCCTTCACAGAAAGGGAGAAGAAGAATGAGTTTGTTTTGTTTTTCGTATGTGTAAGTGGCCAACACTGGTGTCAGTTTGAGTGAAAAATAGAGACCAAAGTGCGATAGAAGAGAATTTCAACTAACAATGAAATAAATAATACCTAATTGTAATTACAAATGTTTAATTTACAAAATAATGTTACCTGTCTCTGTACAAATCGTTCTATAGGATTCCGATCTGGTTTCTTATCTAGTTCAGTCAGTTCTTCGATTAACGCCCTCAGTCTGAAATCAAAGAAAAAGATACAATTAAATTCTATAATTCGATTTTTTATGATATAGGACGGCAAACGAGCAAGCAGCTCTATTTACTAACTCGGATGACAGGTGTCGATCAATCTAGGATTTACTGTTACAATGCAGTTTTTGTATTCCAAATAAAAATTTCGAGCAAACAAAACGCGCATTGTAACAGTAAATTTTAGTTTGATAGGCATCAAAACCTGCCATCCGAGTTAGTAAGTAGTGACCTGACGGTAAGTGATCACCGCTGCCCATGGACAACTGCAACATCAGGGGCGTGAAAAAATCTTTGTCGGCCTTTTTGAGAAAACATAGGTACTTTTCTGAAGGTTCCTGTGAACACTGGTCACAGGTTCTAATCCTGGTTCAAAAAGCTGGTAACTCATCCATCAGTGATTTATGAATTAAACTATCGCGCTTTAATATTGCATGTCGACGAGCAGGATTGCAGCCATATGTTATTTCTTTATTCTATACTGGCAATGTTCCTGTCACTTAGTCCACGTAAATTACAGCCTAAGACACTCGCAGATTTACAAAATCCTTTCATCTATATGCTCTTCTACAGGTGAATGGATTTTGTAAATCGGTCCTGTAGTTTCGGAGCCTACTCAATGTAAACAAACAATAAAATCTTTCCTCTTTATAATATTAGGCTTAATTCACACCGAGATGGAAACGCGCGGAAGGAAAGCGGAGAGCAATTTCAGTGTCATATAATATTTAAACTTTATCGCGATGACTATAATACAAGGAATTGCTAGAAAAAGTGAAAAACAGCGCCGGAATGCTCGAGACTTCGCGAGCCATCCAGCGGCCTCGGTGCGGGCGCGGGCGGCCGGAGGCAGGCGCGAGCGGCCGCTGGAATTGGCATAAGAATAGGGTGGTGTGTCGCGGGCGGGCGCGAGCAGTCGCGGGCGGGCGCGAGCAATCGCTGGCGGGCGCGAGCATTCCCGAGCCTTCTCTTCCGAGCCGGCCGCTGCGCACCGCTTCCATCTCGGTGTGGATTGAGCCTTAGTGTAGAAGAGTAAATCACTACTAAATCTTGAATGCTCCTTTCAAGAGCCAAATTTAAATAAAAACCTAGACACCTCATGTCATTTTAGAATACCATGTGGAAACCATCATGTTTATGAAATCACAAGATGGCGAAGTGTCTTTAAACTAATCAATTACTTGTCATCCATAGCCCGCTGCGCCGCCGGGAACCGCGCCGCGAACAGTGATGACATGGCCGACACCGCGTCGTCTCGCGCCTCGTTGCCGCTGCCAGCGCCACCTGGCGACCGCGACGGCGAACTGAAATAGAAAATGTAACAATAATCAATATTTACTTAGAACAATTTTAATAAGCACGCCTAACTTCATTTGATCGCGTGATCATGGTTTACATGCATTTTCTTGAAAAAACGATATGGGTGTAGTGTTTGAGGATAATAAAGTGCAGATCACAAAAACGACACCTATGTCAATTACGTGAGTAAACGTACCCACACCCATAGCGAAAATTAAAAATGTGTGTCAGTCGTAGTGGTGTGCCGAAGAGAATTTGTCTGTTCTCAAATATTCCCTATTTAATTTCGAGAACTATCGGAAAATTCTCACAAATTTCCTTTATCCCCGAAAATTTCTTTCTTTCAAAGAAGAAGAATCATCAAAAGGAAAAATAAATTTCAAACCGTTCATTCCATTTAAAAAAAAAACTAAAGCAGCACATCGTTATAGATTCGGATCGGAAAACAGGTGACATTTTCGTGATTCGCATACAAAATACCTTAATCAATATTTTAACTCAAACATACATACGGCACACGAAAGGAATTATTTGAAAGTGGATGGACAAGAAAAAGAAGGAGACCTAAGAAACGATGGATCGATTGTGTCAAGGGGCACTCCCTTCTTGTTCATACTCTCCTTAGCCTATGTCACTACAAAGGCTTTGGTGGATCAAGGTGAAGACAGCTGTCATACTTTGCCGACCCCACAAAAAAGTGGGATAAGGTAAAAGAAGAGGAAGATACATCTATACAACACGTCAAAGAGTAGCACATATAATTATTTACCTGAGACTTCGACTTCGTACTCTTCTTGCTGGACTCTGAGGTGAAGGGGCCCTGGCTCCCGTGTGTCCGCTGCCTCCACTGTCTGATAATGAAGCCCAGTTGTTCATCCCACTTCCTTGTGAGCTGCTGCAAGTGGACAAAATATTAGTATAAATAATTCAAATCTTTAATCCCCAGCAATCGACAAATGGGTCAAATCATACTAGCGCAGAGTCTAAGCGAGGCGACACGATGTTAACATGGCAAACGTACCTTTATTTCAAGAACCTAATGCTCATTTTCGTCTGAGAATCAGAAGCGCGAAATACGCGCGCAGTCGTGCGTATTCACGCATCATTTATTTTAATCTCAGAAGGAATATAAGCATTAAGCTGTATAATTAAAGGTGAGTTTGCCATATAAACTTCGTTTCGCTTCAACTCTGCGCTAGTATGATCTCATCCGAGTGATTAAATAAAAGCAATATATGAATTACATACAATAACTATGGTAAAATAGTGAATAGAGATTTTGATTTCGAATGCACAGTAACGCGAATGATTTTAAAGAAGAACCCTAAATACATTCATAATTAAAATAAACAGAGCAAAGATTGCTAACGTTGAACTCCGAATTAATTTGTGAATGGAATACGAGTTACAGTTTCAAATTTAATATATTCTAAAGTAGAATACGATGATATCTAGAATATAATTTCAAACGCATTCTACTTGACATTTAGTTTGGGATTATAAAATGGAATACCGAGTGTATTCTAAGGAGTAACATGAACACACAACAAACAGCCCTAAAGTTCCATCCAGCCATTCTAAAGTTGAATCTTGTTGGCAAAGATATTGTTTTTGTCGGCTTCTATTTCTTGTCGTATCGGTTGGCTTAAAGCATTTTGTTTCTCCAGAAGGTTGCGACTCTTATGACCTCGGGGTAAATCTTGCGGGATAGACAGAGCCGTGATAATATGTATGTATGTTTTCGTAAAGGGTTTTTGCTATTTAGATATTTACTTGAGCGAGTTCTGGTGCTGGTGGCAATGTGGACACGGCGCGCGTGGCGGTGGCTCGCACGCCGCCTGGACTGCGAGCAGCCTCTCCTGCGACGAGCATTGTGACTGCAACAAGGAAAGGGTAAAGTTACAACAATCATTACATAATATTATTGCGTCATTGCGGGATCAGTTATAGTTAGTTAGATCATACTGTGCCGACCCCACATAAAAAAGTGGGATAAGGTAAAGGAAGAAGAAGAAGATTGCGGGATCAGTTACCACAATCGCCGATGAGCCGACCCTTAGAGTATCGGCCCATTTATGCTTCAAGCAAAAGCAATTTTCGTCGGTAGCGTATCTTTACCACAGCTAAAACTCCTAGCATAAGCATCCATTGAAACAGCCGAAATAGTATTGCAATTGCATTTGTATTTTGTATGTTGTGTTATTGCTTTACCAAACATAAACATGAGTGACTCAGACGTAATTTGCCCCAAAGCAAATTAAAATGAAATCGCTTCAAAAGTTTTTTATGACCGGTATTCCCCGTGCCGGTAAGCTATGGAAATCCTTCCGACACATACAATAAGGAAAGACCAAAGAGAAAGTTGGAGATACCACTATGATGCGAAGGCCATTTTGAGCTATTTTCCGCACCTCAAGAGGTAAAAATGTTTGTAGCAATCCAAGCAAAACAATTTTTAATTATCTATCACTTCGTCTGTCAGGCTTTCTGTCATCATCAGGTCCTTTCTGTCTCCACTACAGGAGCACGACCCTCTCTGCTCTACCAGAGCAGGCAGAGGATTTGGCCTACACTCTCCACGCTAGCCAGACGGGTTGGAGAGGTCTCTTTGATATTCATAAGCTTTGTTTAGCTTGTGTTTCCTTAGTCACCTTCTACGACATCCGTGGGAAGTCTGGGAGTGGTCCTATTCTACTCTGCCGGGAACCACACGGCCAAAGCCCCATTTCTGTAAAAAGCCCCATTATAAACTTTTGATACGGAATCCTTAAGACGCGACTTGGATTCACATTCGGCCGGATTTTTCTATCCAATACTGACATTTTTAGTCTGACCAAATCTCATATTTTCTTGCATTAAACCATTTGAATATTCGTGAATTTGTACACTTCTACACAAAGTCCCTGTAACCCTGTCGTCCTTAAAGGCGCGACTCAGCCCGTCAATATGAACAACTTCTCCCATGGAATTAATGCTGGAAATCGAAAAAAATTACATTCCCATATATAAGTCAGCCAGGCAATTTGAATAAAAGTATTTAAAAAATCGATTTTCCAGCATAAGCCCCATAGGGAAACTTGTTCATATTGACGGGCTGAATCACCCCTGTAAAGATCACACATGGTTACAGGGACATGAACCGACCATCAGGAAATTTGCATACACATAGGTTTAGGGTACTGAGAAGGATATCCTAATCCTTATGCTTCCTAACTATCCTATTCCTAACTAAGGAGTGATACAGCCCGTCGATATGAACTATTTTTCCTATGGGACCAATGCTGGAAACTCAAATTTTATTTCGACATTTTCATACAAAAGTGTTCAGCCGCCCGGGCAATTTGTATAGGAATGTCGAATTTTTTTTCGAGTTTACAGCATTTGTCCCATAGGAAAAGTTGTTTATATTGACGGGCTGAATCACCCCTTTAATGGTCCGGAACGATCAAAATTTCGCCATGTATATGCGAAAGTGAGCTTGTTTGTTTGTTAAGCTTTCACGACCTAACTACTGAACAGAATCATCATGAAATTTTGCACACACATAGGTTAGGGTACTGAGAAGGACATAGGCTATATGTCACGCGAGCAAAGCCGCGGGTAACAGCTAGTATTATATATGTTTTGTCTTGTAAGCTAAGTAAATCAAATGCTTTTGTGGGAAATCGTTATCTTATCCGAGGTTAAAATTTCCTTTCCCGACAAACGCGGAAATATAAGTACCAATGTCATTTGTTTCCGTTATCAGGTTCGACAGACCACCGCGATGATGCGATAAGAGTTATCACTTACCATCACTTATCTACATTGTGGTGCAGTCGAGATACGAGTATTTTTGTATTATCAGTAAATATCAAACAGTTCAAGTGGATGACAGACAAATGTTTATTTGCAAAATATGTATAAAAAAGACATAGTTTTGTTAAAACAAAATATCTGCAACAATATTATCATCACCATGATCAGGTCTTTGTTAGTCTCCACTGCAGGAGCACGACCCACTCTGTACTACCAGAGCCATATTATTAGGCAGAGCAATCGACTTTGCCTACTCTCTCTACGCTGGCCAAATGTGTTGGAGAGGTCTAAGTCGCCCTAAGTCGCCTTCTACGACATCCACGGGAAGACTTGGAAGTGATCCAATTCTACTCTGAGGGGAACCACACGGCACATATAAAAAATATAAATCTAGTCACAACAACTTATCAGAAATATGAATCTAGTGTTTTCTTGAATACGTGGATATCCGTTTTATTTACGAAGAAACTATAATTAATTTTCCGATAACACATTTGTTTATTTTATCGTAAGATTCACGAAAAAAAAGATGAGTGTGCCTTAAGTACTTAGAATTCAAGATAGCTGCATACACGGATTATGTGATTCATTGAGGACGAATGCAACAAAGTGCAGGTTTTATGCTCGTCTAAAAATATTCCAACCTAATAACCTAATCATAATTTTTAAACACTAATCACCCCTTAATAGTACAACTAGGCGCACAACGAGAACTTCGTACACTACTTATTATATCATCATCATCATCATCAAGTCTTTCTAGTCTCCACTAGCCTGAGTAGTCAGAGGATTTGGCCTACACTCTCCACGCTGGCCAGACGGGTTGCTGCCGACAAACTGTTCTGCAGTTTGGCAGATTTTTGTAATATTTAATGTACTGTTTAAATGTGAAATAAATATCTTAAAAAAAAGGTCTCTTTGATGTGCATAAGCCTTGTTTAGCTTGTGTTTCCTTAGTCGCCTTTTACGACATCCACGGGATGACTTGGAGTGGTCCTATTCTACTCTGCCGGGTACCACACGGCCTTATTATATACATATCGCAAATTAAATAAAAGATACTAAAACCGGCCAAGTAAGAGTCGGAATCGCACATAAGGGATTTCGTACAACCATATCCTAATCCTAGCTTCCTAACTAATATTATGAATGCAAAAGTGAGTTTGTTTATTTGTTTTTTTGTAACGTTTTCACGCCCTATCTACTGAACCGATCATCATGAAATTTTGCATACACTTAGGTTAGTGTACTGACAAGGACAGGCTATAAAGCACGCGGGCGAAGCCGCAGGTAACAGCTAGTAAAACATATTAATAAAAACGGCTTAAAAACTGGTAGTTTCTAACTATTGCGATACAATCTCATTCAAGTTATAGTTCTATGACAAACGGACAGGCATCGGAATATAGGGTTTTATTTATACCGTATGGGTACGGCCACAGAACAACAAATTGTTGTTCTGTGGGTACGGCTACTCAAACAAGCTAGAAAAAACCGGCCAAGTGCGTGTCGGGCCACGCGCAGTATAGGGTTCCGTAGTTGCGAATGACAACTTTGAGTACACACTGTTTACACTCGCACCTCACAGTTTAACGACCAAAAACATCTAACAATAAAGATTGTATGAAATTTTACATTTTCCAGTACATTTTGTAAGTTGGTTGCCTATAACTTTTTAGTTTGTACTTAGTACTTAGCTCTGATAGTTTTCCTTTCAACTTCAGTATATATACTACTGCTGTAATTTTTTTCACGTATCTATATATAACCGTTTAGGAGATAGAGGGGGGGGACACGTACCTCTAACAAAAATTTGCACTTTAAAACCAAATATTTCGGAAACGGATCCCTAAATCGAAAAATGGTGTTCTCAACTTCACAATATTTTTCAAAGACCTTTTTAACGATACCCCACAAGATGGGTAAGTAGAGAAAAAAAAATGACTCCCCCACTTTACTTGTATGGGAGCTACCCAAAAAAAAAATTTTTTTCAAGATTTTTTTCTACGACTTTTTTGCCATGATTAATATACATACTCATACCAAATTACAGCTTTCTAGTACTTATGGTCTCTGAGTAAAACCGCGGACGGACAGACAGACAGACAGACAGACAGACAGACAGACAGACAGACAGACAGACATGGCGAAACTATAAGGGTTCCTAGTTTACTACGGAACCCTAAAAACAGATAATCTCTTAAGAGTCGCCTGGACGCGCATGTCTCCATAAAAACTGAAAAAGGGAATTGTGGCAATATTTGATAATTTTGGAGTAAAATAATTCATTAAATAAATAAATAAAATAAATATATACGGACATATCACACAGATTGAGCTAGCCCCAAAGTAAGTTCTTAATAAGACTTGTGTTATGGGATACTAACTCAACGATACTATAATTTATAACAAATACATATATAGATAAACATCCAAGACCCAGGTCAATCTGAAAAAGATCGTTTTTCATCTTGCCCTGACCGGGGATCGAACCCGGGACCATCCGGGCCGGCGTGTTGACCGCTGCGCCACGGAGCTCGTCAAAATTTTCATTTAATCAATTAATCTCATTAAAATCTACGTACGTTCCTATACAGCTTGGTTAAAATACCAATGGTTTGAGAATTACAAGCCTTTTCAAATTTGTATGGAAATCTTGAGAGGCGTATAATTCTCAAACACTTGATAATTTAACCAAACTGTATAGAAACGTACGTAGATTATAATGAGATTAATTGATGGATATGCTTAATTTTGCCCTAAAATTATCAAAAATTGCCACAATTCCCTTTTTCCGTTTGTAAGGAGATTTTTCGCGAATGCATCCAAGTCCGATGGATTTACGAAGAAATTATTATCGACTTTCCGATAGCGGACTTGTTTGTTTTGTAGTACGTTTCACAAGAGCGATGAGTGGGCCTTACTTAGTATTCGAGATTCCGGTATTTTGCATGTGATTCACTGTGTGTTTTGACATGTATTGCACTGGGGATTTTGTTGCCGACGAAGGAGATGCCCACTGATCTATGGAGCCCCGGCCCTCATAAAACAAAATACAGAATAACCCCATTGCAATACAAAAAATAAAAAGCAAGTTTATATTTTGTGTGGTTTTTATTAAAGTATTCAAGCTACCTACGGGGTGGCAGTTTTTTGCACAAAGCATTAGTGTAGCCATCCAGCGAGGCAAAGCAGCCAGCGTTCTTGGCACTATGCCGCACGGACAGACCCTTTTAGACTTAAGTTTAAGTTAGAAGTTCTTTTGTTATGAAAGAAAGAAAGAAAAATGAATGATATTTGGAGCCACACATAAAAGGAAAATACATTACAATTAGAGTTAATTAGATATCCTGAATAGTGAGGCACCAAAAAGGGGCCACTCAGCATAAGGCATAAAGAGTCCCACGTAAAGCCTTTACAAAATTACAGCGAGTAGAAGTTTTCGATACGAAACTTCTACTCGCAGTAATTTTGTATAGGTATTGTTATTAAAGGTAGGTAGGTCGTCCGAGAGCTAGGTGGATTGATGATGTAAGGAAAATCGCAGGTCGAAACTGGCTACGTAAGGCACAAGATCGAAATGGATGGCATGCATTGAGAGAGGCCTATACCCAGCAGTGGGATGCAGAAGGCTGTTGATGATGATGATGATGATTGTTTTTAAAATTGAACTCTGATTATAAACATCAATATGCCTTATCCGGTCGTATGTACGAAATTGGTTGAGATTGGCTTAACTGTTGTAAAACTAAAACCAAACTACGTTCGATGGGGTTTCGGCTTTACGTGGGACTCTTAATGCAGCTGATATCACGCCGCTGATCTCCCGTGACACCTTTAAAAATTAGATTTAGAGCGTTGCGTTATATTTAATACTCATTTCATTTTGTTTTGTTTATTGAAAAAAAGATTACTTTCAATAAAAGCTTGACCAACCTACCTACTTGGTCAAGCATGGTATAGTATAGTAGTAGGTATACTACAGGAAGTATACTTACAGATAGACTAGAGCTGCCAGGCGTGGTCCCGTAGCCCGAGGACGGCAGCGACGCCACCGACCACCTGCGGCCATCGCTGTGGACAAAGCATATTAATTAGGTACGTCATAGTGTGATATGATAAACTGAAAAGCCACCGCTCCACATGACCATACCATGGGTCATGTGGAGAGGAGAGATGCCAAACATCTGGCACAAAGAATGGCTCATTAGAGGACAGGAAGGCCAAGAAAGACGTGGAAGGAATGTGAGGAATTTGCAGATCGGATATGAGGGAATGCGGGATAAATATGTATAACATATAACGATAAGAAATTATGGAGAGAGTCGTCATACAGAGCCGACCCCAAATAGGGTTAAGGCGAGGAAGAAGAAGAAGTGTGGTTCCCGGCAGAGCAGAACAGGACCACTCCAAGTCTTCCCGTGGACGTCGTAGAAGGCGACTTAGGAAACAAAGCTTATAAACATCAAAGAAATCTCTAACCCGTCTGGCCAGCGTGGAGAGTATAGGCCAAATCCTTTGACTGCTGTGGCTAATATATGGCTCTGGTAGTACAGAGAGGGTCGTGCTCCTGCAGTGGAGACTAAAGACCTGATCATGATGATGCGGCAATGGATATCATTTGAACCAGGTACTTTCTAGAGCGTATTTATTTATTTACACTAAAGCAATGGTAACTACTATTACTCAAAATATAATAAAAATCTACTTCATAACCATGCTCGATGTTTCATCGTGTGTATATTTGTAGGGTAAATAGAAGTGACCTCTCGGTTATCATGACGCCTTGTAGCGGCTTATGTGTTACGATTTTTACGATAAACAAAAATTCGAGACAATCTACATTTATTATCCGACAGATCCACCCAGAAGGAGACCAATGTTTTTCGCTATTTTTAAGTAAGTATTTCTCTTGTATATCAAACTGTATCCACAATTGTTTATTCGACAAGATGACGTACCTAGTAAATATAACAGATGCTTTCCGGAAAAACTAGTAATCCCAATTATGAAAACAACTTTGTATAGTGTAAGTTGCAACCCAATAGCTGTGAAGCTCTATAATAAATTGCCAAAACAAATAAAACTCTTGCCAAAGTCTAAATTGAAGCGGCAACTATACAACTCGCTTGTCTATAAATGTTTCTACAGTGTACAAGAATATTTACAAAATTCTCATTAAATATGACAAATAATTAAAATGTTGTGTATTCAGTATATTAATTCCATAAAAAATTTGACATAATATGGACATAGATTTATATTTGACATAATTAACAAATTTGTGTCTATTGCATGTCAATGTTGACTAAACATGTGATTCCTAACTACATTTTAATTGTTTTCTTATGTTTTCGCGATTGTTACACATTTAAATAAAATTATTTTAATACGGTTTTTATCGCGTTTATTACATTATTTTTGTTTAATAGTTTCGAGCACTTTACAGTGTTCGTGGTCGCAGGTAGTCTACCTGCGACCACGAACACTGTAAAGTGCTCGAAACGTTAGGTGTATAAATAATGTAATAAACGCGATAAAAACCGTATTAAAATAATTTTATTTAAATACATTTTAATTCTACAACACCATTTGTTACCATGTTTAAAGCAATAAAGCTCATTTCATTTCAATTATTGGCTCCTGTAGCCTAAGCGGGTTGATAGATTTTGAATATCTGAGTGACATAGGCTATGGGTCAAAAACAGCAGTTGGGAACTTAAATAATGCAACTAACGTACGTACGAGAGGTCAACAAAGTCATTTTGTGAACTGACGGCAAACCCCATGCATCTTGGAGGTTTATCTATTACAAAATGTAGTATCGTTAAGTTCACAACTTACTGTGTTGCTAGCTTAATTTGAGTATATGTCCCTATGTCCCTATTTATTTAATAGGCGACGCGGCTAGCATATTAGCACAGTATTTTGTAGTATAGGAACGGACCCCACATATGTTATACACGTTCGCTCAATTTCGTCAAGTGGGTGGAATTGTCAACCCCTACTGCCGCATTTGTATTATACGTCACTTCCTCAGTTTGCGAACCTATTTTGATTAATTATAACAAAAACAGTCCTCTCACACGACGATAGTTCAAAACGATTATTTACGCAGTAATTCATTGTTCTAAACTTGCACTCTAAATTGCACTGATCGCGACTATGTTTACGAATACCAATCCTTATGCGGAGGGCGGCTCATACTGGCAATAGGTCGTCATGAACTGTCGAGAGCCGAAGGAGACAAGTGAAACAGCCGAGTTGCAATAATACACTGATTTATTAAATGAATCTTAGAATAATATATAGTTGTACATAAAGAACGTGTATAACATATGTGGGGTCCGTTCCTATACTACAATTTTTAGCCGACAGTTGAAAGGAAAATTACAATTACAATAGTAATTCGTGTAATAAATATGTGAGAGTGAGGCTTACGACCTTTGATTAAAACTGATTATAACATACGACTAACAGGCATGCTGGCACGCCCTCTGATGTCACGTGTGGAGGTGATTCTCATATGGGCATTTGTGATTCAACCGCCATACGGAATGTAAACTTTGTAAACATAGATATATCAGAGTTATTTTAAGAGGGTATACTAGCAGTGAGTTTTCCATACAAATGTATTTCTCTATTTTCTCGCTGAAAACTGCTTCTAGAGGCACAATTCTTTTTACATACAATCTATTACAAAAATAGGTATGTCCCTATGTTTCATTTTTTTTGTAAAAACCTGTTTAAAAGAAAAAAAAATTGTACAAAAACAGTTCTTTAGGAAAAAATAAAAAATAGGGGCATTCCTATTTTAGTACTAGATTTTATGAAAAAAGAATTGTGGCTCTAGAATCAGTTTTCAGCGAGAAAATAGAGAAATACATTTGCATGGAAACCATATTGAAAAAATACTGCTAGTATACGCTCTTAAGGAATGCGCAAATAATTATCTCTCATAATATCATCCGAGCGATCCCGGCTGCGACCTCATCTATGATGCTTGGCAGCCTTGTACCCAAAGGCAAGCATGTATATTTCGGGGTCCAGTGCAGCCACTATTTGACATAAATCGTTAGACAAAAAACGGAGGTATTATTTGAAACTTTTGTTCTACGCAGCCCAGATTATCCTACAATCTATTTTTATTAACTACTTCTTACAGTTTAAAATGAGAACATGGAGCTTTTCTTAGCGCTTTTGTCAAAAACGCTTACGAAGCCCAAGATAATCCTACAATCTATTTTTTCTACTCCTGTACTTTTATCTGTCATTTATATGATCAAGAACACACACATAAGAACATCCATAATAAGTCTATACTCTATTCTCCATAACAGTACTGCACAGCCGTACTATAATGTCGATATTACGATACGGGTAGCAGCCACAGACTATTAAACATAGATTTCGTGATTGCAAAAGAAGTTTTTTGTTTTTTGACACAAAATTTTGTCACATTTACATTTCCCGCGAGTTAGTTGTCAAACTCAAAATGTATGTTTTACTCGTTTTGCATTTTTTTAAAGTTGTAGAAAAAAATATTGTATGCAACGGTTTATAATTAAGTCTTAAAAGGCTCGTGCTCGCCTCTATTGGCGATACTCGCTCGCTTCGCTCGCTCATATCGCTACCCGCGCCACTCGCCTTTTAAGACCCCTATTATAAAACCGTTTCATAAAATACTTCATTTCATAAAGAACATGGAGCTTTTCTTAGCGCTTTTGTCAAAAACGCTTACGAAGCCCAAGATAAACCTACAATGTATTTTATTAACTACTTCTTACAGTTTAAAATGAGAACGTGAAGCTTTTCTTAGCGCTTTTATTTATTTGTTTATTAGGAATAACAAACAGCTACATTATATGAACATGTGTATGTTAGAAGCTTATATATAATACAGAATTGTTGATAACATAGCCCATGGCGTTATTCACAGATTAGGTTACAATAATAGGGGCTGCTATTTTAATATCAGAATAAAAACAAATATTTTTTTTTTATAGAAAGTAATAAAATCAAAGCAAAATCACACATGCTAGGATTTTATAAAAGCATTAGCAATTCGCATAAACATTTTAAAGAATAACATTGTGACGATGACAAAAGTAAAGGTCAACAGTGGAAAAGTACTTAAGTATATAACTAACATTTTTTATTACCTAGTGATACAAAAAGATGAGAGAAAAAAAAATAAAAAAGGAGGAAAACATACAAATTATTATCAGTAAATACCAAAATTTTTTCAAAAACGCTACGCTTTTGTCAAAAACGCTAGCAGATCATCATACATACCACCTATAAACTTAGGGCCGGGCCTTCACAAGGCCATTTCACCGCCTTTATTTGACATACGTTAAATATGACAGACACGGCCTTTGATTTGATTTATTGATCGGCTTTTGATGATTTATAAGTTGTAACAAACGTGTAGGCACGCCCTCTGGTGTCACGTGTGAAGGTGATAAATCTGGTATGGTATGGTATTTTGTGATTCTACCGCGATGTTACTCGCATTCACCTGTTTACTCGATACTTTATTGCGGATATTTCACATTCTTATAATAAAATTATGATTTTGATTTTGACATGATTGAACTTGAATTAAGTTTATATCAATAATCCCAGGGAGTTTGTGGTGGGAAGTCAAGGGGTACAGTTGAAGTTTGCCTTAGACAATTTTGCAAATTGATTTTAGTGGACTTTATAATATGAAATTGGTGTAGTTTGGTGTTATAAATGCTCGTGCTCATGAACAATTTGTGAAATAGTTAAAGTGGACTGATAAATGGACTCGTATAGATTTGCCGCCCCAAGCTGCCACGAGGCGTCAAAGAACATACGCCATCTTTGATGCTACTTGGAAAAACTTTACCGTACAACACCGATACTTGGTATCTCATTATACTGGACATTGGCAGAATCACTAAAATTTCGGTGGAAGCCATAATATAAAACAGAAGAAGAAGAATAATCCCATGCCAAGCCTGAAAATCAGCGCTGCCTAAGACGCCTGTCTGAGTTAGCAAAAGCTGAGGCATTTGTTTGCCTTGCCTACATATATATGGAATTGTGGTCTGTGTAACAGCCTCTGTGGTCCAGTGGATAAGGCGTTGCATTACTGACCCGGGGGTCTTGGGTTCGATACCCACGGGAAGCATACTTTGTTAAGTTGTTTCCAGTTTGGTTAGGACAATGCAGGCTTGAATCACCTGATTGTCTGATAAGAAAGATGATTCCGTGCTTCGGAAGGCACGTTAAGCCGTTGGTCCCGGCTGCCATTTGGTAGTCGTTAAAGGTAGTTACCACGTCAGAGGCCGAGAGGCGGTTCCGAAGAACTCTGACACCAGGGTGTGCATGATCGACTGACCGTGCCACGTACTCGAAATGATGATGAATGGAATTGTACCTAAATTAATGTAAGTGTATCTAAAGTATGGCAATAAATGGCTTTTTTATTCTTATTTATTTAGTAATCCCCAAAAATAAATAAAAGAGTTTGCCGTGTGGTTCCCGGGAGAGTAGAATAGGACCACTCCACGTCTTCCCGAGGACGTCGTAGAAGGCGACTTAGGAAACACAAGCTAAACAAAGCTTATAAACATCAAACAGACGAGACCTCTCCAACCCGTCTGGCCAGCTTGGAAACTTAACAAGAACTGATAATGAAATAAAAGGGGGGTATTATATTATATCAACTTTGTTTACCCACTAAAACCTAATTTTTAGTTCTAGTTTGTACATTTACGTATAGGGCCACCGCCCTTTGGTGAAGGTTGTGAACGTGAAGTAGTAGGGGTAAACTTTCCTGAGACCTGTAATAAGAAGGTTAGGTTAGGTTAGGTTAAAGGGTGTATTATATTATATTATATCAACTTTGTTTTAACAGTTTTGCACTGGTTGTCTGGTAGAGAATGCCTTATTAAATGAAGTACCCCAATAGGGTGTATGCACGTAATTTTTTATTTGCTTAGTATAATCCTGAATAACCACAGTAAAAAAATATTAAAGAACTTTTAAAATATCTTAATTAACGACGAAGATGTGAAACTTTAAAGGTTAAATAAGAAAGAGAAGTCCGATATGGACTAGTGACGTCATAGTCTATGTCATGCATAAATTTGCAATATAAAATAGTGTTTTCGCGAGTGAGATAGACATATTTTCGTAAAATCATTTTTTCTCGTTCGTTTTTCAACCAAATTTTATTCTGTTTTCACTTTCAGTACTTTACTATTGAATATTTTTGGATAAACTGGTAAGATAACATATATTTTTTTCATGCATATTACCTATTGTAATAAGTTTTAGAACGTATTTTTATCCGTTTGTTATTCTTATCGTTAGTGTATATTTAGCTCATTCATTTATCAAAACTTTGATTAGAGTAATTGATGATACTAATTACTGATATACATTGTTGATAATTTATTGTTTGGTCTGATTTGATTTATTTTGTTTATATTATTTTGACTTTTAATGACAATAAATGTTGATTAAAATTTTCATGCCGATCATCATCATCATCAGCTTTCCATAAACCACGGCTGGGCATAAGCCTCCCTTTGTCTTTTCATGCCGATATTAAATTGATTAAACTTATTAATCAAATTAATAAGGTAAGTAAATAAACTACGGGAAGAATATTGTAGGAAAGAATAAATGTTACATAGGATAATTGTCAGACAATCAATGAGATACAAAATGAGATAAGAAGTCCGTAATAAATCTTCATCAGGTCTTTTATAGTCTCCACTGCAGGAGCACGACCCTCTCTATACTATCAGAGCTATTTATAAGCCTGAGCAGTCAGAGGATAAATAAATATAAAAATATATAATAAAATAATAAACAAAAAATTTTATTGACCGATTTGTAAGAAAATATCTTGGCTGTGATATCTGTTTCTTTGTATAGGTCGCAGGGAAGTAAGGATATCAGGATGTTGTGAAATCCCTGGTATCCTCATTTGTCCTGCGACATATTCGCAGGGTACGCTTATATATATATAAGTATATTGATATGTTTATTTTTATAAGGTATATTACTTTATTTTCATAAGGTATATATATATAAGTATATTGATATGTTTATTTTTTCCCTTTGTGAATGAATGCTTGATACTTGAAAAGTTCTAACTTTGTTGAAAACTAAATACCTACAAATATGATCAAAGAAGAATACAGTTAAAATTATTGATTACGAAAGTGTTTTCATTTACAATCTAAAATAAAAATCTATCTTATCATGCATCCAAACCATTATCTAATAATTTAAATAAACTATTTGCATTACTATGTTTTATGAACATATTTACATTCGATAACTAAATTTAGAAGATAAAATATGACTAGGCTTTGTACAGATTTGGCTAACTATGAGCGGCAGACTATTTGCCTTAACAAATCCGGATACATATTTAAAACCATTAAAACTGACTGTTCATACGTCGCTAACTGTCAGCTGTTTGCAACGTTTCGTCTGCCGAGTAATACAGTCAGCAATACTTTCATTCATCATCATCATCATCATCATCATCAGGTCTTTATTAGTCTCCACTGCAGGAGCACGACCCTCTCTGTACTGCCAGAGCAGTAAGAGGATTTGGCCTACACTCTCCACGCTGGCCAGACGGATTGGAGAGGTTACTTTCATTAATAGAAATTACAATTTGACATTAGCCAAGACTGTAAGGAGACTGGAGCCTGTGTTAGGCAAGGCTTGTATCACAGTGCTCCAGGGCTCTCACGCCTGGTTGTACAACATGCGTAGATACATAGAACATGGTATTTAAGGCGTAGTATCTCTACTCTACGCTGGCCGCTACGCAGGTAAACAAAAGATATACTCTCGAAGTTAGCCAAATCTGGACAAAGCCTTAGTAATTTTTCAAACTTTATTTCTTGAAGATAAACTTAACAACTATACTTTTAAGATATAATATAACAGCTAAGTTTCTATTGTCTATTTACAAAGCATGACACACTACAGAAGTCTATATATACTTACATATCCTTACTTCTACTCAAGCAAGACATGTAAACAACAACATTTAATCACAGTTTCGGAGCCAGCGTTTAAAAACAAACCGACGCGCCTCCTATTGTTGAGATATCGTTATCTAATGTTTATTTGTCTGATAAATTTGTCTAGAGGACAAAACGGTAATTTAGTAATGTTATTAGAATCTTTTAACCTCGGAAACCAGAAATGGTATTTTTCTTATCATTTTAATATTTTAATATGAATATTTTGTAGTAATTTAGGTGTTAAACTCTACAAGGAATTCTACCAATTCTTACTAAAACTGAAATTTCTGTCGGTAACTTGCCAGTAACTAAATGTTTTTAACATTATTATTTGTGAAATTACGCAATGCATATAATAAATATAAGTCTTACATATTTATATTGAAACTGACGCTTTATTCCTTTATTATTTTTATCTAAATATTTATGTTATAAATAATGAAATAGTTTTATATTATGGCGAGTTCTTTTTCAAATTGTAATAATATACCGAGCATTGTAAGTATCATCATCATCATCATCTCAGCCACAAGAAGTCCACTGCTGGACATAGGCCTCCCCTAAGAATTTCCAATATGACCGGTTGGAAGC
Source organism: Rhodophaea formosa (assembly GCA_963082605.1). Taxonomy (NCBI): domain Eukaryota; kingdom Metazoa; phylum Arthropoda; class Insecta; order Lepidoptera; family Pyralidae; genus Rhodophaea; species Rhodophaea formosa. The sequence continues at coordinate 11,517,419 of OY720228.1, read as the reverse complement.
GGCCTGCATCCAGCGCCTTCCTGCGACCTTTATTGTAAGTATATTAAAAACAATTTAATTGAATAAAATCTTCCTTAAAATTAATTTGTTAAATAATACTTAGCGTCATATTATGCTTTAAATTAAAGTTCCGTGGGTTGCTACTTGCTACCCATGTTTGGATATCTATGTCTTTATTTAGTCAATATGTTTAATTATCGTTTAACACCTGTATCAATTGACGTTGAATCTATTTTTACTGGTTAAAGAGCAAACCTTCGTTTGCAATATTAATACTAAGTTAACCAACTCTAAACTGTCGATAGTAAGACAGTGCCGGAGTTATATTTTTTACTAGCAGCCCTACCCGGCTGCGCCCGGGTATGTATTATACCTTAAAACCTTCCTCGTGAATCACTCTATCTATTGGTGAAAACCGTATGAAAATCCGTGGAGTAGTTTTTGAGTTTATCGCGAACAGACAGACAGACAGACAGACGCGGCGGAGGACTTTGTTTTATAATATGTTAGTGATGAGTGTAGGCCACTTTATTTCCGCCCCCCATGTGCATACCTTACAAATGAACAAATGAAAGTTAAATAAACGAATGAATTAGTCATTAAAAAAGAGATCGTAAAAAGTAATAAGATATACAATTTGTTTTTACTTTATTCTCTGAAATCAAGTGACTGTCCTCTGAAATCTACCGCCCCTAGGACGCTGCCGCCCCTAGGCCGCGGCCTATACGGCCTATTTATAAATCCAGGACTGTAATAAGATCGAAGTTAGAGTAAGCAATAACATTGTAGTTGGTCCGATGGACACAAACACAAACTTTCTTTAGTGGCCGTTGTACTGCTTTATTTTTAGGTGTAAAAAAAAAGGTTATCCCAAACTTGAAAAAAAAAAACAAAATATAAAACAATAGATAGAATCGCAGCGAATTATCTAAGGAGGAAATATCTATGAAAATGAAACATAAAAGCGTTTGACCGTGCCGGAAATCAAACTGGGCATTTCGAATTGGTAGACTAGACAAATGGGAGACAAATGCCTAATTCTATAATTAATAAAAAACAAAAAAAAAAGACTAGTATCTGACCAATGCGCCACAGAAACCCTCAAACCCTCTATACTTTTATGTTTGACTGACTTTATAAAGTAGCCTCAGTATTTTTCCAGTACAAGTACTTATTATCTCATTTTTTCAAGAAGGTCCCGAATTAGAAGCCAGGCAGGCATGCCACATTATGCGTCACAAAAATCCTAGAAGGTAGGCATATTTATTAACATATTTTCTCTTTGCTTACTAGACTTATTTTTTTTTCCTGTGTTTTAGTGGCCAACACTTGTGTCAGATTTTTCAAGCTGTCTCGAGGTATCTGATATAGCTTAACGACTGCCATCAATTATGACAGCCGGGTCCTTTATGTTCCATCCGAAGTATGGAGGAGCTCAAAATATTTTTAATAAACTTGCGGTCACCCATCCAAGTGGAAACTGCGCCCGGGTTTGCTTGACATGTGTAAGCGCATTAGCGCTAAATGCTCACGCCCACTGCGCCATCGGGCTACTCCTCACTTAACTTTATGAAGTATCCTCAGTATTTTTCCAGCACCTATTTACCAGACTTACTTGCACACCGAGTGCAAGTAGGTCTGGTATCGCACCAAAACAACTTATTTCCATCTAGTATCTTCCTCAAATTATCTGTACTACAAGTATAGGTTACATTTATGAGATAAGAGCTATTATGTAACCTATTATTATTTATTATGCAGTTCCACAAACTAAAGAGCGTATAGATGAAGCACTTTAATTTTGCTAGAATGTCATTTATTTACTAACATTATTTTATCGGCAATGTACGAGTAGCTTCTAGAAAAATACCACAAAATTCTGAGAATGTAATTTTTTTACTATTTAACATAGATCTAATATTATTTTTTATTTCTTTGAGGAAAGAATTTCAATACAACGGACTGAATTGAAACAGTAATTTCATGTACTTCATTGTATTGCATATTGCGCATAGTGCATATAAGTAAAACTGGAAACAGTAGTGATCATCATCCGAGCGTATTTGGTGGCATCCTCAGCGGTTCAATTAATGACAGTAATGACGGTGAATTACATTGAAAAATGTTTGAGACTGTTCCCAGTGAAGAACATTGGATAATTCCAACCATCGTCATCATCTCGATCTCAAACGCAAGCTGCTGGACATTGGAAATATAATGTAATGTTTTACTTTTCCAGCGAGACTCTAACTATTACACCATAATAGTCGAAACGGCTTCAATATCAAACCCTCGTATCAACCACCTATGTCTTCAACCTGTACCCTATCATAATTTGCGATGCAGTTGTTAATGGTTGTATCACATGACGCTACGACGATTTGCGGTAATAGGCTGTAATGACATATCAATCCGATGAGATGACGATGACGACTCGAGAAAACATATGTAATTTCAAACACGAGGCCGAAGAAAATATTACTTGCAAGGTCGTCCTGTTGGAACCCGAGTCAAAGTGAGCTTAATAGTCTATTTATTTGTTCGATGGTGACTAATTTTATCTCTTGAAAGTGTCCGATATATATCCTTATATAAATATGTAGACTCATAATGTACGCGTCGCATTTACTTAGTTTCTAGACAAGTCTGTTTAATGTCAATAAATGAAGAAGTAAAATTTATCTGCATACGATTTGTGTCACAGTCAGTTGAAGTCACAGAACACAGAAATTTTTCTGAGTTAAATTGAATGATTTGAGGTCTATTACACCACATGATATTCAGTCTCTTGTCAGAGACTGAATATGGTTCGTGTAATAGCCACTTTACACCCAGTTTACGCACAGCTCGAATTCAGAGAAATTTTACTTTAAAGACATTTCGGTGTTCAAATTGACTGATGATTTAAGCCGCAGCGAAGGTTCATCCACCTTTGCAGTACTTAATTGAAGTATTTCTATCTTCGCTAGAAGTTGAGTATTAGATAGACAGTTCACACACAACTACACGTACAGGATAGAATAGAATCTACCACACTTCCACACTTACTATTGATAGCAGAGAGCTGTTGTTCTCACAAGACATGCTACAGATGATTGATCTATCACACACATCGATTAACATACAACATCAGAAAGGATATATTATCAAGCTAAAATAGGGTGAGTATTAACTATAATTAAAACAATATTGTAAGGTAAACTTTAAAGTTAAGCGGCAACCGTTTATTATTAACATCGAGGCAACTTTGTTTGTATTCATAACTTTATGGGTACGCGCACATTATGCCAGGCCGCATCGCAAAATTCCGCATGCGCTTCAATCCGCTAAACCACTCGTGTTTATTATGTATGATATACACACGAGCGCTACAGCGCAGAGGATTGAAGGCATAATGTGCGCGTACCTTATAAGTTATTACCACAGAGCACGGCATAATATGTCGCTCGATTCCTACGCGAGCAACATTCCGTGCTCTATGTCTTCGCGACGAGTGTCGCGCCTAGTCAAGCAGGCTCATATCTGCACTGCAAATTCCCAAACTAGAAACACAACAAGAAATTGGGCACGAGTCGCGCATAAAATGTCATTCTTGTTGTACCATTATTTAGCTCTCGCATGTCGCGAATCTCAAAAGTCTACCTTCACTAAGGGACTAGCCAGTAACTATTGCTGTTTGTAAAACAGATATTTTTTTTAATATTCCTTTTGGAAAACTCATGGAAATTGGATACTCACAGCTCCTTCCCTCTTTTGACGCTGGAGGATAGGAGGGCGTGGTGCAATGGATGCGCGTGGTGGGCATGGGGCCACCGCGGGCCCTCCGCTGGGGACAGCGGCCCTGTGCCTGGGGAGCTGCATCTGTTTGACCCCACCTGTGGAAGAAAATTTACGTTATACTGGTGGTGTTATGGAAATCAAAGAATCGGATGTTTATTCATAAAGTAGGCCTTTGCAGGCACTTTTTTACGACAAATCACATTTCATCATCATCACCATCAGGTGTTTTGTAGTCTCCACTGCAGGAGCATGACCCTCTCTGTACTACCAGAGGCGTAATTAGCCAGGGTAGTCTGAGGATTTGGCCTGCACTTTCCACAGTGGCCAGACGTGTTGGAGAGGTCTCTTTAATGTTTATAAGCTTTGTTTAGCTTGTGGTTCCTAAGTCGCCTTCTACGACATCCACAGGAAGACTTGGAGTGGTCCTATCCTACTCTGCCGGGAACCACACGGCTGAAATCACATTATCTTATTAATCAATATGAATTTAATTTATTATCATCATCAAGCCATTTGGTTCCCGGCAGAGTAGAATAGACCACTCCAAGTCTTCCCGTGGATGTCGTAGAAGACGACTTAGGAAACACAAGCTAAAGAAAGGGTACTACAAACATCAAAGAGACCGGGACTCAATCCCGTCTGGCCCGCGAGGAGAGTGTAGGCCAAAGTCTCTGACTGGTCTGGCTAATATATGGCTCTGGTAGTACAGAGAGGGTCGTGCTTCTGCAGTGGAGACTAAAAGCGACTGATGATGATGGTGATTTTTTTGAAATGGCCGATTGTCTACGTCGTGATGAGACGGTTGATAATTTTTACGTGCGTTCGCGTAGTGTATTATATTCTTTGACGATACTAAAGAAAGCTCAGCAAACGTACTCATTGTTGTTACACAAACCGGTTGTGGCTTCAATCGATGCTTGGCAAAGCACTAATGGCCGTGGAGCACGATCCGTGAGTCATCCTGCCAAAGATCTATGGAGGCGGGTGGCGAGGCGGCGTAAAAAACGCACGACTTGTTATGGTCGTAGACGTTATAAATAAAAACATTTTCCGTATTTGGGAACACACGATATGGTGTCATCTACAGATAGATCATAGTTAGGTTAGATGGTACTATTAATTTCATCATCATCATTTCAGCCGCAATAAGCCAGAGCTGGACATAGGCCTCTCCTAAAGATTTCCAAAATGAACGGTTGGAAGCGGTTTGAATCCAGCGTTTCCCAGCGACCTTGGTAAGGTCGTCCCGTCCAGCCATCTGGTCGGTGGGTGTCCGACACTGCGCTTGCTGGTACATGGTTGACATTCAAGAACCTTTCTGTGCCATTGGACAATATACATACATATAAACATTTCTTTTTAATTTAATTTCTTTGTTTCATTAATTATGATGACGTCAGCAAACATTTCAGTCATATCATTGTTTTATGGACAGTCGTGAGAACATCGACTCCCGGTAAAGGTCAAGGTAAAAACGCAGGGTCGGGAATTCTCGTGAGTCATACGAAAATTAGTCCAGGTTGTGAATGTATGTGGAGAGTGTAGGCCAAATCCTCTGACTACTCAGGCTAGTATATGGCTCTGGTAGTACAGAGAGAATCTTGCTCGTGCAGTGGAGACTAAAAAGACCTGATGATGATGATGATGATGTGAATGTACGAATTAGAAAAAGCAGTGGATAGTTTCTCCACAAACTGCAAAGAAAGTAGACATACAAGTTTCTTTCCGCTTAAAGTTATAACACTTCAGGGGCCATTCAAGTATTAGATACGCCACAAGCCAAAGTAAAGTCAGCAAAAGTAAGAAATGCAAAGAGCATTTCTTATATTTGCTGACTATACCCACAAGCCGACGAAATCGGCCACGATAGTTTATTTCGCTAAATGTTGCTGATGTACATGCATAAATTAGGAAAACGGACATTTCATATTTTTTTCTAAGAGGCCCTAGATTACACTATTATATGAACTACTGTTTACAGTTTGTAGTGTGAAGGCGCTCTTATAGTAACACTAGCGCCACCCAGCAATTAATTCTTTTAATCCTAAATTATATCGAATTCTAAAAATCTAAAAAGTACATAACTACTAAATTACCTGTAGTATTTTGTTTGATAAATTAAGAGAAAAACAAGTTAACGCCAAAAGTGGCCACTTTTGGCGTTAACCGATTTTTCTCTTTAACTATGGCACCAGTTAATTAGTTGTAATAAAAAAAATACTACAAGAACTTGACTAGTTTCGTACTAGTTAGATTTTTAAAATTCGATATATTTTAGGATTTAATGAATTTAATTGCTTTGTGGCACTAGTGTTACCATAAGAGCGCCTTAATGTGAAACTTTACTTAGTGTTTCCCCCAAATATGGCCGCTTTTAATAAAAACGCTAAGAAAAGCTTTAAAATTTTAAATAATATTTCCGTTTTCTTTGAAATGATTCAATTCAAAAAAAATCATGCTTTTCCTTCAGTAACCAGTACCATTCACAGATTTAAGATTAGGCCTTATCTAAAATCTGTGGTGCCATTAGTGAACAAACGAATATATGCGTTGTTTATTATCGATTTTCAATTAGGCGTGAGTCTATAGTGTAGTTATGTACGTTTTGAACCTCGACTACGGACTCCGGACGTGTGAATAGCCCTATATATTACGTTTTATTGACAACACAGTATAGCAAAGGGCTGCAGTATCGTTAGAGTGGAGCGATTAGAGATACTAGAGGCTTATATTGGAATCATTAATGTCTTGTAATTGACACAGGCTATAATTTTTTGGAAGTGCTGATATCTCCATTGTAAACATACCGTAACATAAGAAAAGAGAGACACGATTTTATCAGCCCTGTAACCCCGTAATATTCAAAATAATATCAACTAATGACAATTTTAAATCTCAGATTGTCTTTGTCTTGCTAGGTAGACAGTGACAGAACGAGACTTAAGAACAGTTTTAGTTAAGATGCCTTTGGAGTATTCGGGCGGAACTGTAGACGTTGGAGAGAAACATGAATGTACAACTGAACCATACATACATAGCATGTCACGTAATCACGTTTAGCATGTTGGTGAGCTTGTGGATGGAGAATAGAATAAAAACAGTGATGGTTTGCTAACCGCATCGCCTATAGTCATGATTACGCCCATTCCCTCATTATTTTTTACAATCTGCGCGGGAAGAGAAGCAGCTGGTGCAATCTACGTTTTTTCTTTCCTCCCAGACCAGAGTCGAAGACCTGAGCCATAAAGCAATAAAATCATCAAGATCTCACAGGCGAATACAACATGTTTTTCGCGTACAAAGCTTACAAAAACTTGCCTAACCAGCCTTCCAGCTTCGCGACTGGTTCAATTTGGACAACGGTAAAATGAGAGCATGACCGGGCTGGTAATGTTAAGTAAAAAGCATCTAAGAAAAAAACCAAACTCTAGCCATTTATGTGGCTCAGCTGTAATGCCTTTGAATCGCTGGGTCTGGATTCAATCTCCGGCCAATAGGCCTATTTGATAACTTTTGACAGCGTGGTCCGCGTAAATTATAGCCTATATCACCCACAGATAAATGTGCTGTCTATAGGTTAAATAATTTTGATCGAAATCGGACTAGTAGTGTCGAAGCTTATTCAATTAAAAAATCATATATTTACCCTTTATAATATTGTTAGATTTGTATTGGTATACCAGGAAACAACTTGCCGTAGGGCTAGCTAAATTTGGCCGTTTTGTTGATAGATGAATGGATGACGAGCTCCGTGGCGCAGCGGTCAACACGCCCCGGCCTGTGACACGGAAGGTCCCGGGTTCGATCCCCGGTCAGGTCAAGATGAAAAATGATCTTTTTCAGATTGTCCTGGGTCTTGGATGTTTATCTATATATGTATTTGTTATAAAATATAGTATCGTTGAGTTAGTATCCCATAACACAAGTCTTACTTAAGAACTTACTTTGGGGCTAGCTCAATCTGTGTGATTTGTCCGTATATATTTATATTTATTTATTTATTTATTGGCATTAGATATAGTTTTCTATTCTCTACACCAGTCTTTGAACAGTCCATATAAGTTTTATTAGTATGATATATGGACGATATGATGATTGGTAGGACACAGGATATGTCAATCACTATTGTGTGTATGGGTTTGATCGAATCAACACTAATATATTATGTCCGCTTCGTAGTAGTGCCCTACATAGATTGTTCAAAAGGTTGGGAATACTTTTTTATATTGTGCGTGCAGACAACGAAACCCCTGAAAGCATTAATTAAGGAGCAATTTTCTACCGAAGATCAAAATTAGAATTTTCAATTTGCTCTGATTTAGTAGTAAAATAATTAAAATGATGGATGGCACTAATTGGATCAAATAAGCATCTAAATAAAAATTATACATTAAAATTATATGTTTTCTATTCATCATCATCATCATTAGGTCTTTCTAGTCTCCACTGCAGGAGCACGACCCTCTCTGTACCACCAGTGCCATATACTAGCCTGAGTAGTCAGAGGATTTGGCCTACACTCTCCACGCTGGCCAGACGGGTTGGAGAGGTCTCTTTGATGTTAAAAAGCTTTGTTTAGCTTGTGTTTCCTTAGTCGCCTTTTACGACATCCACGGGATGACTTGGAGTGGTTCTATTCTACTCTGCCGGGAACCACACGGCACACGGCGGTTTTCTATTCAATCCCACGAAACAACTGCATGGCATTGGACGAAATTTGGCACACTAGAACTGTTTATCTAATAATCCTAACTATCCTTATCCTAACTTCCTATCCTAATCATATCCTAACTAATATTATAAATGCGAAAGTGAGTTTGTTTGTTTGTTACGCTTTCACGCCGTATCTACTGAACTGATCATCATGAAATTTTGCATACCCATAGGTTAGAGTACGGAGGATACCGACATAGGCTATATATCACGCGGGCGAAGCCGCGGGTAACAGCTTGTAAATATTATAAAGAGGAAACATGTGATTATTTATTTGACTGTTTGAATTGAACATTCTTTGAAACTACTGGACCGATTTTCAAGATTCTTTTACCTCTAGAAAGCTAATTTATCCGTGGGTGACATAGGGTATAATTTACGCGGACAAAGTCACGGGAAAACGAATAGTTAATTGTTGTTTTATTATTACGGCCGACCTCCAGCCACTAAATCTATCTTGGAAACAATCAAAATACCATCGCCTTGCCAAATACACAATTGTAAAGTTCTGGAGACGAAAACAAACATTATCAATATGATGACATTAACAGCGACAATCGCAATCACTTCATTGTCCAATGCCGTTTTCGTATGCTCGATCTTAAATGTCAAGTATAAGAAGACAAGCAACGGAAAACAAAGTGCTGGAGACTGACGCTCGGTGAGCAGGGCCTGATAAGGGTCGTCGTGTAAACATATTAACGGCGGCATTAACTGTGACAACACATGCTAACGACTTAAGGGGAAGACGACTAGTAGAATTTTCTGGAACTCTCCGGACTCCGGATGGTATACTAGGGGTCTTTATTATTACGTGAGCAGCGAAGGGGGGTGAGGGGGTCTAGTCTTGCTTAATTTTTTAAAATTTAATCTGATTTAGTGGTCATTACCATCATCAGGTCTTTTTTTAGTCTCCACTGCAGGAGCACGACCCTCTTTGTACTACCAGAACAGCCAAAGGATTTGGCCTACACTCTCCACGCTGGCCAGGCGGGTTGGAGATATCTTTTTTGATGTTTATAAGCTTTGTTAGGTTTTGCTTCCTAAGTCGCCTTCTACGACATCCACGGGAAGACTTGCGAGTGTTCCTATTCTTCTCTGCAGGGAAGCACACGGCGATTTAGTAGTTTCGCTGATCTAAGCCTCTTTAACCGATAATTGAAGAATATTGACATCGGCGTGGATGGCGTAACTACCCCTTAACGGAAACCATTACTCGTCACATAACGATCTAGTCGCTACAATACTGACATGATGCCCCGGATGGTGAGTGGTCACAGCACGACCTTTGAAGGGCCATCTGCGGGTAATGGACCCAAGGTTCATTATTGTGTTGAACTAATTTCTAATCTACACCGTGCACAAAGGATTTCAATACACACATACATATTCATCATTATCAGCCCTCGTAGCATGGCTCCCGCGACGCCGTTTATATCGCGCGATAAAATATCTGCTTCTCGCTCTTCAGTATAGCGAAAAACGAGATGGCGATAGTCGATAAACGTTGTCGCGCGTGCCATGCTACGGGGGCAGGTCTTTTTTAGTCTCGCAGTACTACCATAAGCCATAATTAGCCAGAGCAGTCAGAGGATCAACTAGGCTTTGGCCTACACTCTCCACGCTGGCCAAACGGGTTGAAGAGATATCTTTGATGTTTATTAGTTTTGTATAGTTTGTATTATACCACTATTTTCCAAAAACGGCCACTTTTGTTTCAACCTTAAGATCTACTTCTTACGAAGAAAAGAAGAACATTATCTCCATAATTCAAGTTTACATAACTTTTAAGTAAAATTACCCAGAAATATGAAGTTTTATGCGGTTTATGCAACGAAATTCCTTATTTCTATGATCTGTCATGTTATGTAAGAAATATTTCTTGCCTAGATGTACCTAGTCCCCAACAATACCGCAAAACATGTCATCTCTGCGGTGTTTAAAGCCGTGTTTTGTTCTAGGATTACCGAGCTTGTATAATATTCCTGTTGTAATATGTTGTAATTGAATATGGTTACTTGTTGTAAGCGTTTTCCTACATTTTTCTGCTTGCTTTGCGGTGAGCGGGTCACGCGTCTCTCACCTCTGCGTTGTACTAGCAGTATTTTTTCAATATGGTTTCCATACAAATGTATTTCTCTATTTTCTCGCTGAAAACTGATTCTAGAGCCACAATTCTTTTTTCATAAAATAAATAAATAAATAAATATATAGGGACATATCACACAAATTGAGCTAGCCCCACAGTAAGTTGTGATCTTGTGTCGCAGGATACTTACTCAACGATACTATATTTTATGACATATACTTATATAGATAAACATCCAAGACCCAGGTCATTCTGAAAAAGATCGTTTTCCATCATGACCTGACCGGGGATCGAACCTGGGATCCCCGTGTCGCAGGCTGGCGTGTTGACCGCTGCGCCACGGAGCTCGTCTGAAAATCAAATACTGAAATAGGAATGCCCCTATTTTTTATTTTTTCCAAAATAACTGTTTTGTACAATTATTTTTTCATTTGAACAGGTTTTTAGAAAAAAATAAAGCATAGGGACATACCTATTTTAGTAATAGATTGTATGTAAAAAGAATTGTGCCTCTAGAAGCAGTTTTCAGCGAGAAAATAGAGAAATACATTTGTATGGAAAACGCACTGCTAGTATACCCTCTTAATGAGGTATTAAGATTCCTTGGCTTGTGTAACATTTCTGTTTTGTAGGTCATCACGGGATATTGTTCAAAATGGTATACCTTTTTTTAACCTTTTAGTGTTGATTGGTTATTCCCATTTCTATGATCTATCATATTATGTAAGCAATATGTGTTGCCTAGATGTCCTTAGTCCCAATTTTACCGCAAAACATGTCATCTCTGCGGTATATCAAGTGTCCGTGTTTTGTTCTAGGATTACTGAGCTTGTATAATATTTCTGTTGTATTAGTTGTTATTGAATACGGTTACTTCTTGTAAGCGTTTTCCTACATTTTCTGCTTGCTTTGCGGTGAGCCGGTCACGCGTCTCTCATCTCTGCATTGTATGTAATATTAATGTGGTACTATTCTGAGATGTGGTATTAAGATGTCTTGGCTTGTGTAACATTTCTTTTTAAAGGTTAGGATTTTCTAAATGGAATGACTTTATGTTGATAGGCTACAAGTGCACACGAATCGAAAGAAGTAAGTGAGTAAAAAAATATGAGAAACAACATACACTACAATCGTTTAGAGGTACACACCATGTTCCCGATTTTTCGCATTTTCTCTAGACATTGGGCTACTGTAGAATGACAATTTCTAGTTCGTCAAGTGAACCTCGGTCGCTATACTTGACTTGAGGGAACACGAATTTTTGTTACTATCTAACATAGATTGACTGTGTAACGTAGAAATTATAATTGAACTATAAAGAGATGAATTGTGGTGGCACAACAAAGATAATGAACTAAATTTTGCGTGTCCTTTTTATATGACACTCATTTTTTTAACAGTTTAGCTAACTCCAGGATACCTACCCAGCCTATGTCAATTTTGTATTGTATGTAAAAACCATATCGATTAACTTTTTTGATTACTACGGGATGGCAGGTCGGCTTTATATTGTTCCTTAAAACTTAAGAAAGTTGTATACACTACAGTTGTTTCTGTTAGTTAATTAATTTAGTTAGTATCAGATCCCATTTTGGGTGTATGCCAGCTCGCAACCGGGACTGCTGAAGAATAATGAGGGATGCCGGGAATGACTTGGCTGCTAGATCAGAGGACATACCTACGTGGATCAAGGAAGGATAGACCGTCGTCCAAACTCAATTTTCTGATGTATAAGATAGTGATTGAATACTATAAAGCCCGCTCCACACTCTCGTCGAGAGGTTTCGTTCCCGGTATTCGCCTCTCGCCTCTCTACTTACACTCTCGCTCGCTTAGCGCAGTTGTCTGTTTGAGGACGTTGAAGATGGACGTTGAAACTGCTGCGGCCTTACAGCATTATGTCTTGTAGCATATTATACTTCTTATAACGAAAAAATAGTTATTAGAAGGCGTTAAAAAAGACGAAATTCCGCCACCATGGAGACTACACGAATATAGCCGAGACTTGCCGAATACTCTCGTATTCGCCTCCACACTCTCGTATTCGCCTATTCTCGTGTAGTTTTGCCGAGAATGTGGAGCGGGCTTTATACATGGACGCGCCATTGCGCACTTCATTTGCGAACATAAATATCCAATTTCTTACATATTCAGAACTATACTGTCGATCGTGCTTATTATATGTGTTATGTGTAATCACATATTATGCCCCATTTTGGGTGGATGCCAGCTCGCAACCGGGACTGTTGAAGAATAATGAGAGATGCCGGGGTTAACTTGGCTGCTAGATCAGAGGACATACCTCCGTAGATCAAGAAGCGAGAAAGGAGGAATTGCCAGCTAAATTGAAACGTCAGGTGGGATGAGTTAGTGTTTGACAACAGCTTTTATCTATCTATCAGCCAGGGACTTCTACTGCTGGACATAGTCCTCCCCCATAGATTGCCACAATTTGTGGCAACAAAATATTGTGATCGTACTCGTATATAACAGCTTGCTGCTTACAGGCAATCAAGTGTTGATATTGCCACTAAGTATTTCATAAGACCCTCAAAGCCCTAAAATCCTCCAGCTGTCCTAACAGTAGGTATTCTTTTATGTAAACTGAATATTAAAATAAGATCGTATTTTTATCTTTTATTTATTTTTAAAAACTTAATGAACCTAACAATATGGCAACAATAAAATATTCTATAAACTTCCTATTGATACGGATATGTACAATACACAATCCTGCGTCCATCTTCCGCATCGGCACAGACTAAAAAATCAAGTAAAAAATATTCGTGAGAAAACAGCGGAAAAATTACGCGCCTCTCCAAGGTCAGCCCAGATTGTGGAGCAAAAAAATTTAATTAAATATCGTGGGGAGGGAACTGTGGCGTTTGAAGACCTTTTACGCGGTAGGTTACCTTGATATTGTCAGATGAGAATATTTAGGAAAAAAATATATAGGGAAAATGTGGACATTGCAGAGTGCACCATAAAAAAGGGAAAAGGGGCTGTAATGGTCCACCATTATAAAAAATTAAATTTTCTAGCCCTCATATCAATGTCTCCTGAATAACTTCGCAGGGAGAAGGGGTGCCCAAAAATCAGCGGTACCTTATTAGGTTGCTTGTCTACGGTAGCACAACCTGAGGTATTACATTGCCTACACATTATCAAGAGCGTATACTAGCAGTATTTTTTCAATATGGTTTCCATGCAAATGTATTTCTCTATTTTCTCGCTGAAAACTGATTCTAGAGCCACAATTCTTTTTCCATAAAATCTAGTACTAAAATAGGAATGCCACTATTTTTTATTTTTTCCAAAAAACTGTTTTTGTACATTTTTTTTTCCTTTAAACAGGTTTTTAGAAAAAATAAAACATAGGGACATACCTATTTTAGTAATAGATTGTATGTAAAAAGAATTGTGCCTCTAGAAGCAGTTTTCAGCGAGAAAATAGAGAAATACATTTGTATGGAAAACGCACTGCTAGTATATACCTTAAGTTCGGCAATAAATGGTGCTAGAATGCACAACGCACGTGTTTACAAATGGCCATCTTTATCTATGTTCTCAAGATCTTTGCAGCACTCAAAATATTCATTCCTTGCTCCATAGTTATACTTTTCTTTTTAGACGGAGAGAATTGGCGGCATGAACTACAATGTATGTTAGTTCTTAACATATTTTTTTGTAGGGAGGGGACTGTAGTACAGCTAAACTTTTATTAGTAAAAAAGTAACGCAATAAATATTAAGGTATTTAATTTTAAAAATCTAAATTTTTTGGCGAAACCTAGGCGAAACGTTTGAACAATGTTGTTATTAACATCATAAAACTTCAATCCGTCGTGTTTTTATATTAAACTTGAACGTTTAACAGCAGAACTAATCATAAAACGATTTGACACAGATGTGGTCTAAGATCGGGTAAATTAAATCGGTGAAGGACGCAAAATATATTTGCGTTTAGATCGCTTTGATTACAATTTTTATTACAACAACTTACTCTTATTATTACTTACTTTTATTATTACAACATACATACATATTTTTACGTCTTTATCCCTTGCGGGGTATACAGAGCCCTAGGGTCATAAAACCCAAAGGCCACGTTTAGCATATTAGTGGGCGTAAAGGTGGAAAGTGGAATCAAACTAGCTAACCTAACCTAACAAAAGCTTTATCTATCAGGTATCCTGAAGAGAGCGTCTTTATTGTGTACTGATTGTAAGTTGATGAAAATGCAATATTAAGGTTCAATCATAGCTTGATGATGATATTATAAAAAGTAATAATCTATCCTGTAGTTGTAGAATTGTAATACCTATCATAATACGAACAAGTGATAAAAGACATCTCAACATAACCCTAACTTAATCGCATTAAGGATTTCTGACTATAAATTCAACAAAGGATAGTATTAAGTAGTTAATTTTTTAAATTCTCCTTTTGCTGTTCATACCTTTTTGTTCTCCATAAAATACATTAGCCATCGTAACAATTTTGACCCGGTCATAATCATTTAATCAAGATAACAGTATTTTTATTAAGCGTGCCACGTGACCCAGAAAGTTGGCCTTATACAATCCGTATCGTGTGAACTCAACTGACTGAACAATGTTTTCGCTAATTCTTCGTGCCGGAACAACGTAGTGTCGGATCATCGGATGTAGAGAGCTAGGCGTAAAACTAACAGATATAAAATAAATAAATAAATATATAGGGACATATCACACAAATTGAGCTAGCCCCACAGTAAGTTGTGAACTTGTGTCGCAGGATACTAACTCAACGATACTATATTTTATAACATATACTTATATAGATAAACATCCAAGACCCAGGTCATTATGAAAAAGAT
Source organism: Rhodophaea formosa (assembly GCA_963082605.1). NCBI lineage: Eukaryota > Metazoa > Arthropoda > Insecta > Lepidoptera > Pyralidae > Rhodophaea > Rhodophaea formosa. The sequence goes on along the minus strand of OY720228.1, from coordinate 11,501,980 downwards.
CGTTTTCCTGACCTGACCGGGGATCGAACCCGGGACCCCCGTGTCGCAGGCTGGCGTGTTGACCGCTGCGCCACGGAGCTCGTCGAACTCGTGGCGACCCTTCTTGTCGAGTCGCAATATTTGACCAGTATTTGGCTAGGCTGATTGTTTTATCTATATCTACTCTAATATATGAAGCTGAAGAGTTTGTTTGTTTGTATGAACGCGCTAATCTCAGGACAGATTTCAAAAAATATTTCACCGTTCGATAGGTATGTTATCCCTGAGTGCCATAGACTTGGTAGTATCACGCGCGAAGCCGAGGCGGACCGCTGGTTGTTTAGAAGTTAAACATTAATTAATAGAAGTTACCGTGTGGTTCCCGGCAGAGTAGAATAGGACCACTCAAAGTCTTCCCGTGGATGTCTTAGCAGACAACTTACAAAACACAAGCTAAACTAAGCTTATAAACATCAAAGATCAAAACCCGTCTGCCCAGCGTGGACAATGTAGGCCGAATCCTCTGACTGCTCTGGCTAATATATGGCTCTGGTAGTACAGGAGTCGTGCTCCTACAGTGGAGACTAATAAAGACCTGATGATGATGGGCTAGACCTAGACTCACCACGAGTGAAAGCCTGTGATGCGGCGGCGGCGGGGGCAGCCGTGACGGCCGTCTGGATACGGTGCATGGCTCTTTCTGTGGACAAATATTTTTACGTTATTTTCCAATACAGTAGTCATAATAACTTTTCAATACCTCGTTACTGCGATTTTTTTGTGTGTTAACTAATCATTTATTGCAGATCTCGAAAATGACTTCATTTGTGGAATCCAAGATCTTTCCATGAGAAATGGACATGGGTTTTTTTGGGGTGAGATCGCGAAAGTGACATCAGTTTTGCAATCCAAGGTCATAATAACTTTTCAAAACCTCGTTACTGCGATTGTTTTTGTGTTAAGTAATCATTTATTGTAGATCTCGAAAATGACTTCATTTATGGAATCCAAGATCTTTCCATGAGAAATGGACATGGGTTTTTTTGGGGTGAGATCGCGAAAGTGACGTCCGTTTTGCAATCCAAGGTGGTGGATGCAAATTTTTATGAAAAATTGACATGGGTGTCGTTCGTTGTGGTGGAGCGGAACCGCGGGCGAAAGCGAGTAGTAAAAATATGAATTACTAGCTGTTACCCGCAGCTTTGCCCGCGTGATATAACGCCTATGTCCTTCTCAGTACCCTAAACTATGTTTATGCAAAATTTTATAATGATCGGTTCAGTAGGTTGGGCGTGAAAGCGTAACAAACACACAAACTCACTTTCGCATTTATGATATTAGTTAGGATTAGGATTTGCCAGATTTGCTTCAAAATACATATAAGTGTAGAGCAACAGGTAAAACTAAATGCTAGTAAAATACAAAAACAAGAGTTATAAATTATAAGTTAAAATTAAAATGTAATTTACTTAATGTATTACAAATCAACTAACGCAACACATTTTGTACATAAATTGCAATTATTTGCATTTGTTCCAATTAATGATTATTGCAATTAGCATTATTTTACCTACACTTAATCGTCAAGTTTATTTAGTTACTACATTTATTTATTATAAATTTATTATAATGTCTATTACTGTATACACGTCAGAGCCCGAGAGGCGGTTCCGAAGAACTCTGACACCAGGGTGACCGTGTCACCTACACGAAATGATGATGATAATTACTGTTTCAACTATAATAAATAAAAGACGATGAAGCAAGTAATCAGATGCACGGAAATATAGTAACAGAAGTAAGTAATATTGGTGGTAACCGATATTTTTCACACAACATAGCCTGCCCGGTAATTTATCCGCTGCATATTCCGCCCATGGAATTAAGGAACGATTGCGAATGAATTTTCTAGTTATTACAGTCCGAATCTAACTTTATGGCAGCTCGGCTATTACCTGCGAGCAGTACGCGCCCCGCCTCCCCCCGCGCGCCCCGCTGAACCTAATATTGTGTACTGCGCATCGACTCGCGCGATGTTCCGAGCCGCCATAAAGTTTGATTGGGACTGTATAACCTAGTACCAATCAGTGGCGGCTCGTGACTTCAAGGAGTGGTGGTTCATCTGCTTACCTACTGTCTCTCAAAAGCAGTGTTTGTAGCCTATTTGTACATACATAATTAGTTATTCTAGGTACAATTCTTGTTAATATGAATGTATGTTGTAAAACCATTTCTGTATAAAAGTATAGTAGGCACACAGCAGGTACTTATGTACATGCAGTGGAATATCTCATCATCTTTACTTACCATTGGTTTTGTTAGAGGAGCTGCGCGCTAATGAATATTCTAATAGGTAATTAATTCAGGTCGAAAAGCACGAGATGGTTTCTAAAAAACAGATTAGGCGGCACGCCTCCAAAATAAGCCATAGCCTATTTTCTTTTTTAGTTCTTGTTCAAATAATCCCATTAACAACACACTTTAAAGCCACGTTCAACCACTACACTTTGAAGCACACACAAAGTATAAAACCATAACTTTAATTCATTATTGGGTAATTTCGCGCTCACTCCATGTCACAGGTGCGAAATAAAACAAACAAACTGATTTGAGTAAGGTCAAGGACACGCCTTCGCAACAAAAACCTTCAACGAGCGAGCGAGCCCGTTCGGGAGTATTCGGTACTCGAGCGCCGTCCCGATTTTTCAATTTTTCTCATACATTGAGTACGGATCATCTTCCGTTTCACCTGCCGGGGCATTTCTGTCTCATTGCATATAGTTTCTATGGAGACGGTTCGTGCGCACTTTGAAAGCGCTTGCCCAATTTTTGGTTTAGCTAAAATGAGTCTTAAATTTTAGGTAATAAAGATCAAGCTTGTATGAAAATATTTTTTTAATATTTCTTCAGTGCGTAATTTAAGTTACATACTGAGGGATAAATAATATTTGTGTCGAAAAAAAATTGGGAAATACATAAAAATCTGGTAGTGCAGTGCACGAGTGCACTTAAGGAGCGGCCGCCACTGGTACCAATTTATTCATTTGCATGAATGCATATATAGATTCATGCAAATTAATAAATTTGATTTGATTCCTCGTTACATCTTTCCTATGATTTTATGACATATATAATAATAAGTATGATTATATTAATATAACGAATAGCATAAGTCTTCGTGTACCGACCAGGCCGCACATGAGATCCTCTCGTAACTGTCCCTTAGTTTTTACAAAGACGTGCCGTACTAATGCTGCGGTAAGCGGGCTCCCAATGTGCCGTCTGTGCGATATTCATAACACATACTTTAAAGATTAGATGTATTTTCAACACGAGCAGGTGCATATAAAAGGTTAATTAATGATAAAATCCGTGACACTTCAGCGGTTTTACCTAATTTGTGATAAGTTTTTTTTATTATTATTTTTCTTATGCACTGAAATTTGAACATTAATTTAAGCGGTTGTTCTCCTTTCAATTTAATAGTGTACTCTCTCTCAACATATTCTTTTTGTAAACTGTGGTTAACGGTGCTGATTTTACATATATATTTTATATATTGTTTTTAATTCATTAGCCTAAGATTTGTGTAAAATTGTTTGTTGACCCCAATAAAAGAAAAAAAATGTATTGAGCGTGTTTATTTTGAAAGATTTTGGGAATGGATCAGTAATGGGTTCAACGAGTCGCTGTCACTGGATTATATTTGACAAGCAGTTGTCTGGTAAACCGCTGTCATTGGATAATGTACAAACAGCAGCAACTGAACTGAACTTTTAAATCTACATATATCCGTATGCCTGTGTGCCAAATTTTTTTTATATATGGTTCACCTTCAAAGCTTGTCGAATGCGCAAGTCATCCGACGAACTCGTCTTAGGTCTTCCTCTCTTCCTATGTCCATCCGTTGGAACCCAAATCACAGAATTCATAACTAACGCCCAAATTGTTGAGATGTTAGCCCATCTTCAGAGTGCATACGGCAAATATGACCCACCCAATTCCACTTTAATTTCGCAGCCTTTATTCCGACATCCGTGACTTTTGTGATGGCGCGCAGTGTAGTGTTCCTATCCGATCAGTCACTTTAACACAAAGGTCAAAGACAGAGATGAGTGGAGGGAAGGAGGGGAAGCCTTTGCCCAGCAGTGGGACACATACGGCTAGAAAAATAAAATGGTTCGCCACTTATTCCTGCAAACCCAATTGCGTATTACTTTTCCGTGTCTGTACGAGTACGTCGACCCTGTTTACTACGAACGGATTTTTTTAAAATTCTGCTTCAAAATTTTGCTCACGTAATCTTGTCTTTAGATAACCTTGTTATTATTGTATTGCCCGCGCGAAATGAAAGATTTAATAAGCGTGAGAAAGTAAGTAGAGAACACAATGCTTATCAAAATAAAGGAGCTGATGAATTTTGTTAGTTTTAAATGAAACTATATTTACGGAGAAAAGGCTACTACAAACAGATAAAGTTTTGTACGCATTTTATTCACGTCTTTTTTAATAAAAAAATATACCATATACAAATCGATTAAATTCTTTTTTAGGGTTCCGTAGTAAACAAGGAACCCTTATAGTTTCGCCATGTCTGTCTGTCTGTCTGTCTGTCTGTCCGTCCGCGGTTTTACGCAGAGACTATAAGTACTAGAAAGCTGTAATTTGGTATGGGTATGTATATTAATCATGGCAAAAAAGTGGTAGAATAAAATCTTGAAAAAAAATTTTTTTTAGGGTAGCTCCCATACAAGTAAAGTGAGGGAGTAATTTTTTTTTCTCTATTTACCTATTGTGTGGGGTATCGTTAAATAGGTCTTTCAAAAATATTGTGAGGTTGAGAACACCATTTTTTGATTAAGGGCTCCGTTTCCGAAATATTTGGTTTTAAAGTGCGAATTTTTGTTAGAGGTAAGTGTCCCCCCCTCTATCTGCTAAACGGTTATATATAGATACGTGAAAAAAATTACAGCAGTAGCATATATACTGAAGTTGAAAGGAAAACTATCAGAGCTGAGTAGTAAGTACAAACTAAAAAGTTATAGGCAACCAACTTATAAACTGTAAAATTTCATACTATTTTCATTGTTAGATGTTTTTGGTCGTTAAACTGTAAGGTGCGAGTGTGAATAGTGTGAACTCAAAGTTGTCATTCGCAACTACGGAACCCTGCACTGCGCGTGGCCCGACACGCACTTGGCCGGTTTTTTTTGTGTAAGTATCATGTCCTAGCAATTACAATTCTACAGAAAGATATTCTACAGGAGGGCACTATGGCGTTCTGGCAGGCTAAGTATCGAAAAGTCACTGTTAGATGGCAGTACGAGTAGGTCCACTGCTTTTAGCAATAGATATATAATAATAAAACGTTTATTTTTTTTCTCTGTTACAAAGGTGACTTATGTCTAAGGCTTAAAGATTTAATGAATAAAGTAAGTACTTTATTGTGACATGTTCACCTTTGATTGGAGACTAGTCCCTGAAATAGGTTCCTATTGGAGCCTGTGCTACAGGTAACTAGGCCCCTCCCTCGGATCACAGTGTCTTGTTGGCGTAAATACTTTGGTGTACGAAAGCCAGGTAAGTACTTTGAACTAAGTTATTAAGACATTTGCAGTTTGAAAAATATACTTAATCTAGGTTTGGGAAGCACAATTGGGAGGTAGTTTTGCGAGTCTTTGAGTGTGCGTGGGATGTACGAAAAGAAAAGACAGTAGTTATTATGTAAGATAGTTGTGGATGTGTGAGAGATGTTCGTGTGTGTCCTAAGTGTGTGTGTGTATGTGTCTGAGTGTGTGGCGTGAGTGGGAAGAAGAGGCCTGTTGGACGGTGGAGTGTGGAGTGCCGCGCGGGGATGTTGGACTAGTTTGTGAAATGGTCTGGTCATTTCCGGGGGTTTGAAGTGTGTGAAATAGTGATTCATGAGGAAAGCTTAAAGGTATAATACATTCCACGGCGCAGCCGGGAAGGGCTACTAGTATGGTATAAAATCTTTATTTATATGACATACTCTTTGGACATAATTTGTCTTATTATAAAATAAAGACCACTTTTAGTACCTGGTTAAAATTACCTGACCAAAGTAAGTCAACACTTATCACTTTGACCTTTTTACTGTTGTCACTGACAATTTGTTTTAGGCGGATAATGGTTAAACCTGGGGTACTATTTTTGAAAGCGTGACACTCGTCTTCGACGATTTTTCCATACAAAAATCGTTCTTAAAAACTTAGCCCGTTTTATTTTATAATAAGACTGAATATTATGCTTCAGCTGTTGTGGTGTGCGCCATTTTAAAATTGGCAACAATATTTACCATCAGCGTGTTTATGCCAAAACTCAATTTAGTTTGGACTCGTTGTGAGTGGGACATGGCATTCTGTAACCGTATATTTAATATTATTTTAGTCATCTTATTTTAAACTAGCTGTGTGAAAAATATTGCGAGAGAATCTGTATTATCTTTACAGCTAAACTTACTAATATTATAAAGAGGAAAGATTAGTTTGTTTGTTTTGTATTTAATAGGCTCCGAAACTACTGGAACAATTTTCAAAATTCTTTCACTTCTTTCATGTGACAAATAAATAAAACATTCGCGGTAAGTTCCGTTTATATACATAATTATTGGTATCTTTTAATCCTTACCAATATTATAAATGCGAAAGTAACTCTGTCTGTCTCGCTTTCACGCCAAAACTACTGAACCGATTCGAATGAAATTTGGTACAGAGATAGTCTAGCTAGAGCCGGAGAAAAGACATATGCTACTTTATTTTCCACGCGAGCCAATTCGCGGAAACACCTAGGAAGAAATAAGAACAACGTGGAGGAAACAATATTCCCTTTGCAGAACAATATTATAACTAAATAGACGACTTTCTTCCGGTTTTACCGAAAAAAACTTTGCTAAGTTTGCTTTGTCTACCTTCAACATAAACTGGAAAAATTATTGCACAAACACAAATTATAAATAGACAAACACATACATTAAACGTGTTGTCCGACGTGTTTGTTTTGCATAAACATAGCATAAAACAAATATAAATGGCGGATATAACTATGGCGAATACATAATTTGATATAGGTACTATTTATTTATTTTATTAATTTAAAAACTTCATTACAATCAAGTAATAGGTAGTCTTTATCTACCAGTCAACCACAAGTGATGCCGAGAACAAAAAGCAGAAGTAAGTGCAAAATTGAGCCAGAGCTGTAGATAAAAACATTACTTATAATTATATACATTCATTATACATTAATAAACTTACATACAAATATATACTACTACATATATACATATAATACACTACATATTATATACACTTATCAATTACTCTTTGAAATTTCATTAGGAAAATGTGCGCGTACTGCATTCTTAAATGCCAGGCGACTAGTTGCCTTGCGGATATTAAGTGGGAGTGAGTTCCAAAGCTGTATGGCTTGTACTGTAAAAGAATGTTCGAAAAACCCACTCCGATGACGAGGCGTATAAAGAAGGAGATTATTGGAAGAACGGAGTTCTCTGACATGGGTAGTAAATTTGGAAACGTAAATTTGGATTTTAAGTACGATGGAGTTTTAGGGTCAAAAAGGATAGAGAATAAAAGGTGGCATGGTGTTGTGGTATGACGGGTATGAGTATGACGCAAAAACATATGAATCAACAAACACAATATATATATATATATATATAAACAAAATACAATATTTAAATAAAACCTTGAAAGGGGCGACTCAGCCCGTTAATATAAACGACTTTTCCTATGCGACTAATAGTTACTGGGAATTTGAAAAAAAATCATCATTGTCATAAAAATTCAATTTTTATGACAATGATGATTTTTTTTCAAGAAATTCGATAAAAAAAATCAATTTTTAAAATTGATTTTTTTTATCGAATTTCTAGCTTTAGCCCCATTCGAATCGTTTGTCCAGTGGCCAACACTGGTGTCAGATTTTTCAAGCTGCCCAAAAGGCATCTGCAAAGCTTAACGACTGCCATCAATTATGATAGCCAGGGTCAACGGCTTAAAGTGCCTTCCGAAAGTTCCGAAGCACGGAAGTCCCATCAAAATCAATAATTTTTTATTTGCATGGAAACATTACAAAGGTGACAAACATTATTGGCGCAGACAAAGGGAGGCTTATGCCCAGCAGTGGGTTATGGAAAGCTGATGATGATGATGATTACAAAGGTGGAAAAGTTGTTCATATTGTGAAATCCACGCGAAGCCGGAGGCGTTGGCTTGTTTGAATATAATAAAACCGGTATACTGTGCTATTAATTATATTACACACATTATGCATGACTAATGCTCAAACCTGCTCTATTGATTACGTATGAGCACGATCGGAAATTAGAATAAATAAAATGACGTCTGGTGGTTTGACTCTCCATTACTTAAGATCTTGTTTATGAGAGCTAGGCTCTTGTGACGGTGATGTGGGAATCAAATAGGGTACTGAGAAGGACATAGGCTATATATTATACGCAGGCGAAGCCGCGGGTAACAGCTAGTAATATCCTAATCCTATCCTAATTAGTAATATTATAAATACGAAAGTGAGTTTTTTTATTTGTTTAATTGTTTGTTTGTTTATTACGCTTTTACGTCATCATCATGAAATTTTGCATACACATAGGTTAGGGCACTGAGAAGGACATCCTAACTAATATTATAAATGCGAAAGTGAGTTTGTTTGTTTGTTACGCTTTCCCGCCGTATCTACTGAACCGATCATCATGAAATTTTGGCATACACATAGGTAAGGGTACTGAGAAGGACATAGGCTATATATCACGCGGGTGGAGCCGCGGGTAACAGCTAGTATACTATAAATAGGAGAGGATAGGAGGAAGAGGTTTGGTAGATTCGTAGCATGTGGTCCACTCCATAATCTCTGCCTACTCTTATAAAATAGTATGACTATCTCATCTTCTGTATCTATCCTAAGTAAATATTGGATTAAAATAATTGGATGTTTATCTATATAAGTATCTATTATAAAATATAGTATCGTTGAGTTAGTATCCCATAACACAAGTCTCGAACTTACTTTGGGGCTAGCTCAATCTGTGTGATTTGTCCGTATATATTAAAAAAAAAAAAAAAATAGAGGCGTGCTTATATACCTATATGGCTGACTTAGAAACTAGGATCTTTTCAGCGCTAATGTGTGGAAAGAAACGTACACAGGAGAGAGCTTACAAAGTACAGACTGACTGAGAGCGATAAACAATACACTTCTTTTTTGGCGATCATGAGAAATATAACAATATTCAATTTTCTTTGTAATTATGTAAAAAGTCAAGTATAATTCCAATTCGATACGCCAAAGTTCGACGAATTTCGGTGTCCGGTTAAACAGGCTTTGTCATTCAAACCAATACATTCACTTCGAGATTTGTTTACTTAAAATACAGACAGGGTGAAAGTCACAGATGCTACATTTGCATTTAAAAAAACATCCATACATCGTGATTTATCCGATACCAAGAAGAAATACAATAACACCGTATTATATTTCTTAAATACCGGATTTAAATCAGTAGTTCTGTTTTCGCAAATATTATGATGATCTCTCCCAAGTTTACGTATCAATTCTCACTTTCCATTATTGAAATGGACTAGATTTTGCAGGAAGTCAATTTTTGAACTTATAGAATCAATCCACCACTCGTTGTGACGTCAGCACTCGGTTCGTATTCACATGTGAATAAAATCAACGAGCGGGCCTGTTTTTACGTATTTTTGAACCGTGCGAATGGTTCTATTGCTTAGAGTTGCCAGCAAAAAAAATATTGTTACGGTTGCCAGAATAATTGAATGCACAGCAAAACTAGTAGCTAATTTCTTTTAAAAATCTTATTTTTTTCATGCAGGTGTAAGGAATTTCTTATTTTTTAAAAGGCAACGCTGCAATCGGATCGAAAGAAAATCGGACGTATATTCCCACTTTTTGTAGACAGTTGTGGCAAAAACGCTAGGATCTAAGGACGAGAATTTAGGAAAAAAAATAAAAATTTGGTCAAAGTTGGGTCAAAGTCAAATTTGACATTTTGCACGCGTAATCCGTTCCGAGTAGTCTGTAGCGACCATTCGGAAAACCCATTCGAATAATGATTCAAAAATAGAGCCAATTAATATTCACCATGCGGAAACTAGACAATGGCGGATCGATTCTCTTGGTTGAAAAATTGACTCCCAGGCCCTTTCAGATTCTATGCCATTAACGACTTTTTCTGTGTGTCAGTGGCCAACGCTAGTGACTGAAATTGAATATTGCTATAAGTCTGATTTGTGCTCTATATTTGTTTGATTGTTTGTGTACTTATTACTCTAATTTTATTCAGATATATGTATTAAATAATATATGTTTATTCATTCATTCTAATAAGGACCTCTCTCTCTTTACTAAATATTTAATTTACTTGAAATACAGACATGGGAGAAAGTCTCGGATTGCATTTGCACAGCTAGCTTTCATAAGTCGTGATTTATCCGATATCTAGAGGAAATATTATACAGTATGAGTAAAAAGTAGAAAAAAATATGAGGTACTTATTTTCCGACTTCTCACCAAAACCATTTAGTACTCAAAATTGTCTACTCTACTGTTGACTCTACGCCTGTAATGGAAGCTTTAGTCGTTTTGTTATGTAGCCTTGTTCCTTCCAATGGATACATAGGAATAGCTGGAGGCCGGAAGACGGAAACCATACGCCTAGGACAGAATATCCTAACGACAAAATATATGAGAGCTTCCCTCAAGTAGTAAGTATGTGTGGCCGATTGCGTAAGAATCCGCCGTATGCAGTGCGTTAATTTTCCTGTATATTAAAGCTTGTATGTACATGCGAGATGCGCTAATGACCTTCAGATTATGGGCCGAGTTTTGAACCTTAGCTCCCCGTCAGAAAGTCAGCGGTCAACTGCCACCCGTCGCCCGCGCGCATCCAAAATATTAAATACTTAACATAAATTTAATATTAAAAAGAAGAATAATCTGTAAAATATAAATTCCTCGGGAGAGTTTGTAGGTTGATTGGTATTGTATTGAACATAAAAATTGCGAAGAGTTACGTAGTTTATGAATATTTGCAATAAAAACCGATGTAAGCTGTACTTTTTTTTTTTTAAACTATGAACTTTAGAAAAATGTCCTGTTCAGCAAGTAAGATTAAAAACCATTCTACAATATGTTTTTTTTTTTTGGGTATTGTACTTTATGTTATACCATTTTTATAGAGGGTAAACATAGTCGAAATGGCCAAGGAGCACCCTTAAATTCAATTCTAGTCAGAGAATGAAGCTTAGTCATGGGTGATGTAAATGAAGTAAATATATAGTAATGAATTTTATATGAGCTTTATATATACATGATTTTGCAATACTTTCGATACACTTTTGTTAAGTTTCTTCATTTGTTTTCCAAAAAAATGTTCGTTTTACGTGCGTTAATTTATATAGTTATTTATTGTCTTTGGCCACAGAACGATCAAGATTCTTACCACATGGACGGATAGTGTGGGCGCCGACTTCCCCAGCGCCGACCGGCGCATGCGCACCAGATTGCTGCTGCGGGATGTTTTTCCCGCATCTGTAACAATACATTTCATGAAATAAATAAGCTTATTTTTTTGATCTTATGATGTGCCTGTAGCCAACTTCTTACGTGAATGACCCATATTTCATATATTAATAAAAAAAAGGGTTGTTTTTAACCGACTTCAAAAAAAGGAGGAGGTTTACAATTCGTCGTAATCTTTATTTATTTTTTATGTATCTATGTTCCCCGATTTCTCGAAGACGCCTGGACCGATTAAAGAAATTCTTTTTTTGTTCGATAGGTAATACTTTACAGATGGTCCCATTAAATTTTTATCGAAATGTGTCGAGCCCTTTTTGAGAAATACACAAAAACCAAAAAAAGTTTACAGGTATGCCGTTTGGATCACACTTATTTTAATTTTTTTCTTACGCTTATAAAAAAAAAATGATAGAGTTGAAGTCGGTTTTTGTAATTTTGTAAAAATATTCTAAATTATTATGGAACGAAGTCCTTTAACGCGGGTTGCAACCAGTAACTAACACGGCAGGAATCGTCATGTCATCATCATCATCAGGTCTTTATTAGTCTCCACTGCAGGAGCACGACCCTCTCTGTACTGCCAGAGCAGTCAGAGGATTTGGCCTACACTCTCCACGCTGGCCAGACGGGTTGGTGGCTTGAGTTTCCTAAGTCGCCTTTTACGACATCCACGGCAAGATTTGGAGTGGTCCTATTCTTCTCTGCCGGGAACCACACGGCAATTGTTGGCTATTTCAACTCAATCGGTTAAGGATAAGTGCTTGAAAATTAAGTAGCAAATTTCCACCCAGACAAACATAAGTACACATTGCAAGTTAAGTAAAAGCTTGTAATAAGCTTTATTTCTATGAATCAAGATTCCTTAACGCGTGTTAAAGCTAGTATAAGATGGCAGGAATCGTCATATAACAGTAATGTGTGCATGAAGACGAAGCGACTGCTTTGATACAGCAAAAACACTAAAACAACATTAACAAGTAATTTTCAAATTACTTGGCATCATTTAGCTCATAAATGGGCCACACCATAAATTGTTGGCTGCTACCCATCAAGATAATAAACCAATTTCGAAGCGTTGCGCGAACAAACAAACAGACGATGATACCACACTGCGCACCATAACGGCACATGAGTAAGTAAGAGAATATACGTAGACTCTTTATATTCGACATTTTGCGCCCTCATTTAGACAGGTATTTTTTTTTTTTATGTCAGAGGACGGCAAACGAGCAAGCGGGTCACCTGATGGTAAGTGATCACCGCTGCCCATGGACTAATGTAACACCAGGGGTATGACAAGAGCGTTGCCGGCCTTTTGTTTTCCCTCCCCAGAGGGGAGGGGGGATGGGCCTCCGGCTCTCTCACTCACCGAACGAAGCATAGAAGCTGCAAAACTACTACTCAAACGTCGATTTTCTGTGAGAGTGTGGTACTTCCCCGGACGAGCCGGCCCATTCATGCTACCAGCTGAAGTGATTTTTGCCGGTAGCGTGGCTCTACCACACTTATCACACCATTAATTTAAAGAGTGTTTAAGGCACTCCGTGCTGGTTTGCGTGATAAGAAAAAACATAGAATAGGCCAGCTGTTTTCTTTCCGTGCAGACCATCAAAGCCGGTCAAGGGATTGGGCCAGATCTGAGGAATCATGTCACTAGGCGATGCGGTTAGCAACCCATCATTATTTTGATTCTTTCCACTAACACGCTAAACTTGCCCATTGGGTTTTATGACCGTGGGCCCTGTCTATCCCGCAAGGGATAAAGACGTGATAATATGTATGTTTTTATGCAAGTAAGAGTTTAAAAATCATCACTATCAAGAATTAATCAATTCCACACATCATAATGCTTCTTGATTACGCGAACAAACAAACAAACTATGATATGATAACACACTGCGCGCCGTAACAGCCCATGAGTAAGTAAAGAGATAATACGTGGGCTCTTCATACTTCTTATCAACGCGGGAAGTTACGACGATACACGCCTAAAACGGCCGTTTTTGGCGGTAATCATTAGTTCTCTTGATCACTGATTATAATAATATTACAACATGATTCCAAAAATACTTCAGGTTATTTACTAATGCTTATATGACTTACATTCTTGAATTTTATTCTATTTGTAAAGTATTAGAAATAAAATAATTGGCGTCTCTATTGTGCCTTGTGTGGGCCCTTAATGCTACATTTTTCGCGCACTCATATACAGTTATTTAATGACACCATTAATAAGAGTGTCAAAAGTAAGTAAATCATCATTATCAAAAACTAATTAATTCCAGACAGCATTCCCAGTGTAATAATAATCTACGTACCTAAATATCGACCAACAGTAGTTAAAGATCTGACAGATAAAATAATAATAAATAATAAATACTTAAATAGTAGTAAGTGTGATTTGTCCGTATATATTTATTTATTTCGGGGACCTAGGCAGTGATCAAGCGGGAAGCTTGAAATGGTTCAAACAATGTAGTTGAAATTAAATAGCTCTAAAGTTATTCACTTGTTTAAATAAATATGGATAGGGACATACCACACAAATTGAGTTAGCCTTACAGTAAGTTCTGATGTGTCGTGGTGGGAAACTAACTCAAAGATAATATATTTTATAAATTATAATAGATAGGTAATTATGTAGATAAACATCCAAGACCCAGGCCAATCTGAAAAAGATAATTTTCCATCATGACCTGGCCAGTGATCGAGCCGCAGGCCGGCGTGTTAACCACTGCACCACGGAGCTCGTTCTTCTATAAAATGACTGAAAAAATTCCAACGTAGCAAATAAAAGACTCTACGTACGACGTCAGTACTATATGCGACACGGTCAACGAGTTTATGTTGTGACACGCCTCCGCCGCGCCTAGAATAGTTAAATGTTTATAAATATTTAAAACTACTATTGGTACTATAATTAGTGCTCACTTACATCATGCTAGGAACCCCAGTAACAAATTTCTAGGGACAGTAGCTTCGGCTATGCGTTGATATATAAGTAAATGAGACTTATATAAAAGGCAAATGGCAAATCTGACTGACTTTACTAATAGATTCATGTAATATTTGGCTAAAACTCTGTACGTCAGTATTAAGTCATGCGGCACGGTCAACGAGTTTATGTAGTGACACGCCTCCGCCGCGCCTAGAATAAATGTTTATAAATATAAAACGTTACATTATTACGAAGATTCCGAATGCGTAACATTGAGACGTAAAAAAACGCAAGAATGTTTTGACAAACTTTTGGAGCTGTTGCTAGTACAATGTCGTTTGACCTACAACTAGCGTCACCTATAATTTTATTTATTTTACCTTCTGAATCAGCTAAACCTTAACTACTTTTATATCGCGTTGCACATTAAATTAAAAGCACAATAGAACGTCGTCCCAGCGCGTTTTTCTTATGTACATATAAAATAGTGTTTGGAGACTATTATACACATGGATAGGCACTTCATTAGTGAACATAAATATCCACTTTCTTGCTCTCGGATAGGCAGCGTATAGCAGTTACGGCATTTTGAAAATTTCAAAGAATTATTGAAAAAATATTGCGATTGGTTTGGTTAAAATAACTTTTTTGCGTTGGAGGTTCGAAAAAATATTTTCCAATACATCATTATTCATTATAAATCGCAACCGCCGTCTCATATTCGCAACCCAAAGGGCAGACCAAAACCAAAATGTTTATAAATATACGAACGTTACGATTACTAACATTCTGACGTAACAGCAACACGTGTTAGAAAACGCGATCCAAATAATGTGATCAAACGTTTGATAGGGCTCTTGCCAAATGTACCACCAGCTCGATCGACATATTTAAAGCCTGGCTCCTGAGTACCCCTATCGTTTGCCACAAGTAGATCGTCCCTCGTGCAGGTGTTTGGGCACTCGGGGCATGTGAGTAGGTGCGCCATAGTTTGAGGAAAGAAACCACACCGGCAGACATTTTGCGAAGAGTCAATCATTCCCCATCGGGCAAGGTTATCCTTGCAACGGCCTACTTGTGTTCGGAGCCTGTTAAGGGACTTCCAAATGGGCCAAGGCAAGTCATGACCAGGGGTAAGTTCTTCTCGCGTTTTAATAAAGTTAGCTGCAGAGTAGCTAACTTTATTAAAGCGCGAGAAGAACTACTACTCCTGCCTGATCCTAACTATAGATTCAAGATTCAATCGTTTATTTAATATAGGTTTCTTTGACCACTTATTAATTGTCATATTTGTGTTAACAATTTTTACAACAAAACATTTTTGTTGACGTCAATAATTACTTATGGCTAAGTTTAGGCCGCTTCCAAAGCGGAGTGCAGAAGAAGCGGCAACAAACTGCACAGCGCATTTTCTCCAAGCGACGTCAACTCACAATTCTAGTTAGACCTTATAAACTACTTATATATATGTGGACTGAGTGTGCATTGTTTTAAATAAATGTTATGATAAAAATTGAATTGGAAAAAAATTATGTCATCATTGAAATGTTAAATAAGTAAAATTTAAAAAGCAAAATGTCAAATAATTGAAATTAAATAAAAATGTCATATTATAAAATATTTTAGAGGAGGGAATTAGAAGCTGCTTAAAGGCAGATGATGTCATATTGAATGCTATCTAAAGACCCCGTGACAGCCTAGAACAAGTGGTGCTGAAACTTTTTAATCGTGTGGGCCACATGTCCTTTCTTCGGAATACCATGTCTATATGTTAATTTATTAAGCTCCTTAATAATCATTCTATGAACCACATAGACAAAATGTAAGTAATAATTTAAAAAAGTAAGAGAAATTAATTTATTAATTAATTAATTTAGAAATTAATTTAATTTTACAACTGTACAAAAAGTAAGTAATAAATAAAAATAAATTAAACACTTCTTTTTTTTTCTAAAAACACAGCTCTATATCTCAAAAACTACTGATACGATTTCGATGAAACTTGACTGTTCCAAGTTGGATGGACTATACCAAGTTCAACTATATAATAATTATTGTCGTCCAATTTATAATTTTTGTAATATGCGTGGACAAACATATAGAAATATTAATTTTGTGAAAGTTGGCACACGTATTAAGAACCTGGTTTAGACTAATCATCATCATCATCATCAGGTCCTTCCAGTCTCCACTGCAGGAGCACGAGCCTCTCTGCACCACCAGAGCCATATACTAGCCTGAGAAGTCAGAGGATTTGGCCTACACTCTCCACGCTGGCCAGACGGGTTGGAGAGGTCTCTTTGATGTTAATAAGCTTTGTTTAGCTTGTGTTTCCTTAGTCGCCTTTTACGACATCCATGGGATGACTTGGAGAGGTCCTATTCTACTCTGCCGGGAACCACACGGCACACTAATATACAAATAAAAAAGCTGTATAATCCTTTTTAGGTAGTTAAATAATTAAATAGAAGGGCGATAGCTAAAAAGCAACACAACAGTTCGTTCGAACGAATAAATCAATATTATTAATATCCAGTAATAGCCACCGAACAGTAACAGCTAATAGGAATCGTTAATCAAAGTTCAAACGTGAACTAAATTATGTACTTGAACCAAAAGCTCCAATACTGTGACGAAGGTACAGTCAACATAGCAAGGCCGCCAATTTTTCAATTGCTGTCTTTGTTATAGTTTATTTATATATTAACGTGTAAATGAAAAAGCGCAAAACCTCAGACACCCCAACTTATTTTTATTATAAAAGAAGTATATAAATTTTTTACGAAAATATAGTAACACATTAGCTGGCTGCCGAGAAATTATAACTAACAAAAGTTTTAATTGTTACGACGCACGCGTCGAGCGGCACTGCATGAGTTAAGTTTTTTTTTATTTTCTTGTGTTTGATGCTAATTAAAAAGTCTTAAAGTTTACCCAGACAGTGACAGAACTTTGAGAACAATTTTAGTTAAGATGCTTTTGTGCATTCGGGCGTTAGTCTAGTCAACAAGTTTTAAAACTTGTTACATATTGCTAAACACTAACAAACACAGGCGATTAGTTACCCCCCTTCTTTTTCAAGGCAGGAACAAAAAGTGTGCAAGTATGACGCAAGTACAGCCAAAGACGGAAGTTATTGAACCGCCGGACGCCACATAAAAATACAAGAACACGTAATGAATACTCGATTTACTAGACCTCTGTTTACGGTCAAAGACATTTCAATAAGTAATTGAAAATTTATACAGTACTCTTTGTTTATCAAACAAACGTTTAACTTTGCATAAATGGCGTTAAAATAAGTTGTAGGAGAACTCAATAAGTTGTTCGTTTTCGGAACCAATACGTATCTGCTTTAGCACAAACTGACGAACTCCGTGGCGCAGCGGTCAACACGCCTGCCTGCGACACGGAAGGTCCCGAGTTCGATCCCCGGTCAGGTCAAGATGGAAAATGATCTTTTTCAGATTGACCTGGGTCTTGGATGTGTGGATGTTATCTATATAAGTATCTATTATAATATATAGTATCGTTGAGTTGGTATCCCATAACACAAGTCTCGAACTTACTTTGGGGCTACCTCAATCTGTGTGATTTGTCCGTATATATTTATTTATATATATTTATATAAAAACGAAAAAAAAAAGAAAAAAATAATAAAAATATTATTTTACCTTCAGGCTGTTCTTCAGGGTTACATTAGGGGCTAGCGCAGTCCACCCCGGTTTCGCCCGTGATACATACGCTCAGGGATAACGTACCTATTCAACGGTGAAATAACTGTTGAAATCGGCCCAGTAGTTCCTAATTTAGCGCGTACAAGCAAACAAACAATATGTATTAGTAATAGAAGTATAGATAGAACGACTAGATTGTATCGAGAAAACAATAGGGAATATGCATGAAAAAAATATGTGTTATCTTACCAGTTTATCCAAAAATATTCAATAGTAAAGTACTGAAAGTGAAAACAGAATAAAATTTGGTTGAAAAACGAACGAGTTAAAATGATTTTACGAAAATATGTCACTCGCGAAAACACTATTTTATATGGCAAATGTATGCATGACATTGACTTTGACTTCACTAGTCCATATCGGACTTCTCTTTCTTATTTAAACTAAGTTTCACATCTTCGTCGTTAATTAAGATATTTTAAAAGTTCTTTCATATTTATTTTCCGTGGTTATTAAGGATTATACTAAGCAAATAAAAAAATTACGTGCATACACTCTATTTTAGCTTGAAAATTTGACAGAGAAGGCAACTTTAGACGGGCAACACTAGCGCTACTTTTCATTATTTTTCACTTTGTAATTAAGATAATTAAATAATTATTACAGTGTATAATGTGGTCACTTTTCGCGAAAATAATTCACTTCATTTGCAATGTAATTAATGGGTAATACCAGTTATAACCACAAGTAATTTACTAGAGAAGCACAGCTTTAATTTTTTTATTTGTTCTGCCCCCGTAGCATGGCACGCGCGACAACGTTTATCGACTATCGCCATCTTGTTTTTCGCAATACTAAAGAGCGAGAAGTAGATAGTTTATCGAGCGATATAAACGGCGTCGCCGACTGATTTAGGAGTAAAAGAATAAAATTATGGTAATTTATTTTGAGGATATTTATTAAACAAAGTTTCGCTCATCTAAGCCTCTTATATTTAATAATTCACGTATTTTATCACCTACATTACCTATCTGTACACAAAAGGTGTCGGTCTTTTTATAAAATACTACGTAGAGAGAGAATCTAGCTTTTACTCTATTTCCTAGATTATCACCCTAAGAAATCTTTTTTACCCATGAAGGGTTACGTGTTTCGCGCGTATCTTGTAAGCTGTAAAATTCTGTATAACCTCGTATCTATTAAACGGCTGGATGAATTGCGAATTGCGACATTTCAGGAATCGTTAGGTTAGTCTCAAAAAGACAGTGTTTAAAAAAGGCATTCCAATTCTTTAATTTTCAAATTATACTACTTGTTCAGCTAACCTTTAATACTGGATTAAGCTTGACCGTATATCATAAGGCCTTATTACCTTTGAATAATTTACCTGGAGGCTTTCAGGATTACGAAGTTAACACCTCACCTTGGCGACACTCGTCAAATATTTGCCCAAACATTCGCGAGTCTCTTTGTACAAGATTAGGGAGCGTTAGGCCGTTAACACGGTAATAAATTAACACCGCTTCGACGCAGAATGT